>MSED01000009.1:1206173-2412347 GCA_002099365.1 Phialophora verrucosa | reverse complement strand
TAACCCTAACCCTAACCCTAACCCTAACCCTAACCCTAACCCTAACCCTAACCCTAACCCTAACCCTAACCCTAACCCTAACCCTAACCCTAACCCTAACCGATAAGGCGCCTAAAGGACTATTATATACGCGCTATAGTATTAAATAGATAATATAATTAGTAGGAGATAAGATAAATCTATTAGTATTAGAGAAATATTAAATTAAGTACTAAATAGAGGTTAATAATCTATATAAAATAGGATATAGAATAGATTTAATAATACCTTTAACTAGATCTATTTTATTATCTATAACCTATAGTTATTTAGTAGCTTAAGACCGAGGGAAATAAGGACTATATATATTAGATTAGCGTTAAGGGTACTTATAATAGTATTACTTATATTTATTATTATAGAATACTTATTATACTTATTTATCTACTAGTCTACTTACTTTAAGTAGAAATCGCTATATATTTAAGTTAGCGGCTGATCTATATCGCTATATTATAGCTATTAGTTACCGTAATATTTACTATCCTAAGTACTTATAGCGTACTTAATATTATTAAGTACTTTATATCTATTATTATTATATATATATCGTCTACTATTATTAAGTACTTATCGGTTACTATCTTAAAACACTTATTATTTACTATCCTTTAGCTCTAATTATATATCTACTATTCTTAAGTTCCTACTAAAGTCTACTTAGCTTAAATCTTTATATTACTTTTCTAATAGACGCGAATCGATATATATTTATTTATTATCGGTAGTACTAGGCTTAAGATATTAGGAAAAGGATAGCGGAGGATATAGAGAAGTGTTATATTAATTAGCCTTACCGCTTTAACCGAGAAGAGGGCCGAATAGGGAGTTATTATCGGGCGGTAGAGGATATAGAGGGGTTAGGGCCTTATTTACTATCTAACTAAGAAGAGAAGGATCTACTTTATCTATTAAAGGGGACTTTAGTATATCTTTAAAGTTACTATTATTATTTAGATCCTACGGCCGGATCGGCTAATAAGGTAATATAATAAAGGTATTTAGAGCGTTAGGTTATTCGGAAGTAAGATAAGAGTAACGGTTAAGTAAAGTGCTGTAATTAAATAGACCGTCGGCCTTAGAGGTATATAAAGACAAGTTATTATTATAAGGTCCGTTAAACTCTTTATTATCTTTAGTATAGGCTTAATAAGTATCTTCTTCGTTAGTATAGATAATAGTTAGCGTAATATTTTAGTAAATAAAGTTATATTCGGGTACTAAATAAGGTATAAGGATAACCCGGTCCTTAATAGTATAGTATTATACTTTATATATAGGATTATAACGGTCTATTCTATTTAGGTCGATTAAATATAGAGTATTAATATCTTAAAGCTATATTAAAACCTTATTAATAATATAGTTATCGTATATACACTAAAATTTATAGGTTTAAGGGTTATAGTTAATATTTACCGGTTACTATTTAATAACCCTCCTATATAGGATTATCTCGATAAGTATACCGCCCGTATAAGTATATATATTATTTTAATAGCGACGGATCGATATCTCGTAGATAGCGATATCGGCTTCTATAGAGAGTAAAAGATTAGCTAGATTATTAGGAAAGGGAGTAGTCTCTAGACTAGATTTATTAATATAGTCGATACTAGATTTAATCTATAGACTAAAAGTAGTTAATTTATAAGTAAGGTAAATAATAAGGTCGTACTTAGGAATCTTTTACTATAAACCTACTGTCGGGAGAAAGATATAGCGAGCGGTAAAGTACTATATAGAGGCTTTATTAAGATCGGTTAAAAGGTATTAAAGTTTTAAATAGCGCTATTTTAAGCGAAAGTAGCGTAAACTATAAAGAAGTTAAATATATTCTTTATATTATTATTAATAATATAAATTAGAGTATACTTATATAAGCTTATAAGCTTTTTATAGAGTTATATCCTTTACCGCTAGTAGTATCTATTTTTAGTTATTTTATAAGATTTTCTAATATATAATATTAACTTTACTAATTATCTATATAAGTATCTTCGCTATTATATTAGTAAAGATCTATTAGTTATAGGTGCTCTAGATATAATAGACTTAAATATACTATATTACCTCTTAGTTAATATAATAGACGCGGTTAATAATTTATAGAAATATTAATATATTCTTAAGTATATTTAATACTATAATCTTATAATAAGCGCTTTAAAGGTTAAGCTTAAGTAAAGTAAAATAATTATTAAGTAATAAGAAGAGAATTTTATCCTTGAAATTATTCTAATTATATAAAATAGTAATCTTTTTAGTAGCGGTAGTACTAGGCTAAATAGTATAGTATAGGATTCTTAAATTATATAGATATATATCTAAGCTTTATTATATATACGGCTAGTTAATATAAAAGATAGTCTTACCCTTAAATTAGCTATTATTATTATTAAATATAAAGTTATAAATATATTAAGTAATATACTAGAGCTTTTATTACGGCCTATACTAAGTTCGAGTATATATACGCGACCGCGTATAATAGAAGATAAGGCTATAGGCTATAGGCGACTATTTCCGGTAAAGCGCGTACCTACTAAGCTTTATCCTAATTAGGTAAGTAAGGCTATATAATTATATAACTAAACGCTAATTAGCTATATATAACTAAAATCCTTAGCGGCTTACGCGTATACCGAAATCCTTAGCGGAGAGAAGTATTTATCTAAAGTAATAGGCACCGCGCCTTTTATACCCTTTCCCTCTCTTTAGTTTAGTCTCTTAGTATTAAGTAATCTATACCTTTATATAGTGTTCGCCTTACCTTCTTCTATTAGTATACTATACCGTTATATTAGACTAAACTTACCCTATTACTATCCTAGAAAGGAATTATAAATATCCTACCCGACTAAAAACCGACTAGAACGAACTAAAGCTAATAACTTAACTATTACTAACTAAACCCGCTAATAATAATATAACTAACCGACTTAAACAACCCTAAGGCCGATAACTAAACTATCCTATCGACTACCGAATAAAATACTAAACCCGATACCCTTAATACCGAACTTAGACTTACTAGTATAGATCGATATAAATTATATATAGCTAGAGATATTAAATTAACCCTGTAGCTCTACTAACTACTAAAGTATAAGACTATAGCTAAAGTTAAAGCTATCCCTAAATAAACCCTTCTAAAAGTAATTAACTAAGGCTAAAACACTATTATAGACTAAGAAGGTACTATCTAAGATTCTTAGATTTAAATCGTCGAATAAAAGGAATAAATTATAGATCTTAATTATTAAATTATATAGAAATAAGCTATTATTAATTACCTTAAATATAACTAAAGCGCGACTCTAGAACTAGCCCTAGTATAATATATTAGTATCCCCGACCCTAAGCCTCTCTTTAATAGAAAAAAGCCTACCTTCGAGTTATAGAGATCTAAGGTTTTTAGTAAATTCTCCGCTAATATCTTCTAATTCCCCTCTAAAGAAGTTAAGATAGTATACTTATATAGCTATACTACTAGAGATATATAATATTACTTATAATCCCGCTATAACCTTAATAAAAAAGATCTATTTATTAATACTATAAATATACTTAAGTTCTTAGTAAGAACTTATACTAACCCTTATTAAGTTAAGAACGCGTAAGAAGAGTACTAAGCCCTTTATATAAAGGTAATAGAACTATTTAATAACTTCTATACTAAGTTCCTATACTTAGCTAGCGAAGGCGATATACCGGAAAATAACCTTTATTCTAACTTACGAAATAAATTAATACTAGCTTTATAAATAGTAATTACACCGACCTTTTATACCCTATAAACCTATTAAGACATCGCTAATATTTATTAATAAACTAATTAAGAATTATAATTAGTTAATAAAGAGAAGACTTACTATAAAGCTCGCTATATACTAGGAAATAGACTAACTAATAAGGCTATATTAACTCCTACCTTAAATATATGTATTATACTTATACTATTTCTAGAATTAAATAGAGAAGATAGCTAGCCCCTATAGAACTAACTAACCTACGATAATACTATTAAGTAGGCCTTAAGTCGCGCCGAGATATATTTTACCTATTGTTAACTAAGATATCTCTCTTAAGATTACCCTATAAAGGCCGAGAATAAAGCTATTAAAGTTAACGAAGCCTAGAAGGAAGAACCGAGAAAAGAATAACCCTAGAGGAAGTCTCCTCCTTAGGGAAGTATAATATCGATATCTTTTCTATCGATTTAAGTTAGCTACTAAATAGAAAGTACTTTACTATATTATATAAATTATTATTTAATAGATATATAATTTAAACCTCTACCTTAGCCGACTTTAAAGTAAATAAATTTATTTTTATTAATATTAAGCTCGCGCGTAATTTAACCCGATTCTTAAATATCTTTACTACTTATTTAGAGACCCCTTACCCTATAAAGAGGTATAATAAATACCTTAGAAAGCTAATTACTAAAATCTTAACTCTATACTTAAAAGTTAATAGATAGAGATAATAAAACCTCTCTATATTTATACTAGATCTAGGGAGTTATAACCTAATTCTAGAAAGAAAGTAGTTTATTTACTTCGATATATAGTTAGATATACGAAACTAATACTTACTTTAGCCTTAAGACTATTAAGATAAGCTAATATTTACTTAAGAGATTTATATACTTCGCTAAAGCCTCTAAATTACTATAATCTTATAACGATACTAGGAAGACGTTACTAGACGGGATTAATTATTCGCTTATAAAGATAAACGCCGGGCGGATAGACGAAATTCGCACCTCTAAGGTTTTATATATTTAAAAATAATATCTAGACTAGATCTAGTCTCTAAACCTCCTTTAGTTAGGCGTCTACTTATTAGATCTATTCTATAGACTATAACTAGCTATACTTATAAATAGGACCTATAGAACTAACTAAAAGTTATATATTACGAATTAGTATTAACCTATACCGCGAGGATAAATAAAGGTAGTAATATAAAAGTATCTCTAAAGGATAGCTATATCGAAATAGAAGATAACTATATAAAAGTATCGCTATCCCCCTAGAATATAATTACTATAGATATTACTATAATTAAAGTAATAAGATTTTACTAAAACCTAAAGAAGAAGGAGAATACTTTATTTACTATAAGCCTCTATAAAATTAATAAATTTATTTAAGACTAAATAAACTCTTAAATAGAAAAGACCGAGGAATAACTTATATAGTAATTATTCTCTCGAGAATATTAAGAATTCTATAATATATTCTTAAAGAAGGCTTTAAATACCCTTTTATCTCTTTACTCTTATAATTACCGGATATAGCTAGAAGAGAAGTATAATTTAGGATATAGCCCCTTATATTAAATAAATATAAATAAGCTTTTATTAGTAAAGAAGTACCTTAAAGAGAACCTCTAAAAGGGGTTTATCGAACCTAGTTAATCCTCTTTCGCTTTATTTACCTTATTTATTAAAAAACCTAGAGGAAGACTAAGATTCTATATTAACTATCGGAAATTAAACGCTCTTATTAAGAAAAACCGCTACTCTTTACCTTTAATTAATAAGACCTTAGCTCGACTTAATAAGGCTTAGGTATTTATAAAGCTTAATATTCGTTAAGCTTTCTACTATATTTATATATATCTAGATTCTAAGGAACTCACTACCTTTTATACTCGTTATAGGGCCTATAAGTATAAGGTAGTCCCCTTTAGGCTAATAAATAGCCTAGCGACCTACTAGCGCTATATAAATAATATCCTATTTAACTACCTAAATAACTTTATTATAGCCTATCTAGATAATATCTTAATTTACTTAAAGAATAAGCTAGAATATACGGAATATATAAAGAAGGTCCTATCGCGATTATAGAAAGCTAAACTTTAAGTTAATATTAAGAAAAGTAAGTTTTAAGTTAAGTAGACTAAATACTTCAGGTTTATTATTAGTACTAAGGGTATATATATAGATCTCGTAAAGATAGCGGTACTATTAACCTAAAAAGTCCCTAATACTATAAAGAAGGTATAAGCGTTCCTAAAGTTCTATAACTTCTATTATATTTTTATTTAGAATTTTAGCTAAATTACGCGCCCCCTAACTTAGCTTACGAAAAAGGACTATCTCTTTACCTTTAATAAAGATTATATATAAGCGTTCGAGAAACTAAAGTATTAGTTAATAATAGCCTTAATACTAAGGTATTTCTACTCGAATTATAAAATAATACTAGAGACTAACGCCTCGGACGAAGTTATTGTTAGTATACTTTCTTAATAGGACCCGACTAGCGGAAATTAATACTCTATTATATATTATTTAAAGATAATAGCTCTAGCGGAATATAACTATAATATCTACGATAAAGAAATACTCGCTATTATATATATTCTTAAAACTTAGCGCGCGGAGCTTTAGAGTATAGAGCTAGATATTCTAGTCCTTACCGACTATAAAGCCTTAGAATACTTTATATTTAAAAGGCTATTAACCGCTCGATAAGCCTATTAAACTAGTATCCTTATCTAGTATTACTTTAGGATCTAATATTACCTAGGAAAATAAAATAAGCGAGCTAACACCTTAACTTAATAAGGATAGGATTAGGAAGACTAGAAATAAGCGACGAAAGAAGACTAGATATAAACCTTACTAGGCCCGGAAAGGTTAAGCGAAGAGGTTACTTTACTACCTTTATTAGCGCCTATAGGCCTTAACCCTCTAAAGCTAATTAACTAAGTATTATAAATAAATTATAAAAGTCTCTTATTAGACGCTAAAAGAGAAAAAGCTTACCTAGGCTAATATCTCTAGATATTATTATAAGAATTATTATAATTTAAGAGGAGACTAGTAGTCCTAAATAAAGATAAACTATAGACTAAGCTAATTATAGAAGTATATAATTAAGTTTTAATAACTTACTTTAGCCGGAATAAAATAAGTAAATTATTATTTATTTATTACTATTAGCCGAATCTCTCTAAAAATATTATTTAGTTTATTTAGAATTACTACGCTTATTAGCGTACTATAGTCCCTCGAGACTTACCGCTAAGAACTCTAAAGCCGCTACTTATCCCTAACCGACTATAGTAGTATATTATAATAAATTTTAAGTCCTTTCCTATAGATTAAAATAAGTATAATATAGTATATATAGTAATTAATTACCTAGAGAAGCGAGCTTACTTTATCCTTTACTATAAAACTATTACTATAAAGAAGATAGTATAGTTATTTATCTCCTTTATCTACCGAAACTATAGGCCTCTAGATATAATAATCTCTAACTACGGCCTATAGTTTATATTTAAGTTTTAAACGGAGTTCTACTATATCTTAGAAATTAAGCTTAAGCTATTAATAGCTTTCTATCTATAGACTAATAAGTAAATAGAAATTATAAACTAGTATCTTAACTAACGACTATAGCCTTTTATAAATTACTATTAGAATAACTAAACTAACCTTTTACTAATAATAAACTACGCCTAAACTACGCTCCCTTATAACTCTATAAGTATAAGCCCTTTCTTTATTAAAAATAGATATAAGCTAAGGACCTCTTTCGATTAAAAACCTTTAGAAGAACCCTTGAATACACGAAAGCGGCTTAACTAAGATAAAGCTTAATAACTCGCTTATTGAATATATAATACCTAAGAGCTAGTATATAATATAATAAAGCTCGCCTAGAAACGATAGAAATACTAAACTAATAAATATTATTAGGAAGTTAACTTTACGGAGGGTAATCTAGTCTAGATATTAATAAAGAACTAGAAGATTAACTACTTTAGCCGAAAACTAAGGTACTAAATAATAAGTCTATTCTATATCCTAAAGTAAGTTAGGAACTCCTTTAGGCTAGACCTACCTTCTTTAATAAAGGTATACCTAGTCTTTTTTCCCGACTAGCTTAAAAAGGTATTAAATAACCCTCTCTTAGGATAGGTTAACGAACCTCTACCCTTAATTAAAGTAAATAGAGAGAATAAGTAAAAGGTTAAGGAAATTTTAACTATATAAAAGCGTCGCGATAAGTTATAATATTAAGTATAGTAGCTAGGCTAAGACGAAGACCTTAAATAGTCCTCGGCCTTTAACTTTAAGAATATATTATATAAAGTCCGTAATTACTATAAGAAGTATCTTTAGTAACTAAGACCTCTAAAAAGATTATAAGATTAGCTATATTACTAGGAAAATAATAAACTAATAGAGAACTATAATAATAATAATAAAGCTTAAGGATAGGCTTTCTTAGAGGGGGGGGGTATTATTACGGCCTGTATTAGGTCCGAGTATATATATATAACCGCGTATAATAGAAGATAAAGCTGTAGGCTATAGGCGACTATTTCCGGTAAAGCGCGTACCTACTAAGCTTTATCCTAATTAGGTAAGTGAGGCTATATAATTATATAGCTAAACGCTAATTAGCTATATATAACTAAAATCCTTAGCGGCTTACGCGTATACCGAAATCTTTAGCGGAGGGAAGTATTTATCTAGGGTAATAAGCATCGCGCCTTTTATACCCTTTCCCTCTCTCTAGTTTAGTCTCTTAGTATTAAGTAATCTATACCTTTATATAGTGTTCGCCCTACCTTCTTCTATTAGTATACCGTACCGTTATAGCTTTATTAACTCGCTAATAAAGTAGCTATATATATTAATATATTCTATATAATTTAGTATAGTTAGTATAGGACAAGTTAAGTAGAAATATTCGCTAAAGCTATAATTATAAGCGGTATTAGCTTACTCTTAAGCTTAGATAGCTTTATAGCTATACTTACTTATAATAAGGGCGATAAGTTAAAGGTCGAAAGACGCTAGACTTAGGAGATAGTGTACTATTATATTACGCTTACCGGTTTACTTAATAGTAGGCTTCTTACCCTTAATAGATATAGTACCGCCGCCTTTCTCGAGAAACTATAATATAGTCGACTAGATCTTATTATACTAAGCCTATTTATATATACTTATTTTTAGTTCGACTTTAGCGATATAATAGAAAGATATATTAATATCTAACTAATAGTAGTTATCGCTTATAAGCTAAATCTTTAAAGCTATAGTTTAGTGGAGCTACATATATCCGAAGATAAACTATAAGACACGATTAGTAAATATAGACCGGTTAAAGAGTTTATATAACACTATATTAGTAAAGGTATAGGGGTTAAGCTAATAGAGCGGCTAGCGTCTATACTTAATAATATAGTTAAGGTAGCTATCTCTAATAGCCGCGGTATTATTATCTAAGAAAATCTTAACCGGATTCTATAGTAAACTAAAGTTATTTAGCTCTTTTAAGTTACTCTTTTATATAGGCCGCTAGAAAAGGTAAAGGTAACTTAGGAAATCTTTAACTTTATTAATTATTAATATAGCTATTATAATCTACTTCTTAAGGTAATATAATTTTTTAATAGCAATAGTATTTTATATTTTATAGTTCTTTAGCTTATACTCTTTATTATATATTTATCGAATAAAAAGCCCGCTCTATTTTAAACTATAGATAGTATAGTTATTCTCGGGTTTAATATCGAGTAGAACTTTATTAGCGTTATTATTATTATTAATAAGGGAACTAGACTTCTTATTATAGCGTATAACCTTAAGCTTTTAAGTAATTTAGTATATAGCTCGAGACTATTAGTCTTATTTAGCGATTTCTATAGAAGATAGTATTAAGTTTTTAGTATAAGTATAGCTATAAGCTTTAGTAAGGTAACCGAGCCGCTCCTCTATAGTATTATCTCTTAAGGATAGGGTTAGCGTAATATATTTAATAAAGAATAAAGTATATATAATATAGAATAAAAGGTAAAAGAAGATAAAATAGTATATAGAATAAATCTAGGATAATAAGAGAGGAGGTTAAAATAGTCTTTAGACTAGATTTAATAAAGGAGATATATTAAATAAATTTAGTTTATAAATTATATTAAAGAGAGAAGATTAATTATATAGCTTAATACCCGCGGCTATAGTAAACTTATCTTTATTTAACTTTTTATTATTTATTAAGATACGCGCGGTTATAGAATTATATATTATTTAAACAACGCTAAAGGTAGATTAAGGGTCGTTAATTAAGAACTTATACTTAATTTAAGTATATATTTAGTTAGCGTTAGAGTCGAGAAGTATTAGCTTTACGCGCTCTTTAATATTATTATTAAGCGTTTTATTAAATCTATAGAAGATATATATATAAAGTAATAAAGTACTATTATTAGCGACTTAATATTTAGAAAGCTTATCGACTTAAGTATATATAGTCTCTAGGGGAGTAATAATAAGCGTTAGTCGAAAGTTAAATATCTCTACTAGTAGCGGTACTTCTCTATACTTTTAGGTAACTTTATAAGCTTTCTTATATTAGAGGTATTAAAGGTTCTCTCTTATTATAGTATAAAAGACTAATATAATATACTAATTTATTTTACTTAAATTATAGTTATTACTAAAGATACCGCCGCTAATAGGTAAGTCCTTTATCTTTAACTACTAGGCGATACTAATTATTTAATAGTGTTTAGGAATAAATAGGGACTTTAATATACTATTTAAAGGACGGAAGCGGATATTATTAATTTTAGTCGGGTCGGGGTTAAAACTAAGGGCTTTAACGGCCTTAGTATAGTTAAATATATCGGTATAGATAGTAATAAGGTTTAATTAAAGCTTTTAAAACTTCTACTAAGTTTTTAGAACTTATTCTTTTACTATAAGGTTACTAGACCTGTCTAGGTTAGCCTATTCTACTATAGATATAAATTCGCCTTAAGCGATATTATTAGTAGCGCGAGGCGTAAATTTATCCGAGAAGATATTATAGATAATTTAATAGCCTTTAGTGTAACCTTTAAGGACTTATTTTAAGGTATCTATATTAAGAGGTTTACGCTATATACCTTATAACTATTTAGTTCTTCTCTATAATATAAAAGTTAATTATATTTAATATAGTAAAATAGAGACGAGATATAATAAGGGAGGGAAGGAGTAATATATAGACTAGATCTAGTAAATAAAGGTATAATAGATCTATTCTATTTACTATTCTCCGAAGTGTTTATAATAAGGTAATTAAGGGAAATATTAATTAAACGCGAATTAAGATAAATATATCTTAATCTTATTTATAATTATATTAAGCCGGGCGGTAATTATATTATCGTTATAGATAAGTTCGTTAATATTATAGAGGTATTTATTAATAAGGAGCTTTTTAGTAATATTATTAGAGCTATATTCGGTATTATTTAGGAAGATTAATAGGTCCCCTTTAAATTTCTTAAATACCTTTAACTTAATAGAAGTAGTAGTACCTTTTAAGAAGAAGTTATATTTAGTATCGGTTAAGTATTATACTAAAGCGGGGTTTTTATTACTAAAGTTAGATATCTTAGGCTTCTTATAGTATATTATCGCGAACCGAGTTAGGATAAAGATATATTTAAAGTCTTCTAATATCGCGGTATAGGTCTAGCGGAGTTAGTCCGGTTCTAGAAACTTTATAGAGTTAGTAAAGATAGTTAGGAGGCGCTTAATAATCTATAAGACTTATATTATCTATATAGCTTTAGAGAATATACTCTTATTTATTTTAGTATATTTAGTGAATTTATTAAAGTAATTATTATCTTTATAAAGTTTATTTAAGCGATTAATAGTAGCTAGATAAAGCTAGCTACTATTAGTATTTTTATCTTTAAAGATTTCCTTAGTAATAATATTAAAACTATATATTAACTTATTAATAATATTAAGAATATTAAATTTCTTCCGCTTCTATACACTAAAGATAAGGATATAAAGTTAGATTTTCTTAACGACTTCTTTAAGTTATTAAATATTCTTAAGTCTAAAGTAGCCGGTAATAAATACTTAATTATATTCTAATAACTATATCGGCTTAATATAGCGAAGTCTAGGTTTAAATAGAGGTTAGAACTAGTAAAGTACTTAATTACGGGCTAGAAGATTATAGTCTAGTTTAGTCTTAGTATCCTAAAGCTTCTTATTTTTACACATCTAATAAAGTCTCTTTTTATCTATATTAGTAAGTAGAGTAGAAGGTTTAGATAACTCGCTCTTATTATCGGAGGAATTAATAATATTAAGTATAGGGGCCTTAGGCTGTTTATGTAATAAAGTTTTTAAGTTAGTACCTTACTTAGCGTCGGCCTCTTTAATAGTAGTATTATTAACTAATATATTCCTATTATTATTAGCGGCTAGTTAAGATTGCTTTTAAGCTAAGAGCCGATATAAAGTCGGTAAGCTTTACCTAGGACGCTTACCTATAGCTTTACTAGAGATATAAGTACCCTTAGCTTTCTTAGCTAGTAAGCGAACTTTATCTTTACTTAAAAGGTAAAGTAATAATAATATTAATTTACGCTTAGAGGTAGTAGTTTTATCGTTATTTAAGTCGCTAGTCTTAGAGTCGGAGCTACTAATAATAAATTCTACTTACTGCTTATTATATTATATCTTCTATTAGTTAAGTTCCTTAATTTACTTTTTATACTTAATATAGGCGTTCTTTACTATAGTAAGCTATATAGGAGTTAAAGTATTCTTCTTACTAGCGAGTAAAGTGTTATTATAAGTAGTTTTAGCTCGATCTTTATATTATACTACTTTAACCTAGAGCTCTTTATATTCGGTAATAGTTATATTAGGTTTAGAGCTAATAGGCGGTATAGCCGACCGGCTTCGCTTATATAGTACTATAGTTCCTATAGGTTAGTTAACTAATATAGTATATAGAGTAGATCTAGTAAAGATAGTAGAACTTTAGGTTAAAGGGATAAGTATATAGCGAGTAGTTAATAAATTAGATCTACTAAGCTTATATAGCTATATAGCGAAAGGGAAATAAGAAGTAGTCTATAGACTAGATTTATTAGTTCTAAGGTAGTAAGTTACTAACCTTTAACTTAGATCTTTAATAGTTTATATACCGCGCCGTATAATATAAGCGAAATAAACGGTTCAGTTACTATCTAGTATTAATATAAGCTGTTCTATATATATTTTAGTATAGTATTTACTAAATTTATTTATATACGGTTATATAGCGATTTATTTATAAAATTCGAAGAGAGAATATATATATTATAAATAAGAAAGATAGTAAGTTAGCGTTAAATTTTAGATAAGAAGATAAGGGTAGTAGTAGTAAAGTAAAGTAATAATTTAGCTTAGCGCCTTATTAGATCTATTCTAGAGACTATTTTATCTTTTCGCCTTTTAACGCTTATTAAGTGTTAGATATAGATAGATCTATTCTATAGATTAAATCTTATTATATCTATATATAAAGCGGGTTATAAATTATCTTTATTTTATTACTATTATTATAAGACTCTATAAAGTATTACTTACTATAGTTATTTATGTCTTAGTATCTTCTTTTATAAATCGTATATAGTTTAGATATAGTGTTAAAGGTTATTAATATAGGGCTCTTAATATAGGAATAGCCTCTACCCGAATATAGTAATTAACTTAACTACTTGGCGCTATTATAGTAAGGACCGGGTTAAGTAAGTTAACTAATAAATATAAATAAGGCTATAAGTATAGTATAGAGTATTTCTTTAGGGTTATTATAAAATAATAGTCTATAAACTAGATCTAATAGATAAGGTAGCTAATTTTTTAGTTAAATCTATTCTATAGACTATATTATAGCTATCTTATTATAGGGCTTAATATTTTCTATATATATTTTATTTATTATATAGGTATAGATATAAATAAATATATAACTAGAAATATAGATAGATATATAGCTTTCGAGGCGAGACTATTATAGTAGATAATATTTAAATAGCTATAGTTACTAAGATTATCTCGCTTCCTATAACTTTCCTTACGCTTATAACTAAGTCTCCTATACCTTTAGCGCTTAAGTTAAATAAGCTAGTAATAATAGAGATATATTTACGCGAAGTTCCGCCTTAGCGCTATATAGTTATCCTTTAATCGGGTTAAGAGCTAAGAGGTCGGCGTTAGTTAGATTAGGTATATTTAGATAGATTAAGTACTATATATACTTATTATTAAGGTTAGTTTTTATCTTTTATATAAGGCTAGCTTCGTCCGAGTATAGTATAATCTAATAGTATATAAATAATAATTACTATAGCTTCCGGTAGTAATATATAGTAAATACTATATCGGGCGAATACTTTAATAGATTTATAAGCTAACAGGCTATAAACTAATAGTAGGCTCGGAAAAGAGATGTATTCTAGTAGTAATATATTAAATAGTTATTAAAGTTAAATAAGTAATTAAATAGTTACTATAGCTTCTTATACTTTAACTTATTATCGATAATATAATAAAGCGGGTTAACGAAGATCTTCTTAAGGGACTACTAGCTTTAGAGTATTATATTAGTTAGTATATCCTTAACTATATTAAGGTTAAGAGCTTAAGGTAAATTCTTTTAGATAGTCTATAGGATATTAATATATATCTATAGAAGTACTATATAGGCGAGGTATTAAAATAGGCGGAAGTATATATACTTAATATAGTATTAGCTATTAAACTAAATAAGGGCGGTCTTAAGCTTTTAGCGGGTCTTAAATAGATTATAGATATAGCCTTTATAGTAGAGGTACTAGTCGCGGATAACTTAGTTCCTAAAGAGGATATAGTCGGTAATAGTCGGTTAGAAGTTAAATTAGTTTTAGGTAATATATAGCTTTAGTTAATAAAAGTTATAAGTAGATAAGATATTATAGAAGCCTAAACTATACTAAATATAAAGGCTTTAGTTAAAGATATTATATTTACGGCGATTTTACTATAGTATACTTTTATAAGTATAGTTATAGCCTTTAAGCGTAAAGTATAGATAATAGAGGGCTATAGCTATTATTTTAGTCTTCTCTTAAGTTATTTACGCGCTAAGGCTATAGGCGTATATAATCTTAAAGAGGCCGATAAACTTATTAGTTTACCGCTAAAGGAAGTTATAAAGGATAGAGATATAGATAGTTTAGGTATATAGTAGATAGTTATAGTAAATAACGATAAGTATATTAGTCGCCTAAAGTTATAGCCGATCGCGGAGGCCTAGAAGAATAAAGTAATTAAGCCGTTACTCGCTATAAATATTAAAGGATTAATAGTAAGAGTTAAAGAAGTTAATATATATATAGATTTTACTAACACTATATATTTACTTTATTATAGTATATTAATAATATTAGCTACTAGTAAAATAAATAGCTAAGTAATATAGGAAAGACTTAAGGGCTATCTCTTTTAAGTTATTATTAATAAAGAGTAGTATCTTTTAAGTATTGATAAGTTTCTTAACTAAATTATATAGCTAGATATAGAGAATTCTATTATAATATAGTTTTAAGCGCTTTAGCGGTTCGCTAATAATAAATATAGCTTTATAGAGTATATTTATATTATAGTAACGCTAGGCCTTACCGCTAACTATACTAAGCTAGTTATTATAAATCCGCTTAATAATAGTCTTAAGGTAGTACTATTTCTAGAAGTAAACTTATATCTTCTTATTAATATACGGCTCCTTATTAAAGAGATAAGAGATAATTAGCGCGATTTTAAGCGCTAAGTTATACTAAATATAGTTAAGGTTAATATAATTTATATTAAAGGTTAAATTAAAGAAATCTAGAAAAAAGTTAATTATATTAAGAATATACGGCTAGCTAAAGCTTACCTTAAATTAAAGCTTTATACCTTTAGCGTAGAAGAAGAGCTAAGGCTTATAGAAGTTATCTAGACTAAGAATATTATAAATAATATATCTAACCTTATCTTAAATAAGCCTAAGGTATTTATACTAAAGGTAATAGATTATAGTCTACTAGGCCTAATAAGTTACGCTATTAATAAGGCGTAACTCGGTTTAGCGGGCGTATAAATTAGCGACGGTATAGCGGTAGCTTATAAGTAGGTGCTAGGTAATATAAGTAAGGTAGACTATATAGATAGCGCGTTACTAAATCTATATAGTTTAGCGCTTAAGTTACTTCTATATTATTACTATAAAGTCGCGTTCGGGCTATTACGCTAAATACGGGAAGCTAATATATAGGGTAACTATCTAGAAGGCTATTATATAGACGTTCCCGGTATAGAAATATAGTAAGTCCTAGAAGAGGATAGTAACCCGCTTAAGAGCTTCTTCTTATAGTACGGCGGCGGGTATATTATTATATTAATAAGCCTAGATATATCGGTTAGTAGTAATATTTTACTTTATAAGAGGTATAGGCTAGTTTAATAAGCTATACCGATATACTACTAGGCTATATAGAAAGTTTAGTAAGCTATTAATATTGGTATACTAACTAAGGGCTTAAGTATAGGTTTCTTCCTAATAAAGATAGACTTATTTAGGGAATACTTTATTTAGTTAAATACTATAGAATATTATATCTAGCTAAGCGAGTATCGCGGGCGGCTAATTATATAGATCTTAAGGTGTAAGAAGGTTAGGAGTATAAAGAACTAATAGTATATTAAGCTTATTAGCGATATAGTCTAGGCTATAATATTTATCGTTATAGATAAAGCGCTAGTATCGGATTTAAAAATAGTTATAGCGGGCCTCGCTATATTCTTAGAGCGATATATAAAAGAAGTTAAATATTCTATTAATAATATACTTAAAGGGCGTAACTTTATATTTAGTATTAAAACCCTTTAGTTTATCCCCTTTATATTTAAACTTAAGTTAAAAGGGCGAGCTTTAAGGAGAAGATATAGCTAAGAGACGGTATAGAGGGGAGCTACTTAAGGAGCTAGGTATAGAAAGATTTAGGGATACGCCTACACCCGGAGAGGTCTACGCTAGTATATTATTATTAGCTTCTCTTTGCTTATTATAGGCTTATATCTCTTATCGCTCTTCTTCTTCCGGCTATATATTATCTCTATTATTATTCCTTAATTATTTATCTTTATCGCGGTAAACCGGCGGTATAGAAGGGGGTAAAAGGCTAGAAGGCTAAGAGAGGGGGCTATAAATAGGTCTAGCTATACTACTAGAGAGGGGGCTATAACTAGACTTAGCTATATTACTTAAGAGAGGGCTAAAGCTTAGTCGAGCGGAGCTAAATAACTATAGTTAAAGCTTAAATAGGTCTAAAAGGGGACTAAAGGAAGATTATCGAGGGGAATTTAATTAATTATAATATTAAGCGTTAATCTTTAATTAAAGATTAACTAGGATAGTAAGCGATATATAATTTAGGTAAGGCTCTAAAGCCGGCTATAAGAAAGGGAAGAAATATTTAAAGATATATTAATAAGGTTAAAGTACTTAATAAAGAAGATAATTTAACTTAATAAATAAAGATAATATTTAGTTAAATAATTAAGGAATTATAATATACGAGGCTAAGGCTGAGGATAAGGCTATAAGTTAGATAATAAGTATAGTTGTAGCGCGAAATAAAGGCTAATTACTTAAAGTTAAGGTAATATACTAGAAGCTCTTTATAATTAGAGCGGCTATCCTTAGATCTAACTACTAGTGAAAGATATAAAGGGTTTAGTATTTATTAATAACGGTATTTATATACTAAAGTTAGATTTACTTATAGTTTACCTAAAGTAGTAGCCTATATATATAGAAACTGATTAAGATAATAAATTTAGTGTTCTCCTTAAGGCTATTAAGGGAGCGCTATATAAGAAGGTTACTCTACTATTATTATATAGTTATTAATAGAGGGTATATATCTTAAAGGCGAGCCTATTTACGCTTTAGCGCCTAGATACGGGCGTAATAGGCGGTAATCCGCGCTTAGGTTTATTTACGCGACCGGTTAAGCGCGGCGTTACTAGAGCTCCTAGAGAGAGGATAACTATAATAAGTTATAATAATATTATAAGTATTAATAAAATAGTAATAATATCTATTATCTATATTATAAATTAAGAGTCCTTATAATAAAGGATAATAATAATAGCTTAATATATAACGCGCCTTCCTAGTTTAGATATAATAGAGCTAGCCTTATAGCCTTATACGCGAAGCTAAGTAACCGACCTACTTAAGGCGCCGAATAGGCGACGACTTAATCGGGCCACCACGCTACCCTACGACGTCTTACAGCGTCGCCGCCACCGGTAATAGGTAGAGTAAGGCGAGGAGAGTGTAATAGAAGAGATCTTAACGTCGTCGTCGCCCGGGAAGGGTCTATCCCTAAGCCGCGCGCGAGGGGTGGAGAGAAAAAATAATAAATAAGTATTTAATAAGGTTAATTAATAAAGATAAATTAAAAGAAAAAAGGTAATAATTAATATAGAGTATAGATTTTACGAAAATAAATTAAAAGAGGAAAAATAATAAATAATATAGGGTATAGTCGCTATAAAAATAAATCGAAAGAGGAAAGGTATAATATTACTAAGAGTATAGGTTAACTATATTAAAACTATAAATCCCTAATAGTAAGGTGTTTTAACTACACTACACCCTATTAAAGATAGTATTAGATAAATAATTAACTCTATTAGTAGTAGAATAGTATTTAAAATATATTTATTATTTTAAATCTTAAAAATATTATTAATAAGGCTACTTTAACCTAAACTTTACCTTAATATAATATAAGACCCTTAGTGCCGGAATATTCTTTAACGTCCTAAGATATTCTTAATATATAGATCTAATAATAAAATCTTAGTTAAATAGTAAAATCTTAATTAAAATTTTAACTTATTAACTAAAATAATACTAAACTTATTTAAAATAAGTATCTATAGTAAATACCTAAATTATAAGAGGTTAAGTTTATAATACTAAAAGATATTTTATATTTTAAGACTATATACTTATAAAATAAACTCTAATATATAATATTATTAAAAAAACTTAAAGGTTATATAATAAGTACCGAGTAAAATAAGTTCTAGAATATATCTTAGTATTTATTATATAAAAAAGTCTTAGTTCCTATTAATAGGTACTATTAAGTAGGGTAGTAATACTTAGAATAATCTTATTTAAATTAAAGACTATCGGTAAAGTCGAAATTAAAGAGACCCTCCATCTATAAAAACGGGTCTATAAGCGTAGAGGGACTATAATAGTCTTCGTGCGATACGGGACCAGTCACAGTATTCTCGCCCGCTAGCTGATTCTTACTTAAAGGGCCAGCCTCATATAGTAGTGGATGAGACGGAGCCGGCCCTCTACCCGAGTCCTGCGTAGGTAGTTCTGTCGGTCCGCCGGAACTGCGTCGTACCCGCGAGACGGAAGATTCCACAAGCTTGACAACTTCCTTAGCCGTCGGGTTGAGCTTTCCAACATCACGTAAAACCGTCAGGCATATTTGAAGTTTCTCGAGGCTCCGTGCCCTGACCGGTTTAGAGGTCGAGCGAGCGTCCAGTAAGTGTACGCCGACTGCGGCACAAATGGTGGGAATACCCATGCCGGGTATCACCGTTAGAGTCCGCCTTTGGACAATTCTGTGTAGATATCGGTGATATCATCAGCTGCTCTCTTCATCGCTCGTGCATGAGCCTGATACCAACATGTTTGGTTGTCTACGCACGGTTCTGTACTTTCTTTTGTTGCTGTGGTCCACGACTTGACGGGGATTTCAGCTTTGTGTAGCATAATGAGTGCCATGTGGTAGTTGAGGGTCACCATGGAGATTGTGAGTTGAACATCTCTGTGACTCGCCGCATCAGATAATCGATTTAGACATCGCAATTCCGCTGGCAGATTATGTTTCCAGTCATGTAGTAGACTGTCCAATTACCATACTGGCGCATTCTGGTATTTCGGACTCGCTCTCTCACGATCAAGGTTGTTCAAATGTGACATCAGTCGGAGAATGATTAAAGAGAGTTTGGCTTTCTCGACACATGCCGTCTGGAGTAAGTGGCGCAAATGAAAATCTTTGCAGATTCTCTCAAGCGCGGGGAGATCGTAGTATTCCGTGCTGGGTTTATTCGCCACGTCGTATATCTGAAAGTCAGGTGTATCAGAAACAGTGACCCGCGGTAGTCTGCCTGTACTGATGCAACAATCTGCCTCTATCATAACGATTGTCCACCAAAGACGTTTTTTAAACTGAGAATCTTGGCTCGTTGTCCAGCGATTGGGAACGTTCTTGTGTAGCGAGAGGGAGAGGCCTTGATTGACGGCAAGCCCGGACCAGTAGAACCCATCCTTGGGGTCATTATTGCTCGACCAGCCAGCTAGGAGCAGCCCTGCTTGGCAACAGACTATGCGGTCGTCTTCAGCGCTCACGCTAAGAAGAGCCTGGAGTTGTGATTGTTAATACGATAGCCAGTACCAGGGAACTCTAAGAAGTCTCCTACCTCAGCTTTTGAGTAGAACTCGTCTCTCGCCGCCGCCTTCGAGCTGTATCCGTACTTGGATATCACGTCCTCCTCCACAGCCGCCAGCCCTGCGCCGATCAAAACATGATAGAGAATCAAGGACACTCTT
This sequence comes from Phialophora verrucosa, assembly GCA_002099365.1. NCBI lineage: Eukaryota > Fungi > Ascomycota > Eurotiomycetes > Chaetothyriales > Herpotrichiellaceae > Phialophora > Phialophora verrucosa. The sequence goes on along the minus strand of MSED01000009.1, from coordinate 2,391,810 downwards.
TGGGGTGACTTCCCCCTGATTGATGCGACGTAATCATCGATAATCAGCACAGGGAGAAGTGGATATATATATTCCAGAAAACGGTCAATAATGATGTTTTGGAAATCGAGTGGCGGAAACGTAAAGCAGCACTTTGCGGAGAGGTACTGCCATTCTTCTGATCGAAGGGAAGCAGAAAGGGGCTTCACAAAGGCAGGAAGACTGATGTCCTTGCTAGATTGGGGAAGAACTAGAGTAAGGAAGGAAGGAGTCATAATCTCGGGACGACTCAAATCTAGGTGCGGCGAGTGTGGAATTGTGAATGAATCGGCATCGGTGAGAATCTCGGTGGCTTCATGGTCCGGGCTATTTCGCTGCACTTCGCCGCCCTGTACTTCCATATTTGCATTCCGCAAGACTGTGTGAGATACAGGGTCGAATGGAGATGTCATTGGTGTAGAGCTGGTCATCTCTTCTCTGGTATCCCTGCTGGACTCAAGTCAGCCTGTCCTCACAAAAGGTTGGTGATGAGAGATTACCGGTCTTTCTTACGCTGTTTCACCTCACATATGACTCCATCTAGTCTGCAGTTGGTGCAATAGGCGGGCTTTTGCTTGACGATGTCGCAGCGAACCTTGCGGCGACGGCATTCCAGACAGGCGACATTCGAACGGCTCTTCGCCGCCCGACGAGATCTGCCCACGAAGCGAAAGCGAGAGGTATTGACAGAATTCCGGCGTTCGTTGTTGCCCTGGGGCTCCATTGTCTCGCCTGCCCCGGGTACTGCTGATCAAAAGGTCTTCGGTAGAAATCTGGTGAGCAACTTTACTCCAGTTGGATCCGCTGTGTCTTGCTTCGAATACAGTACGAGAAGACTCGTTTAGACTATTTCATCTTGGCCTCTAGAGAGCGGGGAAATGCGGGGTTAAGGGGCTTCAACCAGGTGAACGAAGCTATTGTTACTAAGCTTTCAATGACTGTATCGAGACCAGGGAAGCAGTCCGATTCTGGTTTGCCGAGGGAGAAGCGTTCTGTGCTAACAGCCAGCTGGACTGCACTCCTGAACTAGTAGGCGGGTTTATGATGGGCTGAGGAGAACAAGTTTCCGTCAGAGAGTCCTCTAGGTATGTTACGCGTTCTTCACAGGAGTTCTTCCTGTGCTGGAGCGATAGACCACTGCAGATACCGCAAATACACTCGTCTATTCTGTATTTGCTCCTGGGAAATCAGGACAGAACTGACTAGTTATGAAAAGACGCAAAGCTCCTTGCAGATCTCATGAGGAACGAGACGACAAGATCGTGTATCCCAAAGCGTTCTTGGTATGTAGTCACATTTTCGCAACCTTCAATTCCTTAAGGGAGACGCTGGTACCTCCCATGATGCCAATAGGGTTTTCGACTTTGCTGACCATGGCACCATCCTTTGTCACGCCTTGGACACCACCAACACTGCCAGAGCTTCTGAAGCCTAGAAAGCCTCTGACGCGATCGGTCAACTTCTTCTCTGCCTCAGGGTGAAGCGAGAGGAAGAAGTTTTCCTGAGGTCGTATATATGGGCGCATGAAAAAGGCAATGACGACAGGTCTCTCACTGCCAGGCAGCGTGTTGGGTCCGGTGGCGTGCCAGATACGGCTTTCAAACACCATACAGGTACCTGCCGGTCCTTCGGCGGCAACAGTATCAGACCCGTCGTAAATATCGTCCGGAGCAAATTCGTCTTTGTGAGAGCCTGGCATGACGAGCGTGCCTCCATTTTCCGCCGTCACTGTGGTTGGTTTGTTAGTAGAATACCTAGGTAATGATATTAACCTCTCGCGGCTTACCGTCAGTCAGAAAATACATAAAATTAAGCCCGAATGCAACACTTCGGATTGGTGGTTGAATCTGGAGAATATTAGAAGTGGCCAGCGGCAACATGGAGGCAATGAAGACTGACCGCGAGTTGGTCAGTATGTAGATACATCGGTGAACTCCCTGGTCGAGCGATATTGGCGGTGTAGCTGAACAGAATAGCATCGTCTCCGAGGAATTTGGGTACGAACTCTTTAATCACACGGTTTGAGTCGAGAAGATCAATAAATTCTTGGCCTTTATTGTGTAGGCAAAACAATCGCTGGTTCGGCTTGCCTTCTCCTCCGTCGAAATAGCCAACACCAGCTTCCGCTTCGGCTCGAGCCTGATCTCGAAGACGCACTTGCAACTTGTGCAGTTCGTTGGGTGTAAGTGCGTCTTTGATCAAGCAGTAGCCCCAGTCTTTCAGGTTCAAGTGCGCTTCTTGGAGGTCTTCTGTCGGCTTTGGTAGCTTGTCTAAGCACGTCCTGTCCAACGTGGGATGAATGTTTGTAAAGGGTGTCAATCCATCGATAAACTTGATGCCGACTCTGTTGGAACCGGCAATGAATACATGTCCAAAGGTTTGTGCGTATCTCGCATCCATTACTCCATCAACGAACCGCTCGATCGAGAATGGTCGGACATAGATCTTGGTCATGGATGATGCCTTTTCAACGCTGAGCTTTGAAGAAGCCTTCGACATGCTGGCCCGACCGTCACTCCGGGCATCGATGATCAATTCTGGCTGGTTAAACCCTAGATTTACCATGAATAGAGCCTTGACAGGTGACATATTGTCCAGCTTGCCCTGGATGAGGCTGACCGCCTTGTTGTAATCTTCATCTTTTGAGGGTATTGCAAATTTCTCAGGGGAGGAGTAGCGGTTGATGTCGGCTCTGGATTCCTTCACGTTGATAATTTGGGCTAGCTCAGTCGTTGTATGCATCTTCGCGTCGAAGTTCGATAATGGAAATATCCTAGAAGCAGTATTACGCAGCCAATTTCATCTCGACTTTAAGACCTTGTAGCAAGCTGGTAACAGAAAGCATCGAGTACTCGCATGGAGAGTGATCCAGAGGGTACAGCTGATGACCTGTTTCGGTAAGCCGACCTGCCATGGGAAGTCGAGCTAGATTTTCGTACCGAACTGATACATTGCTGCTGGACTTGGTTTGCCTTTCTCCTGTGGAGTGCAAGTTGCCAATTTAGGCCAGCCGAGGCTCACTCCAATCAATTGCGAGCGAATTCAAAAAGCGGAGGTCCGGGGCCTTCCCCGTGGGGAAGTCCGACGGCTGTTCAAGTGAAGAACCGAGACCGCATTACTTGTCAAGCCCGAGGACTGCCAAAAGAGGCAAATATAAGTCATCACAGCAAACAAGTCCATTCCAGTTATTTGGTAATACGATGGGATTACCTAGGTATTCTCGCGGCACGCGGAGGTCTTGACGGCTCCATTGCTCCAATACACGACCGAGGACGTTGTCACTTTGAGCTCTGAGCCGTGGGAATCGAGCCCAAGGCTCGTACCGGCATGTATAGCAACATGTACGCATCTGGAGACTATTCTACCCATATCAATAGGCGGCAGTCCTGCTCTGAACAAAGAAAGAAATCTACTCCATCCGAACACCCACTCACTTCTCGTGGATTTGTGGTCAAAGCAAAGATGTCACCCCGAGAGCATGATGGCGTGTCTCACAGCCCTAGAATAAATGGGTACAACATTTTGGTGCTTCTTGCCGTTGGCATGACCTCCATTAACTTCGGTTATGCTGGCAATGTAATCGGCATCACCCTTGGTAAGCTGGTTGTCCCTGGCCATATAGACGAATACCCGATGACCGCGATGCAGGGCAACCTTCCTTCCTGGAATACTTTGATTTGACTACCCGCAGTAATGGAACAGATCTTATCGGCACGACGAACGGTATCTTCAGCGCCGGCGGCGTGATCGGAACACTGTGCCTTCCCTACGTCGCCGACCGATGGGGACGGAAATGGGCATGTGCAGTTGTTAGTAAAAATGAAAGCCCTGGTGTCGTATGCTTGCTAATTAAGAATGAAGCCAGCGTTACTAGTTATCATCTCCGGGGCGTTCTTGTGTGGCTCAGTTCACATCGGCATGTTTATCACCTTTCGCTTCTTTGCCGGCGCAGGGAGCTGGATGAGTCTGGCAGCTGCGGCCTTGCTGATGAACGAATTGGCTCCTGCCCACATCCGAGGGGCATGTGTCGATGTCAACGGCTCCATGTTCCTTTTGGGCTGTGTGATATCGACTTGGACAGGGTTTGGATTCTATTGGTGGACAGATGGTGGCAGCAGCACATGGCGGCCGCCATTTGCCATCCAGATCTTCTGGGGTCTCTGTGCTGCCGCTCCACTGCCTTGGCTTCCGGAGTCTCCAAGATACCTGTGCATGAAAGGCCGATATGCAGAGGCCGAGACGGTCCTGATGAAGCTTCATGCCGATCCACGGGACCACAACCACGACATGGCCAAGAAGGAGTTCTACCAGATCCGAAAACAAATCGAATTGGACGTCACATATGGCAATACCTGGGGTGATATGATCAGAAAGCCCTCCTATCGCAAGCGTGCCCTCCTAACCATCGGCACGACGTTCTTCACGCAGTGCTCAGGAGCATTGGTCATCAACAGTGAGGCAAATACTTCCTTTTGTGGTACGACGAGTATACTGATTGGATCTGTGATCTCTAGACTATGGTCCTAGCGTATACCGGGCTCTGGGTTTCAGAGTCACCAAACAACTCCTTTACCCTTCTATATGGCTTACCTGCGGCGTGTGCTTAAACGTCATTGCTATGCTCCTGGTCGATCGGTTCCCAAGACCAAAATATATGGGTTTCGGCCTGTTTGGATGCATAGCTACTTTGAGTGTGGAGGCCGCATTGGTTGCTGAATTTGTGGATTCAACAAACACAGCCGGTCTTAGAGCAGCGGTGGCTATGTTTTTCATCTTCCTGGGCTTCTACGAGATGTGTATCAATGGAACTCAATGGTCCTACGTCGGTGAGAATCCCATTAGCCCCGTCACATATGTGTGGAGAAGTATTTTGAATATGTAAGACTGATGCTGACTTTGTGCGTGCTTTAGGCGAGATATTTCCGTCACACCTTCGGGCGAAAGGTATAAGTTTGGGAGTTGCAAATGTTGCACTGGTCAACTTGATGTGGTTGCAGGCCACGCCTACCGCATTTGCCAACATTGGTTGGCGATTCTATCTGTGCTTCATCATCCCGGGAGCACTTGGCGCCTCCATTATGTTCTTCTTCTTCCCAGACACTAATGGTTTGCCTTTGGAAGAAGTGGCTGCAATCTTTGGAGATGCCGAAGAAGTGGCGACTTACCAGCGAGAGCTCCAACTCGATGAGGCGACTCATACTATCATCGACAATCATACAGGTGAGACAATCGTGATGGGAAGCAAGATGTGAAGGGATTCAGAGAAGGGTAGCGCCTCGCATTACACACCTATATGTAGAGGCTCGTGGAAGAAGCATCGCTGATCGTGTGTATAGTCGAATATGAAATGAAAATGGTTCCCTCTTGTCACGGCATGAGCGTTCGAGGGCTGTTGCTTTCTTTCCTTTCTGGCTCTCGAGGTTTTTCTCTTCTTTTCCTTCTAGCCAGACAGAATACAGATGGTTTAACAACACCTACTCTCGTAACATGTGGGATCAGAACGGGGGCGCCTGGGCCATGCCCAAGGCCAGCAAGTCAGAACTCGAGGAGTAAAAGCAACTGATAGCAGGTCAGACGGACCACAAGGAAGAGCTTCTCGCGTTGGTGATGCTTGATTGTGAGGAGTCCTCGAGTCAACTAATTTCAACTCCGCGAAGAATACTGTGAACAATCGCTCTCCCTGTACAGGAGGCTCTAGCATCTACCACGAGCTGTCGTCAATAGCTTCAATAGGCTAGCTGGACTGTATTCCACGCGAGTAGGAGAGGTACATAGATCTGAGAGATGGAAACAGACCCGGCTATAAAGCCTGCTGCTGGATAGAAAGATGGACACAGACTCAACAGGACTAGGACGCCACCTAATTTTTTGACTGATCCTATAAATGTCTACCAATTCAGTTGGACACCGCCCGGAAACAAACATATGCAAGCTATCGACGTTGGCTAGATGAGACAATGCTGCTCAACGAAAGCGCTGAATGCACTCAGCCATAGCTAGAAACGGAAGCCATTGAGAGGCTTGGGAACCTTCAAGTGGATGCTTCCAACGGGTGCTAACATCCTAGAGGGAGTTCGTCCTGCCGTCCCTCCCAAGACCAAAAGGATCCTTACTTTCCCCGGAACGACCCTCGCATTCAACTAGGTGCAAGCCCACCCAAACTCAGACAGTGCGCCAGATTCGGCGGTAGGGAGCCAGAACAGAGAAGAAGAAGGCGACAGGGGAGTGAAATGTACGATCTTTGCGACCACGGCCTGTGCAGGCCCTGTGCATACACCCTGCTGCCCCGATGTAGCTCAGTAGTTATTAGGTGGGCGCCGAGCCAGTTTAGACCAGGAACGTGTATCTTTTGTAGGCGATACAAGAAAGAAAAAAAGGACAAATCCCCGCACAGCAGAAATTCCGGTAGGTTGAACCTGCGGATGGAAAGCCTAGCGAACTAAACAGGCTTAAGAATCGTTTCCAACTTCTGTACAGGCAAGGCACGACAATCACGGCCCTAATGGGCCACACGTTATCCACTAGACTACCCAGCAAGATATTATTATTCCTCTAATGCCACCCGGCTTTGCTCGTACAGCTCTTCGATCTTCGCCTTCCGAGATCCGTCTCTTACCTTCAAATCGAATTTAAAAGGTAAAGGCCCACCTATAACATTGCTGGTGAATGCTTTCGAATCTGGCCATTGCGGCTGTCCGTCCTGTCCAATGTTAGGCTTCATGGTGAAAGCCCACAACAGCGAGCCACATGCAACCAATAGCTCCGCCTCCGTGATCTCAATGCCAGGACACATGCGACGCCCACGTCCAAAACCATGATGGCCTACCAATCGAGGATAGACGCTGAGAGGCTCTCTGTAGGTCGGATACTCCGGCTCAATCCAGCGGCCCGGGTTGTAGGTGTCAGCATCGGGGTATTTGGTGGGATCTCGGGCCATAGCCAAGTCGATGGCATGGACGACAGCCCCTTTCGGAATGAAGAAACCCTCGAAGGTATCATCTTCCTGAACAAGGCGAGGCACACCGAGAGGAACTGGTGGACGCCAGCGAATGCACTCTTTGATGCACGCTCGAAGCAGGGGAAGTCTCGGAGAGTCGCTGAGCTCGACGATACGGTCTGGTCCAACCACTGCATCAATCTCCGCCCGGCACTTCTCTTGCCATTCCGGATGAAGAACCATGGCGAGGAAGAAACAGTACAGCGGACCTCCGATTGTGAAGATGGCCACAGTGCAGAGCATGCCAACTGCATAGGCTGCCTCGTGATCATCGAAACCGAAAGAGCGTCCATCATCACTCGCCGCGGCATCCCTTCTCTCAAAGTATGAGCGAGCATATGAGACGCCAGCTGTTCCATTTGCCATCTCTTCTCGGACTTGCCTCATAAGCCCAGTCCAGAGTCGTTCCTCGCGCTCTCTTCGTTGTCTTGGGGCTACCTTCGCCGTGTTGATCCATTCCGGAAGGGCACCGAGGAAAGGGAAGATGTTTGTGATGGGTCCACTCGCAGACGGCGAGATCTGAGGAATAAACTCCGCGGCGTTCTTGCAATGAGCTGCTGCGGACTTTGGGGACCCATAGCTGAGTCTAGCAGAGATTCGACCGCAAAATCTGTCGGTTTGAGCGAAATGGTCGAGAGGGTCCTTCAGCAGTTGGAAGAGGAAACGCTTCGCTTCAAGGTTGATCACGCCGTAGTATTGGTTGTTATAGGATGTGGTCAATACCGTGTGAGCAAACTTTCGTTGCATACGCCAATGGTCTAGACTTGTCAGCGGGGTCATACATCGAGGTTCGAGCATACTCACCTCCGTACTCAAGTAGTGGGAGATATTGACCCTGAGAATCACTGCCAGGAACTGCTGCTACCTCCGGCCGAGAAGAGTAGATTGCAGCTCTCTTGCAGTAAAGCTCTTGCGCGACGTCGTTGTCACCCAACCAGATGTGCATTTCCCCACAGGCTTGCAGCCTGAAAAGGCCATTGAACTTGTCGGACCAATTCTTCATCGAGTTCCATGGTGCAATGGCATCGATGTCAACTCGCCCGATGTAAGGAATTGTGCTGCCGGGACCAGGAACCAACTGAAGCCCTTTCGGCGGCTGGTCCTTGACAAGAAAGAAATACAGGATGCGGTAGATTGCTGGCGTCAAGAGAGCCACACATAGTAACGTCCACTTGTATGCTAAGAAAATGTTTGCTCCATCAGGGCTAGCAGAGACACCATCGGAAGTCAGGTTGGAAGGAAGATGTGAATGGATAAATGAATGTATAGCTGAGGTATAATGAACGGTAGCCATCGAGAAGAGTTCCAGTAACGATAGTGTGGAAGATGATGAAAACAATCCGAGCAAGATAAGACACAGTCGATGTTGGGAGACTGGAGGCAGCAAACTCCTGTCGACGAACAAACGCACCTTTAATAAATCACGACTCTTGGGGAGTCCGGGAGGATCATCACCTTCCAGCAATTTCAAATAAATGACATCTCCTGACGCCTTCGCACAATTTTGGCCTCCAAAGACCGAAAAGTCGGGCATTACAACCATGCCTGCGGCTGGAAACTGGTACGAAGGCTGAAAGTCAGGAGGCAAGTGTCAGCCAGAGTCCAGAAATAGGATCCAGGCCTGGCACTAAGCTCTTTGTGGTAGCTGGCTCGACTCGGCAAGTCGAGCGAAAGCCGTTGTTGCGGCCTGATTGGTCACCTCACCAGTTGAGTCTTGGCCATTGCGAAAATCAGTAAACAAAGTCGCTCCAACATGTCTCCGTCCCTAACCTAACAGTCGGCGACGGCTGCATGTCTTTTATCTTCAGATTAGCTCCCCGTACAATCTCTCGACCGAAAGAGTGCTCCGTAGACTTGCCTCATACACTACTCCGCGCGCTATCATCTGACCTCTAGCCCAGCAACTCCTACCAGTGTTAACCTCGGAATCATCGCCGCGGAAAAATCCTGCCTTGTTTTGTTGCTAGAAGCTCCTGCCCAGAGATTTAGCGATTCGAGGCCACTTCGTCAGACTGAATGCGAACTTTTTTTGCGGAGCGTGTGTGTTATTCTGGCTCCGAAGCTCCGCCTTTCTAGACCTTCGCGATATCTTTGCTTTGAGGCGAGTCCGAGTAGTGTTGTTTCCAAATTCAACTTCACGTACAGACAGATGTGGCGCAGGCATGTGGTGAGCCAAAAGCAAGCACCAAGAGCGCATGAATCTGGCTTTCATACCTACGAGTACAGCTCCGCCCCGTGTGATGCACCACACAAGACCACTATGAGCATTTGCTGAGACAGTGAATCATGTGGTGAAAGTGCTTCCCGCGGCTCCTCTACGAACGCGAAATGGGAGGAGTCAGGGAGCGAACTCGCCGAGCGCTGGCTTCGTTCGTCACACTTTGTCTTCGCACGCGGCTGGAACAACAGGTCTCCCAACGCTGGCAACAATGGTCGAGGAGGTCCACGATTTCCGAGTTTCTCAAACCTACGGATCGCAGCTCCGGAAACATTTGAGGAGCAGGCAAAGATCTTGAGAATGTCTCCAATTCACGATCGTGGGGTTCCAAGCTGCTTCCCCACCTTCCGCATCCGCCTGGATCTCTTGTCCATGATTGTCTTGCGGTCGTCTCCCGCAACCTTGGGACAGCGAGATAGTACTTGCAGGGTTATTATATCGAACCTATACGCTCGACAGGATGGCGAACACAGACGTCCCGAAAACAATGCGCGCGCACGTGCTGGAGCAATACGAATCTCCATATCGACTTAGGGAGCTCCCAATGCCCTCCATAGACGACCCGAACGATATCCTCATCAAGGTGGATGCCGCATCGTATTGCCACACGGACGCCGTGCTCGCTTCCGGGAAGATGCATCCACCGCCGCTTCCACATATTGGTTGCCACGAGTTCGCCGGGACCGTCGTTTCCACATCGGATCGATCTCATGGTCTGAAGGTAGGCGATCGAGTGGCTGTTCCAGGTCGCGGCTATCATGTATGTGGCAAGTGTCTGGAGTGCCAGAATCCATCAGGCCCGGTGCCGGACAATCCTGGTTACTCGGTCTATTGTGCCAACACCGAAGGCGGGCTCGGAGTCGGCAGCAAAGCGGGAGGATTCCGGGAGTACGCTGTCGTTGATTCGAGACAGGTTGCCATCATTCCACAGAGTATGAAGGCAGTGGAAGCTGCTCCATTGATGTGCGCCGGTCTTACCATCTACGCCGCTTTGAGGGCATGCGAACTTAGACCCAAACAGCGGGTCGGGATCATGGGATGCGGAGGAGGACTGGGTCATCTGGGACTGCAGTTCGCGACGAAGATGGGACTGAGGACCACCGGCGTCGACGTGACGCCTCAGGCGCTCGAGCTTGCCAGAAGCTTGCAGACTGGTGCTACGATCGTCGACGCTTCGTCTGAAAGCGCGGAGGCTGTGAAGCGGCGAATCGGAAAGGAGGACGGACGAGACAATCCGGCTGAGATGGGCTTGGATGCTGTTATCATCCTTCCAGACAGTCAGAAGGCCTGGGATTACGGGATGGGGCTATTGAGGAATGGCGGGCTCCTCGTCTTGGTCAGCTTCCCACCCGAGGGTTTCCATGTTTCGGCCGATGACCTCGTCTTCCGCCGCATTCGAGTTATTGGAAGTTTGATCGGGTCAAACAAGGCGATGGAGGAGATGTTCGAATTCGTCGTCAAAAATGATGTGAAGGCAAAGATCAGGACTTATCCCTTTCCGAAACTCAATGAGCTGGTGGAGGACTATCATGCTGGAGCTGGCGGGAAGCTGGTGATCGACATGTCTCTTTGAAGCAGTAAAGGTTCCAGTTGCGCTATAGTCAGGATGACAACCTCCTGCGTAAGATCAATGAAATGTGAGGTCATAAAGACTTGATGAGCGATGATTTGGAGCGGTCAAGTTCTCTCTGGTACGGAAACTCAGGCCGAGGGGCATGGTGAACAGGAGGAACTATAGGTTGGAAGACAGACTCGCAACGAAACCTTACGCGGACAATGCTAACGCCCGTTCCGAAGAAGCAAAGTTACTGTGATGATGGAGCCGGTGCCTTTCGACCTGACAATGGCTTTCCGGCTTGTTAATGCTAGCGCGTAGCATATCCTCAAGTATTGTATAACCATTCACGAAGACAAGGCTTGAGCGGAGGCACCAAGCACCCGCTCAAGGGGACCAGAACTCGTTGGATGGGCCATAGAATATCTGCCGCTCGTGACACGACAATGGCACCCACATGATTTAGACTTTCAGAAGTCATGCGTTGATGACGGCATCGGACATGGAGGTTCTGGCCCAATTCGACAACATGTCGGGTCCAGTAGCCATTGCAAAGGCAGAGCAGAATTCATATCAACTGGAGCTATGTATTGTGTCAGGGAGTTCTTCATCAAACACCAACCTGTCAATCACTCGGTTGCGCTGAACTCTGTCCAGAGGGCCATGCCCTCACTTGAATTCTGGTGCTTCTTTAGATAATGTCGTCGAGCATCTATGATGTTTATGCTCCTTCAAACCAACAACAGAGTCCGCATCCAGTAGATGCCTCTAGAGACACTCTCGGAACCAAGCGTATCTGGCCCAACATCGAGTGGCCCTACGAGTAGGCTTTCTGGCACATGTCACAGTGCGTAGTCTTGCGCTTGGCTGGCGCAATGCGTCGGCTTTTCGAGCTATTGCAGTTGATCTGAGATTTGAAGAATCCGCGGTGAGCGCAAGCGATGGCATGCGGAGCATCTGTCCGACGAGACTGTAGGTAGTTTTGGTGCAACTGGAGGGATTCGCAAGCATCATCGACAACAGCCTTTCCCCGCGACATTGGAAGTTAGCGCCTGGTTACCCATCAGGCTGTAAGGGTCTCTTCAAAGGAGGACAAAACAGCCGACATTCCAGAAGCAACGAAAGCCGATCGATCGGCATTTTCCCCGACCACGACGCGTCCTAACGGCTCCAGGAAGTTTGGGTCAAAAACTTTCTCTCCGCGAGCCCACCCCAGGTTTGGAGGGCGGATGATAGTGCTTAAACTCGTAGGATTCTTCAAATGCTACATTGCGCGCCAGGAGCGGCTCGCGTATAGCACCCAAGACCAGACCATGACGAGTACTTCGGAACGAGGGACGGCATCATGTTGCCGCACATGCGAGAGCAAATCCTAGCGACCGACGTCACAGGTTAAGATCGACAGACCTCCACCGCGGAGGCGATAATGCTTAATTGCCATTGGCGGACTGGCCAAGAGAGTCAAGCCAGCTCAAGCCCGGCTAAGGCTTGATAGGAAATCAGAGTCAAGGAAGCTTGCATGGGCGATCGTCATCTCAACACTCCAGACTTCAGCGCGTTGTAACGCTGATCTGGAGGCGGACCCGCCGATCGACCTAAGATTTTCCATTGTTGCCCTGGGCCGTTATGGCTATTCGCCCAACAAGGCCCGTCAGATATCTCAAGGACCAGCTTGATATCCACATCGGACTGCTTCTTGCACGAACGTCGGGTCTGATCCCTGTCAGATACTCCAACTATACACCGTTTGAGCAAGTGCAGCGGAGTCATAGTCCCTGTATTGTGGGGCATAATGCCCGTCCGACGTCGTTTATGTAGAGCAATCGTGTGGTCACGAGTCAGACGAGACTAGCATCTCCATGGAGGCTTGTTGATCTTTGCCTTGGACCTCGTTCCCCGCCCCGAGCGAGCGGGCTGGAGATTAACTAGATAAACGGAGCAAATCCACGAGAGTTGTCTCCTACCTCGAAGATAGACAAACGTCCCGCTGCCGCTGAATGAATACCAATATGGCTTCCCAAGATCATCAAATCTCGCCGGAGAGGAAGTTCGTACCATATCGCCCAAGACAGCACGACATCCACAGCTGACACTGGTAGTGGCGATGATGAGAAGCACATTGGTGAGAAGCAAGAGACAGCATATGTTGACTTGCAGAATAGTGCCACTGCAAAGTATGCGCAATTCCCATCGGCTGCGCCCACAATCACTAACAGGCCTAGGATCAAAAATCCCCTCGCTCACCTCTCCAATGAGGAAGTCATCAAGGACGTGGAAGAATTCGCCAGAGCCAACGATTTCTCGGACAGGACCGAGCTGCTTGTAAAAGGAGCTCTTGTGGCGAAAGACCCCCCAGCTTTTGAGAGTGTCCCAGGTCTCACAGAACCAGAAAAGGAGGCCATCAGGAACGAGGTCTTGCACAAGTGGCGGCAACCAAAATCGCTCTACTTCACCATCATCCTTTGCTCGATTGGTGCTGCTGTACAGGGCTGGGATCAAACCGGCTCCAACGGTGCCAACTTGTCGTTTCCAGATGCCCTTGGAGTCCCCATTAGTGACCAACTCGCCGATGGCAGTCCTAATCCCAACGCTGCACGAAACCAATGGTACCAAGGTCTGGTCAATGCGGGGCCCTACATTGCTTCCGCCTTCCTGTGAGCATCGTACCAGCCGTTTCGATGCACACCATGCTGACGTGCCTTTTAGTGGATGTTGGTGCTCTGATCCTCTGAACAATTATTTCGGTCGCCGAGGCACAATTTTCGTGTCTGCTGTTTTCTGCTTCTTGAGTCCCATTGGCTCCGCTGTTGCACAGAGTAGGTCATGCAAGCCTGCTGCATACGTTTCTCCCACTAACCTGCGCACAGCTTGGGATCAGCTTCTAGTCACTCGACTTCTGCTCGGGATAGGCATGGGATGCAAAGGCTCGACTGTTCCAATCTTCAGCGCCGAGAATGCTCCTGCGTCAGTCCGTGGAGGCCTTGTCATGAGTTGGCAAATGTGGACCGCATTCGGTATCTTCTTGGGTACCTGCGCCAATCTTGCCGTGAAGGACACTGGTTCCATCTCGTGGCGTCTTCAATTTGGCTCTGCCTTCATCCCGGCCGTTCCTCTTCTTGTCGGTATCTACTTTTGCCCAGGTACGTCAGCTTCGTCTTCTAGATAGGCATGTTCTCACCTGAACCAGAATCTCCGCGTTGGTATATCAAGAAGGGCAAATACCGCAACGCCTTTGCCTCCCTCAAACGCCTGCGAAACACTGAGCTCCAGGCTGCCCGCGATCTGTACTACATTTTCGCTCAGCTCCGCATGGAAGCCGCGCTGGTGGAAAGGCAGACCACCTACGTCACTCGTTTCATCCAATTGTTCACAATCCCGCGAGTTCGTCGCGCCACCCTGGCTTCCTTCACAGTCATGATTGCACAGCAGATGTGCGGCAGTAAGTGGACATGATTCTCTCGTCCTGGATGGAACTGACGGCACCACAGTCAACATTATCGCCTTTTACAGCTCCACTGTATTCTCAGAGGCGGGCGCATCTGTCACGGAATCACTCCTGGCATCATGGGGCTTCGGCTTGGTGAACTTTGTCTTCGCTTGGCCTGCCATCTGGACCATTGACACCTTCGGCCGTCGATCACTTCTGTTGTTCACTTTCCCGCAAATGGCGTGGACTTTGCTGGCCGCAGGTCTTTGCTACCTCATCCCCGAGTCCAGTACAGCCCATCTGGGAATGGTGGCTCTCTTCATATATCTCGTGAGTGGGAACTATGCTTCTCGAAGAATCGTGCTAACTAAGGGTCAGTTCGCGGCGTTTTACTCGCCGGGAGAAGGGCCCGTGCCATTCACCTATTCCGCTGAGGTATTTCCCCTCTCGCACCGTGAAGTCGGTATGGCTTGGGCCGTGGCAACATGCTTGTTCTGGGCTGCTGTGCTCTCCATCACTTTTCCGAGAATGCTTGCGGCCATGACGCCCGTTGGCGCCTTCGGCTTCTACGCTGGGCTGAACATCATTGCATTAATCATGATCTTCCTTTGGCTGCCGGAGACAAAACAACGAACCTTGGTAACTTCCGTCCTTTGAAATCAAGGCATGCCTTTTCTGACGTCTTCGCAGGAGGAACTCGACTATATCTTTGCAATCCCCACACGCACCTTCATGAAACACCAATGCTTCACTGTGTTGCCATGGTGGATCAAGACCACCATTTTCCGCCGCAAGATTGGACCCTGTCCATCGCTCTGGTCATTTGATGGACATGTCGACAACGACAGAGAATTCGTGGAGACTATTCGGAAACAAAGTGAGGCTATGGCCGGGGGCCGCCGCCGGAGCAGCATCGCGGACAGAATCACGAACAGGTTTTAAGTCCGCTGTCCCTACAAGAGGGATCTGGAGGATATGACGGAGGTTGACAGTGCGGGTAGTCGAAATTGGACAAGAAATGAGTGATACCCCAGGAGAGAACCACTCCCGCGTGGGAGAGGACTTTTGAGAGAAACTGAGACAGTAGACAGCAAATGGAATGAGAATAAACTCAAGAATTCCGGACGAACGTTGAGAACAGATAGTTCGCTTCTCGATGCGAGTATATTGCCTCGTTGAACGCGTCCTCCTGAAAGGAATCTCCTAACCAATGACGGATGATTCGGGTCTGTTGAATGATCCAAATCGGCGAGTGGAAGTAGCTTGTTGAGATGGGTCCTGCAATTCATGTCCTTCAGTACGAGGCCAGTAACCGCAACTGTTGTGCGGGCATCGGCAGACGAAGCAGAATGCGCCGATTACATCGGTCCAGGTCTGCAGTCTTAGGATATCTCGAGTACTAATCGTGAAGCGGCCAAAAGAAGAGCTGGAATGTGTTTGTTTGGCATTTTGACGCTTTCACCAACATCCACCAGGAGATGTTCTCCGTCACTGTGGCTGCGTTGAGACTTCAGTGTTCCGGAGGGAGCCGCGGTTGGCTGTTTCGGGTCAGTTGCTTGGCTGCGTCATGCTCACCTCTTTCCTCCGTCAGCCGAGTTCAACCCAACCCGGTGGGAGCGTGGAAGTACAAAAGACCATGGTGCACCCGTCGAGCCTGCGCTCGCTTGATGAAGGCCATCTCCTCACAGGAAGCCCAAGGTCATACAACCAAAACCACTGACCCTCTGCAATTTTCAACATGGCGGCAGAGAGAGCGCACGACGCGACCCAATCTATCGTCAACGATTTCAAGTCCGGCCTGCACGGCATCCACGGCGCAGGCGAGGCAATCCGCGGCGGCGCGATGGAAGCTCTTGATGGTATCTTCCACAAGAAAGAAGGGGAAGCCAGAGACCGAGAGATCTACGAGCGAGGGATTGCAGAGATGAAAGGCACAGAGGACCGATTTGAAGACAAACAACTCCATCCTCACAAAAAGGAAGACCCCGGCTTCGGGCACCATCGTGATCAAGAGAGCCATGGACAAGGCAGCCACTTCGCCCAGGCACACGCCATAGAAAACGCGGGCGGACTCCGCCACGATCCCACGACGACAGGAGCGGGTGAAATAGCCAGCAGGGATGCAGCCAGGGCGGCTTGGCAAGAGAAGCATTGATTGCGCGAGAGGATGTACAACTGATGGTCAGAGTCTTAGATCAATGATACCCTGTTCGATTATCGGGCATGCTGCGTTCCGTTTCTCTTCTTCAGAACTCTGAGACCCCATCCTTCACAACAATCTTCCCGACATCAGCATCCCGCTCCCCCTCCACAACGCTCCTGATGAACTGCCCACCAACACTCGCAGGCTTTGCTCCCATTTTCTTCGCCAAGTACCTCGCATTCCCCAGATCGGTTTCCAGCATCCCTGGTCCTAGAGCCCACACCTTCACCCCGTCAGCCTTCAGCTTGTGGTTCCAGTCCACCATCAACATGTTCAACGCTGTCTTGCTGCACCGATAGCCTATGGTCTCAAAGTCGATCTTCTTGGGCCAGCCCGCCGGTTGGGGCGGTGTAGGAAAGTACGATCTGCTGGCCTGTGTAACATTGGAGAGACCGGTGACGAAGATCAAGCGAGGATCAGAAGACTTCAGCAATAGCGGCATAAATATCCATGTGAGGACGTTGGTCCCAGCGACATTGACGTCGTACGACTTCATGAAGCAGTCGCGCAAAGACACCTTGCCGGCGACGTACTCCAAGTCAAATGTGGCTCCTGTCAGTAGTTAGTATCAAGAACGGCCCTTCAGATGCGCCTGCTGACCGGCATTGTTGATGAGCGTATCAATGTGCCCAGGGCTCCCACTGATCCTGTCGAAAGCTGCCTGGATCGAGTCGTCGCTTGTCAGATCAACCTGCACGGCTTCCACCGTGTTCTCCGACTCGGGGCATTCGTCCTGCAGCTTCTGGATTGCATTCCTGGCTTTCTCTATAGACCGGCTGCCCATGAGGATGTGGTATGGCTTCTTGGATTGCAGAAGTGCCTTGACTGTCTCATAGCCGATTCCGTTGTTCCCGCCTGCAAAATATTAGTGGAATGGTTCACTTACATCAAGGATGGCGCTTACCAGTGACCAACGCAATCGTCCGAGTTGCCATTGCTTAAAGTCCTTCCTGCCAGTCGCTTGTCAACCTCTTCTTCCGAGAGGTTTACAGTCAAACGTCCTCACAGTGTAGGGCCAGGTCTTTATACGCTGTGTGGCTCTTGAGCCTGCCATGACTCGTTTGTGCATGGTCCGCCATTGTTCTCACCGTTTGATATCATCAGGATTCATGAAGCCTACTTGTCCTAATCCCCGGCGGCGTAGTCCAGAACAGGGAACCGGCTATTCCGACTCGGGAGAAACTCTGCGAAGGAAGCGGAGTCGGAGATACAGTCGTACGCCGGAAGCGATCTATCATTTGTGTAATATTGGATTAGTGCCGGCAACCACCCCATTTACCTCGATGGACTACTTAACACCATACGGGAGGATACTCGTATCGGTCCAGTACAAGCGGAGCTATCATTCTCTGCCGGACTGTCACGGGTCATCAGGCATGTCCCTTCTTCCAGCCGTTATATGCGAATGCATGATCGAACAACGATCTCCTCACGGACCTTTGCAATGAGAACTACTCATGCTTGATGATATCATGCTTGCCCGGTCCTCCCTGCGCTTCGACGTCCGTGCTGGTACGAGTGGCCGCGTCTTGACTCTGACGCATACCTTTCATCTGAGAAGGCCGCCTGATATGTTCCCAGTTGCTTTCATCATCTTCCGCATCAGCGGTGTTTGCAGTTGTATCCACTGCTTCATCCTCAATCTCCTCTGGGAGAAGGAGATTCATTATGAGGGAAAGGAACGCCGTCACGGCAAACCCGGTTTCCATGACAAGTTCGATCGCACTCATCAGACCCCTGAGTGCAGAGTTACCGCCTTCATACGTAAAGACGTGCTCGAACCAGTCCCTGTTGTAATCTGTTAGCGCTGTTCTGATAGCGAGCGAAAGGTAACAGCCCGACAACAAAGGTCCGCTTCTTGTGAGTTGATGAACTTACGGAACCAGCGTGGCACCAAACCCGACCGACATTGCCGCCGTCAGTATGAAGCGATTGCGCCGCGTGAAAGGCACTGTTGAAATGATGCGAATACCCGATATAGCGACCGCTGAGAACAAAAAGGTCGTCATGCCGCCCAGCACCGCGGAGGGGATTGCAACCAATGCTGCTGCGAACTTGGAAAAGACTCCCATTACAATCAGAAAGAAGCAACAGCAATACCCAGCTTTCCGGTTGGCACAACGAGTGAGAGCGATGACACCGTTGTTCTGAGCGAAGGTCGAGACAGGAGTGATCGTACCGAGGCATGCCAACATGCCGTTGAGACCGTCGGCCAGCACACCACCTTGTATACGCGACTCGAAGATGGGTCCTTCGACTTCCAGTCTAGAGACATCACAACTCGCCGTAATATCTCCTATCGCCTCCATCATCAGGACCAGGAATACCGCCATGAACGGAAGGACCATTGGGCTAGCGACATTAGTGAACATACGACGCACGGTCTGCAGTCTCCTTACCCGTATAATGAGAGCGGAAAGGTCTCGACCCAGATAAAAGAGGCCGGCTTGGCACTCGTGATGCCGGAATCGTCAAAGTAGTTGGTCGCCGCCGCAATAATGCAACCTATCAGTAGCCCGACGACAACAGCACACGATTTCCTGCGTTTGAGACATCTGTCAGCTCATCTTCGCCAATGAAATACTATAGCAATATCAGGTTGGGGCTGTATCGACTCACATGATAGGACTCCCGAAACGTTCACATAGGATGATTGTTACGAAAACACTGAATCCCAGTCCAATAAATTCGGCGGAACCCCAGGGTAGCGGATGCGGTGCATTGTTGTTAGGACAGTTCTGGAAGAGTCCCTCTTCAGGGCGAGATCGGCAAGCTCCAGAGCCACCAGCCCAGTTTTCGAACCCCGTCCCAATGAGGTTGACCCCAATGAGTACCACAGTTGGTCCTGTTACCAGGGGTGGGAACACCCGTTTCAACACCTTCGGGGGTGCGAATGACAAGCAGATTTCCAGCAAAGAGCAGATGCAGGCAGTGCCGAGAATTGCACCGTATCCCGCCGGACACGGTAGACGCACTGGATCGCCGCCAGGCGTCGCTGGTGGTCCAGTTGGACAGAATCCCGAGTCGTACATTTGCGACAAACCGCCCAACGACACCGGGATGGTCGCAAACGAAGTGCCAACAACGCTGATCAGCCCGGTGCCGATATAGTATGGTGTTTTGTAGATGTGGAAACGGGTGATCTGGATGGCGGACA
Source organism: Phialophora verrucosa (assembly GCA_002099365.1). Taxonomy (NCBI): domain Eukaryota; kingdom Fungi; phylum Ascomycota; class Eurotiomycetes; order Chaetothyriales; family Herpotrichiellaceae; genus Phialophora; species Phialophora verrucosa. The sequence goes on along the minus strand of MSED01000009.1, from coordinate 2,372,235 downwards.
ATAGTCCACAGACTATAAGGCTGGTAGAGACCAAATACTGAGCAGTCTGTGGCTCCAAAGCCGCACCACCTGATCCTGATAGAATGATAGGTGGTGTGATTAGGCCAGCCAGCATTGATAGGGCGTGCTGAAAGCCGAGGAGCAGAGCAAGGAAAATTGGCATCTTGTCGTTGAGGCCGAAGAAAGGCGCGATCTGCTGAGATTTCTTCATGAACGGGAGCCTGGGAGTGAAGAGGAATGCATAATCGTAATCTCCGATGAGACCTTCCCTGGTAGTGAACGTTTTGACGATGCGTCGGGGAATATCAGCCATTCGGTCCTTAAAGGGCCGTTTGGGCGTCATATTGGGGCCGATACGGTCTGGCTCCATGGTAGATACAGTGATCGGTATAACTGAGCAGTGATCGAGAGAATGCCTGGATGCTTGAGGAGCCTGTTGTTACTGAGAGAACTGTGGCTTCAGAAGTAGCTATAACGAGATCATATAGCGCTGGGGAGGAACGAAACCCGAGATGATGGCATCTAGCGAGGTCTGTGATGGGCGTCCCCGATCCTCAGGACGCTTGCGCTGAGCCAATCATGCATTTTTGTTACTCGCTTGAATAGCCAAGTGATCGTATAAGGAAAAGAGCTTCCTTGGGTTTGGAAAGGTGTATCTGTCTGCAGCCTCATCTAGAGGTAAGGTACGGGCTGTGATTGGCGGTCGCTTCTTGTTACGCAAAACCTCGGGTTGGATGCTTCTGCCAAGTTGATATGCTGTTGTACGCCGAGACCAGACCGATAAGCAAGTTTGTTCGTATTGGCACAAGTCAAAAGCTTCAACACTGCGTTCGGCGATCTCCTCCACTCGACGCAGATACAATGCCTCAGATCTTGATGAGCTTCAAATCTGTGCACCTAGATGGAATGGTAAGGTTATGAACAATGGCGGATATGAAGCACCGACCTGTCTTCCAGCTTGCGCTAGCCTCGATCTGCCGAGGATAATTTGCCGAAGGGTGGGTGGCCTACCATGGAGATGCCGATAGCTGCAGTGATACGGGGAATGTACCGAATCCGGTGTCGTTAATTGTGGACTGCAGTAAACCGCATGCGATGACGACAACGCAGACTGCTCATGTGGCAATCAACGGTGTGCCCGCCACGAGATGGCCACCGAATGCCATCCACCCGCTCGCATTGGGGAGCTCTCACTGTTTGATATACTTGTGGTAACCCCTCTCCAAAACTTCCACCTCGTCCCCAGCATGAAGTCGAAAAGGGCCTGAATCGGCGGGCACCAGTTGCAGTCCCAGACATGCATTCAAGGGATCCCCTTCATCAATGCACCGAAATGACTTGAGTGTTTTGTCTGGCTCGGCCGGATGTCTCTCCGCTGTATCTGGGTCGACGTTGGGTAACCTGCAGCGTATCGTACGGCAAGCACAGTAGAAAATGTGATTTCCAATTCTGATTTTTCTCCAGTCGTCTTCATTATATGCGCCTGGCCCATCCACAAGGACATTGGACCGAAATCTCCTCGCACTAAGCCGCGAGATATCCTTCTGAACCCTCCCAGCAATATCGCGCACGGATGCGATGTTCAAGAGGTGCACTGGATAGGCATCAGCGAATCCGACCACTGATTGATAGCCAATCTGTTCTTTCCTGGGCGCACAACGATACACTTTGCGGTAGCTATTGGGATCAACTCGGAAAAGAGTGACAGGGTTAGAAACTCCAATAAAAGGCCCAAAGTCCTTGGGCAGGTGGACGCCGTAGTTCAACCAATTCGGTAAGTCTTTCCAGACTTTGACATCTTCAGAGGGGTAGTTATGGTTCGGGGGAGGTGTCAGCGGTGCCCGAAAAGACCTCTCCCCGGACAAAAACCCAAGCCAAATGAGGAGGCGGGACAGAGAAGCGAGCGGTCCCACAGGGATATGTGGGTACCTCACCACCATCCAGCCTTCATCGATGCTTGACCTTTTCGTGGGTTGGTCAGGGAGCCAAATCTCCGGCTTGACGAGAGCCAGTCTCTCCCATCCAGATTGTCTCAGAGTCCTGAACGTCCATCTTGGCATCTTCTCCTCGTCTGTGGCATTAGGCCGAGCCTGAGGCGTGAGCAGTTCTGCGAAGGCAAATTTGCGATCCCATGTAAGTCCAGCGGCATCAACTTCAGCAACATCAAGCTCAACACCAGCGCAGGATTTAATGGGATGCATGTATAGGGCTTTGACCTTCCATTTCGAACCCTCAGGGCTCTTCCGCGTATCAGGTGGCTTTGCATACTTCTGGTCGATCTCATCACTCATGTTGCTGGGCCCACTCAAAGTCACCTGTCTGTAGCCCTCGAGGGAGCTACGCGTGCTCCGTGCTTGTTGGAGACAGATGAGGGCGACTGCGAGCAATATTGGCGGAATGATAACCGCTGCTTGGTCCATGGTGATGTCCTGTGCAAGGCGAAGCTGGGTTGAGAGGTAGGGTAGAATAATGTCGCCCGAAGTTGTCAAATGTGTTTTGGGTCAATGATTCAAGAGTTTATCGGAAGAACGATAGCAAGAGATCCATCGCAAGAAGAGTACTTCAAGCCCGGGACATTGTGTTCAGCGGTACAGAGTATGCAGCAGTGGAATGTGCCTCGAGAATGCACGCTCTTTGTTGCTTAGGAATCGAAATGTCGAGGTCGAATCCCGAGGTCTAATACTCGTAGGTGAAGTCGAATGCAGCGGAACTTGGCTTACTGCTCCGCCGTATTACGCGTTTCGACGAAAGAACCTGGCCGTGACTTCAAGTCCCTTCTTGACGCGTTTTTCCGCGTCCTTCCTCTATCAACAATGGCAACAGCTCCTGCCTCTTGAAGCCCGCATCGAATCATCGCAGGATCGACATGAAGGACAAAGTGCGGATGATGGACGCTGAAACTGACCCGTGTATAAAGTCGACAAGAGATCGAGCGAACGAGCTCAATATGCCTGCGAGAGCAGGAGTAACACAGACCACAAATGGAGGATCGAGGACCTGATATCCACAACTTTTCGCCTCCTTCATCTCAGCATCGATTGCCAACAGTCACCGGCATTGAAGCCTTGAAGAATGCGACTGCAAACTCGAGGGGCATTCCATCGGGTCTCACAGCTTTGGATGCCATCCTGGTAAACAACAGCAACAACAAGCTTTCGATTGCAACACCGGGTATCCAACGTGGTTACGTTACCGAAGTATTTGGCCCTCCAGGCGCCGGTAAGACGACCTTCGGGTTGCAGGCCTCTGTTATCGCAGTACACTCAACGGAGAAAGATTCTCATGTGCTATGGGTCAATACGGGATCGCCTCTTATCGAGACCAGACTTGATGATCTGATGAAGTCCCACGCGAACTCCTCCGACTCTGGATCTCCTTCCTCACCACCGGAACCTCTCGATATCGATTCGTTGCTGGACGAAAAGTTCACCTACCTAGACGCCCACACACTGCCCCGCCTGTTGACGATATTCATGCACCCTTCCCCGTCGCTTCCTTCGCCACAGACGTGCCTTATCATTGTCGACGATCTGTCCAATCTCCTTCTCGGCGCCTTTTCACGGCCTCCAAAGAATCTGAAGGCGTCTGCCCCAGCTGCAGTGAGGGAGAGATTTGAGAAGCAAGCCGCATCAAAGCGCTTTCAGGTCATCGAAAATCTCGCCGCCGCAATGTCCAAGATGGCCGCGATCAGGAATATTGCCGTTGTGGTCTTGACAAATGCAACCACGAATTTGAGGAGTTCTAACAGAGCTACTTTGAAACCAGCACTGTCCAGTCAAGCTTGGGAGTCGGCCGTCTACACACGCATCATGCTGTATCGCGATTTTGTGGACGAGGCGCAGCTGGCAGAGGCACATGACGTACAATCTCTAGGATTGCGGTACGCAGAAGTTCAACGTATCGCAAAGAAAGACTTCATCTCGAATCCAGTTCCGTTTGTGATCTCGTCAGGCGGGCTTCAGGAGCTGGCTTTCCTTCAAACAGTCAGTCAACCCCAACTATTCTCTCAATTCAATGGCGTTGCGGAAGCTATCAATGGCAACCTTGACAAAGACTTACCACTCCTGCCTGCGGAGCTATCACAACCCTCACCGCTTCAGTCGCCCACACAGCCTAAGAAGCGAAAGGCTTTCGAGATTGCTGATAGCGAAGACGATGACGAAGAGGATGCTATGGTATCAGATTCAGACGAACCCCAATTGCCAAGGATGGACTTGGTGCCCCGTGGAAAGGATGAAGAGATGATACTTGAAACACACGAAATGGCATTGCTGAGAAGAGACAGATATGCTCGGATTAGAGGTTCAGAAGATGAGCTGCCTCTGCCATCATCAGATGCCGAGGAAGATGTCGCCGAGTCACCCTGACAAAAATGAATTTGCCTCTGGAGAGCTTTGAGTCGGAATGGTCAGGTCGAAGCGCTCCAAAAAGAGTTCCAATCTATAATATGACCAGCATACCATTCATCAGCACCTTGTGGCTTCTTTCCCTTGCAGTCGCCAATTTATCAGACTTTCTCCCTTACAATTATGCGGAAATGATGAAGTCCTAGTGATAACATGAACGGTCCATGGTGGATAGATAGAAATGGTGGCGAATGGTGCTGCGATGAGGTGCTGACTGTGAACAGGAATTTGCAGCGAAAGTTTCCAATGCAGCACTGAACCAGCTACCAAGCGTTGTTGTCTCCAGGGGATCGCGAGCCGACTAGGCTTCGAATGTTCCTGCAATTAGTGAAAGGGACGATTCTCACAATGACGAGCGGACATATAAGTTACACCTCATGCAGCAGGCGTTGAAGGAGATATAATCGACGGCTGCGAAGCAAGGCTTGGCTGCGCAAGGATGTGACGGCACCTGCTGTACTGTCCAAGTACTCGAACAGAAAGAGTAGCTGGGACCCACTGCTGCAACAGCTCAAGGTCGGTGCCATCGCAGAGCCCGGCAAGACGACAACCACAATACCGTGGGTTTAGCAGCTCAACTCCCGCGCCTCGGTGGTACGATAGAAATAGGCAGACGTAAAATACAGGCTGTGTCTGTTGACCCCTCGCTCGTCATTGTGAAGGCTGTGGTGGCGTCGTGGTTGATGTGGCGCAGGTGGAGGGGTGATCACGCCCGAAATTGTGACGTATGTGCATTCCTCACGATCGTCGTTGCATTGCGTCGCGCATGATCCTCCATTGCCCTCGACTCTTAAAAGACACAATAGCTTTTACTTCTCATTGCAAAGGCAATTTCATTTCTCATCAGGGAACACAGCTGCAGTCAATTTAGCCAGAACTCAGTATTACCCATAGGAGAGAACACAAACATGTCTACGACGGTCCATGTCAAGGGTATCTCCCACGATACCAGTGAGAAAGAGGTCAAGGACTTCTTCAGCTTCTGGTAAGTTTCGAAGATAACCGCACGAGGTGTAATAGCTAACCTCTCTCAGTGGCAAGATCACCAACATCTCTGTTACTCCAGAGTCGGATGCCGCTGATGCGCCGAAATCTGCTTCGGTGACGTTCGAGAAAGAGACGTGAGTGTCGACAATTCCATTCGTCCACGAAAGCCGGATTCTAACTACCTCACAGAGCCGCTAAGACCGCACTCCTCCTCGACAGCACGCAGCTCGGAAAGTCTCAAGTCCATGTCTCAACTGCAGGCAACATCGATAATGTCGCCTCAAAGGCAGGTGCAGCAGTGTCCTCCTCGATCGGCGACGATCATATCGCTCAAGAAGACAAGCCACGATCAAGGATTGTTGCCGAATACCTTGCCCACGGTTACGCTGTGTCAGACCAAGTGATTGAAAGAGCTCTTCAATTGGACCAGAAGCACGGTATCAGCCAGCGATTCACCAATGCCCTGAGCAGCTTCGACCAGAAGTACAAAGCCACCGATACAGCCAAGTCCGTCGATTCGAAGTACGGTGTAAGCGGCAAGGCAACAAGTGCTTGGGGGGGCATCACCTCCTACTTCGAAAAGGCGATGGGCACCCCGACCGGCCAAAAGGTCAGAGAGTTCTATCTTCAGGGCGACAAGCAAGTCAGAGACGTCCACAATGAAGCGCGAAGATTAGCAGACCTCAAGGCTGGCAAGCACTACGAACCTGAATCTATCCCAGGAACAGACAAGACTGTCTGCAAGTGTGGCGGCGAGGAGGGTACATGTGGCTGCGCTCCGGGTCACTGCAATTGTGCTAGATGCGGCAAGAGCGACGTTGGTGATATCCAGCCAGAACCAGTGAAGGGCACGGAGTCCACAGTCTGCAAGTGCGGTGGCTCGGAAGGTATCTGCCCTTGCCCAGCTGGTCACTGCGCTTGTGCTAGTTGCGCAAAGAGCAGTCCCGAAAAGACCACTGAGGCAAAAGAGGCTGCGCAGGCAAGTGGCCAACAATTACCTGCTGGTTCGGTGTAAAGACGCCGGGAGACTGCCGACGGTATCTCTATCAGTGCATGCGCGTGTCCTTGGAGGGAGGCTCCAAACACTCTTGTGATCCAAGGCAACCCTTGAGAGCGGAAACCATGCGATCCCAATGAAGCAGTCCAGAAGCTGAAAGTAGTGTTTGTAAATGACTCATTAATTCATCTGCCACGCGGCTCTATGGCCTCGAAACTCTTATTTTTCGTAGGAGAAGAATTCGTGACAAAGACCTCAAGTCATTTCTCGTCAATCTTTCTAAGAGGGCTGGACTAACAATGATATTGCTGAATAGTCCCGGACAGTGGTTTAGAAAGATAACATGGAATTGACACCTCCATCCATGATGCAATGATGTTGACCAACTGAAAATTGAAATACTAGGTAATTGTGGTTACAGTTTATGCACCACTGGCCACTTGGTCCGACGCTTTGGTTGTGCATCCTGCGCATCCAGACTAGCGAGTGTTATTGGAAGGTAGAATTGATCTGAAGGCAAAGGTGTTAGCATTGGTGATTGCAGTGCTAGGTAAACTCGGATCTATTGTTGTAGACACAGATGATCCGTAGTGTTCATCAGGGAGACAGGCGTACCAAGGCAGCAGTTGGTGGTGCTTTGCCCACACCAAGGCACTACTTACACCGCCCACTGCCGCAACCCCGGACACGCGACAGGCAAAAACTTTGCCTGCGCCCCCCCCCCCCCAAAGAAGCTCCCGCTGGCCTTTAATCCTAGCTTCCTCCCTATTCTCTGATGACCACAGTCACCCATAACCACTTGTTAATTTCTATCGCTGTCGTTCCGGACGATAGCTTCCCTTGTCCTCAACCCTTTGCGCCGACTGTCGTTCGCCAGAGTATGAACAAGCCTTCGACCGTTTCCATCTTCCGCTTCTGTGAGGCCTGCGACGAGCCTGGATAACTGGGCCGTTTGCAGCGACGGCCACAGTGGCAGAAATAGCAAAAATAAATTCGAGATATACAACAATCAGACAGACCAAGGTATATTGACCCGCGATTCTCTTGATGCTGTGTCACTGACTCACACTTATCAAAGACTTAGACGAAGACTCCGATCTGCGACAGTCAAGATGTGCTTCGAACGCCTCATTCGGCTAAGATGCAGCCATTACGAATCGTACCAGTTGGACAAGGATGGCTGCAAGTACCAGGCCGGCCGACAGTGCCCAAACTACGTCCAACTTCAAGTTCGGGAGGACAAGAACCGTAGCTGCCCTCGCTGCAAAGCAAACTTGATGGCCACATTTGGGATTGCAAGTCACAGCCTTCGGTGGACGAAGTAGTCAAAACATGGCGTCGCAAAAGCTAATCTGGACACTCGGCAAGTAGACGGCAAAATTCACGGATTCATGGGAGGAGGAGGAGTGTTTGCGCAGACAAATTGGGATCATTTGTGGACAGGACTTGATGGTACTTGAATGAATCTCTAGTGTGTACGGAGTAGTGTGTAGAGCAGAGTGCTGGCATTTGTGACGGCTTCTGTGAGGACTGAGTTTGCTCTTTGACATCCAGAACCATAATTCATCCGAGCACTCAAACACTTGATATTCTTTTGTGCATGTGCACTCGTTGAGGAATGATGAAAGATGACATGCCAGATGCTCGATTCAGACATGCAGATTAATTGCTTCCGAAACATGGGATTCTGCTACTTTACCAAGAATGGCTTGCAGGAGGCGTGACATGGTTCGCAGCTTCCCATCATTTCGTAACCACCAGACGTCATACCCTGATGGTGGGATGTTTGGAGGGGCGACGTTGCGCCTTGCTCTTTTCTTCGATGATCACTCTCTCTGACTTTGTATATCTTGCAGTTGACCTCACTCAGTCCTTCTGCAACAGTACTTCCACCACGATTCGTTAATTCTGAAGACATTCTACGATACTCCCAAACCCACAGGTGAGTCGTGTTCAATCCGACGGCCTCCGCCTCTGAGCGAACCCTTCTGCTCACTCGGTCATAGAAATCAATTCTAGACAAATTCAACAAAATGTCTGCGCCAAATCAAGGTCGTCAGTCCCCCGACCCTGAGCGCCAAACCGGTGCTCAGCAACAAGATCATCCATCCCAGCCAGGCAGCGGAAAGGTATTGCCATTGCCACCTCCGAATCTTCCCTGACCAAACAACCCCGAGTCTTGCTCTTTCCGAAATGCACCATAGGTTACTATTGTGAAGCTAACATATCCCACACAGCTCGACAACTCGCAGGGCAAGGATGAGGGCAAGGATGATCAGACAGCCAACCTCACGAGCAACCCGAAACACATCCTTGAAGACCACGCCGAGACAAAGACTGCGAAGGGGACATCAGCAGACTCGGCAAAGACAAGCTAGAGCTGTGGAAGGAGAGCCAAAATAGAAATGTATATTCTACGTTGCGGAGGAGGCAAGGAGAATCATGAAGCAATGGTGAATGTGGAATACTTCGCCTTAATCGAAAAATTACCCATCCACCTCAGCAGTCCTTTTTCCTCTTCAGTCCCAAGCACACTCTATCTTGATCACAAAGCGATGTGGTGACACCAAGCTGGCCGAACCAGACATTCTTGCTCCATGTCACGGAGGACTTGTGTCCCATCCAACAGCCAACATAGGCAGAGTCAATGTCCACGTCCGAGAGAGTCCTTCTCCACCAGCCCGCATGTTAGACGAACAAATTGCAGGTATTGAAACTGTTGACGCCATCCGCCGCGCAAAAGGGTTTTCAACGAACTGCAAGCCATACCTCAATGAGTAGCAGGACTCGTCTAAGTGGGTGCCAGGCACCCCCAGGACACGGAGATGGCAGTGACGTCATCTTTCATAAAGGAAGCGGCTCGGCCCGTATTTAGTGGCTGATCGCCAAAGCGCGCAGTCCGCGAAAACGGCGCCCGAAGTTGCGTTGCTAGATTTTGACCCCTGGACATCTCAAATTATTTCCGAGGGCCAAGTCAAGCAAGCCATGTTAGGTTATGTCTCCGTGTCGTTGAACGCATTGCTTGTGTTCTATCTCTCTCTGTCAGCGTCCGTTACGGCTGCCGAACAAGATCCGCTGGTCAATGGAGAGTCCAAACGAAGAGGGTACTCCAAAGGAGAGCTTATCCCTGTTAGCTGTTTGAATAGAACGATGTAAGTCCTGAAAGAAGCGTTGCTCGCATCGAGACTTACAGCTGCAGTGATACCGGCGAACATGTGAGTTGTGCTTGGCCGTCTGCATCTGCGAGCAGGCAGTTTGCGCTGCAACGGTGTCCTCACTTCCCTGCCTTGGAATCTCACGTTGCCTCGCTAGATCACCGATGACCACGGAAATCTGCAATATATACCCTTTCCTACGTGCAATGAGACGAACCAACCCCTATCATTCGAGTACAACGTACCCCAAACACAAACCTGCACAATCGACGCGTTGCCAGATGAGCTCTACCATCTCTTCGAGTTCTTCGTTCACAGCGACGTCCCCTTGACATGTCGCGTTCCATCATACCCATTGGACCAGGAAGAACTTGGTATAACATCTTCAGTTCCAGATGCTGGTGGTGCGGGTGCTGATAAAGACCTCTGGACACCCTTCACAATTGCGCTGCAAGGCACATTGCAGCTCTCGCATCTGCACCTCCACACGAATATAAATGCCTTGTTCCACATGTCACAGGATCCGGACTCGGCAAAGGCTACTTCGTTGCAGTCGTACCTGATTGCCTCGACCGCATACTCACTTCCGAACACGTCATCTTCAGTGCCAGTTGAGGGCTCCAAGATTGTTCGCAACGAGCCAGTAGTCCTCACTTTCAACGTGGGCTGGATTGATGGGGCGGTCCTACCTGGAATGGTGGGGAGGCCCGTCATGAAGGTCACAGACCACAGCGTTGGCTTTTCGCTGTTGAGCTTCTTTGCGCTTGCTGCTAGTGCCGGTGTCGGAGCTATGGCCATGCTTGTATACGAGCGGAGAAAGAGTGGGAGAAATGGCATTTACGGCAACGGCATACTGGGTGGAAATGTCGGTAATGGCATGCCGAGGACGTCGCGGTACGGAGGATACGGAGGATATACAAACAACTTGGGGAAGAGGGATTGAGCGCTGTTCGACTTCGTACGCGGTCAGCACCTACAGGAACGTTCCTGCCCGGTTTACATCTCTTCTGCGATCTCGTGTTGAACTTCGACCTGAAGGAGGTTATCGGTCACCAGCCACAAGTTGGGTGCTCCCTCTCGTCGTCGGTGAGGCACTACTCAGCGAGTCAGGCGTGTCATGCTCTCACGCCCCAGAAATTGTCTAACACGAGCTGCACAACTCGGTGTAGCACTTGACAAATCAAATTTCTTCCCCTGACCGCAGGCCAGAGAGGCATACGCCTGATCCGGTTACACAACCAAAAAGTCTTGTGGCTGCCATGCCGACGATTACCTTGCTCCATGAACGAAATAATCTCTCAGGAATCTGTGGCCAAGAATGCCAAAGAGATCGGGTACAAGCATCAAATTGGATATGATAGCTTGCAAATCGCATGAATAGATGTCGTACAATCACAAAGCTGACGTTCTCGCAGTTCAGACTTGGTATTCCGGATTACATCTTATCTAGAGTTTCCAGCAGCAAATGCCGCGCGGCTTTACTCGCGTCAAACGTTGCGTGCTTGCAGGACATGATAATCCATGTGAATATCAGGCTCGATTCTTCGCCCTAACGACCGTCTGTTTGCCTGGTTTCCTGTCGAAGCCGGCTTGTCAGAGACCAATGCAGTGATCAGAGAATGTGCATACCTAGCACGCCAGAGTCACCAGACCGCGTTTTGTGTCCCTCATGGAACGTCGTGTGAGATGCGTTCCAATTATAGCCGGGGCAACAAGGCTGACCATTCAAGGTGGGTTTGCAGGATACGAGATGCCAAATCGGCCCACGAATCCCGCCTCTTCACAATATCTCACACCAGAACTCATCCCCAGTACTCAGCCTCCTTTCCCCCTCCCACATCTCACACGGTTCTTCAGTTGGAGCTTTTCTGCCCATTGCAGACATTTGTCGAATGCTTATGCTGAGCCTGTCATGTTTTTACGCATCTCTTTGCTCACCAGGCCGAGCCTCACGACACTTGGCATCTCGGTCAGAGACCAAGGCCCTCCATTATGATGCAGGCTCACCAATGCTTCAGTCTCTCAGACTCTCCAAGTGGAAGAGTTTCTCATAATTCTCACGAAGTCGACCAGGCGCAGCGAGAAGCAAGTTTGCACGCACCATTCCCTCCGCCCCATCCATTCGTTGACTAAGCGTACACAGCAGTATCCTAAGCAGCTTCGTCAAGGTTACGAGATCACATTGTGGCCAGCCACAACCACCTCGCAACAATACGCTTATGCAACCGTCAACAACTCAGATGATTTATATAGCTGACACCCCAGAGGTTCCAAGAGGAATTGCATGACCGACCCTAGCAGGACCAAGCATCTCACATCAATCGACATCGTCTTTTCGTCCATCTATCCTCCATCGTCCTGACCAATATAACGACGCGCGCAGCTCGATCATCAACCACAACCCACACCCAACGTTCACCCACCAAGATGCTCTTATCCACGTTCTCCTGTGTGCCTTTCCTCGCTGCCCTCGCTACCGCCCTCCCTCTAGCTACGCGCCAATCGTCGTCCAATCTACCCATCTATGCGACCTTCATTGGCGCCGCCGACGCCCAATATACAGTTGCCGTCCCTGTGATCTCGTCATGGGTCCCCACGGACAACCCCCTCTCAATATCTCACATCCAAACCTCCGCCGGCGCGCCGTGCGTCTTTTTTGGCGTTGACGGCGCGGTCGTTACTCTGCCTGACGGGGGTGGTTCCGTAGATGTGGGGCCCCCTCAAACCATCGTGGGAGGTAAGTGACTACCAGCTTGCTTGCTCCGTTCCACGTACAATGTATGAATGTTAACCCATGGTGCCAGGTACCTGTGGACCGTTCCCGGGGCGTGATTATGGGATGTGGTAAAATACCGAGGAGGCGATGTGATGATGCGATTTGAGTGGTGTTTATAGGTGGACTTGGATGTTGCATGATGCTCTAAGTTTCCTGTTCTTAATATGTGAGAAGATCGTGCAGTGAGGTTTGCAATGGCCCGAGGGACCACGGATTCTGGTCAATGTCCCCCCGAATTTCATGTTGGATGATGGTGTTGAAGTGGGTAGGTAAGTATAATGTGTTGCCTTATGTATATTACGTGAGGCAGGAGGAAATACGCAAAGCTCATCTTATAACCGAGGACAAAGGGGCCCATTAGCTGTGAAAGATCGGAATTAAGGCGTTTTGAGAAATGTACTCCTTACATGCACAGAATTTGAGTTGATGAGCTGACTACTGCAATATCCCTGGTATCTGTCTCAGTGTGTTGCCATTCGAATGCTTGTCACCAACAATTCTATCAAAATTCCCGGTGTGCATCATCAGCGGTTCATCGTGAACCATCACGTCTGCTACCTCAATGAAACTGCACTATTGACAGACAGCGTACAGAGCATCACACAATCATCTCGATTGTAATTCACGCGATTACTAGCATCGTGCCAGTCGAGGATCCGTGTGAATCGCTCATCCATACGCCGGGCTACTTCCCTTGTTGCCGCGGCGGCAGCTTGTCCAGGAGATTCTGGCTCCATGATGGACGCCGGACGCGCTTTCTGGGTAATCTCGGGATATTCCAGTTTCGCAGAACTTTGGACGGTGCTTGCTTGCGACTGCGTGGTGGGGAAGAGGAAGGGCAGATCCTTCTCCTCGACCGAGAACTGGCGCTGCTTGGACGGGTTGTGCTTCGAAGCATGGCTAGTTGGACGACCACCGAGAGAAAAGGATGAATGGTTGTCTTTTCGCGAGATCGCGATAGGTTGCGGCTCTGCGGGCATAACCAGACCACGTTGAGGTTGGATTTGAGCTTCCTGCTCGGGTGAGCGAAGGAGTCGCTCATATGTCAATCTCAAAAAGGCTTTTGTCGCCTGGACTGGTCGTAGTGGTGCCAGACCCTGTTCTTTCTGGATTGCAACTTGTTCATGCTCTCCTATTCTGCTCTGAGAAGGGAAGGCGGCGGAGCAGTCTAGCTTCGACTGCCGGCCTTCAGGCGTATTCACCTCTGCATTCGATCTGTTGTTGTACAAGACCCGGTCTTCAACCTGTGGAGTGTCCGGCTTGGTTGCTCTCCGCGCCTCGCGAGTCTCCTTCCGGTTGACCATATCCCAATCCGGCTCGTGTGGGACAATTTCCCAAGCCTTGTCGGCAGCGAGGCGCTTCGTGGAAGAATGCCTCTTCGCCTTCACCGTATCGTCGGCTTCGGACTTCGAGCTGGACCTACCAACCTTGCGATTAGCGTCAGCGTTGTCGAAAATACCCAGCCCGCCAAATTCTACAATCTTCTGGGCATTCTGTCCGAGTATTTCCCATCCATCGACTTTGGCATTGTACGTGTCATCCTCGTGTTGAGCATGCTCCGGGTCCTTTGGTCCATATGTCTTGCAGCCTTCGGTCGTGGCAGCGTTTAAGGTCTCGCCCCCGCGACAACTGTCATGTTGGCTATATGACCCAGACAAATACGTGTTATCCTCAGAATGATATCCTGGCATGCCGAGGCCCGACATGCTGGTCGCTATGTTGAGGATGGACCGGGGTTATCCACCTGTTGAGGAGCACCGACTCTGCAAATTTGGGTTCGAATTTCCCTTTGGGATCGCAGGCCGACGAGAAGATACGTGCGCTAGTTTGAATATCTGCTCGATTGGGCTTGGAACTGCTATTAACTCTGGATCCTGGTCCCAAAGTATCTACTGGAGTATAATTCCTTAGCAAGCAAGTAAAGGAGGAGAAAAGGGAGAAACCCAAGCTGGAGGCACTCTGATATACCCATCCCCCCGTTTGCAGTATTCCCGCCACCATCACAATATTTCGCAGGTGGGCAAACAGGAGGAGATGACTCCTTTTAGACTGTCTGTCAGTTGGCTGGTTGATGCCCGAAGCTCGCTGAAGGAGTCTGGGGCCTCCCAATTTCGTGGCTGGTGAAAACATTGGTTTGCTCAGATCCCATGGTCTATTATGGGGATCGTGAGAGAGCTAGATTCCATCAGTTACTTTGGGGACCATCTTTTCCTCTGCGTCAATGGTGATTCAGGATCGAGAGGTCCATCTGTAGAGATCTCCGTTGCCGTAGCGCTATTCAAGTGACTATATAATGTTGCCTGCTCTACTCCTTGGACGCCTGCGCATGTTGCTTCCACTCGACGGGACGTTGAGATGGTGATCGTCTGAACCCAAACGCAAGTCAAGCGAAGTGCTTCGACGGACGAACTGCCATTTGGCGCATTTGCGTTGTCGATCGAGATAAACCATGTTGATCTCATGTGGTGCGTGATTCTGAGCTGTCTAGGACATCACCGAGAGTGATCTTTAAACTGAAGTGAACTGCCAATATTATGATGCGCGCGTAATGTTCGCGAAGAAGACAATTCTTCCAGTTACAGTGCAGCACAGAAAAAGACCTTTGTTCAGCCTCACACGTTCCGGACTTGCATCCCTGCAGTTCTTAGCGTAGCTGAGCTTCGTTCCGCTGCCATTCACTCCGGCACGCAGTCCGGTGAATTTCTCGACATACAGCACTCCGTACTTGTGCCTCCCGATCACCCTCGTGCTCCGGCTTTTCAAAGTGCGGCCGCGCGCAGAGGTGGCCAAATATACAAGCCAATCTCGAATCCTGCACCCCGGACACTCGAGCAGAGCCGTTAGTCCCAGGGACGGGTAATGACGACCACTGAGACTTTCCCATCGTAGACAGAGTCTGGTAAGGGTGGAGATGGATCGTGGTCCACTCTCACTGCATCTGCTCCTGGTTCTGCTGCGATTTCTGCTTCCGGTGATGGTAATCAACCCACCTCAAATATAGGCAAATTTACCTTGTCTGGGGTATCGGCCAACATGTAAGCTCCCTCGGTATGTCAATGCCGATGTCGTTTCGCCGCGTGATGTAGCCACTACTGTCCAATAGGGAAGTTAGACTCTGGTTAATGGTGGAAGAGAAACCGGCAGTGGATTCTTTCAATCATATCAGGAATGAGGCAGCCCGGGTACTCCTTGGGACTGGGACTGAGACTGAAACTCACCGGAGTCGCTACAGCTAGCCCCAAAAGCTTCATCTCCAGAGCATTCATCGGATGCGTGGACGGCATCATCATCATCATAATCATCATAACCCCCACCATTCGCATCATCCGACAACAGGGCTACAGGCCTCGCGGTCGCCGGCGCTGTGTTGATGTACCCGTTCCCCACAAATACCCAGCCCCATTCACATTCGGGGCATACAATATCGTCATCGGAGACCGTCACCCAGCCGTCATCGATCTTTTCGGTGCCTCCAGCATCTTCTTCATCCTCGGGGTCTGATTCGGAACGGTAGTCGCTGAAAGCGGTTCGGAAGCCCCGTGGCCCTCCAACCCTCCAGAGAGACATATCAATGACAACACGGGGCTGTCGGGCGGGAACAGCAAAGCGAAGACACGTGCGGAGCTTCCTCGCCTTGGCAATGGTCATCGATAGAATGCGTTTTCGAGGCATTTGAAAGGGAATATTTAGACAATTGCGATAATAACGATCGTGTGGGAGACGCAGTACCTGATGGAACGGCAAACCGGGCGTGTGAGACAGAAATGCTCACTTTTTATATCGCATCATAGCCTGTTTGGTCTCTAGGCGCTCATTTTTATCAGTAACAAGCGTAACATGTGCCACTGCTTCCATTGCAAACAAATGGGCTGATCTGTTCACTCCAATGACGGGTGCCTGGTAGAAACAGGCTGTTTCAATCCTTCAAGCTTCGTCAAAATGTAATCGACGAGCCCCTGAAGGCTTGGCATCGTGTTCAGCCTTGTAGTACACGGTGTCCATACCGGCGCTTTGTCGTCTGGGTAGATAACTCAAAAGAAGTGGAGGTCGCAACATCTCATTTGATTTCTGTGCTAAGCAATGCAACAGCTTATAAGCCAATAGCCAATGTTGTACTGTATGGCATGTGTCCTCAATTTGCCAGCCGACCCAATAGTTGATGCATGAGCATGTTACATAATACCTTGCTATGGTCCGGGAGTGGCTGTCCACCGCAAGACTTGGATCACCGCACAGTATCTCAGAATCCCTTCTCAAAATCAGGAGTAGTAAGTTCTTCTTTGACGAACGGCCTAGTCAAGCGATACGACCAGCCTGTCTTTTCTTTGGCCGACATCTCCTTGGCTGGGCCTACCCGTTCTTTCTTCTCCGGATCACATTGAGCGTTCGCGTCACTGGGAGGGTAAATTTGCTGCTCGATCGCCTGAGGGCTGCCTTTTTCATTCAATCTGCGCTCTCGGAGGTTGCTGCGCGACAATCTGGTAATGAGGTTTCCTAGCTTTCTGCCCAGTGGCGAGCTGACCAGAGATGAGCTTCTCTGCCGGGCCTTTGAGAGTTTGTCTGAGACCGATGATGCTTGACTGTCTGATCGCTGGGGGGATTGACTCAGGCTCATGTTTTCCGGTGTAGTCAGGGCTCGATGACGGCTGGAAGGTGGTGGCGCCTCGTCGGGTCCCGAGCTGGAATTGACTTCAGAGATCTTGCTTAGCTGAGCAATGGAAGGGTTGTCTGCATCGGTGCCTGCGTTGAAGTCCTCCGGTGTACGCCGTCGCTGAGCCTGATATATCCATTTCTTCCGGAGTGAGATCGGAACGTCATGAGCATTCGTATCCATGATGGAGCTGTGGACAGCTAAGCGAACTCCTCTGCGAGAGAACCTTCGTGCCAGAGCATCTTGCTTTTTCTTCTTGTCGGAAGTGGGCAGAACGTCCTCGACCACAGAAATATCAACACCAGTAACTGTGGACAAATTTCGACCGTGTGCACCGGGTTTGAAAGAAGGGGTTGTATCGACAGTTCCAGCGGAAGAGGTCGAGGAAGAGTGCTCGTGAGACTTTCTTCCGAGGTTGTGAAGGTCCTTGATGGCGTGTCTGCTCGCGAAGACGGTCTCGAGGATCGCAAGATCTTCTTGCATGGTGTGAGGAGAAGACTCGGCGAGGCGACCAGGTGAGCTGAAGGATGTCAGATATGTAGCGCTTGTTAGTTCAGGATCACTTACTTGTGCATGCCATATTCCTTGCCATGATGCAGTACGGTACGCATGACAATGAGAGTGGTCTTGTTCGCCTCAAGGTGTTTCTGTAGCTTCTTGACATATCTCTTCTTAGCCAACCAACCGACTGCGCTGGTGTTCGGGCCATTAGCCTTTTGCATCTCCTTGCAGCAGTCCGCTATGTCCTCGAAGATTCCTCCGAGGTGAGTTTGGATTTCGGCCAAATCTTGACCAAAGGCTTCGGTGTAGAGATCTTTGTTGGCATTAACTGCAGTATCGAGACTTCTGAGTTCACCACCAAGCAGTCTGAGTTCTTGGGCTGCGTCGGAGATCTCGGTTGAGGTGCTCTCATGGCCACAGTGCTGGCGTTGCTTGTTGAGGTCGTCAGACAAGGCATCTGCTTGGAACGCAAGTTCGGTGAGGTCCGTTTTCTCTTCGGCGGTTGGGGACGAAGCGGTAAAGTGACTGTATGAGGTGGGTTTGTGCTCCGCTTCAGCCATGGTGGCGAGGGAAACGAAGCTGCATTTGCCGACTTGCAATGAAAGGTTGGTAAGATGTGAGTTCCAAGCGAAGTCAGTGGAAAACAAGTTGTAGGTTGCGGCGACAGTTGATGGAGCTTGCATCACGATCGCGGTCGCTAACCATCACCACCACAGTAGTGAAGGCAGGAGGAATCGGCGACTCAGTGAAAAGGACTCGCTGTACATTGGGAAAGCCCCAGCTCATCTCTACTTTGGGCGTTGGTTGGACTGGACTCAATTGCAGCTAGGCCTGTTACTCTGACAGACTCTTCTTGGATTCGGAATCAAAACACTGGTGACTTGCATGTCCCCATCCGATCTGACCAATGTCATCGTCATCTCGCCCCTTGACGTGAGATGTTTTCCTGCCCGATCCCTTCTATTTCGTCCCGATGTCAATTTACCTATCCATCATACCACTTTTTGAAGTCGCAACACCTGCACCCGACACCGATGGATGTGTACCGATCGTGGCCGATGCGGAGATTCCGCTCACGCCGACAGCGGGCGCGGTCACGCTCGTAGCTGACGAGCCTCATGAAATGATCGGAAGCATTCTTGATCATCCCGATCTCGACCCATAAGCTCTCTTTTGCCTTACGGAGGCCGCCCTTC
The DNA here is from genome assembly GCA_002099365.1 of Phialophora verrucosa. NCBI lineage: Eukaryota > Fungi > Ascomycota > Eurotiomycetes > Chaetothyriales > Herpotrichiellaceae > Phialophora > Phialophora verrucosa. Next base: position 2,353,566 of record MSED01000009.1, on the reverse strand, counting down.
ATTCTCTGATTGGCTGGTCGTGATTCCCCAGCGCCTTCTCTTTTCAAACGATTGCCCCCTCCAGGTCCTCGATCTTCTTATGAGGCTTCTGACGCGAAGAGTCAAGCCTCTGAGACTTGTTCTCTTCCAGTGTCCTGTTTGCACTCTTCATCTTCAGCACAGAATCTTTCTGTATGAACGAACAGGCTCGGATATCGGAAGGCCATCTGCACTGGCGGTCTTGCATGACAAGGCCTATTCCCCTTCACCACGTTCGTCAAAGAAAAACTCCCCATTGCAGATGAGGATAAGATCGGACCCCTGTCCATGGCGAGATATCGCAGTAAGCTGTCCATTCTGAGAGCCTGAAGACAAAGCGCGGTTGGGTAAATTCAGTTCGAGGTGAAGTGGGATATTGGTGAAAGCGAGACGTGAAGAGGACGTGAGTTCCAATTCCGCAAACCACTTCTGCGGCGGTCAGTGGCGGTTCCCCAATGTCAAGTTTGACAAGCTTGGCCAGACAGCAACTGGCCGAGTCTGCTTTGAGGAAGCAGGAACTTACTGGGGGGACGAGAATAACGCTCCTCGAATGAGGAATATAATCGCTCCCTTCCTGATGGATGCCCTTCGTTCCGGATACCCGCCACTCATTTCAGACCACGTTTAGCCGACTTCTGAACAAGTTCCTGTCGCCTCAATCATAATATTTGTCATGACACTTGCAAACAGGCTGCCTAGATGCAAGTTCAATACCGCTAGGATGATTGTCATCATCCCCTTCGAGGTTCCCTCTTCATTCCCCATCGCCGAAGAGATCCTCCAAAGTCTGGCACATCCTCTTCTGCAACTCTCTCAACTCTCCCTTATCAATCTTCCCTTTGTGCTGACCAGGGGTCTGTTCCGGTCCATCCTTTAAGATCACCAACTCGTGCTTGACAGCGTAGAACGGAATGCCCATCTCTCTGAGTTGCCTGTCGAAGTCCGCCGTCATAGCACACAAAGCTTTGTAGACCTTCTCGTCGTATGCTTTCAATTCTGCTTCGTTCGCTCTTTGTTGCTCAGCACCTGTTAACGGCGGTTCTGTCGAAGCTGCCGGCACGTTCGAACCAAGTGACTTTAATATAGCCGAAACTTGTTGCGAAGTGCCTGTCCTTCCCTGCTGTCTTTCAACAATGGCTTCACGACCTGCCCACCATTCTTGCTCGTGCTTGTGCTGCTCATTGATGAGATGTTTGATCCTGTTTGCAACCTTCTCGTTGGGAACGAGATGGCGAGTGACGTGTTTTAAGGCGGCTGGCCAGGTAGTGATGGTTGATGCATCCGGAGTGTCATACTTGGGGGTCGAAGTTTTACCGCGAAGAGCTTCTGCTGATGCCTGGGGCGTTGACATTCTGGCCTTGTGCTGGATTTGCGCGGGTGTAGATGACTGTTCCCGACTGGTGGACGTGGGAATCATGGACCTGTGGTAAATATTTGATTGTGGAAGTAGGCCGAGGCCTGGTATGCTTGGTGTAGTGAAGTTGGCTGAATTTGACTGAAACGGAACTTGACTAGTTTGAAAAATACTGGGATATGGAGTATTCTGGGGTGTTTGGTACTGCGTCTGCTGTTGCTGGTGGGACAGACTGTTCAGCGCTGCCAGTACACGCTGAACCTCCGGGTTGCGACTGCCCTCCATCTTGGAAGATCCCTAGAGTAACCGCGATGGATTGTTCCAATTGGCAGATTGTAGTCTTTTGCAAATAAGGACGACGTATTCCGCTAGTGGAGGCCACAAGATCGAACCCTGGAAGGGGGTTGGAGGACGAAAGCTGCAAGTTGAAAGTCGAACAGTGGATCCATTCAGCGACAAGACCGCCTGATTGCTTGGCAACATTCAGCCTTGCGTTCTTACGAGGCTGCACTACTTCCTTACTTTGTGCAAGGCCTGTCACCAATTGAGTCCACTGACTGGGTTCTACACCCTGATGAACGCAGAGGCGTCATTTACAAGAAGAATCTAAACCGTTTTATATTGGCAGAGGCAACAGTCCTGTCCCATCGTTGGGCGGGTTCTACATTACACAGATAGTGGGCCGGAGCCTGGGTTGGTCTTCAATCTTGAACAGCTCCTTCGCGCGGAAGGATCAGTAATTGAATGCGACATGGTAAGCGGCCACGGCGGTCATTAGAAACCCATCATTGCCCCGTTCAACCGCCGGAGACTATGCTCCAGAACACAAGCACATATCTTCTCCCAGAGGCAGGAACAGGCTGTTATGACGACCAAGATCAGGTAAGCCATAGAGGGATATTCCAGGTCAAGCATGAAAATATAAAAGCGGGCGATCCTGGGTCTCAGGCTGAGCGATGTAGCAGTAGCTTCATCGTCCAAATTAGCATCTTTCCAATACATCATTCCGATAACCACAATGTCAACCCGACCCATCGAAAAGATTGTTGTTATCGGCGGTTCTAGGGCCGCAGGAGCACCAATCGTTCAAGCCCTTCTGGAAGCCAAAAAGTTCGAAGTGTCCGTCCTCAGCGGTCTCACATCCCAGTCAACGTTTCCAGAGGGCGTTAATGTCATCAAAACGGATTATATCCATGACAAGCTCGTCGCCGCGCTGAAAGTCCAAGACGCCGTCATCTCGACCGTCGCCACGTTTCAGTCGACCGACAAAAGCTTCTTATCGATGCTTCTGTCGAGGAAGGTGTGCGTCGGTCCCTGCCCTCAGAGTACGGCGTCGCTACCTCCGACCGGAGCACTTGCCAGCAAGTCCCGCCTTTTGGGGAGAAAAACGAGGCCGTGGCCTACCTCAAGGCCAAACAGACATGCGACCTGAGCTGGACGGCAGTCATCGTGGGCGCTTTCTTCGACTGGATGTTCGAGATGCCGGGCGTTTTGGGCTGAAATTTGCTAGAAGAGCGTCACCTTGTTCGATGGAGGGATATCGAGTTCGAGGCCACGAACATTGCGCAAATACACCGCTCGGTTGTCGCGATTCTGGAACACCCGAAGAGACTGAAAATTAATATGTGTATGTCAACAGCTTCACTACCACGCAGAACAAGACTTTGAAGAGATTTCGGGAACTAGGTGGAGAGAAGTTCAAGGTAACACATGCGAGGATGGAGAGGTACAGCAAAGCAGCACAAGAGGAGATTGGGTCAGATCCGTGGAAGGGAGCAGTGTATGTTCAGGGTGCATTTGAGGCAATCATCCTATTCATGCTCAACCATCGAGGGTACAGTGGGTATTCGAAGACCATGGGGCTTTGGAACAGGAGACTTGGGCTGCCAGAAGAGAAGCTGGAGGATACTGTCAGGGTTGTTCTAGCCAAAGCTGCGGCTTCACCTATCGAAAGGGAAGGGACCTCGTAAGTGCTTCGCGGGTCTCACCGCGTGCTTCTAAGCTTTAAAAATGGACGACGTGATCTGCAGGTAGCTAGACTTGTACTCCGCCGTACTAGTCCCCCAAAAATGTGGGTCATCAATCGATCATGCCATGCTCGTTTCCGAAGCTTCGTTTTGCTATTGAAAGAAGTCTTCCTAATTGAACTCTTCGTCCACCTCTCTTGCCCTTTACGTGTACATTAGTTACCATTTCTCGAAACAGCTTCGTACATGTCGGCGGTGTAGCAGAAGCAGCTTGACAGAACCATCTTCTCATTCCCGGCTCTAAACCCGACATGAAGACTTTCTCGTTCAACATGTCTCGACGACCGCCGGCAGACACATTCACTCGCTTTACCTCAACAACCCCTCATGCTACAACATTTACATATCAGCCGTCCTCACGAACGAGTAGCAGGCCTACACCATCGTCCGCCTCACCCTCGCCCTCAACACCACCCCCTCCCTCACAACCTCCTAACCCTCAGTCACAACCACCCCCGAATGAGACGCCAATGGAAAAGGTCGCCCGCCTGCGCGCCGCGCACCGTGCAACCCTGGCCTCCCAAAACGCTTCTACATTTGACCGTGTGATCGCCTCCGGCCGGAACATCGCCGACCGCGCCCACCGACTCACAGCCTACGGATTGATCCTCTTTTCCGGATTAGCAGGTTGTGTGACAGCCTATGGCACGATTTCTTTAATAGCACACTCTCGAAGACAGAAGCGCGCGTGGATAGAGAGGGAGCTGGATCGGTTGGATGAAGCGCGAAAAGCATTCTTACGAGGCGACGCGACGGCAGAGCAGTTGCATTTACTTGAGCAGGAGAGGGCGGGCCAGGAGATGGAGGCTGCGAGGATAAAGGAGGCGGAGAAGAAGAAGAGCGAGGGCGTCTGGGGGCGGGTGAGGGGGCTTGTTGGAGGACAACTGGCGAAAGGAGAGATGGGGGAGGAAACAGCGCAGGAGAGGGAAAAGAGGTTGACGAGGAAGCAGAGAGGCGGGGAGGAGGGATGGATCGACGGTGAAGTGCAGCATGTGGCGCCCACAGCCCCCTCCGCGCACTTGCCTGGATCTACCGTTCGGACGGCCGTGCAGGTTGCGCCCAGCGAAATCCCGGGGGTAGGCATCGACTCCAAGGGGCGGCCTGTACCGGCTGGCAGGGTTGAGTATCTTGCCAGGAAGGTTGAAGAAGAACCAAGCACAGGCGCGAGATCAGCAACGGTGCGCATTGGTGGCCCTCTGGATGTCATGGCTAGCAATGTGGCAGGTGCCGTTGCTGGGTCCTCAAGTACGCAGGGGAAGAGTTGGTTGAGCTGGATCAGGGGGAGCTCCAGCAGTAAATCTTCAGAATAGACTTGAGGGCTTGGTATTGGTTGGCTTCGCATTCGGAAGATACCAGCATATCATTTGTACAGCTACTGTAAAACGGCGCTTTCTGTGCAGAAGGAGCTGCGCAAACTTCTCGAATCAATGTTTCAGAGCGGGAATAAAAAGTAGCCCGCTTGCCCACCATGTTGGAATTACGACTGCACGCTTTCCATGGTGGAGCTTTTCCCGTGAACAATAGCGCCTCTAACACATCCTCTCGCTTGCAGTCATAACGCATCGTATTCATCCCTCATTTTTCTCGTAATCGGTCATATGCAGATCTCGCATTGCTTCTGCTCGTCCCATCATGTCCATATAATGTGACTGTAATGCCCCGGCACCTTCTGCAGACACTTCTCACAGTCGTTGAGAAACCCCATATGAAGTCTCCCCGTCCTCGCCCGCCCACTAGGACTGTAGTTCCCATCAAGCCCACATCTTCCAGTTGTCCACCGCACGTCGTTGCCTGATTCATCCCTGTCCATCATCATGTCCATGTCCTGATCTTCGATCGGACTAGGCAAGCCATCGCGACTGATCCACGACTCTTGCTCGATCATTGGGCTAAGGTTCGTGCGCAAAGGCGGAAACTGATGCCGCGGCACGTTTGGCAACTCGTTGACGCGATTGTCGAAATGGCTACTGATGGGTGTCGGAACTCTTTCGCGCGCGAACGTGTCCATTGCGCTGAGGAGATTCGAGTCGCGCTCAGGTGGCATTATGTCATTTGATCGAGCGCGTCGGACTCGTGGCTGAGCGGCGAGCGGGGCCGTCATGTCCATGTCAACGTCAAGATCGCCGCACTGGGCTTTGGTCGACGAGGTGCTGCTGTCGCTCCTGGGTTGAGAGTCCTGCTTCGATAACATCCAGGCCTCGTCATCTTGACCTTGATGACCTAGGCTCTCGTCATCCGAGGTGTCAACCGGAGTCGGAGGTTGCTGGTAAATAGACGTGTAGAGTGAGAAAGAGGCGGGAGGAACCGAGACATTCGGCCTACCGGGCGACAAGCGGATGGGAAGACAGTGAGTGGCCATCGATCTTCTTTTGGCGTCACGAGCACCGAAGAAGGAATCGTCGTCACCAAGGTGGTCAGAACGTCGTTTTCGCTTTTGCGGGGGAGGAGTCGAGATGTCGAAGCGGAACGCGGCCGAGGTGGTATCGACGTCGGCCATGGCGTTTGGGTCGGCGTCGTTAGAAATGGACATCTGATGTTGGTTCTGATTCTGAAGCACTTTCGGAGCAATACTGGAAGCGTTGCGTGATTGAAGGAGTTCTTTTATGTTTCCAGTGCGTTGAGGCAAGTCACGGCCCCGTGTTCAAGGGGAGTCGATCAAACGGTGGCAGTGTCGGGTGTCGACCACTTTGTGTGGATGAAACATGGACAATTTGGCTGAGGACCAACCAGAGCGCGCGCCAGAGCTCGGCGATTAGCCGGACCACGGTTGCAGATGCTCGGAGGGTCAGCTTTCCGTAAAGGCTTTTTGTCAATTCGTATAGGGGGAGGCGAAGGCACAGAAACAACCTGTATGAAGTGTGCGAAGACAGGGTGAAAGGAAGTTGTTGTCGACTACAAATATGCAGTGGGTGATGCGAGGGACGATCAAGGAGGCAGTGACTCGCATTTGTGCGTCTGCCGCGATGCCGATAGCGAGCGCAAGCCACGATGTCACCAACGTCATGACCTGTGGCTGCGTTCCTGTGCTCCTCGTACTCGGGCAGAGGGCGGACGTTGCGGAATAATGGAGAAATCGTTTATCCGTGGCAGTCACCCAGCAGTCCAGACAGGCCTTCGAGACTGTCACACCGCCTTCGCGTGTGCCCCTCAATCGAACTTTTTTTCACGAGTTCCGGCCGCGAGGCGAGGTCAGTCATATTCCAGTCCTCGCCGCACGACGCCCTTTTGTGCCAGTGGTATGAATCATAATTGAAGAGCTCTCAAAAACACATTTCTGTCGTTTCCACTTCCTTACTGTATCTTTCTCATTTCTCCCTCTTCACTGCTCCCTTCCTGGGAATTCTGAAGCCCTGACCTTTCCTTACCAGTCTTCTCTTCCATCCGCCCTCTTCGCACGATGCCCGCAGCCGATGCTCCTACGCCCATTCTGGGTGAAGACGTCCGAGTTCTAGGTTACGACCCGTTGATCCCCCCTGCGCTCCTGCAAGCGAACATTCCCGCATCGCAAACCTCGGTTGAGACAGTCGCGAGAGGACGTCAAGCATGCAAAGAGATCATCCACCAGCGAGATGACAGACTACTGGTCATGGTCGGACCATGCTCAATCCACGACCCAGCCACAGCCCTCGAATACGCTCAACGGTTAAAGGAACTCTCCGAGAAGCTTTCCGCAGACCTCTGCATTATCATGCGAGCCTACCTAGAAAAGCCGCGCACAACAGTCGGGTGGAAGGGACTGATCAATGACCCTGACATCGATGAATCCTACAAGATCAACAAAGGTCTGACAGTGTCGAGACAACTCTACGCAGACCTCACGTCAATGGGCATGCCTATTGCGAGCGAAATGCTCGACACAATCTCCCCGCAGTTCCTTGCCGACCTGATCTCTCTTGGTGCGATTGGCGCACGAACCACGGAGTCCCAACTGCACAGAGAGCTAGCCTCGGGTCTCTCCTTCCCAATGGGTTTCAAGAACGGCACAGACGGCTCTCTTTCCGTCGCAATTGACGCAGTGGGCGCCGCGGCGGCACAGCACCACTTCATGGGCGTGACAAAACAAGGTCTCGCAGCCATCACAAAGACCAGTGGCAACGAGGATGGCTTCGTCATCCTAAGAGGTGGCTCAAAGGGCACGAATTACGATTCCGAGTCGGTCAAAGCTGCACGCGCAGCGCTAAGAGCCAAGGGGCAGAGGGAAGTCATGATGATTGACTGCTCACACGGCAACTCGAAGAAGAACCACAAGAACCAGCCGATTGTCGCCAAAGACATTGGCGACCAGATCAGACGTGGAGAGGACAGCATTGTGGCGGTCATGATCGAGTCGAACATCAACGAGGGCAACCAGAAGGTGCCCGCTGGGGGCGGTCTTGCAAGCCTTCAGAAGGGCATCAGTATCACGGATGCTTGCATCGACTGGGAAACGACGGTGGAGGTGCTAGAACAATTAGCCGACGCGGTGCGGACGAGGAGAGAAGTGGTCAAGACGAGACAGCCGAATGGCAGCACGAACGGTGTTTCAAACGGCCATCATTAATTCAAGCAACTGGCCGGCCACGGCATTGATCACCCTCCCGTAGGCAAGGGCATGGACTCGACGCACGGAATAGAAACATATTCAATGGCCACGGTTGTTGAATCCACCAATCCTGCATCCGCCGGGCGTTGTTGGTCATCAAAAGCAGCATCCGAGCTAGAACGCAATCAACAAAACAGAACAGCATTCATAGGAAAAGGAAAAGCGAAGAAAAGGCGAAATGGATTCGGCATGTGTCACTCTCCTCTGCTTTTTATGCGGTGTAGCTTCAGGCATCGGGTACCTTGGGTTGGACAGGACATCCACGCATTAATGATATGATATCCAAACACACGTCCATCACGTTTCCTTTTCAAATCTGGCCTACGTGACTTCACTTGGCTACGACGACCCGACTGTCAGGCTCTACTACCGCTTAGCCAGAGTATACACAATCTCTACTGGTTACGGAAAAACGTACCGAGTATTATACATGACCCTTGCTCACTCGTCCTGCAAGAAGCGGAATGGAGTTGACCGGGATCGTCGTCTGAGCGTCCGAGATCTCAATCAAACCCTAGGAGCTACCGAGTACAGTACAGTGTATATGAGAGCGTGTCCTCCTAACCCCAGAGCAGAACAACTTCACAGAAGGAACCTCTACGTGCGCCGAAGCTGGGATACGTATCTCATGCAACTTGCTCGAAAGTCCACGAGACGAATGATACTCCCCAGTGCGGTCCTAAGGGTCATGCCATGAAATGAATCAGGGCAAGCCACTGTACGTGCGGCGATTGATGGAGGTAGCGCAAAGCTGGGTTCTCGGACAACATGGCGCAGCCGGCCCATCAATGTAACACAATCCGACTCATGGCACGTCGTAGGCGAGCATGCAGACCAAAAGCTCGTCCGGCGACAATGAGGAATGGATTTCTGGGTCCGCAGAGCGAGCTCTCTGTCGTAGAGTGGCTTGCGCCATCTTCCAGCATCATTTCGGTACATGACGTTCAGAAGTTCTCTTTCCCCCAGACGAAGCTGTAGCCTTTATCCCCGGCCTCGGTATACATATTGCACTTTACGTGCAAGTCTGAGCCCAGCCCCTTCGGTCCACAGAAGAATACGCCACACTCACCCGGCCAATGGAGCTTGCGGACACCGCGAAAGACCATATCCCAATTTGGCCGTCCGAAATTCGTAGGCGTCCGAAGCCCCGTGATAGCGTCTGTATCTCCAGAGTTGAGGACAATGTTGGAAGCTTGAGCGGACGTGATTTTTGCTGTCAAGTACTATTTTTTCCCCAGTAGGTCAGTCAAGGTTCTGTATCGGAAGAGAGCACCAGGCGGGAACTTACGGCATGGATCTCAATGGCATGGCTCTTGTCCTCGCTCTCGATGGCGGCAAGCAACGACTTGAACCACTCTAGGGACCCGAAGTCTCGGCAGATCCAGAAGAAGTAGACCTTCCGGAGGCGTGTCTTTGTGGTAGACCGATCCTTCATGCGGTACCAGATTGACTTCAGGATCGAGGCGAAGGGGGTTACGCCGATGCCGGCACCTATGAGGAGCACAGTCTCGAATTTGAAGACGTCTTCCGAGGCGGAACCGAAGGGCCCATCGATGTATAGCCGGGGAAGAAGCTTCGTGAGCTTCAGATCACTCTCGTCGGCTAGAGGATTGGCGGACACAACCTTGGAAGTATCGCCTTTCTTGTCCCCGCCAGCTTCAAGGCCTTGGCATCCCAGAACTTTACCGAGAGCCTTGGTGAAGTTTCCAACCATGCGGATATGTACCGAAAGGTAGTCTTCCTCAGGTGCCGAGGTGAGAGTGAATGGATGATACTGCCAAAGCGAGATTTCGGGGCAGCATAGAAAGATATACTGCCCTGCGCGGGTCTTGACAGGCCGATCTTTCTTGATCTGGATTTCGACAACGTTGGACGGGTGCTGGATAACTTTGGTGATCCATGTCTTCTGATAGCCCCGGATTTCGCGGAGCATCCGCTCGAGGAGATAAGCGAAGCCGCCCGTCATCCAATACAAGTAGAACGAGCCGTTCCCGAAAAAATAGGGTTTCGTATCCGCAGGGATGAAACCGAAGACGCCGTGGATAGACCAGAAGATGAAGAATATGACAAAGAGGTGGTGTGTATTCCAGAAACGTTCGTAATTAGCCCGCCGAGGTTTGTCCAGTGCCGTGAAAAACATCGCCATGATTGTAATGGTCAAGACGTAGCCGGACCAGCCAGGGCCAGTAAGGAAATTGAGCTTGACGAAGACCAGAAACCCTCCATTGTTCTTCGCCGAGAGTTGGGCGACATTGTGCAGATGCGCGATGGTGTGGACCCATGTAAAGAAAACGATGGAAAAGCCCACAAGCTTGTGGAATGTGATGTTTTTGTCGAAGGGAATGATCCCGTTGAGGGGCGTTTGGCGAGCGAGGGAGATAAGAGTGCGACAGACAGGTAGGAGGATGCAGGCGACGTCGAAGTGGAGGACGAGGGCCGCAGAGCGAGCAATTGGGTATCCGTAGCCGTAGGTGGCGCGAGCATTGGTGAGATTGTCCTTCAGCTGGTAGTTCATGAAGCCAAAACCGAAGATGAGGCAATGTACGAGGATAAAGATGCCGACGAACAGGCGTCGCGATCCCTCGTTCACCATCCATCTATTGAATCTCTCCCGGAGATTCAACTCTCTAGGTGCCTCTCCGCTGACTTCTCCTGAAAGTAATATCCTCATCAGAGGTGTTGACCTTGTCCGCTCCGACATGACTGGAAACGTAGGTGCAGCTTGGTTTCTCTAACGCTGCTGAACGCTAATGACCTTGCCAGCGAGGCCCTAGGAAATTTGGTGAATGCTGCGTAGTAAGTCGGCGACTGACGATATGACAAAGAATGGCAAGGGCCGAGCCAGCGGTGTCCCTTTGAAATTGTTGAATTCCGTCTGGTTAGTGGTTGTTGATGGCGAGACGAAGGGGAATCAGGGTCAAGGCCAGCGGCATGATTATTTTCTATAATATTAGCAGAAAATTCTCCGCATCTACGCATCTACGTGAACGGATGTTAGTTCATTCTCTTTCGAGACCAGGGAGGGAGTGGCATGATAAGGGGGTTGTGGTAAGAGACAAAGACCTTGTCTGCGGCGAACTGACAGCAACCTGGTGCACATTTGGCGACAGATCTGAGAAGGTGCCTGCCTAGAAGGGAGCCGGCGTGGGCTGATGAGCCAAAGACCAGAACAGCAGTAGGAACAGGCAATAGAGCACATGCATGCGTGAAAGACTGAAGATGCCATGGTCAGGCCAGCGGTGGTGTGATACGGAGCAAAACCCTGAGGCAAGGCTGGGGAGGCGCGTTTCGAGTGCCAGGAGTTGAGCCATTCAGCCTCCACATCTCGCCCCCGATCAGTTATTCAAAGCCGTCTCTGGGTTTCACAAGGTCGGCCAGCGTTGAAAGATCGGGTATTTGATTGAGCGATTGATTTAGTCGTACGCCGTGAGCTTATCCAGCTATGGGGTCAAAGCAAAAACCGGGTATTTGGCGCCGACAGAGCACCTCGTCTTGGCACCCTTTGGGACAGCGCTCTCCCGCTTTCCTCATAATCCGTACTCGGGCCGCCAAGGGAGTCGTCTACCCCTCCGGGCTTAGTCCCCAAGCTTGGGGGCAGGAATGTTGCCGCGCCGAGCTTCCCTCCCGCTCCTGGTCTCTGTAATTCACGTACTTATCTAAGTACCAGGTAGGTACGTAGAATCACCTCCCCCGCTTCATCGCGGGCTCTAACAATTCTAGCAACATCAATCCACGCCTGACGCCGCGATTTTCCAGCTTGATGCCACGAAAAGGCCGTTGTTCGGTTTCGAAGAGGAGTGAGAAACAGCATGAACAGCGCCCAAAAAAAGGCACCAGTGCCGGTGACCGTGGCACATGCCAACTCAGGTATTGGCACTATGAGACTGATGACTGGGGTTCTAGCAGTTACACCATGTCGTCGGCGACTTCAAGTGTTCTTCAGAGCTATATGCATTGATCCCATTGTGTCAGATCATTCCCTCTGGGCCATGGCCTTCCGGGCGCTCCTGTCCAGGAAACCTTCGATCTCTCCAGCCCGCCCTCTGCGAAAAAGTTCTTATCCGCAGAGCATCGTCTGTGGAGCCGGATGATGCAGCCTTAGCCGTCTCAGACTACACCTGGCTCACCGTCGGCCAACACTTTGAGGAGAACGAACAGTTGGATCTGGAAGGACAGATAGCAGATGTATTCAAGTAGGATGTCCGCCTGCTAGGGCTTGTTCCATATCAAAGCCCAGGATGGCACCCTGTTTGTACTGGTCTACCATCTCTGCAAACGTACACCACTCAACGCCGTCAAAGCCGTTGATCCACTCGATGACCCGCTGGTGCATTCTCAACACGTGCGGCTTCCCGCTGACCTGGGGATGGATACTGAGCGGAAAGACGAACTCGTCATATGTTTCATAGAAGTACAAGAAATGCTCCTTCCAGATATTCTCAAGCACGAGTGGGTCTATGAATCCGTCGCTGCCGCCATCACCGGGTTGAAAAGGTGGCCAATCGTCTAAATGCCAATTCGCCGGGACGTTAATGACGTCGGAGAGCTTGGGCATGGGCATGGGGGTCATCCACGTCGACGGAGAGGGAGAGGGAGAAGCCGAGGCTGAAGCAGAAGATGAGATGCCCGGTGCAGCCTTCGCTCTATAGGTGGTTGTCTTAACGTGGTAGTCGCTGTACGGTGTGCGCGATAACAGGCAGTCATGGTGCATCGAGCTGTGATCGTACTCGATGCCCATCTCCTCAAGTAGATGGATCGAGTGGGGTGACATGGTCCACGCTGGAGCTGTCCAGCCTCGAGGCTTCTTCCCAGTGAAAGCCGTGAGAACTTGGACAGACTTTTCAAGGACGGCGCGTTCCTGCTGTACTGACAGGCCTGATACATATTCGTGGGTGTAGCCATGCAGGCCTCTGAAAGAGGGTTGAGTGATCAGTGGGCGGTGCGTGGCAGAGTCACAACATACACTGAACGTACATCTCATGGCCAGCGTCTCTGATCCTAGCGACCTGTGCCGGGAATGTTTCCAGGCTATGCGCAGGTACAAACCACGATGCCTTGATGTTGTATCTATCCCACAGCTTCAGCAGTCGGTCGATGCCGACGATGGCGCCGAACAAGCCCCTCGAGATGTCCACTGGATCAGCGGCTGAACCATCTTTGGTGTCAATCCTTCATTTTGTCTCGTCAGCTGTGTCAGTGGAAGATGTTTAGCCCCAGCCAAGCTTACCATCCAGATATGGCGTCGACATCGACGCCGTATCCAACGAGCACCTTCTTTCTCATTCTCCAGGGCACATTCAATAAGCAATTGATGGCGACATGAAAGAGTCAGAGTCGCTCTGACTCGGTCACGGCTAGATATCATCCACATTGCACCGATCTGTGCTCCGGGGTACAGTAAAGGTTTAATTAGTGTCATGATTGGAAGACGCACCGATCACAGCCTGCTTATCGAAGTCCCGCATTGGGAAGTCGGTCCCGCCGATAAGCCACTTCGGCGGAACGCATTCAGGTTGCCTCTGAGCCGGATATCCCAGCGGGAATGAAAAATGGGCTTGAGGTTCAGGCAAGTCACCATGTTTGATTGAGCGTTGTGGCCTTCGAGTACCACTACCACCGACATGTTTTCCAGAATCAAGTCTGCCTCAAATGCTCTGAGATTGACTAATATTCTGCCACATTGGGACAGTTTCACGACATTGTGAAACCATGTTCGATATTCGCTGTCATGGTACCCCTTATGAAATTGGGCTCCAACATGGCAAGGCTCTTCCGCTTCAGATCCAGGGCAGCGTAGAGTTCTATACCTGGATGTTCAAGAAATATACCGCAAAAGACTGGAAAGATATCTTGGTCGTCGCGAAAGAATTTGAGGAGCAAATCCGTCAGAGGTGGCCGAGATATTATGAAGAAATCACAGGCATTGCCGCTGGCTCTGGCCGTCAGATTCTGGACATTGTTGCCTTGAACGTCAGGACGGAAATTGCGTACGGTCTTCTCGCGGCGAATCTCAGTGTCCCGAGCGACGGATGCACGACGGTATATTGGGATACAGGAGACAACACCTTCCTCGGCCAGAACTGGGATTGGATGGAGGCGCAGAAAGCCAATGCCGGAATGATGACAATCATATCCCCGGGACTCCCGGCCATCAAGGTCATGACCGAAGCAGGGATCATTGGCAAGATCGGCATGAATTCAAGGGGCGTGGGTATCTGCATGAATGCCATCAGAGCCAAGGGTTACAACAGCACGCAGCTCCCTGTACAGATTGCGATGCGCATGGCGTTGGAGTGTCGAACGGCATCGCAGGCGGCAGAAGAGCTTCAGAGAGTTCGAGTGGCAGGATCCGTGCATCTCTTGGTGGCGGACGCCACAGACGCCTTCAGCTTCGAATTCACCCCTCAGACCTGCATTCGACTTTATGCCGATACCGAGCGTCGGATCATCCACAGTAATCATCTGATCGAAAAGCACGCGGGAAGTTGGGAAGACCCAGAGGATGACTCTTTCGCCAGGCTGCCTAGAATGAAACAGGTTACCAACGAGAAATTGCTTGCAGGTGGAGTCAATAGTCTGGATACATTCAAAAGTATTTTCGATGACCACGAAGGATTTCCGGTGTCGATTTGCAGGTCCGAGCAGGGGATCAGTGAAGACGCAACCTTGTTCAACATTGTCATGGACTTGAGGAAAAAGCACGCCACAGTCACAATGGGAAAACTATGCCAGCCGGATGGAGTGTATCGCATGGCATTCGATGCATGAATGCTGAAGAAGCAGTACCCTGCATCTCGGCCATGCAGTTTATGCAGGGCGAAAAAAGGAGAACCCCTTCGCGGGTGCAACTTTGACCCTCAAGCCCATCACAGTACTTGGTAGTGCCTTGAATGCAAGAAGAGGTCAGTCAGCGCTAATAAGTATCATGTTTCCAGGTCGTGAGAGGGGTAAAAGGAAGGTAGCGGTGATATCTACCTACCTAGGGCAGAACTACGTCCTGTAGTTATTCGCCTTTAGCTAAAACAAAGTGCCTGACCTACTTATCCTACTGTAGATACCGTATGGTACCTCAAGTACCTGCCGAGGTAGCGGGGTCCTCGGTAGCTGGTTATGTAATGTACAGTACAGGGTACGTGTAGCAGCCTGGATACTGGCGCTGGTGGTGAGCGCGGTAGGGATATGCGACGAGACAAATACCTGTAACCCGCGGGCCTTTAGCTGTAATCTACAAAGGGCGCCCGTGTTCATTATTATGTAAAGATGGCATCTGATTGGTTAGAAACGAGCTACTATCAGGGCCAGACGTCCAGGCGTGTTACGTACCAATCATCTCCCTCTTATCATCCCCTCCTTTCATGTTCGAGCCGTGACAGAACGCTTGATACTAACTTCTGGCTTCAATGACGGACGTCTACTGACACGTAGTGGTCAGCGGTTGATCAACCGTTTCGACACAGAACGCCTCTCTTTCACCCTCACATTCGCCTTCGCCTTCGCCTTCGCCTTCGCCTTCGCCTTCGCCTTCGCCTTCGCGAATCAACCAATCACCCGAGATTTCGAGGAGCAGGATGAGCACCAAATACCATGGCGCTGCCTGTTTGACGTGCCGCCGGCGGGGGCGGAAATGCTCCAGAGAGCTACCGAAGTGCAAATCCTGTCTAAACAAAGGGCTAGACTGCGGAGGCTACGCGTTACGCTGGGCTGGCATGGCGACTCGTGGCAAGCTAGCAGACATGTCATTCGCGAAGGAGCAATCGACTTGGAAGGCAAAGCAACGCGTCCCTTCAAAACGTCCCATCCCGAAATCTCATCACACCCCGTCCGAAAGACAATCGTCAGACACGTCACTTGTACCAGCTGCCTTATCACCTTCTCACGGCACTTCTACCACCAGCTCCCCCACGACGACGGATTGGAGCCCAGCTCGGTTTGACCAGGCTGCTCTTGTGGATTTCGACCTAAGCCTTGAGCCGACAGACCTCGACCTCGATGGACCGGACGAGCTTCTTGACCAACTTGTCGATGACAATGTACCACCGAGAAATAGCTCCCTGCTTGTGCTGAGCAGCCCATTGGACCCTTACAACATTCCCTTGGAGCTCAAGTACATACTGAACTATCATCTCTTTGAAGTCGCTCCGAAGCTGTGTGTTGACAACACCACGATTCGAAATCCCTATTCCCAATTCATACTTCAGCTTGCGGTGGAGAAGCCGCCTCTCCTGTATGCCTGTGCCGCCCTGGCTGCAAGCCACTGGAGCGTACGTCTGTCGAACGAGATTTGCAAGGTGGATTGCTGGAAGTTTCGAGGCAAGGCCATGCGCCGGCTGCAGGAACAGCTGTGGTCAGAAAATTGTGCAAGCGACGACGGGAATATCACCACCATTCTGATGCTTACTTTGACCGACATGTGTCTCGGTTACGCTTCGAACTTTGACGCCCATTTCGGGGCCGCAAAGAAGCTCATCGACTTACGCGGTGCCAACCGGACGCAAGACACGTTTGTGGAACAATATATTGCATGGCTCGATATCATGTGTGCAGCTAACAACCAACGAAAGCCGTTGTTCACCCCGGAAGATGTGGCTTCCTTTACCGGACCGACACGGCAGTGGAGTTACGATGTCTTTCCATCTCCTACCGATCAGTTTGGCATTGTCGCGGAGGTCGTTGCACTCTTTAAAACCCAACATGACCCTTCGCATCCCACCGGGGAAGTTATTGCAAAGGTGCAAGACTACAAGAGACGAATATTAAGCTTGCCGATGCATACAGAGAGGGGGGAAGGCTGGCTTCATCTCACAGAAGCTTTCCGCCACGCCATTGCTCTCTATGTCATTCGAATCTTTCGTATTGAGGCCGATGAGGACGAGGTCTCCTGGCTCGTACAAAGCGTCTTCTACCATTCCAAGCTCACCATACCTTCGACTGGATGGACTGATCATTTACTATGGCCTCTCTTCCACGCGGGATTGGAGGTGCGGGACCAACGTCGGCAGCAGTGGCTGCGAGACCGATCAGTGGTCATGCAACGAAGCGGAGGTTTTCGCAACGTGGAGACGTCCATGAAGATTCTGGAACAGGTCTGGAGCACTGGTATTCGCCCAGACTATACAGATCCTCTACCCGCCGGCTCATTTGGCGCCATGCTCTTTGTGTGACTAACAATTCAGATCATTGTCAAGTCCACCCTATCTTTGCCTGTGGTCCAAACAAACTGTCCCATCTCGCCCGCCCCCACACCCAAACGACACCAACAATGAAAGGTCATGGTCACCTACAATCTACCCGCATGAGCGCCACCTCCCCTGGCGTGAAATGATTGCACTAGCCTTCTAGCAGCGATCTCGCCAATGAGATAGACGTTGATCTGGGTGTGGTTGCAGGTCAGCACGGGACAGACCGAAAGGTCGGCCACCCGAAGGTCCTGTACGCCAATGACCCTAAAGTCTTGGTCGACAACGGCCTCCGTGTCATCACGGAATCCCATTCTGCAGGTGCCCATACTATGATAGCCTTGACCTAGATGGTGGCGGACGAATTCTCGGACGGTCTCGTCATCATCGCTGCTCGGCCCATGCACAACTTCACGAATATACGACTTGTAAGCGTCGGCCTTTCCGATCTTCATGGCCTGCTTGACAGTCTCGATGGCGATCCGCTGGTCGTATGGGTGCTCGAAGAAATGAGGGTCGATCTCTGGTAGGTCTCTTGCATCTGCTGACTTCAGACGAACCGTACCACGAGAGAGGTTGTTTTGGAGCAGAAGTTCGTGATGCATGTAGACGCTCTGAGCTTCTCCTTCGAATGCCACCGGCCCCGATCCGAGCCATATCTCTGCGTTCGGTCGAGTTGGTTCCAACATGTGGGCTTGGGTAACTTGGTCGAGAACTTGGAACTCTGAGCTCTCAAACAATCCCTCAAGCTTGGGGAAAGCCACAGCTCCACTCGTTCCGAAGACATTATGCGGCCCTGTCTTGTCCTTTGCATACATCGCGTCGGCTTCGGCCAGCAGTTCCGGGTTTTCGAAGATCTGGTTATGAGCCACGTGGTCGTCGTCGACCAGGTACTCGAGGGTCAGGATGCTGTGGTCGAGCATGTTCGAGCCCACCCCAGGGTTATCTACCACACAATCGATGTTAAAACTTTGGAGGTGTTCCCGCGGTCCAATCCCGGACAGCATCAATGTTTGAGGGGATCCGAATGTCCCCTGGCACACGATGACCTCTCGACGGCAGCACACACGAGACGTCCTTCTGGTGGATAGATCGGTGACTTCCACACCCACCGCCCGGGGAACCGTGCCGTCAGAGATGATGATCTTGTTGACCAAGGTACGAGTGACGATCTTGAGATTGGGCAGTTGTTGCTGTTTCTCCCTGTCGAGGAAGCGGTTCGCAGCATATGACCTGATGCCTCCGCTGTTGTTGAACTGTGCAAGGCCCACCCCGACGGGGTTTCCCGAGTTGTTGTCGGGACAGAATCCAATGCCCGTCTCGCGGCACGCTTGGAAGAATCGCTCGACGCCAGGAGTCATTACATCTCCGAAACCAATCCTGAGCGGTCCTCCCACACCGTGCTTGGCCGGGTCCAGGTCAGCATACTTTTCGAATCCCTTGGGCGGCTGTGGTCTGAAGTCTTCCAGCTCCTTCATCAACGGCAGGATATTGCTCCATTTCCACGCTTTGTCACCGGTTCGTCGAGCCCATTCGTCGTAATCGGCAGCTGGACCTCGTGCGAGCGCCATGTAGTTCACCGCTGAGGTGCCACCAAGTTGTTTTCCTCGGAGAAACACTATCTCTCGATTGTTCAGTTCCTTCTGTGGTACACTGGGCATCGCCCAGATTCCATCACTGTCTCCGCCGAACAGCTGGTGAACGAACTTTCCAGGTATCAAGGCATCCGGCGACTCGCTGGCATCTCTACCCACCTCGACCAACAACACAGTCGCAATTGTTTCCGCCGCCAGTCTCGCAGCAATGACACAACCGGCCGTTCCGCCTCCGCAGATTATGTAGTCGAAGGTCGATGTCGTTGAGTCATCTCCCACAGGAGATGTTGTTGTTTCCGTACTGAGCGACATGATTGCGACTTCTCAACGATTCCCGCCTGCCCTCCTCCCTGGAGCTTAAGAACTTTGACCATATTTTTGATCGTCCGCAGGTGTTCAAAAATATTATGATAGTGATGGGGCTAGCCTGAAAAGCTCAGATGGGCTTTTGTTTGGAGCAAACAGAACTACGCATTGTCAGAGGCTGGGCCGCTCATCGATCGTGTGCTCCTCAACAGCAGAGTGAGTGGAGACGCGGCCGGCCCTGTTGTTCTTTCTTATCTGCGAGAAGAGCCTTTTCCTGATTTGGGCGACATCTGCGCCGGGACCTAGATTAAGGCGTGGGGAAAGAGTTCGAGCTGCAGCCATTCCGTTTCTGGTGCTGCGATAAGCGCCTTGGAGGCTTGCCGTATCTGGACATACAAGGAGCCCGACTGCTTGAGCTTCTGGACCGCTGGCTTCAACATAGGCCGTTCTGTTGGTAGTTGAATGACGACCACAAACGATCCGATGGAACGAGCACTCGCCAGCTGCACCCGCCGGGCATCCAAGCTCGTATGGAGTACATACAGACCTCAAAGCCCGAGAACGGACTGAACACCACCACCGCAGGTGTGTTCCCTACTGCACTTGCATCTCTAAATCCTTCAATATCATCATAAGAATACACCATGGGTCTCACAGCAGTCTCGCCCGTCGAATCCTTCGCCAATGGCACACCCATGGAGAAGGTGTTGGAAGCACTGTATCGAGACGGCGCCGTGCGCATCAAAGGGCTGCTCTCGCCGGCTGCCATCGACGAAATCAACGCCGAGATCCAGCCCTACCTCGACGCCGATTTCAACTCGGGCCTGAACGTCTTCGCCAAGCAGACAAAAACGGTGTGTGGTCTTGCAGGCAAATCGCCAGCCGCGGTGCGAAACATCCTCCAGCACCCGACGGTCAAAGCCGCCGTGGACGACGTGCTCACGATCACGACCGATTCCTGGTGGGGAGACTCGCGCAACTCCTGCACCAGCCCGCCGCTGCTGTCGAGCTTCTTCACCGTCCGTGTTGGGCCGGGGAGTGCCAGGCAGGGCCTCCACCGCGACGACCAAGACCACCACGCCACACACGCGCACGGAGATCCGCGCGAGACCACCAAGCTTGGCTGCATCGTCGCCACGTCCAAGACGACGCGGGCAAACGGCGCCACGGAAATCGTCCCCGGCTCTCATGTTTGGGACGACGAACGCAAGCCCAAGATGGAGGAATGTACCTATGCCGAGATGGATCCAGGCGACTGCGTGTTCGTCATGGGCAACTGTTACCACGCGGCAGGGGGAAACACCACGGCCGACGAGTTCCGCAGTGTCATCGTCGCCTTGTTCTGCAAGGGCGTCTGTCGTGCCGAGGAGAACCAATTCCTTGCCGTGTCCAAGGAACAGGTCGCAAAATACGATCCTGACGTGCAGGATCTTCTCGGTTGGAAGGCCAGTGCTCCTTTTTGCGGTTGGACCGACTTTCGCCATCCCTATGACTTGATCAGGACGGAAGGGACGACACAGCGAGATCTTTTCTAATTGCCGTCCATCGGGCAGTATGTTGTGCAGCTTGAATGAGAATGCTCATAGTGGTTTCCATGTTGTTTTTCTGTCGGAACCCCGAGACAACCACGTATGATAGAGCTGTTGGAACATGTGAACAAATCGTCAATACCAGAAACGGATCCAAGGGCAAAGGTAACCAAGTCTAGCCCAACCCTCAGCATTGAGTACAAGGTAGAAAAAAGCCTCAACAATATATTCCTGTACAGAAATTGGCAAGATTCAATTGTCGAGGTCGATGATCGACGAAATATCTTCGCACGAAAATTAACAGCCTTTGCAAAGAATAGCACATAGGCAGAACCCAAGAGGGCTCAAGATCAATGAGCAGTCTCCGTCTTCTTCGAGCTTCCCATTCCTCCTTCACCGCCGGCCCGGGTGGCAGCCTTGTTCAGCTCATTCAATGTTTCAAGTCCATCAATTCGAATCACCGGCCCGGTAAAGGTTCTTCGTTTCCCGCCCCACCAAACACACAATGTCAGCACCGCTACTCCCACGAGAACAACACTGACGTAGTTCATGTTCTCCACAGTCGCAGGCAAGAACACGGGGAAGCAAAACAAGACCGTCATGAAGAGGGTCCAGAGGACGGAGAAGGCATTGCAGAATGGACCTAGGATCGGACCCAGGTCGAACGGACGGGCCAGGAGAGTTTTGTCTCTTCCACGGAAAAGAACAATCGCTTGAGGTATGGCGTAGGTGATGTTTAAGCCGAGGATCGAGAGCGAAATGAAGCTGTTGAATGCCGTCGTGGATCCGATGTAGATGGCTCCGTAAGCGGCGCAGAAAACCATGGTGAGAAGGGAAGCATTGACCGGTATTCGAAGCGTGGGATGAACTTTGGCGAAGAAATGGGAAAAGGGGAGACCATTGTCGCGTGCAAATGCCCACGTGAGTCGTCCGGCGGTCAGGAAGCAGGAGATTGAGGCTCCGTAGTACACGAACAGAAGCCATACCGCCAGAAATGCGGCACCTCCTCTTGAGTCAAGGGCTTGATAGAAGACCGTGAGGATGGGGAGGGAGGATAAAGAGACCTCTTCCAGATCGTTGCTAGAGAACATGAAGGCTATGGTCCACAGAAAGCTGGTCACAGTCCCAATGACCATGGTCATCCCGATGGCACGGGGAACATTCCTCGATGGATTTGGCATCTCCTCTGCGATGTGAGTCGCCGAGTCGGTGGCTGTTCAGACCGGTCATTCTTTGCCACGGTGTGCGAAAGGGGAATTTCCAATGGATTGACATACCAAGATAGATGTACATGCAGCTCCCAACGCCCAGGAAGAAGGCAATACCGTCGTTCCATCCAGTCTGGTTTTTCCATTCGGTGAACACCGTGCGGCCGGATTGTTTGGTGTCGGAAGTGGCCAAGACGGTAATGAAGAAGACGACGAAGCCCAGGACAGTGGCAAAGAAGAAGACAATCTCGGTCTTGGGCATGAAGGTCGGCAGGAGAACAAACAGGGCCACCGCCAGACAGGTCAACAACAGATAGACCAGGTATACCTGCCATTGCGTCCAGACATAGTCCGGATTGAAGAAAGAGGCCAAGTTGACACAGAGTTGAGCACAAAAGATGCAGGCCGATGCAGCCGTCATCCACCAAGCCACCACACTCAGCCAACCGGTGGTGAAAGCAACAACAGCTCGGTATCTAGGTGGCGCGACCATGAAGGCAAAGCTGTAAACAAACGGTCAGCCGAAGTGCCAAAAGAAAAGCGACACGGATAGCACTTGCTGGTATTGCCCTCCGCTGGACGGAAAGGCTGAGGCGAGCTCGGCCAATCCAGCATTGATGAAGCTGCAGGCAACTGCAGCGACCAGCTGGCCCCAAAAGACGGTTGGCCCACCGCCAGCGAACAGCGGAGTTGCAAAGACGGCCGAGATTCCGATCCATGAGTTGGTGATGGTAAAGGCCAGCGAGATTGTCGCGAGAGTCCCAAATTGACGAGGGAGTTCGCCTGTATGGCCTTGCGCTCTCAATTGTCTCTCTTCCGCAGACAAGCCGGGCGCGTCAATGCTTGTGCTGACTTGCTCGTCGACGCTTGACTGGACCTCGTGCCTCATGTTGGCGCCAGTATTGTCGGATGCCCCAAGTGGTCTCGTCACGGGGTAAAAGAGCCAACAGAACTCGATTCTGCGGAAATATCTGTCTCGTGAAACACGCCCATCGTCGGGGCTGGGTGGCTGTATGGTATATTTATGCTGGAAGCGGGAGAGGTTCGCTCAACCAACCACATCCAAAGTCATTCCGCGCTCTGTAGCGACCGACTAGAGAAAGAGTTATTGGCTGGGGCTTATCCCAGAAGTTTCCAAGACATCATGGGAGCCTCGTTCGTTGCCGGTCCCGCAGCCGTCATCCGAGTCCGCCCAGATTTCTGGGCATGTCAGAGCGTCGCCGATAAGGGATAACAGGGAGTGCAAGAGCTCAGATGTTGCCCATACCAGGTTAGCCTCCTTTTATGCCCTTGCGCTGTGCGTCGCTTCTGGCGCCCCACCGGCGACACCAGATTGCTGTGAGATAAGGTGTCTACTTTAGGTACTTTGCCAGCGAAAGAGGTGCATACCTATACCAAGAGTGTCACACGGTTTCCACCACTGTCATCCCGTTCAGGAGGAGTGTCCTTTAAAAGCAACCGCGTCTCCTAATGGCATTGATGGACAAGTCTCGGAGACACGTCTGCGAAACTAATACTTCATCCTTCTTCTGCTGCGTTCGACATGGCGTTCGTCAAGAGCCACTTTTACCCCGGGGCTGACATCCTCGGAGACGTCTTCCACTGCAGCAGCTCCTCTTCTTTCAAGGTCAAAGGTGCGCGTATCGTGGCCGTGGGCGGTCAGATAGGTGAATCCGCCGACTACTCGCCCTTTACACCCGATGGCGCGGACGGCTCGCAATTCGAAGGTGGCCATGCACAGCAATTCGACGTGGCGATGTACAATGTTGAGCGGGCCCTGGCTGCTGCGTCTCCACACCTCGGTCCCGAAGAACTGTGGGCGGGCGTCTACAACATGACATCGTTTCATGTTGGCGTCGTGTCGCAGGAAGATCAACTGGCGATTGCAGCAAGTGCTAGAAAGTATTTCGGCAAAGGCGACAACAAGCCAGCGTGGGCGGCAATTTGTGTTGCAGCATTGTTCCCACCAAAGTGCTTGATCGAGATTCAAGTTCAAGCTGCTTACAAGGAAGACGTTTGACTTCTATACGAGGTCGCGTGTGGCGGGATCGGTGGACTCGACAAGCAATACATGAGCAGTGCAGGGTTGTCGACGGGACATCTCGAATGTTTCCTCGCAGTATCATATTCAACCAAAACCTGGGCTCCCGCTTCGCCTGCGGGACCTCACTCAGACAACGAACCCGGCCTTTGATAAAACTTGACGTCGGCCTTGTCTCCAAAGACGGCCGCCGGAACTGCAATTAATAGGTCTATGCTCTCACCTGCCGACAATCCAACATGTCAGAGGCCTCCTTTCCTGTATCATTGGCTCTCGCTCAAGATAGACAGCTGGACAGGTCTGCCGTTGGCCATACCTGTGCGTTATTATTATGGCGGCCGCCTATTACGCTGGATTTGAAATAGGATCGAGAAGTCAAAGAGCGCGGAAGGCATCATTTTCATCGCCAATTTCATAGTTGGCTGAGTCCAGTTGGACGTTGCTGCTGCTTGCCTTGCTGTTCCAACCGTCTCTGCTCCGTTCATGCATTCAGCTCTGTCTATCTGTCTTGTCTGAATGCCATCTCGCGCAGCGGCCTTACATCTTCACTTCGAGCACACTGCCCCTGCACAAAAGCTCAATTCCTCATCTCCGTGATTCGAGCTCCGCCGACTTTGTTGCAAAGTCTGAGTCCATTAGAACTCCTCACAAGAGGCGGACGAACCTGCTTCGTCACCGTATGCCATGAGCGAGACTTGACGCTCCAATCTTCACTCTTTGCTCTTCACTCTTCTTCATCTGAACAACAACGGTATGGACTTCACTCTGGCTCCCTCGTCTCTAGCGGCTTCACACTCCGATTGGCCTCCAGGTATCCACGCGCCTGTTCCATTTCCTCCCGAGCAACCTCCTCCTGTCGGACAGTGTTAATTTCATAGGTAGTGCCGTCACTGGTAGTCGTGGCCTTGAACCCTTTGCCGTCCTCATACACCGTCTCAATGATCAATGACTTGGTGTCCACCAGCTTTATGGCCCAATTTCTCTCCTCCTTGGGGACTCTGACAACAGTAGAGGGACCTGCGATGACCCCATTCTCTCGCTTCCTCTTGGTCTTTGAAACAGTGGGGACTTTGTCAGCCTCCTCAACGTTTTTGGGAACAGGATCACCAGTCTTATGCTCAGGGACCGTGACAGCGGGGTGGGCATTGCCGACGGGCTTCTCAGCGGGTCGGAAGGCGAGCTCGCCAGTGATGCTTTTAGAAGATGTCATGCCGCGGCGGTGATGGTGATGGTGATATGGGTTCTGTGCGACGCGCGGTTATCGTTCTTTGTGATTGCGTTTAGCTTTTCAGAACGTCAACAGGGCAGAGTTTGGCGGTACCTTGAGCTCCTTGGAGAGGACGAAACTCGGAGGGGCAGAAGCGAGATCGAAGTCGATGATGTTGTCACGAGCGGGTTTTTGATATTAACTGAAGGATCGTGGCCTCGCCGTGGCGTCATCTCGCATTCACGGTTCGACGGTCCTGCTAGCGCGTCTATGAGATAGAATGACAACGGTTGCCAACTCCCTCGTCAACGGTAGTCGTTGTCTGGGGCGGGCATAAACACTGTTTGGTTTGTCTCTGCTCTTGGCCACTTATGCCACAGAATCAACGGGATGGAGGTATGAAAACGATGTTCGATATCTGTGATTGTCAAACCCAGAAAATGAGCAATCATTTGTGGTGCCTTTGTGTTGAATTATCCAACAATCGATCCCACGGAGGAAAAGACTTTGCCTGGTGCTCTTCATTGCCATGGTCGATCTCCGGCTTTGAGAAGTCAAAGCCAGCTCACAAGTAGCTGGAAATGATATAATTCACAAACTTTTGGCTTGTGTGACAAGATGCACATGGGCGGGCACTTCATTGTTCGTCTTTTGCGGCTAACTTGGTAAATTGTTAACCTGTTTTCTCCGCCTTGATTCTGAAGAACAACCATGAAATTCTTGAATCACAGGCCTTGATGCAGTTCCTTCTGCCTGCCTCTTTTCCACTGAAGTCTCGCACAATGAAAGAATCGTGATTCACCCTGCTGGCTCGAAGCGCCTTACAAGTCAAGCGCTTGCTATGTGTATCAATGTTTCCTGCCATGTCAGCATTGCGTAGCACTGCGATGCGCTAAGCCGGCCTCACCACGCCAGGTACATCACATTTTCTCCATCACCAATTTTAGATCTCGTGGAGACGTACGACCAGTACTTGGGTACGTGGAACTCCCTACGAATGGTGAGGAAGATGGCCTGGTATCGGGCAACGATCTGTATTCCTGGTCCTGCTAATTTGACTTCATGAAAAGCCTTGGAATTGTGCTCCTGGAAGCCGTGCTAAGCTTTCCCATAATAGTCATCAAGACGAAGCGCTGCTATGCTGGCTCTGACCCTGGCCCATTCCACGTGAGAACTAAGAGCCAGGCCCTTCATGTTCTTCCGTACTTGTTCCGTTCTATCACCAGCTCCTCCTCCAAGAACAGCAAGAAGAAAGTTCGCCAGTTGGGAACACGATGTACAAGTACAGGCCCGAGAGCGAGCACCATTTCGCTATGGCATGGCAACCGCAACTGAGCATCCACCCTCCTTCCCCTGGAAATAAGCCCTTCTTCACTCCACCTACCAGAACGAGCACCACCCGATGTAATGTTGACACAAATTCTCCACGTTCGTGGCTTGCAGAATTAACCGGTCGACTTGCTCACTAACGCCAAGCCCACCGATGCCTGCCATCGTCGTCTCGGGCGCAGTGCCTGCAATGACCTCCCTCTGCTTCATGTGTCCCAGGTCATCCATGCCGTGTCGCGGGTCAATCGCGCCGTTGGTAACATTATTCACGGCGCCATTACTACCGTTCATGAGAGACTCTAGGCCTAAACCGTTGAGATCAGCGCGTAAAGAGTGCGTCGCGGCGTAGGACGGCGTGCCTGGAGCAGCAGGTTTGAAGTCACGACCTGTGAGTTTCTCCTTGACTCTGGCCAAGACCTGAAGCGCGCGAGCGTTTTGGACTTCCTTGGCTTCTTGTGCGGCGGTATTGTTTGAATCGATGATTTTATCGAGGACACTGCCCCCACCCATGGCAGGGTCGAGGATACTGCTTCTCCGGGGGCGGCGGCCTGGTGGCGCGCCGACGTGACTCGTGCCTTGTGCCATTGCAGCGGGATTGTGCACGTTCTCCATTGGGCTGCGGTCGTAGTCTTCGTGCTGCGCGCCTGGTGCGTCGATGATGCTTTGTCGTCGCTCAGAGCGGAAATGTGGTCGTGGCGGGGATTCCCGTGTGTTCAGACGCCAATTCAGCAGAGGATCATGAATGAAGGCTTCAAGGACGGCGAGGAGAGACTCCTTGTTCTCGCGAATGACGCGCATGACGTTTTCGCAGGTGATGCGGAACGAACCCTCGATGTTGCTGACTTCCATGGCGAAGGTGAGCATGCGGGTGAGTCGGAAGGGGACCCTTTCTGGATATTTCTCTCGATGCATAGCCACCTCGAAGCAGTCACCGAAATCGATATGGATTATTTTGCCAGTAATTCGGTCGAGCATGAGATTTGATGGGTGGCGATCGCCTAGACCGAGAATATAGCCCACCATGGACATGACTGCAAGTGAACGGGTGTAGTTCGTCCGGCGGTCAAGCCAGGCTTCAGAACTCTTTGACTTGAGCCAAAGCACACGGTAGAGGTCCTTGCCAGTGGTGTTGTCCATGGCGTAGCCAAATACCTCTACCTTTTGCATGAGCGTAAGATTATCGTAATCTGGCGCCATTTGCAGCATGATCCTATGCTCGATGTTGAGCAAGATACGCCGGGTCTCACGGTAGTCCTTCACCAAGTTGTGAAGAGTATCCGAATTCGGCACCCATCCAAGGAGTCCAGAGTTCTGAGATAGAGGAATCGCTGGGAAGCGCTGAATGTTGAGATGTCGCTTGAACGACTCGGTGTCATTATTGAGGAGAGTGTTGACAAGGCCAAATAGCTGCATCACACGCTCATCTTGTCGGATATCTTCGTGGCCCTTCAGCAGGTAAGCGTAGGATACACCGTCCGAGCCCTTCAATGTCATCTTTCGAGGTCGTTGTTTCGATGGAATCACTGTCAGTACGTGATCGAAGCTCACAATCTTGGTAATAGGCTTGCCAGATTGATAGGTGCCTGGGACGGCTAAATCGAGATCGTGCGCATCCTTGAGACGTGGCGAAACGTACTTGAGATCAAGGCTCATCAACTGTGGGAGCTGTCGCGCGATCTTGCGGAACACGGCGTAGTATAAGTCCCACGCTTGGTTAAGGTCACCGATCTCCTTGGAGCGACGGAAAGCGTTGCAGAAAGCCCTGGCCTCGGCAAGGTC
Organism: Phialophora verrucosa; assembly: GCA_002099365.1. Taxonomy (NCBI): domain Eukaryota; kingdom Fungi; phylum Ascomycota; class Eurotiomycetes; order Chaetothyriales; family Herpotrichiellaceae; genus Phialophora; species Phialophora verrucosa. The sequence continues at coordinate 2,325,415 of MSED01000009.1, read as the reverse complement.
GTGGCCAAAAGCCTGAGCAAATGAGACCTCTCTCAGAGTTTCAGCACCGCGATCAAGAAGCTCATGAAGAGGCGCCAGCGTGGCCAGCATTCCTTCCACATTACCGTCGCCGAAGTACAAGCGGGATGCTTCTTCCAATCCTTCGTGCCAAAGTTCATGCCAGAGCACAGCGACTCGGATGAGCTCATGACTCACCAAATCTGCTTGCTCGACAAGTCTGAGGCTATGTCCTTTCATTGTGTCCATGATTTGAGTTGCAGAGTTGGCCCTTCGCGCGACTGATGATTTCATTGCCACTGTCAAGGGATAGACAAGTGCTTGAGGGTGTGCTTTGCCAACTTCCGCTAACAGTCTATGCACGGCAGCCCGGACCCTAACATTCGGTTGGTTGATTCTGGCGATCAATTGAGGTATGACTTCCAGCCAGGTGTCTATGCTGACAGATGTAAACCCCTCGATCACGACTTGATTCACTTCGCTGTGTCCACCATGCGCAAACCATAGTGTCAATAGTCTGAGGGTGTCTTGCAGCGAGCTTGTCTTCGAAAGCGCTATGGACCTGAAGAATCCAGCGATAGCAGGAACGACGTGGCTCTTGATTGCTTGTTCCGGAAGGCTGCGAACCTTTTCTTGGTCGGTGTGAGATGCCATCGACGTGACGACTTCAAAGTTTGCGAGGGCGTAGGCATGCCATGCTTTGTACCAAGTCTCGTTGTATTGAGTGGCAAGTTGATACGAGTTGAGGATGTCTCTCACAGCGTCTTGAGCCCGGGGACTCGTCCAATCGCCCCTGAGCAGGAACGATTGCCATTCTCCTTGTCGGAGGTAGCACTTCCCCAGTAGTTTCGAATATTTCTCCAGCTCCTCGTGCTTCTTTCTTTGAGCGAGCAGATCGTGTCCATTCATGTCAAGGCCATTCAGGTTGTTCAGTCTGTCATTGTGGACACCATTTGCCAAAGCAGTATTAGTCTGTTGAAAGTCATCGGCAAGTCGTGTTGTGAAATCACGTAGTGCGGTCAGTGCCGTTTCTTGGTGACCGGTAGCCCAAGTGAATTTGAGGCGAGCGTAAGCCACAGTTGGTGGTGCATCTACAAGGTTGGCGGCAAGGTTGCCTCCACCTCCCAAGGATGACAGTGACCTTTCTGCTAGACCAATGCGTTCTGACTTGCGACACAAATTGGCGAATTTGATCCAGATGTCTGCGTTATCCGTCGGTTGTAGGACAAGCGCCCGTACCTTGAGCATTCGTTGCCAAACTTCAACATTGGATTGGCATCCGAGAAGTCTCTTGTTCCAGAGCATCTTTAGTGATTCCTGCTTCTCCGAATTGCCCTCACTTTGTTTGTAGGCGATGATCTCTTCGAGTTCCGCGAGCATTTGCGTTCGGACCACGACGCTGTATGCGCGGTTGTAAGACTCCCCGATTGTCGCAGTTATTTCGGAGTTGACGCCGTCGCGGGCCCGGACAATAAATGTTTGAGCGTCCGCAAAATTGTTGCGCTGAATGGCCAAGATCGCGCCAAAGAACGCCCTGTCCGGTGAACTTGCTTTCATGACACTGATGTAATTGTCCATGAGATCCCACTCGCCTCTGCCCCAAGCTGCAGCTGCAGCAAGAGCAGACATGTTCTTCCGATTTTCTGTTGAAGCACTGTTCCAGTGTTCTTGTGCGATTTCGGACAGAATTTTCCATTCGCCTAGAGCGTGCAGACATCTCATCTTACCCATAACGATGTCAAAGTTCTCCGGCTCGATCTTTTCGCGTTTTTGATAGGCTGAAAGAGCTTCTTCCCATCTTTGCAACTTCTCAAACCAGGCCTCCTTTAGTTCGACTTCGCCGAAGACCTGTGCTCTTCGCAGTATGCCAATAGCAGCGTCGGATTGTTGAAGCTGGTTGTTGATGCTGATCAAGGCCTCTACACTCTGACTGTTTTGATCTTGTTCAAACTCGAGTTCCTTGTAGTGCAAAGCTTTGGCGAATGCATGACACTTGGCTGCAAATCGACCAAGGGTCCGAATATCAATAGGTAAGGACTTGTCGTCATGCTCCATAAACTCGGCCAAGTTGAGCAACGTCTGTAAGATATCTGGCGGGATGTGTGGGGACGTCAGAGCCTTCTCAATCGATCGGATTAGCTCTTCTTGATACTGATCATAGAGTTCAGTCCAACATGACACGAATGCAGAGTTGAACAGGTCTTTGGCCAGTGGTTGATACACACCGGCCAGACTTGCGCAAGCCCTCAACGCATGCGAAGGGGATTCCTTGAGCAGCTCGACACTAAATCGTCGCATCCATTCCTGCCAATCCTCTTTCGTTGACTTCTGGGACGTGTCCCATGCGTTCTTCAAGTGCTGCTGATTGACCGGGAGCCTCATAGATGTGATATTGGCATAAGTCGTCTCCTCTGCAGTTGATCCATACTGTTCTTCCGGATAGAAATCTACAGGCAGGGCCTTGCCAGATTTGAAGTTCTCTATCAGTTTTTGGAACCTGTCGGAGTTTATCTGGCCTGCTTTCGTGGATCTTTCGACAAGAGGCAGATAGTGGACGAAGTCCTGCCCCAAATGATATATCAGGGCACATATGCAATCTAGCGCAGCAGACTTCAGCGACCGTTCGGAAGAGTTCGTGACGACCTTTTCGGGCGAAGACAAGATCTTTGAAAGTGGATGAATCATTAGCGACGCAAAGTCTGAGACATTGACGGTCCGGGACAGTTTGCCTAGTGTATCAATAGCCGCACGACGAGCATTCGGAGGTGCTGCCGGGTTTTCGAAAATCCCGACAACGGCAGGTATGATCATGTGCATGTACTCTTCGCCACTGGAGCCAAAGACCAAGAAGGTATGCAGGATCCGGATTGATGCCTCTCTTCTAAGATCTGAGTCGTTCTCAATCACTCCGAGCATAAGCGGTAGAAGGCCAGCGAGGTAGCGACGGAATTCTCCTTCCAGGGACTTGGAGATCGCCTCGATCAGGGACAGGATGGTAGATTGAACCTGCCTGGACACATTCCAGAACTCTCTAATCACCTCGATGATGTCGGGCAAGAAAGCTCGAATATGCTGTCGAACTATGTTGACGAGGACTGCAAGTTGATTGAAATAGGACTCGAGACGAGGCGGGGGTGAGCTGCGGATAACGTTGAGAAAGCCTGGAATGATCTGACCCAGGAAAGGTACACACTTCATACCAATAGTCTTGAAGATGGTCACCACGGCGTCAATCACAGCGCTGTGGTACTGAACAAGGGTGTGATCTGCGAGTATGGCCTGCATGAGCGTGTTGATGACGACCGTCGGATAGTATTCTTCGTTCGATGGCGTCAAGCCTTGCATAATCAACGCGACATCCGAGATGGGTTGTGTCTCTGCCTTGCTTTGCTTTTCTGCAACGGATTCGCTGAGCTGTTGATACTTGTAAGGGTCCAAAGCACCCAATACGCCAACCAATTTGATGGCATCCGTCCTCAGCTCTTCATGCGCTTCTGTCTTGATGATGTTGATGAGGATTCCAAGCAGTTCAGGGTAATCCAGGTATGGGTCGATCACATACTGCGAGTTGATGGCAAGAGAGCTCAGTGTCTTCATAGCCGCTTCACGCTTCTCATGCGAGGCGAGATCTTGTAAGGCATCGATAAGGATGGGCATGAGCTCAGGAATGTGTTGCGCCATTTCCTCCCCACCAACGGAGGTGAGATCTCCAAGTGCCTTTATCGTAGTCGAAGCAACACCTGGATTCGTATCAGTGGCTTTAGGCAGGAGTGCGGAGACCATCGCTTCCACGTAGGTCCTAACTAGCGATGTGGCATTAGACACAAACAAGCTGATCAAGCGTGCACTTTCTTCCTTTTGCTTGGCTGTGTTCGAATACCCCAACCCTGTCAGGAGGTTGACGAGCAGCTTCCGCAAGGGCGGGAACACATAAGCTGGGTTGACTGTAGTTAGTCTTCCTATGATTTCAATAGCAGCTTCACGAACAGGAAAGACCTCGTCATTGACAGCCAAGAAGAGACAGCGTATGTTATCCGGGCGAGCCAAGTGCTTGTCAAATTTCCTGTCCAGCGCGCGGAGGACAGTAACTCGAATATCAGCGTCCGGATCTCCAACAGCCACAGTCAGGAGCTTGTCGACCACCTCGCCAACAACTTGTATGGCATTGTTGCTAGTCTGGTGTAGGATGGGGTCCAGCATGAACAACTGGCAACAGGTTAGGGCAGCTGCGCGGCGGATCTCTGGATTTTCGTTCGTGGCATAACGGAGCGTGACGTCTCTAACGAACTCGTTCAAAATATGGCCAGAGAAATCGAATTTTCCCAGAGTCTTGAGAGCTAATGTGATTTCATGGTCTTTGTGCTCGCCAGGCAGCCCACCGTAGTCTTTTGCAAAAGACGGAAGTGGTGGAATGCTGTTCGGAGGGCACCCGAGGGGTCGGTAGGGAGATCTGACCAGAATCAAGCTGAGGAGGTCCAGAAGCTTATCTTGTATTGTTGCTCGAATTGGCGGGATGTTGTGCGCCATGTCTTCGAGTGCTTGTTCCATCGGTTCCGTAAGGCCGCAGGCGAAGATGGGGTCAAGGAGGGCTTCCATATACTTGCTAAGTGTTTGTCCAACAGCACCTGCAAGCATGCTGATGCACTTGAACATGGGTCCCTCGTCGACCGCGGCTCGATTCTTAGTCTTCGCGCTCAGCGATTCTCGGATGTAGAGAATGATGCCGTCAAGGTACTGTGCCATAGCACTACCGACTGCATTTGCTATCTGACCGATTGCAACGAAGGCTTGATTGCGTTCTTTATCCCGCTTCAGCTGTGCTTGGAGATAGACCATAAACTTGTGGAGGTAGTTGTTGATGAATTCCAGAGGTGCATATTCCGCCAGGACCGGGATGACCTGCACAATTTGTGTCCGGATCCTGGGGTCCCGATGGTCCTTGAACCGGAGGACAATCTCGCACGCATTTCTGTAGAAGTCATGCATAAACATGTTGCCTTGCTGCAGTAGCTCGTTCAGGATCAAAAGTGAACCGAGAGTCTCGTCGACCGTCGTGTTAGGACGGAAACCCTCGAGAGTTTTGGAGTATATTTTGGCAAACCAATGATTCTGAAATTGAGCATCTCTTGCAACCATGACACCAAAGCAGGCGCTGACGGATTGAGCGGCGACTCGGCGGATTAGGTCTTTGGGGTCTCGCAAGGCGTTCCAGACCAGGTCGAAGATCTGCGGGATGAAGCCGTAGACGAGGGTAGGGGAGTTCTTCGCCAGCTCACGAATGAGTAGCACAGCTGCCAATTTCCGGCTCTCTTGCTTGGTCTCGGGTTGAAGCCATTCGAAGGCCGAAGTCAATTCAGCCTCGACAAGCTCTGCGGTGTATGCTCCTCCTGGCCGAGCCAAATGGCCCAGAGCCCGGGCGGCTACATCCAGGACACTGTAGTCATTGCTTTTCAAGGCCGCGCGCAAGTAGTTCGAGTACTTTGAGGCCTTCTGAGCAGGATCGATGGCATCGCAGTCGATCAGTCGGTCGAGGGCAAGGACGCCGCCTACTTTGTCGCTAGTATCGGGAGCCTGGACGATGAGGTTACTGATGCGGGTGGTGACTTTGTCGTAGAAGGTGCTGAAGCGCTCGGGAGACCATTCTGTACGGTAATTAGTACCTTTTCAATCCAGCCCAGAGGCGATGAGACTGACCCCGCGAGAGTAAGGTTATTAAGTCGCGCAGCTCTGCTGCCGCCTTGTTCTTGACTTCATCGTTCTTGCTGCGCAGATCTGTGAAGATTCGTTCACTTGGGTCGGGACCCGGGCCTTGCTGCGCCATGATGCAAGACCATGGTCCTCACCGTGGCTCCTGAGCGCTGTCTGAGTTGGTGCCGAATAAATAATTCTGCAGAGCGTTGGTCAAAGAGTTGTGCCCTTTAACTTCACTTTAAGCTCACGTTCACTTTGGACTTTCTTGGGATGAGGGGAGGTGACACAGGCGCGGCTGGCAGTCATGCGGAGATCATCTTCACGCTCAAATGTTGCCCGGCCTTGGCAGCGGTAAAACTCTCCGAGGGCCCTAAAGGCATCAGCCAAGATACTTGAACAAGAGCTACAGTGGTCGTTGACCTTGCAGACACTTGACGGCTCTTATGAAGTCACCCAGGCTCAACGGCTTTGATGCAGTAAGACTCTTTAAAGAACAGAGTACAAAATTACAAGTGTTCACAGCATCGGCGCAGCCCCTTTGGTCCTACTTATTTTCCACTGATCCCATGTTGTGAAATGATACTGTATATCTCTCATGTGGTCCGGGTAGCCAGTGGAGTTGTTGACTTAAGCCAGCCCTAAGCCCACCGTTATTTTCGCTGGCACAGATCATTTCCACCACCCAGAGCTTGGGGGCAGCGGACAAAGGACGACACGGAGACCCTGAGACGTTGAGGCTCATCTCGGAAGTGCCGCTTGTCTGTTCTGTCGACGCTCCTCTGCGCATCGCCGACATCACAAATGCTGTGCTTCTTCGGCTTTGACGAAATACAATGCACATAAATTGGGTTTTGAATCCCCAGGCCCCCCGATCAACGCGAGAATGCCCATCCACAATCCGGTGCCGGCCAGCGAAAGCCAGCCCCATAATCGATGGCCGGCGCATGTTACTGACCTGCAGGAAGCGATCTCCCTTCACCGTCGGAAGACAGCCGGTCATGAAAGGGGCGGTGTGAATGTTATCTCATCTGGGCGAAGAACGAGGCTGTGGGTGCCAAGTATTTGGCGAGGACGAAATGTCGCCTGTCTTTTGAGCGAGGGCCAGGCGAGGTCTGTTTGTGAAACTTTTGGAGGATTGTGGGAGACGAGCACCCATGCCGTCATTATGTCCACAAGGGGGAGGAACTTGTGCCAAAAAGGTTGAGGCCAATGAAAGAATGGAGCTGAAATCTATGCAGGTCAGTCTTGCCGTACCGGTCCTAGGGTTTTAGTGGTCCATCCGAATACTGATGAAGAAAGGGCGACGTAGCTGGATTTGAGAGGATCCAAAGCAGTCGGACTTCCTTCGAAGAACGTCCAGCGTACGAGGAACGCGGGGTCACACAAAGCCTGAAAGAAGTAGCGAAGATTCTCACAAAGGAAGCAGATGGAGTACACGGTTCGATGTCCCCATGCGAAGCTGCCTTACTCAGAAATGGCCAGAAAATTGAATATACGCCGCGAGCAGCGGAGCGGAGGGAACGTCCGAAAATGGGATAACACATCGGAAGATGTCAGCAACGACCTGGCCATTGTCTGTCAAAGCCATATAACTTGCTTGCGTCTCCATCGAACATCCAGGCAGTTCTTCGGAGCCGCATCTCGTCATTCAATATCGAAACTTGTCCCACATCCACAGCTACTCGTTGCTCTTGGATTTCCTACCACTTTGAATTGACTCCCGATCAATTCCTGCGTGAAATCAATGGTGCTGCCTTTCAGCAACTCGAGGGATGCAGAGTCCATCACAACTTCTGCCCTGCCCGAGTCATTGCCTGAGCTGCTCGACTCGCCCTCCGACGGAGTGTATTCAAATATCGTATCCTCTTCTTTGTCAATCTTCGATGCGTCCTCGAGGGACATGAGGTATTGAAAGCCGTGACATCCGCCGCTCGTCACGGTGACTCGCAGATGGGCCTCCTGAGATGACGTCGGACTCGATGCTAATGTATTCTTCTGGGGTGGCGCCGATGTGATCTGCTTCAAGCGCTTCGCAGCTCGTTCGGATATTGTGATGGTCATATCGTTGCCATCGTCATCGGTACGGGGGTTCTGGAGGACAACAGTCGCCCTTGTGGCGGATGTGCTAGAGAAGTGTCGTCTCGAGGTTACCCTCATTGATAGAAAATCTGGAGTTGGTCTACTCGAGGACAGTAGGTTATGGCACTGAGTTCGGTTGGTCGAGAGGCGGGCTCTGCATGCTCGACATAAACGGAGGTACGTCGTCGGATCTCGGGACCTTGGCAGTGGTCGCGCAGCACCAAAAACGAGTTTCAATGGAGCTTGTGACATTATGCCGGCGGGTAAACTGTATTTGTATCACACAGTTGAAGGTGTATCTGGATGTTGTTGAGAGAGGAAGAGAGCAACCAGAGCCGCGGTGCAAATGACGCAGACAGACGCGGCAAAACGTCGGTCAAATACATCGCTGACAATTACATCGATCCGCCTGGTCGGATACGTTCGCTCCTTTATTCTGCTGGCGTAGAGTCATAGACGTGTTTTGTTATACTAGAGAGTCGACGTGGCCATAGGCCCGCTTTCACCCTTTTACGTACGATTCCATTCTTTCAACTTTGGTCTTTTTGGCCGAAGCTACAATTTGCTGGATCAGGATAATTAAAGCGACGGCAGGTGGCTGGCCAGAACAAGTGAAAAAAACCAGCCAGAAACAAGGCGCAGGGTATCTTTGGGAAGATTTCAGAAACGATGGCCGCTCAAGGGAGCACAGACGACACCATTGACCCCTTCTCACGGGCGTACGCCAGCTCCCTCGACGCCACAGATCCCCTCGCCCACTTCCGCGCAGAATTCCACATCCCAACCCTGGCCGATTTGAGGCGCTCGACCCTCGCGAAGTCCCCAGAGGAAGCACCCTCAAAACGATGTACCTACCTCTGCGGCAATTCTCTCGGTCTCCAGCCCACCCGGACAGCAACTCTAGTCACTTCCTTTCTTACTCAATGGCGGACGAAGGGCGTCTTAGGGCATTTTGTCGAGCACTCTGACTCTCCGCTGCAACCGTTTCTGCATGTCGATGACTATGCTGCACAGCTCATGGCTCCGATTGTCGGAGCCAAGGAGGATGAAGTCGCGGTTATGGGTACATTGACAGGGAATTTGCATCTTCTCATGTCGAGTTTCTACCGACCTAGTCGCGAAGGTCAAGGGAGGTGGAAGATCATGCTGGAGGGCAAGGCGTTCCCGAGTGACCACTACGCAGTCGAGTCGCAGATTATTCACCATGATCTTAATCCAGCCGAAGCGATGATCTTGCTGGAGCCTTTTGACGAACGTCATCCGATCCTGCCTACGCAACAGATTCTCGACGCGATAGACAAGCACGCCGCCGAGCTCGCACTAGTTCTGCTTCCGGGCATTCAGTTCTACACGGGCCAGTACTTCGACATACGCACCATCACAAAGCACGCCCACTCAAAGGGCATTCTCATAGGCTGGGACCTGGCTCACGCGGTTGGGAACGTGGACGTAAAACTCCATGATTGGGATGTTGACTTTGCATGCTGGTGCAGCTACAAATATCTTAACTCCGGACCGGGGGCGATGGCAGGTATTTTCGTGAATGCAAAGTATGGTAAAGTCGAGATGGACAAGGAGACCGGGCAGAGATTCTGGCCACGACTGAGCGGGTGGTGGGGAGACGACAAGAGTAGCCGGTTCCAGATGACGAACAGTAAGACCGATGCAGAGAACTAACACAACCATTCAGAGACTAATGTTCTGCAGAGTTCGTGCCCAGGCCTGGCGCAGCGGGCTACCAACTGTCCAACCCCAGCGCCCTCGATATCACCGCGGTAATTGCGTCGTTGCAAATCTTCAACGAAACCTCCATGGCTGCATTGCGAGCGAAGTCTCTCCGCCTGACGGCTTACCTAGAGCAACTTTTGACCGCAGTATCTCTAAAAATGCCAGGGAAATTCGACATCATCACACCCCAAAGCCCCGGTGAGAGAGGCGCACAACTTAGTATTCGACTGGCGCCCGGTTTGCTCGACCATGTGCTGGAGCACCTCGAGAACAACGGAGTCGTTGTCGATGAGAGGAAACCCGATGTCATCAGAATTGCCCCGACGCCCTTGTACAATTCCTTTGCGGATGTCTTTCATTTCTGCCAGGTACTTGAAGCCTCTTTAACCAGTGAAGTGACATCCGGGCCAAGGTTAGCTGACGTCCCACCGGGACTGGCAAGCATTTGAGCGCGATTGGGACATGCTGAGAAGAGCTGTTCCCCTGACAGCTCCCACTCATGCATTGCCGCTAATCTTGGAGTCTGCTACGCACGGCGGTCAGTCGGCATGGGTTTTCAACAATCTCTGCAATGAGTTCGCGGTAGGCGCTGTGCATTTCCTCGACCCGGATTCTGCTCGACCGACCATGAAGCGATGCCTCGCGTTGGGCACGTCCGTGACCGCCACCGGCATTTTGGTACCGCCGACGATCCGCGATCAGCATTCGTTCAAGCGGAATACACTCCTAGTCATCCTCGCTATCACTCAGCTCCGCTTCCCGCCAAAGTACAAAATCGAATCGGCCGTCGAGGTTGGCGCGGATGTACTCTCGAATCATATCTTGATTGTCCTCAGTCAGATCGAAGTCTGGATCTGCGGCCATCAACAACAAGTTGAAACCTTTCTGGTTCTCTGAGTCGAGGCTCATCAAGAACTCCATGATCTGGTCAGAGTGGAACTGAGTCATGGCATAAAGCGTTAGAGTCTTTAGATGCTTGAGCTGAGCAAGCGGTGGTAGAATGTCCGCCGAGACTTCGCCGCCACTAGTCCAAAAGTCTTCAAGAAGTGGGAGGCTAAGTGCAAGAGCAATGATGTGCTCTTCTGTGAATTCATCAGACACATCCTTCAGAGCCAGCTCGCGCAAATTGGTCAGATTGCAGAGTCCCTCGACCATGATCTGAAGATCGTCAGGAGTAGTATCCTCTCCGTTTCCCTTGAGACACACCGACTCGAGTGACGTCTGCCCTGCAAGCGAGCTGTGGAAGAGCTGGGCATTGACGTTGCGGACTGTATAGCCCTCAAGAGAAAGCCTGGCCAGTTTGACGTTCGGGGAATGCAGTACACGAGAGAGCAGCGCAGGTCCATCGAAGAACTTTTTCAGACTGAGATCTCGAAGCTCTGTGCACGAGCTAAGCCATTCAGCCACCTCGAGAAAGACGTCGTTATAGAGCTCTTCAAGTCGGACGGTGCCATAATTGTCATCCAGCTTGAGTGTATGTATGGAAGTGCAACCCTTCAGCGCGTTCAGGTTGCGCACAGCATCTTCGTTGAGATTTCCCAGGTCGAGCTCCTGCAGCTTTCTGTGTCGTCCGAGTGCTTGGAATGAGAGCTTCCCGATATTGTTGAAGCTGATCATCTCGAAATAGGTCAGGGTATCTGGCTTGAGTTGAGCGAGGAACGCGGCGAATAATTCGTCTGCATCTGGAGACATCCACTCGTGAAGAGTCAGGTTCCGGAAATTCTCGCAGTTCTCGGCGATCGCTTGACCCGCGCCATTCACCAGTGCATCGCCCTTCCATAGAACCATCGTCTCGAGTCTAGGGGAACGCGAAATCCATCTTGGTAAAAATCCTGGGCTGATGTGGCCGTCAATCTCCTCAAGCAGTGTTGTCTTCGCGGTAACTGCCTCTCCAATGGCGTTGACTGTCGCAACAATATCCACGATTTGCCTCCTGTACTCTGTCTTAGGGAAATGGAAAGGACGAAGTCTACCTGCAAAAAAGGCTGTCCGGATAGGTCCAGTAAAATTCATGTCATCAAGCATTAGTGATAAGTTTCGAAAGTCTAGAGTCTTGATATAACGGCAGTAGGGTTTGTAGGTGAGGTCGTCGTCAAGACTAGAGAGCGTGATGGAGCGCCATAACACCGTCCACCTGCGAAAAAACTGGGCATGTTCGGCGTGTTTCGTAAGGTAGTCACCGGGTCGCTGTTTGAAATCCATGTCGTCTCTTTGCTCAAATGCAGGTGAATACTGATGTAACCTGAAGCGCATTAGTCTGGCAGGTCCCAACCCATCCACCGAAAGCGCAAAACTCACTGATAGATTGTCCGGAGTGCTGGATCTGCAAATGACTTGGAGCTGAGAGCGCACTTGAACAGCGAGCCGAAGTCCCTGTCGTGTCCGAGTTCCTGGCATATCATAGACAGAATCTCGTCAGGCAGGCTCTCGCCTTGATATGAAGCCATGTTCGAGTCTTTGGGTCGGCTTTGATCGGGTTAAGACTTGACGGAGATCCAAAACAGAGAGGGCAGCCAGGGGGCAAAGAAAAGCAGTGGCATATCAAACTATTTCGATACAGTTCTATTGGCCAAGCGAGAAATGTTGATGGTTGGATGATTGTTGACCCATTGAGGCTCGCGGCGAGTCTTCAGGCGGCATTCGCGATGACGTCAACGCGTCGTCTCCCGAGTTTGCGACTTCGCGCGTTGAACTCGCGGTTCGCGGTGGCAGCGCAGACGAGGCGGAACAGCGCGTCCCTCCAGACGAAATGACCGTCGATGCCGACTCTCCTGTTTACTGTCGCTCCCTCGGCGGTGGTGCACCTTCACGATTTCCTCAGCTGCCTGGCCAGATTCGACGAAGATGTCTCACTTGAGGCTACCCCTCAATTCGTAAGTCGTCGTTCTGGGATCAACGAACACCTTGGCCCCCTCTGGACTAACGAGACAAGCTGCGGTTCTCGAGTCTGAACATATCCAAAACAGCTCATGCGGCATTCACACTCGATTCGTCTTTCTTCACCAAGTACCATTTCTCATTGGGTGCGAGGACTGCATCAGGTCCTGCTCCGCAGAAGCAATGGTCATGCAAAATCCAGAATCGGGTAAAGTGCCTCACACCCGTCACCTGCGCAAGTGTCTAATCGTGGTAGGCACTTCTGTCCATCTTCAAACGCCGACTAGGCGATCGAGACAGAGAGGGCGGGCTCGAAACATGCGATTGCGAGTTGCAGGCCAATCCAGATCAAGCGGAATGCCGATTGGTTTTTCGACTAAACTGCCGGCAAGGGATAATCAAGACGTATCGACTGTCCTACGAGCCTGGGGAGATCATGCATGCGGCTTTTGACAAGCTGGGATCGACCAACTACTGGACTGCCTCTTCACGAACTCTCAGGGACGTGGTGGAATACTTCGGGCCCAAGACTGATCAATTGGATTGGTACTTTCAGAATGGAAAGGTGACCTTCACCAGCTATACTGAGAAGATCCAAGCTGGCAGAGGTCTGTTATACTTCTACGGCCGCCAGAACGGGTGACTGACCGAAGCGCAGAAATCCTCAAGCAACCCATGCACACTTCTGTTGCCGTGGAGCGAAAAGATTTCAACGACTTCAATGTGCAGGAAGGCCTTCATATTGGCACGATGGTCAAGGACTTCCGATCCATCATAGCTCATGCGGAGACTATGCGCACTCCGGTCACAGCAAGGTACTCACGAGGCAACCGACCGATGCAGATCAGTTACGGAGAAGGTGGCTTGGCAGCAGAATTTACGCTGATGACCAGAGGGTCGACAAATGTCCCAAGCAATGCTTCAAACGCGTCAACTAGAAGCACACCTGCACGAGATCTCTCCATGCGGCCGGCATCACGCAACTCTGAGACTCCAGCTGCAACCTCAGGAAGTGTTCAGGGGAATCCTCGACCAGCAGCCGGCACAGGGGCGGCCATGCCTCCTCCAGCAATGGCCACACTCCGTGATAGAGAGAACGTGGCACAACCGCCACCCGCTCAGACTGATCCACTAAACTCTGCCGCCGCCGTCCCTTCAGCAAGCATCGATCCAAACAGTCTTTTTATCCCAGCTGACGAGGACGACCGACAATGGGATGAGCCCAACTTTGAGCAAGAGCCAGACATCGTGACATGGGACAATACGGCGGACAACGCTGCCTCCACATCCACCTCGACGCGCCGCATTCGAGATTCGGAGATGCATTCTTTTGCCTCTATGCAGGAACAAGAGCAGCAACCAAGCACCAGGGGTCGTACGACAAGATCGAGGTTTCCGGCAGAAATTGCCCCGACGCAAAGACTGTCGCAATATAAGGGTATCTTCGACTGATATACCAGTCCGAGACTGTCGCGGCATTGATTCTCTCGGTGACTCACCGTGGCCGTCTGCCTGAGTCGAAACTCTTTTCGCTCACCTGCGCCGCCCGGTATGAGTCACGCATCATACCCGCTCAACTGGAAATTCAATGATAAAAGAACGAAACCCAGAGACTCATCTCAAATCAGTCGAGCCAGTTGGATTAGCGGTTGAAATCGTCGGGCCCATGACCTGAAGAGCGGAGGTTCGAATCCTTCACTGGCTCAATCTCGTTTGTTTTTTGTGTTCCCCTTTGCTCCCTGCAGAGTAACTTGATGTTTTGTTGCGCCTCGGCATGCTGTGGCCAAGTTGAAGCATGTCAACCAAAGTAGACGAAAGGAATCGTCTGGGACGTAGTTTACCCTTCACCGTTCTTCTTTGCCGCAGATCACGAACGTTGTGGCGCACCCAGCAGCAACATCCTTGACAACGGTACCTCCGTCAAGTTCAGGCAGAGGAATGACATTCCACCGATCGAATACATTCCCCTTCTCATCCACTTGTTCCCCACAGTTGCCATGCTCTCCCCATCCCCATGCAATGGCCTGCCCCTCCACGGTCAGGGCGACACAGTGTTCGCTCCCTGCCGCTATGGCCCGAATGGGAGGCAGATTCGCCGGAGCAAACTGTCCGTGGTTGTTTCTGCCCATCTTCTGCACAACACCTGGTGAGGATCCCGACGCGGACCCCAAGCCCGACAATACGTGGACGCAGCTCCATCCGGAGACAATCGTGTCGTCTTGTCCGAATAGCCACTCTGCGTCCGTGTTCCCAGCCATTGATCCCCAAATGACTGGTTTGCAGCCTCGCTTGAGGAACATGGTATATTCTCTTCCCAGGATGACCCTTTCCGGCGTGAAAGGCAGTAATGGTCTTCCATCAGGTCCGACATCAAGTCTGCGCGCCTCGCGCAGGATTTTCTGCCCTTGATACTGCTCGCCGAGCTGCCCCTTCCGGGACGCTCCCCAGCCGTACGCCTGGCCATCGGAGAGAAGAACGACGACATGGGCCATACTGGCTCCAATAGCCGTGATCGTGGCGTCGTTGTCCTGGCCGCCCGTGTGGTCCACGACAAAGCTCGTCCACATACTCGTCGAAGTAATAGAAGAATTAGTAGTAGCAGCCGTAGTAGCAGTCGGGCTGGTCAAAGCGTCTCTCCCACCACGGAAATCCCCCCAAGAGACAACCACTCGCCCATCCACCACCGCAAACGAAACATCCCACGAGGCAGCCACGTCCGTGATCCCGCCGCCCTGACCGTCACGCCCCGCACAATACGCCAGAATCGCCGTCGTCACCTCGCTGAACATACTGTCTTCGGCTTCGCCTCCGCTGTCGGCCTCAACACCGCTCAACCCGCCCCCGCCCCCGCCCCGTCCAGCAACAAACACGCGACCCCGATCCGTCAGCACGAGCGTATGGTTCCCTCCCGCGACGATCTTGCTAATCTCCCCTATTGAAGGATCGAGATCGTGGCCCCGGCCAAGTCGGAGGGGTTGTAGGGAAGTTCCTCCACCGGCGCGCTGGCGCCCTTGATTATCGGATATCTCAACTGCAAAGATACATTGCTGCGGTGGCGATGCCACGTCGGCCGTGTGTCCGACGCCGAGTTGGCCAGAGGAGTTGGAGCCCAGGGCGTAGACTATGCTCGGCATGTCGTCCGTATGCGATTATTGTGTCATACCGTCTGATACTTTTCACGCGTTGTTATGGTATCTTAATTTGCAACAGCTGAGGTGGTGTGGAGAGGAGACTTTCGCATTGCATTTCAATGTGCAATGGAAGTGATCTCTCGGTCAGCTACAGCCGAGGTACCTTGGACATGTGCTGTATGACAATTGCGCGGAAATATCAATCAAATGCATTCTCCTACAAAGGGTTGGAGATCTCGTCCGGATGTCTTGGCGTGGCGCAGCAGCGTGTCGGACGTCGAGAATCGCAGAACCAGCCGTGATACTGTACGAGTACGTGAGGAGATAAGGATCGAACCATGTGTGGGCACGTAAGACCGCCCGCCCTACCGAGTATACATTTCTTTACTCCTCAGAAAAGCCTCCAGTCGATCAATAAATAATTCTCTGTGCTGGATGCTTCGTATCATTCAATCAACGCGATCAAGCAAGCCACCACCCACGGCAAGAGCACTTCGTTCTCGCAAGTTGTTGTCAACAGACCCCAGATACTCATATCTCGGTCCCTATAATAAAATAGCCCCTGCCCAAAATGGATGAATGCCTTCTACAACCCTCTCCACCATTGTGTCCGGAGGACCTTCACCTGCGCCTTCAACGGCGTGTTTACACTGGAATCCCCGACAAGCACATCGAAGGTATCCTTCTCCATGACCCAAGCGTCTCTCGCCTCGTCCCAGAAGCTCGTGGCATATTTCTTCGAGATAATGACCTCGACCTTCTCGCTTTCGCCAGCTTTGACGAAGACCTTACTGAAGCCCTTGAGTTCTTTCTTTGGTCTATTGATGCTGGGATTGCGTTGGGAGAAGTAGACTTGGACGACTTGGGCACCGTCAACCTTGCCTGTATTGGAAACCGTGGCCGAGACGACGATATCAATGTCATCATCGGAGACGGAGAGATCTTTGATGTCGAAGTCCGTGTAACTCAGACCATGGCCGAAGGGGAAGGCGACCTCTTTGTTGGTCTTTTCGTAGAATCGATAGCCGACGTAAACGTCTTCGCCGTATATCGCTCGGTTACGCTCCGACTTGTAGTTCAAGAATGCCGGATTGTCTTCATTTCTGACGGGGAAACTCAGAGGTAGTTTGCCGCTGGGGTTCGTGTTGCCGAACACCACGTCTGCGATAGCGTTGCCTGTCTCGTTCCCGCCGTACCATGCTTGAAGGACAGCTGGAGCATCTTTAATCCAAGGCATAGTAACAGGCGTGCCAGACTGGATGACGATAGCTGTATTGGGGTTGGCCGCAAGGACAGCTTTGATCAGTTTGTCGCTGCCAGGTGGCAGGTCCATGTGCTCACGGTCATAGCCTTCTGACTCCCACTCGCTGTTCAGACCGGCGCAGAGAATGACTTGGTCAACCTCTTTTGCAAGTTGGACGGCCTTTTCAATCTCCGTCTCAATTTCAGCTTTCCGCTCCAGTCCAACCCTCAGTCCGCCAGCGCCAAAGCCAGTGGTGCCGGGGCTGCTGAAAGTCATGGTGGGTAATGTACCGAAGGTGACCTTGATGTCATAGGTCTTCCCCTCGTCCAGCTTCAGTCTTCCGATCTCTTCTGCAGTTCCGGCGCCGAAGAACGAGTTTCCAGGACGTTGATGGGTCTCATTGTCGACGACAAGTTCTCCGTTCACAAAGATCTTGCCGGTCCCGGCGCAGCACAAGCTGAAGTCGTAGTCTGTCGTCTGTTCAGGAGTGAAAGTGCCGTTCAATTCGAGCCAGTACAGAGAAGATTTAATCAAAGGATGTTTGTAGTCAACAAGGAGGATATCAGATTTGTTCACGAAGACCTCGTCAACCGCTTTGCGGTTAGCCACAGAAGGCGGGTCCAAGAAAACGGTCATTGTCAGCCCATTCTCACCCGCCTTCGTTTTGGTCAACCGTGTCATCAGGGGCAGAGCTTTCCAGGCCGGAGCGCCGAGAGCATACTTCGCTTCTGGGACCTGTTTCCTGATTCCGTCAAGAGGGCTGATGGCGTAGTATGGCAGTAACGATGCCGAGCCGCCTCCGCAATAGGATGCATAAGCCGCATTGGGACCGATGATGGCAGTTGTCTTCTTCTTGTCGAGCGGCAAAATATTGTCGTTGTTCTTTAATAACACGAGACCGTTGGCGGAGAGAGCGCGGAGCAAGGCCGAGGTCTCAGGAGAGTCAATCGTGGTTTCCGGGGCATTTTCTGGGATGCCCAGCGCTTGGGTCTTCTTGACGAGCTTCAGCACCTCCCGAACTCTTTCGTCAACATCGGGAACAAGAAGCTTGCCACAACCTAGAGCTTGGTTGATCAAGTGTCCACGGATGTAGGAAGGCCCGGGCATTTCAAGGTCCAGTCCGGCTTTGATAGCTTCCGTCGTCGAGTATGTACCGAACCTGTTGTTGTCAATGATCTCAACCGATTCCATCCCTTTGTGGTCGTTGCTTACCAATCGCTCATTGTCAAGCCATCGAATCCCCATTCTCCTCGGAGTACATCCTTGATCAATCTGGGGTGTTCGCTGGCATGGGTACCGTTGACTTTGTTGTATGCCGTCATGTAGCAGTCCGGTCGAGAGTCTCGCTGAGCAATCTGGAATGGCATCAAGTAGATTTCGCGGAGTGCTCGCTCCGTCAATATGCTGTCAACAGCTTGTCTCTGATCTTCTTGGTCGTTACAAACAAAATGCTTGATGGTGGCGGAAACACCCGTCGACTGGATACCATTGATGGTCGAAGCACTCATGGCACCGGCGAGATAAGGATCTTCGCTGAAGCTCTCGAACCCGCGGCCACCCAGCGGTGATCTCTGCATGTTGGTGGTTGGGCCCAGAATGACTGAAGCGCCTTTGGCAATAGCCTCAGTCCCCTGCAAGGCTCCGCCTTTCTTTACGAGGTCGGTATCCCATGTTGCCGCAAGTCCGGTTCCTGGGCAGGTCAGCCGCGCTCTCTGATGGTCGTGTATGGCAACTCACCGCAAGGCAGGCAGGCTGCAGGAACACCGTTGAAGAAGCGAGTGCCACGGACACCATTCGGGCCGTCTGATACTCGTATTGACGGGACGCCGAGTCGATGGACAGGAGCAGTGTGCCAAAAGTCGATGCCCGATAACAAAGCAACCTTCTCTGCTATGGTCAACTGTGAAAGAACGGCATCGACATCGAAACTCGTCTGTATAGGTAATGAGCCCATTGTGATGTCGGTGGAGGCAGGGGCAGCCACTATTATAAAATGAATGGGCCAAGGAGAAGAGACTCGACAGAGATACAGGGAAACGGCAGTATTTATTGCAGCTATAGCATCAACAAGAAATGACAAGGACAGTGACGAGTGTGAACGAGGTAGCTGGGATAACTTCGGATGCTGGAGAAAAGTGAACCGGATGGGATTCGGAGAAAGGCCGATTAGAAGATCGGATACGCAGGAGAAGGCACAAGGTGCGTAGCCAGCCTCACCAGCGACAGTGGCCCAGCCAGATCCACGGATCCACAACCCGGGCAACAATGGCGGGGTTGATCCGAGTACAGTGGAAACACGATATTCGTGTCTTGTACTCGTACCGAGCTGATTGATTGATGTGTTCTTGCGGGGGCGACGCGACGATGAGCAGTCAAGCGAAATCTTGCCAGAAGGCTCCGACAGGGGCCCCAATCGTCACGACAATCGAAGCATAACTTTCCCCGGGACTCTCACCCCGATTCTGCACGGAGAAGGCATAAGTCAACAGATCTTACCCAGAGCAAAGGGATGCTCGCGGAATGTCGGCCGGTTGAGGCAGATCCGGTTGAACAAGACTGTGTGGACGGCGAAGCAGCGATGGGGGAAGCTGTGCTTGTGATTTAGGCAGAATTCATGCCGCACAGTGTTTGGTGCGCCGGCTATTCATCGGCTCACTAAGAATGCTTATCTTTCTTGGCATATTTTGAGCCATCTCCACGTATCATTTTCTTCGCTCTGCATCCACTCGTGCCACTGCCATCCGGGGATGAACCCTATACATCCCCAGCAGCCCTCTTGCCTGGGTGCTTTCTGCTTTTCGCGGCATGTGTTGATCGTAGTGTCTGTCCGCACATGGCGGCCATGGTATGATACTACGGGTCAGAGCAGGTCTGAGAGGACAATAGCTGCGTGGCGGTCGTTGATCGCTGGATGGGGGCACTTCCTCCTTCGTGGGCATATTAGCAGCTCGATTGAGCATGGGTACTAGTCATCGAACTGCCGCAATCTCGGAACCTGCATGGGCTCGGCAAAAGATTCGCCTTGCATAGGTTCTTGATGGTCGTGGAAGGATCAGCATGTGGTTTTCCATGTGGCGGTACGATCCATTGAAGCTGTATCAGGCATCTCACCATCTGGGACCTTCCTTCTGCGACAGGTTCTGATCTTACGCACCTTAGCTCTCCTCATGCCCAGAGACAGCTTCCACAATTTCCCACGTGGCGCCTTTGACCACGAGCTGGTCCCCAAGCTTCCTGTTGTCTTCGCAAACCCACATACATGGCATCGAGATCCCTGTATCAGCTGGGGTGTTGCTACGCCAATCCTGGAGCCAACCCGTGCTGCCTGCAGCACTTGACTGTTTTCCACCTTCAGTAGTACTCGAGTTGTGGTAGATGCCTTTGGTCCATCGCTCGACCAAAACCGCATCTGCTCCGGCAAAGGGACCTTCGATGTCTCCCGACTGCTGAGGCACAATGCCTTGGCAATAGTTGCCTATTCGAATGATGGTTCCTCCGTTCCTATTGTGTTTAGGGACTTCCTCTCCCTCGTGACCGTTCGGCAGTTGTATGATCTTTGCGACGATGCAGGGGGCATGACCGACCTCTCCAGCGACATCCGGAGTGGTCCAATATTCTTTATACATTTCTACGTTTCCCGAGCTGGGATTCCGCATCATGCCGACCTCCATGCAATCCCCGTTTGGGAGGAGGAACATGTCGCCCTCGTCGGAGATACCTGGTCCTTTCGAATCGATTTCATGCTGCCACACGCAGTGCGCTGAGTAAGGCATAACAATACTGTCACCATCCAGGAAAGTCGTGCTGGAACTTCCAGAGAAAGCCCAGAAAGAGGGGTCTGATGCTATCGGCTTGCCTAACTCTCGCTTGCGCGGGAATCTGATGTCAATGAAGCCAGATTTTGTAGAGCTCAATACTAGGGTATCTGTATCCTCATAAGGTGAACCGTAGCCCTGCCAGATGAGTGAAGGTCAGAAGAAGACACGTTGCTTCGCCCGGGTCGCAACGCTAGACAAGATCGCCCGTCAAGCATCCCAATAACCACAGGATGGCTTTGAGGCAGGGGGTGCTGTCTTCGCATCTCTACGAAGTGACGACTTACCCAAGCGATGCCATTCCTCTTCGAGATTGAAGGCTTTTGCAAGAAATCTTTCTTCCACTGAGGAATATCCTGGTCTTTAGCCTGGCCGTCATCGTGCGTCCTAGCTTCGCCTATCGAACCCAGCTTTTCCCCTAGCATGCCGTAGATTTCCATAGCTGTCGATGGCAGATCAAGACGGACCCAGCTCGTCCCATGTGACTGTGACAGCTAGGAGCTAAGGAAGTCCGCGGGTTTGGATTGAAACGAACATGAGATTCAAAGTTTGGTCATTTGAAGCTAGTTCAGTTATTTGCCAGAGGGATCTGACTCATCCATGCGTTGCATGGCGACGAGGTCAGTTTGGACGACCCCGAACACGACTCTTTTCGGAACCAGAACTGGCGTTGCAAAGATCCAGTTCTAACTACGTATCTTACACCCCTTGGTGCAGTCAATATGCTCCACTGATCCACCATTACCTTAGCATTTGCTATGCTACAGGTGTAATCTCCCATCGGCACGGTCATAGATCTTGTGCACATAGTCGGTCGCTCGTCGCAGCTTGCAAGCTGCCTGATGTGACGGCACTGGGCCCTGCAGCGCACCGATAGGGGAGCCTTGCCACGTTTAATCTCCTTCGCTCTCCACAGACGCCAATGACCGTCTTCGAGAGGAAGGGAGGCTGAGAGATGCTCGGTCCTCATTTACACCTGCCCGGGCGTAGCCAGCCCCTTCGTGACCGTTGACACTGTGTTCTCGAATAGGCATTTCACGAACCCACTGATCCCTGCAGCATTCCACTGCCCCGGCTAGAGAAGATGCCCATGATTCCGAAACCTAAGTAGAACAAGGCCAGAGGGTAGGCCACTAACCCTCTCATACCCTTCATCCGTCCTACGCTGACAAACATGCCCGAGCTGCTGAATGTGCACCAACCAACTGCCATAGCGGTCAGAACGTACCCCATGGCCGTGTCCATGGGCACCGCCACCCCGAACAGTGCGGTGAAGACGAGAGGCAAGAAACAGTACCCCAGCACACTTGCACTTCGCGAATACGTCAGCGTACTCGAAAAATGTCCGCCACCGTGTCCATCACGACCCTGATGATGATCCCTTTGCGCTTGAGACATCTGATCTGCTTCAGTCGGATCGATAGGCGGCGTCATTAGAGCAAACATCCAGTGTAATGCGAACGAGCCGAACAGGGCAATGCCGTAAATGTAGCCGTAAAAGAACTTGCCTGACAGAGCGAGGAATGTGCCGTAGAGGACGAGAAAGAGAAGACCACCGTAGAGATCGCTGTCGTCCATGATGTGTGGGGAGGGTCGAGTCCACGGGTTTAATACCGTCAAAGTCTTTCATGCGAGTGTTAGCGAACAAAGCCGCACGGAGTATCACCTGCGGTGGTATAGCTTGCCTTTGTCTTGATATGACCAAAATTCACACCCAACTCCTCCATCAAACCAGGCTCGCCTTCATAACCTTCTGTTCCAAACGCAGCGAGCCAGCCCATCCTGAGACCACCACTAGAATCACCCATCCTGCCGCTCACACCCTGCATCCCAGGGCCTGCTCCGAAGGCCGCCGAGGAACCTGTTCCGTATGCCGAGAATGCATTGGAGGCGTTTCCAGTGCCGCCATAACCCCCGTAGGAAGCCTGCGACGGCGTGGTGTGTCCCGAGACATTTGAATATGAGGATGGATAGAACTGTAGATTTGCAGCGCCCGCTCCCCCTGGGGCGCCTGCGCCAGGGCCGTAGGGCTGGTTATAGTAGGACATGGTTTTTTCTACGGAGGCCGTTCAGGCCGGAGGAATAGTGTGTGCGCAGTCTCGTGGGACGGAGATGCAGTGTTGGGTGTGAAGTGGCTCGGGGACCCCACACTGACCGGTGCTGACAAGATTTCGTGAGCTGCTTCGTAGATTCAAATGGGCTTGAGAGAAAGGATGACCAAACTGCCACAGAAGTGAAATGCTATGGTGTTGCCTTGAGTAAATATGCAGATGTGTTCAGAGTCGGCTTGGAATCATACTCCGCAGTGTCTGCATTGTGACTGGCTGATTTTTGACAGTTGGCCTCAGCCTT
Organism: Phialophora verrucosa; assembly: GCA_002099365.1. NCBI lineage: Eukaryota > Fungi > Ascomycota > Eurotiomycetes > Chaetothyriales > Herpotrichiellaceae > Phialophora > Phialophora verrucosa. Next base: position 2,302,502 of record MSED01000009.1, on the reverse strand, counting down.
CCTGCGACTCCCCGCAGCCTCGTCTGTTCGCGCAGATAGTGTTGCTGGGAACGCTTTCGGGCCATCATCCGCAGGCCAGACTGTCATTATGTACAAGTAGAAATTTTAAAGTCATTACTACTACAGGAAGTTGATGCCGATACCGAAAGACACACCTTTCCTGGCCTCTTCATGTTTTCGGACCACCAGTGGGAGCGAGAAGTTGAGCTCGAATCGTGCCACTGGATGAGCATAGACTAGCCCTATGCCGGCAGACATGGTTGGCAGCCCATTGCCAATTTCGGATATGGCATCAGACATGCTCTTCTTGACTTCCTGGCTTGTCATCATCCCTTCCCTTTCCGGATTTCTGATCGCCAACAACCTTCCACCATTGACGAAAGCTTGTAGTCGCAATGGTTTGTCTTTCCCGACCTTTGGGAGCGGCACGAGAAGATTGGCACTTCCGGCTGCATAGAGATCACCACCGACCGCATCTGGACCATCGTGCGGGCCTAAACCTGATAATCTGAACCCTCTTACGTCTGTTGGTCCGCCGAGCTGGAAACGATCATTTATCCTTGACATTTCTGGGTTTTGCTTGGATGCGAGTGTCAAAGGGTATAGAATTCCGGCTCGCAGTCCCGTCGTGAAGCTCACACCACTGTCGCCCTTGATCCCCGGAATGGGAATTGACGTGGCAGACTGCGACTCGATTTCGGTCTTGAAGAAGGCCACATCGCCCTGTAATGGGCCCCAACCGGCCAACTCTGATGCTGTCTTCGCGTAGTATCCCCGGGTTGGTAGCATGGGATTATCTCTTCGCTCTTTCGTCCACGTATGAGATATGCTGCTCTTGAAAGAGTCGCCCGCCTCGCTCTTCACTGTCTGTGAAGCATTCTGTGCAAGACCCGTTACTTGTCGCCAGAATCCGTTATAGCCTAGCTCATGGAAAGACCCAGACGAGCTCAGCCACCGAAACTTAGACCATCCTCCCTTAAGCGCTTCCTCGTGACTGGCGAACGGTTTTTGTGTCGCACTCTGCACGCCACCAACCTGAAACCGCAGATCTGGATTGCTGAGAACCGGGGTATCGAAAGTTGCTTGGTATGACGACCGCGTTCGTGTGCCTATCGAGGCATTTACGTCGAGAGTCTCGGCCCCACCCAGTAGGTTTCGCCATTGAACATTCGCGTATGCCGATCCTTCAGCGTTGCCCAAGTCCGTCCCTGTCTTTGCAAATATCCGACTTTTTTCTTTCACAGAGTAGTACACAGCGACATCGGTGGGTGTCGTTGTGGGGTCGGTCTGGGAGGGTTTGTCCAAGTAAACAGAAACAGGTTCGTGGTAAATGCCTATAATCACAATAAGACGAGGTCGCCACAGCTCCAGGAGTGGACGAACCAAACTTTCTAAGCTTCTCGGCTGTTTTGGCGGCTTCACGGATGAGCTCGCTCTGGGTATACGGTCTGTCGCGATTGCTGGACAATAGTGGACTCACGACCCTTTGGAGAAAGCCATGCCTCGTATTTGGGCTCCCGAGGATGGTGACGGAGGATACGGTGGAAGGCAGCGTCGAATTCTGGTCGATCAGTTCCGCAAGACGGTGTTGCGATAGCTGGAAGGTGTTTTCAAGGCGCCGTGAAATAGCCGCTTGCCGTTGTTCAAGTTCAGCTGGGTCAGCTTTCTTTAGCAGCTCAAAGATATTGTCCTCGCCATCGGTTTCGGCCATCGTGGCCAGACGAGCTCCGGGAGCTTCAATGGTTGCTATGAGCGAGCAGAGGGACAGCAGTGTCTTGTGGACAAGTACTGAAGATCCACCTTTAGCCGCTGCCGATCATTTCTCGGAATACCTGCCCTTGTCCACGTCCGCTATGACGAGCCCCCAACTGCGGACGACCGCCGAAGATATCTACTCAACTACTAGTAAACACCTTGCGCGTGAGAGCCCTCCAACAAATCTACTTTCCAATACATCACATGTGACTGGGTGCCATATCTTGATACCCTTTCATCTCATTGTGTGTGGCACCACATTCCCTGTCGCGCGACTTTGCGACTCCCACCCACCTGGGAACCATGGCCACCAGCGCCGCGCATAAAAGATTGACCCGAGAATATGCCAACATCCAGAAGTCTCCTCCTCCTTTAATTACAGCTCATCCCAACGAGAGCAATATCCTGGAATGGCATTATATTCTGACTGGCGCTCCGGGCACACCAGTAGGTTGTCATGCCGGTTCATAGATTTGACGCTGATCAAAGCACTAGTATGAGGGCGGCCAATATTGGGGGACCCTGATCTTCCCGCCCGACTGTAAGTCGTCCCATATCGCATCCCCCATCTCAGTCAGTACTAATGAGACTTGCAGATCCCTTTGCACCGCCGTCTATAATGATGCACACTCCTTCAGGCCGGTTTCTGACTTCCACGAGACTGTGCCTTTCCATCAGTGATTTCCATCCGAAGTCTTTCAACCCCGCGTGGTCTGTGTCAACGATCTTAATAGGCCTTATGTCGTTTATGAATGGCGAGGAGATGACGGCCGGTAGCATAGGTGGGACTCTCCAAGAACGCAAGTTTCTGGCAGCAAGATCGAGATGGTGGAATTCAACTGGCGGCGGGACTGCCTCGAAACCTGTCCCCGGAGTTCAGCGCAGTACCAAGGGCATCAGTAACGTCAGGGCAGGAGATGGAGGCGCAAAGTTTAGATTTGAGTTCCCCGACGAACACGAAGAGAATGTGAGATGGATTCAACGGCACCGCATAGACCCAGTTACTGGTCGGATGCTCCCCGATGCCGAGGGTCAGGAACTGATCAACTGTTCCCCGGAGACGAAAGCCTTGCGTCGGATACTGGGCGGCAGTACAGGTGTCGGTGCCGTGGTCCAGGGCGGCCAGGCTGCGCGAAATGCTGGTCAGGGCTGGATCTGGCGGCAAAAATTGTGGATCTTCGCCGGCTGTCTCGTCATGTATGTCATGCTTGCAAGGATATTTGGCGAGGGAGAGGGCATTTCATGACTAAGTACTGGGGACGGAGTAGTCCTACGAGTATGGTAAGCGAATTTGGGGTTTAACGTTGCGGCTCTTGCGGCGTTATCAGCGGCGAAATCTGCATCGGAGTATGAGGGATCGCAGAGGAGGGTGGACTATTGAAATTTCACGCAAGAGCTGTGCAGGATGCAAGATGCAAGCGAAAAGGAGTTGTTTCGGGGGGAGCATCGGCGGGTCTGCCGCGGCCAGCCCAGGTTACACAACCTATCTTGGCCGAGACGAGGTGTTATACTGGATTGACCAAGATATGTGCACACAAATTGGGTAATACGCCCGTTCCTCATGATTCTGGTGACGTAGAAAGTAGTCACTTCGACAGCCTCATAGGCTCCACGGAGACGAGCGTGACTTGCTGTGAGGGGGGATGCTCTTGGAATTGTCAGTTGAGTGTGAAGGTAATGTTGATGGACATGAGATTTTCCACAGGGCCATCACTGACGCGGCGATCACCGTACAGGCAGGGCCGGGTGCCGCAACCGACAAGTTTACACAGCCGGATAGGGGGGACCCCCGCCCCCGCTCCGCCACCCTTATGATGAGAATTCCCCGACATTCAGGTCCGTACCTATCTCCCATCCGAGTCCACCTGCAATCTGGCAGGACAAGCTTGCTATCACATCGGAATACGAGGTGAAAGCCACGAAGGTTAGCTCCCCCCCACGGTGCAACCGTTGCTCTAAGCATGGCTTCCTCTGCAAGGGGACGGGACTCGACCCGGCGCAGAATGTGACAAAGAGCTTTGTCAACGAAGCCACAATCCCACCGGCAATACCCATGTCAATGCCACCGGCGACTACGAGTAAGTATTTTGCCGACCATGCTTTCAATCAACACACCATCCTCCAGACGCCGTAAAATTCCGTCCACAGGCTTGGGCCTGCGCCCTCCTCGGTTCTGATGCCGGCAGCCTCAAGCGAAACCAAGTAGGAAGGATCTGCGTCATTGACAGACGCCCATACTCGGATGGAGTGACAGGAGACGACGTCTATCGTATGCACCTTCTTCGGTGTTTGAAAGATGCAGTTGGAGCAAACTTTACATCCGCGATTGATCACTAGGCTGGTGCCGATTTTTTTGATCGTATGTTTAGCTTCTTGTTAGTTGATCTTCCGTCCTCCGGCACGAGGATCCTTCTCGCCTTCCCCAGTCACTTCCTGCTTCCCAAGGAACCCCCCTAGCCTGAAGAAGTTCACACCTTCCTCATCAGCAGCCTAACAGTTCCACCCTGCTGGCCAGCTCCAGATCTGCTAGGCCAGCCTGAGGAGTCGGTCAGGACAACCCTTGGCTCTTGCGCTGCGCTGCTCTCCACTTTCCTATCATGCACACTCTTCATGCTCCTTCACCTCAAATAGCCTCGTCCCACTGTTTTCCTTTAGTAACGTTCCGGTGTTTATCTTTCGAAAGCTTCCACGGGGATCGTGGGTTCGGTTGGGGTTATGGATCCCTCTGGCAGAGACCCTTCCCTGTCTCTCCATAAGTTGGAATTACCCCCTCGACGATCCTTCCAAAATCCCAGGCTCCCCCAATCCCGACGGCTGCTCTTGTAATCATGGACTAACAGGAATGACCTTTCCTCTTCCATGGACGTGCGCCTTGAATACAGCTAACATTTCCTCGCGTGCATCGCTCGTCCCGCACAAATAGGGCCACCAATCGATCCCTGATTTTCATTTATTGAAGGGATGGACAGGGGAAAATGCGCCCTGCCTCCCGTGATATAGGTGCGAATACATCCATCATCCTGATCTCTACTGTCGGTACTCTCATGGCTAATGAGCTCAACCCTAGACACGGTTGATGGGGCCCGTCCAAGCCCTCAAGCCCCGTCTACTACATTCAACTTTACCTTCGTGAACCAGGCTGAGGATTTGGTCTCGCTATATCAAAGAAAAATCGTCAATAAAGAGCAACGGCATACTATCCGCTCTCATGTTATGCAACGTATCCGTCAGGTGGAGTCAGCCCAAGGTAGAAAGAGGTCAAGCGGGCGCGAGCATCCCAAAGCACCAGGCAAGCCCAAGTCCAGGAGGAAGTCGGCAGACTCTGAGTCGGCGGTGAGCAATGAACCAAAAGGCAACTGCGCCAATGATTCTCTCACTCGTGCCCACAGCGACAGACTCACTCTGACCCGTTCTCCTCACCAATCGCCGCGCCTCAACCTCAGTCCCGCCGTCCACGAGTTTGATCCCTTTGACACTCTGCCAACCAATACATTACCTCACCAGTCATCCGAGAGCCTGTTGCAGTATTGTAGGTCGGCAGTCTGTTGCCGTCTGGGGGGAATGAAAGTGCTGACGACGTGCGCAGGTTTTGACGTGATGCTCCCCATGACATTCTCAGTTGAGGTCAAGCAGACCCGTGATAGGATGGCTCGACAGGGGTTGGTGTTGAACAGCAAACTCTCCAGTCCCGCCACTTTCTTGGGCTTCCTGGCGACTACCGCGGCGCATAGAGCTGTCATGTACGGCCGGCACAGAGATCTTGCACCCTCCAACGACAATCATGACGATCTCATCCTAGATCCTGACTATGTCAGGGTCAAACACGAAGCAACGGTGGCTGTGCGCCAGGTCTTCCACCAGCGAGCGATTGTTGATGAGCAGATGCTCGAGGCATGTTTCGGCCTTATCTCCACGGCCACGGTAGTGGGCAATTTTGAAGAGGCGAGATTACATCTGAAGATCCTTGACCGTATCACTTCGCAGATCGAGTTATCTGAGGAAGCTTTGATGTGGCTACCGATTGCGAACGTGAAGGTGTCCGTCGCTCTCTTCGAACGCCCGGTCATGCCTCTCTTGTACAAACGCGAAAAGATACCGGATGCGATCCTGCAACGCATATCGCCTAACCCCTCTAGCCAGATGGCTCTCCTGGGGAAAAGCTTCTTGCGACTGGACCAAATAAGCGACCTCCTGAGACAGCTACTATCTGCGCAGACAGACATATGCAATCTCTGTGCAGCGAAAGCAGGGGATCCGCAAAGCCCCTCTCCGCTAGAGACAGCCATTCTGGTGAAGAAGTCGACAGAACTAGAATTCGATCTGCTAGCCTATCCCTACGAAACCGATATCTTCCCCAGAAACACTCGCGAAGAGCCGCAGCTACCTGCCCTGGAAGCAGTGGTACGGCTGGCAGCCCTGGGGATTCTGTCCGTCGCGCCCCATACGATCATGCCTGCGACCGGAAATGGGCGAGCCCTGACATATCATCAAAAGAGGGCAGTTGAGAAATGGGTGCTCGAGCGACACCTTTGGCACACAGAAGCACTCCACGTCATGTGTTGGGCACTTCTGGTGTTCATCCAGAACTCTCTGAAACAGAAAGAAGAAGCATTTTTTAAAGAGCTGCTGGCGCAGGTGACACACTATCTGGGGCTGTCAAATTGGGAAGACGTCGAACCGATTATATATGGATATCTTTACATTCCCGGACTGCAGTCTTCAACATGGAAGACTGCCTGGTCAGATGTCTGCAAGCTCAGAGTACAGCGTTACCCTCACGCCGAACACCGTGAGTTGGACGAAAAACCTCAATAGGCCCATCTTCCCTATTCGGTCGAAGAGACTTATGCAAGGACCCGGTTGCAGGAATTTCTGCTCTCCGGGCTGCGCGGAAAGGATCGCCCTTGATACAACATTTGGCGGTATATCTACTTTCTCTCGATTGCGCAACAACTTTTGCCGTTCATATGGAGAAGTGTTTGTCCAGAAAAGTCGGACAACAAACTCCATGCCGCAACATATACCCATGAGCAGGGCTCGTGACTATAGTTTAAACGTATCATATATCGCGCCTGCTGACGGATGGTCACATGCCCCGACCATCGAGGGAGCGAAGATTCCCTCCGAGAAATGCAACCATGGCTTCGTACGGAAACTGTACAGGTTACTGCCAAACGCCGGACACTCGCCGATGTTGAAGTGCACATAGACCACACCTGTGCAGTGGCCATAAGTCATGGGTAGCTAATCTACAAAGCGTTACATACATATTATCACAGAGGGGCGAGTCTTCAGCGCTCCAAAGTAGAAAGCGACCTCTGGTCATCCCAGTGTACGTGAAACTCCATCGAGCGCCCTTGCCCAAGCACATCCGCACTGCAGCCTCGGGTTTGTTGGCGCCATAACAAATCCAGAATCGGTAGTCCACATGTCTCCCGTCGCGGGAGGTGGCCGTAGGGCGACAAGCACAAACACATGAGGCAGACAGCAGCAGTTTCGGTCGCGTCAGCTCATCTTACGACCCGTTCCTCTCCCTATCCTTAGCCCGCGCAAACGCCTCCCTTGCGGCTCCTCCACTGGCCCTCCACCACACATCGCCTCCCCACCTCATGGCCCGCTCCGCCGCCGCAGTCGGGCTGTCGAGCGCGGGTCTGATATCCAAGTAAAACACGGGTTGGCCTGTCTCCTCCTCTACCCCGCCGCCATAATAGTCTATCACATACCTCACCTCGCGGGTCGACCCATCGGGCAACCTCCGCGAAACGTACCAATCGTGTCGATCGAATGGCGCCTCCTGGTTGAAATGGCCGGGGAACACAGTCCCCAGGACCTGCAACATGCGAGCCTTGGGCGTTGGCTCCTTCGGCCGGCCCTGGAAGCGGATGAGCTTCGGCTTGCTGTCATCATCGCCCTCGCTTTCGGGCGCCAGGCCCAGGACCTCCCTCCGCCGCTGCGTGAACTCGCGCCTCGCTCTTTCGAGCGCAACGCCCTCCTCGCCGTGCGAGCATACTCTCCACGCGGCGCCTAACCCCTTGCTGAACAGGGCCTCCCAGTCCTCGATCTCCGCCCACGCGCCCTCATTCAGGAAATTGTGGACCGCAACCATGGCCTCAACGTGCTCGGCGGGAGTGTCGGTGTAGCCTTTGCGCAGCATGGCGTTGTACATCTGTTGCGGCGAGGGGTATTCCCAGTTGCCGGAGCTGTCGGTGCGGGGGATGGAGGATGTTTCGCGTGATAGCGGGAGAGACACGGACTGAGGGCTATCGGCAGAGGGGGCGTTGGAAAGGGCAGGCATGTAGTTTAGGGGATTGAGTTTGGCGAGCGTTGAGGCGTTGGCTTGTTCAGAGGAGGAGGAGACGGACGGCGCTGAGCGGAGGCCATGGTTTGGCGCTTTTACGGGACAGGACGACTGTGTTGAGTTTGTGTTTGTATTTGATGGGTTGGGAAGAGGCGAAAATGGGGCCGCAGACGAGGTGTTGTCGGGTTTGTGCATCGGACATCCTGGCTGCAAAGAGACAGTGTCAGTTCTATCTCGGGTGATGAAGGCGTGCACATGTAAGTACGTACCGGAGGAGCGGCGTTAGAGGATTGATGTATGGCGTGCGGCGCAATTGTCGCAGCGGAGGGGTTTGGCGTTGGGTCTGCCCAGAACCAGCCCATCGTTGCAGAATTAAAGAGAGAGAGAGTACGTGCAGAACAAGAAAGGACTAACCAGGTGGCTGTAAAGAGACTTTTTGAGTTGAACGGGCAGTGAAGGTCGGAGCAATGACGGCAGCGAGGCTTTTTGCTGAGAAGTTGGAGCTGCGCTCATTCGTCGTTCATTCCGCCGCCTTGACCTGCACTTTGGACTTTTTGGAGACGAAACCATGAGCGCGTCTCGACAGCCACAGTCGAATCCGACACAATCCCTATTGTCTCTCGTTCTGTTCTTCTACACGTGGAACAGTTCATGATTTTGGTTGTTGGTCATCGCTGACTCGACTCGGGCTGCGGCTTCACAATCTTCTTCGCGAACTGAGCAACACCTCGTCAACATGGCCGACGCAAAGACATTCAAGCAGGACATGGTCGTTTCGATCCGATATCGAAACGACCTGCCTCCTCCGCCTATGCCTCCGAAGTTGCTCGACATCGACACCGGTGGCCTGGCTCAATACCTCACGACAGGTTACGCGTCTGGCCTGGCGAAACGAGAAGAACCCAATATTGAGACCGACGCAGAAGGGGGAATGCCCATAGACATGATCGGCGTGCCGGGCTATTTCTTGGGGGATGAGAGCGCAATCATGGCTCCCGAGATCACACCGGTTCTAGATCCTGCAGATCAAGCCCTGCTGATGTCGCTGGATCAGTTGAAGAGCCAGGGCGCAAAGAACAACGTCTCTTTCCTGCGGAAAACACAATACATGACCGCCTCACAGATAGCCAAAACGACAGATCCGTTCATGCGATCGACTTCTCGGCCGCAAAAGGCCGCAGGCGCCAAACCACCACCGGTACCTGTGTCTCGAGACGACCCAGAAAACATCAAAAGACAGATTCAGAAGGGCTTCGACCTGGCCTATCCCGCCAGCATTCCTTACAAGCCCAAAGACGCCAAAGCAAACCCTATCACCTCTGTAGAACGAGACGCATGGGAACATCCTCAACATCCAGACAATCGCAAACTCACACCGGTCGAGTATTACCCCATCTTGCCGGACCTCGAAACCGGCACAGATATGGCCTCCAACTGGCAGGCCATTAAGTTCGACAAGCCGCCCCTTCCACCGCTCAAAAACGGCCGCAGAGACGACCGTATCGATGTCGGCCTGCTGATGGCCTCAGAGAACCCGGAATTGATGCCCGAGTGGCGGGCGCGCAAAGAAGCTCACGAGGCAAATCCACAGGACTACTCCGACCCCGGTCCCGAGCCATATACGTGGTTGCTATCGGTGCCTAAACACGCAGATTCAACATCGCGCGTCCGCCAACTCTTCGATGACTCCAATCCCAACAAAGACGACCCCAATCTCATTGCCCCCCTGCTCGAGGAATCTGCCGACGGCACCCCAAGACTGCCCTTTGAGCGTATAAGAGTATATACCGATGCCACCCGCCAGGAAGTCGACCCCCGCCGCGTGGTCGCCCTGTCCCTCGTCAACCCTGCCAACCTGCCGCAACACTCACGCTTCCGCAAGCATGACAGCCCGGCGGCCTATTACTACCCAATCTACGAGCGCGTCAAGATGAAAGCTGATCGCGGCCAGCTCTCCAAACAGCGGAACGCGCGCTCTGGCGCCGGCGACGCCCTGGAAGAAGACCTGCCCGATCAAATGATGGTGTTGTTCCGCGAACCCGATGCCAAGGAACGGCATATCCGAAGTGAATTCCGGGGACGCAATGATCAGAGCTTTGCGGAGCAGTGGGCCGAACTTGAACGGGAGGTGCAGTTGCAGGAGGAGAAGGAACATGCGGACCGGATTTTGGACGAGCAGGGATCGCTGCATGATGGTGCTCAAGACGTGTCCATGGCTGAAGTCGAGGCTGCAGAGGAAGCCGAAGTATCTATGAATGGTGCGCAGAGGAAGGACAGAGCTGATGATCGTAACACGCCACCGCCGCCCGTAAACGGCAATCCAGCGAGGGAAATGGATGCCGACGCGGAAGAAGACGACGACGACGGTATGCTCGATGATTGATCTTAGGGCAGCCGGTAAGCCAGCCAGAGTGAAATTTCCGGTAGAAGCAAAATCCGATCTATGCATAACATGTGCAAATGGAAACGTTTATCGACTTGCGGACGAGGACCCCTTTCTCCATGGATATTTCAATTGCACGATCGGCCAGTCAGTCCGAAGAGCAACGGGGAGCAGTCTAAAGCGAGTGCCTTTTCCAATATCACCATCACCACCACACCTGGGTGTAAATCAGCCCATCAACCAGACAGTCAAACCAGGAGAGAGCCTTCTGGCCGTCTATGTCAGAAGCTCTCGCTCGCGCCCGAATCCATGCTTCTATCGCTACGAAGAGAGAAGAGTATCATGACCAGATCTCGGACTCACGCCGCCGTGCTCCAGCGCGAACGGACCGCCACGCGTGTGCATTTATGTCTTCTCCGGAGGCAGGGGCAGAAACAGCCGATAGATGAGAATGAGGAATTCGACGAGGTCGGGGAAGAGGAAGCGGAAAGCAAAGACGCATCGCACCACCTCCCGCTACATAGACACAAGACACGGATGAGACCACGCCCTTTGTTGAGAACACACCTCCCACGGGACTGTCGCTCTAGCCCCGGACTCAACTCAACTCAACTCGGATACGAACGCAGCACGGCCAACAAGGACGTATCAGAACCCGTGTCTTAAGGTAGGGAACACCCGACGTGCTTTTCCGTGCGTCTCGTTGCATTTCATTATGGTCGAGCTCGGACTGCGGAAAGAAGTATATAGCATCTGGGAGGCGGGCGGGCGGTCGTGTGAGAAGCACATCGGTCAACAAAATGCAGATGCGGAAATATTTCACTTTTTTTAATTCTTCTTCATCTTCTTCTATTCTGCCCTGTAGGCTATGTTCGACTCTCACTCCCAATTACACCCATGGCATAGGTGTGGGCTTGGTGCCGGATTGAGGGTGTGTGCCTGAGGAGGTGGCCTCCATGCTTCACATAGTCGCTGCATCTCATATGCACGAAAGATTTCGGTCGCCTTCCTCTTGCGCTTACCGTCGCATATCAGCACCACACTCACGCTGAGTTGGATTTTTCCCCGTCCTCGTTTTAAGCCTGATACTTCTCTCTTCGTCGAGTCTTCTCGGCGACAAATCATTTCTCAGACATGAGCATCTCCGTCGACTCTTCTTCGTGTCGTCAAACTCTGCTACCTTGCAGCTACCTCACTTAATACCCTAGGCGATCCGAGAAGCGCAACATATCATGAAGCTGAAACCCGCCCGGCTAGCACGAGATTCACCAGCCAAGAAAGACATCACAGTCATTACTTGGATTCCAGGACTAATAAGCTCGCGCAAGATTCCTCAAGTACCAATCAACCAGTCGTCGTCCTTGCTTCGCTTCACTGATATGGATCAAATCGCCTTCAATCGCGTAGTCCAATCCTTCAGAACTGCCGTTGCCTAGGACACCCACAATTTCACCCTCGAGCAAGCCACCCTCTGTCCAGCGGATTTGGCGGCAGCTGCGCTGTTTGTTGACGAGCAGCCACGACCGCAGCTTTTCGGGCTCCACGTCCAGAAAGTTGGACAGTTTCTGAATCGACATGGTAGTGTAGAGTTTCAGATACGACTTGATCAAGGGGTTGAAGAGCGTGTTCTTCACTTCGTCCATGAAGATCTCGGTATGGTGGTCGACGGGGTCAATGTTGAGGCTTGGATTGTCAAAATCAGGGGGCGTGGGATTGATGAACTTGGGACACGCGCTCTGGAACAATTCCTTGAAGATGGGCAGAGACTCCGGCCCTCCGCGCTGGAGCTTCGAGAACTTCTCGCCGTATTTCTCACGGAGGGTGGTGTGGATGCTGTCGTCCAGGCGGGTGGGGGCAAAAGACACGCAGATGGCGATAAGTGCGTACATTTGCTCCGTCTTCTTGGCGATGGCATCGAATTGTCCCTGGTTCGGGCCCTTCTGGAAATTCTTGGTGCGGGACACATATACGAGGATGTGGCTGAACATGCGCACCGCGTCGGCATAGCGGCGCAGCATCATGTAGCTGAAGCCGACGTAGTAGTATGTGTTCAGGTGGGCGGCCATGACGCGGGCGAACATGGCTTTCTTGTTCATCTCGATGTCGTCGAGGGTTTTGAGTGCGAGGCTGAAGTCCCCAAGCAGACAGTGCACACGCAGCAAGCCGATGATGGAAAAGTACCCCAGCATCCTATACAGAGGGCGAGAGCCATATTCGCCGGCCACGGCTTGTGCATCTTCTCCCCTCTTCGTAGCCGCCAATTGCTCGTTGATTTGCGAGCGCTGAATGAGCGAATACAGCACGTTCAAGACGCTGTAGCAGCCCCATGTGTTTGGATTTTCACGCAGTACTTGGGCTTCTTCCTCGGTCGGAGCGGTACGGGCAACACGGTTTCGATACCGGCAGAAGGATTCGAACTGGTAGATGAATTCGTCGATGACATCCCAGGCCCAGAAGTACGAGGGCGTTTCGATCTCGACGGGGCCATCGGAATTGAGAATATAATGGAAGAGCGAGCAGTAGTTGTCATACGATTGGAATCTGCGATTATGCTGTTAGTCATATCTGTGTCGAAGCCAAAGGGGAATATGGCGCCAGTTCTCGAGACAGCAAAGACTCACTTTGTCTCCAAACTCGCCTGAAACTCTAGCGGAGCAGCAGCGGCCTCAAGCTGTGCTCGAAGATCTGCTGGTCCTCCACTGATTATTGAGTCTGCGCGACCCAGGTCTGCACCTTCATCTGCGTAGTTGTTCACCTGCTCCTGGTAGTCTGCGACAAGGGTCTCTTCCTCCACGTCCTCGTCGGGGAAGGCATTGCCGTTGGCGTACGACATCGTCTCAGGAATTCGAAGGTGGCGGGAGGAGTGCGATGAGGGCCGGAAGGTTTGAGGTTAGGGGTCACAGAGAGGCAACTCTCATGCACGGATCTCTCGAATGACACCTCGTAAAGTCTCGCTCTTGGGGCGAGCGCAGTGTAATTGTCTCCTCGTCGTGTCGAAATATTGGAGAATTGCAGGGCCCACGAATTTGTTCAGTGGGCAAAATCCAGAAACGGCTTAGTGCAGCCTTTCTCTCGTTACGACGCGGATCTGCCCGCACTTCGACAGAGCCTCGCCGAGCATTAATCTTTCAAGGCACCTTCTTTTGCTCAAACCGATACAACATACTCCAGCGAGAGACCTCCTCGGTTGTGGACATTGGCTATGGCGACCTCCTATGAATCCTTTGATCAGAAATTCAAGGTCGCACTGATTCAGCTCCATCCCAAGGTAGGGTAATCCTTCTCAACGACAATCAATGAATGCTTCTGAAGACATCCTCGACATCCCTTACACTAACACCGCTATCAGCCCCTGGACCCAGAATACAACTTCAACCAAGCCTCCAACTACATAAGAGAAGCCGCCGCACAAGGAGCCTCCTTGGCAGTCCTCCCCGAGTATCACCTCTCAGGATGGACTCCCGATGACGAGCGCTTCGCTCAAATCGCCCTCACGGCGTATGAATACGTGCCCCGCTACCAGACCCTTGCCCAAGAATGCAAGATCAACATCGTTCCAGGCACGATTGTTACCATTGATCCAAAGTCGCCAAGTCCCAAAGCGAGTAATGGCACTACCGGGGATGCAGTCAAGCGACCTAAGCTGTTAAATATCGCGCCATTTATTTCATATACAGGAGAGCTGTTAGGGAGTTACACGAAAGCAAACCTGTGGATTCCTGAGCGTACGGTCTTGACATCTGGTCCTGATTCCGTGAAAGGGAGTCAGCCGGAACACCATCACCTTTCCACGGAAGAAGGGCCTCCTCCACAGTTGAACCCTCACTCCGTGATTGAAACTCCTCTCGGACCCGTCGGCATCGTCATCTGCTGGGACCTGGCCTTCCCAGAGGCCTGCCGCGCACTGGTTAGACAGGGAGCCCGCTTGATCATAATTCCCACGTTTTGGACCCGCGACGATTTAACCCCCGAAGCCAGAGCGTACGGCCCAGACGTGGACGTCCAATTTTTGGCATCCGCACTGATTACCAGGTCTTTCGAGAATACCTGTGCCGTCGTGTTTTGTAACGTTGGAGGACCGAAGGAGGAGGGATATGCCGGTTTAAGTCAGGTTGTACTGCCGCTTGTAGGGAAAGTCAGAGGAAGTTTCGACGATGGCGAGCCGGGCATGAGGATTGTGGAGTGTGACATGAGGACGGTTGACGTTGCCGAGGAGAATTATAAGATTAGGGCAGATTTAGCGGGCGAGAATTGGCACTACGGGTATAGTCATGAGAAGTGAGACAGGAAGAGTGGCCAGTTGGTCCACTACATGTGGCATTTGGGGGAACAATGGCTGACCTTCACAATGCAGAGTGACGCAAACGAAGAATCATGATTAACCAGCTGAGTGGTATCCTTCTCAACTAATCGCACAGCTGAGCTCCTACGTGATGTTGTCATTATGAATATTTCCTTTCAGCACCATAAGCGTCGATGTTCGCGTAACGGATGCGCACTTGACTGGATTATTCGCCCAGTACCTCAGCGCGGAGGCATGTTTGTCCACTCGGGTTTCTCCAGGTGGACGGCCCCTTCGGAAAAAGACGGTCTGGTCCCAGTTCCAACTATCAACAATCCGAGAACTGGATCAAATCTAGCGTCTCTTCGCTCTCTTCAGATCGCGAGTAAAGAGCCGCGAAACGGTTTTGGTGGACTGCGGCTGGCTGAACAGGTAGTAGGTACGGTGGTTGCTTGAGTGGCGGAAGGGGGAGTGGTTGAGCACAATCATCACGCCAGGAATCAATCTTCAATCTCTTGTACTTCAATTGCGAGTGCATACAGGTTCTGGCCGTCAGAGCGTGCTGGATGCTATTCAGAGAAATGTAGGCGTGGCCGTTGCGGAAGAAGAGATCAACAATCTCCAGCTGGTGGATGTGGTCGAGGTCCTCCCGGATGCTCTGCGCCGTCCACTCTTCTCTCGCAAAACGGATCACCAGGTTGCGAGTGAGCCCGGAGAAAGCAATGAGGTTTGCCAGGTTCGGCTTGATATATCTCTGTTGGCTATCCCAGCTTACAGTCACCTGGATTATGTTAGCATACGTGCTCACGAGGAAAGACAATCACACCCACCTTCTTGCCTTGTATGTAGAGTTCATTAGTTTGCGCATACTCAAGGAAGCTCTCAGCCGCAATGGGCTCGACGAAGCTCACATGAGCGGAACAGTTTCTCTTGCTCAGGTACATTTGCAAGATGGCCCCTCCTTTCAGCACCTTGGCGACTCTCTTGAGTGTCGCCTCTGGCGATAGCCCGGTGATGACCAGTGAACGTTTGGCCGCAGTGGCTTCGCTGCACCCGTGCCCGTATTCTTGAGAGTCTTTTTCTAACTGGGCTATCAGGGCTGCCTCGCCACAGGCCGTTTCAGGAGGTGGCAAATTGTGTCGATCGAGGGTAGTCTTTGGGGGCGGCACGTTCTGCTGATGATGATTCGAAGTAGTGCTTGGGGGAGCTCGAGGGACGAATGGGCCACTGGTAGGCGCAGGAGCCCATTGCAAGACACTAGAACGGTCTGGTGTTGGTTCGTCAACTGGACTGTCATTGGGCGTGAGGTCAGGCGTTGGTAGAGAAGTGCTGCTGATCAAGATATCCAACGACTCGTTGGTGGCTCCTCCGATTAGCAACGCTTGCCTCAGAGCATGATATTTGCGGCCGGTGTCGAGCTACGGCTGTGTCAGTTGCATTTTCCCGCCTATGGCCACAGTCTCGCTCACCAACGTGTTGTACTCTGGAATTGATATGGTGATTGCACCTGCGTCCTCACCGAATGCATGACTGGCCATGGTGCGGCCTCGTAGAGTCGCTGATTGAACAGGAAGAGGACTGAATGACTGATGCAAGCTATTTCGCGGTAGGGTGGATGGTGAATTGGATGTGAAGTGGACGTGATTGTGCCTGCCAGCCCTCGATGTTCACCTACGCTCCCTCCTACCAACCTGCCAGTTCTTCCATCTTGTATTCAGCGCCTCCCACCCTTGGCTAGCAGCGATGATATAGCGATACGTCCACCGGCATCAAATGGGTTCTTTGCGCAACAGCACCAGTACTGGATAACGAATTCACTATGCTCAACGCAAGAGTTCCACCGTGCTGAGGACGTCCTCTGGAACTCCCCCGGTTTCGACGACGAGACCCATGGGCCAAGGAAATGCCCATGAATATTCCGCGGTACTCAGGGCCACCAGGAAAGAGATCTTTCTTATATTTCTCTCTTTCACCTTCAAAGATACCGCAAGCATCATCTGGCAACTGTGTGAGGGTCTTGCTCAGCTTGGCTTTTGCCCGAACTCCTCTCCGTGCTCCTTCAAGACCGTGTCCACCATATCAATGCTACCTTTGATCAATCTTGCTCGTTCTTCAGGATGCAGGTCGAGGAATTCCTGGAACTCCTGGTACCAGCTATCGTCCTTGGCAGGTTCCTTGCCGTCATAGCCAACGCACATCTCTGCAAGAATACCTAGTGCCTGTCGAATCGCCATGTCCCCTCCGTACCGCTGCGGGAGTTCGGTCTGGTTGATTGGCTTGAAGATGGACTCTGGGTCGTTCTTGTCGATCGCCAGGGCGAGAGTTTGCATTCGGTCTTCGAACGTCCACCACTTCGGCAGGATCTTTGAGCTTTCCAACAGGTCGAGAAAACGTTGAAAATCGTCAATCGCTGCGCCATTCAGATCAGCACGCACCTCGTAAAACACGAATCATGCTCGTTGGGGCCATGACTGACCATCCCCTTGTGCCCAGACTAACCCGTCAAGTGGCTTTCCCGAGTAGTAGATGCCATGGTCTTCCTGACGAGATAGATGATCTGTCTCAACCCTCAACCGATACGCATCAATGATTACGCGATAGACTTCATCATGGTCGTAAGACGACAGATAAGCGCTCTGCGCCCCTTTACCCTGGACCATGTTACAAAACGGCTTGTGCTTCCGCCAGTGTGCTTTCTGGCACCTGGCATCGC
This sequence comes from Phialophora verrucosa, assembly GCA_002099365.1. Lineage (NCBI taxonomy): Eukaryota > Fungi > Ascomycota > Eurotiomycetes > Chaetothyriales > Herpotrichiellaceae > Phialophora > Phialophora verrucosa. The sequence goes on along the minus strand of MSED01000009.1, from coordinate 2,285,071 downwards.
TTTAGTACCGCAGTCAACGAGATACGGATTTCAATCGCGCTTACTCCTTGGAACAGTAGTCGATAAGCAGACATCCATTGCATTTTTTCAGAGGTTTCTGAAATCCCAGCGCCAGACAATTTGCACAGACGGACAGTTTCTTGCTGTGCATGTATTCATGTTCGATCCGACCAACGTACGACACACCGCACATAGGAAAGGTCTTTGTCGGTTTCGGCGTTGGGTCGGCCGGGGCCTGGAGATCTAATGCCATTGTTGCTCTGAAGGAAGGATGGAAGCAGTGGAAAGGATTGAGACAAACAGTTGGAGCATCTACCTATCGAGATTTAACCGAGGATTCCGTGTTTGCTTGGCAGCCATTCTCTCAGGGGGCATCCCTAAATCCAGCCTCGTCTCACCTCTCTCATCGACTCCAACAGGCCAATAATCAGATACATATACACTGTATATTTCCTCTGCCAAATCCTCCCACCAACAGTCCTCCAACTAGGGGATTGCGTCTGATACGAGGCTCCCTATCAGAGCAAAGTGGGCAGCGATCTCTGGCTGAGCTGTCGAACCTGTGCCCAATAAACCGCCTAGGAGGCAACCTTTGCAAGCAAGTTCGTGGGAGGAAGCAGGTGGTACAGAATCATTGCTGGAAGCAGCAGATTTAATCCAAGTTCCGGCTCGTTTCTTACAACTTGAAACACCACACAGCACAAGCGTATAGGCTTCCTTGCGCCATAGCGTATCTGCAACCCCTATCTTGCTGGTAACTGGATGCCACGCTGTGGACTGTAAGCTGCAAGCTGCATCTTCGTCGCTCTCGCTCTTGGGATAGCTCCGATTTTCTCTCTGGTGACATCTAACCCCATGCTGATACTGTCCGCGGCCGAATAAATCCAATCCACGTTCTTCTTAAGCATGTCGCTGTGGGAAAGAAATCATATTCGACGCAATATCATGGACTTGTCTCTCCCGAACCCGAGCGGCCGATGATGATCATACCCCTCCCAAGCAAACTCCGCGCTGCCGTGACTGCAAACACAAGGTGATCGAACCACAGTGAAAGCGGTGGTCGCCCATATAAGTGCGCCGCATGTAGTGGGTGCTCACAACCATATGTCAGGCTGGTAGTCAGCCGTCAGTCTCTGGTCCTCGCCAAAGGCCGCTTGCCACGCCCCAAACCCTCCGTCGAGCACGCAGACCTCTTGTTTCGGCGATTGATCCGTCTCTTCCGCACCCGTTCGTTTCATCTCCTCTTCCTCCGCCGCCGCTTCTTTCGCCTTCTTGGCCTCCTTCTGCTGAGCTCTCTGCTTCGCTCTTGCATACGCCAACGCAGCCTTCGGCCCCCTCTGTTGACTCAACATGCAATGGAATATCACCTTCTCCTTGTCCTTGAGCGTGCGTATCAGTTCGGGCATTCTCACGTCAAGTTGATTCAGCGGAACCCATTGGCTGCCGTTGATGTTGCCGCCAATGTGATCTGAATCGCGGACGTCTATTATTGCAACTTTGGCCTTTTCAGTAGGCTCGAGGAGGAGTTTGGCAACCGCGGAAGGAGGGAGATAATTGAGAGACGAAAGGGTTATGGGGTTGGCGTTCGAGGACGCCTGTTCGGTCATCTTGAGGTGGATATCGCGCAGTGGAAGCGAGCGTGTCAGCAGTCTCGACTTGATACACGGTCTTCGTAGGAGATAATCCAAGGCTCTTTGGGTGCTCATCAACTTTAACTTGGTAGACCTACTGTGTTGCCAGCGCAAGTGTAGACACTAGAGAGCCCAGTCGTCCTCCATACAGCTTGCAAGGCACAAATCGGCCCTCCGAATATAATCGCGTTTTATTGGCTGCCGCATTCACCTACTGTATCCACTCTTCCAGAGCTGTGAAAGTTGGAGATTTCTATCTCAACGCGTGCTCATATTAACTCGTGTGTGCTCTGTGTGTATCATCGCTTGATCCAACTCACACAATTGCACACAGCTACCAGATAGCACCTTGTCTTGAACGCGCATGGTTTGCAAATCCAGACATCGTGCTCTCAGCACAACAAGATGAACACCTCACGCACCATGCAGCGTTACTTGCGCTACGGCCACGCACCGCAGCTCTACAACTCCTCAAACCACCCCCGATCAAGGACCCTCAATGCCGTCCAGCAGCCCAGAAGGCAACATCCACGACCCTTCTCCCTCACAAGCTGCAACCCCCAGAATCCCAATCCCAATGCGAACGCCAATCTCAAGACTACTTCCACATCCTCATCGAGACGACCCCCGCCCGCCAACAAACCCCTCAACAACGACTTCATGCAAAGCCTCATCCGCGAGACCCGCGCCCGCGAACCTACCCGCACGCAACCCCAAGCCTCCTCGGGCACCCCCTCCAGCGGTCTGAACGACATCCTCAGAATCGCCCGCAATGCTGCCCCAGGCCAACCGCACGCACGTACACAAGGCCAGCCCACGTACAACCCAACCACAACAGTCAACTCCGTGCTCAACAGCCTGGGCGACGAACTCAGCTCCTCAGCCGGGCGGTCCATTTCTCTCCGCCTGCGGCCCACGCTGGGCCGCACGGTCGACGGTTTGCACGGTGATCCCACGCGCGGGTTCCGCATGCTCGAGCGGAAATGCATGGAAAATAACGTCAAGGGCGACATGCGAAGCCAGGAGAAACACATCAGGCGCGGCCAGAGGAGGAAGAACATCAGGATCCTAAGGTGGAGGAGGCTGTTCATGCAGGGGTTCAAGGCCGAGTTGGAGACTATCCACCGGATGCGGAGGCAGGGGTGGTAGGTAGGTAGGTAGGTAGGTATCCATGCAGGATTGAGCAGATGGACGGCGAGGGCAGGCCGAGAGATATAGATCGCTCGTGTATCAGAGTCGGAGAGGACTGCGTGTTGTGCGTGTGTCTTGTCGCGCCAAAGAAGGGTAGGTCTCCCGTTTCTTTGGGGAGTGTCCAGTGTACATATATCACGGCTAGAGCAAAGGCGACTGTTTTCTTTTTTGCATCCAAAACTGCAGTTCTTTGCTTTGCCTGCTTTGCTTTGCTTCGGACTACACTGTATGTGACTATGGTCGATCCGACACGAGCTTGCTCGTCTCGACAACGGCTCATCCGGGGTGGAGGGGTTCTCCGTTGCAGGGAAATCGCCCCTTCTCAGCGACGTGGGACAAGTTATCAATCGACCATCCAACTAACCGTTCACCTGCGCCCTTTTGTCTTCGAGGCATTTTCAACAGCAAACACAAACACAAAGACGCCGACATTGCAGATACAACATCAGAAAGCGAGCAGGGTTACTCAGCTAATCAAACAAAGCGGTGGATTCGTCACCTGCTGAACGTTTGATTGATTTGATCGATTGAAAGACGGATCGAGCCACTGCCTGTGGAACTGAGTTAATCCATAGTTAAGTACAAGTGCTTCTCAATTTCCCTTTTTCTATGCTTCCCATCTGCATTGCTTCCCTGTCTGTCTATCTGATATCAAAGCTGGTTTTCCATGCCTGCTTCATTGATCGCCGCTGATCGCTGACCGCCCGTCTCAGAAGCAAACTGAAATCCCGGCCTGCGATGCATGAAGATTCTTTTCATCCAACGGCATCAGAATGCGCTGCTATGAATGATGATGGTACCAAACCAGCCCCCCATGATGGCACCACTTTGTCTCAGATTCGCTTATGACTTTCACCCTTATGGAACTCCGCCCACAGCACTGTGTCTCATTCCCTACCCCTCTGCACCTATTGCTTGCGCCAATTTGTTTTTGTTGGAGATGTGCGTTGTTTTGGAGATATGGGTCACGCTTCGAAACCTTGCACAGCACCACTCACGACATTGATCACAAGTATGGCTTGCGGCACAGCTTTGCAATCACCATCAAGTCGATCGGCTGATCCGCAACGGCGGCATTCTGCGCGGCACGAAACTGGTTCTGAACCTGCTGCAGCTTGGCTTTGATGCCCTCATCGTCGGGATATCTGGCACAAGCGGTGTTGAGGACATGAAGTTGACAGACCTTGGAAGTGATTGCCGGTGGCTGCTGATCGTACCACTGGAGGAAGTCGACGATCTCACTGTCGATGACGGTGGTCTTGCCGCTGACGATCTGGTTGCAGCCTGGCTTGACGCAGGTTGATTGGAAGCCAGTGACAGCGTTGCCGTGCTGGGCCTGGCCCCGCAGCTGGAGGACGCAGCGGTGGCAGTACAAGTGCAGGCAGTTCAGGACGCGGACATCCCGCTTGATCTGTTGGCAACGAGAGCATCGGATGGTGCTGGAGATCGCCTTACCCGCTCGGTGCAGTTGTTCGAGATGCTTCATGTAATTGATGAAGGTGTGGGAAATAGCTATTGGCAACCAACAGTCAGTACGATGCAGGGAGCCGAAAGAAAGCACTCGGCAAGTCTTACCTGGTTCCTTGTCGGTCTTGATTTTCTTGTTGATACGGAGCAGAGATGGGCTTGGGCTGTCATTGACTTCGACAGATTCTCTTCCACGCTTGCCAGCTCCAGCGGCAACAGCAGGCTTCGGACGCGGCGGTGAGGTAGCAGGGCCAATGGATTCTAGCAGACCGGGAAAGCTCTTCTGAATACTTGTCATTCCGTGCGCGACAACCGTGGCTCGTGGGGATTGGCGAATCGGGGTCGTCTCAATCGACGCAGCCACCTTGCCGGGCGTATTGTTCAGCGCAGCTGCGGTCAGGTCTGGGAGACTGTTTGCGACATTGAAAGGAGTGGCGATGGAAGCGACCTCAGACTTAACAGATGGTGACATCAAGGCGACGATGGACGGATCTCGACCTCCTCCCAATGCAAGAATCGACGGATCTCGGACTGCCTGAGCGGCTCCACTCACCAGAGCAGGATCATTTACCGCTAAGCTTGGATCGACATAGGAACTGATCCCATCGATGACAGGTTGACCCATGGTTGCCAGAGATTCGTTTTTCGCCTTTTCGAACTCGTTGACTCGACCCGCGACATCGTGGCCGAACTGGAAGGTGTTGCCGGTCAACTCGGTCATGATGGCCGCCGCAACAAGGTTGTTGTCCTGGAGAGTCCCTTCCTCTTTGGTGATGGCATGGATCGCTTTGAGCAACTGAGGCTGGGACTGCACCTGATAGTACATGCCCTCAATGAAGTTGTCGTTGTCGAGGATGGTGGCTTGGAATTCCAACTGCCGCTCGGCGCGCTGGCTGCGGAAAAGTTCGCTGCTGAGGCTCTCCATGGTGCGGCGGATCTGATTGTCGTTGGCGAAGATCTTCTCACGAACGGCTTGCAGTTTCGACAACAGGGTGGCTTTCTCGGCTCGGAGCGATTGCGCTGTGATGTCGAGGTGATGGAGTTCGCCTCGGAAGGCGTCGGTATTGGAGGGGCTTTGTTGCAGAGGAAGATGGTGTTGGTGATGAACTTGTTGTTGAGGTTGAAGGTGCGGCAGATCTGAAGGCATCCTGAGCAGGAAACAAACACCAGGGAGGAAAATAAAAGTGAACTGAAAGTCACCTGCCTTAAGTAGCGGCATTGCACATGCTCGCACGTGAGGGCCTCTCTGAGCAGTGAAGTATCTGGAAAGCAATGGCCTCTAACGGCAACAGGGGTTTCTTCACGAGCCAATGTCACTGCCAACATCACTTACAATGCGGCCTTCAACTGGGGAATGTTTCCTTGGGAGTTGAGTTGGTTTCGACTGGTGTCCAGAGATGGACAAGTGCCAGTGCGCCCTTTTGAATGTCTTTGTCAAGGTTGATACCCCGACAATACCAGGAAGGTTTGCTTGTCCGGGGCTCCTATGTGAGTTTGGAACTAGAACAGAACAGAGAGAATGCGGTGATCACATGGCTGAAAAGTACATGTGACGTGAAACCGACTGCATGAAGACCGAAGATGGCCTCGACTCACTGTCTATTTCCCACGACGGTGAGACGAGGGTGACGAAAGACTGCGACACTGCACATCCTGGCACCGTTTGACTGGGTGCCTCCCTACGGTATCCCCTGATATCACCAAAGTTGACGTGGAGAGCCTTCCGGTCAACATACGCACCAGCATTTGAATTGGATTAGTGGATTCGATATGGAGTTGGACTCGATATGGAGTTGCACTCGATACGGAGTATTGTTCAATCAAAGAGGATTTGTCGAAAGTGCAAATTCTCGACAGACCCCAACATCAGACAAGCAGTCACGCAACAGGATTCGAACCACCTCTCAGATTTGAACCTACAGTAAGTAACTCGGGGACTCTACCTCATCACCGCAAGATAGCCTTGCTAACCCACCTTGTCTTCGAGGGACACGTCCATCAACGCTCGAGCCGACAGTGAAACGGCAATCCCAATACCTGTCTACGTGACAATCCACGGCCTGGAGTGTTTCCTGTGGCGTGCCCGAGTCTCGTCCTCCACGATACGCCACCGGCACTGCCCCCGCCACCTGATGCTACCATATATCGTCACGCCAGGACATTGTGCATGCGTGTGTGTATGTGTACGGAGGTGGAAGCGGTACATCTCGGCCGAAATTAACAACTCCCCATCTGCGTAGACTACAATCAATTGCAGTGGTTACACTTCTCTCTTTCCCTCGCTCTCTCTCGCTCTCTATCTGGCCTAAAGGTTCGGACTACTATAGACGTGAGACGGTCTCCTTTGCGCCAATATGGATTCTACATATTCTTGGAGAGCGCACGCGCGCCGCGCACCAATCTTCAAGCCTTTCTATTCAGGGTACGGTCTCGTTCTTCTTTTCAGGACTGACTACGCAGGCTACGCTGGCCACAATGATGGAGGTTCAAACACGGCCGGTAGGCTTATTGCGACGCGCAAAGAACGACAGAATCACGAGACAAGCCTCTCGTCTTGTGATTTCTTCTTCTTAGTTATAAATCTACCAAGAAAAGGCATCTATCTCGAGCTCAAAAGAACAGCGACCTACCATCTCCCTACCAAGACTAGCTACGACGGCCCTGACATGGTCACACATTTCCCCGGGCCCGCATACCACGACAGCTACCTTTGACCATCCCAGGTTAGCTTCCTCTTGTAACAGTCCGGGAATATCCAGTCTCCGGCCAACGCAGGTCTCCTTCTCGCGGACTTGGTCCAGCACAGTGCTCAACGAGTCCAAGAGGCATTGATCGGCCACCTTGGCGCTGTAGAACAGCTTGACGTTGGGATGAGACCATAAGAACGGGAGAAGCCCGGTAATGCCCATGCCACCTCCAATCAGTAGAAGTCGGTCGCTCTGTAGGACTGTCGTTGTGGGACTGGTTGGATAGGGTCCTTCAAGCAGAGTGAGCAGTCGCTCCTTCGCTCGCAAAGATCTCGTCATGCCGACTTTCTTGCGGACAAAGAGTGTCAAGCCCGAGTTAGTGTAGCCGGCCTTTCTGTGGCCGACTGGAGTCGGGCTCACAGTGACGGTGTGGTCTTTCTCCAGATCGACGGTTTCCGACCTGGTCCGGTCGCTGTATTTGTTCCGGGTAAGGATGGCGGTCGGAACCAGAGAGAATGGATGATTCTCCCATGGTCGGAGCTGGCTGAGCGTCGGGAAATACACGTAGACACAACGACCTGGCGCTGCGGCCCAGCGGATCCCCGGGATGTCGACACGAGCAATAGTGGGACTGATGTCAGTCACCTTGGCCCGTCGGACGCCCGTCTTCATGATGCGCGCTACACGCGCGAGTCGGTCGAAGAACCAGACGGCAAACGTAGCATACAGCCACGTCGCGTAGCCAAAGCATCCCTCGTCGTCGTACCAGACGTGGTACCAGCAGCCTACCAGGCAGATGACGGCCATTACAACATGGGTGACCAGGAAGAGCTCGTACGCCTTACGACGCAGAATAAGCACACTCGTGAGCACGATGATGACCGCCGCGACCGTCCCGACGCAGCCCCAGATCCATAACGGCGTCCCCACCGTCGTAGCGTAGTAGCCGTCGTTCTGGTATAAGACCAGCGAAATGATCGAGTGTAAAAGAGTTTGGAGGAGAAAAAGCCGGGCAACCCAGCGATGAAGCAGCATGTAAGTTGAATGGGACCAGTTGGTCAGCATCAGCAGAATGTTGTTCCGGCTCGAGAAGAGAAACAGGACTGGCATCTGACAGAACGCCAGAGCGCCGGTGCGCCACATGAGGTAAGCCATCAGCTCTTGATGGTGATTTTCGTACCATTGGAACTCCTCGTCAGGCCACAGCGTCCTATAGCCGACCGCGAGGAAGATGATGTTAAGGATAAAGAGGACTGCGATATATAGGCTTTGGCCGACGGTAGGCACATTGCCTAACGAGAGGGGAAGAGGTCGATTGTGGTAGGTCCCGACAAGGCTTGGATAAATCCAGGGCTTGACACGTTCCACTGCCCCGGTCATGAAGGGAAGGTATCCCAGCCACGTCAGAGTGATAGGCAGCCCGAACGCTGTCAGCAATATAGCAAGTCTGTTGAATTTGGCAAATCAGTACGGCGTTGCGCGGCCGAAAGTTACGTTCTGATGGTCGAACGACCTCAACAGGGAGAGGGCGGGAATGGAATAGTGGGAAATGGAATAGTGAGGAATGGCAAGGGGCGATAACTTACCCGTAATACGATTCCTGCGCGGTCTCGCGGAAGAAGTATATCAAAGTATCTTGGGTGATTTTCCAGGTGTTGTAGGATGTAAGCATGGTTTCATTCAACACCATGTCCGTGTCCATTGCCATCATTGTCGGGGGCTCCGTGATGTTGCCTATGACTTCGCCGTAGCTCCATTTCGGGCGGACGTTGACGTCTCCCGTGATCTCCGTCTCCCAGAATTTCTCGATTGTGGAAGCGCGAACGTTGTCCGGGCAGTATAAGTGGATGCACCAAGCTATGGAGCTCAGGAAAGGGACATCGGACGCACGACAAACTGCCAGGCTGTACGCAGTGTCGCCGGCGGTCGTGTGGCCTCCGGGGCTGACGGTCGGAGAACACTGCAGTATGAAGGGCGAGAAAGACCGGAAGCAGCCATGAGCACAGTAGGGGTCGTAGAAGGTAAATCCATCAATGCCGGCGAGGCCAGTCCTGGTGACGGGCACTGGACCAGTCGCCGCTGCGCTCGACAGGACGGCGAACAACCTCAACAAGGAGAGCTTCATTATCCCAATTAAGGCGTACCGTGATCGTAGGTTGAATGGGTCGCAAACCTGGCAACGGCGGCACAGGTGGGTTTATAGAAGTCATTATTAGTCTGCTTGTAGGGCATGATGAGAAGCGCCCGAGCGCCCACCCCGAAGTCACCGTGGGCATGTCCTGCATTTCGCGTGTGTCGCTGCTGGGAACTATCCTAATGTAAAAGTCAAATGCTGGCCGTGGCGTCGAGACGTCGAGAATGCGCTCTCGGGCATCCTAAACGCTTCTGACAACCACTTTAGCCAATAGTCAGAGATGCGAGAGAGCTCGAGAATTTGCGACGATACTGCCTCGCAATGCTCATAGGCGAAGAGCAGCGAAAGGGTTTCCGATCCGTCTGACTTCGGCAGCCATCTCATTCGACAATGACCAGAGCCGGCTCCAGCTCCAGATGGGTTATCTACCCCGTGTTGAGGGAACTCGTGCTGGCGTTGCGGTAGAGAGTCTGGCCCGATTCTTGGAAACCTGCTCATCTCTCGACTAGCAGAAAATGCATTCGAAACTTGCTCAGTCCAACCGGAAGAGCTGAAGTGCAGGGGAGCTAGGATAGGGAAACACGAGCGACACACCAGAAATGCCTTGAATCATTTTTGCACCCAGAATGAGCAAGGTACGTAGTTGGTTGTGGTTTGACTCTGCTTGCGGTCAGGTTCAAGTGGTTGTTTGATCCGATCGGATGTTCAGAAACCAACAAGGAGTTGGAGCACCGACGAGAAGCAAGAGTGATCATGGGCGAATACTGTTCGAGCAGGGTAGGGTAGGATTATCCTCAGTATCCATCAGTCTCACGATTGTAGCACTGCTGCAGGGTTGCACTGCAACATCCATGGTGTCTTGCACAACCATACCTGTGATCTCCCTCACTACGAGACTCGAGTATGTCGAACCCACCACATGTCATCCTCTTCAATCTTCATCTGCAGATCATGAACCAGGTCCGAAAGAGCATCAGCGATGATGGCGTCGTATCTAAGTCCTGCTTCCGTCAGGCTCTCCTCCACCTCTCCTACGGCCCTGTCCACCATGTCTGCCAGATGTGCAACCCTGCCCTTTAGCCACTTTAGACGCTGAATCTCTTGCGCTCGCTTCACACTGAATGCTATGTCCTCAGCTCTCAGCCCTTCCCAGGTCTCGTCGCCAGCCCGAGCACTCAAGTCTTTGGGAACGACGAAGAGGTGAAGGTGATGTTTGTCTTCTTGCGCACGCTGCGCTGCAGGAAAGCTTGGAACACCGGCCGCCTGGGTGTTGTGCATGCTTGCCAATGGATCTGGTTGAGAGACCGTGCTGGCTCTTTGTTGCTTGTTGCACTCAACTGCTGTTCCGTCTGCGCTTACTTCGGGGCAATCCTTCTTCAACGATGTCGAGTCTTCTATGCCGATGTCGTCAGCGTGTAGGTTTGGAGTAGAATCACTATGACTTACCCAGAGCGGTGGAGCCGCTCAAAGGACGCTGGGCACGTGTCTCTGCTGTTTTCTGATCCATCCTTCCTTCCAGTCAAGGACGGCGAGATGGCTGTCTGAGGAGATGCTGTAGAGCGAATTCTCAGGAACAATGGGTCGGGGCTGATAATGAGGACAAGAGGACGATGTGCGAGAGGCTGCGCAGAGATTATCCGGAGCTCGCGTGACATTCCACTGAAGAAGTGATAAAACTCAGCTGGGCCTCAGTTGTGAATCAACGGATCCGATGCGAGTCGGATACAAGACTGTACAGCCGTCAAGCAACGGTTGGGGCTAGGGTTCTCGCTTTGCACGTTGTTTCACTCTTCCATCTCCCCTCCTAGTGGTGTGCCAGCTGACGTTCTCTCAGGGGGAGATAGTCTTGCCTCCGGAGCACGGTAGCATCAATGGCCCGTGTCAAATTGGACAAGTGTTCGGCATGGAAGGGTCACACGCGGCAACAGGTCAAGCTCCGACTCGGGCCAGTAGTTGTCAGTGGAGGCCTTCCGAGAACGATCAAGTCAGTGATCTCGTTAGGAAAGCAATTGGATTCCAGCAGCCTAAAAGAACCAAAACCCCTTATGAAGTGAGGCAGCTTTAGGCGTGGGAGTACTCCGAGTGCCAACACAATGTTTGTCGAGTTAGGACAACAGCCAGGCTGGGGTGTCTGGATGCCAAAACGTCGAGAAGGACCATTGTGTTTCGGGTCAAGAGAGGAATTGGTGCCATTTCGATTCCACAATGATGGCTCCAACGCGCGCCCAGTCACCTCGAACGACTAGTTTGGAAGTCGTTTCGAGAATCTCTTTTTGCGGCTGCAGAGGCTTCCCGGTTCCAGGGATTCGCCCAGCGATCCTCCAAACAACTCTCATAGCGACGCTCCACGTGCATCGTGTCCAAAGGGTGCTAACTCGCAAACGGGTACCTCGAATCTCTTGAGTCGATCGCTGGGCCCGGTCTTGTGGGCATTGACCTCCGACGAACTATCTGTAATGCTCGCTTCCTGTCTCTGGAGACCGTCCATCCTCTCGTAGAATTCCACCAGGTCCATAGCAGTCCGAGAGTGACAGCCAGAGCATTATGGGAAGTACTCATCCTCAGCCCGCTTCCCCATTTCGGAGAGCATGTGGTGAAGGAAACGAGTTGTTCGATGTCCAGGACATGAACCGCAAGCTAGTATACCCTGTGATGTGGCCGAAAATCTGCCTTCACTGCCATGTTGGCACAAGGGGATAGGAAGTTTGTTACGAAAGCAACTGTGCTCGAATTGGAGTATCAATTTCAGCGGATTTAGCCAGGGTTATGTTCGATAGCCTTTCGGATAGAATTCGGATGCCTTGACTGCATACGGCCATGGTTGCAACTCGCTGTCTTTGAAAGGCTTTGGACCGGTTTGTAAACAGGTTGGGCGGGGAGCGCTTCTGGCCGAAGATGCATCGTGATCCGGAACTTGACAAAGGGTGTCAGCAACAAATCTGCCGAGATTGAGGCGGAGAAGATGATATAGGAGAGGCAACCGGCAAACGAGTGACAGACCGGGGAGGACTCGTCGAGCAGAGACGTCTGAGTATTGAAACATGATAGCATGCAGTGGTAACCCTGGTGTGGCGACGGGACTACATACTTGAACGGCGGCTCATGAAGTACTGCCCGCCCGGTTCATCGGGCCCCAATTCTGTCTCGGATTCACCTGATACCTCACCAATTTGCCTCGAGCCTTTTCACTGCCTAGCTTTTCGTCAAAGATGATATTCAGATTGCTTGGTGCCGGCGCGGAGGGACTTCTTGATCGTGACCGGTCCTTGTTGATTTCTCCCCGAGTAGGACTTCTCGTCTTGTCATCGGCGTCTTTTGGTTCAGATGATGGCCTGATTTCCTTGTCGACGATGTGCCCGTCATTCTCGAGCCTGTACAGAATTCCCTGCAGCACGACTTTTAGGTCTTCCTTGCTATCGCACTTGGCAAGCTGAGCCTTCGTGGTATCCTTTAGGTCTGACACAAGTGCTCTTTCTGTTCCTCTCAATCTTGCCAGAATATTCCAACCAGGCGTACCTCGCTTCACAGCTCCTTCCCTGATTGGTTGCTTGGTCCGCATGAATTCGCGTATGACTTCCCACAGCACTGCCCAAGGTGCGTTGGTCTTGATGCTTCCGGCTTTGCAGTGTGACCGAGACACCCTGTAACCCAGGCCGAGGAGTGCACCGCGCACTGCAGACTCAGAAGGTGTAGCGCAATGAATGATCTTCGACAAGTATGTAGGCATGAAGAAGAAGGGCGCTGGGTCTGGCTTGTTTGTCGCTAGTCGTGGTATGATCCGCGGGTCGGTGACTGATTCAACCCTTGCTCCCTCAGGACCCGCGTTTCCATTCGACGAAACCTCAAGCCTGAGATCCTCCTCGAGAGCCAGCGTGAGCATTCCTTCAAGCCTATCGATCGTACCATAGACTTCCTTGTCCAAGGATGGAAGCTTCTCAAGCATCTTCTGTACAAAGTATGGGTTATGTAGAGGTCCTGCCCACATCGGCCCGCACAGGTGCATCCTTGAGTCACAGTGCTCACAGTTCTGACTTCTCGCAGCCAGTTGTGCGGCCGAGAATTTGTAGAACGTGTCTCCATTCTTGGATGTCTGCGGCTGATTTCGGAGCAATGGTTGCGTGACCCATGCCCCGCAGCCGTGCCCACAGTTGTAGACGGTCATGGTTGTACCTGCGAGCAGCTTGACATCTTGTTGTTTTCGATATACGCGAATGAACAGGCGAGCGTAGTAGTCGATGGAGAGTGACAGCAGTGGCTCTATCGCAAGCCCATATTTCGCAGCTGACATGGCTACTCCGTTGAGTATCAACCTCAAGCCGCCCTCGTGAGAATGTGCCCCTTTGATGGGCATGCCACCATATAACGCGAAGGTCTTTTCGGGATATCCATTAGAGGCAAATACTCCTGCATCGGTACAAGTGACACAGAGCATTCCGCCATCCCGAAGCGCCTGAAGACTGCAATCGAAGAACGGAGCCGCCGTACCATAGGGGTCGATATCGATGACATCAAATCGGTGAACATACCCTTTGGCAGGTCTTGAATGTTCATTTCCGACCTTGCTGTACATGAAAGCTCGAGCATCACCGAGGTTCGACTGGACCTTATCTTCCACCTGGTTGTGTTTGATGTTCAGCTCAATACTCTCAACCGACGCTTGGGAGAGGTCATTTGCGATGATGTTCGTGGCGAATGGTATTTCTTTGGCGTATCGCAAGGCCCTCAGACCAGTGGCGGATAAGGCATCAAGGATCGAAAAGGATACTTGCGGCGTTTTTGCTGCTGCCGGCTGGACGCCATCTTCGGCGGCCTGCGGATGTCCATTGTGCTTTGAATGTTCGCCTTGGTCGTGCGGCTGGTCGTGCTGCCCCCCGCTGGGATGGGCAATCAGCTCGGCAACAGCCAATTCTTCTTCGTCATCTGGTTCATCCTCGTTTGCCTTCAGCTTCTTCGCCCCTTCTGGGACGGTATTGACTTCGAGTGGGCCGTCTAGATCGTCTACCTTGCGCTTCCGTGAACTAGGTTGCTCGGACCCCTGAGTGGCGGCCACGTTCTTCTGTCGCCGCTCGTCCTTCTTGTTTTTGTTGTGCTGAGCTTTCCGCTTGAACTTGGACTGTGTTTCTAGCCGGGCGCCTTCGCCGTAAACTGTGATTGCAAGTACGGTCAGGTCTCGATTAAATTGCTGGATGGGGTTGTAGAACACTGCCTGATGCCCCTCGTCGTTGTTCTTGCTTTGGTTGGTTGACAGACGAGTTTGTTTGCCGTCATCATTGTTCTTGTTACGCTTCGCAGATACTGGGGCTTCTTCAGCATACGGAGCAAGCACTGAGGCAAGGCCCTCGCGGACCACTCTGTATTTCTTGCCATCTATTATTGTAGTCTCCGGCGGTGAAGGGGGCGCCATCTTGCGGCGAGACGAAGTTGCGAACGTTCTTGGTTGAGATGCTGGAGAACTTCGCAGTCCGCCAATCACCAAGTTTTCCAAGCGGAAGCAGACGAGTTCCACTCGTAAGACTCCAGAACAACGCAAAATCCTCATCACCTACCCAGCGTCCCTGCTCTCCAACGCCTATAGTGATGTTGGCCCTGAGAGAGAACCACGTGCTGGCGTCATATTCAAGGGGAAAATTCTCGCAGTCGATGAATCGAGGAGCTTTCCAAACGCCAAGATCGAAGTCTTGGCCTGTTTTAATAGCAGTCGGTCCCTGCCTGACAAAGCTCAGCTGTGATGATTGCAATGTGCCTTACGTGTTACAGGTCTTGCTCTTCTATGATATCGTAATTGTGCGTGATACCGTGGTGCATTACATCTATTCTCTAACTGCGACAGTAATTTCCCGGGTCAGCTGCTCTCTACAGCACGACCCTTGCAGCCAGGCATGCAACCTGTTGGTCGGCGCGGATCGTAGTAGTCCTCGTCATCTGTCACGTCGCTGTCGTCGGGAACCGCACTGGGGCTTTTGCCCATTGTATCGACGTCCTCCTCTTTCCTAATATCGACTTTGGGCTCGTCATCGGCCGGCGCGAATGCATTCTTGAATCCTCCCTTTTTGAACCCTCCGCCGCCGGCTGCGGCACTCTTGGTAGAGGCACCGAGTTTTATCTGCATCAAGGGGCCCTTCTCTTCCTTCTTCGGTTGGACCTGTCGTTGCATCTCCTTCATCTCCTTCAATCTCTTCTTGTGTTGGTGATCGTAAGACGACTCATGAGCTTCGAACTCGTTCATGCGACTGTAGCCTTTCTGGCATAGCGAACAGAAGAAGGCGCTACGCGCTTGCTTCGCGGACTGAGTGTTCGCAGGAGGAAGGGTGAATCCTCGCTGAAGGGGAGGCGACTAGTCAATAACGCCAGAGAGAAGACTGGGACCGCACTGCACAAAGCATCACATCTCGAGCGCAACTTACCGGAGGCATTTCGACGAGGCTTGGTTCGGTGCACGGTGACCGACTGCAAAGCAAGTGATGTCGGCGTGAGCACCAGATGAAGTCGAAAGTGAGAGGAAGATGCACGAAGAGGCAAAAATAAATCGCTCCGGCCCGCTTGCTCCTCCGCAGCCCCTCGTGGTTTCAGCCAATCACACGCGCGAGTCGCTCCGATGCCTTCACACTGTCTGTTTTTCTTCTCTACAAGTGTGAAGTTGGGATCATTGCCGATAGTAATGCTGGCCATATGAAGTATGGTGTGACAAGGTGCTAGCGAGGCGAGTGCGAATGAATTGGCCGCAAATAGCTGGTCGTCGTCGTTGTCGCCTCAGATTATCACAAAATCGACATGCTCACGCCACACTTAGATCGCAGTCGTCGCCATGCGCTTGATCGATGTCAAGACCCTACAGCTGACGGAGTTCAGCAGCGGCCATGTGCCCAGATATGCTATCCTGTCGCACCGATGGGATGCCGAAGAGGTCTCCTTCCAGGACATGAGTCAACCAAAGACCTTTGGCAAGAGAGGCTTCGCAAAGATTCAGTCGGCGTGCTGGCACGCCCGGATGAAAGGTTTCTCATACTTATGGGTGGATACCTGTTGCATCGACAAGACCAGCTCATCTGAACTCACGGAAGCTATCAATTCAATGTACAGATGGTACCAGGAGGCTGAGATCTGCTTTGCCTACCTTACGGACATCGAATCGCGGAAGAATGCGATCAAAGATAGCGTGTGGCTGACTCGCGGCTGGACACTGCAAGAGCTGATTGCCCCCAAGAATGTTAGTTTCCACGATAGGAATTGGGTCTTTCTAGGCACCAAGGGCGACCTTGCGCACGATCTGTCCAAGCACACTGGCATCCCAATCGAGGTCCTTGTTGGACATAGCAAACCTTCGAGCTGCTCTGTTGCACAGAGAATGTCATGGGCGTCAAGGCGGCAGACAACACGGGTCGAGGACAGAGCGTACAGTCTCCTGGGGATCTTCGACGTCAGCATGCCCATGCTCTACGGAGAGGGCGAGAAATCCTTTGCAAGGCTGCAGCAGGAAATCCTCAGACTTTCCGACGACCAGTCCATATTCGCCTGGGATCGCGGCTTAGAAGGATATTTCGGTGGCCACAGCGGCTTGCTGGCGACGTCTCCCGCGCAATTCGTCACATGCCAGAACGTCCTCCGCTCCTCCCAGGGCCTACCAAACACCGGCAGATTTGAGCTGACCAATGTTGGGCTCTCCATCTCCCTCTTGACAGTGCCCTGGACGATGGAGACTTATCTCTGCGTCCTGCATTGCACTCTTAGGACCTCTCCGGATCTCAGACTCGGTGTCTTCCTGGAACGCTTGTCGTCGTCGCAAGACGCAGAGCAGTTCGCTCGCGTCTCATTCAACGGCACCACTGTCATGTGTGTTCCGCTGCAAACGGTTCTGCAGGATCCGCAGCACCGCGTGCGACATATCCACGTTCGCCCAACTATAATTGACGTGCCCCTTCGCAGATGGTATGGGTTTCGCCTACATGAATTCACCGTCCCGGGATATAGCATCGACGAACTCTACCAGACAGCCTTCCACTTCCGTGACAGCTTACGTGTCATTACCCGCTATAGCAAGGAGGAAATGCGCGCCGCCATGTTGTCCCATCCGAATGGGCTTTCTGGCCTACCTCCCCGGCCGCTCTATTTCGGCATGCCCCGTGGGCGGAGCGACGGAATGGACCCCATCAGAGGGACTGCAGCCATCTTTTACATCCCATACTCGAAAAAGGACAAGAGGGGCGAACGCGTGTGCTGGATGAAATTCGGCTTCGACAAGAATTTCTGCCCCGTGTGTATCTTCGGCCGACGAAAGTCTTTGTGGGGTGGTAACCCAGCTCATCTCGCTGCGAACGAAGACTCATACTATGATGCCGATGAACAACCTGCAAAGCATGCTCTTCTCTTCAGAAGCGACTGGATCACTCAACTCGCACCGTGCGACGAGGATAGAGAAATCGCAGAGCTATGGCGGATGCGAGATTACTGTGTGATCAGGGGGCATCGGGACCTGGGACTGGACCGAAAGATCCAATTCTTACATTTACATATATCTGTCAAACTGGAGCACGTACCAACAAACCATCCACCCCAAGGGCAACCAAGCTCGCTGCAGCCGGGCATGAATGTCTGGACCATCAACGTCAGGCCTTGGAGTGCTGGCGGCAAAGGCGAGGAGACAAAGATTGTGCAAACTACGGGCGAACTTCTCTTGAGAGGAATCGACGACATTCTCATGGCGGTTTGACACGTAGGATGCAAGCGTGGGAACTAGGTGTTCCTGGTGAGGCAGTTCCATTCAAAAGGCATGAGCGAACCGAGCGAGATTCCTCGCCCATGGCTACAACTAGACTCTGGCAAGAAGGGAGCTTTTTATGTGTACGACGTCTGATGGCTTGCAAATCAAGGACCGATGGCGGCATCCACCCCGCAGATATCAACTGGGGCTTACATATCAGAATCGGTTCAATTGCTACATCCCAGGAAGACGATCGAAGCCACATCTACACGATTTCATTTCCGTCATGCCAGCAACTATCTAGATCAGTCCAGAACATGTTCCATCCATCCCGATTTCTGGTCCGCACGCGAAGCCCAAGGCAGAGGCAATTTGTTGGCCAACAACTCGCGACCCCGGGCTCCAACACGACGGGGAGGATCTCTTGTGACAACGCTGTCTACCTTTTCAGAGGACCACGTCCCGCCATGAAGGAACCAAATGTTGTAATGACCCTCATGACATTCACGACTCTGTTTACGAATTCAATTGCATATATACACAATATTCTCCTGTAGGCTCGTCCTGACATTACAGTAAACCAGATCGTCTGTGCCCAGTTCTTCCGCCGCAGCTCGGACCATTGATTTGGTCTTTCGTACGTGTGCAGAAGTAAAGTGATGTTTTGGACCGTGTAGCGAACCAACCTCATTTCCTTACCCCAGGTCTCTCTCTTATTATGCGGGGCGCTGTGCAAGCGGACCACACACGGTACCACGCACGCGGGCAAAGCCTGGTTTTGGTCAGGTTCCTATGACTCGGTGCGGCGTATGTAGCCAGGGATCGTGTCCCATTTGGAAAACGGAGACTTGGGCTCTGGAGATCTGAATTTTGACATAATTATATTATAACGATCGAGGCGGCATTTCACTGTTTGCCGACCTCGCAGCGTTACATGGCATATCATGACATGAGACGACATGACAATAACATAGCGTGACTTGTATCGCATCAAAGACCACCCCATCCCATAGCCGTAGCGTGTTTGTCTTCCGAGAGACAAACCGGCCGAACAAGCACCGGGCAAGCATTCTCCAAAGACAAACAGACCGCTCGATCTCGATCGGGATCGTTTCTCTCGTCCCGAAACCGAGATTCAAAACAAACGCTGACTTTTGTGATCCCGAAATTCGTTAGTAGGGCGTAAATCCATTACCAGCCAAGTCATCCAATCCTATTCCCCATTCCGATTCTAAACATGATTCCTGGGGTTCGAAGTTCCAACAACTTTTCTCAAGTTCCAGCAAAAAGCCCAGCACGCCGTTTTCGATTCTGTGTTGAAAAGCGGATGGATCCCACACAACTCGGCCATCCCATTAGCCCCGTGGTTGTGAATGTGCTTCTCAGTGCGTCCACCGGGAATTGCCTTAGGTTGGCACTTGCTTCTTCTCCCGTTCGGCCAATATCTCCGTCGATCTTTTACTCCCACAGGGGCTTTTCACCTAGCGGTGAACACGGTATCACCAAGGACGGTACCGCTGGGACCCCGAAAGCGGGACCTCAGAAGGCGGAGTTCTTAGTGGCCTTGATCGAGACGGTCCGTGACTCTGGGGCGTGACTGCGGCGCCTCTCTCGACACCAGCTCCGGGGGTCTGGAACCGCTGGGAATTCAGATCGTCGCTAGCTTCGGACGCAGTGACGGGTAGGCGTGTGTCGTCTTGTAAGCGGGGCCTCTTCGCGTTGGACGGGGTCGGTGTAGTCACGGACTCGATATCCGCATATCCTCGCTTCCTTGACGGATTTGATAGTCCCTCTTCAAAAGAGGTCGACTCTTCCCAGGCCAGACTCTCCTTGGTTCTGGGAGTGAAGACCTTGTAAAAGGTCTCTTGGATGAGTTGCGGGTACGCGTCAGATTTCTCCTGCAGCTCTTCAAGTTCAATCCGCAAATAAGACGCCATCTTCTGCGCTCGATCCGCCCTGTCCTGCGCTTCTTTCACCTTGCCCAGCGCATCAGCCATTTCCAGCTCATGCTCGGAATCTTGTTTGCGCATCTGCTCTTCGTATCGCTCGCGCTGCTCATTCAATGCTGCTTCCGCCTCTTCCTGCGTTGCGCTCATCCGTGATTGAATGTCGGCATCCTTTGTGCAGATCTCCTTCTTGTGCTGCTCCACGACGTCTTCGTACAGGCGCCTTGAATGGTCCAAATCAACTTTAAGCGTGCTTATTTCCCTAGCATGCATTGCCGATTGTGCTTTCAGTGCGGTCTCGTACTCGTCTCTTTCACTTTGGCGTAACAACTTCTCATCGTGGAGACTTGATTGTAAACGCTGGATCTGAAGCTTCAAGTCTTCCACAAGATGGTGATCGGTTTTCGATCCCCGGGAGTGTTCCTGCCATTCCTTTAGTTTGGCACGCGCGTCGTGGTGGGCGGCTCTTTCACATCCATAATGTGCTTGTAACTCTACAAGCATCGCGCGGATGTTCTTGCATTCGTCCTCCTTCCTCTGCAACTCCTGCTGAATGGATTCCGCCTTTTTAATGTCTTGTCGTAAATGGTCCTTCAAATTGCCATTCCCTGCTTCCAAGTTCGCGATGACCTTGTCGTGCTCTGCTCGAAGCGCTTTTTGTTTCTCTGCCCAGGTTCGACCTTCTTGAACTAGAGATGAGTTTTTCGCCTTTAGTTCCATGTTAGTGCTGATGAGGTCACTGATTTCTTGTTGGACAATCCTGAGTTGAGCCTCGAGCCTGTCGGCCTCTTCGGCAGATCTCGCCTTTTCGCGCCGAAGCTCCTCTTCGGCATTCAGCCTACCCTTGAGGCTATCGGCCGCCTCTTCCTTTAGCCGTCCGTTCTCCTGCGCAAAATTCTGGGTGTCTTCCCACAGCTTGTAGTTCAAGCCTGCATAATGCTTCACGCAGTCGCGTAACTGGAGGATACGCCATTCCACGAATCGTCCAACGTCTTCGAAGCTCATGTTCTCCAAGAAGGTATTTGGGTCGTGAGGATCTTTCATCCAATCGAGACGCAGCGTGATGCCCCGGATGATGGCCTCAACCCGCGCCAAGTCCTGGTTCAGCTCCTCTTCGCGACGCGACGAGCTCTTTTCTCGGGTGGCAAGCTCGTCAATGGAGATGGATGGCATCGATCTGAAATGCTGCAGATTTGACAAACAATCCAGCAAGGGCGGCACAATGCCTTGCCTCAGGGCCTCGCGCCCTCTCTCCGTGTCTATGGCCGAAGGCAATCCATCCGACAGTCGTTGGAGGAGCTCCCGTACCAAAGGAACTACAGCCTCAGGGGCATAAACTTGGTCAATCTCGAAGCAGCTTGCCGGTGCCGGCACGGGCACCGGCTCCGACTCCGACTCCATGATCAAAGTGCGAAGCGGTCGCCCAACGCTGCGTGGCTGGCAAGAGTGGTGAGCATGTCAGTTGTATCTCGTTCGGTGTCCGTCATTGCCCATGTGCGCTTTAACATTGACTGAATTAAGACTCGGGTTTAGAGGGCCAGATAAGTCGGCAAAATGGTCGTAAACGAAGGTGAGGCAGACGTTCAGGTGTTTTGGACAACTTGATCCAACTGTCTTACGCAGCTCGACTCGGGAGGAAACAACAAAATTCACCGCCTTTTGAAGGGATGATTTTTTTACCTCTGAGCCAGGCTCAACCCCGATATAGCTGACACTCCATTCGCAGCATTTCCAGACGCGAGACAGAGGGACAGATGGCAACGCTGGAGCAGACGGCGAGCGGTGTTCAGCTTGAAGAATGAGACGCGGGGTTTCTGTCTTGGACGTCATGAAAATGCGAGGCGCGTCCCGTAGCGCGGTGTTTGCTACTGCCAGTGGCAGGCAACTCAGCCGAGAGACTTTAACTCAGGTGCCGTCGGTCCTTCCTAGCGGCCGCCGTTCACCCCAACCACATCCGGATTTCGCTGTTTTGTATTTTTTTTCGGCCAAGATTGATTCTCAGGTCAGCTGTAGCACTATCAATTCCTGCGATATCTTGTTGTCGCCGCTGCTGTGTCAACTCGTGAGACTGGAAAGCCCATGTTGGTGGCTTCGAGGCTCGTATTCCAGGTGGGGGAAGTTCGAGTACTGGTACTGGTAAATGTGACAACCATGCATTGTCACGCAGGTGACACCTGTGATTGGCCTGATCGCTAGATCATCACTTAAGCCAACTCCCGATAGAGCTAAGAGGTAATTACCCAGTACGAGACCTCGTATCTATGGCTGGGGATGACTGGCACGTGCTTCACGTGACTGCGCTTTCTAGACACAGTAGTTGCCTCGTTGCCATTGGCTAGTCTGAGCTCACCACAGGCTCCACATACTCCATATACTCGCCAAACCTTCCACTACTGGGAAATGCAGCACTACGAGTCCACGGCATTGCAGCACGCTCGATGTACCTGCGGAGTGCGGATACTTTGACTGTGAGAGTTGTTGTTCGTGATTTATGCTTCACCCAGCAAAGGACGAGTCCTTCATTCATCTGAAGAAGTCTCCCCCTTCTATCGATCCTGTGGGAGCACCAGCTGGCACGAGTGACTGTGTCCTGCTCTCTGGCCACAATGGCCGACCTCCCGCCTCTGTCGACGACCGACACACGCGCCTCCCTCGCCTCAATGCACGAAATCGACCCCTCGCCCGTCGACGAGGAAGACCCGTCTGATCCCCTTTTATATCCAACCGACCCGTCGTCCTCCACAACACCCTCGTCGTCATCCTCCTTTCCTCCCTCAAAAAGCACAACAAACTTCCTAGGCCTCACCCCGGCGCGGACCCTCCACCTCCTTTACTCCGTACAGAAATACTCCCTGCCCCCCCTGGGGGTGTACCTAGCAATGCACTACACCAACACGGCGATCCTGCCGCTCGTCACCCCCTCCGTGCGCGCCGCGGACAACTACCTCCTCCTCACCAGGCCGTTCTACCAGACCCCGCCCCTCGAACCCCTCCTGATCTTCCTCCCCGTCCTCACGCACGTCGTCTCGGGCGTCGCCCTGCGTCTCTACCGCCGCCGGATCACCGCCCTCCGCCACGGCGCCGAGACGCACAAGCAACGCCGCAGGATCGCGTGGCCCAAATTCTCCCTCACTTCCCTGGCAGGGTATGCGCTGTACCCGATGTTCGCGCTGCATGTGCTCAGCATGCGTGTGACACCGCGGCGCGTGGACGGCAGCTCCGCCTCCGTGGGCCTGCGCTACTTTGCGCATGGGATCTCGTCGCACCCGGGGATCGGCC
Organism: Phialophora verrucosa; assembly: GCA_002099365.1. NCBI lineage: Eukaryota > Fungi > Ascomycota > Eurotiomycetes > Chaetothyriales > Herpotrichiellaceae > Phialophora > Phialophora verrucosa. The sequence continues at coordinate 2,262,038 of MSED01000009.1, read as the reverse complement.
TGGCGGCACATGTGCTGTTGGTCGGTACCGCGAGTTACCACTTCGTGAGCGGGGCCGCGAGGTTCATGAGGCTGAGTAGCGAGTATGTAGTTGGCGGCGGCGAGGATGGCCGTGTCAAGAGGAAGTGGCGGGGGAGGATCATTAACGGGGTTGCCGCTCTGGTGGCCGGAATTTGGATGGCAGGCGGGCTGGGCGTCGTCGGCGTCAGTGGACGCGGGGTTGGCTGGGAGGCCACTCACTGGGATGCGATATTCAGAGAGGTGCCGCTTGTCGGACGGTTGTTCTAGATTCACATGTGACAGATACTGGCATGACTGGCGACGTTGTACGAGTTCCGCATAAGAAACGGCGACGGGGTCAATTTCGAGCGTTATGCAAGGTTCCATGCACGGTAGCATTTGCATTAACCTGATACAAGGGGTCGTGGGCATTGCCAGCATTGTCTCCTCCCCTCAGCTTTTGAAATAACTCGCCGAAAAGTCAACAGACCTGAACTCCTCATCCCGCCGTAATCAAATGATCGTACAGGCTTTCCTGTCACGATAGGGAAGCAATATCGATTAATGGTGGAGATTCCGGCCTCGTCACGGAACCATTATTCCACGAACTTCCCCTGGCACGACATATCCGCATCATAGAGCTGTGAATGATCCGTCCCCGGCCCCAATATATATAGAAACAGATGCAGCTGTTTCTGGTGCACGCCGAGGACGTGATACCCGTGCTGCCGTTTGTTTGAAGCAAACTACTCGGACAATATGGGCTGCCAGATACCCCAGGAGATCTTAAACGGTGACTCAATGGCCCTGGACACCAACGTCAACAAGTTAATATGCGATCTTGGCTGCGAGGCCGATAGAATTGCACTTACACATCTAAATGTTGGATCGGCAGGCTGAAAGCCATAGGCCCCAACTCGCCCTCTTTATCGTCGACCGACGTCTCGTGAACTGGATTGATAATGTGGAACTTGATGTGTTGTAGGTATCTCAGACGATACTCCATCAGCACCAGCCGGTCGATGACGGCCTGTGCTTTGTCCCGGGACGACACCGCCATTTCGAGTTTCCAAATCGTGTTGGGAATACAATCAACAAAAGAGGTCTCGATGTCGGGCCACATCAAGCGAACCTCTTGCATGTTTGTTGTCCCCAAAAGGAATGCTGACAGATACTCAAGGAATGGTGAACTGGGATTTGTGGTCGAGGAGATGGTCAGCGAGCGAAGGCTCTCTCGGTGGACTTCATATAGCGCTTTCATTGTCTTACGGGTCAGAAAGACGTCTCCATCGGTCCTTGAGTCCATCAGTTGGACAAGCGTCAGACACTTCAGCGGCATCAGACGCTCGAATGTCTGATGATTGACCGACTGGACAATCTTAGTCTGGCTACCATGTCGCTGCAGCATTTGCAGGCCTCGAGGCGGACCCACAACCATAAGATCCTCAAGATTCGTCAGTTTGCTGAGCACATCTGCTGTCCTTATTGAACTGGTCTCCGAATACCCAGTCAGCCGAAGCGACTTCAGCTCTGTGAAAGACCCGAGGCAGCCGATTTGGCACTGTTCGGCGTCAAGCCTCAACGAATGGAGTTTGGGGTGATGCTCGGCCGTCCAGTTGAGCAACTGTGTCATGACAATACTTGAAGGTATACTCCTTTGGAGACTGATTGGCCTCAACAACTTCAAATGTGCGATCCTAGGCAACTCAGAGAGCGCAGTTGTGATTTGGTTGATTTCCAGGAGATATGGATGCGGATGTGTCTGCACTGCGTTGCCACTGGAAATTTCATGGAGGTATCCTTGCATGATTTCGGGTCGAATCTCTTCCAAGCGCAGCCGAAGATTGGTTATGCTTTGCAGAACACGTTCCGGCCATAGATCCACAAATTTGACCAGATCGTACTGAGATTCGCAGTGAAGCGGCCGCCGATAGAAAGATTCTCTTGCTTCGCCATACACCTGCTTGTGCACACATAGAAGATTCAGATGGTCACGGTAGGGAAGCCTGACCATCAAGCCGTATAGGTTGCGGCGGACTTCGAGGGGGAGCTTGAGAAAACGGCTTCCGGTGAAGGTGCCTTCTGTATCGCTTAATGGGTTGGCGACCTGGTTGGTGTGAGCCCGGACTGATGATGGTAAAAGAAGTCACTTACTGCTTCCTGTGAGGACGGATGCGCGGATGGCATATTCTGCGGGGGCAGACGGGCCCGCCTCTTCTTGTTTGATATGCACCGATATATGTGGTTTTCCCGATCGAGCGTCTTAAATTTCGAGGGCTCCTGCTGACTAGGATGCCAGTGAATGGCGTCCCCAAGAAGTCCAGATAAGAAGCCCGAGGTAAAGGCTTCAGTAGATACGTGAGACTGCGGTCGATGAGGTATCGAAAAGAGCTTGCACATATTTGGTTGATGATGTCTTTGTCTTGAGCATTTGCGAAGTATCGTGCTCCATTGAGGGCCATAAGCAGAAGGAGATGCGGATACGTTCAGTGTCCTGCAACATCCTGAAATGTAAACGTAGCTCTGTTGACACGACAGATCCTCATCTGGGTCTCTGCCCGGTGGCCGCTGCAATATTGTCGCAACATCGATATTTTGAGAAAAGATGGTGTGGTGGTGTGACTCAAGCAGCATCCAAAAGTCCGTCTCGCACATGACATATCCTAGCGGTGAGTGTAGAATCTCCAGCCTAACGAGGGCAGACGTGGAACTGAGAGGCAGTCAAGGCTCAGCGTTGAGGCAGCGGAGGGGCTTCAGTAGGAAGTGGCTGCCACATGGCTTTCAAGGATGGGATTGCGAAATGACGGGCGCGAACCGAAATGTTGGTGAAAGCGGATGGCCCACCACCAAGCAGGTTGGCAATGTGGACCTCATCTTTTCTCCCAGCTGGAAATCGAAGTGAGCGAAGCACTTGATGAGAGTCCAGTCATCAAGCATCCTAGTCAGAGGAGCTAACAAAGCATGGAATATGGAGCAATGATGTGGGCATCCCTGTACCGGTGATCGTGCGACGTCAACCTGTCGACCCGATACCTTGGGTCCGCATATCTCGGAGATCACCACAGCTATGAAGCTTCTCCCTCTTCGTAGGCCCAGCCGACGAATGAATTTGACATTCCAACTTCGCTCAGCTGCAAGGGATACTTCAGGCCGGTGAAAAGTGTAATGTGGCGAGCTGGTGGCATGGCGATACCACTCGATGCGTCAACCACGTGGAAATAAAGCGCGGATTCGGACATTTTTCTCCGTTCTCGTACCGAGACTATTGCCTCGTATCCGAATTCGAGGGATTCTCGAGCTCGCTTCGAGGTATTTGAGTTGTTTGACGACTGATTATTGGGCAGGCGATTTACGCAGTGATGCACTGGAGAACAAAACTGCCAAATACCTTGGTCATGTAGGTTCCTGGCGCGACGTCTGCCTGCAGTATGACGGCTGCAGTTGGCTTGTTGAACAGATGATTCTCATGGTAGGTTCAACCACGAGGTCTACTGGCAGATGCAAGATGGGAGTGGGCCTCGGCCACGTGGAAATGAAGGAGACACAAGATGACCGAGCGGACACGAACCTCGAGAGGCCGAAACAATGCTAGGCGATAATGGAGCACGTGGCCAATCGGCACAATTAGATGTAGGCGTCCACCGACATTCGTGAACCCAGATCTGGGACATGATCAGGACACGCACCCCAGAAGCGAGGATGAGGATGGAGGGTGTCTTCGCTCCCACTGCAGGCAGAGCCGTAGCGGATCTATTAGGCGGGTGCATTGCCGAGACGAGGTCTCCGACCTTGAAGAGCGGTAGATTCCAAGTTGATTCGATTTGAGGGGCGTTCAGCTGGGTATCAAAAAGGATTGGGTGTGCGAAGAAGGCTAACGAGTGGGGGATCATTTCGGGTCCTCAAGAGACCTCACGGTCTGCAGTGAAATAAAAAGGAGGGTGGCGTGATGTTAGGGACGTGTAAGAAAGCGACCTGAAGAGGAAAGCGAGAGAGGAAGGTGAAGGTGAAGGCGAATTGAGGTGAGGAGTTGGGGGTTCGCTTGCATTCCAGACCCAGATCGATGACCAAACCGCATGTCAACTTTGCAATTGCGATCCAGCCGCAATCCAGCCTCGTCTGGCCTCGTCCACACCAGCGCCGCAAACACATCAGACCACCTCGCCAGGGGGATGGGTTGGTTGACGACCTTACGTTCGGGCTACATCAACAGGATGAGTTGCCATGTGGCCGCCATGTTCCTGGAACGGGACGGTGCAGAACGTAGGGCAGAGCACCATCAAATTTCGACTTCTAAGCGATGAATGTCAAACCCGGTTTCCCACATCTGTCCCGAGCGCTCCAAGAAATGCATGCCACTAATACTCCATCTGAGTGTGTGACAGGACCATGAATTTTCGGGTTGAGCTCGTGCTTGAGGGCTCCGGGACTGCAAATGCACGCGACAAGTCCGGCCTGAAGGGCCCAGTCCACCTCAATTTTGCAGTAGCTGTCCCGATCTGGGAGGGGGATGAGGACGAAGACGAGGGCGGCAGTGAAGAACCTATTGTAGTGAATTGTATCACCGACTGTGTAAGCGAGACACATGCAGCACGATCGGGCGCATCTGGATCACGACCACTCGGGTTGTCAGAATATTACATTGTATTCATGCTGAATGGAACAAACTCATCCTGGTATTCAGGTGGCAGCCACCCGTTCCATTGAACAAATTCTCTTTCCGACCAGCCCCTGCTTTCACCTTTCCTGAAGAAGCCGCTTGCGCTAATACACACGTGGGAAAATGCTTTTTGGGGACTTCAAGCCAAAATTGCCCGAAACGTCCAGATTACACTCTCAGCAGCTTCGCGGCATAGTTCGTGATGGTATCAACCTGAGGGAAACTCATCTCCTCCAGCTTCTGCGCGTAGGGTGTGGGCACTTCAGCTCCTGTCACGCGCACCGGTGGTGCCTGTAGGTAGTCGAAGCCGTATTCGACGGCGAGGGCCAGAATCTCGGCACCGACGCCAAAAGCCGGGAAGCCCGACTCGACGGCCATGAGGGCACCGGTCTTCTTGACTGATTTTATAATGGCCTCCACGTCCATGGGTTTGATCGAGCGCAGGTTGATGACCTCAGCTTCGACCCCGTAGTTCTTCTTCAGTTGTTCCGCAGCCTCCAGCGATTGGCCTACACAACGTGAGAGGGTGACGATTGTTAGGTCTTTGCCTGGACGTTCGATCTTCGCTTTGCCGAAGGGGAGAACGAAATCGCTCTTCTGTGCCTCTGCGCTCATAGGGAAGGTCTGACCGTAGAGAAGCCTGCGCGGGTTAGCATGATTCCTGCTCGACATGCCTGTTGCGCTTACTCATTCTCCAGGACGACCACAGGGTTTGGGTCGCGAATAGCTGCCTTCAGCAGACCCTTCGCATCCTCTGCGCTCCAGGGAGCGACGACTTTTAGACCAGGAATACTACCATACCACGCGGAGTAATCTTGTGAGTGTTGAGCTGCGACACCCGCCGCGAAACCGTTGGGACCTCGGAAAACGATTGGGCAAGGCTGGATACCGCCAGACATGTAGTGCGTCTTCGCAGCGGAGTTGATGATCTGGTCAATTGCTTGCATAGCGAAGTTGAATGTCATAAACTCGCAGACAGGATGGAGGCCGGCCAATGCGGCACCAACGGCAAGACCGCAGAAGCCCGATTCCGTGCTAATGCCTCATTAGCATTTGAGACGGACCGGAGGGGAGAGAGTAGCAAAAGACTCTCGCGCGCCCCATCGTCGCAGGGACCATGGGAGACTCACATTGGAGTATCAATGACTCGCTTGGGCCCGAACCGATCCAGGAGGCCCTTGGTGACCTTGTAGGCGCCTGTCGGAATTCTTCAGTTGCGGCATTAACGCGGGGATCGAAATAGCTTTACCATTGTATTGGGCCACCTCTTCACCTAGTATGAAAACTTTCTCGTCTTGCTCAAGCTCCTCGGCCAGAGCCTCGTTGAGCGCATCACGGACTGTTACCGTGTGCTGCGCTCCAGAAGCATAGCCTCTGAGTGATGCAGGCAGAGAAGACAAGGGCGCAAAGTTACGGATCGAGGGTCGTATCGACGAGGAAGAAAGTGTAGGTCGCTGTGACACCAGCCGGGAGGCTGTCCGGAGGACTGATCTGGATGCGGACATCGTGAGCAGAAGGGAAATGGAATTGACGAGCTAACTTTCAGCAACACAGATGTGCTTTGCGCCCGGTCAGAAAGAGTGGATTGCTATTGACCGAGAGGGCGAAGATGGAAAATGATGTAAAAGCGAACTGAATTGAATTAGGTTCAATTGAGATGCGGACTTTCAACACGGAGTCAGGAGCTTCGGTGATGGGATGGATTAGCGGTCCCAACAACGGAGAGGCATCCACCCCGAGCGTGTCAACCATCACTTCAAGCTCACCACAACGCTGACGCGCCGCTTTAAGCACGGCTTGCTCTAAACAAATTTAGGGCCTAAGGCTGTTATGATTGAATTCATCTTGGTCGATGTTGGATTAAAGACAGTCGAGAAATTCATTCACATCGATCAGTATATAATTTCTGCCTTTCTGGCAACTAAGGGTCCTTTCCCTCCGGGCATGTTTTGTCTTTCCAACAACGGCGCCTTCGTAGCGCCAAGAGTGATCAGAAGCATCGCTTTTTTGTGGTAATGTCCTTTTCTTGGGGATCTTGGATTTTGCACACTTGCTTGGGAGCCTGCTAGTGGCGGGGAAGCAGACGGAGATTTTAAAGCTTGCAACGTCGTTTCTCTTCTTTCCAGAGGGTTGTAGGGTATACAACAATTGTGCTGAAATTTGCCTTTGCCTCGCCCGAGGTATGCATTGAGTGTTCCACTCAGTTACGAATAGGGCCTCGACCCGAGCAATTGGTAAACGGTTTACTTATTCAGTCCGGTGTTTTAAGCCCATACATCGCCATATTCAGTGAAAAAGAATGCTCTTCACTCAAACCAGAGGAGTGGACTTAAGTATAAAGTATACTTCGGACAAAGGAGGCTGTCTAGCACAGAACGCCTACCGACAGCGTCAAATCAACCAATGCTTTGTGCTTGGAATCCTTGTGGAGTGTACGGAGTAGCCTGTTCATGTGGTTTCTGAAGCCGCGAACTGGATGGCATTCTCCACGAATCCTCCACCACTGTCGAACTAAGTCAACTTCCGAAAGGAGTGAGTAAAAGGAGTAAGTCTGGCCGCTGATGTGACTGGTCCCAACACAAGGGATGGCTCAAAAGAGATTCCGTATTTAATCCATGCGCTGAATCCCCTCTGCGAGCTTGCACGGGATGGGGAAAAATCATCATCACCCCTATGGCTGTGGTATGATAGCTGTCTGCATAGCACAGGCGTCATTTTGATTGCTAGCAATGCTGTTTATGTCCTCTTGCCCAGATGGTGCCGGCGAGCGTCTGACTTCCTTCGTCGGCTACAAGCCGTGGATGCCGTATCTGATGTTTGACGGTGGTCATTGCTATAGGCGCTTTCCAGGATCCGTTCGTTTGTTTGATCTTCCCTCTACCCAGAATTGATGAGCCTAAAGCAGTCTAAATACTTACTCATGTGGCATTCCCCTTGATTCACGGGCAGCGCCTTCGCTTCTGCCATTTATTCTCAGGGAAATGGTTGGCCAGAGTTTTGAGCATCGCACCTTCGCCCAAAAATATCGAGCGACAGATGAACATTGAGCGTGAATACCCGAAGCTCTCCTTTCTTGCCCGGGCATTTTGTGACAATCTCTGTTTAATAGCTTTGAAATAACGGCCCAACCCATGTCAAAGGCAACTAAAGAGCTCCGTCGACCTCTTTTGACATGATTTTGGTATTACACCCGTTTGGGACTGTGGCTGACCTGTCGCTTTCCTCAGGAATCAGGTGAACTTGCTGAATTTTGGCTTAGCCTCAGCTCAGGCCGCTCACCCTCCTCACCATTCTCACCACTTATGCTCATTCGTGTTGCCGGGCCCTTGGTGAGTTGGTACGTACGCCGTACTTGGTGGATGTCTCTCCTTGAAGATGTGGAAACTTGACACGGCCATCCACGAAGGGATGGTTTCAGAAATCAACGTTTGAGACCGGGACATCTTGCAAAGGGTGTCGATGTAATAGCCCATGCCTTTAGACGAGTCGAATCGCGCTTAGAAGGTGACATAGCTGAGCACTCTCTTGTACAAGGGTTGGGCATAGTAGGCGTCCAGCTCGGCGAGTTCGGTCTCGGTAAGAAATCGTCGACCACTGCGGAGATCTGCGGTAGCGGGATCCTGCAGCTTTGTTTTGAACCAGATCTTCCAGGCGGCGAAGCAGAACAGAAACAGCGGCATGCACAGCATGTTTTGGAAGAAGATGGTGGCTGAAGGCGCGTCGCCGATGGGGCTCGCCGAGGTGTAGAGGGTGCAGGCGAGGGTGAACAGGGTGCTGAGGAAGAGCAAGACGGGCAGCAAGGGGAAGTATGGCACCTTGAAGGCGTGCTTGAGCTCGAGCGCCGGGTCACCCTGGGCTCGCAGGGCGCGATGCATGCAGAAATTGGTGATGGGGATGGTCAGCCAGGCGAAGAAGGTCGTGGTGGCTGACACAGAACTGAACCAGGCAAACGCCGTGGCGCCGCCGGTTGAGCAGTTGATGTAGGTCATGGTAATGCTGACGGCCGCACAGGTCAGGTTCGAGTAAATAGGCCGGCCGAGCGAGTCAATCTTGCCAAAGATGGCCGGGAACATGCCCATGCGAGCCATGGCCGTTTGGATCCGGGACGCGATGAACATAGACTCACTTCCGATGCCGGCAAGGCCGATCAGAAGCACGACGTTGACAATGTCCGGAAGCACGTTGATGCCCACTTTGCCCATGGCGATAACAAACGGCGACGCGGCAACGTTACTTTTCCCGAGCAGGAGAGGGTCCGTGTAGGGGACGAGAACCGTCTGGTCGATGCAGAGTCAGTATGAAAAACAGGTGTTGAGGAGGGAAGGCGGGCAGAAGCAGTGGTTGACTTACAATGTACACACAGGCCGAGATGTAGATCAGGAAGATCCTAATCACCAAGTTCTTGCAGGCTCGCGGTAGATCCCATCGTGGAAAGGAGGATTCGCCCGAGGCAATGGCGATGATCTCCTGGCCACCCGTGGCCCAAGCAGCCAGGAGGAAAACGATGGCCACCCCCTTGAAGCCGTTGGGGAAGGCCGACAAGTTCTCGTAGTTGTAGCCTCGATCGATGGCATTTCCACCATATCCGCAACAGATGATCAACATGACGAAGAGGACGATGAAGGTGATGGAGACTTTCAACACGCCCGTAAAGAACTCGAACTCGGCAAAGACTCGGTTGGGCAGAACATGCTACCGTGACCACCAAGTTAGGATGATGATCTAGCTGGGCGATTCAAGCAAAGGGTTGCAAACTAACCTGTCCCAGCACAATCACCAGGTAGATCGTGTACCAGACCGCCGCCGGCACCGAGGTGGTCCAGTAGCTGATGACCACGGGGACAACAGCCCCTTCCGCCGCAACGACCGTGAGAGCACCAAACCACTCGGCAAAGCCAATGGCGAACCCCAGCGCCGGGTCGACGAAGCGGGAGGCGTGGTCGATGAAGCTTCCGCTCGTGGGGAACAGACACTGCGCCTCGGACAGAATGTTCAACATCATCATCGCCATGGTACAGATCAAACCATAGCCGATGAGCATACCGGGCGCGGAGCCATAACGGAGGGCCTGGAGAAGTGACACGCAGTCATGTCAACGGGAGATCGACAGTGGGCAGGCCAAACAACACGGGCCTTGCCCAGTCCGATACGGAGAGGGACCGACCTTTCCTGAGCTGATATAGACACCACTCCCAATGTTGGCTCCCAAGGCAATCATCTGGACGTGACGCCTGCCGAACTTGCGTCTCAGCTGACCCTGGGGCGCGCCCGACAAGGTGCCCCCATACTCTTCGCCCTGTTCCGCTGGGACCAGAGTCTTTTGGTCAGCCTCGAACTCGGGTGGGACCGCGGCCCCTATCGTTGGGCTGACGGTTTTCTCAATATCGTTCTGCATGATCTAGGACGATGGTGTGGTTAGCGATGGGAATGGTGAGGCCGAGAGAGTGCGTGCGTGTGGTGTGATATTGGGGTTTGTTGGGCGAAGGTCCATCCATATATCAAGAACCGGACAAGGCAAATGGGCAAAGGGTGAGGAGAGGCCGTTGATCAATCAGTTCAGGGCGTCTGTCTGTCAATAGACCGCACGTATACGAGACTTGACCGAGGCCACAGATGAGCTTCTCGTGCTCAAGCCTCGTATCGACAATCGAGAGCGCAGGGCCCGATCGGAGCCGGCTCCACCCCTGCTCCACCTTATCTGTGCTTATCCATTGGCTTTCGGCGCCGAAAGCCATAGAGTTCAGCATGGGCATTTCCCTTTTGAGTTTTCGTCTTTTGCCCCTTGGTTGCTACAGGACTATGGAGCAAGTCAACGACGGTGGGGCAACAGCGAGGGTCAAAGCTTGATCTGGTTATCCGCCACGCCTTCCCTCCATTCGGGCGGAATCTCAGCTTTTGTGTGATAAGAATGACCTGACCTGCCAAATGCCGATGCAACCGACGAACTGTTAGACAAAACTGTGCGAGGGATAGTAGAGTGTACGGAGTAGAGATTTACAGGCACCCCCAGATCGAGGCCAGTGGCGCTAGTCCACATTGGGCAACTTGCTATAGCCGGAGAGCCAGCGTTACAATTTGGACGGCCGCCGAAATCCTCTCGATCGTCTATCTTATCCTCCTTCTATCCTGCCGATAGTAGATTGCGAACGATGAACCGCGGAGCCGTATCCAAGGCCTCGAGAGGAGCCTGCCGCCGCTGCCACTCTCGCAAGGTCAGGTGTGACCGAACGGAGGATCTGCCTTGCTCCAACTGCCGCGTGAGTGGGAATTCCTGTGTGCAGTATGAGAAACACCGGCCTCAGCGAAGGCCGGGTTTGACACCTCTCGCTTCCCGCGAGGCCGGTATGGGAGATGTGCAGACGACTGCTCCAGCCGCGACGTCGGCACATGAGGAAGAGCGGCCGCAGAAACTACACGGTGAGTCACCGACCGCTCCGAATGCACACGAGCTGGGGGCGGCGACGACACCTCCGCCACGGGCCACGCCGCGGAGCAAGAGCAAGGGCACCGACCTCAGCACGGGGTCCCCCACGTCGCTGATCCATATCGACGATTCGACGGTCAAACGGTCTCTGGTGGAGATGCTGTCGCAGGACGATGTCGACAGCCGCATTATGCAGAGCGGCGTGCGGATCGCCTACGTCGGGCAGGAGTATTCCAACATTAACTACCTGATCCGGCATCGCGCAAAGGATCGCTCGGTGCACCACTTTCCGGCCAGCCAGATCTCGCGCCACTACACCAGCCACGAACTGGAGCGCGTCCCCAAAGAGGCCTTCACCCTGCCCTCGCGCACCCTGGTCGACGAGCTGCTGGAGCAGTACTTGATCCACGTCAACCCCGGGTTTCCCATACTGGACGAGGAGATCTTCATGGCCCAGTATCGCGCCCGCGATCCTTGCAACCCGCCGTCCCTGCTGGTCCTCCAGGCCGTGCTGATGGTCGGCGCCCACGTGGCCCGCGACCGACCGGACCGGGACGCGTTGAAGGCCATGTTCTTCCGCCGCGCCAAGATGCTCTTCGACGCCCGCTTCGAATGGAACAGAGACGCCGTGGTGCAGGCCGCCCTGTTACTCACGTGGCATTCCGAGGGAGTCGAGGACGTCGGCGCGAACTCATACCACTGGGTCGGCATTGCGGCACGGACGGCGCTGGGAATGGGGATGCATCGAGACTGCAGTCGCAGCACGCTGGTGGCACACGACCGCAGGATCTGGCGACGCCTCTTCTGGATCCTGGTCCAGTTCGACGTTATGGTGTCGCTCTCCTACGGCCGGCCCCAGGCCATCAACCTGGATGAGTGCGACGTGCCTCCGCTGACCGCAGCCGATTTTGACGGTGTCGGACCCCTCGCCCAAGTTGACTTTGTCATACAACACACCAATCTCTGCTCCCGGATCTCCCGCATCATGCGAGACCACTTCCATCTCCGGCAGAGTCAGCACGAACACACGCACCAGGACTCGCTGATGATTGCCGATGAGATCCTGGCGGACTGGTGGAGCTGCTTGCCGGCCAGCTTGCGGCCTCGCACCTCCGACTCGACCATCTGGTCCAAGATGTTACTCTTGACCTATAACAACTTCCTCATGTTGTTGCATCGCCCCCAACCCGGCAAGGTGTTAGTTTGTACGAGCATGCAGAGATTAAACGACTCAGGTGAGAAAACGCGCGGATCGCCGAAGCTCAAACAAACGGTACTGGTTACTGACAGCGTGATGGGTAGACATTTGTAGTTCTTCGGCCAACACCATCTCGGAACTCTTTGATCAACTGCACCGGAACAACGAGATCCGTTTCCTGTGGATCTCTTCCGTCAACGTGCTCTTCACCACCTTGATCCAACTCAGTGCCGAAATGCGCACGGCCAACCCCATCCTCGCCGTAGATGCCTTGCGCCGCTTCGACGTCGCGCGGGACTGTCTTCGATCCCTAGCCGAATATTGGCTCAACGCAGAGATCATCCTCCGTCTTTTCGAGGAGAGTTCGGAACGGTTACAGCAGGAACTGAAGATTGGCAAGGCTCGCAAATTGCCGAACGGAACGGTAAAGCAAGGCACCGGGACCACCACCGACACCGGCGCAAACGCCGAGACTCTCGACAGTTCAACCGGCCCAGACGAGGGCGGCGGGGGGTGCGACGAGCTCTCCAACATCGACTGGCGAGACTTATATTCCTACAACCAAGACGCCCTCCAGACGGCCGAAGGCCAGAACGCAAACATAGACTGGGGAGATCAGTACTGGGACAATTCCGGATTTTACCTCCTCGATGCCTTTGACAACTTTCCTACCTAGAGGAACCCCCAAACCACAAGCGATACCGACATATAGACACACTCACATGGACACGATCGACCGATGTCTCTCCAAAAATCGCTCGACACATTGGACGAATCGGTCGAGCTCTTCTTGGGGCGTGCCGAGGATCAACGCGATTGATCCTCTCCTCGTGATCCAGTAACCGTCCTCCAACATCTCGAACCAGAATAGGTCCTTCAGATCCCAGTCCTCGTGCACGTCCTCGACGCGGGCGATGTCCTGCGCGCCTTCCCGTGTAAAGTGGACGGCCAGAATGGCGCCACGCCCCGTGAAGCCGCACTTGGTGCCCTTGGTGATGCGCCGGAGCCTTTGCAGGAAGACCTCGCCCGCGGCGTTGAATTCGACGTTGACCTGGGGCGTCAAGATCTTGGACAAGCCCGCATAGCCGGCGTACATGGCCATGGTGTTGTTGTTAAAGGTGCCGGAGTGTGCCATGGCGTTCTCACGACGGGGGTCGTACACTGACATGATGTCGCGGCGGCCGGAAAAGGCGCCAAAGGCAAATCCACCTCCCAGGTATTTCCCAAAGGTCGTCATGTCAGGCTTCAATCCGAGGATACTCTGGAGTCCGCCAGGTGCCAGCCTAGAAGTCATGACTTCATCCAGGATGAACACTGCTCCGGCCTTTTGGCGTGGGTTGTCAGTTGGCTGTCCAATGAACAAGATACCAGGACATTATTATTATTCTTACCTTTTTGGCTGACTCCTGGACAGCCAGCAGAAATTCCTGGGTTGCAGGGATACAACCTCCGGCGCCCTGCATGCCCTCGACTAGGACGGCGGCGACGTCTGGCGTCCCCTCGATGGCATTCTTGGCCGACGTGCTGTCGTTGTACTTTGCCAACACCCAGTCGGCCAGGTCGACGTTGTTGCGGGCGATGCCACTGCCGAACGAAAAGACGGCGCCGTGGTATCCGCCGTTGAAAACGACCACCTTTCGGCCACCGGTAAAGGCACGCGCCGCGGCCAAGGCGTGCATGGTGGCCTCGGTGCCCGAGTTGGTGAATCGGATCGACTCGACATTGAAGCGTTCGCGGATCAGCGAGGCGTGGCGCTCTTCCTGGATGATGGTCGATCCCAGGTTCAGGCCGACGTTGTCAAAGGTAGACACGATGGCTTCTCGAATCACAGGGTGAGAGTGTCCGTAAATGCCAGCCGTCAATTCACCGACAAAGTCAAGATATCTGGTTTGTCCGAGTCAGCCGGAGACGATATTGTGGATGACAAGCTACTGGATACAGGGGCTTCAACTCACTTGTGATTGTCTTCATCAAACACATATGGCCCTTTGCCGCTTTTCATGCACAACGGAAATGGCGACGTATGAAGGAGTGAGCGAGTATTGCCTCCCGGCAGACTCTGGACGGCTATTCCATGTTGTTTCTTGGAATTGGGGTGTGCAGCCTCAAAGCGGGCCCGAGCAGCAGCGAGAGCACTCTGCAGCTCGTTGTTCGCTTTGGATTTGGACTTGATCTCCTGGACACCATTGAAGGTGCTCTGTTCCACGGCGATAGGTGCCATTTTGTTGCGATATCAGAAAGATGAGCCTGTCTGTCGTGCTTTCTCGTAGATCAGTCACAGTCTTTGGCAAAACTCGGATGAGTTTTGGATGCTGGGATCTTATTGCCGTGTAGAAAATCTGCTGAATGATCCCTTTTCACTGGTCGAATCGGCCGCGGATATATCGAATCTTCGACACCGACCGAAGATGACGGAGCTACGTCGCCCGCCGGCGATCGTAGCAGTAGCAGTAGCAGTAGTAGCACAGGCCCAGGAGTCCGTAGTAAGTGAACTGCCGCCGTATCCTGGAGCAAGTGTGATTCCGACCATGGACCAAATGGGAAACCCGCAGATCAACACCCCCCTCTTTCGGGGGGCCGTCGCCGGTTATCAGTTCGGCGCCGATGAATGTAACTTTCTCTCCCAACGCCCTTCTACTCTGACATGCTCAGATATGATATACCCTCCGTTCACCACTCGGGGCGGACGGATATGGATGTATCGGGCAACACGTGAGCGGCTTCGTGTCCAACGGAAGATCCCCAAGCAAGACATTCGAATCCGTCTAGCTGGTCTTGTCGGAAGACGTACGGGAACATATGTCCTCCTTGTCCCTTTTCACTTCTTTTTGAATAGCTGGCTTGATTGGCTCGACACCAACCTTTCCCGAAAGAACACACCTCGAACCATGGAGCCGCCTGTTGTCACCACGTCGGTCTTGACCAGTACAGCGAGCTGGCTTCAACAACGGTTGGAAAATATACACGATCAGAAAAGTCCTTTGATCGCGCTGCTGTTACTGGCTATCGCGCTGCTGTCGTCGGCCGGACGTGCGTTTCGCCTCTTCGGCACAAACGTAAGTCCCCTGAACTCGAACGGGCGAGTCTGGAAAGACAACGACCACGCCTCGATACCACGGTCTGTCCTGTTTTTATCTGACGAATGCTCGATGATTAGAAGCAAAACAATGGCAAATGCCAACCCGTGAAAGCACCCAAAGCCTCGGAGACCCAGAAGGACCAAGGTCCTTGGGGCATGGGGGCGATTGAGCCGCTCGATGATCTGGATCTGGCCAACACCCGACCGGAGCGGATCTACAAGTTTAACGACACATATCATCTTACCATGGGTTAGTCTTTATGCCTCCTGAGCCTTTGTATCAAAACACGTCCCAAGGGAACGGAACCAAACGACGATGCTGACCGGCATGACTGAACAGGGTTGCGAAACGCGACCATCAACAGCATCATCCACATGGACCAGCAATACCTGGAACGCATGGCCGAACGCGAGCGCATCATCACCCAATACCCCGGTGCGCTTGACTGCCTGCTTCGCGGGCGGGAGATGGTGGACGAGCTCTACACCTACCTGGTGACCGAGTATCTGGCGAAACGATTCCCGACCATGTTTCGCCTGTCGCCGTCGACGCGCAGTCTGCACAACCTCATCACAGACAAACACCTCCCCCTTGAAGTGCCGTCGGACGTGCAGCAGACGTTGCGACTGATCGCGCTCAACGTGGATGAGGACTTTCTGATGCTGCTGCCCACGTCCGACCCCGACGGCGATGGCGACAGCCACTCCCTGCAGGCCTTTGTGTGGTGCTACCCGGTTGGCTTCGACCCGCAGGCCAAGAAGGGCATGACGCTGCGGCAAGCCCACGGCCCGGTGCCCGCCTATTCCAAGGTGCTGGAATCGTCCATGGATCGCTACTTCAACCGTCTGAAGCCGGGCAAGGTGGTGGACCGCGTCAACTGGGCGGTGGCCACCAACTCGCGCCTGTGTGAACGCGGCGAGTATCACCTGTACTCGGACGACCAGGTCTCCGAGACGACCGAGATCGATCTGGATGACACCTGGGTGCGCTGTGAGTTGCAGACCTTGTTTTCCCTGCCCCGGAGCAACGGCAAGATCCTCAGCGTCCATCTCTACCTCTATCCTATCCAAGAGATCAAGGACGTCGGCCTGGCCGAGGAAATGTGCCGTGCCATCGACGGCTACGGCAAAGGCAACGCCAGTGGCTTCAGTCGTTACAAGCGTGTCCCGGTCTGGGGTGAGAAAGTCAAGGAGTTCTTGAGGAGTTGACCTAATATACATCATCACTCTCTGGCCACCAGAAGAAGATAGTCACGAGAAGATCGGTGGCGCTGCCGAGAAGGAGTGATCCTAGGTCTACTTTATCCAGGCCGTAATAGCTTGACAGCAACGGACCCGCCCGGGCTTAGTAGTGAAAGGAGATCAATGAGGATAGTATTTATTCAGAGCTTGACCCACGGAGGGAGCTCGTGTCATGTTGGTGAGGACTACCGTTGACAGGTATCGAAGACAGGTACCAAGCTGGCGTGCTAATCGTCACGGTGCGCAAGTCTTGTCGTGTCATTGACAGCTTGAAATATACTCAAGGACGAAAACAGGATTTGAAAAAGAGGGCGTGTGCTGCAATCGACTGGAATGAAAAATGTTGCATTATTAACATTCATGGATTCATTGAGGAGCGAACATTATATGCCTCCTAACAAACAGCCAGTGCCATCGGAGACGGGAGGTTGAGGTCAACAATCCATAACAAGCATCTCGCTGCCCGGGAGTAATAATACCACTACGTATACGACAACAACTCATACCCATCCTCGGGATGGTCAAAATACCAAGTCAGATCGCCGCCCGTGCATTCGAGACTGCTGAAGCCGTTGCCCATGAAAGCCCAACGATTGATTTCCTCGGCCGTGCGGGCGTCCTTGTGGCGCGCCCACTCCCAGTCCTCGAAGCGAATGTTTCGCGGGTCGAGGACCTTGAACCAATGTATCCGCGAACCCGGCCACAGGGCGGTGACGGGCCCGTCAGTTCGGCCGTTCTTGAACCAACTGCGGCAACTGCTGGCCCAGGACATGCGCGGCATGAAGGAGTCAGCGTGGCGGACGAATTCGTCAATGGCCGCGATCGAGGGGGTGAAGGACTTGTAGCCTTCGACCTGGCACTTGTGGACCATGCGCAACATGTACTTTGTAAAGTGCTCGATGATGGGGATGGCGCTGCCATGGCCGACGGGCGAGTTGGGCCCCAGGAACATAAAGTAGTTTGGCATGTGGGCGGGCGCCAGGGAGAGGTAGGCGGTAGGCCGGTCCTCCCACAGGTCGCGCAGGTCGTGGCCGTGCTGGCCGATGATGGGGAAGCGCGGCCGGAAGGACAGGTCGAAGCCGGTGGCGCAGATGAAGACGTCGACGGCAATGTGTTCGCCCGTCGCCAACACCAGGCCCGTCGGGTCGACGCGCGCGATCTCCGTACCCGTCACCACCCGCACGTTGGGTTGCGTCAGGGCTTCTAAGTACCCGTGGCCCGGCGTCGGGCGGCGACAGCCCACGCTGAACTTGGGGATGATGAAGTCGACCAGTGGGTTCTGCGGGCCTCCCAGCCTGGCCGTCATGTCGTGTGTCGCAAAGTCGACCGCCGCCGCTTGCTCGGGCGTGTCGCGATGCAGCATGCGGAAGCGGCTGTTGAGCTCGTGCTCGACGTTCTTGCGGTACGCGAGGTACGCGGCCGGGTCCCGCGCAAAATGTCGCTTTTGCTCCTCGCTAAAGGTGACATTGGTCCCTCCCGGGCCCGCGTACTTGGATCCAAAGCCTGCCGTCACCCACGTCGGTGTGCGAATGAAGGTCGTCAGCTCCTTGACTTCGGGCTGGATCTTGGCCACGATCTGGATTCCGCTCGATCCGCAGCCCAGCACGGCCACGCGCTTGCCCCTGAGCTCAGTGCCATCCTTCCATGCCGCGCTGTGCATCAGTTCGCCCTGGAAGCTGTGCAGTCCGGGAATCTCGGGCCACTTCCAGTTGTTCAGGTAGCCCGACGCGTTGATGAAGAAGTGGCCGTAGTCACGCGTCTTCTCCCCCGTGGCCAGGTCTTCAATCACAAACCGCCATACACCCTCGTCGTCGTCCCAGACAGCCTCTGTGACCTGCTGGCCGAATTTGACGTACTTCAACAGACCGTATTCCTGGGCTGTGCGGACGAAATAGTCCTCGATCTCACCCTGACTGGCATAATACTCTCTCCAGGCCGGGTTCAGTGCCCATGAATACTGATAATTGTGCGAGGGGATGTCGCATCCGCACCCAGGATACCGGTTCTCTAGCCAGGTGCCACCTACCGAGCTGTTCTTCTCGTAGATCTGAAGCTCAGCGTTCTGCAGATGCTGGCTGACATTCCGGGCCACATTGAGCCCGCTGGCTCCCGCGCCGATAGTGATGATGCGGATAGGCCGTGGCGTGAATAGTGGCTGTTCCAAGATCGTGTAGTCATGGCTGGTTGAGTGTCGCTTGACATGATCAGTGTATGACCCTGACCCTGATGGGTCGTGTTGGACGACCATCGTATCCGCGGATGATCAGGATGTGCCCTGAAGACAAGACAAACAACGACCTATGCCTATGCCTTCGTTGTTTCCTAGAAGAAGGGCATCGATTTCTCTCATCGGGAACGGCCAGCATTGCTGCTCCAGGTTTCACAGAAGGCACAGCGTCGTGTGATTCGCCGTCGGCGCCGAGGGCGAAGCGCAAGGCTGATTTTTTACGGATTCTCAGCACAGGGACCGTCGGAGCCCTGTAGGTTCAGTGCTCGGACGGACTTCGTTGTCGAAATGGATCCCCTCCCGATTGCCCGACAGAAAATTTACTGCCAGCAGTGCCGAACCAGACATTCGGTCGCCGAGAACGTTGTAGCATTCAAAACACCGACCTTATCACCACCGTCATTTATCATGGCCACGCCCATTCCTTGAACAGTACCATTTTGATGTTCTAGAACCGTCGCAAATACCTTTCATGGCCGAATGGTCAGTGGTTAACTTCGCCGTCGGCCAGTCCACGCTCCCCGACCGGAACAACCAGGGGCGCCTCCCTTCGGCTTTCGCCCTCGACGCCGCACCCAACACCGACATCTATGCCTCTCCGTTGGCTCCCATACGCCACGTCTTCTCGGCGCCGGTCATCTATCGACAAATCACAAAGGGATTCTTCCAGTCCGCCCAAGTCTCGGTCCGCTCGCGGTGGTCGCTCCAATTCGACCAGGGGGGTCTGGTCTTTGTGATTCCGGCGTCCAGCAACCCGGCGCCGGACGCCTCGACTGCCCAGACCGCCGACACGCATCCGGAGTGGGTCAAGGTTGGCATCGAGGTCAACGACGGGAAGCCGTATGTGAGCATTGTCGCCAAGTCGCGTGACAACTGGTGCGATTGGAGTCTGGTGCCGCTGCCCGACGGTGCGCCGCCGTTAGGGCAGGAGTCCGGCGCCACAATCTCTATGACCCGGTCGAAGAACGCCTTGATGGTGTGGATGTTGTCCGGGGAGGAGATGATGTTGATCCGAAAAGTCCCTTGGGTGTTTCTCGCCGCCGCCGCTGTCGACAGCGACGCAACCGAAGTGTGGGTGGGAGTCTATGCCGCCAGGCCTGACCCCGACGGCGAAGCAACCAAGACCCAAGAACAGCTGCGAGTGTCGTTTGAAGGCTTCGACATGCGATGGACTCAGGAGTGATGGACGGTATCACTCGGATGAAACAAACAAACAAAACAAGACCCTCAGGCCGCTATAGATTGAGCGACCCCATCTCACGCGGACCATATGAGCATCGACTAAGTCAGACCAGATCAAATCACTGCAGCTCCAGGTCCAGCTCCGGCTCGACCTCTTCCTGTGCCGATTCCCATTGACAATGCTTCGCATGGCATAGGCTCTCCACGTATGTCTCGTGAAGATTCCGCCCTCGGTATCTTCCCAATCCGTGTCCCCGTACCGGGGGGTCCATTTGGCATTGTCGCAGGCCGTGTTGTGATCATGCCCCGGTGAAATGTACACCACAGCTTTGGCACCCTTTGCGAGTAGATCCGTTGTGGATCAACGGGATTTTGGTCTTGTCAGCTTCTATACAAGGGGTTTATTAAATGTCCCTTGTGTGTTTAACCTTGCCTGCACTTGTAAGTCGGCGTCAAATCCTCAACAGAACCGAGGTCCATATCTATCGCCCAGTCATCGCCCAGGCTCAAAAGCATGCATTCCGAGTCCTTTTCATTTCCAAAGCCGACATCATCCTGACGGCTCCACGGCTCACGAGCCACTAGAGGTGACAACACCCAGTGTATGGTACACTCTGAGAGCCCTGCTGTCTTGAACCAGAGTGACAGTGTCAGCCGAGAAAAGCGTCTGATCAAAGCATTGATGCCCTTTCTTGGCTAGCTGGCTGGCTGATCTCCTCGCTGGCTTGTTATAACAGTCGCAAGCATCACGATCGATGCGTGAACGGACTTCACTACAGGGAGAAAGAAAGTGCGAACATCCATCCAGTGGATATTCCCGCAGGTGCCAAAACACTATTCAGGCCAGAGAGAGGGTCCACCGTGGAAGAGACAACAGGTATTTCGGTTTTGGTCCCTTCAGCGGCAGACTCGCGCGAGCCGGGTGAGTACAGGGCCCTCAGCGGGGTGAGCTGGCCGTGGATTTATGTACCACCCCTTGGCGTCTCAGGAAGCAATGCACAATCTCTTCGGGCCTCACGGCGTGCTCACCCAGACGGCACCGCTTTTTAAAACGATCTGCTCGCGACTCGCCCTCTTCTCACCCTTCGACCTACGTTTCAACTCATCCGCGCTTCGAACGTCTGGTTTCTACCACGCTATTCGTCCGAGTCTTAGGAGTAAAAGAGTCAGCTAGTCTTAGTTTTGGAACTGCTTTTATAGTCTACTGCGGGCTGTGCTTTCCGTGTACATGGCTGTGACCCAAGTATCGACTGCAGAAATCATGGGCTCACATCCAAGAAAGGGTAAATGAGGAGATCAGGTCAAAAATGCCAAAAAAAAGATGTTCCTGACCTTGATGATGTGCGGTCATGGCCCTATCTGACCGCAGCCATCAAGGAGGGTCTCCGACGGTATGCTGCTGCACCTTCCCACCTCGAGCGTGTGGTACCAGCGGGCGGTACGACAATAGAGGGCAAATTTCTTCCACAAGGAACGATTATTGGAGTCCAGCCGTATTCAATGCATCGAAACGAAGATGTGTTCCCCCACACAGAAGATTTTATGCCAGAGCGGTGGCTGGCAGAGACTGACGCCATGAGACACCACTTCACTGCCTTTGGCCTGGGTTGTCGTGTCTGCATGGGACAGCACCTAGCTTGGATAGAGATGAGGCTCGTCTTGGCCGCAATGGCTCGCAGATTCCAGCTTCTCCTCCCAGACGATCACGACCCGTCAACTATGGAAATGTAGGACTTCTGGCTCGTCTTTCCAAAGGGCCACAGACTTGCTTTGAACCTAGTGGAGAGAACGGAAGGGATTCACGCGGTGAAATGACGACCGCAGGCAGGGATCTCGGCGTGGGCCGTCAGAGTTATGGTCATCGAAAAGTATAGAAGAGTGTGAAACCCAACCAGTGTACGGAGTATCCGTAGGCTGGCAACGCCAAGTAGTTCTCCCAGCGAAACATACCTGTATCTTGTCACTTGCCTTCACTTCTTTTCTCTTCACCATGAAAGCCTTGACCTCTGATTCGACGATGACCGAGTTTCTTCTGCATCCTACGACGTTGCTCTGGCCCTGAGGCTTTCCATCGTTCAACGTCGGTCCTCTCACTTCGCCTCAATCCGACCCGGCAACGCTGCGTTGGTGACAGTCACGCTGTGATTAAATGAATCCAAATGCTGCTTGTTTCGTAAAGGCCTCGGGTAAAAAGCTCAATTGATAAGGAATATAGTACCGTCCACGAACCAGCCGTCAGCCCTGCACCATTAAAGCCAGTATAACGATGGTGCCTGGTGCCGGCTCCGCCACCACGATGGGTGTGTGAAGGGTGTTCTCTCACCTGGCTCGAGCGTGCCGAAGGTGAGAAAGGGCGGCATTACCTTGTTTCCCTATCCAGGGTGAGGCCGGAACAGTTTTCTTTTGCCTTCGGCAATTCTGCTTCTCTACTTCGGCCACCTCGTCTCAACCGCTTCATTCCAGAGGTCGTCTGTTGGACCTGCCATAACATAGTCCCAGTATAGGAGGGTGTGCAAGGTCCTATCCAACTCCTCCCACACTAATCTCTCGTTGGTGATGTACGTACCAAGACGAGCCGCAAACCAACTGCGAATTGCGATGCCGCTGGAAGCAATGCCGCCGAGGACCACGGCCCAGAGGACCAGGCTGTCAATGGTGGAACTCTGTGATGCGTGGGTGGTGCCATGGCCGTCGCTTCTCTGGCAGTCTAGACGCAGCTGTTCATACAACAACCCTGCTAATCCATGCCTAGGTTGATCGCGTGATCCGGACGGGAATATCACAAGGTTTGCATATATCAGAGTTGAGAGTCTGGCGATTTCATAGCGGCATTGTATCTCCGTCCCGGTCTTATTAGAGGCTAGGCTACCCAAGGTCGGCAGGGTGAGCAGCCGGTGTAGTATGATGATGGACTGTGTAGCCAGCTCCGACATAGAGCACTTCAGTGGGTCGTTGCGCTCATACTGGTCAATGGCCGCTGTGAATTTACAGGCTTGCAATACAACCTCTTTGAGGCGGAGATCAGGGTTGTGATCGTCACAGAAGTGAAATCCCGAACCCAGATTTGACAACAATGTGCTCGCACTTGTGTCGAACTCGTAAGCTGGATTGTCCCCCCGTTCGGCGAGGAATGCTAGCAAGGAGAATTTGGGTAGTCCAATGCGCCGGTTCGCGCGATGCACGTCCTCTCTAAAATAACCTCCAGATTAGACCCCTTACCCACTGGATTGCTATATATCCCCACTTACAGTTGGAGAGGATGAGCTAGTCCTGGCGGTAAAGTCTCTAGGCCACCCCGTTGCTTGACCAATTCAGCTGCTGCACGGTAGTGCTCCTCGGTAGGTTTGAAGCGGGCATACAACGCAAAATTGAAGCCCTTGGAGACGGGTGAGTCAGGTATAGGTTGCTCTCGTGAAGGTATCAAATCTTGTAGTCCCGAGGTGGAAACATTCATGATGCAGGCGATCAAGGCGACCGACGGCGGATGGGTCAAGGAGTTGATGGCTTTTTGGATCAGCTGAATAGCCTTGTTTTGATGCAGAAGTCTAACAAGGCTGAGAGTCCTTTGCATTGTGGGGTCCGTTGACGACGCCAAACACAAGCTGGCTGCATTCGAGATCTGCGCATGGTATTCAAGGTCTGACTGGACGCTGGCCGTGCGCCACGCCGTGATCGTGCTTTTCAGGAGCGCTCCTTGCAGAGCTGGAGAGTTCATTGGCCAGAGGACTTCATACACATAGTCCAACCCCCTTCGCATAAGGACCGGGAGTTCGTCAGATTGGCCTGAATCAAACGGGTCAACCTGCCCTTGGCCCAGCAGGCTTTGCGGACAAAGGCAGAAGACCGGAACGTCGTCTTCATTCTCCGAAGAGTGGTCGGCGAACGATAGAACCCTGCTCCATGCAAGCTGATTGGGGAGCTTTTCTTGGGTCAAGGAGTGGCAGTTGGGGCAATATACTTGCTGCTGCTTCTTGTTCCTCCTCTTGACATGCGACATCCGCGCAGCATGGGCCTTGACCTCCATGATCTGAAGCGCATGCTGCTTTCGAGGGTCTTTGGCGCCATAGTGCTGGATCAAGACGAATTGTGCGGGCGCGGGTGCCATCTTTCGCATGATTGCGAACGGGTGAAGAGACACCCAGAGCATGGGAAGGCCATTTTAAGGATGCTGCACCGTCAATTCGATAGTCGAAGAGCGGGTGACGGTCAGTCAAGTTTGAAGCTCATACGTAGTTTGAACTACTGCAAACCCGCTTAGCGAGTTTGCCCAAAGCAGTTTCCGCAGACTTCTTGTCTCTGGTTTCGCTAGCGAGAGCCAGCGGGATGGCGAGAGATCAAGCCAGGCACGCGAATCATGTTGCGACATCGCAGCCACATGTTTTGTCAGCGCAGCGGAAGATCGCCTCGTAGCTCTGCGGGTGACTTCGCATCGACGGCTGGTATCAAGTGATGCCCAGGTCAGTTGTGGCTCATCGGAACCTGGACCGGCCATTACACCGTAGCTTTCGCGACGTTGCGAAATTCCCTCTTCTGGTAGCAGGTTTCTAGAACGGACATAGTGATATGATCCCAGCAATAGCGAGACAGATGCAGGCCAACGTTATTGCGACTCAAGACTTCTACAAGCCTTAGGCGCTTTGATGCTATGCTGAACGTCGAAGGTATGCAGAAAGACAGCGTAGTCTAGGAAAGGCTTGCCAGCCACGATGAATCAGAAGCGGTGATTCTGAACATGCTTGCCCAAGCACGGACATCACTGTCGATAGAAACGAGCGCACTTATATAGTACGGGATGGGGTGCTGAAGAGATCTGAGAGATTCCTGAGCCTGAGTAGGCTGGGAAAAGGGCAGTGAGGACACCGACACTTATGTAAGCGACCCAGGTGATCGAAATTGCCGAAGTTGCCCCGGGAGACTGTCGACAGTGACTGCGAGGGGCGGCTTGAGCGTGAGCACCTCTCCACAAGCCTCGCCACTGCCAACAAAGATCCGCAATGCTCTCCTCGGTGAAGTTGAGTGTGGTCCTGCTGGCGGGATCCGCACTCTCCAAGCAACCAACAGCGCCTGAGCCGTTTGCGGCTCCCTTGAGAGAATTGGAATTCGGGCAACTCAATTTCCTACACACGACGGACACGCATGGATGGCACGCCGGCCATCTCCTGGAACCCTCTTTCAGCGCTGACTGGGGCGACTACATTGACTTCGCCTCGCGGTTGAGGGAGAAGCTCGAAGCCGAGGGGAAAGACCTGCTGATCGTCGATACTGGCGATCGCGTCGAGGGCAATGGCCTCTACGACGCATCCGAGCCCAAGGGCCTCTTCACCTTTGACATCTTCCGGGAACAGCACATGGACATCATTTGCTCCGGGAACCATGAGCTGTACAAGCAGAACTCGTCTGAGAACGAATATCTGATCACTGTCCCTGCGTACGCGGACAGCTATCTGGCGTCGAATCTCGACATCCAGGATCCGAACACAGGACAACTTGTCCCTCTCGCTCCCAGGGCGAAGAAGTTCGTCACCAAGAAACAAGGCATCCGCATCATGGCCTTCGGCTTCCTCTACAACTTTGATCGGAACGCCAACAACACGGTCGTCCAGCGCGTGGAGCGCGCGATCCAAGAACCGTGGTTTCAGGCGGCGATCCGCGATCGCGAAATCGACCTCTTCGTCGTGATCGGCCATGCCCCCGTGCGCTCGGAAGAGTTTGACGTGATCTTCAGGGCCATCCGTGCCGTGCAATGGGATACGCCAATCCAGTTCTTCGGCGGGCACTACCACATCCGAGACTACCGCCGGTTTGACAGCAACTCGTACGGCCTGGCCAGTGGGCGATTCATGGAGACGCTTGGATTCCAGTCCATCAGCGGATTGTCTACAAACACCAGCCGGTCAGCGTCAACTCCATCCTTCTTCAGGAGATACATCGACAGCAACCTCTACTCGCTATATCACCATTCCGGCCACAACGCGTCGACCTTCCACTCGGACCGCGGCCGCAACATCTCGCAGGCCATAACAGAAGCGCGCGCGGCGCTGGACTTGGACCAGACCTTTGGCTGTGCGCCACGGGACCTGTGGATGGCTCGGGCGCCCTATCCCAGCAAGGACAGCATCTTTTCCTGGTTGGAGGAGGATGTCTTCCCCGGCATCGTCGAGGATGCCGGCCGCAGTGGTCGCCCAAGACTCGTCATTTCCAACACCGGAGCCATCCGCTTCGACATCTTCAAGGGGGCGTTCACCAAGGACTCGACGTACATCGTATGCCCGTTCACAAGCGGATTCCACTACCTCAAGGATGTCCCGTACGAGAAGGCCAAGCACCTGATCAACATCCTGAACCGCGGCGGAGAGATCTTTGAAAACGTCGACCCTTGGTATGCGACGTGGAAACTGGGCCCTCCGGAACAGATGGGCGTAAAAGAGGATGTCGTTGTGCCTCCGTTTCATCAGGCGGGATCGTCGTCCCAGACGACGCTTTCTAGCGACGTCCGCTTGACGCCGGGGTACACCACCCACGATGACGCGGGTGACGATGGCGACGATACGATCCACTCGCCAATTTCGTTCTACCGGGTGCCGAACTGCATTCAATCGACCATCAACCCGAACCAGGTCGCTCTGGATGGTGAAGGCGTCGTCGTGGACGTGGTCTTCAATGAGTTCATCCAGCCTTGGATCTTGCTGGCCTTGAAGTTCCTGGGTCTGGAGTACACGGACGAGGATGTCGACAAGTATATGCCGGAGGAGAACCTGACGACTCTGATAGCGAAGTGGGTAAGCGAGAACTGGAAGGATAACTGCAAGGGTTGAGCCACATCGTCCCGGTGTACTACGGATGGACCATGCACACAGAATGTACGATACGGAGTCCTTACATACAAAGCGCATGATAGATTTAAACGGGGTTAAGCCGCGTTTCCGTATTATTTTGGTTTCCGCTGCGTCGTGATTGATAGAAGATTCGGCCGTGAAAAGGCGCGCCTGCCACTGATAGCAGGATCCTGGTTACTGACGATGTTCCTCCAGCCGCCACATCCGTGTCAGGACTTTTCCAACAAGTCGACCGTTCAGAATTTCTCCTTCAACCACCCGACAATTGCCTCCCCAAACTCCTTGGGCTTGTCCAAATGCGCCCAGTGGCCTGAATCAACGACCACTTTTGTGCAGTCGGGAATCAACCCGGCATCGAGACTGAGCTGCAACATCTCCGGGCGGCAGACGTAATCTCTCTGGCCACCAAAGAAGAGGAACGGCACCTTGATCGGAAAGTTCTCCTTGGGGATTTGATTGTTCGCTTCGTCCTGCACGCCAAAGACATTGGAGCGATAGTAATTCAGTGGGGCGTCGAAGCCGGGCGGTTCCTTAAAGGAGGCGATCCATTTCTGCTTGCGCTCCTCGGTGGCGTAAGCCATGGTAGGTTGCCTCTTGTCTGCCAGGATGAAGTCCCTCACCCCGTCTTTCTTGCACAGAGTTTCGAGCCAGGTTTCTGGTTCGCCATGCGCGACGTCCCACATACTTTCGAGGTGCGAGTTTATCACTTCGGCGCCGTCCTCGCCGGCAAACAGCTTCCAGTACCAGTAGATGCCGTAGCCGAAGATGCCTTCAGTCGCCTGCAGGACGCCATCGAGGTCGAAGGGTTGGCCAGGTGTGGGAATGAGGTAGGAGACATTCATGAGGACAAGGCCGGAGCAGCGTTCTGCATGGAAGTTGTAGAAACGCTGGGCGATAGCAGAGCCCTAAGTTTGGAAGGATCAACAGGTTCTGCTTGAAGCAGCAGATCAATCAGCTTACCCAATCATGACCAACGGGAATAACCCTATCGAGACCTTCCTTGTCGATGATCTCCTTGAGGTCCTGCGACAGGAGCTGGAAATTGTACGATTCTTTGTCCGTCGGCTTGGATGTGCCATTGTAGCCCAGACAATCAACGGCAATGACGCCGTAGCCGTTGGGAAGCAGATAGTCACGAATGGCGTCCTCGAAAGTGTCAGGCGCATCTGGGAAGCCGTGGATCAGAAGGAGAGTCGGCTTATTGTCCCTTGCGGGGCTGGTGTAGTACGTGTAGGTGAAACCTCGGGACACATCGAGAGTCTTTTTCTCGAGTTTGTCCATGATGAGCTGTCTATATGGAATCAACGCGCTTTTTGGGTCTGGTGGGACAAGGGAAAGAAGATGTTCTTGACAGCTGGACGGGAGCCTGATGAGGCTCTGATCTTATATCTTGCTGACCGGCTGTCTGACGTGGTGAGAGCCGCCGAATGAGGTTGTCCATTGCTGCTAGCTCATGTCCGCAACTATTCAGCTCGGCTCCTCAATCTCGTTGCAACCGCACAAGGTGCCACCATTGGCTAATGAGGGACACGTCGGCATTGGCGGTATCCAGCCAATCCGAATTGCAGGGAGAGCTCGAAGAACACTTTTCCAGCCTCGGGTTCAGATGTGTTGGTGGATTGAGCGTGGAAGTCTAGTCTCCCATGCTCTGGCGATTGGCATTGCTGTCCATGGCATCAGACTGCGAGCTCATCGCCTCGTGCTAACTGCGGGTTGGCGCCGCTCGAGAATGGCGAGCTTGACTGTTGTCGGGAACTCATTTCAAAGAACAATAGAAGACAACTCAACTGCTGGCTGATTCTACGACGACACTGTAGCTTTCCAATTGAAAGATTCAGACGCATACAGAGAAACTGAGGGCCATGAATTGAAACAGAATTCAATTCATTGTTCTGTTAGCAAGACAGTTTCGCGCTCTCCGATTGGCCCATCAACAAATACATAGACATGCAAGAATCTTGCTGTGAATTTTCCAGACGCCGAATACCACCTGCGACACGTAACCACGAATTCATTCCGTGCACTAGACACATGTTGCAAAGATGACTGAGGCAGACCATTATGTGGGCTCTTTCACGGTGTGCAAGGGTATGGGGTGTTTCCTGCTGAGGCTCCAGCGTTGGGGAGATTTGCTAACGTCTTGGTGAACCAGAAATCGCAACCGTGCCGTCCACGATATACCCTCCTGCAGAGTTATGACGCCTCTCCCTTGCGGCAGTTGACCGCGGTTAGAGGAGTCGATCGCACTCATATCCCGCCCGTCGGGCGGACGTATTTCGCGTTTCCACCACGAAGACATGCTACTGTTCGTCAGTTGCATCATGGTAACAGAGCAGCCCAAGGAGTCTCGTCTCCATCCGAGGTCTCCTTCGAGGACCATAACGATGACAAGAATACCATTGACGCAGCTTCTGCAGAAGTCGGGCTTCAGAAACGCGTCTCGGCGCCGGAAAAGAGGACTAGGACAGGGCAGCCGCGCGCCTTCAAAATCGAGATTCCCAAAGTCAATGTCCAGTCCGCCATTGAGACGATGCAATTAGCACGTACCCACGGCCTTACGACGGAAGAAGTGGCTCTCGGGTCTTCCCCACAGCCGGCGAGACCGATGAGGTTCCCCATTTCAGTCAGGCAGGACGAGAGGTTAGCCGCTAGCATGAAGGCGGCCCTTGAAGAAGCTAGACGAGGAGCAAGGATGAAGGCCACCCTACACTCGAGGCAGAAGCTGCCTTTGATGGCTGAAGATACTCAGGAGGCGCTCCTGAACCTGGTCAATGATAACGACGTGGCGATCGTCTTGGCCAAAACTGGCTCTGGAAAGACCACTCAGGTCCCTCAGATCCTGCTCGATGACATGATAATGTCCGGTGGTGGTCCGAACGCGAACATCGTATGCACACAGCCTCGGAGGATGGCAGCAACCTCTATTGCGCAGAGAGTGGCCCAGGAGCGTCATGATACCGATGGTACCACAGTTGGCTATCACATTCGCAACGAGAATTGGTTGCCCGGATCTTGGGGTTCTATCACGTATTGTACTACTGGCATTCTCTTGAACAGACTGATCGCCGATGCAGAGCTTACCCTATCTGCTCACTCCCATATCATCGTTGACGAGGTGCATGAACGTGACATACAGATTGATCTTGTTGTGTCGCTTCTTCGCAACGCAGTCCGTGCTAGCAAGGCAGCAGGACGGCCACACGCTAAGATTATCCTCATGTCTGCTACAATCGATCCTTCGACGTTCCTCACTTATTTCACGCGACCAACCCATGCCGGCATTACCCTTACCGCCGACTACCTGGATGTGGAAGGAAGACACGCGCACATTGAGAACCATTACCTCCCAGAAATCCTGCTGGATATGTCGCAGGGGGGTGGACTACAACAGCCGATGTATCACTACATCCAGGGCAACCACCCTCTGTCCAGTCGACGTTATGTTGAGCATGAGATGCAATTTGCTGCGAAACAAGCCAGACTTGTGTCTGCCCCGACTAAGGACGAAACAAATCACGGCGAACATACGCCGACTCACGTTGACGCCGACGAGTCCGCAGAACCGACGGGCCCCTTGTATGTTGGCCTGGCCGCTTCGGTAATAGCTCATATTGCGCTCACCAAACCTGAGGGCGACATACTAGCATTCTTTCCTGGAGCTACGGACATGGAAAATGCCGAGCAGCTGTTGCGCAGCGGCCGATTCGTCAACGCGGGACTCGACGTCCGGGATCCGGACAAGATCAGAATATTCAAGCTTCACTCGCTACGCAGAGAAACGAATAACGAAGTCTTCAGTCCAGTACCTCGGGGCTGTCGAAGAATTATACTGGCGACGAACATCGCAGAAACCTCAATTACGCTCCCAGAGGTTGTCTACGTCGTTGATACGGGCAAGGAGCGTAACAGCCTTTTCGACCCTTCCACGCTCGCGAGAAGCTTACCGTATGTCTGGACAAGCAAGACAAGTTCAATTCAACGGCGTGGACGAGCCGGACGTGTGCGCAACGGCCACTACTACGCCCTCTTCACGAAGGAACGACATGACTCGTTCCGAACGATGAACCGCCCTGAGATTGGCGAATCCGACCTCGCCGAAGTGGCCCTGCAATTCAAGGCTTTCTCACATCACGCCGATGTCGAAGATCTGCTCCTTGACACCCTGGACCCACCCAGCCGTCATGCTGTTGACAACGCGATTAGACAGCTGCAGAGTCTAGGCGCTCTGACCGGGAACGGCGACATCACGAGCCTTGGCAGGTTCCTCTGGCAACTCGGAATACATCCGGCTTTGGGAAAGGCAATCCTTCTCGGGTCTCTGTTTGGATGCCTGGAGCCCATGCTGATCATTGCTTGTCACGATTCTGGATCTCCGTTCATCTCGAATCTCGGGATGAGCATGGAGAAAGTGCGACAGGTCAAGCAGCAATACCTACCTCAGTATGAAACGGACTTTGCGTGGATTATCGAAGCATTTAGAGAATATCATGCAGCAAACATCGCGGGTGACGGCAATCTCATGCGAGAGCTGCGGGAGACCAAGCATATACGACACCGCGCTTATCTTGATATGATGGCAACGTGTGTGGGACTCCATAATACCCTGGCGCGTATCGGATTGGTTCCGGCACCGCAGTCCGGCAAGACCCTCTTCGAAATGCTTCCCGCAGCTGTCAATGCCAACCGCAGCAACATGGTCCTCGTCAAGGCACTCCTTATCAACACCGTTAGTGCCGAGTTGGCTGCCTGGCCAGGCAAACAAGAACCCGATCTCTATAGCTGGTCCGTCGACAGCCCTGTTCTCAGGGGCTTGCTTTCAAAACTCGGGGTCAACGAAGCGAAGACGAACTCGCAGCGGCGCCAGAAGAAGATATACCGAAGCTACGGTCGCTTGATGGCATACACGTGGAAACGCGAAGCTCCCGATGGTTCCGGCGATATAGTCTTTCTGGAACAGGCATCCATGGTGACACCACTGATGGCGGTCTTGTTCTGTCAGACGCTCGCCCTGCAGAACGAACAAACCCTGCAGCTCAACGGCTGGCTCTCGCTTCAACTGTCGGCACCTGAAGACCTTCCAGCGGCGATTGCCGGTAAACTTGCGACCGTCATGCTGGAATTGAGGAAGACCATCGACCGCCTCATTAGCCTTGCATGGCTGGATCTCGAAGGACTCGCTCAGGAGACGCGAGAGAACGAGTTTTCTACTACTTCTGAACAACGGCCACACCAGCATCACCTGGGCTCGGGATTGCGAAAAGTCATGGTCGATGCAGTCGTCAAAATGCTCGACGCAGATGCAGCGTACTGGGCAGAATTCAGGTCAAGGCGTCGGGAAGAGATCGATCGAGAACTCGAGCGGCTGGAGAATGAAAGGATACAGGCCAACGCCCTGCTAGAGGACGAGAACGAAGACATTGATGAAAACGATGACGAACCCGAAGCGGTGGTCTCAGCTGGTAACTAACGCCGTTGCGTTTCAGGCAGAGTCTGAGAATGAGCGTGGGGGAAGTCTCCCTCGAAAGAAGGTGAGATGGAAAGTGGCAGAAACGACGAGTCTCCCATACGGAGCATATTCGACTCCCTTTGAATTCGGGGTGTGTAATTTCTATACATAAGCCATTGTACAAAAGGCGGAGACCAGGACCAGGAAACTGCATGTTGCAATCGACATGTGTAGACAGGACGATGAAAAGCTGCACCCGGGTAATATATAAGCTGTATGATAGAGTGAGTTTCCAGCCTAGCTCACTGCCACTGTACGGAGTAGATCGAGGCAGCCAGAGCCTGCCTGTACTAGGTTGCCGTATCTGCGTTCCTACGAGCCGGATGCCTCGTTGATGAGACGATGATCAGGGTCGGAGAGGCATCATAATTACTGCCTGTGTATCCTGC
The DNA here is from genome assembly GCA_002099365.1 of Phialophora verrucosa. Lineage (NCBI taxonomy): Eukaryota > Fungi > Ascomycota > Eurotiomycetes > Chaetothyriales > Herpotrichiellaceae > Phialophora > Phialophora verrucosa. The sequence continues at coordinate 2,229,299 of MSED01000009.1, read as the reverse complement.
ATCCAACATCCATGGCCACGACAAGTGAACACTCAAGCCTCGAGAGGTCTCTACAGTCCGGCGACTCACTACTCCGTACTCGTACGGCCCATGGTCTCAATTCTGATGCTCAGCCCAAATGCTCATCGAATATCATTGCCCACGTCCTGACGCCCTCGCCACCCTGTCGCGGCCAGCCCTTTGCATCGACGCGGCCCTTGCCAATGACGACCTCTTCACAGACGCGAAAGCCCAACTTCTCAAACTCGTCCTTTGCGCTCGCCGCGGCCGTCTCCAACCACACGGGGACGTCTTCCTCCTTTGCCTTTTTCAAGAAATAGTCCATGCAAGCCTTGTACGCGGCGACGGACTTGTTGGCGGGCGCGTCGGGATCCCGCGCAATCATGGCGAGGTGGTAGAAGGCCCTGGTCTCGAAATCGACGTCCTTGTTGAAATCCGCGGGGTAAGGGTCCTCGCTCGGCGCGCCGCTCGACTGCGACGGCGCGGCCGGCTGGTCGTAGCTGTGCTCCCCACTGTCTGGGATGCTGAGGTATTTGGCCTTGAGCCTTCTCGCGGCGGACCGCCATTCCTGCAGGATGGGCCCCGGGTTGCGGCGGGCCTGTGACGGCGGGATGCCGCAGAAGTCAGGCGGCTCGAACAGCGCGGCGGCGGCGAAGTTGCCGGCCTCGATGAGCACGACGTTGGATTTCGCGGCCGCCGTGATGCCGAGCGTGAAGTGCTTGGTCAGCCGCTCGGGGGTGATCACTTGGGACGGGTCGGACGAGGGGTCTGTGCCGTCGATCTCGGTGATGAAGGCGGTGGTGAGCGGCGTGGTCAGGTATGCGCGCGAGAGGAGCGAGATGAAGCTGTCGAGCCATTTCTGGTCGGGGGAGGAGGTCGTTCTGACGTCCGTAGACATGTTGGAGAGCGCGCAAGCCTACTCTGTGGGCTGTCTTTCCTGCCTCGCTTTCGGTCCTGTCTAGTATGGAGGTGACCGTACAGTAAGACTAAGTGAGGCGTTAATGGGCGAGTACTTGGAACGGAGGAGTGGACAATGTCCCAATTCAGACAGAAAATGCTCGTATCAGAGCTGGACAGTCAGTCAAATCGTCCGTTACAAACCTCCTTCGTGGTGGACGGGGATAGATGTACTGGTACAGTGTAGAGACAGAGACACCGATCAGATCAAACGAGGGGCGCCGTGCTTATGAGCTGAACATCGCCGTGCGTCTAAGTGGAAGAAGCTGGCAGGCGCTAGGTGCGTCATTGGCCCCCGGAATCTCATCCCCTGGTCCTCGTTGGGCGTTGTCCCTGTTGATCTCTATCTTTGGGAGTCCGAACGCTACTTGTCGTTACTCCGTAAGGAGAGGATCGAGCAACGGCCCCCAAGCGCGGGGTGATGCGGAGGGGATTGTTCTAGGACACCAGGGGAAGCTGGGTGGCTGGGCGGTCCTCAACGGCGCCGATGGTGTGAACCACGAGGGGAAGGTCAACATCTATCACAGCCTTCCGTCTGTGTCCCAGACGAACTTCGAGGCAATGGCGGCAGAGAATCGCCGCAAAACTGTCCTCATCACAGGATGTTCTCCCGGTGGCGTCGGCCATGCCCTGGCCCTTGCATTCCATGCTCGAGGCCTCCGAGTCTTCGCCACGGCTCGAACCACAAAACAAATCAGTGACCTGACACTTCAGGGAATCGAGACCTTGCCGCTGGTCGTTGACAATGACGAGTCGATCCTGTCGTGTTACAGAGACGTTGAGCAGTTAACCGAAGGTCGAGGTCTCGACTACCTTGGTGAGTAATTACTTCTCGCAACCCGCCTGGCAATCTTATGGGGCTGACGACGAGGGACGCCCACAGTCAACAACGCTGGTGTCTCATATATAATGCCTGCTTTGGATGTCGACATCGACGAGGCCAGAAGGATATTCGACGTCAACGTCTTTGCAGTGATGCGGTTGTGCCAGGTGTTTGCACCCTTACTCATCAGCGCCCGTGGTACGATCGTGATGACTGGTAGCTTGGCTGGAGTCATACCGTATGTGTTCGGCTCCGTGTACAACAGTTCGAAGGCGGCTTTGCATGCATACGCCAATACTTTGCGCGTCGAGCTAGCTCCCTTTGGTGTCAAGGTCATCACTGTCCTCACAGGTGGTGTCAAGACAAATATCAACTCACACGTCAAGCGCGTCTTACCGGAACACAGCGTTTATAGCCCGCTCGAAGACAGCTTTGTCCGACGTCAAGTCCACTCGCAGGAGGGTGCTATGCCAAACGAGGCGTTTGCTGAGAGTGTGGTCAAGCAGGTCCTCCCAGGTAATGGACCATGGCCTTGGAGGTGGCTGGTGAGAGATGCCAGAAAGAGATGGATCTGGGAAGGCAACAAGAGCTGGCTAGTGTATTTTGTCTCTGGGGGCTATACATGGACTGGCCTCTTCGACTGGTGGATGACTCGTGCATTTCAACTTTCAAGACTGAACAAGGAAAAGACTGTTTGAAAACGGGAACAGATTTGCAGAATACGGCATCATCCTGGCGACCTTCCCAAGGCGAGAATCACGCGCGGAGTCACGAAGCTCAGGTGGAAGCCGTGGACACGACACTGGAATGGGAGTGTAAGGGCAGAAACCAAATCCAGAGGTTTGTGTGATCTGTTGCAGCAGAGATCAGAGCGCACGCTGAAGCCCGCAGGGAGGCCTATCGAAAAACTACCTCCCTCTCCAACGGCCTACCAAGCCCACATCAACTTATGAGCCAGTACCCTCTCTCCGAGTCTCTCATATAAGAAAGCATTGATCCAACTATCGTTCGTGCGACTCATCCTGCCAAACACCGCACCGCCCTTCCACGCAACGACCTGCGGATCCAACTCCCTAGGTGGCCGTCCAATAAGGATGTCCTTGCTATACCCGGGTAACATGCCCTTGAGGGAATCCTCAAGATGAGCAGCAAGCCCTGGGATTATGCTCGTGCCGCCCGTCAGCATGATCCCAGAGAGAAGGTCGGATGTTTTCTGGCTAGAGCCACGCGCCGCGTGGGTTATGCTCGTCACAATTGCACCGGGAAGGGGGTAAATGGGTAATATGTCGTCGCGCCGTTCAAGAGGGAGAGCTTCCTCCTCCTCGGGCTTTGGGAGAGGCGGTGCCGTGTTTTGTTGGCCTATGCCGCCGGTAGGCACGCCGTCCATACCGTCCATGATTGTGTCATCGGGCGCCGGTGTGCCGTTCTCGCCAACGTTGTTTGGTGCGCGAGCGGGTGAGCTTGCGGCGGAGGGTTGCGGCGTGGAGTCCATTTCTTTGATGTTGCTGAAGGAGGGGCGGCGGGAGTCTGGGTTGAAGGATTCGTGTGTAGTGGTGACTCCGTTGGTCAGGAGGCCGTTGGCATGTCCGTTCATCTTCGGACCAGTTTTGTTGGTCGAGTTCAAGACTTCCTCAGGTGCGATGGAAGTGAGGATCTCTGCTTGGGCGGTAGACGTCGGATCATTTGGTCTCCCATCATAGATATCGTAGGACCGGTCAATGAGCTTATGGCGGCCGATAAGTTTGCCATTGTCGTCAAGGACTTGGGGCCTGAAGAGGCCCATTGGGGCGAGTATGACCTCGTCATAGATTTTGAAGGTGTATCTTCTCGTGTCCTGGCCGGGCGCGCGGAGATGGAAGTCATACAGTTGTACGGAAATGTCGGCCTCGGTCATCGTGCAGTACTTTTGTTTCAACTCTTCTGCGAGCTGAAAGTCGTATCGGCGATTTAAGTTGAGTTCTGAGTACGGGAAATGGTTGTAGATTATCATCTTGACGAACATGTCCGTGATGTCTCGTCCGCCGTACTTCAGATTGACACGCGAGTTGTCAATGATCATGCCATCCTCCACGCAGGAGATTGCCGTTTTCTGGGCACCGATGTCCACGATACAGCAGGTGGTGAAGCCAGCACCAAACGAAGCGGCCAAGCTCTCCTGGATGAAGCACACCCGTCCGAAACCGAATTCTGTAATGGCCATGTCAAGTAAACTTGTCACGTACGTGCGCTCGTAGTAGTCAGGTATGACAATCACGATACTATACTGTGCCCAATCATCCCTGGTGCGTAGGTCCAGGTCGAGTTGTGATCTAATTGCCTCCTCAAGGATGATTCGAATGTCGTCGTACAGGAAGCGCTTTGACTCGTAGTCTCGCTCGTTCATCCAGCCATGCCTGATCGGCCAGTACAGTTTGTACCGTGGGTTGGACTTGTCAGGTATTCGTAGAGCGGCCTTGCCTGTGATGTATTCCGGGGACGCGCTCGTATCGGTCCACTCAATGCGCATGGTGTCGTTATGCTCAGTGATGGTGTCGTATGTGTTTCTTCGGTTGTAGCTGGTCACCATATCCCTCGACTGTGGCAATACTTTCCTCTTGTTCATCCGCATCCTGACTTTCAGGTCTTGTGACATGCCTGAGAATTTCTTTGCGAAATCCTCACCGAAACGCTTCTCTGGCTCAGGAGGTGGAAGGCCGTTGTCTAACTTTGCTCTTTTCGGTGCAGGTTCTCCATTGTTTTCTTCGCTTTCGGACTTGTCTGATCTCCGTGCGATCACCATCGGTATCGTTCTTGGGAGAGCGTCATTGGCAAGCCCGACTCGTAGATTTTGCGATCCGATGTGTATCACAATGGTCTTTGCGCCGCTCGAAGCTTCATCTTCAGCCCCCTCTTCGCCCTCATCCATATCGGCATCTCCATCGGGTTCCACTATTTGGCCTTGTGCAAGTGCCCGGTCCCTGTCTCTAGCTTGCTTGATCATTCGATTGCGGTCTTCCTCTCGCTGGGATCGGTAGGCGAGTATCTGTTCATCTCGTTTGAGGTAGTCTGTGTAGTAGTTTTTCTGGTTGATGGCTTGAATGATCGGCCACGATGTCATCTCCATATTGTTGTCGGTTCTTTCGAGGCCTTCCTCCCGCAGGAGTGCCTTGCCACTCTTTTTGCCCACCATTTCCGCGGCGGTCTCTGCACGCTGAGGATGGGCTGGCGACGAAGGGGGGAGTTGCAGAGGAGTCGATGAATGCGAGTTTAGAGTATGGTCTATCTAGGACATCTCGTGTAAGGTATATGCGCTGAAGATGAAATATTCGTGCTTGTCGCAGGAGTGAGGATCTCACTGGTCAGAAATGAATCTACCATGTAGATTGAGCGTGTGCAAAGGCTCTGAATTGAAACTCCGCAAGATGTGGCGTAAAGTATGGGGGAAGAATGCGAGATCCGGTTGTGGCTCGTTGCTGCCAAGTGGCTTGACGAGGCTTCCACATCGACAACATCATCGTCACTCATATCAATCGTCTTACGATGTTCTTTGTTAGATTCGGGCATTTGACTCGAGTGACGGAACATTGAGAGCTTGGTCTTGTTATTCCCCTAGTTTGACGGTATAGAGACACAGAAGTTCGCTGAATTTGAAGATATGATTGTTTCGTGACCGCCTCACCTCTTTCATCCCGCCGAAGCCAACCGCAAACGACCTTGCAGAATGGGTGGCTCAATATCAAAGTTGTTGGGCAACCTCATATGGGGCAAGAAGGACATACGGATCTTGATCCTAGGACTCGTACGTCGCCAGATGCTGTACATTGGCAGCCAACAAGTCTGACTGTGCCCTAGGACAATGCTGGCAAGACCACCCTTTTATACAGACTCAAGGTACGCCATGTGTGACAAGACTCAGAGTTCTACGTCTAACACTGTGTCTAGATCGGTGAAGTGGTCACTACCATACCGACGATAGGATTCAATGTCGAGTACGCGCACCGACGCTCGCTGGTTCGACCCTTGGGACTAACAGCATCACCAGATCCGTGCAATACGGCAATCTCAATTTTGACGTCTGGGACTTGGGCGGGCAGACCTCAATAAGGCCATATTGGAGGTCATATTACGCTAACACAGCAGCTGTTGTTTTTGTCATTGACTCTACCGATATTGAGCGACTGGAGATAGCCGCGGATGAATTGAAGTCGATGCTGAACGAAGACGAGCTCAAGGATGCCGCCCTCCTGGTGTTTGCTAACAAGCAAGACCAGGTATGCAACCCTCTGAGCCTGGTACCTCGGGACAGACGCTGACGAACGATATAGCCGGGCGCACAGGGTGCTGGAGAGATCTCCGAAGCCCTGAGACTGGGCGAGCTGAGAGATCGAAATTGGAGCATCGTTGCCTGCTCGGTGATCGATGGTAAAGGCATCAATGAGGGGATGGACTGGCTTTCGTAAGTTGATTGACTTTTGGCAGGTTCTCGTCTTGCTCATCATGCGTAGGCAAACGGTTCAGTCCGAGTCGTAATGGATTCTATGATATACCCAGCATCAGTATCGGCGTGTTCGAGTTGCAAGCATCAATTTAACTCTGCTCTTGGGTTGCCTGCGCCTTGCTGTCATCACAACCCCAGGGAGTATCTGAAACCCGCGGGCCACCTCGGTTGTGCAATGGTCCTCGTGTCGAAACCGGGGTAGAGTCCGACTATAGGGCTGCACTATCGAGCAGCGTGGCTTGACAGGAATCACATTGGAATTGCACTGATTCCCAGATCCACTTTTGCTGTAGTTCTTGTGCGCTGATGGTCAGCTTCAACAATGACCAGGTGCTGCTTTCTAGAGCGGCACCGAAGAGCAGTCCTGTGCCACTGTGCAGCTATCGTTTCTGCGGTTTTAGTGTCTTGACAAATGGCGCTGCGTTTGACAATAATCCATCCCGCCATCGACAAACGCAGTCTATGCGGAGTAGGAAATGCGGAGTGGCTGCTTGTAGGATATTTGGATTCCATTGACAGATCTGGACTCGTTTCGCTGTCCTTCGTCGTTTCACACAAGAAGCCAATTTATTCTAACTTTGCACCATAAGCGTGCATCTTGGTCGCCCTCTGTTTGCACTTCATGTCCTCCGCTTAAATCTCACCCATCGCATCTGTCACGCTGGCTCGCTCAAAGGGTCTCTTCATTCTCCTCGCCTCCGCCGCCCTCTTTACCCTCGTGACCTTCATCACTCTGGCTCCCTTTCGTGCTCCTCCTCGCCTGGGCGCTATCTTGAACCAGGTCCGACCTTTTAAGCCGACTACGTCCTCTACTAGCTCCTTCAGACCCGTCTCCACGTCCAGTATGTCCTCATCGAAGTTCAAGAAACCGCCTCAGGCACCGCCGAGCTTTACGGCCACTCCCGAGTCGTTGATGAAGGATACCAAAGATATGCTGGCTGAGTCGAAGAAGGTTACGGATGATATTGTGGCGAAACTATCCCAGAAAGATGCGACCTTCAAGAACGTGCTTCTGCCAATGGCCCACGACGAGAACCAGCAGACACTTAAGGCACACATTCTAGGCTTCTATCAGTCGGTCTCGACCGATCAGGCACTGCGGGATGCCTCGACGGAAGCGGAGAAACTCATGGACGACTACAGCATCGAGGCAGCTATGAGGGAGGATGTGTTCAATTTGGTGGACGCCGTACTCAAGAAGGGAGAGAAGCTGGATCCCGAGTCTCAGAGATTGCTGGAGAAAGAGCATAAGTCTTATGTACGAAACGGGCTGAACATCCCGGCTGGGCCGCAACGAGACCGCTTCAAGGAGATCAAAAAGCGGCTCAGTCAGCTGGGTATCGCATTCTCCAAGAACCTCAATGAGGAGAAGGGTGGAATTTGGTTTACTGCCGAAGAGCTCAACGGCCTCCCCGAAGACGTCCTGTCGCTGCTGAAGAAGCAAGACGACAAGTACTGGCTGACATTTAAATACCCCGACCTCTTCCCTACCCTGAAATATGTCACAAACAGCGCCACGAGAAAGAGCGTGTTTATCGCCAACGAGAACAAATGCAATCAGAATGTGCCACTGTTTAGAGAAGCCATCCTCCTCCGAGACGAAGCAGCTCGTTTGCTAGGCTACCCCAACCATGCTGCGTTCAGGATCGAGGATAAGATGGCGAAGACGACCAAGACTGTCGATGACTTCTTGGCTGATTTGCGCACAAGATTGAGTCAGGGCGGCTTGGATGAAATTGAGACTCTCAAAAAGATGAAGGAAGAGGATCTGAAGTCGCGAGGGGAGACGTCTGACGGCCGGTATTATCTGTGGGACCACCGCTTCTATGATCGCATGATGGAGGAGAAGGATTACCAGCTTGACCAACAGTTGATTGCAGAGTGGTTTCCGCTCCAAACAACTATCCGAGGCATGCTTGAGATCTTTGAACAGTTGTTCGGCCTTGTCTTTGTCGAAGTCGTGGGCAAAGACCGAGATGCAATCTCGCCCTCGGGCAAGGGTACGGACATTGTCTGGCATGAGGAAGTACAGGTCTTCAGTGTCTGGGACGATGAAGGTGAGGGAGGGGGATTCGTCGGTTACCTTTACCTCGACCTATTCCCTCGAACGGGGAAGTATGGACATGCCGCTAACTTCAACCTTCAACCTGGCTTCATTCAAGAGAACGGGACGAGAAGGTACCCAGCAACGGCGCTTGTCTGCAACTTTTCCAAGCCAACGGCAAAGAAACCCAGCTTGCTGAAACACGAAGAGGTCACGACTCTGTTCCACGAACTCGGCCATGGCATCCATGACCTCGTCTCTCGAACGACGTACTCCCGCTTCCACGGCACCAACACCGTTAGGGACTTCGTCGAGGCGCCCAGCCAGATGCTGGAGAACTGGTGCTGGACCCCTTCACAGCTGAAGGCGCTAAGCAGGCACTATTCGAGCTTGTCCTCGGACTACTACGAGTCCTGGAAAGAGGCAAACGGCGCAGGCGCGAGCAATCCCGAAGAACGCATCCCGGACGACCTGATTCAGAAACTGATCAAGACCAAGAACTTGAACGGGGCTCTGTTTAACCTCCGCCAATTGCATTTCGGCATCTTCGACATGACAATACACGAGCCGAAAGATCATCCTAGTCTTGAGGCGATGAATATCTCCGAGACGTACAATGCTCTGAGGAAGGATATCAGCAAGATCGACGGGCCTGAGGTATTGGGAGAGGGCAATGGCTGGGGTAACGGCCAGGCGACGTTCGGCCATCTGATGGGTGGTTACGATGCTGGTGAGTCTTCCCCCTTTGTGGCGACTTTCACGCTCTTTTGACGCCGACACTGACTTATCCCAGGCTACTATGGTTATCTGTCGTCGCAAGTCTACTCGACAGACATGTTCTACACGGTCTTCAAGAAGAACCCTATGGATCCGAAGGAAGGCCGACGGTACCGCCACACAGTCCTCGAGAAGGGCGGTAGCCAAGATGAGATGAAGACCCTCATCGAGTTCCTCGGCCGCGAACCTCAAACGGACGCTTTCTACGAGGAACTGGGTCTCACAAAATCGACGCAATCCGGCGCCGGCACGACCTGATGTGGGCCTTGTGGGTTCAAGTGGACTGGGATGGCCGTCTTGTGGTTATGTACAATACTTCCGCCTTGCTGGCGAAGATCAGGCTTCCTCCCTTGTATTACTGCATATGCGGGAGGAGGGAGGAGGCCGCTGGTGCGCGAGCACCGTAACAATTTAGTTAAACTCTAGACAATGGAGCAAGACCCGTCCACCAGCCGAACAACCAGCTCTGCCAGCCTTCATACCCTAATATTCTTACTCCTTACGGTGTCAAGCCTTGTACAGTTGCGATGAACACAGACTCGTCCCCCCTCCCTCTCCCATATGGTATGGCGTCCCAAACGACATTTGATACCTTCCCCTATCGCAGTCATGATGTTCCTCCAGGATATACCGACCTCAACGGTGGAGGAAGGGGCACATACCCAGGTCAGTGGGCGATTTTGGCACGTGGACGGAGTCGATCCGGATCAACAAGCGGAGGGATTAGCGTGCCAGTGAGCATTCTGAATACGTGCCGGCTTCCGAGATCCCACTTGCAGATTTTGACGTCGCCTAAGACAGAAGGCCCATTTAGCTACCTTTTAGAACTACATTAAGCATTAACTAGATTTTATTGACTAATTTTCTGCTTCTACCGTAGGAGCGAAAGGTAGCCTTACAGCCCTTAACGATCTACTTAATGGCATTATGGTGATACTTGTTACTCGAACGGTTTAAGTATTCTCGACGATCTCTACTCTATATTTTCTACTTGGTTTTAAGCGCCAGCTTTACTCTAGGTATAGTCAAATGGGAGAGGCCTGTACAGGGACCCCGGGCTTACTCGTAGAGGTTCTGTTGCTCGGAAGGAGCACGATGTGATGCTTAGCGGGCAACAAATCTTTGGCGGCGCGTAAGCAGCATAACATGTCTATTCAGACATGGTCCCGAGGGATGTTGAATGAATAGTCCCGGTCAAAGATCTTGTCCTTGCCTTCCCATGCCTCAAGGTGCGCCGTGATCAGCCATTCCGTCTTGGATGCCTTCATCCTCGTCCAACCTTGCACCGCGAGCTCCAGATCGCCACGGCCCAGCTCCTTTCGGAAGCTCTGCTCCGCGGTCGCCGACAGAGGGTCGTCCGGATGGACGGTTTCGATGATGGTCTGGTCGCTGCCGAACCTCCAGCCGTCCTCTCCTTCCCACTTCCCCGTGTCGTCCTCCAGCACGATTGTGACTTGGCCAGTGTTCAGGTCCTGCGTGATCTTGTTGCTGGTTTTGGCGGGACGCAGTATCGTTCTCTTAATTTCAGGCGAGCATTCTGCCGGTAAGAACTCGGGCAGCTGGGAGTCGAGCGGGTTTTCGAGACGCGTCGGGAGGTCGATCTTCGAATGCGCGCAGTCGATTGTCAGCGTCGTGCGTTCCGGCGACGGCCAGACGGTGGGGAAATACGTCGTCGAGAGAGCCACGCGAATGCGGCTCCCCACGCCGATGCGCTGACCCAGTTCGTTCAGCTGCAGTCTGATATCGTAGAATTTCCCAGGCTCCAGCAATTCTAGCTCTGAATGACTATTGCGGTGGGTCAAATTGAGGAGGCCCCATGAGATCCTTGTGGCGGCACCGTCGGGTAGGACCTCAGAGACAACGGCAACGATCATGGCGTTGGGCTTGTCGCTGGCCACTCGGAGGTGGGCGACCACAGGACCGAGAAGGTCCAGGGGCTCGGTCAAAACTTTGCTGTCGAAGACGAGAGAGCCACCAGCCTCTAAACGCTGGTCACCCGGTTCATCCGCATCCAGACCAAAGACGCACCACCTGCCTCCGGCCAAGCCCACCGTCTGGGGAGAGCATATTGACAGAAGCTCCCTGCTGGCGGCGACCTCCTCGGTGAGGCGGCCTGTTGCGAGACCCAGCGAACGCGCCGTTACCCCAGGACTCGGCCAACCGCTCTCAGCCACCCAGCGACCCGGACGAAATTTATAGTGAGTCTTGGGCGGTGCTGGGTCTTGGATGTAGGCACGAAAGGTTGGCTCTTCCATGATTCCAGTCTCACGGCCCTTCAGCCACTTGTCCCACCACCTCACCGTTTCTTGCAAGAAACCGATGGCTGGCCCAGGCTCGGCAAAGTTTGGATACTTGTGCGCCCATGGACCGATCAGGGCCTTTTTGGGGCAAGACAGATGTTGCAGATTTCGGAAGACGGTATTGGAATAAGGGTCCATCCATCCGCCTACCAGATAAACGGCGCATTGAATGTCGCCATAGTTTTCGCAGATAGAACCGTGCTTCCAAAAGTCGTCCCGACGCTGATGCTCATGCCAATCGACCATGTAAAGACCGCCAGCCTCCAGGCGCGCCAGCCAGAGTTCTCGCCACTTGTCACCGACTTGAGCAGGATCAGGCGGTAGAGGGTTCATGGCGAACATGGTAGCACCCCATAGAAAGTTGTCGACAAGCTGGCAACCACCCATGTAGTGAATGTCGTCGCCGTAGCGCTCGTCCGTGGAGCACATGGTCACAATGGCCTTGAGCTCTGGCGGTCGACGAGCGGCGACCTGAAGGCCATTAAAGCCACCCCAGGAGATGCCGATCATCCCTATCGACCCAGTGCACCAACCTTGGGCGGCGATCCATCTAAGCACTTCTAGGGCATCGTCCTGTTCCTGCTTGAGGTATTCCCCAAGCAAGACACCTTCCGAATCGCCGGAGCCGCGCATGTCCACGCGGACGCATGCATACCCATGAGAAGCCACATAGGGGTGGTTGAGGGCATCTCGAGGAGCCGTGTAGTCCCGTTTGCGGTAAGGCAGATACTCGAGAATGGCAGGGACTGGGTTTCTTGCGGCATCGACCGGTCGCCATACTTTGGCTGAGAGAACTATTCCATCAGAGAGGGCAATCGGAATATGCTCGACGACATCTATCGGGACTGGACCTAACGCCATCTTGCTGTCGTCCAAGCGTGCTGCGACTCAGGCGATAAGAACAGGCTCTCAGGCGCCTAAATCTTCGAATTTCGCATCCTTGGACCCGGCACGTCGGCACCGTTGGATCCTCAGGCTTGGTTTGTAGGATTTTCCCGCCGGGACCGAGTGGATGCGAGGATGCCTTTTAGATCATGACACGGTAGTAGTTGGTGTCAGTGGGCAACTCCGTACGCCGTCTCCTCACACGGTGGAGGATTTTATCCATCCAAACCAAGATCGGCAGTCGAATCGAAGTTCATCCCGTTTTCCAATCCTTGTAGTCGTCGAGGCGTGGAGAAAGTTAGATTAGAATCCGGCCAATCCTGGAAGCCGGAACTTGTCCGGGTGAGTCCGTCTTTGACTGAACCTACAATGTCAACCGGGAGTATAGCCTTGATGCTTGTCTGCTTGGCAATGACCCTGCTCTAAAGTAATAAACCGGGTTAGTTCCTGTGAAGCGTGACATTTTGCATTCCCTCCTGCCTTTCGATTTTCTTTCTCAGGCAATTAGACCATAGCGGAGCAGCCATGGCGATTGACACCATCGAGGCGGAGGTCTCGAACAAAGCGGCGACTCAAGATGGAGCAAATGCGGACAAGGCGGCCACAGTTGTCGTCGTACCTACCCATGGTAGCGACGTCGAGACGGGTGAAGTGCAAAAAATCGACGAGAAGTATTACAGCAAAGTCTCTGTTTATCTGATGATGCTCTTTGCCGGGCTGGCAGTCGGCTCGGACGGATAGTAAGTTCCCTTGATTTATTGAGCCAGCGGGTTGGGTACTCACCATCTCCTAGCAACGCCGCAGTCATTGGCAATGTCGAGCTTCTCTTCGCAGTCATCTACCCGGAGGCGTTGACCTCGTCCATGACCTCTCGTCTGTCCAATGCCTTTTTGGTGGGTATGATTGTCGGCATGCTGCTTTTCGGCTTCGTAGCCGACCAGCTAGGTCGCAAGACGGGTGCCGTCGCAACAACCATCCTCCTGTCTCTTGGAATCATTCTAAGTACGGCGGCAAGCGGTCAGGATCACACTGGACTTCTGTGGATGCTGGTCATTGGTCGAGGAGTTGCCGGTGTAGGTGCAGGCGGAGAGTATCCTGTGTCCTGTAAGTTCGCCAAACTAGCTGATTGATTAGCCTGTGAGATTGTTGACGCTTTGATTCAGTCGCTGGTGCACTGGAGGCATCCGACGAAGGCGCGCAATACCGAAAATCACGAGGCTTCATGTTTGCTCTCGTTGGTGACTTGTCGGCATCTTTGGGCTACTGCTTTGGCGCTTTGGTGCCCCTCCTCCTCCTGCTTTGCACCCATCAGAAGGAAAGCCGGTACGAGTTGGTTTGGCGATTATCCTTCGGCCTCGGCCTCATTCCGCCTCTATCGATCTTCGGATTCCGCCTGCGAATGGCAGTGTCGTCGGCGTTCCGCAAGTCGAGTATGCGAAAGCAAAAGGTCCCCTATCTCCTAATTGGAAAGAGGTACACGCGACGTCTTGCCGCAGGTGCTGCGACCTGGTTTCTATACAACTGGATCAGTATTCCTTTCGGTATCTTCAGTTCGACGATTGTGTCCCGTGTCAACCCGAATAACTCGATGATCAAAACTTTGGGTTGGGGTGTCGTCATTAATGCCTTTTACATCCCTGGACCCTTTGTTGGCGGTCTGCTTTCCGACAAGATCGGACGAAGAAAGACCATGGCTCTCGGATTTTTCATGCAAGGTGTCCTCGGATTTATCCTGGGTGGTGCCAACAAGCAGATTCTGACCGTTTTCCCTCTCTTCGTCGTCATGTACGGAATCTTCCTGACCCTCGGAGAGGTCGGGCCTGGCAGGTGAGTGTCACAGCCTTTCTGCTCACCGGTAATGGAACTAAGTTGTTTTGTCAGCACTGTGGCCATCTGCGCTTCCGAGCCATTCCCTACCTCAATCCGAGGCCACACTGTCGGGTTCATTGGAGCTTGGTCCAAGGCTGGCGCTGCCATTGGCACACAGGTATGGAGATTCACCCAACTGGTCCGGCTTGGCCTCTAATTCGGCGTAGGTGTTCGTGGCTATTCTGAATGCATACACGGACAACCCGGACAAAGGCAATCAGGTTGCTTTCTTGGTTGGATCCTGCTTCGCCATTCTGGGAGCGATCATTGCATTTTTCGGGCTCGAGGATGTCGAAAAGCACCTGGACGACGAGGATGGTAAATGGAAGGCTTACCTTGCCGAGAATGGTTGGCAAGCGAATTGGGGTGACAACGAGAGCAGAGATCCTTCGGGACTGTTCAAGCATGCGCTCACTCGGACATCTTAAAGAAAGCGGCCCTCGTTCGTCGGGAGTCCAGGAAGAGTGCTTGGGTCAGAGACTGGCGCAGGTGATGTCTGTAGCCTTTCGCGACGCATGCACATACTTGGGGAGCAATCACATACTGAAATATACAAGTAGCTGGCTGAAGATTCTAGGAAACCGACCGAGGCCAAAAGTAGTCGTTCGTGTGGATGGAGTAGATGAGTGATGAACTTAAATTTCTCTCGACGCGCTTCCAGCGGAGCGCAGAGAAATATATGCACAAAATCAAGGCGGCCATTACTCCGCGCCATAGAGGCCAGGATTCGGTATATCATGCAAATGATTTTTGAAATTATTCCGTATAAACGCTCCGATTAGTGAAGAGTCACCATGACCACCTGAGTTTCAGTACAGTCGTCCCCAGGAATTTTTAGATATGCCCGGTGCATGCTGTGAACGAGTAGGACTGTGAGATCTGACCTCGCCCATGTAACCCCTGCCCACCCTGAGGATTCGAGGAACATCCAAGCAGCCAAACCATGTAATTTGCAATATATAGGCCGTCCACAAGAAAAGACACCCGTCGAGCTGTATACTAGTCTGAGTGAGACCTGAAGCTCATCCGAACTCACATGGCCGAACACGTGGTGCTTGTTTCAGTGAAATCTCTTCGACCGTCATGCGCGTGTAATTGGTGAATCAGGCTTATCAGCACGGAACATCCAGACGGGCCACCGATTGATTTGTGATACGCAGTACTGAATGTGATGATTCTCAAGCATTCGCGTTCGTTTCGATTGCGCCAGCTCCTTTGGGGACCTTCCCACTTCAGCGATCACGCAATATGAAGCGAGAATTCGTGAGCGCCCGCACCTCACCATTCACCACTGAGCGTTGTGCTGCTGGGTCGCGTATCGCCCATGTGAGACCAACAGCAGACAGGCGATTGTCTCTTGTGTGTTTTTCATGTCGCCGTCATCGGAGAAGTTCACACACTGGGCTCAGAGTGGGCGGACGTGGCCTGGCCTGCGGGGTTGATTGATGTTGCCGATGGTGGGAAAAGACTTCAAAGGAATCCATCCATCCATTGATGAGGAAATCCCAAATCCCAAGATTTGGAGAATGGCGCAAGAGCACGCACGATTGCACGCCGCACGCTGATCGTGCCGATTATCCATGGCGTGGTATAAAAGACGGCCATCCTACCAGGCTTAGACTTCAACCCTGGTTTCGTAGTGTCTTTGTTTACCCCGTATTGTACAACTCACTCGTTTCTTGATTGTCACACTGTGTCACTTCGTTGTACTGTGTAAGTGATATACTTGCGCGAACATGGCCACCGCGTCCATACCTCCCGCGCCGTCGGGCTCGGTTGGTGCCTACAAGGACATCCAAACTGTGAGGTACGAGAAGGAAAAGGAATTGACAGGCACGGGCAAGTTTGCTGCTGCAAGCTTCCCACATTATCTTCCTGTTTGGGTAAGTGCTTTGGTGCTTCGAATGCCTGTTGGATTCGTTGGCATGTCGGCGACTGGTTTCCCTGGCCCCCATCCTCTCGAGAGGTAATTTCTGACAGATTGACGCCAGGATAACGAAAAAGGCGAGATATATAAGCCATTGGAGCCGTTTGAGCACTATGAGCACGGGAAAGATGCAGACCCCTCATTCAAGAACCTCCTCAAGGAGGGAAGCAAGCTGGAAGACATCACCGCGTCGATCGGCGCAGAGGTCACTGGCGTTCAGCTCTCGCAACTCGACGACAAGGGCAAGGACGAGTTGGCCCTTTTGGTGGCCCAGAAGAAGGTCGTTGCGTTCCGCGACCAGGACTTTGCTTCCCTCCCCATCGAGCAGGCCTTGGAATTCGGAAGATACTTCGGGAGACTGCACATCCATCCCACCAGGTACGTTCGAACGGCGTATGGCGATTAAGTCTTGCAAAAACTGACTTTCGTCGCAGCGGAGCTCCTGAGGGATTCCCAGAGGTGCACCTTGTCCACCGTGCCGCCGACGACAAGACCTTTGCCGATTTCTTGAACAGTCGAACCAACTCGATCGCGTGGCACAGCGATGTGACGTATGAGAACCAGCCCCCGGGGACGACTTTCCTTTATGCCCTGGATATCCCAGAAGCAGGTGGCGACACCCTGTTCTGCAACATGGCCAAGGCATACGAGAGACTTTCTCCTGCTTTCCAGGAACGTCTCGCGGGACTTCAGGCTGTCCACTCCGGCTATGAGCAAGCCACCGCCGCCAAAAACCGCGGAAGCATCTATCGCCGCGCCCCAGTCTCGTAAGTTTGGGTGGTCCATTTGAGGCCGTGGAGTCGTTAACAGAAGATAGATCCATCCATCCCATCGTGCGGACTCACCCGGCCACCGGAGAGAAAGCTCTGTTTGTCAACCCCCAGTTCACCAGGTACATCGTGGGCTTCAAGCAAGAGGAAAGCGATTACCTCCTGAAATTCCTGTATGAACACATCGCGTGGAGTCAGGATATTCAGGCCCGTGTTCGATGGAGGCCAAACACGGTGGTGGTGTGGGACAACCGCGTAAGACGAGCTTTGATTCCTGTCTGGCGCTCACTGACAATTAACAGGTCACCACGCACTCCGCCCTGATCGATTGGCAAGATGGCCAGCGACGACACATTGCCCGCATCACTCCTCAAGCCGAGCGTCCTTCCGAGTGAATAGATCAGAAACAAGACGTGGCCATCTGAGGCGACAGTCGATGTACAACCGGCCAATAGATCTAAAGTAAAACTCATTAGTAGAGCATCAATCAATCATTTGCGGTGTGTGAAAAGGATGGCAGAAGTAGTCGAAATGTCTTCAATTTGGATGCCCACGCCCACGCGATGCGCTGAGCATGATGTTTTTGTCCGCGCCTGACGCCAAACGATGCACATGATATTACATGCTCTTCCATACGCCAGTCTAATCGCCCTCGAGCCTGGCGACAACGGTGCTCATTTGCTCGTCGGAATAGATTCGGAAACCATCCTCGCGGGTGACGCTCGCCAATTGTACGTTCTTTGAATCCAGCTTTTCCTCCATAACCTGCTTCAGAGTCTTCAAAACGAGGGTCTCGGCCTCTTCCAACGTGAGGGATCTGTGGTATTCTGATTGTAATTCCGCTTGAGCGCCTTCGCTGCCGGATCCGATCGCTTTTGCGTCGTAACGGTAGAACGTGCCTGACGGTTCTGCATGGTATCTGCACGCGTCAGCAGGTGATATAGTCTCCAATGCAGTATGTGCTCACAACTGAGGCCCTTGGTCCTCGTCCCAGCCTGCAATCAACAGAGCAACACCAAACGGACGACTCATGATTGACTCTTCTCCCTGTGCTCCTTCGCCAAACCTCAATGCCAGATCGCAAATCGCCTGAGTACAGCTCTCCACGCCGAGCTTCTCGTTGAAATTGAAGGCATGGTTCTGCGATTCGACACGAGCGTGCTCGATCATACTCCGTGCATCTGCTTGAAGGCCGGACATGGCGCAGCCAATGTGTCTGTCGATCTCCACGATTTTCTCTATGCTGGATGAGACGAGCAGGGGGGACGTGACGCGCTTTTCGACACCGAGAAGAACGCCATGCGACGTAGCAACCTAGGCGTGTTAGTCTTCGATTCCCCGGGGAAAGTGGCATTGACCGTACTCCAATGGCTGTCGACCCAAGCTTGATGGCCTCTAAGGAGTATTCGACCTGGAACAGACGACCTTCAGGGGAGAAGGTGCTGTCCGGTATTAGCTCGATATTTTGAGACTAGGTGTGAAGCCGCTCACTTGATCCCTCGATCGTATTCCGATCTTGCAATAAACATTGTGAAACTTCGAGCACGAGGACGGTCTGGGGGAGGAAAAGTGATGTGCGAGAGGGGTACTGTGGCTTTCGAGGATAATAAGGACCAAGTTGGGTCTCGCAGAGCACCAGATGTTGCAAACGAGGTTGGTGGCTTTGGAGGTCAGGCAAGCTTGGGATGCGCAATGCAGTTCAGCCTTGCGACTCCCTCTACTGCCAAGACTTCTCAGCCTCGTCGATGCGACCGCGACGCGCTCCGCTGGCGCTGCTACTGACCAACAGCCGCTCCCCACCACATGGGTTGTTGCTGTTGTTTCTTTTTTCTTGAGCACACTACTCCGCGACGACGATGACCGCCTACGGATATGACCTCCCTCCACTACAGAAGTGCTTCGGCTACTGATCGAAGGAGCGCCCAGTTTTCGAATGGCTCCACGCGTGTGAACTCGAGCAGAGCCACCAGAGACGAGCGACCATTCGCCCGCGATACAGGCTCTCCAATCCTGCCAGATGGCTTCGGCAATCCGGTGTATGGAGCGTACGTGGCATCGAATGCTGAGAAGCGGCTGAGCGGACTTGAACACAGACGAAAGGAGAAGTCAACCATTACGACGACCGAGACGATATACACAAGGAGAAGTCCAAAGAAAGAGCCGTCGAACACTGGCGGCCGGCATGCTGCGAGGCGGAGCTTGGTCAGTCCTGTGCTTAAGCAGCCACAAGAAGATGTCAGCACGCCTCCGCCACCATGGGCAACTTCAGTATCCCTCGTCCCTCATTCTTCTGCACCTCTTGCTGTGAGAGTTACGGCGCCGCCTTTGTCGCGCCATGCTCCTGCAGATCTTGGCCCTCTGCCTCTCGATAACTTGTCCATGCAAGAACAAGAACATGCACTACTGGATGATCTACTCTATGTGTTTATGGGCTTCGAAGGACAGTACGTGCGGTTCCACGACAGCTACGACCCCGCGGAAGAAAAGCACCGCCTCAATGGGCCTTCCTTCCATCCCCTTCCCGGCCTTGACCCTAGCTTGCGAGACCTCACCACTTCGATGCTTTCCATGGCCACGCATCATTGCGCCATTGAGGCCTTCATCGAGGTGCAGAGTCGTGAGGAATTCGGTTCGGTCAATCACGCTCTCTGTGCAGCAATCCGGAAGCTACTCAAGGACTACCTTATATTGATTGCTCAGCTAGAGATGAAGGTGCTCACGGATCCGAAGTTTACATTGCACCAGATGCATATCGCCATCATCCCTACCGCGCAGTGTCTGGCTCAGTTATATTCGCTAGCCCAAGAACTTTTGAAGAAGAATTCCCTCCTGGAAGAGGATATTGACGATTCCATCGACGACTTTGATGCGGACAACATCATTGAGCGGCTCAAGGAAGGCGGAGATCTGCTACCCGGCAGTCTCAGCAAGAAACGATGTATAGGCGGCAATGTTCTAGGGCTACTGACAAATCGATTGTCTACATTCTCGGGCGACCCCGCCGCCAGATCAATCCTAGAGATGCTTCTCCGAGAGTCTAGTAGGCCTTACATGGTGATGCTGAACGAATGGCTTCATCGTGGAGGTATCAACGATCCGCACTCTGAATTTCTGATTGGTGAACGGGCCAGTATCAAGCGGGAACGACTTGATGAGGACTATACAGATGAGTACTGGGAGAAGCGATATTACATCAGAGAGAAAGAAGTACCGCCACAACTAGACGCCATGCGAGAGAAAGTCCTCTTAGCGGGCAAGTATCTGAATGTCGTCCGCGAGTGTGGCGGTGTGAACATCAGCAGCAAGATCGTTGATACGCCCGCGACATTCGACGACCCACGGTTTCTCGACAATGTCAACAATGCCTATTCCTTCGCCAACAAGGAGCTGCTACACCTCCTTCTAACCAAGAACTCTCTTCGGAGTCGACTCCGGTCAATGAAGCACTACTTCTTCCTCGACCGGGCGGAGTTCTTTCTTTATTTCCTTGAACTCAGCGATTCCGAGTTGCGAAAAAAGCACCGGGACGTCAATGTTGGCAAGCTACAGTCGCTGCTGGATCTCGTGCTCCATCAACCAGGGAGTATCGCAGTTGCCGACCCGTTCAAAGAGGATGTGAAGGTGGAGTTGAACTCTGTCGGACTGACGCAATGGCTAATCAAGGTCGTCAACGTGCAAGGCATGGACCAGGACAACCCAGATTCAGTGATCGATCAATACAAAACACCTGCGGCTTCACAGGTCCCCACAACAGAGAAATTGAAGGAAGAGAAGAAGAAGGAGGAGGAAAAGGAAAAGGACATCATCGGGTTCGACGCATTGGAGCTCGATTACCAAGTGCCTTTCCCCTTGTCCCTGATCATCAGTCGTAAGACGGTGAAACGGTATCAGCTCATCTTTCGATACACCCTCGCGCTTCGTCACCTGGAAACTCAGCTGGTGGGTTGCTGGTCTACTCACACAAAGGAGAAAGCCTGGATCCACAAATCCTCCGACAAGAAATTCGAGCTCTGGAAGCGGCGCGTATGGACGCTCCGATCCAGAATGCTCGTCTTTGTCCAGCAAATGCTCTTTTTCGCCACGGCAGAAGTCCTGGAGCCGAATTGGCAGAAGCTCATGAAAAAAGTGGATGATGCCGAGCGAGACGACACGGAGGATATGAGGCCAGGGCTCAACCCCAAGGCCAAGCCAACCGTGGATGAGTTGATGCAGGATCACGTCGACATGCTGGATTCGTGTATGAAAGACCTGGGTTTGACGCAGGCCAAACTGCTCCGACTACACACGAAGCTTATGACCGGCTGTGGGATGTTTGCGTCCTACGTCGAGCACGTCACAAAGTCCATCTACGAGGCCGATACGAGCATTCAACTGAAACCGGCCAAGGGAGGCGCGACACCGCCTCCTGCGCCGACCGATCCAGCACGGATGAAGAGGATAGAAGAGTCGATCAGGAAATACGAAGAGCATTTCAACCGGCACCTGAAGATCCTGATCGACGCACTCAATTGGTTCGCTACGACTGAAACCGTGTCATTGCTCAGCCTTTGCGGGAGATTGACCAACGCGGAGGTGCAGAAACGGGATGACCTGTTCATTTGATTCTTGGCCCGAGGAGACGTTCTTCAAAGTATGTATGCCACATAGGACCCATGATTGGGATTTTGTTTATGACATTAATGAAAGTGAAATGGGGCTGAGCTGGAAATTGAGATGAACAAACACGGCAGGGCCGGCAATGAATGATACCCATACCTAGTCTTCTCTCGGTTGCTTCTATCGCTACGCAAAGTGGATTCCGGAAAATGTCGTGTTTGCGTCGCTGGGATGAGCGGGCCAGTCACGCCGACGGGATGCCCTGACAGTGTGGTGCTTCTCCCCGTCTCTGTAACTAGAGGTACCTTGTTAGCGTCCTCTCCGTTTGACGAGATAAGCATGTACATCATGTACGGCGCCGTTGCGTGGCACCTGAGTTTTGGAATGGAAGACTTTCGCACTCGCGGAGAGAGAGAGACCGTGTGAGAGGAAGGGCAAGTGGAGGAGATGAAGCTTTTGCATTCAATCCATCTTTTTAGTCACAAAGGCTGAAAAAAAGCCGACAAAGTCCCAAGGATCCGCCGCTTGCTTCGAGGATGCTGATGCTTGGACAGCGAGCTGACTCACTTGACATCGATGCCCGCCTGCATTTTGGCGGCCAGGATCTCGTCGACGTGCTCGTGCCCGACCGCCTGCTTCATGTCCCCGTCATCCTCGACGTTGAGGCTCACGCCCTTCTTCTCCGGCCCGATCAGCACGATCAAGATGTTGTACAGCAGGCAGCAGGCCGTGAAGATGCAAATCACCTTGCCGTAGTGGTAGCGTTGCACGCCGCCCGCGGTCGTGGGTTCGAGCGGGAAGCGCTCCCCGATTGTGGCTTCGATGGTCGAGCTCGCGGACGAGGCGAGGTTTCCTAGCTGGTACGCCGTGCCGACGGAGAAGGTCCGCAAGGAACCGGGTGACATCTCGAGCAGGTGGATGGGCACGACGCCCATGGCGCCCTCGATGAAGAATTGTTCGAAAAAGCCCGCCGCGGCGGTTGCCCTGGACGAGACGAAGGTGTAGGGGTACAGCAAGGCGGCAGAGACAAGGAACGTGACGATCAGGGTGGCGCGCCGGCCAAAGATGTCGGAGATCCAGCCGCAGGTGACGCCGCCGGCGAAGCCGCCAAGGTTGGCGACCACGTTGGTGATGGTGACGCCGTTGGCCGAGAAGCCATACTGGCTCTTGAGCATGAGAGGGTAGAGGTCCTGCGTGCCGTGCGTTTGGAAGTTCAGCCCCGCGGTGAGGAGCACCATGTACACGAGGAGGAGCCAGTGGTTCGTGAAGGAGAATTTGAGCTCGCGCACGAAAGTCGACATGGTTGCTTTGCTCGCCTTGCGCACTCGCTCGCGGTTGAGGTACGAGTCCGTCTCGGGCAGGGTGAGTCTGAAGGCGATGATCAGCACAGGCGGGCAGGCCCCGAACCAGAAAAGTGGCCGCCAGCCGTGGGATGTCGTGTCCACCAGAGCGCGTGCAAAGACCGTGGCGAGCAGATATCCCAGGATGTATCCCATCTGGAGGATGCCGGACACGATCCCTCGAGCTGCAAGGGGGCAATCCTCCAGGGCAGTGGCAACGGCGTTGCCGTAGAGACCTCCCATGGCGATGCCGAACAGGGCACGACAAGCCAGAAACTGCTGGTACGTCTGACAGAAGCCGGTCCCTAGTTCTAGGATGATGAACATGACATTGACGATCACGAAGGGCCACTTTCGCCCGTATCGATCGCTGGCGAGACCGAAGATGATTGCTCCGATAGACCGCACCATCAGCACCAGGGTGATTCCCCAGGTGATGTCTGTGTTGCTCCTGCCGAATTGGGCTGCCAGCTGCGTGACGGTCAAGCTGACGGTGAAGAAGTCAAAGGCATCCCAGGTCCAGCCTGCCATGGCAACCTGTTCCTCACACGTCAGATTATGTTTGCCAATTGCGATGGTCACGCCATCCACTTACCGCGAAGAACAGCCAATTCTTGCGGGTTAAGAGACCGAGCAACTTGATGGGATTGGGAGGGATCGTCCAGGTTGGTTTCAACGTCGAGAAACGTGTAGATAGATACTGTGTGGTAGTCATCTTGACGGCAGGCCGGTCCTGGAGTCTTGTAGAGCGTTCGACAAAGGTCACGTCTACCTTCTCCTCGTCGAAGGAAGCCATGGTAGTCGTCGGTCGTGCTTGTGGCTTCGAGATATCTGGATGTCTATCGTTCCAACCGGCCTGGTGTTGTTTCGCGGAGGAGAACTGGTACATAAGAGTGGATCAGTAAGGACGATCTTGGACCACATTAGGAAGAGCCCTGCTGCATCTGTGGAGAGGGTGTTGGAGAGAGTGTGGAGGAAGGGTGTGGAGGAGGATCGTGGAGGAAATGCATCTGGACTGGTTCAGAAATTGGAGGATTTCCTGTTCCTTCCGACGCTAGATGCAATAGGAAGACTCACAACATCGTTAACCTGGCTGCTTGTCCATAGACTGTTGAGGTGTTCTGAGCAGAGTTCAGATCGAATCGACACAAGGTCTGCCGCCATGATTGCCATCGAATCCGACATGGACGACTGCAAAGGCATGATGGCATTCTGGGCCGACATCGACGCCGATTACGTGCTGAAATACCAACGATGGCACAACTGCGAGCATATTCCCGAGCGAGTTTCCATCCCTGGCTTCGTCGAAGGTCGAAGGTACCGTGCGCTTGACGACAAGCCGCACTTCTTGATGTTCTACGACACTCATACCACATCAGTCCTTTCGTCGGATGCATACATGGCTGCTCTCAACAAACCGACGCCGTGGACTCGCGAGGCTCTGACGCATTTTCGCAACCCAACCCGAGACATCTTCTCGAGGCTAGCTGTTGCTGGCCGCTCAAGGACATTTGCCGCCCCTTACATCACCTCGCTGCGCTTCGATCTGCCCGATGAAGAGACCGAAGCCATTTATGCTCGGCGTTGGGTGGAAGCTGCCTCGCAAGCGGACAATGTTGAACGCGTCAGACTATACAAGGCGGACGCCGCAATCGGAAATATGGGCACCTCGGAACGAAAAGTCCATGGCGGCGGTCCTGGAAAGCAGGCATATCTCGTCCTCATCGAGCAATCCTTGCCCTTAACCGAGGCCCAAAGTCCAATTAACCGAGCCGATGCAGCCATCGGTGGAGATATAAAACGGTCGAGTGAGGAAAGCAACAAATACTGGTTGGAAATTGCCCACAGAAAAGAGGACAAGCAATGATATATCAGTATCTTGTCCGAAGTCACTTGCGGAGCTCCATGCTTCCTGGGGTCTGTATTCATTCGTAATGTACTTTGTTGATGAGCGTACCGATCTTTTCAATCTCCACTCGTATGTCGTCGCCGTGATTGAGCACCACCTTGGGATTCCGAAACAGGCCAACGCCAGGACCAGTACCGGTCATGATTATGGTGCCTCGTTCCAGTGTAGTACCTTGCGATAAGAAAGCAACGGTCTTTGGGATCGTATGGATCATGTCCCTGCGTGAAGGCATCAGGGTTAGCTTCGTAGGGATTCCGCATTGCTGCTTTGACTACTCACTGCGTATTGGCGTCTTGCACGACATCATCATTGTAGACTGCTCGAATTCTCAGATTGTGCGGATCCTCGATCACAGAAGGGGCGACAAGGATTGGGCCTATAGGACAGGAGCCGTCGAGGCCTGTGGAGGGATAGTCAGCGATGTCTTTCAGCGTCAGGAGAAATATCGGCCAGCATACCTTTCGAGAATGACCACTGGCTGTTCTTGAATTGCTGTGTGCGAGCGCTGACATCGTTGCTACACGTGTACCCCAGCACATAGTCCATGGCCTCGTCTTCGGGTATATCCCGACCAGTCCTCGATAGCACTATGCTCAGCTCCGCCTCATAGTCGCTCGAGCCGTCCTGTGCAATTTTCGGAATGTTGATTGCAGCTGGATATGGGCCATTGAGTGCAGTACGCGGTCTGACAAACAAGACAGGCACTTCCGGTACAGGTGCTTTTGCCTCCTTCGCCGCTTCGTAGTAGTTCAAGCCCAAGCAACGGATTATTGGCACTTCGGACATCTCGAGGGGCGGCAGCAGCTGGAAGAAAAGTTTAATAACATCAGCTGGCGGCGCACTTCTATGCCACGCGCCATACCTTTGATATGTGCATTGTGGTATTCGTCACGGCACCATCAAAGACTGATCCGGTCACCAGCTTAACATCCACCCTGTTGCCATTGTATATTGCCAATCCGACATCGGGCCACTTCGTAGAATCAAGCTGACCTAGATGGACCTGGCCATCTTCCTCCGCAAGGAATCTGAGCAAGTGTGTCCAAGAAGGAGGCATGGCGTAGATTGGTTGAACAGACCAGATGCTCAGAAGCTGAAGTACGTATCGCTCTGCCGTCAACAGTGAGAGCGGCGATGGAATAGCGAGTGACAGCACAATACCAGCCATCGGCAACCTGACTGGCAGCATCTCCAAGCACTTTTCGGTCTCCCACGTCTCCTCATCACGGCAAGGACCCGAACTCCTGGGATTTGGGGGAGCCCAATTGTGGGTCTCCTCCACAAACTCTCCAAATGGCCCCTGCAGGTGAGCGGAGTTGGATGGTTGTCTGCACACTTGGAAATAGTATAGAGACACTCAAGGGTATTTGCTTCCTGCATCGACGGGAATACAAGACTGACAAGTCTTTCCCAGTTCGATTTGGGAACCTCAAGCCAGGTCAAACTCATCGTTCAACGCAGTTGTCGGCCAGGTACGGCAGAAGACTCTCTCTTGTTCATAAGGAAGGCACTGCGTCGACCAGAATTCATGGGTGAAGCCTCGACACCAAGTGGCGTTCTCTCCTCTCTTTCGCACCGTCTCCCAGAAAGCATGGCGGAGTATCTCGAAGCACATAACCTACCCGACAGGATTGAGTCCGAGGATGCAGTTGAGGAACTATTGTCACGGCCACCGATCTGGCTGCCGAAATTACTCCAAGGTCTCGTAGGGGATATCATGTTTCTCGGAATCGGCGGTAAAGTAGGCCCGACAATTGCACGCATGGCAAAGCGTGCAGTACCATCGAAGCGGATCATTGGAGTGGCAAGATTTTCGGAAGCAGGTCTTCGCCAACGTCTCGAGAGCTGGGGCCTCGAAACCATCACTTGTGACCTCCTGAACAGAGACGCCGTTACCTCGTTGCCTGACGTCGCCAACATCGTGTACATGGCTGGAAAGAAGTTTGGTGCCGATGAAGATCCCAGCTTTGCCTGGGCAATGAACACGCATGTACCCGCCGTGGTGGCGGAGCGCTTCAAGGCTTCGCGCATTGTCGTCTTCTCGACCTTGTGCGTTTACTCCTTCGCGCCAATAAGCGGCGGCGGATGGGATGAAAGTGTGCAGCCCAGCCCTGCTGGCGACTATGCCATGAGCTGCGTCGGCAGGGAGCGAATGTTCTCTTATTTCTCACGGCGCCATAACACCCCAGGGCGCATCATTCGACTCAATTATGCCATTGATATGCGGTACGGCGTCCTCCACGACATCGCTCGGTGGGTGAAAAGCGGGACTCCCATACCGATTGAGACGGCCTATGCTTCAGTTATCTGGCAAGGTGACAGCAATGCCCAGATCCTTGGAGCGCTGGCCCACGTCACAACACCAACAAGTCCGCTCAATGTTGGTGGAGCAGAGCATATGAGCGTGCGGATGGCCGCGCATGAGTTCGGTCGTCGCTTCGGCAAGGCTCCAATCTTTGAAGGGACGGAATCAGAGTATGGGTGGTACAACAGCACGCTCGCCGCTCAGCGCTTATACGGTTACCCTGTTGTCTCTCTTGCCCGCATGATTGACTGGACGGCCGATTGGGTTGCAAGAGATATGCCGACAATAAACAAGCCAACACACTATGAAGAGCGCCGTGGTCAATTCTGAACGTTGTCAGCGACTGGAGGAACCAACGCCCAACTAAAAGGCGACGACGGCGAGAGCAAGGCTCATCTCTTCGCACAGTGCAAGTCGTCATATTCCCTCGGTGCACTCAGCGATACTTGGATCTCTCGCGAGGCTCGACTTTTGCCGCACCCTCGACAGGTCGACAATCGAAGCGGGGAGTGAGTAGTGCATGATGAACATACTGGTGAGAGTACCGAGTCGGTGCTAGGCTATTTGTCTCGGTGGGGACATTTGCTTCGTGGCTACAGCGTGTTACCAACTTGGATGTAATGTTCGAGGAAGGGAGCGGTGGCGGCTGGAACTCCCTCGATGTATCTTGAGCTTTCTCCTGATTCAATGGATGATGATTGTTGTACATAAAACGTGACAGGAACGAAAAGTGAGGCGCGGGTGATTGCGAAACTGCCGGTGATGGCGCCAAGCGTTGAACTTGTGAGGCAGCACGCTCTTCACCGCACCATCATCATGTCATTTCAGGGTCATCGTCTTTACTCCTACTGTATGCCTAAATACTGTAGACCTCTGATAGGTACGCTTGTGGCCCCGCGGGGAATGAGGACCGCCGTGCAGGGATATGCCCTCACCATGGGAGATGCCCTGGAGATGATGCCTACCATACCCCGTCCCGGCTGTTTTTGGTCACTTCTGTCTCGGACATCGGCCGTTGAGTAAACTCTGCGCTAGACCACCGCTGCCACAGGTCTGGGCCTTGGTGATTGATTCAATCCTTCTATACAGACAGTCACCAATGCAGGAGAAGGTCATGGTGCAGGTTGCAAGTGCAATTGCCTCGTCCTCAGTTCTTTGTGTACCTTCGAATTATTCAGAGCAATGAGTGATCCCTCAAGTACAGCAACACAACCGAGGTTTCCATGCCGGTACTGCGATCGGAGATTCAAACGTCCCGATCATGTTCAGCGTCATGAGAGAAGACACACGAAGGAGACGCCTTACAAATGCCCGTGTGGTCAAGCTTATCCCAGACAGTATGTCGCGGCGGGACAGGCAAGGAATTCATGTGCACGCTTACTGACATCCGCACAGCGATCTTCTGACAAGACACCAAAAGTCCGCTCATAACATTGTGCCGTCGAAGCGCAAGAAACTACAACACGATCAGCATAATCAACTCCAGTACGATGCATCACAGTGGCAGGCGCAAAGTCAGTCTCAAAGCAACAGTGGCGGTAGCTACAGCCATCAGCCTTTTGGAGCCGAAGTTGATACGAACTTAAGCTTGAGCACTCAGCAAATTTCATCACACAAAGTTTCAACTGCCCGGCAAGGCGACAGAACGAACGATGATCTGCAAGGCCCGTTGAATGGCATGTTGCTCTCGACTCTCCATGACCAAGCCGCCTTCCAGTTTATGAACGACGATGTCATCCCCGCAACTGGCGCTTCTGTCTACCCTACAGAGGCAGCGGCCATGGTGCGGGAGGAGCCAACTGTGTCGTTGACTACAAGTGCGCCCGCCCTGTCAGACATCGGTGTGACAGGACCGGTAGAGCCAGAAACTCGCCCTCATACCCATCAAATGCACGAGCCTGGGCGTGGCTTTGCGCAACTCAATCCAACAAGCCTAGAGATGGACAACATCTTTGATAATGTGGACTTCCTTGTGGGCAATCTTGATTTTTCAACCCCGAATCCCCCCATTCAGCACAATGCCAAATCAGGACATGATGTTGCGCTACCACCGCCTGTCTCATCTGGTGAACAGAACACAAGGCCGTTTTCAGCACATGCAACGCACGACGAGCAACGAATGGCTTCTGAATGTGACGCAATTCAAGGGAACAATGTGTTTTCCCGGATCGGCTCCCCTCTTCCTTCCCTGCGATTACCACCGGGAACGCAGTCGAAAGGCCGAGAAGGCCAAAGGATGCTAGACACGGGATCTGGACCTTGCTGGAAAGTCTCGCAGGCAGACTACATCGAGCTGCAAGCCAACGTGGCCAGGCACTCGGACGTGTTTCCGTCAGATTTTGTCCTCCCCAGTCGGCATACAATGTCTGCTTACCTCGAACGATGTATCAACAGTCTGTACAAGCACCAGCCTTTGTTTCACGTGCCCACATTCAGGGTGGTAAACTCTGCTCTCGAGCTCATCCTTGCAATGTGTGCCACAGGAGCGCAACTGAGGTTTGAAAGCCAGACTGGCGTACCCCTTTTCCATGCCTCAAAGGCCCTGATTATGTCTCGGCTCCAAAACCGGCACCAAGAGAGCCTTCTCACCTCTTTGAAGCAGCCATGTCTCCCCCGTGCAGAAGTGACGGTGACAAGTTCACTTCAACCACCCAGTTCTGAACAGCAATCCCCTCTCGATGGCGACTCCGATACGGGCCTCAATCAGAATAAGCACCAATCGCGACTCGAATCCATCTTGGCAGCCAGCAGACAACGCTTGCAGACAATGCAAGCAATTCTGACGCTGATGTCCTTCGGGTCCTGGGGTCTCAAGGGGTTGCTTGGTGAGACCATTCTCCTTCAGAGTCTGCTGACAATGCTCGCTCGTGAAGAAGGCCTGGGCCGAGAAGCAGAAAGCATCGTGGATCAGAGTAGTACCACAGTGGAGCGGTGGCGGGCTTGGATTGAAATTGAGAGCTGGCGGCGCGTCAAGATAATCACTTATACCTTCACCAACCTACAAAGTCTCGCATACAACATGGCTCCGCCCCTTCCATCGGCCGAAATCCAATGCAACACACCTGCTTCCGCGGACGAGTGGGCAGCGCCCAGCGCCCAGCGGTGGGAGGAGGTTAGACTTGCATCACGAATCACCGCTGTTCCGTTCCAAGGGGCCTTCCAAAGACTGTTCCAACGTGAAGTTGGGGATGCCGTCGCCAACTCAGACGATAGTCCTTCGATCTCCGCGCTTGGCAACTATGCGCTGATCTTCGGCCTTTTGCAATGCATCTACTTTCTGCGGCAACGTCATCCTGTGCCCTGTTCTGACGGCGCCGACACTGCAGCGAGCACAAATCTACACGGCGAGGACGTCGACAATATCATTCGTGCGCTCCACCGTTGGCAGCGCTTGTGGGAGAAATGCCCCGAATCGACCATTGAGCCAGAAGCATCCGCTGGGCCCATCTCCTTTAACGCCATTGCCTGCCTACGGCTTGCCTGGATTCGTTTATATGCTGACCTGGGTCCATGTCGAGCGCTTGCAACGCGAGACCCCAGCCTGATTGCGCAGGTCTTCACCGCGGGGTCATCACCTCAACGCCACCCGCAACTCACCCCGGTTTTGTTGCAAGCCATTCACGCCCTCAGTGTCCCCATCCGGTTAGGAATCAAATTCGTTGCCCGAAGCCAGTCGCTCTTCTGGAGCGTCAACCAGTCATTGTGCGCCCTCGAGTGTGCCGTCATCCTCAACAGATGGTTCGAAGCTCTAGCCTCCACGATTGCACAGACTCCAATGTCGAAGCAGGAGAAGAATCTCGTACTGATGCTCCGTGGCATGGTGCTGGAATCCGGTTTCTTCACCGAAGGCGATCTTGACGCCCTGTCTTCGAGTGCCAACATCACCCCCAACGGCATTGATGTGAACTGGAACGGCGTCGGCGACGTAAATCTCAACGCGGGCGACCACGCCAGCATCGGCCAAGGGGACCGTAACTGGAGCATTACTCATGCCAGTATCAACGAGGATCCCGTGAGCGACGCCCGCATCTTCGGCATGGATCTCGACTACTGGACGCTGCAAGAAATGGCGATGCCGACGCCCCCATCACCCAAGGACGATGCGACGGCATGGCAGCGCCAGATTTCGTGCCTGAGAGTCGCGGTAGCGCGCCTCTGGGCAGAAGTGTTCTCGGACAACCATGTCTTCGACGTGGTGACTACGATAGGAAGGACTTTGAATGTTCATGCTAAAATGTTGGAAGGTATATAGGGTTTGTGGACGATGGGGAAGGAGGCCCACTACTCAGACCGGCCAGGGCTGCTACTTTCTCATACCGCAGCGTAGAACGTACCAAGTCGGGGCAATGCAGCTGTCAAGCTATAGCGAGTGCGCAGACGACTGACGACGAGGTCGCCTGCGCTGTTGATAGCAGAACTCACCCCGGTAATATCGCGAGTGACGAATGTCGCGAGATGAGCCATGGTGACAAACTGAGCAACACTCACCAGGGGAGTGTCTTTCAAAGACGGCCGAGAAGCACGCCGCCCTTTTCTTACCTGCCTAAGCTTGACTTTGCAATCTCGCGTCTCAAAGTCGCCACATGTGAATAGTCCATTCCCATGGGAATGATCACGCCTTCTTGCTGGTCACCTCGTCTTGTAAACACAAGGTTTCAGCACCTTAGCCTCCTCTTCTAGCGTCACATCATCCTCATGACCTCCTTTCTTAACCTTGCCCTGCACGATTTGATACTCTCTTCCAGTCCATTTGAGACCCTTGTGTTTCCCCGCCGTCGGTATGCCGGACTTTATGAAAACCATGCTCACGAACATCTTGTTCGACTTGTCCACGCTGTCCTCGCGCAACTGGAAGCCGCGGCGGGTAAAAACCTTGACAAAGGCCGAGATGTCGGTCTCGTCGCCAGCACTTTCGGTGGCATCCTCGGCAAAGATCTGCTCGCCGAGAGCACCATCATCTTCGCCGGCACCCCTGTTGTTCGGCTTCTGCTGCCTCCTCCTCTTGCCCACGCTGTTCTCCACCGCTTCGCCCTTCCGTCTGCCCACCCTCCCAAACCGACTCTTCACCTCGCTGACCCAGCACTCCCCCTTCCCATCGCCCCTGAGAATTCGCCACGCCTCTTCCACAAAACTGATCCAATTCGTGCCCATCAAACTGAGACAAAATACCGCTATATCCGCCTCGCCGTCTCGGAGCGGCAAATTGGATATGTCGGCTTTCGTAACCAGGGTGCTGGGCGCGTGCAGGTCGAAATTGTGGAACTTGAGCCTCTGTGCTTTGATCACTGATTGGCAGCCGCGAGCAAGGGGGGCATCGCCGCAGCCGAGGTCGGCGATTGTGCAGAGTGAGGTCTTGGGACGGCGAGGCAGCGGAGACTCTCGTAGCGGACGTTGTTTCGTGTCTTTTTCGGAGGGTTGCAATTGGCCTCGATGCCTTATGGAGGCGACGTACCTTTCCACCGGATTGACGGGCCACGAGTCCTTGACTTGTTGTGAAAACCCAGCATGATACTCAGCGAACAAGTCCGGTGAGTTCGTAAAGAGGTCCAAGGCCGCCGCTGAGGAGGTAGTGTAGAGTGTCTCGTTCAGATGACGGAACCGCGCAGATGTAAGCTTGCTGCGCATTTTGGCCTGGAGTGCTGTCAATTTGGCCGGCAGCGGGGGGGCTGGTGGGAGAGTGTTGAGAACTTTATCCCGCGGGAAATAGGCGGGTTCAACGTCGCCATTGCTCCGTCTCGAGTGGGCTTCTTTTGTGCGGTCTCCTTTCTTTTGCACCGGCTGTTGTTCAGCATTGGGTATGTCCCTCGAGTTCAGCTTGTGATCGCCCTTGTTCTTGTTACGCTCCTTCTTCTTCTTTGCTGCAACTGCGTCGTCTTCGCGGGCCTTGTCTTGCTTCAATTTCTGCAGGTCCCGCTTTCCCACATCCTGCTTTTGTTGCTGGTTTTCTTCTTCCTGCGCTGGTTTCTGCTTCGACCTTGCAGGTTTGGCGTCAGCCTGCTGCTTCCATAATTTCTCGAGCTCACTCCCCGAGACCTTCGAGGCTTGGTCGCTGTGGGGAAGGGTATTCTTCCGCTTGTTCAAAAGGGCAGACGATGCGCCGGAAGATGCCTGAGCGTGGCTTTTGGCTGCAGGCTTTTCCTGAACGAGTGAATTCGAGTCGACCGACCAACCTGGAACAGAGAACATGGTTGGGATCTCCGCGGACGGGTGCAGAGTATCAGCCCGACATTAGATTCTTGTAAGGGCCATGCAGGTCTCAGATGGTGCCTGGGTCAAAGGGCACGTAGATAACGCAGTGCAGACTTGGACTTTGTTCGCACAGGAAAGTTGCCTGGTGCTACAGGGTGTGAGGGTGTAATGCGATGCGCGCAGTGCATGGCATTAAAATTTTCGTGGCGGCTTTCCGGGTCTGCCAGAGCCGCAGCTACAGCAGGGGCGGGGCCGAGGGGGGCTAAGGAGGCACCTAGTGTTCAGAGGGCTAAGCCTAACCGCCTGGGCGTGAACGTGGGGGAGACTCGGAGTCGACGCCCACCAGCCCCGAAGCCACGGCGATCAGGCGATCAGGTTCGCAGCGACCCGTACTCCGGAGTTCCTGTGAAACACACCACAGTACTTATCAAGGGTGGCACTGGTACAGTATATGCCAAATCGGCACATCCAAGGCCACTCAGTCGCTCCATGGCGCCCAGTCACTGCGTCCCCTGCGACTTGAACCTACCACTCGTCAATCCTCGTCCGCCATGCCTCCTCAACGGTTGCGCCCCCAGCCATGCAGTCAGACAGACCGGCCCAAGTTGACAGTGACTGCATGCATGTCCTGGGTAGCCACGCATCTGCACTGTACGAGTAGAAGCCTCGCGCCATGCAAGGGGATCCGCCCCCGGACGCAGAGAGATACTATCAGTCGTCTTGGTAGCCAACCGGATTGTGCAGCAATGGCTAACCTCATCTAGGCTATAGCTTTGCGGACAGCGAATGATCCAGCAGTCTCGCCCTCAACCTACCTCCACCACGCCACCCGCAGATACGAGATGCTAATCTGGGCTCCTCTCTCGACCCTTCCGGTATACCCCTCTAGCTGTTGGGCTCGAATCAAGCTCATCTGGCATCTTTTTTGAGTTTCCGGTTCCAATGCGGCGACCTCGGGGACCAGAGCCCTAGGCGGCCCTCCCAACGTCTTTGCAGCTTGATCCTGCATCGGGCAGCAGATCAGCATTTGACACGCCCGTTTCGTCCTGGAAGAGCCATATGTTTCAACGCCTGTCCAATAAACCGGGGCCTAGTGCCGACATAGGCAAACTGGATATCGTTGTCACACCATCTGACGCAGTCTGTTGCTGAAGTTGCGTCACACGATCGTGATTTCAGCTCAAACCACGAACCACAGACCGCAGCCAAAACTTTAATAGTTTCTCGATCCATGCTTAGGCATCAGGAAGACCCTCCACTGCATGGAAGTGGAGCTAAGGATGGCGGGACAGCGGGCATAGGTCGATGACTTGTCGGGCTTGCAGGACTATCCTGGCGTCTATCAACGAGGTGACCGTAGACTATCAGTGCTAACGGTGTTGTCACGTACGGTATGAAGCGATGGTGGGGGCAAGTATGGTATTGTACTATGTAAGGAAGAGAGAGCTGCCTGCAGTAAGATATGCACAGCATTACGTGCTCAAAGTTATAGCGTCACACCATCCCCCTCTCTCATCTTTAGTTGCAAAGTCTAAGTCTCTAGTATAAAACCGGATAAGCATTTTTATACCTTAAAGCCCTCTAAATCAGCTCCTCCGCCACTAGGTGCTAGGCTACCCGCCTACCAGCTAAGTCCGGTACCTAGTACTTT
This sequence comes from Phialophora verrucosa, assembly GCA_002099365.1. NCBI lineage: Eukaryota > Fungi > Ascomycota > Eurotiomycetes > Chaetothyriales > Herpotrichiellaceae > Phialophora > Phialophora verrucosa. The sequence continues at coordinate 2,194,480 of MSED01000009.1, read as the reverse complement.
ATATTCTTATATTATTTATAGATATCTCTAGTACTTTTAGCTTATTATTTTAGATTATATTTTATACTCTAAATTTATATTCTCTTAAGTAATATTATATTATATAAGAACTATTATAAAGTTATAAAAGTCATAATAGAGCTTTAATAGATTCTCTCGCTATTTCGTACTATTTATATACTATAATAACTATATAGCCTTATTATAGTAGATTATCGCTTACTTCTTTAAATCGAACCCGGCGATTTCGCTAAGCTTTTTTATAACCTTATCTTTACTCTCTACTATCGCTTTATTATAATTTAGGATAGTTAGAAGAGGATATAGAAGCTTTATTAAGTTAGTAAGTTTTATAAGAAAATCCTCCGACTTCCTATCGACCTCTTACTACCCCTTATTACTAGTATTATCTCTAATTTCGTCTTCTTCTACTATAAAGTATATTTAGAGGGCTTACTTAAGAAGGGTACGATATATATCTTATTCTATAATAACTTTATATAATAATAATTCTAACTAATTAATTAAAGACTCTTAGGTATTTATTAATTCTAATTCTATATTTATTAGTTATTTATTTACTTATTTATTCTTTAAAGTTTCGGCGTATATCTTCGTAAAGGCCTTAGATATATTATCTTATATCTATTCCTAGTAAATTCTTATCTTTACGATCTTAACTATATTATTATTAACCGCCCGCCTAATTTAGTTAATCCTCTAGCCCTCTTTCTTCTTCTTATCTTTCTTAATATCGTCTTATAGAAGTAATACTATTTTCTTATTCTTTTCGAGCTTATTCGCTACCTTTACTCCTCTAGTAGTATTTACGATAAACTTTCCCTTCTCGCTTCGAGGTATCTTATACCTTTTCCGGCTACACTCCTATAATATATCTTTTAAATTTAGAAGATCTTTATTAAGGAATTTTATAAGTATTTTAGTAGAGCGCTATAATACTTTTTATATAACTTACGGGCCGATTAAATCTTTAAGCTACTCTATCTCTCTATTAAGGTTTATTATTAAAACTTTATAAGCTTTTAATATCTATACCTTTATAAAATCTTCTTTACTATTTATTAGAAGTAGCTCCTTATAATAATTAAAGTTATTTAATATAGCGAAGTATCTTAATATCTTATTACCCCCTCTTAACTTTCCTATATATTCCTTAATTAGGGCTTTAATCTACTAAATGTTTAAGGTCTTTTTCTAGTTCTTATAATCCTTTGGTAGCTTAGGGTATTAGGTTCTCTTTATTTATAGCTTCGTATTACCTATACCTTATTTATATATTTCCTTTCCTCCTATCTTAATATCCTTAAAGAATTACTTATATAATTTAGATCTCTTTACTTTTAGCCGCTTTATCTTATTACCCTTTATTAAAGCCTCTATATCGGTGCCTTTAATCGAGGATTCTTCGGGACTATCGTCTTTAGACTAATCTTCTAGTTTTATACTAGAGATTATTATTATAAGATCTTTTACTATTTCCCTATACTTAAGAGGTATTATATCTAAAGTCTTTAGTATATCTTCGGCTATATTCTCGTATTAGTCTTTATTCGGGTATTTCTCTTTAGCAGCTCTTAAAGCTAAGTTAATTATAGCTATAAACCTCTCTTTCTTTAGCTTCTTCGTATTCGGTCCCGGGACCTTTAAGTCTATTAACTTTAGGATAATTACACCCTCTTTTAGTATAAAATAGAGCTCTAATTCGGGGTTAATTTTAGTATATTTAAAAGCTATAGAGTTCTTTATAATCTTATCTTTCCTTATAGCTCTTTTATATTTTAGCTTTATAGAGGCTTCTATTATAGTTTATTAGGTTATTAATATAGCTTAATCGATAGCTAGTACCGCTTATTATTCTATTATCGTAACTTAATCTTTAGCCTTCTTTCTTATCCTTTCCTCCCTTTCTTTCTATACCTTTCTTATCTATTCCTTCCTTTCCTTTACTATTTTATTTTATATTTCTTTCTCCTTTTTTATACCTCTTTAGTATTCTTCTAAATTATTTTAATAATAATATTCTTGTTCCTCTATTATTATACCGCTATACGGGTTTTCTTCTCTTATCCTTACTTTTAATACGTTTATCTTCTCTTAATACCCCCTCTCTCTTTTAGTTATTTAATTATCTTATTCTATATTAAAGTTACCTTTATTATTACTTAGGACCTATACCGGATTCTATAGCTCTTTATACTCTTTATTTACTATAGCGACTAAATTCCCTCCTAATTTAGTATCTTATTCCGTACTTATCTTACCCCTATTAGTAACTAGAATTTATACTATTTTAGGTAGTTCTTCTTAATTTCCCTTTGAGCTATCGTCCCCTATTTCGTTTTAATATTCGTCCGATGTCTCCGCTGTCCGGTGTTCTTCGGCTCTATAGTCTACTGTCTCTTCTATACCCCCGAGATTTAGCTACTTCTCTATTAGGCTTAGTGCTAACGCTGCTATCTCGTCTAGGCTTACTATCTTTAAGCGGTTTAGTTTACCTTACTCTTTATAAACTTATTCGGTATTTAATTACTAACTTTATTCCTTAATAGGATTACTTTTATTTATTATAGTTATTATTTTATAGTTATTTAACGCTTATTAAAGGCTTTATTAATTAATTATATAAATGTTTAATCGTTATAGTATATTATATAATTTTAAGAAGTATATAAGGTAATTTATTAAGGCAGAAAGCGTATATTATAAAAGGGAAATAATAAAAAGTATATATTATTATAAAAGGGAAATAATTAATTATAGTATAAAGGAGAGATTAGTATAAGATAGTATTATAATCTCTAAGTAAGGCGATAGTAAAGTGTTACTATAGTAGCCCTTTACCCCTCTCTCCCTTCCTTTACCTTATTCTTATCTTTAGCTTAATTTTCTAGCTTTATCCCCTCTTTAATTTCTATTATTCTTATATAGTACGAGACTACCGATAATTATAATCTATATTACTATATAATAATTCCCGTATATTACTATACCTTTCCTTAGATTTCCTTTATACTATATCTCTAATATTATATTATTATTCTATTATTTCTTATTATTAATATATATTCTTATATATTAAGGTCTAGCTCTTATCTATTTAAATATTATACTAGACGAGATATCTAATTCCTCCCTTTTATAACGCTATATTTCTTCTTATCTATATTTATACTATAATCTATTTTCGTATAACCTTTACTATATAAGACTACTATAATTATATCTATATAGCTGTTTCTTACTTCTTTAGCGGGTTATTCTTTAGTCTATATTATAATATCGTCTCTATATTTTATCTTCTATAGTTATATCCTATCTAAACGCTAAATACTATATTATCCTTAATACTCTTCTTTTTCTATCGCCTCTATTTATCTCTAGAGGTTTACTTTTCTATTCTTCTAGAATTTCTATAGTTTATCTCTATATCCTCTTAGTATATTAATCTAATTCGGCGGCCTTATCTTATCGGTATTAACCGTCTATAGATCTATACCTAATAGAACTCTTTCCTAAATCCTATCTTATATTATCTTTACTTACTGCCTTAAGGCCTTTTAATATCTCTCTACCTCGGCTAGTCTTCTCTTAACTTCGACGTTAATTATTAATATATTTTAATCCTCGCTAAAGCGATCCTTTAGCCGCTCTTTTCGATCTATCTATAGTTTAATATAGTCTAGATAGTATACCCCCTTCTTTATCCCCGAGTCTATAGACACTAGAGTACCCGATCGTCTATTTTTTAAGATTTTACTAAATAGATATAAACCTTTTTACTTCGGTTCTAATTTATAATAGTATTATTTATTCTACTATAGTCTTTAGAGTAATATAGCGTCTCGTACCTTTAGTGCTCGCGTTAATATAGCTCTTACTTTTACCTTAATTAATATCTCTTATTAATACTTAAGGATATATTTAGATACTCTTTATTTAACTTTATCTATAGTCGATAAGTAAGTAATATAGGTAACTTTCTTTAATATTTAGTCTTCTATAGAAACTTCCTTTATAATTTAGTAATATAGTTATTAAGACCTTAACTTATCTTTAAAGGTTTCTAGAGCCGAACTAAATTTCGGACTTTACCTAAATAATAGCTAAGTAAGTATAAAGCTTAGGATTTAAGGTGTTCTTATATTAAGTTACTATATTATAATCGGCAGTATAAGATCCTAATCGAATATCTACTCCGGCGAACTTTATAGTTATTTCCTTAATTAACTTAGTATTAGTCGGACTAAACTTTTAGCTAACCCTATACTTTACAGATATATAATAGGAGCTATTATATATCGAATCCCTTATTATCTTAATATCTCTAGAAATATACCCCCGGTAAAGTATTTACTATTATTTAAGTAGATTATTCTTATATAACTAAATACCGTAATAATAAAATAGTATAGAAACTACTAACTATTTATAGAAACCGCGACTTTTACCGGAATCGCTATTATATATTTAGTAAAGTAATCCGTATAGACTAGGATATATCTTAATCCTACTCTCGAGATTAGCGTAAATAGTCCGATATAGTTAATCCCTCTATAGTCTATAGGTTATATAAAAAGTATAGGAAGCAGTCCTTTTAAGGGGTGTAGTAAACTAACGAATTAGTATTATAGGTATAACTAGTAGAATTTAAAAACGTCCTTTAACCTCGTCGGCTATTAGATAACGCCTATCGCACGAGATATAGTAATTCGGTCGCTCTAGTATCTATATATATTATATAGCTTATATAACTAATTTAATACTTCTCCCTTCGGAATATACTTTAACTATTTCCTATTCTGTTCGATATAGGCTAGTTAATTTAGCTATAGAGGTATATTATCGCTATTATTAATAATTATAATCCTAGATATAGTATTTTTAATAACTTATAAGACTAATTTATCTAAAGTACCCGTTATTAATACTTAGCCGAATTTCTTATATTTAATAATTAATATATATTATTCGTCGTTCTTAAAGTATACCTACTCGTCTTTAATATTAAGGATCTCCTCTTCCTTATTATTTTATTTATCCGAGTTTTCGTCTCGTTCCGTATCTTTAACTTAATTAGTAATATATATCTAGCCTTATAAACCTATAGTACTATTATTAATATATAATTACTTAATTTTTCTAGCTCGCTTTAAATCCTTTTCCTAGTTAGGAGTTATATCTAGTATCGTAAACTCTTCTTTATACTCTTATAGAGTTCTATATTAGTCTTCTAGTTTAATATAAGATAAACTATTAGCTACTACTAGAGTTTTACTCGAAATATATTTAAAATTTAGCTAGTACTCTATAAACTTTTACTACTATCTAGCTAATCTTCTATAAGTATCGTCCCTAGTTATTACTTTTACTAGCGATTAGTGATCTATATATATCTATAACGGATATAGGGAACTATTTATAATTTATTGTACTTCTAGTAATACCTTTAGTAATACTAAGGCTTCTCGTTCTGTAGCGTTATATCTTATTTCTGTTTCTAAGAACACTTATAATATAAATATAATAATTTTAACTAATCCCTAATCTTTATTAGTAATAAATTCCTTAAGTTATAACTTCGGATATTAAAATAGAATACTATCGGCCCCGATATAAGATATATTAGTAATAAGATAAAACTAGATATCGTTATCCTCGGATTCCGATATAGTATATAATATTATCTCTTTATATAAATTAAAGGCCTTTTAATACTTATTATTCTATATAAAATCGACTACCCTCTTCTCTTAACGCTTTTTACTATTCTTCTTTACCTTCTAAACCTCTATTATTAGGGCTAATTTTAGGACTCTCTTTAGGTCGGCTCTACTCGCTATAAAGTATATATAGTACTTTATTATATAGTAAAATCTTAATAGTTCTTTCTCTTCCCTTAGTACTAATTAGTTCACGAAAGCTTCCTACTATTTAATTAATAGTTATATACCTAATAAGCTTATATAATATCTTAAGATACTAATCTTAGAAATAAAAAACTAATATTTCTTTAGGTTTAAGCTTAACCTTAACTATAAAATCTAAGGGAAATACTAGCGATAGAGGAACTTAAATATAGTCTTAAAGTCCTTAGCTCCTCTAAAGTCGTTATCCTAAAAGTAATAAAAGACTACTCCTCCTATAGTAAATACTAGTATAGGCTCTTTATTCGGTTCGGGAATATATCCTACTATAATATCTTTATATCTTATGTATATTCCCGCAGCTTTAGTTAGGCCTTACCCTATCCTAGTATATTAGAACTAATCTAGAGCCGTTAGGAAACCTATTTTATACTAGTGTAGTTTATAAGTCCTAATTATCTAATATCCGTTTATCTTATTAGCTTAGAACTTATACTTAGCCGCGGGTTTCCTAAAGTTATTTAGAATTAGCTTAATTCTCGGTAGTAAGTAATATAATTTAATTATAACTTCGTTAAGTGAGATATAATTATATACTATATATAGAGTACTTACTACTTTCTTAGGAAATTTAGTCCTTATTATAAATAGTAAGTTACCCCTTTTAATAATTCCTTACTTAACTATTAATAGAAGATATCTCTTCTACTAGTCTACTTCTTCCTTTATATATAGAGGAAGCGTTATCGGTTTCGGGATCCTTTCGTATATCGGAATTCTATATTTAACTAGGTCTATTATAGCTAGATCTATTACCTTTATAATAAATAGATCTTTCTAAGTATAGAGTAGTTATATCGCCGCTGCTTTTTACTCTTCTATCTTCACTATATCGCCTATAAAGTCTACTAGTACACTAATTTCCTTTAGTTATTTCTCTATATTATCTCGTACTATAGCGAGGACTAGTTCTCTTTAATAATTATAAGGCCTTCTTTCTATAAAGAATTCTACTTTTAAATTCCTAAATTCTTAATTAATCGGATTCTATCGAGCCTTATCTAATATTTCTCGAAGGTAAGCTATTTATAGTAAGAATATTCTTTTAAATAGAGTCTAATATTCTTAGACTTAAGCGCTATATATTATTACTCCTATCGCTCCCTTTATTATTAAGTCGGTTCTTAATTTAGCCGCCTAAGCTAATATTTCTCCTCTTATTAAGGATTAAAGGGCCTCTTTTACTATTTATTACCCTTTTATAGAACCCTTTACTATACGAGACTTATCTTCCTTATCTTCTATATCCTTCTTTACCTCTTCTCTTATCTTCTACTTACCTTTACTTTCCTACGCTTTCGGTCGTGAGGTTATATATAGAAAACTTATCGGGATTACTTTATAGTAATTATTCGAGAAGATATTAACTTTTAGCTACCGTCGAATATATTTCCGAGATACTCTATCTAAGAGCTATATAGTATCTAAAGTCGTCTTTTTAATAAGATATTTCTTTATTATCGCGTCTTACTCTAAAACTTAATAAGTTTTATTATTAATATTTAGGCGTCTTAATAGTAATAGTAGTTTCCCGCCTCTAATATATTCTATCGCCTAAAAAGTATAGAACTATCTCGCTCTATAATATACTCTCTCTATTCTTTTATATCTTATATTTTAACGCGGTTTTAGTTTAATATAATTTAAAGGAGCTTAAGTATATTAATTAATTTTACTATTTCTATAGCTATTACTTCTATCTCTTCTTCTTTACTCGATCACCCTTTATTATCTTCTTTATAATCTTTCTTAATTATTTAATTAATTTCTTTATTCTTTAATAGTTCTTCTTTATCTTCCTTAAAATCTTCTATAAACCTTACTACTTTTACTACTGTCTTAAGGCTATCTTATACCGCTTTACTTATACTAATATAAGAGTTTAGTATTACCTCTAGAAGTTCTTTCTATACTACTATCTCTAATATATCGATATTTATATAATTAATTTAGATAAGCTTCTGGGTTTATAAATTAGTAATATAGTACTTATTATTTTTATAGATCCTGACGACTTTAGCGATATATATCTAGTTCCGGGACAGTAAGAGGGTATAGCTAGTCTTTATCCCTAGGTAGACCTATACTAATATAGCCGTAGTAATTCTTATAATAGTAACTAGTATTTATACCCGGCTTAATATAGTAGTAATATTACTATTAAATCTCTTAACTATAAAGGATCTATTCGGGATAATCTTTATCTTAATTTTTAGAGCTACTTATTCTAGTATAATATTTATTATAGCTTCTCTATCTAAGAGGACTTTCTTTAATATCGATTGTTAACCTCCTTATATCGAGTCTACTATAATATATATATAGAAAGTCGGCTAAATATAGAATAGTAGTTATTAAACTTCCTTTATTATTAACTTAATCTCCGCTATAGTAACTACTTATACTTCCGCTATAGCGACTTTTACTTATTTACTTCCGCTAGCTATAACCGCTTAACCTTCTCCTCTAAACTCTTTTATAGTAATAGTCGTCTTCTTTATTACTCTCTTCTTACTAGTTAATTTAAGTTTAAAGTTATTAAGAGTACTACCTCGAGTTTCGCTTATTAAGCTTATATATTATAACACTAAGAGTATAATAATAAGTTTATTTAAGATCTTCTTAATATTAGGTAGCTAATTATCTTCTAGTTTAATAAGGCGGCGCTTAAGTCTTAGTATCTTTACTTTCTTCTTACCTTTTACCGATATTACTTCTTTAGTATAAGACTTCTCTTTATTATTTACCTTAAATACTCTAGACTCTAGATATTTATCTCTTAAGTCGGCCTCTTTAGCTTATCGCTTCTCTTTAATTATATTAATATTAGCTATACTCGGACGCTCTATAGTAGCTAAGACTAATTTAGAGAAGTTAGCTTTATACTTAATTACCTCTACTATATTATTCTTAATATATATAGGTTATATAAGGTCGTCTTAATTTACTTATATTATACTAAGCGATATATCGTTATAACCGCTAGTGACCTTAGCTAAAGAAGTACTAATTAGCGGCGGTCTATTAGCGTTTATAGAGTTATTTACTTATAAGAAGTTTACAGCTTAATAGTTATTATCTCTTAGTACTCCGTAATTAGTATAGTTAATCTATTAACCTTAATACCCTACTTAACCTATATTTCCTCCGTTCCTATTTTATCTTCTTTCCGCTATACGTTATTCACCCTCTTATCTTAACCGGTTCTATTCCGCTAATAGTAGTTTATTAGAACTATTATAGTTTATAGTAATATAACCTATTATTCTATACCGGTAATATATAAGGCGGGTATATAGGTTACCTTACTGTTTACTATTCTATACCGGATTATAGTTTTACTTTATTTCTACTTAACCCTCTATATAACCTCTATTCCTTCCTTATATAGAGACTTAAGAGTTATTTTATATTATTAGCTATATCTAGTAAGTATTATTTATTAAGGCTTAATTAAAATTCTAATTATCGGAGAGGTTTATATTTCCTATATTATTTCTAAATGCTAAGATACTATAGTTATTTAGGGCGGCTTAGCCTTATTAAGTTATAACCCGAGACTATATAGGGTACGTCGATATAGCTAAATATAGCCTTATTAAGAAGTCTTAGCCTGTTATTATAGTATTATCTCGTCCTATATAATAACTCGTGCTATATATTAATAGTCTTGCCGGTTCTTAATTATAAGTATATCTATATAGGATAGCGATAGCTTCCTTAAGGTCTACTTCCCGCTTTATAGCTAAGAGCCTACTTACTATTTATTTAATATACTTCTCTCTTAATCCTTTAACTATATACTTAATTAGTATATAGTTAAGCTACTTTACTCCTACTAGTAATCTTCTATATATACTTCTTATAACTTTAATATACTCGTGGATAGTAAGGTTACCTTACTTAAGATCTACTATATCTTAATATACTATCCTGTCGTCGGGAATTCGCTTATATCTCGAGAATTATATAATAAGGGCTATACTTAATCTATTAAAATCGTTAAAGATATTATTATCGTCGATACTATTATACTAGTTAAGAGCTAGTCCTTAAAGACGAACTACTAGGTCTATAGCTTTAGCTTTAGATAATTCTTTAGCTGTGTTCTATCCTATATATAGTTTATCTCTTCCTATCTATTTATTCTTAATTTATCTTATAAAGATAATAAAGTCTACAGATCCTTCTTCTCTAGTAAAGATAGGGATTTTAAAGTCTATTACTATAGTTAGTGCTGTATAAGATAGTCTTCTACTATCTAATAAGGTTAGGAATAGTGTATCTACACCTATATCTAATTCTATTAATTTAGTCTAGGATAGTTAATCTTATTCTACTAAAAGTGTATATTTTAGTTATAGCTAATGTTTAATAGGTTTTAACTTTTCTAGTATAGTTGTCGACGTATATTTCCTATCTTTTACTAGGCTTATAGATTTCTTTCGTAGAATCTTTATAGATAATAGTAAAGCCTTTATATATTCGACTTCTATATAAGCTTCTTATTATATCTCTTTAGTGTTATTAAGTTATTATAGACTAAGGTTTATTATACTCCCTTATAGTTCTTCTAATAACTCTTTAAATAATAATAATTATTTAAAGCTTTTATATTACCTTATCCTCGAGTAGATAGATAATAGTCTAGTACTTAATAATAATTAATCTTTCCTACAGGTGTTTAAGCTTTATAGTATTCTTAAAGCCCTCTTATAGTCCTTTTAATTCGAGTCTAGCTTAACTAAATATAGAACGAGATAGTTATATAGGATATTTAATATATATAGTGATAATCTACTTAATATTTAGTCTCTTATAGTCCTTCTATTTCTCGAACTATAATAAGATATAATAATTAGTAATAATAATAGGGATTATAGAAGGATTTAGTAATTTAAGGAATCCTACTAATTTAGTCTAGTAGGTAGGGTTTACCTATTTATAGGTAGGTGCGGGGTTAATTCGAGTAGTGCTAACTTAATAGTAAGTGACCTACCTAGCGATTTTAGGCGTTCAGCGGTAATAATAATACTTAATTATCTTTTTAAGGCTAGCGAGATATTTAGCGAGATATTCTAAGATCTTCTCCGATATTATTTTAATAACTTTAAATAGGGAATTTAATAAAACTTAATAGGGAACGCGGGTCCTCGCCTCTACATAGGAAACTAGCGGCTGTCGACGTCTTCGTCGTCTTCTCTCTCTTCAATAATCAAACAAAAATAGAGGAGTTCTCTTCTGGCCTGAGGCCTCTCCCGGGGCGCCAAATGTTGTCACGTACGGTATGAAGCGATGGTGGGGGCAAGTATGGTATTGTACTATGTAAGGAAGAGAGAGCTGCCTGCAGTAAGATATGCACAGCATCACGTGCTCAAAGTCATGGCGTCACAACGGCTAACGGACAGGTGTGCATCGGCCATAGCTGGGTGACAATGGCCATCAACCTTCGTTCTGCGGATGTCTATCAATGTGACCTGCCCTGGCGCGTTGTAACATTGGACGCCAATCCTGATGTTGAGCCATACCAAGACGGCAATCTCCAGCCAGCCGATCGATCCCCCCACCACAAGATGATGCAAGATGCACTTGACACAGGATGGAGTACGGTACTCCTGAGGTATCGACCAAGCTGAAGGCATTCTTGAGCGGAGTGATGGAATGGCAGAATAAGCCGAGACCATCGAACCCGCCAGAGTGCCACCTTCGGGGGCCAGTCTCGCCAATGACCAGTCATTTCCCTTGTCCCCGAAATTATTAGCTCGAGTTTGGTCCAAGAAAGCGCACCCCAGATTGGGAAACAAGCCAAGTTACACCCATGTCGACCCAGCAATATTCTCATGCTCCAAACCATCTCCACATTGTCCTGCTACGGAATAGACTGCGAAGGCGAATCTGCTGAGGCCATCCCGCGAAGCTTCACCTTGACACGAACTCAGCCTTACAGGCCACTCTTGATTTTGTTGTTTCTTTCGGGCATCTCGGACAGGTGGATGCGCTTGGATTTGCTTTTGACTATACCCCTGCATTTCTTCCGTAACCATTCACTAGCATCCCCCTCCTGCGACGTACTCAGGTCTGCCGTTACAGGAGCCTTTGCTGTCACTAAAATCAGTACCGCTCAACGTTTGCTGCGGCCTACAGGGGTGCGGTTCCCCGGTGTCCGTGGTACCAGCCTTGAGGGTCTTCTGTCTTCAATAACGAACCGACCAATCATTCGAGACCTGGCCGTCGCTCTGCAGGTGCGGCTGCAAAAAGGGTGATACCGAGACTCTGAGTTCCTGGCAGTCCAGCAACCGTCCACATCAACGTCGGCAGAACTCTAAGTCCTGGGACAAAATTTTCCGGGTCCACCACGCTTGTTATTCATATCCTCTACCACGTCCGACTGCGATATCAGCGGCGCCGAGCGCCTTTCGCTCTCGACCAGAAATCACCTGCTGTAGCAGTGGATGTGGAACGTAATGCCGACGTCCAGAATTAGCGCAGACGCCAATACCTTCGGCCAGGAAGACTTCCCCACAGTTCCTATCCTGTCCCTCGGGATCTTCCAGACTAAACAAGTGTTTTAGCAAATCTGGTCCCAGCCCATATTCTCTTATCAAGCCGTTCAGGACCGGTTTCGGACTTGCAACCTCCAGCTCGTTCGCATCATTTGAGAAATCGACAACCGTGCCCGAACTTCAGCAAACTCGGGCCCAATGTCGCCGAAACGAGAGGAAGAGGAATCTGTCGATGCCAAAGACCCGAGCATCAAGTCAGAAGATGAGTCTGCACCGGCGGCGGCACCCGACGCCACACGCAAACAAGCCGCGAAGAGGCGCACCAAGACTGGCTGTTTGAGTAAGTCTGCATGTCGTTGTTCCCAGCACACTTGTATGATATACTGATATTTCTGCCTCAAGCCTGCCGCAAGCGACGGTAAGTCCTCACTGGGTTCGAAATCCGTCGAAGCCCGACAGGGCTATCGTCGGTTTTGCGCGATTGTCACGTTGGTCTAACAAGCTCGAGCAGGATTAAGTGCGGAGAGGAAAAGCCAGTAAGCACCAACCGACATACTTTCACGGGCTCACTCTGCATCTGTTCTGACCTCGATTAGGTTTGCAAGAACTGTGTCAAGTCGAAGCGCGACTGTGCCGGCTATGTCCAACCGCTTGTTTACAACAAAGCACGTAAAGGTTCTATGAGTGGCGATCAATCCTCCCTCCAGGAACATGATGGAACGCCTACGATGAATTTACGCTGGCAGCCGGAGCAACCATACTCGGGGTCGCACAATGCCTTCCCCCAGGCTGACGGTCCCCCGACTTACCATCAATCGCCATTCAGTGCCAGTTATCATGCTATGCCTCACCTACCGCCAAATATCCCTCACCCTACGGGTAGAGCGCAAGCCGACGGCAACCAGGGATGGCATGGCCATCAGCCACTCCTGGGCCAGCCCGGTTTGGAAGCCTTCAACCCATTGGGGCAATATGCACCGAGTTTCAATATGTCGGGCAGCATGGCTGAGCACCCTCAAACTCTCCTTCCTTATGATCTGCAAGTGGCAGCTCAGCCCACGTACCCTGCTGCATACCCGAGTTCAGCCACAACGCAGATACCAATGTCGGCGTTTTCTTCCAGCAACCACTTCTATCCAATAGAGCACCCGAATATCGAACAGTATCAGCAAAGATCGGTTTCGGTGTCACATCCAAACGGCATGCCACCTAGTCTTGTAGAGGGTATGTGGCCAAGTCCTATGGCATTGATTGGTACCTATGTGTGCTAAGCTCTTCATAGAACGTGCGGGCGGACAATATGGTGCACATGGTGGCCTGAATCACCCGAGTTATGCTCCTGTCATGGCCTCTGGCCTCGCCACGGTAGCTGCTACCGGATTCTCTCATCCTGACGAAGAGTTTGAGGATCCTGACGATCCATTCGACGTGGATATGGAAGACGAGGATCTGTCTTATCAGGATGCTGCAAATAATCTCACGGATATACTTGGCCGATCGGGTCAACCTGATTTCCAAGCTGCAAAACTGTATATCCCACGCCGAACGGAGTATAAGGCGGTCGCAACATATGGGCTACCAATAACCAAATCGCCGCTTCGAGACGAGAGAAACGAGCAAATCTTCTGCCATTTTGTCGAAATAACCAGCAACACCATGTCAATGTTTGAGAGACATCATTTCAGTCCGATCGCTGCACCAGCCAGGACAATCTGGAATTTCACTATCCCCGCTCTAGCACTGGGACATGCAGCACTAGCACACGCGATGCTGGCTCTCGGGGCGTTGCATCTAGCAAAGTTGAACAATACGACTGAAAATCCTGCGATCAAACACTTTACCTATGCCGTCCGCCGGGTTGGGAGGCTTTTGGGACTTCCGCAACGGCGCCACGAAATTGGGACACTTGCTACGGTTATGCTTCTTGCATATTACGAAGTCGTGGCCGGTGACCACTCGCGCTGGAATCTTCACTTATCAGGCGCTGCCAGGTTGGTCCTGGAGCATGACTATGCTGGCTTGACTCGTACAGCGAGACGGATGCGCAACGGTGCAAAGGCGAGGCTTAACCAGTGGACGGCTCAATTTGCCTTGACGGAGGAGAATTATGCTCGCGTTGCAGGGATTCCCCTTGCCCTCCTCGACGATGCTGATTGGGAGGTCGACCAAACACTTATTTCTCGGCTGATCGGCGTTCGCGTGGACTATGACCATCAATATCAACCGAACTTCAGCTTACGTGCGACTTCATCAACCCTCAGTGAGAAAGATGTGGAAGAACTGAAGACGAAGATGAGTCTGAGGTGGTGGTACTGCAAGCAAGACATCTTCCAGAGTATGGTCTCTGGTGATCCGCCGCTAATGCCTCTCGAAAATTGGATATATTGTCCACCCAGGGGTCAATTTGGACGCGCCGATGCCCCATATGCCACATTCGATCATCTGTTGCTTGTCATGGCACGTCTGTGTGATTTTGGAGGCAAAGATCGTAGGCGGAAGCAGAAAGCGGTAGCTGCTCAAGGAGGGCAATGGAGACCCCCACCATGGCTTTTTGGGCCGCAGGGGCCACCCATGCCTTCAGGCACGAATGCGAGCCCGGGATCCTCTGAGCCGTCTCCCGGATCCGCCACATCAGCAGGATCTCAGGATGGGTCGAGACCACCTCCTCCGAGTGCGAATGAGGGCAGAACCAGGCAAAGTAGACCAGGCGCGCCACGCGGGATGGTGCCAGGACCGAAGCAAGGTGCCGGTCCCCCCATGCTGGGAATGATACCACCAGCGGCGGAGCCTCCGCAGTTGGATTCCGCCTTTCAATCGATGGACGCAAGCATTAAGGATCCCGCGTTTGCCGTCTTGCGCGAGCACAAAGAATACAGTCCGACAACGAATCTTGAGGATGATACCGCAAGCGCTATGGCTGAATACGATGCGATCACCAGAGCCTTTGATCTCTTCGCACAATCACTAGGACCTGATTTCGAGGCGTTGAACGACACCGGAAATCCCATCTCGTCTCCTTTTGGTCCAGCTCTGCTGTACAGGAGTGCGGCAATTGCATGCGTGTGGGCGTGCTATTATATGGCGCGTATCTCCCTGCGGCGGTTACACCCTGAGATGCCACCAGCTGCAATGGTCGCGGCGGGCGTAACGGCACACCTCACTCGAGACTACGCGCAGATGGTGGGCAAGATATGCGCTGGTCTCTATGCAACACAGCAATACGGCCAGACTGGTGCTCTTGACCCCAGTTTCGCAGGTGCATTGATGGAGAGCACTTTCTTCCTACTCTTTGCAGGGATTCAGTACACGGACGCCGCACAGCGAGGGTGGACAATCAGCAAACTCAGAGACGTCGAACGCAGATGCGGGTGGCGGACGTCAGGCGCCATCGCCGCGGCGTGTGAGACGGCCTGGGAACGCATGGCGCAAGCTGGAAGGGGTCCCCCTTACACACGAAGGCGAGATGTTCGGAACAGGGACGCCCGTGTGAGTGGCATCTCAACGCGATCAGACAACTCGTCGCCTCAGAGCGGCCAGTATTCAGCTGCCGCTGTTGACCAACACGAATCTGAATTCGTCAATCATGACCGCAGCCTCATTGACCGATCGGGCTCCACCCGAGTGCACTGGGCACTGGGCTTGCTGTCAGTAGAGGAAGATATCAAGAAGATGGCCCTGGACGGCGACTAGGCCGGGACCTTCACTTGCCTGCCCGTACGCACTTTCCCACGGATCTTGAAGTGAAGTGCGCTTGCCGCAGAGGCAGCATGACGCCGACCGGCGCCTTCACAGCTTCGCTCTCAGCAATGCCTCGACAACACCTTCACATCTCTTCCGCATCCTTTCGCTATCGGGCTCAAGTCCTACATACTACGGCATCCCGTCTTTGTTGTAGACACAGCACTTGTATCTGCTAGCAAGCACGCCGCACAAGCATCAAACCTACTGGGGTCTATCGCTAATCCATGCTTCAGCTATGGCACATCCGACCAGCGCATCCGCACCTCTGTATATCATTGAGACGGCACCAAGTGAGGACGCAACGTCATTCGGCAAAGAAGTCACTTCGTATTTCGACATTTCGCCCAAGCGCGATGCCTCATCCGCCAACCGGTCACCTGCCTCGCCGGCCGACATTAGTCCAGGCACCCAGCCACAGCTGCCCCCAGTCCGACGTCCTCATTTCCGCTTCCATTCTGATTACGAGGCTCTGCACAAGAGGATCCATGACTACATTATCGGAGAGACCCAGTCCCTCGAGAGCTTGACTTCAGCAGGCATCAGTCCTACACCATCGCACGAGATTTCCTCGACGAAGGTCACCCCGGTTCGCTCTGTCGAACATTCGCTTCGTCGTGCCTCTTTGCAGACATCTGACTCTTCTGGACGCAGCTCGGCAGCGTTTCGTTCGAGGGAAAATCTCGCATATCCTCTCCGCCAGTCGAAAATTAGCTCGATCCGGGGAACATCGTCTTCATTCACCTCCAAAGTAGGAAAGTGGAATGCTACAAGCGAGATCGCGCAGCGACGGTCGTCAACGCTATCTGAGAGTGTTACAAGAGACGGCAATGTCATTGTCGTCCGTACAGATCAGGCTCCATTGAGACCACCACCATCCAAAAGCGCTCCTATCTCGAAAATGCCCAAACCCAGTTCCTCAATCAGGGTCGAGACTGAATTCACAGAGTCCGGAAGGCCGCCACCAGTACCGGCAGGCGCTCAGCCGTCACAGCCAGCGATCAACGAAGAAAGTCAGCCGGCAGATCAGAAGAATCGGACTGCGGACCATCATCGGCGTCAGTCAACATCCCGCAGAAGCTCAATCAATCCCAGACATATCTTTTCAGCTCCGTTGCAACTCCTTCACCGTGTTAGCCTGCCCAAACGCTCTCGCCCACCCGCTGTTGCGCGGATGTCCCCACCCTCTTCGACGAGACGGCCCACTCGAATGGCAGACCATACCACCCAGCTCAAGCGGAATTACACCTCAGAAGTCCTGCAACGCGTGGCTGCGGCTTTGCAGGAGATCAAAACAACAACTCCAGCCACGCTCTTCCCGCCACAGATTGCCAGGCCACTGACCTGGAAAACCTTCTCTGACAAAACAATTCCTCAAAAGGCAAAAAAGGGCCAACGCGGTGCACACGGGGTCCCGTCATCACTCGAAAGCAACAGCAACCACCACAACAGTGGAAGTGGTGACCACGGCTCAGACGTTCAGTCATATACCTCGAGTCAGAGATACCTTCGCATGGGTACCATGCCCACAAATACCCCGGATGAAACGGCCACGTACAAGATCAAACGAAGTCCGAGTGCAGAGTCGGAGGAGTTTCTGAAGGTTGATATCAGTACTAGAGGAGGCACCAGTTACTTGCCGAGCGAGGCGCGTCGCATCCACACTCCGCCCCTGCCCGAAGAAGGGGCAGATGGCCGTTGGAAAGGATTTTTCTTCGATTACAACGCACCAAGACGGACCGGTAGCTTGCAGGCCCCCGAAATCATGGTAGAAGGCGCAGCAAACAGCGGCAGTGGCAGTCCAGACAGCGCGATATCCTCCGACTGGGAACGGAATAGATTGATGCCGGATGGGAGACCCAAACTTGAGAGGCCCAAAACCAAGAACAAGCGAATCCTAACTAGTGAGTGGGCGGACGTCAAGCTTGCCGAGATCGATCGACTGGGAACTGAGACGAAGCAAGATGGCATTCAGAGTGCCAAGGAAGGGAGCCGGCGATTGAATTCGCCAGATGTTCTGTCGAAGAATCGGACCAAGATCCTGTACGAGGGGAAAGAGGTGGAGCCCGAGATGTTCGACTTGACCATTCCAGACCATTTGCCGAGTAGTCCATTATGCCCAAGGCATCCTAGATATTGGCGGGTGGTGCAAAGACAGGGGTCACAGTTCAGGGGTTGTTGGATGCATGGGATCGGTGTTTCTGAGGACATGAAAGGCAAGGCATGATGAGGGATGGAAGTAGTCTACACGAGCAGTCATGCGGAAGCATTGGCCAACTCCCTGGCGTGACTTTGAAATAGGAGCGTGTGTACTTCGACAACTGTGCGAGAGCACATTAGGTCCATGTTGTACAATGAAGTCTATTAAGCCGGATATCTCGCGGCCACAAGACGGGAGGTTGTCTTTGAAAAGATGGTCAGAAATGGTTCTTCAGCATCCTTTGTCCACTAGATATCTCTTCGGACATCACGTCAAACGCGCGGAGCACCATGTTATCAAATCAAATCAAATCGTCCTCGTGCCTCCTCATATAAAACCATGAATGTCACAACTCTCCAAACTGCTCCTCATACTTTGATATATGCGCCACCTTTTCGGCGCTCGCGCTGGCCTCGTCGAACCTCAGCTCGACCCACTCGTCGACCAACTTCTTGGCCAGCTCCAGGCCGATGACGCGCTGGCCAAAACACAGCACCTGGGCATTATTCGACAGCACGGCGCGCTCGACGCTGTAGGGGTCATGCGCGGTGACTGCGCGGATGCCCTCGACCTTGTTTGCCGAGATGGCGACGCCCAGGCCCGTGCCGCAGACGAGCAGGGCGCGGTCGGCCTCGCCGGCCTTGATCTTCTTGCACGCGTCGACGGCCAGGTGGGGGTACGCGGTCGGGTCGTCGGCGTTGACCACGCCCACGTCCAGGACCTGCGTCACGCCGGCGTGCTTGTGCAGGACTTCCTTGAGGGCCGTCTTGTAGGCGTGGCCGGCGTTGTCGCTGCCGACGACGACGCGGAGGGGTGTTTTCGTGCCGTTGGCTGTAGAGGTCATGGTGTAGACTGCGGTGTTGACTGCGGTGGTGGTGGTGGTGTGGATTGGTGTGAGGGAGGGATGGTAGGTACTTCCCGTCGAGGCGGCCGTGTGGTACTGTATATATGGTGTATATGGATGGATACAGATAGATATCTTGTGGGACTGAGCGAGCACAAGCACACGAGTATGAATAAATCACATCCTGGCTTTTTCTTTTATTTTTATTTTTTCCCCGGCGTGGAATGAGATCTCTTCCTGCTGGACGGCCAGCACGCCGTCGAAATGCCGATCGGGTTCCCTGTCACCCCCCTCGCCTTGCCTCCGCCTCTCTGGCGTCATTTGTCGTTCAGCGTCCGCGGGGGAATTTCTCCAATTTGTGCGGCGGCATCACCATTTCAGGGAATCCGGGCGGGATCAGTTGACACGGGGGTTCAATGCCACGTTGGGATTTGGCAGATCCTGCATGTCACAATGTCTGCGTGTCTACTTGCTGTGACCGGGTATTGCTCGGGCAGGGAACGAGTGAGTGAGGCCAAAGGCACTGATTCCAGTCTCTCTACACTATCTGTCGAGATTAAGTCTGGCGTGTTTCCAGACTCTCGCATCGCAACACGGCCGAGTCTCTCAGGTGGCAATATCATCGACAGGTTCAACGGACACCGACGAGACTTACATTCTACATTCGTGCTCCGGGTTCCAACACCATGTCTTCACAGTCCCAGACGAAATACCCGTCCCTACCCTCCAAACTGATTCTCACGTCGACAAAAGCCTACTTTCCCCCTGCGCGGACAATCGCATACCTCCACTCGCTACTGGATCCGTCGAACAACATCCTGCCTCTCCTCGAACAACACCGCGCCGAGGTCCTTTTCGTGTTCATCCCGGATTTCCTCACCATCTACCCATGTTCTCAGATCCTGGGATCAAAATACCCCTCCCCCTCGACATCGAGTCCGGACCCTGACCCTGACTCTGAGAATGCCGACCCCGTCGCCTGGCCCATCTCCCTCGGCGCCCAAAATGCCTTCCCGTCGCTCAACTACGGCGCCTACACCGGCGAGGTCGTGCCCCGGGCGCTCCAATCCCTAGGCGTGCGCGTCGTCGAGCTCAACCACGCCGAGCGCCGTCGCTACCTGGGCGAAAACGACGACACCGCCGCCGAAAAGGCCCGCACCGTCAGCGACCTGGCCATGGTGCCCCTGGTCTGCATAGGCGAGGTGGAGCGGCCGGATCTGCGCGGCCCGCTCAGCGCAAGTGTCGGCGCGGCCATGAGCGAGCTGAGGCCGCAGATCTTGGCCGTCCTGGGCGCCGTTCCCGATGACGCGCCCGTGGTGTTCGCGTACGAGCCCGTGTGGGCGATCGGGGCCGCCGAACCGGCCGGCGTCGATTACGTCGGCCCCGTGGTGCAGGCCATTCGGCAGGTTGCCAAGTCGGCCGTTCCGCTGAGGGGCGGAGAGAGGACGGGCGAGGTCAAGGTCGTGTATGGGGGCAGCGCGGGGCCGGGGTTATGGAGTGGCAAGACTAATGGTGGGAATGGGCTGGGCAAGTGGGTCGACGGCCTGTTTCTGGGCCGTTTTGCCCATGAGGTTCAGGGCGTGAGCGCCGTGGTGGAGGAGGTTGTCGAGAGTTTGGGGAAGAGTTGAGAGCAGAAAAGACGAGGATGCGTGAAGCGTTCGGCAGAAAGATGAGGACGTGGTGAAGAGTTGGTAGAACGGCGCCAGTGCTATGGACGACGCACACGCCAAGGCGATGAACGACACACCTGCCAACACCGGCTTCGACACAGCCAACCATATCATCGAGTCGTAAAATCGTTCAAGCTAGCAGACATACAGATCGTGAGAGAACGCCGTATATTATGCAGGGAACTCCCCGGCGGAGAAAAATCATCACCCCTTCAACTCCCCAGGCGTCATGACAGAAACGACACTCGTGCCTTCACTAAACCTCGTCCGGAAGACACGGTTGGCATTCTGAAACATGCCATCCTTCAAACTGACGACAATGAACTGGGATCCTTGGAATCTTGTCTTGATGATTCGCCCAATGTTCTGGGTATGCGACAGATCAAGCGCCGCGTCGACTTCGTCCAGAATGTACATGGGCGCCGGCTTGAACTGAAGCAGAGCGAGAATGAGCGAAAGAGCAATGAGCGACCTGGAAGACCGGTCACCAGTCAGCACATCGTCCAGATAACGGCGGGAAGACAACAACCGAGAAACATACCTTTGTCCACCACTTAACTCGGCCAAACTCTGCTTCCACACCTTCCCAAGACAGACCTTGACCTCCAAGCCCTCCTGAATCCGCTCTAAGTTGTCGTCCAGCGGCACGAGTTTCGCTGTGTTGTTACCTGGCAACAGATCCGAGAAGATGTTGCCAAAGTCCTCGGTGACCTTGCGCCACGTCTTGATCAGCGCCTCCTTCTTATACTCATCCAACGTGCTGATTGTCTCTTCGATCTTCTTCTTGTCGCGGATCACCGTGCGCAGCATGTTCTTCAGGGAGGCCTCTTTTTTCTCGACACTATCGATCATGGGCATCACTTTCGGGTTGATCTTCTTCTTCATGCCTTGGAATCGTTCCGTCACGTTCTTGAGCGTTGCACGACTCTCCGACAGGTTCTTGCCGTGGAAGTCGTAGGGTGTGCCAGGCCGGCCGAATTGATCTCTATTATCTTCGATCCAGTCGTGTTCCTTCTCTAGCGCCGTGACGAATTGTGCTGCTGCCTGTGCGTCCTTCTGAGCCTTTTCCACGGCGTGGCCCAGTTTTTGTGCCTCGAGCGCTTCTTCGGCGATTTGTTTCGACTTCTTGGATTTGGCTTGTTCCAGCTCGCGCAGCTCATCGTCAAAGCCTGTCAGTTTTGCTTGTTCATCGACGAGTTCCGCTTGGGCCATGTCGTGATGACTCTTGACGCTTGCTTCTTCCTGTCGCAAAGTTTCAAGTTCTGCCTTCTGCGCTTCGATCGCAGTGTTGACCTCTTCGAATTGTTCCACCGCGGCGTTCAAATCACTCTCCGCTTGTTCGCAGTCGATCTTAGCGTCCTGCAATTCTTTCTGGAGTGATTTGATGGCGGCCGAGGTCTTGGTGAGCGACTTCTTCAGCTCGACTATCGACTTCTCCAGCTCTTTCAGCTTGCTGCCTTTGTTCTTGCTGAAGTCTTCCATGTCTTTCTCGATCCGCTTGACGTCTTTGGAGGCTTCGGCTTCGCGCGTCCTCGCGTCTGCCATGTCTTGTTTAAGCTGGACAATTGTTGCCTTCATTTCCTCTATTGCGTGGATGATCGACGATGAAGAGTTGCCGGATATCTGCTCCTCTGCCAGCTTGATTTCATGAGTCTTGAGATCGAGCTCTTGCTTGACGGACTTGATATCGGCCAGCTTCGCTCGCTCCTGTCTCATCGTCTCTTGCAGCTGTTGAAGCTCTGACTGATGTTTTTGTAGATCTTTCGTCACCTCGTTCAGCTTCTGAAGGATCACAAGTACACCACTGGAGTTCGGCGCGCTGCCACCGGACAGTGTGCCTGAAGGGTCATACACATCACCTTCCACTGTAACGCTCTTCAGCCTGACTGCAGGGTCAAAGGTGACTTTCTTGGCTGTTTCGGCGTCCTGGCAAATCAACGTTGTGCCAAAGACGTAGTCCATGGCGGCAGAAACCTCCTGGTCGTATCCAATCAAAGA
Source organism: Phialophora verrucosa (assembly GCA_002099365.1). Lineage (NCBI taxonomy): Eukaryota > Fungi > Ascomycota > Eurotiomycetes > Chaetothyriales > Herpotrichiellaceae > Phialophora > Phialophora verrucosa. Next base: position 2,171,582 of record MSED01000009.1, on the reverse strand, counting down.
GAGTGCAAGGTCGACTTTGCCCGGTGCTATGCGTTGTGCTGCTCCCACCTTCTGTGCCGACGCCCTGAAGGCAGATATCTTGTTCAGAGGAATGATGGTAACCCGCTTCTTTAGCTTTCCATTCTGGAGAAGTTGTGTGCCGGTCTCGGCCGTGTCAACGACCACGTTATACAGCCTGCCACCTGCGCAGATTTCCAACGCAGTACCAGCCATCGACTTGTCCTTGTCCAGTGTGAACAATTGGGCAACCAGACCTTTGACCCTCGTCCGGTCAAAGTTGGGCGAAGGGTCGCTGAAGTGGAAGTCGACGTTGGCAACTTTTCGCTTCAGCTCGTCGGCTTGTCGTGACAGGTCGCGAATGCTCTTCTGAAGGGCGACCTCGTGCTCTCGCATCTTCTCCTCTCGGCCAGGTTCAAAGCCCAGACTTTGCAGATTGCTCTCTAGTTTCTGTGCTTCCTTGCGGAGTACTTCCAAGCCTTTCAAGAGGTCGGCGTTCTGTTCTCGCGCCTTCTTTGCTCGTGGTTCGTCTTCCTTTATGCGCTTTTCCAGGTGCGAGATCTTCAGCTTTGCTTGTTCTTGCTCCGTAGTGGCCGCAGTCAGTCTCGCTCGGGCTTCCTGCAATTGACCTTGGTAGCCACTTTCTTGTCCTTCACGGGAAGCAACCCCAGTCTGTAACGTCGATAGCAGCTCTTCTTTCTTCTCCACTTCTGCGTTTTGAGAATCATGGTCAGCTTTCGCACTATCCCACTGCGACTGCAACTTCTTGAGACCGGCCTGCTTATCAGTGACCTGCTTTTCCAGACTCTTGACATTTTTGGCGACATCTTTTTTCTTCTGTTCTTCTTCCGCAACGTTGGATTGCTTCAGGTCAAGCACTGTCGCAAGTCGGACCAGCTCGTGACTCAATTCTTTCACTTGAGCTTCAATCGCTTGGAATCGGCCACCTTTGCGCATTTCCTTCTCTCGAACAGCTCGTACGCGCTGAGAATCTTCCTCGAGGTTGTCGATCTCGCGCTTGAGTTTAATAGCATTCTCCTCGAGGTGGGTGACTTTGGCTCGTTTGGCTTCATGCTCCTGTGACGCGTTCTTCATCTTCTCGCCAGCTCGAACATAGTCTGCCGCGACCACTACTCGCGTCAATCTTTCAAGCTCGCTTTGTGTTTTCTGGTAGTCCAACCATGCTCGCTTCTCGCCTCTCAGTTTGTCGAGTTTCGGTTCAATTTCCTCGCGCAGCAAGCCCTCGATCTCTACCACTTTCATCTCCTTCTTCGCCATGGTCTTGACGGCCTTATCCTTCCTATCCTCGAACATGCGCGTTCCAGCCGCTTCTTCAATCATAGCCAGAATCTCGGCAGCCTTCATGTTCAGCACTTTCGTTATTCGTCCCTGCATGATGATGAAGTTCGGATTGTTGATGTTCAGTCCGACGCTTTGGAACAAGTTCTGCACTGTCGTCTGTTGCGCGCGATGTCCATTGATGAGGTACTTGCTGGTTCCGCCCATGACGATTTGTCGCGTCACGCTGATTTGCGCGTATTCTTCAAAGCCGATCGGACTCGTACTCTTCTCGCTATTGTCGAACACGATCGTGACGCTCGCCTTCGTCACGCCCGCTTGACCGCGCTTGTATATAAGGTCTTGGAGATTCTGCGCTCGAACGGTCGACATGTTGGTGATGCCTAGCACGAAACATATTGAATCAAGAATGTTGGACTTCCCGGAGCCATTGAGGCCAGTCACGGCGTTGAAAGTCCTGTCCCAGCCAGAGATGACCGTCCTCTGGCTGTAGGACTTGAAGCTGCACGTTGCCATTAGCATATGGTCAGTTGTCGAGGTAGTATGGAGATGACTCACCCATCGATGACCAATTCTATAATCTTCATACTGCTTGTTGGTCTATGACTCCGACGCGATCATGGCAAGTCGAAAAGTGTAAGCGCAGTTGTTTCAATCATCGCAATGTTGACTGCGTCCAAATGCGGCTAAAGCCAAAGTTTCCAAAAATGGAAAAGCGCAGGTCGTGCTTGGCGCGCTTTTCTCGCGGAGTTTCAATCGAGCTTCATTGAATTCACCTTCCACTCGCTCGCAGCTCAGATTCTACATTGCATTGTCATTGACCTGAACGAACCGGCTTACTGTCCCCCATCATGGCCTCGCTTACCAGACCTTTCTTCGCCCCATCAAATACGACCACCGTCCCCCTCTTCCTCGCTCCCGCTTTCGCTCGCCCATTTCCCATTTCGATCTCCGCAACAGCACAATTCTCGACCTCAACTCCCAACCAACGTGCTTCCGCGACAAGAAAACAGGCCGGTATCAAAGCCGCAACATCAGGAAAACCAAATTGGGCCCTGAAAGCGAGGCCCAAGATCGATCGCAATAAAAAGAGAGGAGTAAGCGCAATTCGCCGGACGGGACCGAGGAGCACGCGCGGGCTGTGGAACTATCCGTTACCGGTACCTGTAGCAAGAGACCATCGGGGCACGAACCCAGAGTACGTGGAGACGCAGGACCATGGCCTCTGGGGATTCTTCGATCAGAGCAAGCAGGCAATGCTGGAACCAGAGCAGGAATCCAGTCACGGTAAGCTCGACCAACATGCGAAGACGGGAATCGAAGTGCGCGACTAACTGACCGGTATCAATGCAGGTCGCGCATGGGAGTACAAGGAATTGTCCCTAAAGTCTTTCGACGACCTCCACAAACTGTACTGGGTATGTGTGAAAGAGCTGAATCGGAGTCTCACGCGAGAAAAAGAACGAACACGCCTCCGGGCCGGTTTCGGGGAGGTGGAACATCAGGAGAGAGTCGATGTTGTAAGTCCTCCTTCTCATCCCACACATTTTGCTAGGGAAAATTCCAATGATGAACCAACCCTTTCACTCGCCGATATGAATCTCCCGGCCTTGAAGGCAATGCTTAAGCCTCCCTGGCCATGATTATACCTACTGAAGGTTTCTGAAACACCAAGCAAAAATTATCACATATTTTATCACTCAAGCTACCAATATCCGGGTCCGAACGAGCGATTTACTAATGTGCTTTCATCCATCAGATCAAAACAACAATGCAACTCATCCGCGAAGTCCTCGTCGACCGGCAATTATCGTTTCAACAGGCCAACGTGCTAGTTAACCAGAAAACTGTAGCCGATATATTTGCGGAGGCAGAAGGGCCTGCGCTTGAGGATGACGCCGCGTCGTCTGCGCAGAAAGATATTTCAAAATCATCTCCCGCGGCTTTTTGACGTTGAGGAATGACCAATGGGATCTTCACATGGAGCAATGCCCTCTCTCATCGGCAGCCTGCCTTTGCCGGCCTACTCTGTTAGGCCGGTATAACCACTATCTATATGTGGCTGCCTCACAGTGACTGAAAAAGGTGCTGCACCAGGAAGCTTTGAAGTGCGCGGAGCACGTACTGTAAGATCTCTGACTTGTTGACTCCTGGTACTTCTATACGATCCACGGCGCCAACGGGGTATACCCAGGAGAAACTGTCGTGCAAATAAAAACTGAACAAGCGACTCGCTATTTCTGTGACAATGCTCGTATCAATGGCTGAGGTTTCCCAAATCACCATCATGTATGACAACTAAGCGGTCAGCGCCAGCGCTCAGCCCGTTCCCTCTCGTCCCCTCGACATGTGTCTTTTGTCACATGTAGGCATCGAAGTCACACCAGTGTTCAGAGGCCATCACATCGCCTCCGTATCCCGTCGCCAACCCAAACAGCGCGGGATCAACGCTCGTCGAAGTCATGGAAACCAGATCGGTGCTTCCGTCGGTACTGGGGTCAGAGGTTTCCTGTGTCGACGCTTGTGCTGGTGCTTGTGTTTGTGCTTGTCCACGACCCTGGCGCGCCTCGTTCGTTGCCGGCATCCCTGCTGCCCGGGATGCCCTCACCGGCAGGGCCTGCCTCACGGCCAGTTCGGCGCGCAGCATCCTCAGCGGCTCCCACAGGTTATCGTTGCCGGCCAGGTAGTCGATCGAGGGCCGGTTCTGGAACAACTTCTCGATCCGGTGCCTGGCAGCGCGCGCTTCGAGCGAGTTGCTCAGGGCTTCGTGGCGCAGCACCATCGAGAGCATGGTCGCGACCGAGTGCCATGAGAACGCGCGGATGACGGCCCAGTCCAGGCTGTACGGCGCGTAGAAGTCGATCAGAGTCTGCGTGGCCTTGCAGTACTCGACGGCGAGCTGGTACATCTTCGCCTCGAGGCCGGGACGCTGGGCCTCGGCCATGCTCCCCTTGGCGTTCACGATCGGTTGGAGCTGCATCAATCGTAGGCGGCGGAAGGAGTGGTCGAACAGGTCTTTGGTCAGCCGGTGGAGGACGTTGTTCTCGGTGTCGAGTGTGCGCATATACAGGATATCCATTCGGTGGTGGGCTTGGCGCAGGACTTCGTTTTGAAGATCTAGATAGCTGCGCGTCGTCGTCGAGGGGGTGTAGGGGTGGTCGAGGATGAATTTCGTGAGAGACCCGAACTCGTAGTGCATGAGGGAGATGGTCGCGTCCGTGAAGCTGTTCTGGGCTTGTGGCTGATACGAGGAGAACTCGGACGTGTCCCAGGCCGAGTCATTCTCATTCAGTGGGAGGGAAGTGTCGGATTCGCCGGGCTGGAGCAGCGGTTGGAGGCCGTGGTTTTCAACGCACCACGCGTCCATGAGCGCGAGGTGGTTCCATAATCGTCGACGCAGTTCAACCTCCCAGGGATTTAGGTGGAAGTGCGTCCCATCGCGATTGAGGCCCATTCTTCTTGCCGCGGAAAAGGCCACGGCCAGAAGAGTGCTCACGTGGAGCATTTCGCCGGTCCAAAACAGGAAGGTCTGTTGGCAACGAACAGTGAGCTGTTGAACCAGTCTAAGAGTTTGGTCTCTGAACCCACAATATATAGCAAGAATGTCTGAAGTGTCGAGAGGGATTGAGTCGTCGTCAAGTTCAATTGGCTCAGACCCTGCTCGACATACGACCGATACCGAGACAGCAGTACCTTCTTCAATTCGTGGAAGCGATACTCAACCAGGGTCGAACAAATCGGCAACAGTGCCAAGGCATATATGGCAAACAGACGAACTTGGAATTCGGCGGGATTTGCTAAGATGCCGCGGCGAAAGTGATTCAGTTCGAGGTGAAGTGTCGGCTTGTGCAGGATCTTAACGAAAGGGTCCACCTTTTCCACAAACATTTGGACCAAGAAGTCGCTCTCGCAAATCGATAGATCGACAAAAGCCGGTTCACTCGACTCTTCTCGTATGTAGGGAAACAGAAATGTGTCTCCCTGCGACTTGGCTGCGTTACTGTCAGCATCCAAGAACCACGCTGGCCGGGCAACCAGAAGCAGACCGCCCTCCCAGACCGGGATCGATTTTGAGAGACACTTACGCTCTTCCTGCAAAGTAAACTTCAGGTCCCTGACTTCATCGTACATGGCGGCCCAGAAACCTTTGTGAAGGTAGCGAGACCTGTCTTTGTCGAAGACGAGCCTGCCGTCCGAGATGCAGGCGGCGGGCGCCTGATTCGCAAACTTTTGGGCAATATTCTCGGTCATGGTCTCCATGGGGTTGCCTTGCTGGGGTCGACGACTCAAGTTGCGCACAAGTTCTTCGAGTTCAGAGATGCGTCTGGACAGCGGATCTGTGGAAGCAGGCGTCCGTCTGTGCACCAGACGGCCTGAATCCTCGTAGATGCACTCGACGCCGAATCTTTGACAGTTCGCGCATGGCTCTGTCTTGGAGCACTTGACTTTTCGTCGCCGACAGTCGAAGCATGGCAGATCTTGAGTGGGTGCGGCAGGCTGTTGTGACGGTTGTCGGTTGGATTGGGCGGGGGTATTCGAGGAGCTCATTGCAATACGTGGCTGAGATGAGGTCTAGAGCGTGTCTCCAACAACGGCATCTTGACCGCGCCTGTTCTACGATACGTGCGACTGAAATATGCACGCGCGTTGCCACAATGCACAAGCCGGTAGGCTCATACTGGTAAGCCGGATGACTTGTTTGTCAACATGACGCAGTGCAAGGCCGGTTGAGTTTCGTCGCCAGGGGTTCGTCGGGTAGCGATCAGCTGGGAAATGGAGTCTTTAATGCCAAAAGTTCCTGAGAGCGGATCGTGGACGGCGGTGTGGACTTCGGTATAGACGTATTTCTCAGGTTGTAGGAGCTCGGAGCAAGTCGAAGGGTCCGCACGCCGGGCGCTGATAGGGCTGGGGATTACGTGATAGTGAGCGATGACTAAAGGTTCTCGACCTCGTGGGTGTTCCCCTGGGGCTCTGGGGGCCAGAAGCTGCTCGTTCCTCTGATCCGGTGGAAATTCGAACCTCGGAAATCAGCGCCGAACTCAAAGACCGCGAGATTTTCGATTCAGGCTGGTCGAATCGATATTCAAAAAGCGGCTAAAATGGGAAGAGTCTCGCTAAAAGCTTAGCTGCGTCTCTAATTGGTCAGGATCACGTGTAGGGCTGTCTGGTGGCCTGATCAGGGCATAAAGTAAACAAAGCATTAATCATGGCTCTGTACATAGCTTCAGCAACCCAACAGGTCATCTCAGCGTACCCTCAAGGCTGAAGATTGCCTTCACGAGTCAGTCTGCGTCCATTTCATGAGCACTCGTTGGCCAGACCACGCGTCCTTGGGTTCGAGGGCATGTATTGTCAGCAATCACTTAAGAGCGCCTGATCGTAGGATAGGCGGAGAGTGCCCTCACGCTAAAAGTGCTCTAGGTAAGTCAACACTCGAAATGGGGGATTAGAGACGGGAATATTTCAAATAGTGTACTCGTATGTAGATAGTACGCTACGCCAGGTCCTCCTGCATCTGCACCAGGATCGACGGGTGTGTAGCCTTGAAACCCAGTCTAGCGGCACGATCCCCCTGAACCAGCATGTTCGATGCTACCAGAGACCCTATTTCTCCCGCTCCGGCTTCTGCGCTTGGAACACTTTTGGGCTCTGGTGAGGATAAGGCACCCTTTCCGTGCAAGACTTTCGCCAAGGCAGTGCTCATGTCCTTCCAAGTCACCCTTTCGCCGTGAAGGATGTAGTATCTGGAATACGCGCTGCCCGTTGGCTTCTCGGTTCCAGCTATGCCCACAATTTTCGTCACAAACGGGACCGCATCGGCAACCTACAGACCGTCATTTGTTTGTCCCGTCGTTGACTCAACAATGTCTGATTGGGGAAGAACCTACATGGACTGTGCTGGCCACGGCTGTCCCATCACCAACGTAGGGCGCGAAGCCCAGCTGTGTCGCATTGGATGTGAGGATGTTGTATGCAACACCCAGGTTCGGAACGGGACCGATGTTGGGTCCATATGTCTGCAAAACGTCAACACCACTCTTGGACTAACTAGCGACCGCCAAAATAATGGTCTCAGAAAACGGCTAAATAATATCAAGCGTCCTAGTCGAGGGAGTTCGTGGTCGACAGGGTACCGGGTTTTGGGGGGAAAGGCAGCTTACCATTGCAAAGCACACAATGTAAGTGATGATCTTGCCACGTTCTCCTGCCTCGAGGACACTACCTGCATGTCAGCATGGGGACACCCTGTCGACAGGGATTGGAGGCTCTTACGGAACATCTGTAGCCCCGTTGAACATGGTGCCTGTGATTTGACGAATATCTTCTTCTCTGTCATCCTGTTTCAGTCAGTATGCGCATCCCTGAAGCACTGTAGGCCAGACTTACATTCCAGACTTTACTGGCAGCGTTGAAATTGCCTGTTGTGCCGTAGTCTATGAAATTGCCCGTGCCCGAGATGTGGACCAGGGTCCCCTTGGAGCTCTGAGGCCTCTCTTCCATCCCGGCGATGACATTGGAGATGAAACCACCATCGAACGAAGTGATGCCGTTGATGACTATATCATGCTTCTTGCTCAGAGAACGGACAAGCTCCGCATCCGAGATCGAGCCATGCACGATATCGTCTGCTTTGGCGACCGACTTGAACCATTCATCGACGCTGGTGTTGCGCACAAATACAGTCAGGGGCCAATCGGGGTATCTATTCTTGATGTCAAGTGCGAGGCGGGCTTCCAGGCTGTCAGCACCTGATCCTAGAGCTTGAGGGTATTAATTACTCACAGCCAATGAGCCCAGTCGCGCCGAAGAGGAGTATTGAAGGCATCCTGAAACCACTGAAAATCAACCCTGAAGTGGTTATAGGCTGATAGTATTCGGCGATAATCGTCTGAAGCTGGAAGCTGGTTGTTGCTGTGAAGCGTGTTGTTGATGCAGAGTTCTGAAGACCCGTGCAGTGTGATCGCTTTTATGGTGAATGGAAGCATCTTCTTGTGTTGATGCCCGTTTATAAGCATGCTCGGTGCTAGGTGCTGCCTCGTGGAGCACTGGTCGAGTATCATGATCTCAGAAGCGGTTGCCGGTCGGAGAGAGTCGTCCGACGTACTGATGATGCGCATGTCATCAAAGAAGAGAGGTATCATCGTTTCGAAGCATTGACCGGTTACATAAGCACCTGTTCGCCGGTGGCGGGAGCGGAGACCCATTGCTCGCCGAGCGGGCGAACCAATAGCAGCGCCGGACTGGGCGGGTTGCTGTCTAATGGTCGCATTGGAACCCCTGGTCATTGAAGCTCCAACCGCTGCTCTGAGCTTCTCGGCGACTTGCTGAGGGCGGATCCATTCTCGGGTTCCATCCATGCCTGCAATGTCAGTCAGCAGAACTTAACGGCGTGTCGCGAATTGATTGCAAAGACACCTCTGCGGGGTCCAGAATGGCGCCGGCTGCCAGACGCTGAGGAAGACATTGTCGCGCGACGAGTCCTGGCATGTGTCATAGGGTGATAAGGGCTCTACCGCAATGATGTCCTTGGCCATGCAAGGGACCTTGGCCTCAAATAAAATGGAGGGACGATCCAGCGCCGACCAGAGGACGACTTCTCATCACTTCCACTATCATTCGACTCTCAATCAACCGACCGTACATCTTTCATCCATACACTAGATTTTTCCAGGCACCATGGCTCAACAGTATCTTAAGGGCAAGACGGCCATTGTCACCGGCGCGGGAAAGCCAAATGGGATAGGGGCAGCGTCTGCCATCGCTCTGGCTGGACAAGGTGCCAATGTACGGGGGCGAACGTTCTCCAACCTCAACCATGGCTAACCGCTGGATTGCAGGTCCTGATCCATTACAATAGCTCCGCAGGGCCCGCAGAGGAGGTCGTCAGTAAGATCAAGGGTCTTGGAGTCCAAGCGGTGGCCGTCAAAGCCGATGCCTCGAGCGGCGACTTCGGCAAAACGCTCGTCGATGCCGCCCTGAAGTCCTTCAACACCGACACCATCGATATCATCGTCAACAACGCCGGGTTCGCTACGCCCAACTTCGAGGGAATCAAATCCGTCGGGTTCGATGAATGGGACACGACTTTCCGAATCAATGTTCGAGGTCCGTTCGTCCTCATCCAGGCCGCACTTCCGTACATGAAGGAAGGCGGACGTGTGATCAATATCGGAAGCATTGTAAGTCCTCCTGCCCATATATTCCGGTTCAGGTTAAAGACATGGGTTTGGTTTCATGGCGGCCAACGCCAGCCACCACACCGACTCGACCAGATTCATCCCTAGAAAGATGCTAACTTTGCGGAAATATAGATCTCCCGCCTCGGCTCATGGATGTTGCCGGTGTACAGTAAGTCGAGAATATAGCCACGTCGACGTGGTCGCCCCGTCCCCGAGCTTTGTCTTCCGCGGACTCTTCCACGAGGCTAACGGCGACATAGGTTCTTCCAAAGGAGCGTTGACTTCCCTGACAGTTGCTATTGCGGAAGAACTCGGACCAAAGGGCATCACCGCCAACGTGGTATCCCCTGGGCCCATAGCCACGGATCTGTCCATGGAGGGGTCGCCCATTGCAACGAGGCTGAGGAACAACCAGCACATCAAGAGGGAGGGAAAAGCGACCGAGGTTGCCGAGACTGTCCTTTTCATCGCGAGCCCCGGAGCATCGTACATCTCCGGACAAGTCATCCACGTCGATGGTGGCATTGCATTCCCGTGAGAAGACTTACAAGTTGGGATAGCCGCAATCCGCTGCGATGGGAGACTAAAAGGAAGCTTCGGCGATAACCTGGGATGTACAAAACCTCGTTCTGCAATTCGCAGGAGCCGGTTGAACTTGGTTGAAAAAAGCTTTCACCTTATGTAGTCTTACCATGATATTACCGCATTTGGTTTCATGATTCGCCCGCAAACGAACACCAAGGGCATATGCCGATATGACACCTTGCGCGACTGTAGGCCCACTTGACCACCCGTGAGATCACACAACAGTCTCTGCGTCTCGTACTGAAAGATACAACAAGCCCATATCCGATTCAAGAGATCTATTGTTTTCTAATCACGTCGCCGAGGTCGATTCCCCGTAGAGACGGAGGATCTGCACAACTCACCAACTGTACGTGTGGGGTGGAGCGCCGAATTTATGAATCCCTCACGTCCCTCACATCCCTCTTCTTGTACTCATACACAGTAAGTGTCCTTCAGACGCCGCTAGACTCCGCACAATAGCCAGATCCGCGAATAAGCGGATAAGCGAGTAAGCGACGCGTTCCCCGCGCAGCCTCGGTCGTTTTCCCCAGCAGACCCCCTTGTTACCAGATGCTCCCCTCTGCTTATCGGGTACTTACGCGGTCGGGCTTCTAAGAAAGAAAGTAATAAGTTCCATATATCTGGTTGACAAGGCTGTCGGCAGCTGTCGATCTCTCTATCTTCTCTCCCTCTGTAATACATATCCTCAGTCTGAAGTGAACTTGGCCTCACAGATTCACCATGACCTCACCATCGACAATATGCATGGGACAATACCTCTTCCAGAGGATCAAGCAGCTTGGGACGCAACATATTCTGGGAGTTCCCGGAGATTTCAATCGTGAGTCCCGCTCAGCATCCCCATCAAACGTAGCAGAGATGACCAACACAGCTTCTCAGTCACTCTACTCGATGAAATCTACAACGTGTCGGGATTGAAGTGGATCGGCTGCTGCAACGAACTCAATGGCGCGTATGCTGCTGATGGCTACACGAGAATCAAAGGCTCTCCAGCTGTGCTCGTGACAACTTATGCCGTTGGCGAGTTGTCGGCTATGAATGGTGTTGCTGGCGCGTACGTCTAGTCACTCAACCGTCATTGCTGATGATGTCTGCCCCCACATTGAGCAAATTGCTGATCTCAGCTTCGAGCGGGCCAGCTACGCAGAGCACGCGGGTATGATCCATGTTGTCGGCATGCCTGCAAGATCATTGCAGAAAGCTCGAGCAATGCTCCACCACACCATGAAAGCCAACATGGATCACGCAATTTATATCCAGATGGCCGAACCGATCCGAGAAACCCATGCTTATCTGATGGAAGACAAGACAATGGCGGAGGAAATTGACAGGACCATCATCGCATGTCTACGAAGCCGACTTCCGGTCTACATCTACGTCCCTATCGATGCGGTATCGGTTCCGCTCGACGCAAGACGACTCGAGACGCCCCTGGACACGAGCGTGCAGAACAAAGACAGCAAGGTTGAAGACCATATTGTCAGCAGCATCCTTTCGTTGGTCGAAAAGGCTGACAGCCCCGCCATATTAGCCGACGTCATCGCAGTGCGGCACGGCGGACGGGATTTGATCAGGAAGCTGGCCGAGCTGACACAATTCCCGTCTTTCTCGACGCCGCTGTCGAAGGGAGTGATTGACGAGACGAAACCTTATTACAACGGTCTTTACAATGGAAAAGGTACGTGAACCACAGGTAACCTGCTGACGGCTGGACTAAATTGTAGCAGTATCATTCCCTGGAGTCGCCGACAGCATTGAAGCCTCAGATCTGGTCCTCAATATCGGCCCTCTTCCATCGGACTCAAACACGGGAGGTTTCACAAGAGAGATTAAAGACGAGCACCTCGTCTGGCTTGGACATGACTTCTGCAAAGTACAAGATCAAACCTTCGACGGCGTTCATTTCCTACCCATCCTGAAAAAGCTGGTCACAGCCTTGGAAGCCGAACCAAAGAAATTCAAACTCCCGAGGCCGCAGAAAGCGCCCAGAGTAGATGTACCTGTGCTTCTCGATCAGAAGTCCGGACAGATCAAGCAAGCATACGTTTGGCAGCGACTCGGCCGCTTCCTCCGAGAGAATGATATCCTGCTGGTGGAATCTGGTACCGCACAATTCGGGATGCCGGACACAACCTTCCCTCCCAACGTCAAATACATCACGCAGACATTCTGGTCATCTATCGGCTTTACGGTCGGCGCCTGCTTTGGAGCATTGATTGCAGCGAAGGAGATCAATCATAGCGGGCGAGTGGTCCTGATCGTCGGCGAAGGCAGCCTCCAGATGACAGTGCAGGAGATCGGATCATACATTCGCTACGGTCTTAAGCCCATCATCTTCGTCATCAACAACAATGGCTATGCTATTGAGAGAGCCATTCACGGACCGGAGCAAGGGTATAACGACGTGAGCACGATGTGGGACTACCAGAAGATGCTAGAATTCTTCGGTGCCAGGCAAGATCTCGGCATCAAGGCAAAGAGTCGAGCCACAAAGACTGTGGAGGAGTTGGAGGCCGTCTTGAACGACGACGAGTTTGCCAGTGGAGACAATTATCAGGTACGTCGTCTCGCAGCTTTATGTCCTCCGTTGGCTGGCTGGTACTAAGAATCATTCTCTTGCAGCTGTGTGAAATCGTCATGGACACCTTTGACTACCCATGGAGACTTAGCGAGCAGATCTCCGTGACGAGAGAGAAAATGAAGCGAGCCGCGGCACAACAAACCGCAGCTACAGGTGAAGTATGAATATGACGACAACATGCAGAAAATCCAACAATGAACATGAACGACGGCAAAGATCAGATCTGATAGAGAAGAAATTCAGGCTTGCGGCTCATGAACGAACGCTTCCTTGTCTTAGCATCTCCAAATGCCAAAGCGGACCAAACGCAGACTCCTTCTGTATCTCGTCTATGCCGCGGCCCCGTCTGCTTGATCTTCCCACTTTGGAGCACCCACATTAGGCAGATCAGAAAACGAAGCTAGCATAAGCTCGCGATTGTGGGCGACTCATAGAGTTCTGTCGGCGCGCGGCCCACGATGTGAGCTGAGCCAAAGTTTAAAGTGAATGATGAGGATATTTAGAGTCTTGGCAGAATGACCTCATTCGCTGCGATGCCTGCGATGCCTGTGGCGGCATAGCGCGACAACAATGTTCACCGACCCTTGACTCTCTGCTCGCCTCGCTATATTTCTGTTATCTTCTGATATTCCTCCGATTGACATTCTGTCCTGCCTTTGACGATGGAGGAGATCGCCCCAGAGTATGATGTTATCGTCCTAGGCACAGGTATGCCCTTCAGCTAGCCACTTTACCCCACCATCATCAGTGACTGACAACTCGACCTGCAGGCTTGACGGAATGTGTGCTCTCAGGGTAGGACCCCTTCGTGTCTCCGGTGTTGCCCTCTGTCACTGACAACCCCACAGTGTGCTCTCCGTCAAGGGCAAGAAGGTCCTCCACATCGACCGAAATGACCACTACGGCGGGTACGGATCGCAAATCCCCCGAGACCAAAGAGACAAGGACTGACGAGACTACGCAGGGAAGCCGCATCCGTAAACATTGAGGCTGTAAGCACGGGTCCTTTCAAGTGCATGGCTTCGTCTGACATTGCCCCTGCAGCTGTTCAAGAAATATGGTAACTACAACAAAGGCGAAGAGCCCTGGAAGAAGTACGGGCGCGTCAACGACTGGAATATCGACCTCGTTCCCAAGCTTCTGATGGCCAACGGGGAGCTCACCAATATCCTCGTCTCGACCGATGTCACACGGTACCTCGAGTTCAAGCAGATCGCAGGCAGCTTCGTACAGCAAGGGTCGGGCCCTCGGGCCACCGTAGCCAAAGTCCCCTCCACCGCAGCCGAAGCACTGAGCTCGCCCTTGATGGGCCTGTTTGAGAAGAGGAGAGCAAAGAAATTCCTTGAATGGGTGGGCGCCTTTGAAGAAAGCAACCCGGCAACACACAATGGTGGGACACCGAGATGAAGCAATACACATGCGATGGGGCTAACACTTGCAGGGTTGAACCTCAACCAATGCACTATGAAAGAGGTCTACGACAAATTCGGTCTGGAAGCCTCAACCCGAGACTTTATAGGACACTCGATGGCCCTGTACTCAACCGACGAATACATCAATACCCCTGGGCAAGCCAAAGAAACGGTCGAGCGAATCCGGCTGTACGCCAACTCGATGGCACGCTATGGCAAATCCCCCTACATCTACCCTCTGTACGGGCTTGGAGAACTTCCCCAGGGCTTTGCTCGTCTCTCTGCTATCTACGGGGGAACGTACATGCTCAACACCTCGGTCGACGAGTTCCTCTACGAAGGCTCCAAAATCTCGGGCATCAAGGCCACAATGCGCGACCGCGGGGAGGAAAGCGAAGAGGGAATGAAGTTCACCACGAAGACGAAGATGATCCTCGGTGACCCTTCTTACTTTCCCGGCAAGGTGCAGGTGGTAGGCCACCTCTTGAAGGCAATCTGCATCTTGAACCACCCTCTCGAGAAGACAGGCGATGCCGACTCCCTCCAACTCATCATCCCGCAATCCCAAGTCGGCCGCAAACACGACATCTACATCGCCATGGTGTCCTCCGCCCACAACGTCTGCCCCAAGGGCTACTACATCGCCATTGTCAGCACCATTGCCGAAACATCCGCCAATCACCACCTCGAACTCCAACCTGGCCTGGAAAGACTGGGCAGAATTGAAGAGAAATTCATGGGTCCCCCGATCCCGTTGTACCAGCCGCTCGAGTCGGGCTTGAACGATCAGATCTTTATTTCCAATTCGTTCGACGCAAGTAGCCACTTTGAGACGGTCACGGAGAACGTGCGGGATCTGTATAGACGAGCTGTGGGCGAGGAGTTGAAGGTCGAAGGATTGAGAGAGGGGCAGACTTTAGCGGAGGAGTGAACAATGCGGTCGTTATCGATCCCAAGCGGCCCACGGGATGCTCCTGGAAGAGGTTTGACGGGATGTGAATGTCCCAGTCCGCTGCCAAGCGATGGTAATTCTCAGTCCCCGGCCACCAAGAAAAGCGTTCCCGTGCGCGCGCGTGGAGGCTGTGGAGTATCATGATCGGGTACAATAGGATAGGAAATTGAGCATCAGATCTACAGATTCAAACTGACGTCTTGGGGGCAGAGAGCGCGCACACGTATGTGTTTACAGGTCTGAGAGAGTATGTGGATAGGCGTCTGCAGTAGCGATAGCGATGGCAATACAGGAGCAATAGCGGCGGCAATGGCAATGGCAATGGCAGTCATGCCATATTGGCCGGTGTCAGGTGCGGTGTCTACTTGTGCTATCCACTCACATACGTTGATGCGACATGTGAGCTTAAGTATTCAATTCCTGTGGAGTTTCGTCGCTGGTATCAACATGCCAGTAAAGGAAGGCGTATCAGAGACAAGGTAATGCACGAATGCGGGTCTTGTTTGCCATTGCCAGTGGTGACATCGGAAAAAGCATCTGCAAGCAGAAATCCGTTGATATCCATGTCTAAGCGCTATACTCTGGCTGGCACTATTTGCGAGTTGAGAACATGAATTAGTCCTGCGAAGGTGAGGTCTACAATTCTTCAAAAGGGGCTTTATCCGCGTCGTAGAATCCGGCGTCTGAAGTGACGCTGGGTTGATGGCGATACCTGCACCAGGTAATTATATAATGTTCCAAGGTCTTCTCAATATGCGGGATTACTGTAGCAGCCGGGCTCGACTACACTGTTGTCAGTCCCCCAACCAGTTAAGCATAGGCCAAGAGACTTCATCGAGGTAACAATTGGCGCTCGCAAAGGCAGAGTTATGCTTGCCACTTGCTTCTCTCATGCTAGGCACGCTAGACCTAGTCCCGGGCGGCCATTGGCTCCGGGGTCAATAACCGTGCGTAATGAAAGCCTCCTATTTTGCAGGGAATACTGGGGTACGGTTGGTGCATCCCATGGCCGACCTCATGAATTTACGAGTAATGTCCCAGAATGTTCGATGGGCAGCCCGTTGCTGTTCTGGGTGCTGGGTACGTGCTCAATGTCACGGTCGCCACTGGCAATGCCTTTACGAGTAGCAGCCCATCTGCGCCCCGCTCCAATGGACATCCCATCTTGGCGCATGGCCCTTGTCGCTCTGCGCTGTTGTGGGAGGCCGCCTACATCATGCTGTGCACCTGTCGCTTGACCTCGAGACCTGTTGGCGCACGATGTTGACTCCTTCCTATTGGGAAATGATAAACTGCGAGTCCGAAGAAATGCAACCCTCCACCTCCACTGCTCCCTTAAAGTCTGCCCGCTTCCCGCCAGTCTTCCTCCCAACCTGCTTCATCGCGCTCCCCTTCGTTAGCAGCCATGGCAGAACACACAGAAAAAGACGTTGTCACCACTGAAGAGACCACAGGACGCGATGTCGATCCAGAGAAGGCCAATGATCCGAGGTTGCAGAAGCTGGCAGGTCAAATCACCTACGAAGATGAGACAGACCCGGTCGAGCGACAACACAATCCGCTTGCGCAGAAGCTGCGTTCGCGACACATGCAGATGATCGCAATTGGTACAGCCACCCTCTGACCAAGCTCTCAAGCACTTAGGACTGACAAAACGCTCGCAGGTGGCTCGATCGGAGCTGGTCTTTTTGTCGGTTCAGGTGGTGCTTTACGAACCGGCGGCCCTGGCAGTGTTCTCCTCGGCTTCATCATCATCGGCTTCATGTTGCTCTGCACAATGCAAGCACTGGGTGAATTGGCTGGTGAGTCCACTCAAAGGCAGACTTGTTCTAGAAGAACTATGCTGGCTCCAATTGCGCAGTTCGCTGACAGCCGTCGACAGTATTATACCCGGTGAACGGAAGCTTTTTCACATACACATACCGCTTCGTCGATCCGTCCCTCGGTTTTGCAGTCGGCTGGGTAGGTGTTTTCAAGTCCATGCAACGGCGTCGTTAAGCTTTGGCTCAAGAGATTCGTCTTCTTGGTATAATGCTTGGATGTTGACGATCGTGCCTAGGACTATGCCATTGGCTGGCTGACCGTTTTGCCCTTCGAACTCACCGCGGCCTCGATCACAATCCAATACTGGCGAGACGATATCCATGTCTCTGTTTGGATTACTGTGTTCCTGGTATTTCTTATTCTGGTCCAAATATTCGGCGTCCTCGGCTATGGTGAAGTTGAATTCGCGCTGTCCATGATCAAGATAACCGCTTGTATTGGCTTCATCATATTCGGCATCGTCGTTGACTGCGGTGGCGTGTCCTCTGACAATCGTGGCTATATCGGTGCTCATTACTGGCATGATCCAGGGGCATTTCAGAATGGATTCAAGGGCTTCTGCAGGTATGCCTTCCGCCCGGACCCGCAACACTCGTTCTAAACAAGTCAGTGTCTTCGTAACAGCAGCCTTCGCTTTCGGTGGGACGGAGATGGTCGGCCTCGCAGCCGCCGAAGCAGCTGACCCTCAACGCTCCCTTCCCAAGGCAACCCGACAGGTCTTCTGGCGAATTGCGACGTTTTATGTCCTCTCGCTGTTCATCGTTGGCCTCATTGTCCCCTCCGATAGCCCAGATCTCCTCGGAGCTAGTGGAGCCAACACCAAGGCTTCTCCATTTGTGCTGGCCATCAAGTATGCCGGTGTCAAGGGCCTACCTTCGGTCTTCAATGCTGTTATCACCATCTCGGTGATCAGTGTTGCGAACAGCTGCACCTACGGGTCCTCTCGCACCATGCAAGCCCTCGCGGCGCGAGGGATGGGTCCGAGATTTCTGATGTACGTCGATAGGCAGGGTCGACCTCTGTGGTGCATCGTCATTCAGCTTCTGTTTGGGTGTCTCGCGTACATTGGAGAGGCCCATGCGTCGGGCACCATTTTTACCTGGCTGCTCTCGCTCTCCGGGTTGAGCTTCTTCTTCCTCTGGATGAGCATCAATCTCTCACACATCCGTAGGTGTCGCGCTTGGATCCGATCCGGTGGACGCTGTGCTG
Source organism: Phialophora verrucosa (assembly GCA_002099365.1). Lineage (NCBI taxonomy): Eukaryota > Fungi > Ascomycota > Eurotiomycetes > Chaetothyriales > Herpotrichiellaceae > Phialophora > Phialophora verrucosa. The sequence goes on along the minus strand of MSED01000009.1, from coordinate 2,153,540 downwards.
ACAAGCCGCTATAGGTTTCCGCCATGGCTGGTACTATCATGGCTTCACCAAGGACCAACTGCCCTACCAAGCCGCATTCGGTATTTGGGGCTCCTACATCGGCTTCTCCCTATGTGCCATCGCGATCATAGCAACGTTCTACACCTCTCTTTTCCCACTGGGATCCAGCCCTGACCCAGAAGTCTTCTTCGAGAACTTCCTCGCTGCACCGATCGTCATTGCATTGTACCTTGGCTGGAAGGTCTATTCGCGAGACTGGAAGCTGTTCATTCCGGCTAGCGAGATGAATGTCACCACGGGTATTAGACGGGGCAGTCTCGAGCTTGCTGCCGAGAACAGACGCGGAGCCGGATGGAAGAAGGCGCTTAGAGTGTTCATCTAAGCGTCCCTCGGTCTCGCGGAGGAAGTAGCAACTTCACACTGACCATGGTTGACCAGGTGTGGATGGCAGCATTGCCTTTGCGCATGACTGTTGAAGACCTTACCAGCTTAGGCCTGCTTGCGTTTCCCTGCGCAAGAAGACGTATGCACAAAACAATGGGCCGCAAATACTTGCCCGTCCTTAACCCTTGGCAAACCCTCGTCTGGCGCTCCCCAAAAAGCGAGACAGCCTCACAGTCTGAACTTGCCGTTCTAGTATTTCTGACAAACCACCGCTCTTGGTGAAGTGCTCATCGGCTCTTCTTCCCCAGTTCAGTGAATTGTAGCGGTTCCCACCACGGCGAAGAACCGTGGTTGAGTTATGTCAGACGCAGTACGTCAGCTGAAACTCGGCCTGACACTGCTGATCGCATACGTCGTATTCCCTATCCACTCTGACCCCTACCAAACGGGCGAGTCGAGGACAGTATCGTTGTCCTGTATTCATTTTCTTTGGTTCAGAGCGAACATGACCCATCGTGGAGGCGCACCACACCTCCGACAACTCTATTCTCAGCTTCTATCGCATTGCAATTCCCAGTCCAGGCTGACGAGAAGGGCCGCGGGCCAATCAAAATATGTAGACACCCCATTGATCCCCGGACTCGAGTTACTCCTCAACCTCAACTTTCGGCTCCTCTGGGCTCAGCACCTTCCCCATGTGATGTATCAACTCCAGAAATTACGACTTATAGTACAATGTGTTTGGCCATTCTCTGCGCCTAGCATCGCCGTATCGCTGCCGCAGGTAAGCCGGCACAATGTCATCTTCGGTTCAACTCGAATTTGGGACTTTTCAGAGACCTGAACCTCGAGGCACCGCTGAAAATGGGAGACGAGCTCGCTACCCTCGCCCGTTCAGGAAAATACTTTCAGAATAGCAACAGGGGGGCCTCGAATATAAGCCATGGCCTCGTCGCTTTCTCTTTTCTCTTAGATAAGAAGAGCGGAACACGCCCCTCCTCTACTCCTCCACTGTCCATCCTGGCACTAATCCCAAACCTCGTCCTCTTGGTTCTAGTCGTTGCGGAGACGTCCTGGCTTCCGATTACTCCTTAGGTGCAATGGCGCGGTCTGTGCCTCTGCCAAGGAGTCCCCAGGGCGTCCACTTCATTGGCTCCGTCCCTTGCGACTCGACGAAAGAAGCCCTCACTCTGCTCTCCAAGGCCCTTCCACACCATATCCGACGCCTCCCCGACGGCGAACCCGCCACACGCCAGAACTTCATCTTTTTCCAACATTACCTCTTCAAGCCGTATCCGCAGTTGCTCAACGCCCGCTACAATCCAGACGCCACAACGTCTGGAGCGTCGTTTGACGATGAAAAGCTCAAGCAAGTCCACGACCATCTAAGCAAGTTGGAGACAGGCTACGACTCTGCTGCGATCGAGTCATACGCCATCTTCAAGAAACTCAGAGCCGAGGGCGTCGTGCCCAAGAGTGTAAGGTTCCAAGTGTGCATCCCCACGCCTTTCAACGCCATCTCGTCCTCCATCGCCTCCAACTACAGGACCCTGGTGGAGCCGTACTACGCAGCTGCGCTACTGCGCGCGTTGCAGAACATCCAAAGCCAAATCCCCCACGAGGATCTGGCCATCCAAATCGATTGTGCGCACGAATTCGGCTTGCTAGAGGAGATCTGGAAATTGCCCGGCGAGGAGCGCTTCGCGCCGTGGTGGACGACAGAGCTCTCCAACCCGGACGAGCTTTTCATTCCGGTGGTTGATCGGATCGTCGCTTTCGTTGGTCAAGGCCACGTGGCAAAGGATGTGGAGTTGGGGTTCCATTTCTGCTACGGAGACATTCGACACAAGCATTTCGTGGAACCAAAAGACACGGCTTTGATGGTGAAGGTTGCGAGGGCGGTGTTTTCGGGACTCGCAGAGCAGGGACGGGTAGTGAATTTCTTTCATGCGCCTGTGCCGAAGGAGAGAGATGACGAGGCGTACTTCTCGCCGCTGAGAGACTTGATTCCACTTCTGAGAGAGGGAGGGACGGAGTTGTATCTTGGCTTGGTGCGGGAAGGCGATGAAGAAGGGACCAACAGGAGGATCGACACCGCGAGGAATGTGATCGGGGACGAAGTCTCTTGGGGTGTCGCCAGCGAGTGTGGGATGGGCCGAACTCCGAGGGATCAGGTCGCGAGTATTCTGGCAATCATGAAGGCGGTGGCTCGGCCGGTGCGCTGAGGCTCGCCAGGATACGTGCTCATCTCTTTCAGTGTGAACCGGGGGTCGAAGGGAGCGAAGAGACCGAAAGAGCGAGGAGAAATGCCGCCTTGAAGAAGTAGTGAATCAACATGTCGCCCCGTCAGGTCCCTTCGATCTCGTGTAGAGTGAAGTTCACCATGTGATCCCTCCAATCATAATTAACCTTCCCAATATTCATCAGATAATATTTTGAAGGCGGCGAAATTCTGCCACAATTCCTCACTGGCATCTGGTCAAACTAGCACCGGGCTAGAGGCGTGTCTTGGGACGAATTGCGACGACAACGACTTCGACTTCGAATCCCGCTTCCGACTCGAAAAACCCGACTTTCCGATCGCATCGAACGACCTGATTTTCCCACCGAATCGAGGTACCATACCAATGTACGAAAATCCCAGGTTTGCCTACTTGACAAGTTCAAATCGGTGTTCATGAGAACACGAGATGGGAGTAGACCGGTGGCCACCGGATATAGCCCAATCAAAAGACTGTTACCACAGCCCCTGTTTGAACAGGAGGCTGTGGTAACAGTCTTTGTTTTTGTTTCTCTGTGATGTGAGCTCAGCTGTGAGTTCAGCAGAGCCTGAGTGGACCTACCTTTTCATGTACGCCAAGCGAAGGTCCAGTAGTGTGTCTCTTTTGTCCATACAGCCAAAACAACATGTGAGCGTAGGTTGTTGATTAATCCTAGTAGTGGTACACAGTAATACAGTCTAACCTCTCGACCTGATCACGAAGGTCTCTAGTTGGTTGATAACTCCTCTCTCACAATCTCAGCAAGGACTTTACCCTCATACAACTTACTATCCAACTCTCCACCGGGTTTCACCAGCTCTTTCATCATAGCACCCTGCTTCAACTCTCCTCCGCGCGACGAGTTTCTCAGGGCTTCAATCTTGCCTCTTACAATATCCCTCAAGGCCTGCGGCTCCACCATCTTCACACTCCCCACAAGCTGTTCAATGACCTCTAGCTCTTTGTCCTGCTTCTCGGCGAGATCGGGCCTCCTCGCGGCCTCGGCCTCCTTCTTTGCGTTCTCCGAGGCAGACTTCCTTTTGCGGAGTAATGCCAGAACCTGCATGTCTGTCTTTATCGGCGACGAGGATGAGGCGGCTTGATTGATTTCGGAGATGGTACCGCGGAGGACAGTTAACCTTACCTTTTCGTTTCAGCACAAGATGAACGCAGCAAGACAGACACATAGTTGGCAGTGGCTTGTTTCTGGCTTACCTTGCTGTGTCTTTTGCGCGCATGGCGGCTTTCAGGTCATTCTTGATTTTGGACAGCAGAGGTGAAGCTGGAGCTTCGGATGAGGTCGAGGTTGATGACCATCGGAGGCTAGAAGCGGCGGCTCTGCGGATACAGCTAGAGCATGCGACCCGGGCTGATAGAAAGAGCGGCGCCGGGGCACGTGTTGCTGCCATGTTGTTGATAGACCTGACTTCGGAGTATACACAGCAGTGATTGATTCTTCGACACGGCCATGTAACTGGATACAGAGAAATTGTTTACCACGAGTCATTGTACCTGGCACTAGTCCTGATTAGGATCTCCGCATTACTCTGCATCATTACAGGCGCGTTTTGCGCTCCAACTTTCCTCTACAAGACACTGGCGACAGTCAACTGTAAGGGCAGGAGTTTGGTGGGATTTGGGCTGAGAACATTGATTTTCTTCTCATTCACCGGTTGGTTGCATACCATCCTGTACCAAAAGTTACAGCTTTTGTTCGCGCCTTTCCCACGGCGCCGCCTCGTTTAATGCCTGCCCAAAATTAATTCAGTCTCCTGCCGCTTACGACCTCAACTCCGCCAAAACATGGGCTCGGTCGTCCAGCAGACGCCTGTGCGGCCTGTACCAGGAATATGGCCTCAGACACCTGCGCCCCGCCCTCCGCTGGCGACTGCCTCGTCCTTCCAAACACCTCCTCGCCCTGCACTCGTGCCTTCTCAATCCGCAGCGAGCCTCGTCACGACAACTCCTGGAGGAACTGTGGCGCAGCCGTCAATACGGCAGTCAGAAGCCCTTGAGCCTGCCGAACGAGCGGCACGCGCCATTAACGAGTCCTTGTTGCAGGAATCGCGTTTCCCCGAGGTCGACAATTACCTCACCCAAGGCTACTCGGCCGACTATGAAATCCAGTCCTCCGCGACATGGGCACCGTTCCAGAAGGCTGGCACGTACAGAATTCCAGACGAGATATTTGAGCAATACAATAACGCTCAGCTGTCCACGAGCATGGGTCTATTCGCCGAACTGAGGATGGCGTGGACGACGATTGACAATGCCTTATACATTTGGGACTACACCGTGTCGAAGCCAGAACTCCTGGGGTTCGAAGGGCAGCCGCACAGCATCCTTGCTGTCAAGCTGGCGAGGCCTCGTGCAGGCGTCTTCCTACCACACGTCACCAACGTCATCGTCATTGCAACAACCGCCGATGTCTTCTTGTTGGGGCTTGGGAAGGATCCGGCTGGCGGTTCGTCTGCTGGCCTATCTCTGTTTCAGACGGGCATGTCGGTCTCGGTCAAAGGTCTTGACATCAGCGTCATTGCGGCCTCTGACAAGACGGGAAGGGTATTCTTCAGTGGGCGGACGGACAATGACATCTACGAGCTGACATACCAGCAAGAAGACCGGTGGTTTGCAAGCAAGTGTTCCAAGATCTGTCACACAAGCGGCGCCACCAAATCCTTGACTTGGACATTCAGCAGTTTCAGTGGTGGCCAGAAAGAGTCTGTGAAGCAAATTGTGGTTGACGACAGCAGGGACCTGTTGTATACACTCTCTTCCGCCTCCAACATCCGCGTCTTCCACATCAAGCCCGACGGTGGGCTGCCCCTACTGGTCACCAAGCCTGCTGCTGAAATCTATGACAACATTGGCCATATCATCAACCAGAGCGAGACACTAAACAATCGGGCTGTGATCGTGTCGATATCACCCATCCCGGCTTCTGAAGCTTCCAGGTATCATCTTGTGGCTACCACGATGACCGGCTATCGGATCTATCTCAGCGCCAAAAGTGCCACAAGCTACACTTACGGCGCGCCGGCTAGATCTGGTGCTCCCATCAGTGTGCAAGCACAGCATGTCAAAGTCCCCCCGATATCACAGAACACTGGTTATGCGATTGGCGGGACAGCGGACGTCCATCAACCCATCAAGTCATTGACATATACTAGCCTTGCCGCGCGATTTCCTCCTGGATACTTCTTCTGCTTCGTGGCCACTCGGCCCGATGCGCCTTCTGATAACTTGTTCATCTCTGCTCCGGATGCAGGGAGGCTGCTGAGAAGCTCCGACCCTGGCCAGCCAAGCCGAACCTCCGAATCCGCCATGTGGCTCGAGCTACGCAGCCGAGCGGAAGACGTAGGCTTGGTAACGCCATATTCTGCTCCGATCTCGAATCCAATTGGATTTGGCAACGACCTGGCTGTGCAGTTTGACAAGCCAGTTCCGGAGATTGCCATCTTGACCAACACCGGCATTCACGTCATCAGACGACGGCGCCTAGTCGATGTTTTTGCGTCTCTGACTCGCATAGGTGGTGGTCCAGAAGGATTCCAGCACGAAATCACCAACTTCATCCGAACGTACGGCCGGACCGAGACTCTTGCAACAGCACTCGCGGTGGCTTGCGGCCAAGGAATGGAAGACACGGGCAATGCTCAAATGCTTCGAATTAATGATCCAGAAGTCCTTGAACTTGCTCGCAAGGCGTTCATCGAACACGGCGGAAAACCAAGCATCAACCAGAACTCGATCACAGACAGATCCATGCCTCTCATCGACGCGGTACGTCCGTCGCCTCGCCACGCAGCCATTGCTCTGTACCTGTCACGCATATTGAGATCGACCTGGAAGAACGCGATCGCTTCAGAAAAGACTACCCCGTCAGGGTACTCGATTATGCCTGCTGTCCCCCTAGACAAATTGAGAGACGTCCAGGAATCTCTATCTGCTCTCCAGCGGTTTTTCCAGACAAACAAAAGCTTCATCAAGGGCCTCAGCGGGCCTGATGATCTTAACAGTACAAGCACGAAAGATGACGAGATCGCTCTGAAAGGCGAACACCGTGCATTACATGCGATGGTCAAATTTACATCCGATACGATCGAAGGCCTCTCATTCGTTCTGGTTCTGTTCGAGGAGCGAGTTGCTGAGATAGTGCCTCTGCTTCCTGAGGCTTCCAGACCAGAAATGTTGAAGTTGACCTTCGAGGAGCTCTTCACCACAAAGAAGGGCTACGATCTTGCGAAGGAACTTGTCAAGGCTATCGTCAACCGAAATATTGCCAAGGGCTCGAATGTCGAGACTGTGGCTGAAGCCTTACGCAGAAAATGTGGAAGTTTTTGCAGCGCCGACGATGTTGTGATTTTCAAAGCACAAGAGCAACTGAGACGAGCTGCCGAAGCTGAGATGAATTCCGAGGTTCAACGAAACCTCCTCAACGAAAGCCTGAAGCTCTTCGAGCAGGTGGCACATTCTCTACCTTATGACTATCTGGAATCCGCTGCAAAACAATACACTGCCCTGCAATTCTTTGCTGGGGCAATACAACTTGTGCTCCGGGCCGCGCATGAGAAAGACAAGGCCAACGAAGCCCTATCCTGGATGGCCGAAGGTCGACCAGACTTGGATGCGCGGAAAGCAAAGTTCGACCTCAGAAGCCAATGCTATGATCTGGTTCATGCTGTGATCGCTGCTGTCGATCAGAATGCAGAACAGGGGCCGGGCTTCGTCGACGGCCAGCCTACCATGTCCGCCACAAGGAGAAACGAAGCGTACGATGTGATCAGCCGTTCGAAGGACGAGGCATTCTTGACAAACCTCTACGATTGGTATCTGCAGCAGAAATGGTACGATCGCCTTCTCACAACAGAATCACCGTTCATTGTCACCTACCTGCAGCGGCGATCATCGGAAGACATCCTTTATGCCGACCTGCTGTGGAGATACTACGGGCAGGCCAACCAGTTCTCCGAGGCGGCGAAAATCCAACTGCAGCTTGCCAGAAGTTCGTTTCCGATTTCTCTGGAGAAGAGGATTGAATACCTCAGCAGAGCGAGGGCAAATGCTTCGACATACACACCAGGGGGCAATCGCAAGGTGAAGCAACAGTTATTGCAAGACATCTCCGAGCTTCTCGAGGTTGCAACCATCCAAGACGAAATCCTCCAACGCTTGCAGGATGACCCTCGACTCGGGAACGACCGAAGACGAGAGGTCCTGGACCAGGTCAATGGGCAGATCTTGGATATCACTACCTTGTACAACAACTATGCCGATAACGCCGGCTATTACGACCTATGCCTCCTCATCTACCAAACCGCCGATCATCGTGATCCAGCACAGATAAAGCAAACATGGCAGCAGCTCCTTCAATCGGTGCACGACAAGACCGAGCAAGATCAATCCTGCCTCCCCTTTGAAGCCATTGCTGAAGAAGTGAGAAGTCTCGGAAGCAAACTGCGCGTCTCTGAAACGACTTTCCCCGTGGAGATCCTACTACCAATGTTGGAGAAGTACTCATACGAGCACCAACGCAATGTCGCACCCCCTCACTGGGTCGTTGATATCTTCCTGTCGCTTGAAATCCCCTGTGAACGCCTCTTCGAGGTTTTAGAGACGAAGTTCTTTTCCGGCGAGGCGCCTTTCGTGGGCGCAACTCGGAAATATATCGCCAGCGACCTCGCATATGTGGTGGGCAAGTGGTTTCACGAGTCGACGAGGGCAGGCACTGTGATTTTCGGGAGTGAGGCCTCGGCAGGCAGGGTCCAGGAGACGATGGAAGCCGTGTTGCAGCAGGGACATGCGGCGGGGCTGGACGAGGAGACGGCAAGGATAGCCAGAGAGGTTGTCCAGAGGATTGCGCAGTTCCTTGGGTGAAAAGGGAGGGAGACAAGGAGAGTGGAGAGGAGAAAGAATCTTTGTACGGACAAGAGATTGAAGCATGTGAGGCAACCGGCATATTGGATGTAGCACACAGAGCGCCCGGACAATCCCATGAAACCACCAGTTGATTCTCGCGTTCTGTTGTGTGACCCTGTAACCACTGAATCCGCAGCATGAGAAGCTCGCCCGACAGCGCACGCCCGTGGAACACCAGATATTTCTTCCCCCAATCTCTCTTCCTTCACTATCGCCATGACCGCGATCTGCGCCTTACCGGATCATCTCGACAGCTCTCGCTGTTCACTCAGGAACCTCGAGATAGTCTTGCGTCTAGGGAGGCGGCCTGAAACATCCAAATCAGGGAAAGGCTCCTCCTTTGTTGTGGTGCATCCTGAATCCTGCCGGCCTGCAGCTTTCAGCCTCTTAGCCACCTCTCAACATCTCAACTTCCATAGTCCTAAGTCCAGTCCACAGTCCTCTACCTAGAGGAACGAGCGAGCAACGAACAGCAAGCCCAAATCAAGGCAGCAACCGAGTAGACGGCCGTGCAGGGCGTACAGCACAGCACAAAACATCGCGATGGCGACCTCGACTTCTACTGGACCGCATCGACCCTTTGCGGCGAGAAAGCTGGATATACTGTACCTGGTGTTTTTCGCCGTGCATGTGCCGATTATGTTTTGTGAGTGAGATTGATTGTCTTTTCTTCTGCTTGTTTTTTTTGATTCCTTCGGAGCTTGGGGTTTCTACTGGATCGTGCTGGCAGTTCAACCGGTGCTTGGTTCGGCCGCCGCGAGTCACTTCAGGGGCGAGGGCCGAAGAGCTACGCTGGTCAGGGAGGAAAGAGTTCAAGGCCAGGAGACTGAAAGGGACTGTCCGCTAACCTTTCGTCTAGTAATCGACCTCTCCTCGATCCTCCCTTCCTTCCTGGTCACGCCGCTCTCTCGCTCATTGGTCTCCTATCACCTCGAACGGTTTCAAGACCAGTTCTTCACCTCTCCGCCAGCTTGGTTCACAATGTATATGTGGCTCGAGCTGGTGTATCATGTGCCCGTTAGTCTGTGGCTGGGGTGGGGATTGTGGAATGGTGAGCGCCCCGGAAGCAAGGCTGTTTGCGAACGGCTTTTCCCATGATCCCTTCGCCCTCTCTCTACCAACTCATGAGATCCCGCTAACATCGGCTCGTCCCCTCTGAATAGACCACCCTCTCGTCCCACTGAATCTCCTCGTTTTCGCACTGGAAGTCGCCATCACGACGCTCACCTGCCTCGCCGACATCTCCTCCTGGACGACATACACGTCCGCACAGAAAAACGACTTGTACGGACTGTACGTGCCGTATCTCATGCTCGGTAAGTCTGGACTTCCAGGTCTTCCCTGTCCTTCCCGGCAGATTCGGCGTACATGTCGTCTTGTGTCGTGTGCGGTGAGACAATGTCCTCGAACGCCTATCAAGATGATTGGCGTGCACTTGTGGGGGCTGGTGGATTAAACCGGTGGCTGATTTTGAACTCCCCTCTACTGTAGCCTGCCTAATGGGCATCGACGCCTTCATCCGAGTCAAAGAACAGGTCCTTTACGGGCCGCTCCAACCGAAGGGCAAGGCGGCATGACCTATGCGGAAGAAGATGCGCTTGCACGGTATTTCCTCGAGTGACGAAAAAAATTTCCACCCCGTTTCTTAACGAGATAATGCAACGCAGCGAAAAAAGGGGACGACAAGCTTAATGGCTGCATGTTGTGCTGCGACGATCCTCCAACCTCGCTTCAACCAGGCGGGTCTATCATCTATATAGCACGTGCTGGCGACTGATCCTCCCAGGCACCGAGGCGCCGGCTTGTGGATGGCCATCCTAGTCTAGCAGACGTAGAGGGTCGGAGCCACAGTATAAAGGTTCTCTAATGCAAGGAATGGGAAAGCGCACAACATAGAGAGGGATATACGTCCAACCGAGATAACACGGAAAAGCAAAGCGAGCGTGTCAGGGTCCAGGACTGATGCCTCGTGCCTCAATGCCTTGAGCTATCTTCGGCCCGCCATTACTTGGTGTGCTCTCCGCAAACCGGGATCTCGCGAAACACGACCTCCATCCTGAATCATTTGTCCTGCGTCTTTTGTCCTTGGGCGACCTCACCGCGTTGCCTTTTCCATTTCGACCTTGGACAGACACGGCTTTGGGCCGCCCTCTACAGAAAGCCTAGAGAAAGGCTTCTCTTAGTTTCATTTCAGACATGCATTGAGAGACCTCCCAGTTGGGACCCCAGTTGGGACCCACAGAGGAAGCTGTTGCGGAGATTATCATTCGTGTGTGAAATAATTGAGGAACAAGTGAACAGCTTTCATTTGCAACTCTATTCCTTTCTGTTGAAGTGGACAGCTTTCATTTGCGGCTCTATCATTTCCGTTGAGCGAGGCAAACACGACAGATTGAGTAGTTCAAGGACCTGGCGTTCAATGGCGTCGACGTTAGGATACTCCGTATCTTATTCTGGACCAAACACAAATTCCAATGCGCAGCTGCTCCAATGAAGCCAGCTTCGGCAACCCTAGATATCTCCGAGTTACGAGGTAATCAGCTGGCTGGACATCGGAGGCTCTGCCCCACTCGTCACGTTGGAACGAGCAAGGTCGAGATATCGGCATCTCCTTGATCCAGTCGGCAGCTCGAGATGCCACTGCCGGGGCCAAGCTCGAGGTCGTCAGTGGCGGCGCCGCGGCGCGAAGACCACGGCGTCATGACCGACTCGATCTTTTCCCCGCAACGCAATTCCTCTCGATCGCTGTCAACCCGCCAATCAAGCGCCGGCCAGATGGATCACGCTCAGTTGCAGACCAGAAATTCCTGGCTCGCACATACCGACTTCCAGAGCTTCGCTCCAGCTCTTATACTTCTCTTCGGCCTCCTTGTTGTCCTCGCCTTTGGCATCGTCTTCTTCTCACCCTCCCCGCGCCTTGAGGAACCCCGGCGACCCGAACCCGACGTGGAAAGACAGCCCCTACTCGCGGACCAGACCAGTCAAACATGAACCACGACGAAGGTGAAAGGCCAGACGTTGGCACACTGACCGGCGAGGAAGTGGCAAAGCACGATTCGCGAGAGTCATGCTGGGTCATTGTCCACGGCAAGGCATACGACGTGACGGATTTCCTGCCCGGTTTGCACTGACTGACCTTCCCACTTTCCGCATCGCAGCTCGCTGACGTCTATCTAGAGCATCCCGGCGGTCCCAAAATCATCCTGAAGTATGCCGGGAAAGATGCCACCGAAGAGTTCGACCCCATTCACCCCCCCGATACTTTGGACAAGTACCTGCCGAAAGACAAACATCTGGGCCCGGTGAACATGGAGACGGTTCAGCAAGAAGAGAAGGAGGAGAGCCCTGAAGAGAAGGCAAGACAGGAGCGCATCAAGAACATGCCGCCCCTGGAAGCATGCTACAACTTGATGGATTTCGAGAGTGTCGCCCGCAATGTGATGAAGAAGCCTGCGTGGGCTTATTACAGCTCTGGTGCCGATGACGAAATCACCATGAGAGAAAACCATTCGGCCTTCCACAAGATCTGGTTCAGGCCGAGGATCCTCGTCGATGTTGAGAAGGTCGACATCGGTACCACCATGCTGGGGACGAAGTGTGACATCCCCTTCTATGTCACCGCCACCGCTCTGGGTAAACTAGGAAACCCCGAGGGTGAGGTCGTCCTTACGCGAGGCGCAAGGAAGCACAACGTCATCCAGATGATCCCAACCCTGGCCTCGTGCAGTTTCGACGAGATCTGTGATGCGAGGGAAGGTGACCAATGCCAATGGCTGCAATTATACGTCAACAAGGATCGGGCGATCACCAAGAAGATTGTCCAACATGCGGAAGCTCGAGGGTGCAAAGGCCTGTTCATCACAGTCGACGCTCCACAGCTCGGGCGGAGAGAAAAGGACATGCGCAGCAAGTTTGACGACACGGGTTCCAACGTCCAGAACACGAGCGGTGAGAACGTCGACCGATCGCAGGGTGCGGCCAGAGCCATTTCCAGCTTCATCGACCCCAGCCTGAGCTGGAAGGATATCCCCTGGTTTTTGAGCATCACCAAGATGCCCATCATCCTCAAGGGTGTCCAGCGGGTAGAGGACGTGCTCAAGGCCATCGAAGCCGGCGTGCACGGTGTGGTCCTTTCCAACCACGGCGGTCGCCAGTTGGACTTTGCCCGCTCCGGCGTCGAGGTTCTCTCCGAGGTCATGCCTGTCCTCCGTGAACGGGGCTTGCAGGACAAAATCGAGATCTTCATCGATGGAGGCGTCCGCCGAGCGACGGATATCATCAAGGCCCTGTGCCTGGGTGCCAAGGGCGTTGGCATTGGTCGACCCTTCCTCTTCGCCATGTCGGCCTATGGTCTGCCTGGGGTGGACCGCGCAATGCAGCTCTTGAAGGATGAGATGGTGATGAACATGCGCCTCATCGGTGCGTCAAAGGTCGAAGATCTGACGCCCGACATGGTTGATACCGCTGGACTGAGAAGCCACACTGCCATCGTTCCCCAAGACACACTTGGCATCCGAGCCTACGACCCATTGATCACTCCGAATGAGATGTTGAAGGCACGACTGTGATTCTTTGTTCAATATACTGTGGAGTTTGGACGCAGGCATAACAGCATCATTTGACGGGATTTTTGTGTGTACAACGCTCCCAAGGGGATGACCACCAGTAAATTAAGGCAGAGGTTAGAGCCTTTAGGACGGGTCCCCGGAAGCAATGCATCGAGCCGAGATGGATTTGTATCAGATCTAGAGGTATTTTGCTCTTCCGCAGGTCAAGTCAAGTCAATCATCTTCAGGACACAGATCCTTCATCCCATGCGCAATTTGCTTAGATCGTGCCACTCGATTTCCTTGGTAGTGGTAGGGTTGCCCGGGTTGACAATTTGGTCGCAGCTCACTCGACGACCCATCAAGATCTCTCTTTCGCAAAGTGGCCCGGTCGATGCATCAACCCCCCTGGTACATGAGACCAGTGAATTACCAATCCCACTGGACGCCATGGGGGGAAAGCCTACCTACAGTATTCCATCCTCCCCTTCCTGTTGAACCGGCAATGTCGTTCCCCAGGCTCCAGGCCAGCAGTGTTGAGCAAGCCTGCGCCTCACAGGCCATGGTTCCACTTCTGCGTCGCAACTACAGCCACGTCTGCTGTAGCAGGGGGAGGCTCGCGTCGTGGTTCTTTCCGCGGTGGTGAGTCGCCTGGCAACTTTCGGTATCCCGGGGGCAGACCTATCGCAGACGAAAGACGCGAGGCCTCAAGCATCGTCGGGAAGAAGTTCTACACACAACCCGCGATGCCCAGCTTCCTTGGTTTGCTCCGCTCAGGGGGGGCATCTGGTATGTGATGCTGATGGGTGTCGGCACACGAAGAATGGAGGAGGACATATGTACCTCTGTACCTCGTAAGGGCATCGTGGTTTAGTTTTGTTTTCATTCACCAGCGTCTGCCGACCCCGCCCTGCCCGGACCCTTATTTCAACACATCTCTTCGCAAATTCAATCGTTTGGCGAGGAGAGCTCCCTCCCCGAGTCCCATGCGCAAAAAGACCAGTCCCGCCGTGCCGGCTCCTTGCGAGATCTCCATCGAGATGCAGTCCGTGCGGTCCAGCCCTTGCTTGACTTCCATCTGATACTCATGACTTAGAATGATGGCGTTGGCTGTCTCGCTGCCAAACATGTTAGGGATCACGTCCCGCTTGCACCCTAGGAGCGTGATATTGGGATTGGGCCACACTTTAGCACCTCCCGGTAGGAAGATATAGCGAAGCCCTTCTGTGGTTTCCAAATGTGCATCGAATAATTCCATAGCCATGTGCTCGAGCTTGTTGGCCGCGATTTCCAATGCCATTTCGCAGTCAGCCTTGACGTTCATTTGACTATCTGGGAATTTCATCGATATGGCCGCTACAAACTCATTCTGGTTGGCAGGGTCACGATTTCTCCTAATCGCCGACGAAAGATATGGCGGGTACAACTTGGTGGTTGCTGCGAGGGACGCATTGACTAGAATCTGCTCCGTTCCAGCGAAGGAATCGGGATGGTGGTGTGCTACTTGGGCAGACTGATCGACGGAGTGGTATATGCCTGTGCTACTGGACGGCACGACGGGGCTCATTGTATTCGCAGACGTTGTCGGCAGATCTTCACTGTCGGAAATCACTATTGGCTTCGTTTCATCCTCAGGTGTTCGCGGCGGGTCTTCATTATCGCAGATCACAATCGTCTTCGCTGTATTCGCAGGGGTTGGCGGTAAAATTTCGTCGTTGGATGGCACCGTTGACCTCGGTGTACTCTCAGGTGTTGGCGGCGGACCGTCATTGCTGTCTGTCATACCTGGATCGCGGGGTTTTAACAAAATGTCAACAATGAAGACCTTCCAGGATACTCACGCCTTTTTAAACCTTGTTCCCGCGGCACAGCATCCGAAGACCGCGACATCATTCTTCTGTACGATTCCTGTACCTTTGCTGTCGCCTCGGGTGTCACACTTTTCGCAATTGCGCTCGCGAGTGCCTCCCGGTATGCTATAGGCGTGCTCTCAATGTCTTTGATCAGAGCACTAAGAGCGCTTTTGTCCCTAAACTGGGCTCGACTTTCGGTGGCTTTCTTTGTGAGGATATAGGCCATAAAGGCCGTATGACCCCCCATTTTGAAGAAGATTGCTGGGGTAGAAGTCTGTTCAGGCTCAGACAGCTCCCTCAATGTCGCCACGCATTCAGCAGGACGTAGTCGTATGTGTACATGCTTCTGGAGCTGCGCAGTAAAGGCTCCAACATCATGCCATATATTTCGAGCTCCAGGGTTGTCGTCGTCATTCTGCGTTTGATTTTCCATGGTCGAATCTTTGGTTTCTCCACGCCCAAGGCGGTGGGACAGGGAGAAATGGAGTAAGGGTGGAGGGAGAAGCGCGAGAGGAGCAAGTCGGAAAGAAGGGAAGAGGAAGGGAAGCGTGAGATTGAAAGGTGATTGGGGGGAAGCGGGAAACCTTAAGCAAATATGCCACTACTGTGCAATGACAATTACAACGGCGCCCGCGACTGAGGCTCAAGTCACCGCTCGATGATACTACTTTGTACGAAGCTCCCGAGCCTCGATGAATACGTTGAGGACTTACTCGGAGGACTTGCCAGTGTCTCGGCCGTGACAGCGACAGCGCAAACACAATGTGGTCGACATCATCAATGCGGTTCGGCGGAAACAACCCGGGTGACTTCAGAGCTAGTCAATAGAGAAATACTCCGAATTCTAAATGTCACTGACGGCTAGGACGATCTCAACGGTGTTCTTGATTCCAGAACTTCGGTCCTGTACTGTGTATCACACGAGCAACCGTGGTCTAAACTCGGTTGCAACGGGACAAACGCAACGAGCGCGCGGACTAAGTTCAAAAAAGTTTGGAGCCACTTACTCGGTATCTCGTGCTCCGTAGATCCATGGACATGCTCGAGATAGGTTATGTCATAAATTGTGCCCTCAGCCAAAGAATGGCGCGCCTGTCTGTCCTGCCCGTCTGCGCTACCTGCGCCAGCCAGCCTTATGCACACGAGAGGGGGAACTTACAATGCCCTCGTTCCGGTGATCAATATTATGCGGTTGAAGTGATCAACATTAAAACGCGACAAGAGACCCGAACATGACCCCAACCTGAACGCTATCCTGTGCAGCCTGAGCATGCGGATGGTCTCGGAATATGCTGCTCATCCACCAAACCGGCGCCGTCAAGGTCGGTGAGGTTGTGAGGTGAGGACATCAACTCCTTCGTGCCCGTCACTCGGTGTTCTGATTGAGATTCCCGCAGATACACCGTGACCTACACTCCCAGCCTCGACCGCATTCTTCCTCCTCCAACCCACCTACATGTCAAGATCAAGAACACGGTTGCTGCACCGCTCCGCGCCGCATACCTGCATGGCCCATATACGCTGTATGTCGCATGCTACCCGTCCACCTTCAACCCCTTCCGAAAACACGAGGCCGTGCATATCGAGGGAGCGCCGGACTTTGAACCACAACTCAAAGCCGGGGGCCATTGGACTTCCAAGCTCACCGTGCCCGAGGAAGTGAGGGAGGATGCCCAAAGATACAGCGCCGACAATAAGCTCAGAGGCGGGGGCGAGAGAAAGTCCTTCACCTGGATAATAGAGGTCACGTCGCAGATTATTTTCTCCAAGACCGCGAGCGTCGAGTATGAACTTCTGGTGGGACGAGATGAGAAGTCTGTGGATTTGGGATTCCACGGTGTCATCGGATCTGGTCAGGGCTCTCCGGGCAAGCTCGAAGATCACCAGAAGGGCCGTTCAAAGTCCACCCCGCAGCATCACAGGGGCGTCTTCTCGAAGGCTATCAGGCTGGCCGTGGATGATACCGAAAGCCTTTGGAACACCCCTCCCTTCCCATTCTGGGAAACAGACGACAAGGGTCAATCGCAAGTGGCCGTAGAGCAGGGCCCCCAGCACGGCGACAAGCGAGACGCCGCCGCAAAACCGGAGAAGAAGCAGAAGACCCAGAAGAAGATCCATTTGGTTCTGCTTACGCATGGCATTCACAGTAACGTCGGTGCGGATATGCTCTTTATGAAGGAGAGCATTGACAGCGCAGCAAGGCAGGCAAAGGAAGACGCCAGGAAACGACGAGAGGAGTTACGGGCCAGACGCATGACGCGGGAGAATGACTTTGGTCGAGAAGCAGTTGACCAGAGGTCGAAGTCCGTGCCAGACATGGCCATCGTGGGTGATCCTGTTGGAAACACCGCGGATCCAAGTACCACGACAGAGGATGAAAAAGAAGAAGATGCCGCTGAGGAAGACGAAGAAGAGGTTTATGTGCGAGGATTCACCGGCAATACGGTCAGGACCGAGAAGGGGATCCAGTACCTGGGCAAGCGTTTCGCCAAATACGTACTCTCCATCACCTATCCGGACCAGCCATACCTGCCCGTCAAATCCTCCATGGGCAAATCTTTGTCGAAATCACTCTCCTCCCCCATGTCAAAAACCTCAGGCCCGCAAGACCAGGGTAGTACTCAACCAGCGCATAAGAACAGCAGCATCATCAAAGACGAAAACCACCGATCGCATAGTCTCCCTTACCGCATCACTTCTATCAGCTTCATTGCGCACTCCTTGGGTGGCCTGATCCAAACCTATGCAATAGCCTATATCCAGAAGCACTCCCCGGAATTCTTTGACCTCATCAAGCCGGTCAATTTCGTCGCCATGGCTTCTCCCTTCCTAGGTTTGAGCAATGAAAATCCCATCTACGTCAAGTTCGCTCTAGACTTTGGACTTGTAGGACGGACTGGGCAAGATCTCGGTCTCACGTGGAGGGCGCCGACCTTGGCAAAAAGCGGATGGGGGGCCATGGTTGCTGGATTCACAAATGAGGCCAACAAGAAGTCACCCGATAAAGAGTCTGACCCTGCCGCGAAGCCTTTGCTCAGGATACTCCCCACTGGCCCAGCACATGTGGCGCTGAAGAAGTTCCGGAACCGTACCGTCTATTCAAACGTGGTCAACGACGGCATTGTGCCATTGAGAACCTCCTGTCTGCTTTTCTTGGATTGGCGAGGACTTGGTCGTGTGGAGAAAGCAAGACGAGAGAGTGGCCTTGTGGGCACGATGGTCGGATGGGGTTGGTCAGAAATGCTGGGCCACAATGCCAGCGACGGGAGGAAGACCTTGACGTGGCAAAATCTGTTCAGTGACAGCGGCGAGGATGTGGGCAAGTCTGGGAAGTCGTCCCCGGACCCCGAATCAAAAGTTTCCCAAGCGGAGACAAGTGAAGGCTTCGATCACGATCAGCGAGCGTCGGAACCCGAGGACAATCAGTTCTTGGAGAAGAACCAAAGCACTGTTGCAGGACGCACGGATGTACAGTCCGGCGTAGGGGTAACGTCGGCACCGAATCTATGGACGGAGGTTTTAAATTTCTTCAGGCCGCACGCAGGACGACCAAAATCACCTCCGGGCAGCCCCCCTCGAAGTCCCAGGAAGGCGCAGAAAATTTACAGGAGAGGCCAAACGATGTCTTACCAACAAGGCGAATCCGAGTCCGAAGAGCCTTCTCGAGAAAACTCTCAAGATGGGGGAACGGACGGTGCTGCTCGCAAAGGCCTCGTCCGGGGAGCATCACTATTCGGCAATGGTTCCAGGGACGACGGCAACGGTGACGTGGAGGCACCTCCCAAGACGACCTTCTTCGAGTCAGCAGGAGATCTACTCAACCCACCATTGCCACCCAAGGAGTTTATACTTGACCCTGCTGCCCGGCCGAGGACAATCTTCCACGATCGAGTGTACCATCCAGAAGACATCCCACCACCGCCAGCTAAGCGCCAACGGACATTCGGAATTAGGCGTTCCGCGTCGAATCTTGCATCTCAATCGTCTTCTTTGTCACATCTTGCACCTGAGTCGGCATCCCCTGAATCCCGCCGTCCTGCTTCAGCAAATCACCCTGAACCACCTGCACAGCTTAGCCTAGACCACAATCAGCCTCAACGGCAAGACTTCGGCACTATGAAGATCGAGGAGAAGATTGCTCGAGCTTACCACAAGGATATATCGTGGCGAAAGGTGCTCGTGCGGCTCGAACCTGACGCGCACAACAATATGGTGGTGCGGCGCATGTTTGCTAACGCCTACGGTTGGCCTGTCGTCCGCCACATGTGTGACACGCATTTTGCCTATACGGCCGCGGCGAGAACGAGAGACGAGGATGAAGAAAATGTCGAGAGGGCGATTGGACAGGAGGAGCCCCTTACTGGTGGGGAGAAGGGAGGTGAAAGTGTGCGGGGGCAAAGAGAGCTGCCCGACGAGAAGGAAGAAGAGCGTGGCATCGACACCAACAAAAGAGCGCACACAACTGACAATATCAGGATCGAAGAGTCGAGTCCTCAAGAAATCGAGCCGCTGCGGACCGACTCCCAGAAGCTGAGCACGTCGTGGAAAATCCACGATGGCGGAAAGACGCGTGCAGCAGGGCGGACGAAGCGCACCGAATCCGAGGTTCGTGAGGCAAGAGACGACGTCTCAGAGCTTGTATCCCGGGTCAGTGCTACGGGCGAGAGCTACAGCAGCATGAATTCGGGCAGGGCCGCGCTGTCAAGACTCGCGAGGCAAGACAGTGCACGGTGGAGCGACCGCTTCTTCGAGGGCAGTGATGACGGCGATGAAGACGATGACGAGGACGGGCTTCTGCAGGAGATACGGAAAGCAAAGTACAGAGGTGAACTAGATCGGAAGTTCAACCTCGACTTCGACGTCGACTCGGCCGCCAGTGACTCGGAGACTGGAAGGACGCCAACGGAGAAGATTTCCAACGGTCCACTTACAGAGAGTCCAGAGAGTACTAAGCCGAGCAAACCCAAGGACAAGGGGAAAGGGAAAGAACTCGAGGAACACATGATTACCGCCTCACATGTGCCTCTGTCGGCGGAACCTGCTGAGTTGGAGCCGCTTTCGCACTCTTCTGCAGGCATGAGTACGCCCACTCAAGATGCACCGAGCGGTGCTGAAGCAGGCTCGCAGCTGGAGCCTGTATCTATCACGACACCAAGTACAGCAGCTGCTCTAGGTCTGACTCTGAATGAGAAGATCGACGACACACGTAAACCACAAACGAGGTCTGGCAGCATCGGCGACGCGGGTGGTGTTGCGGAACAGGTGGCTTTGGCCGCGACAAGGAGTCGAGACATGCAGAAGGAAGACCAATGAACCGACTACAGAGAGTAGGTACTTGACCAAAGTGAAGGAGGGTAAGGTGAGAAGGAACTCGAAATGAGCATGAAGCATGTGAGGAGCTTTCTTTCTTCAGCCTCCTTCACTTTTGATCAGAGACCCCAGGTATGAGAGAGGAACTGGCCTCGGTTCTATAATTAATCTATTATTCCGTTGAGGATCTTGGATGGCGATCATGTCTCATCTCGCATGTCAGAATCCACTTACTACCAGTAAAGCTCGATTTGGCAAGCACTTTTCAGTGTGAGGTGAATTGATTCCGCTCTCGCCTGGACTGTTTTCACCTCTGCCATGCCCCTGCACGAAGAGTCTTCCTCGTTCCACCATGGTGGCAGCGCTCACATAAGGTCGCGCTCGCCAGACTTCGGAAAGAGGAAGAGAAGAAAAGTTAGACGCTTTGAAAGACGTACGTACCGTCGGACTCGAATCTCAGACAACCCGCGTGAGCCCGAATCAGGCCATGCATGGCTTGTTTGTGGTATTGATCATTTGCATCAGGGAACACTCCCAACCTCCCAACTATGGGCGGCGAAAGACCTTCCTCCATCCAGATCTATGAACGGATCGCAGCTGCACGCATGGGAGACCGATGTAAACCACAGACAATCCAGGCGTTGGGCCAACTCATCAGCGAAGTTTCGAAGTCCTCGCTCCCGGAAGAAGGCGAGAAAGGCCAGCACCGCGACGGACGAAGAGTGTCACGAGATAGGAGACAGGAGTCCCCAGAACTCGGCACTATGACGGGCTGATCAAGGGTATCTGAAGCTCCTACAGTGTACAGCACGCCTCACACTCTCCCTATATGGGTGGTCTCAAGCGTGAACTGGAGAGCATACATACCGTCACCTTGTGCGATATCACATGACTTGTTGAATCGCCCCTGGCGCGGCATGCCAGATGCCAAGTCACGTTGCGGATGGATGGACGAAACCCCCACTGTGACAAGGACGACGGGACAGGACAAGTACGACATTACCGTGGTGGAAGAGTACAAAGGTATCGACATTAGCTTGAGAATAAGCAGCATAGCCGCGGTATCTGGTGTCGGGTATCGGGGTATTTTGGACGTCAAAAGCAGAAACTTCGCTCAATTGCCATGTCAGCTTCACGGCTCCCGACCACGATGCGTCCAAGGCAAATCAACTGGAGAGGTCTCAGCTGCCTGCACGACACATCCGTCCATGACGCCCCCTGAAACTCGCCCTCCCCAGTCTCTCTTGCTGTCCCCCCAAATCTCGTAAAGCGCTGGAACGCATTAAGTTGAAAGGGGAGCCACACATGTAGGCAGCCGAGCCTGCTCCATGGTCACTTAATACCATTATCGTCATCAGCATCACCGCTCCGTCACGTTTCCCATATTCGCACAACCCCCCTGTTACCAGTTTTTACACAACGCGCACAACGACACGACCTGAAACAGAACTGGGCTGGAGCTGGAGCTGGAACTGGAACTGGAAATCAAGAGGGGCGTTACAACTTCTCCGTCCGTTCCGCCATGCCGACCTCGGCGGCGGGGAGAGGCCCCGTCGGCGCGGGCGGCAGGACGTCCTCCCTCGTCTCGTCGGTGAACTTCAAGTCCTCGTCGATGTCGGTCGTGTCCTTGACTTTGAACCAGATGACGGGCGCGGCGATGATGAGCGAGCCCGCGAGCAAGCCCCAGTTGGTGGCGAACTGGGCCATGAAAGACACGTTGTTGGCGTCGAGTTGGGGCGAGATGGCCCCTCCGGCGGATTGGATGCCTTTGTAGAAGCCGGTGAAGCAGGCCAGTTTGCGGCCGTTGTTGGTCAGGGCGCCCATTAACCTGAAGGGTGTTAATTCTCGCAAACGCACACAGAAATTCATTAGAAGCGGGAGAGCAATTGAACTTACCAATAACTCGTGGTCTGCCAGACAGAGTCGTAGGCTCCGTAGAACATGTACAAGAACATGGGGCCGATGTAGCCCGAGTCGGTGAAGTCCATGGGCACAAAGTTGTCGTCGCCCAGCGTGCCCTCGCGGGTGTAGCCTTTCTGGAAGTCGTAGCCGCCGCCCCAGATGACGAAGGTGAGGACGAAGAGCACGACCATGACGATCTTGGCGCGCGTGGTGCGGCGGAAGTAGGTGGTGTCGAGGAGGAAGCCGAAGATCCAGGCGCCGATGATCTGCGCGAGGTAGTACAGCACGTTGTTGAGGGAGCGGGTGCGGATGTTGAACTTGGGCAGGTTGACGTCCTGGAAGTGGTAGGTGTAGAACCAGTTCGAGGCGAAGAACATGGGGAACATGAGCAGGATGTACCAGTCGGTGAACAGCACCTGGAACATGCCCTTGATCTCGGACTTCCAGGTCGGGTTCTTCATCATGATGACGCGGGAGCCGTCGCTGCGGCGCACGAAGAACGGGTTGCACAGGAAGCCGGCCAGCACGAAGCCCACGGCCATGAGCACGATGAAGGCAATGTAGGTCCCGTCTTGGACCTTGTCGGTGTGGGAGTGCAGATTCTGGCCAAGCGGGATGAGCGCGCCAATAACGGCCCCGAGGTTGAAGATGCCCCAGAAGGCGGCGATGTATTTGCCCTTGGAGCCTTCCGGCGGGTAGGCCATCATGACGGCACCCTGGGCGGTCCACAGCAGGCCGGCGCACACACCGAGCAGCGAACCGGCGAAGATCAGGAAGCCGGCATTCTGGTTGTGGTTGTACGACAGGATGGAGGCGATGTACAGCGTGTAGCCGAAGCCACCCAGTCCCAAGGTCAGGCGGAGACCGATCCGGTTGGCGATGCTGCCGGCGAAGAAGCCCACGACGGAGAAGGTCGAGTAGATGGCGGTGCTGGCGTTGTTGATGTCGTGTGCTCCGACCTGGCCGGCGGCGCCCAATCCGTTCACGGCGTTGTACATGCCCGGGCACAAGAAGCAGACGAGGGCGACGAAGACGATCTGGAACTGGGGTGAGGCGTAGTTGGGCAGTGAGATGGGTCCCAGTTTCAATCTGCGATACATCCACGCCGGGCCTTCGGGGTGGTTGACGCCTTCGCCATGGATCTCGGGCGGCGGCGACTCTGTGCCAGTGGTCTTCTCGGTGGCCGCCATCTTCTCGTTCGAGATGTCGGACATTGCAGACGGTCTTGGGGCGGAGGGAAGGAGAAGTGAGAAGGAGTCAGGGAGTGCGTGAGAAAGTTCAGAGCTGCAAGTGAGGCTCTAGATTTAAGGTGGGTAATTGGGGGCGTGGCCCGCAGTAGTGGCGGGCGGAGGAGACTAGGACAGCAAGTGGCTGGCACTTTGCGGAGTCTCGGGGATGATTCCTAGTGGAGCTTGGGCTCGCAGTCCTCGAGCTGGGGTGTCGCGTGCACGGGGAGGGAAGACTCTGGAGATTTCAGGTCGACGAGAGGAGTGATATACAAGTATATAAACAGGGCAGGTCAGGAGGTGGTATGGACTAGGCCTCACAGCGCGCCAAAGGCCCAAGGCACGCTAGGCAACGGTTACCTCGAACATCAGCAGATCGATAGAGAGATAGAGCCGTAGCATTGTCACACAGGAGGTGCAGCATCGGAAGACCGTGAGGGGTGCTTCTGATTGCTTGCCAGATAGCTAGCTTCGACAGCCACTGAGACGTCCTTCTCCAGATTTACCTCGCACGCTGCGAGATAGAAGAAGCTGGAGAGGCGTGAGGCGCACGTGATCGAGCCAGCTCCGAGATTGCAGTGTCGCATCCTCTCTCCGCCTTGACGTTGCATTCACCCGCTCCTCAGATGCTACCCTCTTCCTTCCTCCCAACACAACGTCTCATTCATCAAGAGCCTGCTCTGCCATCGTTGCATCCACGCCGCTGCCTTTGGACTGCGCGAGTCTTCACCCACCGTGGACAGAAAAACCGCCGCGAACAAGTGAGGACAACTTGGTTCCTCTGCGCCGTCCACTACCACCGAATCGTGTCGCCGTTGTGGCCAAACGTGCCCGCGCGCTGCAACGTGACAGGAGCGTCCAGGACAATGTGAGCGAGCCTCGCACCGGACTCGCCTATCGCTGTCGAGGCCCGCGTCTGACTGCGAACCTCTCACGAACTCTTTTCCCCTTTGCCAATGACCGGTTCGCGCTCAATTCCGTAGGCTGCCGGCCTCCAGTCGGATCCTCGAGCCCAGTAGAATGTTCGGTATCCCTCTTTGTCACAGATGAAGAGATTTTATGACGTGACCCTGGCAGCCATCTGGGCGTTACAGCACCGCATATTATTCATGTCGATGGCTGCCGCCGTTTGTCTGAACTCCCCTTCCCTATTCTTGTAGGGTCAACCTACAAGCAATCGTCCCTTCCTTTGGTGTGTCTCTCTCGTTTGTCTCGTGTTCTGTCGTCTAGTCCCCGTCTCCCGAGTCTTATCGTCCCATCCCTCATCATGCCGACGTCATACACGGGTGTGACCAAGTTCACGAACGGCTATCTCCTCAAGAATGGGCAACTCGTCTCTGGCGACCTCTGGGTCTCGTCGGACACGGGATGCATTATCAGCCCCCAATCAGCCTTCTACTCTTCACATCTACGACCCGACCGGATCGTGGACCTGCAAGGCCGGATACTCTCACCGGGTTTCATCGACGTACAGATCAATGGCTACCATAACTTTGACTTCTCAACGCCCGACCCCGACTTCGCCTTGAAACTCGCCGACACAACGAAGCAGATGATCAAGAGTGGTCTCACATCGTTTGTCCCGACGGTCATCAGCACCAGACCCGAGGCATACCGCGCTGTGCTCCCTCATCTCGGCCCCTCGACGGCCGACAGAGATGCCAGCAAAGGCTGCGAGAGCCTAGGGGCACACATCGAAGGGCCATTCCTCTCCCCGCTACGAAACGGCATCCACAACAAGGAGGTTCTCCGGGAAGCCCACTCCTGGGAAGACATCGAGGAGTGCTACGGTGCCGACAACCTCAGCCATGTCCGTTACATCACCGCGGCACCGGAACGCGGCGACATGATGTCGCTGATTCCTGAATTCGTCTCCCGCGGCATCGTTTTCTCCGTCGGCCACTCGGACGCCACCTTCGAGCAGGCCCAATCCGCCATGGCTGCCGGCGCCACCATGGTCACGCACCTCTTCAACGCCATGCGCCCTTTCGGCCACCGTGATCCCGGTATATTTGGCCTCCTGGGCCAGTCCGCGCCCTCCTCCCCCGTCACCACCCCCAAGGCAAGCCGGCCGCCCAGCGCGTCGACTTCCCCGGCCCGCTCGCCACGCTCGTCCCGCCGCTCGTCCCCCCGCTCGAGTCTCAGCATCAGCACATCCATGTCCGAAGTCGAGGACTGGGAGCGCCGCTACCGCCAGCCCTACTTCGGCCTCATCGCCGACGGCATCCACCTGTCCCCTCAGACCCTGAAGATCGCGTACTCGTCGCACCCGGACGGCGCCATTCTCGTCACCGACGCGCAGAAGTTTGCCGGTTGTCCGGACGGTGCGTACTCGTGGCGCGGCGAGGACCGGTTCATCAAGGAAGGCAAGGTCCTGAGGTTGGAGAGCAACGGCCGCATCGCGGGCAGTGTGGTCGACCTGATCGACTGTGTCAACAACTTCAAGCGCTGGACCGGCTGCGGGACGGCCAAAGTGCTGGAGACGGTGACGAGCACACCGGCCAAGATGCTTGGCAAGGACGTGGAGAGCCGAAAGGGGAAGCTCGAGGTCGGGATGGATGCGGATCTGGTCGTTCTCGAGGAAGGTCTCGATGGGGATCTGACGGTGCGGCAGGTGTGGAAGTTTGGCGTTCAGCTCGTTTGACCGTGAAGATGAATGGACAGGCGGCCGGGGAATGGACATGGTTGGGGATCTTTGATTTGAGAGGCCACGGCCACGAACACCGTTGGGCCATCATCACGACTTACATGCCAAAAGTTTGGTTTGGCTTGGTTCTGTTCTGTCTAGTTTGGCGTTCCAAAAGAGGATGCGTACTTAGCTTGACTCGCTTGGCGAGTCTGTTGAGGTTCGGTTCGGTCTGGGTGAGTTTGGTTTGGGTTGTTGCTGACCCGGCTTTGGGGTTGGTCTATTGTTTAGAGAGAGAGAGAGACAGAGAGACAACTGTGTCTTGCCTACAAAGGCTGCAACGTCGGCATGATGAAGATATCCACATAGAAGGTCGTATGCATGTCTATGCGTATCGTGTATAATAGGAAAGAATATGTTTTATTAGCTGTATTAGTATCGATCGACTTATATTACATTACGGAGTATATTACTTACCAACAAGAGAGATCCTTGATCAATCACTCTGCGGGGTCTGATATACAAGGTGTGAGATGGGACTTATACAATCAACAGGCCGGGTGCAGAGGGACTGAAGGCAATAGAATGTGACATGTTAGAGTTGAACGGCACCTGCACTATACATAATACACCCGACAATCCGCAACCCACAACCTCCAACTTCCCTAGCCAACGCCTCCTACCCCGACCTCGTACCAACGCACGACGCGTATCACTTTGCCTCTGCCTACAGAACGCATGCCACTCACTCACTGCTCTAGCCTGGAACTGCCCTGCCGCCGGGGCCAAACGCGCCGACTCTCGCTCCTACAGAACCCGGTGCCGTCACGGCCGTGTCTGTCCACGATCTTGGGCAGGCCCACGAACCTGTTGATCCAATTGATCACCACGAGATGCCACACCAGGCTGTTCTCCGGCTTCAACACCCAGTGGTTCTCGTCCGGGAAGCTCAGGAAGCGGGACTCGACGCCCCTCATCTGCAAGACGTTGAACGCCGACAGGCCCTCGGAGACGGTCAGGCGGAAGTCGAGCTCGTTGTGGATGACGAGCATGGGCGTGTCCCAGTGCTTGAGGAAGCGGGCGGGGTCCCACCTGTCGTAGATTTCCTGTCTCTCCCAGATGGGCCCGCCGAGGTCGTGCACGGGGAAGTACTGTTCCTCGCTGGCCAGTTGGCCCGTCATGCTGAAGACGCCGTCGTGGCAGACGAGCGCCTTGAACTTGCGGCCCAGCGCGTGCCCTTGGATCCAGTTCATCATGTACCCTCCGTACGAGGCGCCCAGGGCGACACTCCGCGAGGTGTCGACGAATCGCAGTTCCGCCTCGATGAACTCGAAGCCCCTGACGAGATCTTCGTACGGGAGCCCGCCCCATTGATTGCGGATCGCGTCGGTGAAGCCCTGGCCGTACCCTGTCGAGCCGGTCGGGTTGGGGCAGATGACGATGTAGCCTTGCTCGGCGAAGACGGCCGGGTTCCACCGCGTGGACCACTGGTCGTTCCAGGCGCCCTGGGGCCCGCCGTGGATCAGGTATGCGAGCGGGTACGTCTGGTCGGCGCGGAAGAACGAAGGGCGCATCATCCACGCGTGGACCGGGTGGTCGTTGGCGCCCTTCCACCAGATCGACGAGACTTGTTCCGGGGAGAGCCCGAACATGGAACCATTCAGGCTGAGCGAGGAAATGACGACCGGGGCTTGTTGAGGCTGGACCAACGGGTCTGGGTTGACGAGCGTGTACACGCTGTTGTCGACCAGATTGTTGCTCGACACGATGAGTAGGTTCGAGGACGCTGACAAGGGAGCAAAGTCGATAATGTAGCCGCTATGCGTTAGCTGTCGGGGTCGCCATTCCGGGCCGGGCGTGACGTTCAAGTCGAGGGCGAAGAGGCATCCACGCCCGGTATCCTCGGCCTCTAGTAGCAGCATATTGCCGTCGGGGGACCACTTCAACGAGCTAGGAGACCGGTCCCAGCCGCCTTTGCCGTCGGACGTGCGCATCAGCTCAAAAGCAGACAGAGTCCCGCCGCTCTCTAAGCCGCTCAGCCCGTGCGCGAGGACGATGCGATTCTTGTCGCTCTCGTACCCATCTGTCGCCATCTGCAAGAAGGCCATGGACTGTCCGTTGGGCGAAAAGACCGGGCACGAAGCTGCGCCGTCGAGGCCGGGGACGTGCAATCTGTGGAAACTCGCAGGAGACAAGTCCATTAGATCTTTCTTGGGAATGAACCACGCGTCGCACTTGGTATGGGTAGCCGGATCGAGCTGGGGATCTTTAGCCACAATGACCAGCCCAGTAGGGCCCAAGTCGAAGTGATCGACCCCGCCGAACGGTGGGACGGGACACTCCAGCTTGGTTCCCTGGAGGGCATTATTGAAGCCATGCAAGCTATACCGGCCCTGCCGCGACGTCACCACCGGCTGCGACTTCTGCAGGAGAGCCGTGAAGAGGGAGTTTCGCTGCTCCGTCACCCACGAGTCCCAATGGCGCACGAAGAGCGAGTCATACACCCGAGCCGAAGTATGTGACTTGGGCACGTCCTTGGGGTTGAACAGGCTTCCGTCCGGATTGGCTTGGCCGGCGACGGCAATGGCGACTTTCCCAGGCTCGATGACATAGAGCTTGAGGCTGGAGACAGGGCCCGGCACCGTGCCGGCCGTGTAGGATTTGCCCGGGAGGGTGGCGTCGGTGACGACGAGGTTCGTGTTGCCGTTCTCGGTTTCCTTCAGCCAGACGACTTCGTAGGCCGTCCCCAGCCATCGTGGCTCGCTGGCTTTGGCGTCCTTGCTGATCGTGCTTTCCGTGCCCTGAGTGAGGTCGAGGGCCCGGATCTCGCTCGTCCGACTATGCGTCTCGAATGAATAGCTCGACTGTGTGAACAGCGCGAGCTTGCCGTCTGGACTGGGTATGGCCGCGGATCTGCGCGGAGCGCTCAAGAGGACCCTATAGACGATGAGTACAGACTCGTCGATACGTAGAGGACGGGGTGGGACAAGCAGCTTACTCTGGCGTGTATTGCTTGCGGATAGTCATGGCTTCGACACCTGAAGGCTGAACAGGGCCACGCCGACGACAGACGAGATGAATGGAATGACAGACCAGCGGAGAATCGCTACCTACAATCAGAATCCGGCCTTCGACAATCCACGTCGAGCGTCTTCAGTCTCTCCCCTTGAGCGCGGTGTGAGTCTGCGGTGAGGCCACGGTGAGTCTTGAGCTTTTTCGCGCCCATTCCCAACGGAAAACGCGGGGGGAGCTAGCCGTTTCTATTCTTGCGTGCTGCAGATTGGTGCGTCCAGGGTCTAGGCCCGCACGTGCTCATGCTAAGCGTGGGCATCACTCTGCGCTCGCTGGTCACCGCCATTGTGATATATCCCTCAGAGGGCGCGCGTGGCATGTCGTAGGCACAAGCGTGAGGAAAGATTGACGTAGTATCAGCAATGAGGCAACAAGGCTTCGGATCACGAATTATTCACGGCATCTAGCAGACGACTCTGGGACGAGACATACCGGCTGCTGTCCTGCGCTCGGGTGAAATAGGAAAGCCAGAGTCACTGAAACGAGGCCGGACGAACACCATAATCCGATCCGGCCGTGGAGGAAAGGCTGACTCTAGGTCCAGCGGCCCAAGAGCCGATTCATAATGATACATCTCAAACAAGGTCGAATTATGTAGCATTAGGGCCCGTCAATGCACCCCCCACCCCGTCATTTTTATACATACCCAGACTCTCCAAGTCATCAACTTGCCACATTTCAGGACATTGGGACGCCCAGCCCCCGATTCGACTTCGACCCCCGGAGTATGTAGCCGTCACAGTGTCCGCTCATGCACAGAAAAACAGCCTTCGCCTCGCCTAATATTAGATGTGACCAGACTCAAAAGAAATCTCGGGAGCCCCTCGCCCGTCGAGGTTCCAGCATCCCCTAAAACGCCTCCTCAACCGGGCAGTCCACACTGTCATGCCCGTCCTTCTCACAGAGCGCACACCATTTGTCCGGGTCTATGACGCCGGTCGTCCGGCCAGCCAACATGCCCGCTTGTGCGCCTGTACCTTCGACCAGCTTTGAAGGCCCAGGAGCGGAAGCAGTGGAGGCGACCGGTTCGTCGACCGGATGAGGTGAGTCTGGCCGTCCGGGTTCATCGGTTTGACGAGGCGGTGCAGGTAGATCCTCCTCCGGAGGAGGGTTTGATGTCGAGTTGAGGTGTGAGGTCATGGTGTTATTCGTGAATTTCCGACTCATCAGTGGAGCAGGCTTGTCCGGGTCGACGACCGCCAAAGACTCTTCTTCAAATTGCCCGCTGCGACTGAGCCCCTCCTTTGCTGCCTCTCTGCCGTTCCTCATAGGCGAAGACGGTTTGCTGGTTGAGGCTTTTTTGCCTGGACCGAACATATTCGAACACGTGAGGATATCATGTCCTCCTTCCTCGCAGATCTCGCACCATAGCACTGCGCTTTCAGATGTGCTCACGTCCGTGACACCGTCGTCCGACCGCGCGCGTCCTTCGTGAATTTGCTGTATTGGAGAAGCACCCCGGGAGGGAGCATCATGCCAACTCTCCGGTCCCATTGTTTGGCTATCCTTTCTCTCGTGGCCGGTTCCACCGTTGTTCTTCGCGCCGAGCACAACGGTCCGCTGACTTCCTACCGTGCCGGTGCTGAGATGCTTTCGGTCCAATTCCTCGCTGTTTCCTCTCGAATGGGGACTCCGCATGGCGGTATGCAATCCGAATGCCGCTCCTCCCATCGGCATGGGGAACTTGCTCAGCGTTACGCTATTCCTCAACTGCTTCACTTCCTGCGCCAGTTCCTCTTCATGCGCAGATTTCTGCTGGAGGAGTTGTTCCAGATCGCGGATTTGTTTTTGCAAGGCGTCTTCCACCGCCGTACTGTCGTTGCGCTGATGGCCGTTTCCAATTCCAGGAATCGCGCCATTCGGTCGCTTGGGGCTGGCGGCGTTGAGGTTTTGGATGATCACCTTTAGGCCGCGGATCTCGTCGTCTTTGGCCATGATTTGTGCTTCAAGAGCTTGAACATCTGAGGAAGACGAGTACCCGCCGGCGCCATTTAGCTGTTCTTCAGTTTTCATCCTTTCACGTTCTCGACGCAGTTCACTTCGCGACCGCTCGACCTCGCCACGCAAGAATTCCACCTCTCCTCTGGCTTCGGCTTCTCCTCTCCGCGCGTCTTCCAGGCCTTCCTCGAGCTCTTGGACGAGCTCTTCCAACTGCTTAAGCTGTTGAGCGACAGTCTCGACGTCCTCGGACCGATCCTGAAGGTTGCGGACCTCCTCGAGGAGTTCGTCCACCCTTTTCTCATAGACCCGTTCGGTTTCGGTACTCGCCATCTCCAGAGTATCGATGGTAGATCGGAAATCCGCGCGATTGGCATCGAATTCGGCCGTGAGGAGCTTAATCTTGTCATTCTTCTCTCGCAAAGCGTCCCGGAGAGAGACGACATCGCGCGGCAAGTCCTCCTCATCTTCCTCGCCCTGGCGGGGCTGTTTACCTTCCTCCAGACTGGGCATTAATTTCTGTATCTCATTGAAATTGCGCTCCATCTCGGCGAAATTGGTGCTCTGGTCGCATAGTTGCCGTCTGGCGTCGGCGAGTTCTTCATTGAGGTCTCGTATCTTGGTCTCGTACTTTTCGACATCGGCGTCGGCTGCTGGTTTTCTGCTGAAATTTGGCGTCGGCGTCGGCGTCGGCGTGGATTCTGCTTCGTTTTCTGGAATTTCGTCGAAGCTCGATTCGGGGCCCAGCGAGGGACTGGCTGATGATACTGAGTTGCCTTGTCGTAGACTCTGGCTGAAGTTATTTCGTTGTCCTGGCCGGGCGTAGGGCCCGCCGACTGCGCCTCCATTTGTGCTTTTCGCCAGCCCAATGCCACTAGGCCTCGTCTTTGGCGTCGCCAACGTTCTGGGAGTTGGAGTATTCACTTTCCGGAGCGGGCTCGACGGTCGCGGAAGGGATTCTCTCCTGAGGGGCGGCTTGAGTCCCGGGCTAGCTGCACCCGACGGTCTCATTGCTCCAGGACCGATGGATTGGCTGAACCCGGGTTTCGCCATGCCTGTTCCCGCGGCGGGTGTTCTTCCACCCTGATTGAAACTTGCCAGTCTGTTGGTCGGCGTCGGAGGTCCGGGACTCGCTCTGATGCCGCTGAGTCCCAGGCCTGCGCCCCCGCCGCCGCCTGCGCTGCCAGGCTTTTTGACGGCTTTTTCAAGTGGAAGGAATATGCCCGACCCGGGAATTGTGGTTCGGAAATAGTGTTTCCCATCTACTTCGCCCGAATTCTTGCCTCGTCCTGCGTATTCTGTCGCGAGTTGGACGCCTGCAAATGTTCCTTTCTTGCCGGCCACCGGCCCGATGAATTTGACCATGCCGTGCATGTCTCCGGGCACCATGACGGTGTCTCCGACGTTGATGTTCGCCATGCTGGGCAAGAAGGTGTGTGGAAGCAACACTCAGGATTGACGTCGCACTGAGAGGGGCTGTTTGGAAACCTCGAGCGCCTGTCAGCCACACCTCTTTATCCAAGGTTACCGGGCACCCTAAGCCTCGACGGATATTACGGGACCCATCAACCCAGGCTGAATCTCGCCAGGTGCAGCGTGGGACGTGCTGATTGACGGGTTAGACCTCGAATGGTCCTCGACAGGGAGTGGAGGCGAATACACAGGTTTGCTGTAGAAAAGAAGAGGCTTCGGAGGGAACGTTACGGGCGCGGGTCCTAATGCAGGCGCGGATGGTTGCAGGCAATTGGGAATATTAATGCCACGTCGCTGACAAGGTGTTCACGAGGCGTGTCTGGGTAGTGATGTCCTGGCGGTCGTCGCCCGGTCCACCAGGTAAACAAAGACGTAGCAACGCAGCAATGGGTCGTGCCGATTCGAAAGTGAAGGACAAGCAGGAGCAAGAGCCGGTTGACCGCTGACTGGTCCTCGCGGTGTCGTGGTTACGGGGACCCTGCATGCGCATGCGAAAGGGACAGTCGAGAAATTATCTGATTTGCTTAGCGATGGCGAGCTAAATTCGGCTGGCGAAAGGAGCGCGACTCGGAGACTTCCAAGTTACAGACACGCTTCAGGATTCCTCGCTTACTCGTCGCCTCTCCCCCGGCCGCGTGCCGTCTCCTCTCGCCGGCGCCGAAATTGACGTCGCCATGAATGAACTTCTGTTCGCTAGCGATCCCTCAGCCTTGCCGACGAGGAAAGCTAATCGTGCGCCACAGGACACAATTTCCACCCTTCTCGGGACCTCTATCAGTGTGGCACGCACGTGGAACATTGAACAATGAGGGAACGCAAGACTATTTTTGCCTATCACAGCCTGTGCTCTGAGGCACCTCCAACTGAACTTTTGGGCACCTAAGATGGAACCTGTGTCCCTCAAACTTACAACTGCAGCCTGAACGTCTTGACCTCAAACGGCCGCAACTCAATCGCAATGCTGATCTTGTTCTTCCCGGAAAGGGCCACCTCTTGACCATCATCCTCCAACACGTTCGTCTCATACGCTTTCTTGATAGGCAGAGTCGTCTCAATCACCCCGCGACTCTTCCCACCCAGACTCTCGTAGATCCTCACGATCACGCTTTGTCCCTTGCGCCGGGTGAGTTCGCCGCGAGAGACATCCTCGTCATCCTCACCGCGCTTGACGCAGTCGAGCACCAGTGACTGGGCCCCCGTAACTGACACGGCGTTGAACAGCTCCTTCACCGGCTTGTCATCAACCAGAGACACCAATGTCAGGGGGTGGTTGAAGTTGTAGGCCGCCCGGACTGTATCGCTGCTCAGGGCTCCTTGGTGAGGCATGATTCCCCATTTAATGTGGTGACGGCCCATATCAGCGTGTGCGTCTGGGGCCTTGGGCGCCCGCAGCAGCGATAGCCGCATGAGATTGCCACATGTAGCAAATCCGTATTTCGAGTCGTTTAGGATGGACACACCGTAATCTGCTTCCGACAGATCCGCGAACTTATGGCAGCACACCTCGAACTTGGCCATGTCCCAACTACGACTGTCAGCATCTGCTTTCGACCAGGAGGCGCGCTACACTTACCTTGTGTTGTAATGCGTGGGCCGGCGAATGATACCATATTGCGTCTCATAGTTGGCCTCGGTGTTGGTCACATCGACAGGGAACTCCACCTTCAAGAACTTCATGGTCTCGCGCCACTCAACCTCGGCCTCGACGAGAAGATATCCGCCTTGGCCTTCACTGTCGGTTGCATCCAGGCTAATGGTAGTCTTGACCCAGCTGTCCTTGCTAACTTGGGTTTTGGTGGCCACGCTGACCCTGT
Source organism: Phialophora verrucosa (assembly GCA_002099365.1). Taxonomy (NCBI): domain Eukaryota; kingdom Fungi; phylum Ascomycota; class Eurotiomycetes; order Chaetothyriales; family Herpotrichiellaceae; genus Phialophora; species Phialophora verrucosa. The sequence continues at coordinate 2,119,215 of MSED01000009.1, read as the reverse complement.
ATGGCCCGTCTTCAACGATTTCGGATGCTTCTGACTTCAGTTCTTTCCTGGAATTCAGGTGGAATACCTCCACGTCCCACGCTTGCCAGTACAGTGGCTTGTCGTCAAAGATCACCAGCTGGTTGGCTTTGCCTCCCTTTGCAATAACCTCTCTATTTGCTCTTAGATCAATCAACGATGTGATGACACCAGCCTCAACCTCGACCTTGAAAATGCTGTTCTTCATGACGAACACACCCTTCTTGATCTCTTCGACCGAGGCGGTCGATCGAATAGCCGATGCTGCATGCGTCTTGCATATGCCAGGACCGCCAGCCACATATGTGTATTTCTGCTGTTGTGACTTAGCATTGGCGTGTGGGATCTCGACCAATTCGGAGCGCGCCCAAGGTGCGGTGTTGACGGCTGCCAACTCGGCATTGGCCTTGAGATGTCGTGATAGTCCAAGCACCGTGAGCGCTTCCTCCTTGACCTTCTCTCCCAGTTTCGCGTTGTGGGCGTATAGTTCGTCAGAGTCATCATAGCACATCTCGATCGAGCTGCCCGGCAAGCAGTCGTGGAACTGGCAGAGAAGCACATTTTCCCACATTTCATCGATTTCCTTCTTGGGGTACTTGTAGCTCTTGCTCTTCAGACTGGCCAGGGTTGCAAGGTACTCGACGTCGTGGAGCATCACCTCCTGCTTCCGATTATTGAGCTTGTTGTTGGCTTGCGTCGTGTATGTGCCTCTGTGGAGCTCAAAGTAGAGCTCGCCATACCACGTAACAAGTTCGGTGCCCTCGGCAATTCTCTTTTCCAGGTTGGCGTAGAAATCATCCACGGAATTGCCCATGTGCACGCGAGGAAGAAGGCCTACCGTGTCGCTGATACCACGACATCTGCGCAGCTTTTCCAGCATTTCCCACGTTGGACCACCTCCGCCATCTCCTTTGCCGAAAACAAGAAGAGAAGTACTGTCCTGATCCAAGCTCTTGTGTTGAGTGACGCTCCGTCTGACGTCTCCAAAATGAGCATCTGCTGTATAGGTCTCGCTGGGGGCCATATGGCAGATGACCTGGCTTCCGTCCAAGCTCACCCAGTTGAACGTTGTGTGCGGGAAGTTGTTGATATTGTTCCAACTCAGCTTTTGGGTGAAGAACCGGGTCATTCCGGCCAGCCGGCAGATTTGTGGAAGCTGACCAGAGTAGCCAAACGTATCAGGGAGCCAGAAAGTCTGACATCTCTCGCCAAAATTGCTCTCGAAAAACCGTTGACCGTAGAGGAATTGGCGGACCAAGGACTCGCCGCTGGGCATGTTGGTATCATGCTCAACCCAGCTGCCGCCAATGGGATGAAATCTGCCTTCCTTGACCTTTGCCTTGACTCGATCGAAGACGTAAGGATAGTAGGCTTTGAGCCATTTGTATTGTTGTGCTTGACTGACGGCGAAGCGGTGCTCAGGATATCGATCCATCAGGTCACATTGGTTTGACCAGCTTCGCGCGACTTTGCGCTTTGTCTCGGCCCATGGCCACAGCCAGCATGTGTCGATATGACAGTGCCCAATGCCGAAGACCAAGGGCTTCTCGCCTGATTCGTAGATCTTGGCTGAATCGACGTTCTTGCCGAGATACTTCTGAGCGATCTTGCGACCTTGTTCGATTGAGGCTTGCGATCCATTGTCAGCAATAAATGTATCCATGATCTGGTTGCAGACCTGCAGGGCCTCGTGCTTCTCCCAGCTGTCCCCCGGGAATTCCCTGGCGGCATCTCCGATGATCCAGAAATCAACGTACAGGTGGCGAGCTGCAAGGTTGACATCCACGATCTGCGCCTTCCACAGGGTGTAATACTTGTTCGGATCCGGAGGCTGAATACTGTCCCCGCCGGGCGCATTGCCAAACATACCGTTGCAGGCCATTTCAATGTAGAAGGTATGTTCTTTGCCATCTCGCCAGCTGTTTGGGAGTATCCATTCTGTTCGGTCGCCTCCTGTCAGGCCTTGCAGAGGCTTGCCGTCGTGTGTCCATACCATTCCTTCATTGCCCGCATCCCAGTGGAACTCGAGGTGTTCCCCATCGCACATATGCTTGGGTACGGTCAATTGGACCCTGAACCAATGAGTTGCCCATGCCGGTCCGAACGATTCGCCCCGCCGCGTAGGCCTGAAGGAATGTGAAGTAGCGTCGTCGAATGTTGGTCTTGTGAGGTTTGGAGGCGAATAGACAGACAGCTTCACGTGCTCGTCGTCATCACAGCGGTTATGATACAGCTTCCTTGGGACAGTTCGGTCAGCATTCCCCCCTCCTGCACAGGCTGAAGTTGGCTCACCCGACGAGGTTCTGCTGCTCATATTGTCCACCAGAGCTGAACTGTCGGAGACGGTCGGTGTATATCGACTCGATCTGCTTTCCGACCGGTCTTTGCACAAGCTTCGGGTAGGAACTCGTGGTACGGGAAGACGTTTCACCCCCCATAGCTGTGTATGCTAGCTGGACAACAATGGAAGAAGGCGTGAATGGAAGGGGCTCTGGGTGCGGAATAAGCTACACGGTGGTGAGCTTGGGAGACACCTAAGTGTCGAAGCTCTTATATGGTGCGGGGTACGTAAACTACGGTGTGAGCGTCGGAAGGTCTGCGCTGGGGTGACACTGAGGACTTGCGTGTTTGGAGAATGTTACTCGGTATGCGGTCATCTATTGGGTGTCTATCTGACGGCGAGTATATCTCTATGATTTCCCTCTAGATCCAGGAGTCCTCGGTCTCTGATGCAACATGCTGCAGGGCGTTTATCGAGCTGCGTGTCTCAGCCATGCCCACCAAAATGATGCTGTCTTTGAGCCTCCGCTGTCTCTTCTGCGATGACTTCCTCGTCAACTTTCTTAAGCCTGCAACAAGGCCGTTCTGTCCTTTGTGATATGCTGAGGTTAGACTGACCGATTTCCCCCTTTGGCGACGAGCACGCTGGGCTTCCTGAGCTTGCTGAGCCTGATGTTCAGCCTCTTTCTGCTGTTTCTTCTGCAGCTTGCCCGAGAATACCTCGGCACCATACACCTGATAAGGCGTGGCAGGAATAGCTAGTTGCCTTTCGCGCGGCGGATTGCTGTTATCTTCAGGCCATTCTTTGATCTCCGGCGCGCTCTTGCGAGACAGTGACCGGAGTAGGCCGCCAACAGCCTGCTGAATACTTGATCTGGCACTGTTGTTACCTGCATTCTTTTGGTCCCGACTATCCCTATTCGTGCTTGGCCGTTGTGCTGCAGCATACAGTGTGACGGGCTCTCTCTCTTTGAGCGGCAACGGGCTGCTGGGCCGGAAACCCAGGCCTGACCGTAAATCTGCTGGGGAGCTATTCGGGTTTTGACTCGCGAAGTCATCCTCCAACCAGTGTTGTGACCAGCTCTTGTTACCGCTAAGACTCTGATGGCGTGCAGGGTTGAACTCGGCGGGCTTCTCCCAATCATCGAAAGGCGGGCTCGGAAGGCTGGAGCTGCTCATGGCTAATGGAGGCGGGAGGAGATCAGAATCGCTAGCATCCGATATCGTCACTGACATCGCATCTGTCAGAGGCGGGAGGAGATCAGAGTCACTAGCATCCGATATCGTCACCGACATCGCATCTGGCAGAGGAGGGGTGTGACACATTGACATGGACATCTCAATAGATGAAACTTGGGCCGCAGGGGGGGCCAACTGGTCATATGCCGCTTGTCGATGTATGCCAGTCGTCGACACCGACAGCGGTGATACAAGTTGGTCCTTGCGCTCCTGAAGCAGACGAGAAAACTCGGCAAACGACGGGGCATCATTGTTCCTTGGTATTCCATCCGGCTGTGCACTCGCAGATCGAAGGGATGGGGCGGATAATGCCTCACGTGGAGCATCTTTCAACATCGGTTGTGGGGAGGGACTCTGGGTTAGACTCAGTCGCTTGATGAGGAGCGGTGCAACGGTATCTCGGTAGGCTTGTGGTTGATGCAATACCGGCATCCGTAGAATGTCGTCAAGGTCACGGTACCCGCCATACAAGCTGAGGATATTGGTGATGGTGGTATCGGTACTGTCGACGCTACGCCGGTCAACACTGTAGACGCTTGACGACCTCCGCTTCTTCTCCTCGGAGGGTTCAAGTGGTAATGGTTTGTCCAAGTCTGAAGGCGTCGATCGGCCAGAAGCATGATGTGCTGCTACCCGGAGAGAATTCGGTGGAGGAGACACTGCGAGTTCTAGACCTTGCCTTTGGAGTTCGAGGAGTGCTTGAGACGGTGGTGGAGAGGTCAGATGCGTCCGTAAGTTAGAACCTGGACGTGAGTTCATTCTGACCAAAGATCAACACGAGATGGCATAGCATCCTTCCAGTGCGATTCAAGATGTTGCCCCGTCAGAATGCTCCAGCTATCGTAGGCATATTGATCGAGGCACACAATCTTGCATATCGTGGACGGCGACTCGGTTTGCTAGGTGCAGAGGATGCTGAGCGGCATGAGACAAAGAGGCCGTTTTCAGGGGCACCCGGCATTCAGACCGGTACCGGTATATCCTTCATTGTTCGCAAAGCTGCCACCGGCACCAAAGGCCAAACGAAAGCCTGCTGACGACTGCTATGCCTTAAACAAAGACGGATTGATTGTTGAAGGGTAATTTCAATGTCGAGAGGAGGAGGGGTTGCCCACATTCCACCGCATGGCACTGTGAGGGGTGAAGAAGGGCATTACTATCTGCAGCATCGATAGCTTACAGATTGGCGGCTTTCCGCAAATCTTCCTTTGTCAATTCATCTGTCGGCTTCCTCACATCACCCAAGCGCCCGACTCTTCGCAGCCGACAGATCATGTCTTCGTCGCCGAAATGGGAGTTGTGTTCGAATGTTGGCTCTTGTTCATATGCATAGCGTGCGGCGTCGACAAGGATTCGCGCTGTCATGCCGAAAACGCGGTACCTGGAGTACTTGTCCAGGCGATCAGCAGTGGCCTTTTGCCCTTCGTTCTTCTTCGGCTTGGTGACGATCTGATTGGTGACAGGAACAAAGAAATTATGCATTCGCCATTGACTTTGATGCCAATCTGTCCACGAACCCTTGTACCAATCTCCGGGCTTGCCAGGAAGATTCTCGCCGGGCAAGTCTTCCATGTACAAAAAGTTCCTGATAACTGTCAATGCTGCCCTTCTTCCTCACTTGCGATGTCGATGCCTACCTAAAGGGAGCCGAAAACACAGCGGCAACCTCCCTTGCATCTAATCTCGGTAGCAACCTTTCTGCAACGTTGGCATCCTCGCCGGTCTCGGGATCGTAAGAGTGTAGAAAAGCAACGCAAGGGCGCACAACAAGTTCTGTTTTCGCGACTGTGTAAACGTTAGAACCTGCACGCGATGACATGAGTGTAGGGGTGGGGAGCAACAGGACGCAAGGGTTGAAATATTGTCTCATTGATGTGGGCGCAGGGGTTGGGGGTCAAAAGTGTCACAAGTGTCAAAGGTCAAAATACGTACGATTCGTTGGCATCTCGCACAAGTGCTCGACTCTAAAGGGCGGAGGCAAAGCTGACGCTTTCCTAGGAAGACCTATCTCCTCCGAGGCCTCGCGCCTTGCGCACTCGAAAGCAGTTTCGCCCTCTTCCGCCTTCCCGCCAGGCAAGGCTGCATGGCCGGAATATGAGCTTAAGGTGCTCGCCCGCATGGTGATGACTACTCTCAGCTCGCCCCTGGGATCCGCAAAAAGCAGAATCAGAACAGCTGCTTTGCGCGATAATGGCATTGTTGGCCATACTGTCTCGGGGGACTTATACGACCTCAGGCGGTCAATCGCTCTCTAGGGGACTGTCAGAGTTGACCGAGCAGAATCTATGATGTAAAGGGTACATACCGCTGATATCGGGGATAGACGCGGCATGCTGTCACTATACGTGGCGCTGCTTCTGCGCAGCGACAGCAAGATATGTCGACGCTTTCGGACAACTGCTCGAAGTAGCCCGGAACGCATTGGATGGTTATATCAATGCGGTGAGAAAGGGAATTGATGGCTCCAAGGATGACCGAAGTAGCACATAGCCGAGGCATCGAGGGGCTCGCTCTCTTGCACTTGGGGCCACTACGCTCAACCCCGAATCATACTCCCCATCCACACCCCGTGTCGCACTCTCCGTTGTGCTTGTAGAGCGACTCATTTGCTGCAGTGATGGATGATGTAGAGGTCTTCAGGAATGGCAGGGCTGTAGAAGACATCAGCGTCACTAGTGCGACTGTTGATTGCCTCGGGACGACACATCTCGTCGCCTTCAGTCATCCTGGGTACTCTTCCGACCGCTACCAAAGGTGATCTTCTGGCGTTTATTTACTCTTCCGTCCGTCTTAGTGTCCGTATCGTCTTCAGCTGCGCCGGCCGTGCTCTTTTTCTTCTTCTTGTCACCGGTTTTCTCTGCTGTGAAACTGCCTGTGGGGGTGGCTGCATGGTTCGGAGTGCTCGTCGCACTGCTCGGAGAGTCGGAATCTCTCATATAGGAGACGGAGGATCTCGAGAAGATGCGATCGGCGTCATTGATGGCGACTCTTCGACGTGCGCCCAGTCCTCCGCCCAGTGCGCTTCCTGAAATCGTCCCAGCGGAAGCTGTCGTCGAACTGGATGCCTTGATATAATTGTCGAAGCCCTTCACGATGTTTCCTGCAACACTGGTTTCTTCCAGATAGGTGCTTTCTTGACGGTGGATCTGGTCTTCGATGGAGGCCTGGATTTGGATGAGCCTATGGCTCTGGAAACGTTCAATAGTCGACTTACCAAGTTGCGATCTAGAAGCCGCTTTTTCTGTAGCGTGTCCCGAAGGTCTCGTCGCAGTTTCTCGTAGTCTACACAGCCGTTAGCGACAGATCATTTGTGAGGAGAATGCAGAGGTCTGCACTCGAAGACTCACAGGGCAAGCCAGGCCGATCAGAGCTAGTTACAGGTTTGGATGCTGTGTTTGGAGGTATGTTTTCTGCCATGCTGTGCAGCGGTCTTGCCAGAGACAGATTGCTTCGATATGAGGTCGGGAACAATCTTATAGATAGTAGACGTCGAAGAGTTCCAGGTTGGTGAAGGAAAGAGGAAGTTGTAGTGGGAAAATGCGTGTGGCCGCGTCGCATTGTGACTGCGCCCTCCGCAACTCTAACTACTGTGTACACGGTACCATTCTTCAGCTTCACCTCGTTGAATTATATCCCACCATCAGTCACTCTCCTAACACAGCATTTCGAGTCTGACTGGAAACGCGAGACGTAGGGCCCTTCTGTGTTATAGACATGGACCACGGGCACATGGGACATGGAGGGATGGACCACGGCGACATGGACATGGGCAATCAATGCAGCATGAACGTGAGTCTTATTCAATTCGATCTATTTCCAGGTCGACGCTGACCTCAACCAGATGCTATTCACCTGGGATACCCGAAACCTCTGCATCGTATTCCGCTGGTGGCGAATCGCTGGTCCTATGTCGCTGGCTCTATCTCTGCTTGCGATTATTATCCTGGGCGCTGGGTATGAAGGGATGCGAGAGGTCAGCAGAAGAGTCGAGGCGCGACAAGCGGCCCAACTGAGCACACACAGCATTGGCGCATCAAGTATGTTCCCCCTTGCCAGCTATTGCCGATGGCAGCCACTGAGCAAAAACAAGGTGAACACGAGTCAAGCTCACTGCTCCGAGTAGGAAGAGACAACAAGGGGGCAGCAGAGCGACAGGGAACCATCATCCGGGCAACGCTTTATGCTGTTCAAGTCTTCTATTCCTTCTTCATCATGCTGCTATTCATGACCTACGTGAGTCAAGCTGTCTTGTACTTTTGAGACGGCGGTAGATGCTAACGATGGAGCAGAACGGCTGGGTCATGCTAGCGGTGGCGGTCGGCGCTTTCGTTGGTTATATTGCCTTCTCGAACAAGCTGCCGTCCACCAAGACGGTCGCGTGCCATTGAACCCATAGGTCAAACGAAACGGAAGGATATTCCTATTCTATGTCGTCTTCATCATCCCCATCCCCAAAACCAAAGCTGAACCCTTGGCGCTCTCCATCAGCATTGTCGCGATCAGCCACTACCTCCTCCCATTTTCGCTTCCTGTTGTCGCGCTCATCGAGGGACGCTGCAATATCGGGATAAGACTGTCTTAAACGCTCCATGAAGAGAGCATAGGGGTCCTTGACGTCGTCCTTGAACCCGGAAACCTGGTCTGGTTTGTCCCTGAGGAATCGGATTGCTGATCTGACATGAGCCCTGGGCACGAAATTCTGTGTGATTGCAATTGCTGATTCGAGGTTGACGACCAGATGCCACCAACCACTTGGCACATGGAGCACTTCGCCTGCCCGGCAGACGCCTTCAACACAGCCGATCGTTTGTCGGGCTTCGGCGTGGAATGCAAGTAACCATTCGGCTATACTCAGTGGAGATGTTACTTCACTCTGATCTTCGGACATGTAGACACCGGGAGGTAGAACAGAATTAGGAAACATGATCCAATACTTCGAGCCTCGAATGACGGCGTTCCAAGCTGACGTTGCATTCGGATCTTTGTGAAATGTCGAGCCGCTGTGTTTTGGCCCGATGATAAGCCATCGATGGTCCGGACGTTGTTCCCCTAGGAGCGTAAACAGGTCTTCCTGGAACGCAGGTGGGGGCTCATAGGCATTATGAGCAGTCTCATCTTTGCTTCCAACCTGCAGCCCCATCTTCTCGACAAAGCCTTGGTCAAAGAGATAGAGGGGGGACTCATCTTGAGCAGTGTTCATGTATTTCACGTACTTCTCGAAGGGCCAATTGACTGACTCGCAGATGAAGGATATGTTCCCATATTTCGACAGCAAGTAGGCTTCGTCCCATACCTCGAAGACCTTCCATGTCTTCACAGGATTCGTCAAGATAAATGGCTTATCGACCCACGAATCGTTAAACTGGGCGGGCGATAGGTCTGCAAGGCGCACAATCTCATTCTGCCGAGGTATGTTCGAGACGTACGGGGTCAGCGGGACCTGGGAGCAGAGGAAGGGCTGATAGAGTGCATCAGAGAATAAAGATGAGCAGTCGACATTAGCCAGTCTCGCTGAGGGAAGACCTCTGAGAGATGCTCGAAAACTGCCTCGCCACTCAAAGTCCCGTGTCGTGTTGACTCCGATGTCCCTCCACAGCTTGTCGTGCGCAGAGTAGGCATACAGTCCTCGACACGTCGACCCAAGTGCGACTAGGCCCTGTGGATCTAGATATTCCAAGACTTCCAGCAGTAGGGCACCAGGCAGGCGGCCAAAGAAACCCATAAAACCCTGGGCGCAAAATTGAGAGGCACCCAGCGTCAATTCATTCCCAGAGGGTTTCACACTTAGCGGATGTCGACTGGACGTGTTCTCGGCATTGTCCAAGACGATTGCTTCATTGTCTATGCTGGAATTACAGGTCGTCTCTGCGTGCGTGGCCTGTCTTTGCAAAAGGGCAGTTGCACTCATCTGTTTGGAGTGCTATCGGTATTTCTGGGAGGCGACAGCATGTTATATCCGAATCCCCGGACGGTTTTCTAGTGGCTGGATGATGGAGAGATGAGTCACTGTTTCCATGAAAGGCTGTTGATGTCTAGAAAGCAGTAGACGGAGTGCAGAATTTGAATAGCCTGCATCGGGATAGGCGCCACCCTGGTGGGGGAAAAGCCCTGTGTGGCGCTGCCCAGCGGCACTCGGTCTACCTGCCAAGATTTCCGACGGCGCAGATGATACAAGTCTCATTTTTTTCTTCAACCGCGCCATCACAGCACATTCTGCGACAACATAAACCACTACCCACATCAACTCGGATTCTCACCCAGAGAATCCTTTGACAAAACACAACACCACAACTCAATAACACTCAACTGATTTCGACGCTCGGAGCCTCGAAATCACCATTCATAACCGCAATCATGGCCGACAAAGGTGAGTTTTCCCTCACTCCGTCACTTCAGACTCAGTTTGCCTAACCAGCGCAGGTCTCGAAGAAATCAATGAAAACCAGATCGAGTCGAACTACGATGAAGTCGTTGACAGCTTTGACAACATGAACCTCAAACCAGAGCTCCTGCGCGGCGTGTACGCATACGGGTTCGAACGCCCGTCCGCCATCCAGCAGAGTAAGTACCATCTCAAAACCATCCGAATGAAGGCTGACAAAACACAGGAGCAATCATGCCCGTCATCAAGGGGAGCGACGTGATTGCGCAGGCACAATCCGGCACTGGAAAGACTGCTACCTTCTCGATCTCGGCCCTCCAGAAGATTGACCCCAATCTCAAGGCGTGCCAGGCTTTGATCCTTGCCCCTACCCGTGAACTTGCCCAACAAATCCAGAAGGTCGTGGTTGCAATCGGCGATTTCATGAACGTCGAATGCCATGCCTGCATCGGTGGCACAAACGTCCGAGACGACATGAAGGCGCTCCAGGACGGTCCTCAAGTTGTGGTTGGAACTCCCGGCCGTGTTCAGGACATGATCCAGCGACGTGTTCTGAAGACGGACAACATGAAGATGTTCATCTTGGATGAGGCCGATGAAATGCTTTCTGTAAGTGCTGGCCAGCCTAGTCCCCGTCACAAAGACTAATTTTTGATCGCAGCGCGGTTTCACCGAGCAAATCTACGACATCTTCCAACTGCTTCCGCAATCCACCCAGGTCGTCCTCTTGTCCGCCACTATGCCTCAAGACGTTCTTGAGGTCACCACTAAGTTCATGCGCGACCCTGTCCGAATTCTCGTCAAGAAGGCAGAATTGACCCTCGAAGGTATCAAGCAATTCTACATTGCCGTTGAGAAGGAGGAATGGAAGTTGGATACCCTCTCCGATCTCTACGAGACGGTTACCATCACCCAAGCTGTTATCTTCTGCAACACTCGCAGAAAGGTGGACTGGCTCACCGACAAGCTGCAGGCACGTGACTTCACGGTCTCCGCCATGCACGGAGATATGGAGCAGGCTCAGCGCGATGTGATCATGAAAGAATTCCGATCGGGTTCTTCTCGTGTCCTGATTGCCACCGATCTCCTAGCCCGTGGTATCGACGTGCAGCAGGTCTCCTTGGTCATCAACTACGATCTCCCCGCTAACCGCGAGAACTACATCCATCGTATTGGTCGCGGTGGTCGCTTCGGACGAAAGGGTGTTGCCATCAACTTCGTCACGGCCGACGACGTCCGTATGATGCGCGAAATCGAACAATTCTACAGCACTCAAATCGAAGAGATGCCTATGAACGTTGCTGGTAAGCTGTCTCCTCCCGACTTGTGCTATGCCGATCATTTGCTGACATTTTCTACTAGACCTCATCTAAGTCGGCATCCCTCCTGCTTGCAACAAAATCGATCATCTCCGAGCTTGGCATGTGGATGGCGTTTGTTGCTGCACTGGTTCGCGACTGACTGAGAAAAGTGGGATGAAGCTTGTCTCTGACTACTTGGCTCAAGATCTGTCGCTTCACTGAAAAGTCCTGTATTTTTCACTTCATTTTATGGTCACACGGATGCTTCCCACAGGCATACGAGCGCGGTGATATCACATTCCGACGGCCGAAGTGTCCTATGCGTGGCAGATATCGCGGGCGTTTCTGCTTCCTAATTTCTTAGCTGGCAATGGCTGTTGGCTAGGGTTCTCAGACTGCACAACATGGATCTGCACTAGCATTCTGATGTGACACGAAATGGACGATGGGCTATTGTGCTTTATGATAGACAGGTAGAGAAATCCATTTCAGACATTGAAATCCAGACGCCAGCCTTCCTGTTTGCGACTTGAGCTCATTGCTGTTTCCTTTGTAGCAGCCAACGAGGTAATCGCAGTGCCTTAGTTCTCTCTGATTCCACCTCTCACTCTTCTTTCATTCTTTCGTCAACCTGCTGCCAATCTCCTTCAGCTCGCCCACCCTCTTGGACACCGCTCCAAACCTGCAACCTGTTTCGGTCTCCTCACCGAGGTGGCATATGGTCACAGCGATGCCTTTCAGTCCGCTGTCAGATCGGCAATCAATTGTCGCCTATGGCAGTGACTTGCTTAGAGCCCACAAAATTTGTCGTGAGAATGCCATCTTGCAAAAGCAGCTCGTAGCTTGCCTCGAACAAGTCGCCGCCTTGTGTGACGAGGTGAGGGACTTGAAGGCCACCAACATCACCGCTATCAAAGCTGAGCATGCAGCGAGAACTTCCCTGGAAGCACAGGTTCAGACATTATTAACTGACACTCAGAATGTCGTCGCTGCTCAGGAGCAGCAAGCACGCCACATTCAAGTCAGCTTGGAAAGCTTTCAGATCGCTCTTGATAGGAAAGCCGATGCAATGGTGGTCGAATCCCTAAAGGATCGAGTTGATGAGCTTCGTATCAATCCACTGACAGTAAATGCCACATTGCCGCCAGTCAACCGTGTTTCTGAGTCCATTCAAGTCCTGGACTCTCAACAGCATAACCACCGCGAAGAGGCGCGCACTTCGCCGGCGGCTTCCGATCGCCTCGAGGTCCATCATGGGCCCCACGAGACAGTGCCTGATGATCTTGATTTGGATGCGAACGCAGACACGAGCAGCTATGCAGGTCACCATCAATACCCCCCTAATAAGGATGACTCGCTGAACATGTTGCCGCCCTCGACCGCGGAGGCCACGCAGCTTGCCAGAATCAAGACGCTTCGCCAGAGGAGATTCGATGAATGGGCCTCCTACTATGAGCAGGGTTTGAAAATATTGGAGAGCTTGCCGAGCAGTTTTGAAGAGACGGTCGTGCGCAGTTTCGCAGGCGGAATCTTCAGCGAATCTCATAAGAGACAATGTCAGCAGTGGCTTGAAGCGAACGGGTGGACCTGGATCAACATTACCACATTTGGCAACCTGTGCTCACAGGTTCTTGCGAACAATGCAATACACCCAGCGCGTAACACGCAGGCACTGTCCTCATCCCCAAGGCAGATGGAGGACATGCCTGCCACGGCCGGCGCGAATGACAGCAACGAATGCCGCACGGATAGCAAGATGGCCCAGAAACCAAAGACTGGACGGGCAACTGGTCATGAACCTTTACGTCGAAGCCAACGTCTTGTCCAGAAGGATAAGTTGAAGGCATCTTCGCACGAAATCCCCGCTCCAGCGGCTAAGGCTGTGCACCCAACAACAGTCAACCCACCTAATCCCAGCGCTCGTGCTAGTGACCTGAGCTCCAACCCAAAGCTCCAACCGAAGTCTGGAGCCCTAGCAAAGAAGAAGAAACCACAGTCCAAGGTGGCCAGGAACAAGAATGTCCAAAATGTTCAGCAACAGCAAGCTGAGAACGGTTCTGCTAAACTTCAGGTCGCCGATGTCAGTTTGGAGGCGGCGGTGACATGGAAACTGGGGCCTCTCAGCACAAGAAAGAGAGAAGCCGAGTCTGTCAACGCTGGGCATCCAAAAAGGCGATTGAAACCAGAGAAGGACAAGACTAGCAATCTTAAAGATATCAAATCTCAAGTGCTGTCAGCAAAGCAAGACGCGGCAAAAGTTGCAGCCGAAAGCAGCGACGACGAAGGCTTTCTGTACAAAGAAAACTACTCTGTCAATATCGAACCCACCAAGGCACGGGACATCCCGAGGAAACGAAGATCTGCCAAACGTTGTGGTGATGGTGTGCAACGTCAACACAGAAAAGAGAGAAATCAGCAACGATTGCCTCTGCCACCACCTCCTGAGATCCCGATCTTACCTACCACGGATGAAGAGTAGGTGCAGAAGGTCGTTGCGTATCGGATGGACATCCTCGAAGATGCGATGAAGACACCGCCGGCATAGCATCGATTGTTCATTTGATTCGAGTTGTGACATCTCCAGGTCGAGACCAACGAGGCATCTTACGTCTCTTTAAAAACGTATCCATCCACGCTCTCATCATCGACAACTTCGACGTTCATTCTTGCCTCGACCACTTCTTGACCGTCCACCTCCAGCCCACACTTCACTATATCTCCGCCCTTCATGGGGCCAACACCTTTAGGTGTACCGGTCAAAATGATGTCGCCTTCCTCGAGCGCCATAACCTTGCTGATGTCGGAGAGCATTCGTGGAATATTGAAGAGCATCAAATTGGAGTTGTCCCTTTGTCTGGTTTCTCCGTTTACACTCAACCACAAAAGCACATCATGCGGATCTGGGATGCGGTCGAAGGGGATCTCATGGCTTATTGGCAAAAAGGTATCAAAGCCTTTGGAGATGCTCCAGGGAAGGCCTTTCTTCTTAGCCTCATCTTGCACATTTCGAGCTGTCACGTCAATGCTCAAGAAGTAGCTTTGAATGTGATCGAGAAACTTTGAGTCATCTGCCCGCAGGTTCTTCAAGGGCTTCGGGGTTTTGCCAATTACAAGGCCCAACTCGACTTCATGGTGTAGAGTAACGCCACGCGGACGGATAATGGGTCCCTTGTCCGGCAAAAGGATCGAGGAAGGCGGCTTGAGGAAGAAGAACGGTTGGGCTGGGCGGGCTGAGTTCAGCTCAGTGATGTGGTCCCTGCCGACACGACGGTGTTAGTCGACGGCAGACCAAATGACGAACCGAGGGGGTGGCATACGCATAATTGCGCCCAATACAGATGACCTTGCGGCAATTTGCTTTGATACTGGCCATGGCGCACGACTACCACTGCGATGGCAAGCGGAAAAGATATCAGTCGCGCTCGTGTTGGCAAGCTCTGCAGTGTTCGAGAAGAAAGCCGCAAAGGCACAAAGGCTTACCCCTCACCAATACGAAGCACAGTGCTCGTCCCGGTACTGGCTGCCAACCAGCCCACCTCGATTGAAGGGATCCGCTGCGCGGATCGCGATACGGTGCCTTGCATCTGACGAACACTCGGCCACGCTTCGGAATTAAAGACGCACGCGAGGTTGCGGGCCTCGCTCCTCGCTGCCTCCTGCGGGCGAGGAGATGACGGCAGGAACTATCACCCGGTCGGGCAGTCAATAACATCATCCAGCTTTCCTTTGGCCCATCCCACCTCTCTGTCTACCTGTTGATTCCGCCGGTTTTCTACGAGCGGAGCCGCACACGTCGCGATCTTCGACGCCATTAAACCTCGATGCTTGGCCTGCCGCTCCTGCGATATATGCATGGGCTTCCTAAAGCGGCAATTTCGAGCCGACGCTCCCGCTTGCCTCAAACTTTCGCCATGTTCTCACTCTTCTTCAACTGACGTCTCTGACGCCGGGTTCCAACGTTACAGGGTGTGTCGGCTGTTGGGGCGGTCTGCTGTGAGTCCCCAACATCCATCGACCCGCTCACAGGCATCCAGCGCGCGTCCGTGTCTTGAAGCGCAATCCAACTCTCCAGTCCTGCTGTCCTTCGTGGCCGAGAGGAGACACACCTTGCGCTCAAGCGAAGCGTTCATGACCAGAAGCGAGACCTCCAACTCCGTTTCGTGTTGCGGCATTAACTGAACGTCCATCCTGACTAGCTGGTGTCGGCACTACGCACACGAGAACGTAGCGTTGTCCCTGCTCGGAAACATGGTTGGCTTCGAAGTAATCTGTATCGTTGGCTTTATACTGTGGAGCCGTTCGAACATGGCGAGGCGGTCATGGCCACAGCTTTTGCGATTCTCGTACACAACAGCGACCGTTAATTTAGGTGCTTCTCGACAAGAGGTGCTTAGTACTTGTCGGTGAGATCAGAACTGCGGGCACACCCACATTCATCGCGGATCCGGTGGAGAGAAATGTCTACGAGGGAGTGAGATTTTCTCTGCTACTTGGCACGCCATTTGACGCGAGCCTACTAGATATTGTACGGTGACATTTCCGGAGGCGCTGAGCCTATGCGCGACGTCTTCTTCCTGTTCGCCGCCGGGGAAATGAGACTTCGGGCAATAGATGCGACGTTTATGTGCTCAATCGAGGTACTTTCGCCAGTCAGCACCTATCCAATGCATTCCGGAGAAGACACTGGTCACCTCTGCTCTGTTTTGACAAGCAGGAAACCCTATTCTCCCAGCTTGAGCCTTTATATCTGCTGTGTGGCAAGATTGACCGCCGTTTTTGAGACGAAGGTCAGCTTGATATCGGGCGGATCGTGTGCACGGAGATCGCAGGATATCGCGGCTCTAGTTCGGGATCCCTGGCAGCTGCTGGCTGACTAAACTCAGCAAGTCCGTTTCCTGGCTTGTAGCTACGTGTGTACGACGTGTCTCTCCAAATGCCATCAGCGACTACCGCTCCCATTAGCGCAAGCCGTCTGCGTCGAGGACCCAGCAATACGAGGGGATCCTCGACAAGCCACGCCAGAAGAATTTGGAAAATGCAGTGCTCGAGCGTTGTACGATTTCGGATTAACAATGATACAGCATGCACAACTGGATTGGTCTGTGGCTGAACTATCTACTGGGGGCAGCAGGTGTTGTGAAAGTGGTTGGTTCGCTTGCGCTTAGGGGCCAGGCACGGGCTGCACGAAGGACAATCCCTGTCATCACGCTCGTTATGTTCCGTCCGATGCTGCCGTTCACAGTCAACACCAGGAAATACGTCAAAGGGTGTTCCGCTTTTGCCTCCGGTTCTTTTCCTGTTGCGCTATTATGTCGAACGGCATCAGCGACGCCATTAGTCGATGCGTGCTTTCACGAGGTCACCTAGATCTCACGCCCTCGACAATGGAACCCTCCTTGCGCTTCGATCGATCAGGCCTACTGCTGGTACAGCCGGTCTTCATTCGGCTTGAGACCCAAGACGCTCCAACTAGATATGGATATCATGCCCGTGTCCACCTCACCGAGATGCACGATGGGCAGCCTGACATGCATATCGTACAATGTCACGACGAGGGCGTGGACGAGCCAGCAGTACCAACCCAGACTTCCTCTGGGTCAACAGAACACCCGACTCGGAGAGACTCTCGGCAACTCGACAGGAACGTGATGAACTTCGAACAATTACCAGCCACGCACGACAGTGGCGTGCCTCCTTACGGCGACAGCAACGACTCTACAATGCCCAGACGCAAGCAACGCACGCACAAAGCATTGTGGGCTGGGGAAGGCAGGGCGCCGTGTCCGAGACGAGTTCTGCTGAGACGTCGGCCGCCCCGTCACCTGCTGCCATGACGCAGATCACCGGCAACAGTACAGACCCGTTCAGTTACCTTGAGACGCCAGACGATGCCTGGTGGTCGCACAATGCCTTTCAGTACGCGGTGGAGAGCTGGCTCCCTTCTGTATTCCAAGACTTGGAAGTGCTGGACGAAGCTCTACCTGGATCGGATTCCTGCCTTGCAACGATCAATCGGATCGTATTAGGCTGCCTGGAGAACAGAATGCATATGTTTTCCTTGCTCGCGGCCAGCAGCGGCTTTATGAAGTTCATTTTGCGGCTACAGCTGGACAGGCATGACGCTCCCGAATACTGCATGGGCAAGGCTCTGCAACATCTACGCCACCATCTCGCCGCGAGTGATCCCCAGCCGAACGAGAGTCTCATATTTGACCTCAAGGCACTTTCGACATTCGAACGGTACGTGAACAACTTCGAAGGAGCCAGAACGCATTTGCGGATGGTGCAGCATCTCATTCAATCGATCGGCGGGTTGGAGGTGATGGAGATACCGATGCGGCTGGTTTGTTGGCTGTGGGACCTGCTGGTCGCCGGCGGTGCTGGAGAAACTCCCTTAATGCCCCTTACTTGGGATCCTGGTGCACTGCCACAGCAACGCATGCAGACCGAGATCCTCCCTGACCTGGCGCAGAGCGGAGTCATGCCAAGTGGCTCAGGGCTGCTTGAGTACGGTCCGGTTGTACATCAAGACCTAGCCCCCATCATCAACGACACGGTTCACTGGTTTCAAGTCCAGCAGTACAACCACATCCACAATTTTACCAGATCCTCCATCGAACAATGGGCCACGAGGCGATCGCACGCCCTTGTTCATCGCCTGCTCTCAATATCACCAACTTCGCCGAGCGATCCACTCCAAGGCATGCTCTCCGAATGCATCAAGCAGAGTATCCTGAACGTGATAGCCGATGTCGAGGCCGCACGACGATCTCGGGCAGATACAAGCTCGCTCAGAGATCCCACGGCCTTCTCATGGTCAGGTGTCAATCGCCTTTACCACTCTCTCTCGGTGATGGTCCAGTCCGGAGAGGACTGGCAGACCCAACACGAAGAGCTAGTCCTCTGGATGGCCTGTATCGGAGCCCAGCAGACAGGGTCAGCAACGAGAACGACGCCGACACAGTCGCCACCACCAAGTGGGCAAGAAGACGATCATCACGAATGGTTTGTGGCATTAGCTAGGCAGACCCTCGACAGTCAGCGCCGGGATAGACCGCCTGCCCATGATGCCACGGCTGACGAGCTGGTACAAGTCATGAGCCGCTATATCCATCGCTGTGAGCCTTCCGGACGGCCGAGCGTCGACGGGCTCGAAGGGGTCTTCGAAGCATGATGACACGGGGCGTTTCCAACGTGGTGTTGGACTCTCAGCCCACTATCCCGAATAGGTCTCTGCACAAACTATGTGGGCAAAATAACAGCACATCCTCAATCCACCGAAAGCGCCTACCGCTTGTCGTGGACAGTTGGACGACCGCAATGGGATAATCTGTCATGCCATGTCATGTCATGATGGGTTGAATCAACCACGACTCGACCCGAGGGTTGATGCGGCCGATCCGGGAATAAGCGCACCGTTGAGACCGGGTCGTCGGATATCGGCAAGCTCCTTTCCATTCCTTTGCCGAAGCAGACGATTGTCTCAGCGTCACTTTGTTCAACCAGAATGTATTTCTGAATGAGTCCGGAGTACAGTACTGTCCGTGGTGTGCGGGACGAGGATGGATCCAGGTCGAGAGGAGAAGTGAAGAGAGTGTGCAGCGGATGAGATTGATACACATGACGTACGGAGTAGTAGATTGTGGAGGGATGCGAACGATACCCCATTGTAAAAGTTATGTTTGTACTTATGCTGATGAAGTGCTTAACTACCGTACACGCGTGTATATTATATGGATGTGTGACTAGGTAGTGATGAGCTGAGCCATTGATTGACTGTCCCCTCCAGCGCGGAAGAGTTGTCACGCCATCTAGTGAACATGTCTATCTCATTCATAGAGCCCGATAAAACCCTGGCTTTGTATCGTTACTTTGTGTACTCACTCACTCAGTTCCGCAATCCTACAACGGGGGGTATGCACCACCAGGCGAACATCAAGGCTGAACGAGACCGGGAGAAAAAGACAACGCGAATTCGACGAAAGAGAATTGGCCTAAGAATGTAGGCTACAACATACAGTAACATGACATGTACGCATGCGTGTAGGCACTGCCTCGTATTCATCCAGTACCCTACGCGGGGGTGCTGCTAGTACCCCTCCACGCCCTCCCTACAATATGACTAACTGCAGGCAACTCGCTTCGGTGTCGCTCTTGCTTTGCTCAAGCTCAAGCCTACGTACGAGTACCGAGTACCGAGTAATGCCTGGGACATGCCATCGAACCAATTGCAGTACGAGTAGTAGACTGGGGATTAAATCACAGTACTCGGTACTCGCCCACCACAGTAGGCAACCGAGACTTACTGCGTCGGGTACCTAATTGCGAGACCGGAACTTTCAGTAATACTACCCAGTTATCAATGCACATGATTTACCCACCAGTGCATGCAGGCTGAGGCATTGTTATGGCCTGTACCTCGTACCGATGTTGGATATATATACAGCACCCCGAACTCCGTCCGAGTACGGTAGAAAGAGGGGTGGGCGAGTGCTTTCTCGCCTGCTGTGGACTGTGTACTGTGTACTGTGTACTGTGTACTGTGTACTGTGTACTGTGTACTGTGTACTGTGTACTGTGTACTGTGTACGCTTCCTTACCATATCCGGTGTAGGATACCTAGGTATGCATCGATGTGCTTGGGTATTGGCGTATTCTGTATCCCTTCATGCATGCGTTACAATTTGATATCAGTACTGAACTGCGATGCGATGCGATGCAATGCAGAGCGGAGCAATGAGAGGATCGTCTACTTCGCTGTTATCCTTTGACTCGGATCGCGACCAAAGCGCGGGTTGCGGGTGTCATATCCGACCCGAATCCGAGGCAAGCCTGGACCGTGGAAAGAATTCCATGTTCTGCGGTCATTCCTCTGGAGGAGTGAGGCTTGCGCGGAAAGGACTGTGGGTTCATATCTGACGCCGTCTTTGGCTGTATGCGAGGACGACGAGGCGACAAATCGAGACCCAAGGGACGGACGGCCAATGGTGCAGGATCACCATACTAAGACACTCAAGTACTGACTGGCTGAGCGAACCGTCGTTGGCCCATGGTCCCGATCCTGATAATGACACCGTAGCGTAGTGAGTTGGGGGAAATCATTCTTAGGCGGAAGAAGGACTAGATTCTGCGACGGGTGAATATTACCTATGAAGCTGGGACGAGGAGCTTGTCGGTGTCTCGTGGCGTTGTCTCCAAGGCTAGACGCGGCAAGACTCGGCCCTGGTACCAGGCAAACACTATCGGCGGCTTCTCATGTGAACGCAATACTAAGAAATGCTTCAAGAGGTCTTTTGAGCATCCCTGGCAAGAGGCAACAAGACGCCATAGCGTTGTGAGAGATGACCAGCTGCAAGCGCGCACATGTCCAAGGCAAGACCACAATCCTCTCTTGCTATTCGGGAAGAATGTGGAGGGCTTGGGATGTCGGAGAAAGTGTCGCTGCTGAAACTGGAGGCTGGATGAAAGGGTGTCTCCCTGAAGATAACCATTTCTCCTTCATTGTTAGCGAGCGTTGGTCTGATTTGGCACGTTTGATGAGGTGTCGATGCCGCCTCCATCATTATCGATACTAGGACGGGACTTCCTTGGTCGCGAGATGTCTGGCCGACAATAGACATGCTGATATACCTCTGGTGGCTCCGTCTTCCTCGCCCTTTTCAGTATACTCGGCAATCTATTTGTTAGCTTCGCGATTGATGTAGCGTCCTCTTTCGCAATTTTCGAGATAAGACTTGACGGGATATCAAGCCAAGATGCATAGCTGCCAAGGCGCGCATCCGTGAAAGATAACAACGCAAAAGACGTGGGGGAGATGACTTTGAAGTTTTATTGCCTGTATTGCAATCGATGTAGTCTCGATATTCGAAAATGTATATTGCTATATGCCTCACGGCCAAACCAGGAGCTGTTGAGTCCATCGATTTCGTCGACAGTACTCCGCTGCGTGGGCGATGCCGTATGTAGTCCGAATGGAGTAGTAACCGAGATGGCTTGGTTTAGACAGGTAAGATGATGTCCTTCTGACATCTGCTGTTTGTTGTCAATCCATGGGCTTCAACTTTGCGCAAGCCTTGAAATTTCATAGATGATGGCATCGGGCCATGGAGGTCTCGGCCTTGTTCGGTCTTCAAACCTGCGGGCGCTGCCATACCACGCAGGCCCATCTCGCCCACAACCCGGCTCCCGACACGTGTAAGCTTGTAACCCTCTATCACTCAAGGAATACACGGACGTCCATCCATGTCGCTGATCGTGCACCTCTGACGCAGATGTTGACCGAGCATCTTGATCATAGGCACGAATTGTCGGGCTCACGCCATTTCGCCAGTCGATCGGGGTAAAGCGGCGGCAGAGGCCCGACGTAGGGTGACGAGCTGTTTGCGGTATATTCGGGAAACCATCGTCGCCTGGTGTCGGACAGCTTATGTAAGGCTGTACAATTCTGGTCGAGTTTGTACGAGCTTCTGTGAGACGTTCGGAGCAGCTCAGATCTGTCGCAGTCCGGACCGAGATTGCCGGCAAGGATTCGAGGGTTTCCCGGAACCATGCACGCTCTCTGTGGGTCGTTGTATTTGAATTTGTTCAGTTATCCTCGTCATTTCCGGGCTTCAGGGAGCATCGGCCAAAGCCACGGCAACGGCAGCGCCGAAGACTGCCGCCTCATTCGTGGGCTCCAGCACAATTTTCTCAGCAGCAAATGTGCTCGTAGGTGATGATGCTGCGTCGGTCATTTGTCTGATAAATCCTTCGCATCGATCTTTGAATCCAGGGTATTTGAGGATAACGCTCCCATTACATGCAATTGATGTCTTCGGAGTCCCGTTTGGCGTGGTGGGATTGACATCGGTGTCTTTCTGCAAAGCCCAAAGTCCATGCACTGCGACTGCCATATAAGCAGAAGCCCGGTACGAAATAGACTCGGCCGCAGCTCGCAGGAATTTCACCTCTTTCAGCGAAGGAGCCTTCTTGAGCCCGAAGGCCTTCTTGATCATTGCAATGGACTGTCGCATTGTCTTGGTCGTGTCCATTTCAAGCTGTGCCATGACCTCCGTATCCAAGGAATAGCCCTCCCGCAATAGGTCCGGCATCACCCCACCGAAGAGCTCTCCGGTCTCGACGGCCTCGATGATGATTAACCTCAGCAATTCTCCCAGGTAGCGGCCTGTTGTCATGTACTCGAGAGGCTGAAAGTCCGGCCTCTGGTGCTGTCTGTTGAGCAACTCGTCCCAGCGAGTCTCTGTTAGGATGGATTTGCCAAACATCGACACTTCCGTGTTCGTGATCACCCGGTCAGCCTTGTCGAACCATGATTGATCCCGCGGTCCGAATTTTGACCTGCCCATGCACCCCGTCGGCAGGTATGCAGCAGCGTTCGTTCCAGTACCCAAGATCAACGCCATCGAGGTGGCGGGATCGAGATATGCCTGGGAAAGAAGAGTTGCGGAAGAATCGTTGACGATGGCATCGACACGGACATTCAAATTCCTTCTTGCGCAGGCGGCTTCGATCAGTTCACCCAGATCCATGCCGAGCGTCGTTTCAGCACAAGCAAATCCTTTGCCCATTCCTTGCACTTTGCCACTACGGTGGCTCGTCTGCTCGATCGGGAAGCTCCAAGCCAGGCCCAATGGTAGTATGGTCTGAGGCGGCCACGCGTCCTTTGTCTGGTCCAACGTGTCTGCAATCTTGCTGGCCATCCAATCGAAGAATTCCGTGCCAGGTAGTCTGCGGGTGTGTTCGTCGATCTTGGAGCTTGCAATATGCTTGATCACCATTGGGTGCTGCGAATCCCTGCCACGAAGCTCGACCAAGGCGATCCTGAGCGTTGACCCGCCAACATCCAAGGAGATATAGGTACCCGTCTCTCTGCCATCCGGAAGGGCATGGCAATAGGAAGGAAGCATACAAGCCTCGCTCTCCTGTAGTTTTGCCTTGTACTGGATGCGAAGGGCCGAGGACATGGAGAGCATTCGGCGCAGTGTGCACGGGGATCGGAAGAGCCGCGTAACTTCCTCCTTGAGTGACTCGAGGGTATGGAGGCTGCCCGTGGTCTCGACGACCGTGACTTCGGCACTGGAGGACTTGACCGAGACCGACATGGTCTTGAATGCGGAGGGGAAGATGATCATTCCCAGGCGTCGCAGAATGCTGCGGAAGAACTCGAGGAGGGTCATGGTGAAGGAAGACGAGGTCGGTCTGGGTTCCCTCACGGTGTTCAGCTGCCTTCCTAGCGGTAGAGG
Source organism: Phialophora verrucosa (assembly GCA_002099365.1). Classification (NCBI taxonomy): domain Eukaryota; kingdom Fungi; phylum Ascomycota; class Eurotiomycetes; order Chaetothyriales; family Herpotrichiellaceae; genus Phialophora; species Phialophora verrucosa. The sequence continues at coordinate 2,095,753 of MSED01000009.1, read as the reverse complement.
TACATCATATCGGGCGTGAAGCCGAGTTTTGTTTGCGGTGGAAGCCAGACACCAGCCGAAGCGGAAGTGAGGTGAGAGCGAGGTGTCACAATAGCGAAAATTCTACCTGTGACATGGACCCCAGGATACTGCGACCGACACCGTGGGAGGCGGAGCGATGCCAGAGTGAGAAGAGGCAGAGGCTGTATTGTGCAGGTCGTAGTAGCGGTAGCATAGCATTCATCACTAAACAAAATGGAGCATTGTCGTCAAACAAAGGTTAACCTCGAGGGAAAGAAACGGCTAAATGGAGACGGGTGCAACAACGATGATAGGCCTGCGATAAACACCGTGTCGAGGCGACTTTGGCATCATTGTCCAGATGCAGAGGAGAAGACGAGGAACCTCACATGGTGACGGTGACGGCCTTGACTGCGTTGTTGCGTTGCGTTGCGTTACAATGTTGCTGGAGAGGGCAGAGTGAGTGCTACGGTAGAGTCGCAGCCCACAGCCCACGCCCAAGCCCACGCAAGGTCTAGGCTAGAGTCGCGCCGAGCTACACGTTACATTTCAAGGTCACGCTCCCTCCGCATCCCTCAGCACTTCGGGGAATGCAACTCATCTGATCCGAGATATTGACCTGATGGGATCGACAAATCTGCTTCCGGCTGCCGCTCCTGCTCTTCTATGTACTGTATCTGAAGTACACACAATATTATGTCCGTCTTCTCGGAACCTTATGTTCGGCTGCTCAAGCCCAACTGATGTCTTTGTTGGCTCTCGTTGCAATTTTCACGTCACCCTGCTTGACCAGTGGCCTTGAGCGCACATTGCTGGCTGAATCCTGTCTCGTCAAGGAAGACTGCGTAGTCGACACAGCCTTGGACATCGCCGGTCACCGGCACTGGGCATTATGACAAGTGCTTGATTAAGCCTCGGATCATGAGGGTGGTGTGCTGCTTATGAGACATGAGAGAGGGGCCAGAATATATGACCTGAGGCTGCTCAGACATCCACTGAGACTGGCCGGCCAGTTCGAGATCAGCCTCTCTGAAATTCCAGCCTCGTCGAGGATGACGACCAGGAGGGGGATCTGTCTCAGTCTGGATAAGAGTAGGAGGTCTGCACAATGCTGTGCAAGCCAGCTGCTCCGTCTGCATGCTGGAACATAGGTGTCATTATCGTGCAACCCTAGGGTCGTGCCGTGGTCACACAGGACGATCTGGCCTAGAATTTCTTAAGTGCAAGACGGGTGCAAACGGTGGCGCTTCCCTGATATAGTGAACATTCCAATATCCAAAAACGTACTGAGGCGCGGACAGATATGGCAGCCGCAGGTAGAAGTACCCGTCAAGACCGCTCTATCAGAAACTATCGCCAATCGAAGACTCGCGGGTCGCAAACATCCATTGTTGACAGCTGTCAGGCGCACTCGTCTATCGATCGGGGCATCTTGACAATTTGGCGTGGATGCGTGACCCTCAACTGGGCATTCTTCGAATCCCAAGTGGCTTGTTCTCGATTAATTCGATCTCCAATCTGACCGAGGCTGTGAAAGGGCAAAGGCCAACTTAGATGCTGGCTGTATGCAAGAAGCCGAAATGCCCTGCAAACCATCTCGGCCTCCCTTTGACCGCCATTCATGGTGGTTTATCAATCGCCATTCCACAATTACATAGTGTTCAACCACCATTTCGAGGCAGGCTACAGCTCAGAGTCGCAGCTGATGACTATTTCTCTGGCGGTTTGGCACCACAGGCTGAACGGACTGGACCTGCGAGCAATCATTCTCCGGAAATGCACCATGATGGGTCCTGCCTGTCAAGGCTGCACCTGTGATGCAAAACATGTTGCTGCTCGCCGTTTGGGTTTGGGGACTGGATACGGGGGCTTGTACCGAGTACTGGCACAGGAATCTAGTCACTGGGGCCGTTGGCGGTCAAAAGCCGATCGACCAGGGTGCCACAAGTCTCATCGCTCAGCAGTTCATCCACCGTTCGTCATCCGGCTCGCCTCTATTCGCCTAAGCACGTCTCGGCCGCGGAGCCACAACGCTGGGCACCTTTGTCGCAATTATGGGCACCCCGGCTTCCTCAAATTGGCCCTCCGATTGCGCTTACTGTACTACAGTTTTCCAGCTGTCACAACTGACAGCACGGGACGAGCACATAATTGAGTCCTGCCTACAGAGTACCAGTCTGGCCTTGCAAGAAGAAAGAGACCCAATCTCCAACTCTACTCGGCCATATGCCCCAGACGCGTTCAAGGCTTTTGTTTACTCTGCTTCGTGTTTCAATGCCTGGGGTGGTACCGTTGCAGCTCTCGCGTCGTGCTAGCGGCAGTCAGCATTGCGGCTTGTCGGCCAGTCATTAAGAGTTTGGGCTCTGGCTACGACAACTTCCGGACCAGTTCCAAGGACCCCCGTGGAGCTAAGCAACGACCAACCACCGGCTTTCAACAGCCTTGTTGTGCCTCGTGTGATATCACCCCGGTCCCCTGCCCCCTCCGCGCTTCAAGCCCATACCCTGTCCGATGTTTGACTTCGCAAAAGCCCTCGTCTACCTCAACCTTCCAGCATCATCCTCGCCCTAGGCTCGAGTGTGGGAGATTTGCTGAGCCCTCGATCGCTCCGTTTCTCCTTGTAAGCCATGACCTATCCTCCTCTTGCATCTCGAACGTGTCTTTTTCATTCTCGACCAGAACATGGTGTTTCCAAGCCAGCGCATCGCTTCTGAAATAGAATCTGTGTTCATCGACACCAGCATCCGCTAGAAGCCGGCAGTCTTGTTCGACCCAACACGTCAATGCCCGTTGACATGCCAGCTTGACACGGAAGCTGTCCGCGCGCGTTCAAAAGGCACTTTCTCGAGGCCAATGTCAAACCAACAACTGTAACCTTCCTCACATCATGGAGTCGCGGTTACGGAAATTGCTTTCACCCAGGAGACACAAGGCTCGACGCAACGATGCCACTGCTGAGTGGGATCTGCAGAGCATACCATACAGCACAGCTCCGTCGCAAGGCCGACTACCTGTGCTCATCAACCAAGCGCTCAGGAAATCCGGTGCAGTCAAGCAGCGCGAGAGCAGACTGCCCGCCGACCCTCTCCGTTCTTTCTCCTACGAAGAAGCCGCAGCTGGCACGCCTCCCCAGCTGGGCGATCGGCCTCAGCGAGGTAACGGCCCTGTCAAGCTTCAAACCAGTCGACGCCTGAGCTCCGGAGAGCTATTGGTGACCGAGCAGGACTACGATCGCACGCTGGAGGAGATCCGGGAGGGAGAGTATATCGTTGGCGGCAAGGAAAGGAGGGCCTCCAAGTCTTCTTCTCAACCAAAGTCGCCCACGGAACCGACCAGCCTGAAGTTCATCTCCACCGCTCCGAGTTCTCCGAGAGAACAAGTTAGTTTTTCTGGTCCAATCGGGCAGCCTCCATCTGTATCCGGCGAGTTCGCGCCAGTCGCATCTCCTGCTTCGGTCTCGAGCTTTTTCCATCCGCCACAGCGCTCGTACTCGGCTCAAGCGCATTATCCAGACTACCGCCGCGATGGCCTTGGGATTTCAAGTCCAGTGCCGCAGCTCTATGCTCGTCCCATGATGTCAAGTACGTCTCTACTCGAACCTCACGAAGAGCACAGCCCTACGATTCAAGCTCTCTGGAAAGCGGAGTACAGTCGGCTGGCGTCCATGTGTGGGTCGACAGGTGTGAATAATTCCACAGTGGAGCTTGACAAACACCACGGTGATGCTCCTCTGCCACATCCGTCGTCCCTCATGGAACACCGCAGGTCTTACTCGTACTCCTCCCGATCAGTGAGCCAGCCGACTTATCTCCCAACCAGTCCTGCAAGACCCGGAACAAGTTTGAGAATGAACGCATCGACATCCGTCCTCGACTTGGCCTACCATGATGACTACTCTGAAGGGTCATCACACCCGAGATACTCTCACCTCTCCTCAAGCGGTGCCTCCTCATCCCTCACAACTCGCACAAGCATAGCCGAAGAGCCCAGCACTACCAGAGACGACATCCGAAAGATTGTCGACGACATGCGCACGACCTATCTCCAGGCCATTGAAGCCCAGACTCCCCCACTGCAGCCCGTGTCGAGTCCCCTCGTGGACAAGGCTCGATCTCAGACGCGAACACCCTCCCTCATGTCGTACGCCTCCGTCGATAGCAGTCTGAGGGCAGCCAGTCGACACTCTGCAACCCGCACCAAGTCGTGGCAGTCAAGTTCCACCTACTTCACCACCGCTCGGACAACATCGGCAACCTCACCCATGATGAAACCAAAACGTCCCGGATCCGCAACCAGCCGACGGACTTCTGGCCAACCTGCCGCCGCCGGAATCGCCACGCTGACGCCCATCGAAGCAAGCCCGGCCAAGTCGGCCAAATCGAGCCGAAACAAGAAGGCCGCCCACGACGGCGGCTTGAAACGCGCCGACTCGACGACGTTGGGCGTAATGGCAGCCCGGAAATTGACCGTCGTCGACGACCGCCCCTCGACCGGCTCTTTGCAATCTGGGTCAAAACCGTCGGCGACCTTCTACAACACCTCGGAATCCGACTCGGACTCGCCCTCGTCGTCCTCGTCAGCCGCGTCATCGTCCGTGAAGGTCTCGTCGTCTTCCGTGCAACACACGCCAGAAAAACACAAGACCTCCGGACGCCAGCAGTCCCCGCTCGCAAAACAGCCGTGGCAGATCGACGTCGATCAAATCCTCCCCGACGAGGATCTCGAATTGGCCCTTGACATTGACGAGTTCGAGACCCTGTGCGACGGCTTGTTCAAGTCCCCCTCGGCCTCGACAGGAGGTGGAGGCGGAAGTGGAAGCGGAGGAGGACTTGGCATGTTCCAGACGTGGGACGACCCAGAAACACCTCCCCTCCCTCTCCTCCCCGGCCGCCGCGGTGGGAATAATGCCTTCGACCACGACGCATTCGCCTCCACCACGCCCGCCGAGCTGAGGACGTCCAAGTTCGCCAAAGACCAACTCCAGCTTGGGCTGGGCCTGACGGGCCTTCCTGCCATGATATGACATGACATGATCCGCCATGATTGATAAGCCTTTTTTATGACACGACACGGCCAAAACGCTTTTGATGTGTGAAACGGCACATGTGGGACGACTTTCTTACAGTATTAGTACGCTTCGGGTCTTGAGCAGCGGGTGGTGCACAATAGTGGGCAATGGGGAGGAAAAAAAGTCGGCGCTTGATTTTTGCTCGTTTTCATTTTTCATCATCGTTTCGTTTCGTTTCATTACGTCGTTTCAGTTCGTTCGGTTCAGTTCGGTTCAGTTCCGTCGCATCCATCTCACGCACAAAAACACCACATATACCACTATCACGCATGTTGGACGACTCTTTCGGGGCTGGGTCATTTCTTGCTGGCCCCCTTGTTGAAGGGGTTCCGTTCCCACAATCCCGCTCCCCATCACGAGCGATATCCAAGCGATATCCACTGTTGAGCGTATAGGAACGATCATGACAAGACGGTTTCACTTTTGTTTTTCGGTCGTGCCTTTTTCGGGTCCGGGGGGTTATTGGCGAGCTAACGCAAGGAATGGACATGGGACGCATGGCGATGGCTGACGCTGAGGGCCGGAGAACGGAATAGAAGGATGATATCATACATACATATACAAGAGCACGCGCTCGGACACGCTCAGACGGGGCGCCGTGGGACCTTGCCTTAGGGTTGGAAAGGCCGGCGTGTGGACTATGTCTGAATCTAAGGCACTGGAGTCAGGCGGACACGGGCTCGGATATACAAGTACGAGATACAGTAGCAGGTATCGCTATATATGTTAGGTCGGGTTAGGGCTCCTACTGTATCCAATGCAATTGACGAACTGCAGACCTACATACGTAGATCGCCACTACTAACTTTGCGTGGAAGAGTAGGTGCCGAGTCCTGTATCGTGACAATCAGTGGTACGGAGTAGGGCTCCTGAAGATCGATGGGGGAGCATCTCCTCCCTGAAATCCCATGGGTGGCAAGATTACCTTGCTCATCGTCAACGCTTTCACATCCGACGAGGAGTTTTAAGACGCGGGTTGGTTCTTGTCGAATATGACATGCTCTGACGAGCTCGACTCGGGAGATGATCAGGCGGCCCAGGCCGGGTATTTTCATCCTCTATAGGAGCATCTATCATCCGGTGTGGTGAATTGAATTAATGGGGAGGTGAAAGTGGTCGAGTGACCGAGGACGTCTAGTCAGCTGGTTCGGAGTCGAGCAGGCTGTCAACTCTTGAGATTGTCTCTACCTATGGACAGACGCATATTGAGCCATGTTGAAAAGTACTCATGTGCTTATGACTGGCTCGAATCCCAGGAGTATAGGATCCATTCGCCAGCTTCACCCACCAGCCAGACCGCGTCAAAACATTTTTTTTCTCTCGTGAATCGTTTCGTCATAAACTCCTCCCTTCGATGCTGGGGTATCATGTTGAATTGAGCACTTGCTCTTCATGCCTTGGGGTATCATGTTGAATTAGATACTTTTGGATGTTTGTTGACACCTTTTTATACCCCGGGCTCACCAAGCGGTAAGACCAAAACCACACTCATGAACTCCATCCCGGTCCCGACGAGCTAAAACGCATCCAAATGAGCAAGAGTTGATCTTGCTTTGTATCTCGCTAACGCCTGCGGTCAGCAAAGAGAATGATTTAAAAAAAGAATCGAGAAAATGCCAGGGAAGCAGTCAGTTCTTGAGTGCGACTCCGTTTGTCGGAAACGGCACCTTGCGTTCTTCTCCCTCCGCAATGCTCTTTTCAACCTCTGCAACCGGGGCATCACCATTCAACACTTCTCTGGTGCCGTTGGTCCCGTTTCTGTGATCGCTTGCATCCGTCCCGTCGAACACCAAGTCGAGGTCCCTAGCCTCAAGTCCATCAAAAACCTTGAAAATCTCGTGGGTCTGATGAAAGTCGTTGTTCACGATGTTGACAAGATAGCATTCGGCCATGATCGTCTCGATCAACTTCCTGCTAGCTGAGCCGGCTGGATAGCACTTCGACCAATCCTGGCCAAGGCGAAATGCTTCGTCCTTCCAAGCCAAGAAAGACACGGTTTCCACGATTGTTGGTTGCACGATTTCACGGTTCGGGAAGATGCCCCACGTGACGGCGTTGGGGCCTTCATCCTTGGTGTTGGTGAGCAGCTCTCCTTTCCGGTTCACGGCATAGTAGGTGAGGTTCTTATTGGCGTCGAGCCTTTCCATGACTTTCTTGAACATGGATGGGAAGACAAGCAGCTCAAGGTATGCTTTCTGGTAGACCCAGCCCCCGGCGGGACCCCAGCCGTGAACTGGATCGGTGGAGGAAGCGCCATCAATTGCTGGCTGGGAGTTGATTGTCAGGAAACCGCGCTTGTTGAGGCTCAGAAGATCGTCTTTGATGCTGTCGGCCTCGGCCGAGATGGCGCCTTCGCTCCAAGGCAGCCGATCAAGGTCGCCCTGTAAATATCGGACGAACAGTGAGGTGATCTCACGCAGAGACTTGGGCATTCCCCACAGTTTGATGTTGGCCTCGTTCGTGCCTTTCAAGCCAATGCCGTAAGCATCCAATTCACCAAAGGCAGGAGATCTACTGTCGCCCCAGCGCCCATTAGGAAATTCGTCCCAGTCGGCCGTCCTCGTAATGTATGAGGCGTTGCGGTTTCGCCAAAAGATCGGTCGGACCGTTTCGTCCCTGCGGTTGAGACCAAGTGACTTCCGCCAGGGTAGGGGTTTCTCTAGGGCCATGCCAGAAGTTGAAGGTGTGATAGACAAGTCTTCTAGAACCATCCGAGTTGCTTGGGCAAGGTTCATGGTGTAAAAATGAAGGTGCAGAATTCCTGCGTCGAGAATTCTCCGACACATATCAGCGACCAGTTCTTTTCCAACCGCTCTGACAGCGGCATCGTCGTTCTTAACCGGCTCGAGAGCTTTGTACCAGTCTTCTGGGATATGGCATTTCGTCCACTGAGCTCGCCTCACAAAGGCAGCGTGAGTATGGATAGGCATGATTCCAGGAATGATCGGGATGTCGATGCCTCGATCGCGGCATTTCTTTACCCAATCTAGGAAGATGTCCACGTCGTAGAACATCTGGGTGACTATAAAAGTCGCCCCGGCATCCACCTTCTCCTTCAGGTGGTCGATTAGGACGTCTACATCCCGGTGGTCGTCGCAGCCTTCCGGATAGCCGGCGACGCCAATGTCAAAGTGGTCGCCGTATCGTGTCCTGATGTACTTGACGAGGTCCTTTGCATACCGGAAACCTCCGTCCTTTGCTTCCCACTTTTCCTGATCTCGAGGCGGATCTCCCCGGAGTGCCAGTATATTTGTGCAGCCGGCCTTGTACGCGCGTCGTAGGGCGTCGTCAACCTGAGTCCGCTCCATATCCGTGCATGTCAGGTGCATGCACGTTTCGAGTCCATAGTGACTCTGAGCAGCGTTGACCATTTCACACGTCAGCTGCGAGTGTCTCCCGCCCGCGCCCCAAGTAATGTCAATGAACGCCGGTCCCAAATCATGCATGCGGTCCATGCGGTCGTAGAGGTTTTGAACGCCCTGGGCCGTCTTCGGAGGAAAGAATTCGAAGGAAAAGGTAGGCTTGTTGCTCTGGTGAGCCTGTGCGAGCTTTTTGGAGATGTGCATCCCGGCGATTTAAAGTGAAGCCCGAATGAGTGTCTCGGGGTGGAGAGAGTGCCAGTTGTAAACAAGTGAAAGATGAAGGACAATGAAGACTCGGGTTGTATATCGAGCGGGATGATTTGGTCTCGGTCGCGTCTTCGCTGGCTGTGCAACTCCCCGTTTACACAATATTATGTCCTCCTCTTGCGTAGGAACAGCTCAACCGAAGTAACGGTTGCGAGCCCACCTGTCAGCCAGTTCTCGCGGCATTGGGTGCTGGACGGAATCTAAAAGGGTGTATTTCAGGCCGAGGTGAGGTGTGTAAGACTGTTGAGAAAGCCAAAGCGGAAGAACGAGGACAGTAATGCCCTCGACAAGGCGGTCAATGACTGGGACATTTTTCACGTCCGGCCCCCGCCTTTCCCTGGGCATCCCACGTCCCGGAAATCTACTTCGAGCCACTTGCGTGTGAGCTGTGGCTCGTTCTTGGCAGGCACCGTTCCAATCACCTCATGGTCCGGCGTGCTTGCATTCGCTTGTGAAGAGGAGTAAGAGCTGCTGGTGTACTGTATTAATCCTCTTTAGAACTGCTTGGGCTGCAGAGCGCCGACAGAGCGGATCACGCGGCGTGTGTGCTTGCCTGTGGAGTCCACAGGGTCCCTTGAAGTCGAAGTCACGGCCGTTAATGCTGGCGACGTTGGTTGCCTCAAACGTTCTGCCAAGGTGAATCTCGTAGATAACTCATACATTCACGAATACGTGGTATGGTTGAATGGTCAACAGCTAGAGATACCCTGGTAATTATACAAGGGGAAGGGCGACACCTCGGTACGAGTATGTCAAAGTGAGTCGCACGTGAGCGTCGGGCACATCTTTTCGCTGTGAGACCGTCGACTGCGGGCAGCTCCAAAATTTTATGCAATGTCGAGCTCAATCTTTCAAAGTGCCTCAAACATGGCGACGACGACGTCCTACAAAGACACTCTTCTCCCGCTCTTCCTGAAGGCCAAAGTCCTCTCATTCGGCACGTACACGCTCAAATCAGGGCGCGTATCCCCCTACTTTTTTACCTCGACTCTGCTACACACCGCGTCCCTTCTGGGTGCTCTTGCCCGCGGCTTCGCAGCAGTCCTGACGTCCCCTCCTTTCTCGCTGTCACTTGGGACCGAAGAAGCAGGTAGTGATGCGGATGGCTCTCCGTCACCTCACTTCGACATCATTTTTGGACCTGCGTACAAAGGGATCCCTCTGGCCGCCATTGTCGCGCGAGAGTTAGAATTCAGCGGCCACAATTTCGAGGGCGTTTCCTACGCCTTCAACAGGAAGGAGGCAAAAGACCATGGTGAAGGAGGCACTATCGTTGGCGCACCTCTCAAGGGCAAGAGAATCGTCATTCTCGACGACGTGATGACTGCCGGTACAGCGTTACGCGAGGCCGTCTCAATAATCAATGCACAAGGAGGCACTGTGGTTGGCGTCGTCCTGCTGCTCACAAGACAAGAGCGGGTATCCGACACCGAGCCACGCAGCGCTATGAAGGTTGCTGAGGATGAGTTGGGAGTGCCTGTCAGGGCTGTTCTCAAGTTCGAAGACCTCCTGGAAGCCATCGAAGCGGGTAAAATCGAGGGAGCGGGACCTGAACAGCTGGATCTGATGAGGGCATACCGGGAGAAGTACGGAAGTACAGATTGAACCAATGCCTACAGGCTTGGGATAGGTTGGAGTGCGCGCGATACCCAGATACACCACAGGTGTTTACGAAATAGACAGCAGCAATGATAGATGGCGGTTCGGTACACGACCATCACCGGATGGTAAAGAATGCCAGCACTTTGCGATACCCGCCCGATTTGCCTTTCATCTCTCCCAGGCACGAAATTCCCCTCTTGAAGCCCCGGGGCTCGACCGTCCACGGCATGCGGACTTTCGGCCGGATGAAACCTCGCACTCAAAATGTCTCGCATGATACTGTAGAAGCCAGTCGGCCAAGACTGAAACGTACAAGCAGTATGGCGTAAGTTCTCGTTATCGGGTCCTGAGCGAGGCCTGAAATCTCGCTGACAAAGCCCGGCCGATGGACATTCGACAACTGACGCACTGACGATGCTAGTTTCTGACTTCTGATGGCCAGCACTCTCCACCACATCAGAAATAATGCCGACTTCTGACACCGGGGGAGATTCTCGCGGCCACGACCGCAACGTCGCTCGCCCTATCGGCCGGACGAACCTGCACGGAGCAATACATGCAGGTAGCAATGGACGACATGGTGGATGTTCTCTGAACACCAGGAGCGCGCTGAATTACCAATCCATCAACATGAATGCATGCGGGCCTGATCCACCTGAAGCACCGCCAACCGTTCGTATATGAAGTCGAGGGAACGGACGAAACGAGAGACGAAAATGGCGCCAGTTCAATCGGTTCAGTCCCGTTCAATCTCGCCGCGTCCAGAAACAGCGTGGCTCCCTCTTCGCCCTCGCGCACGCCTCTGCTTTCCAAGGACCAGATTCAACCATGACGGTGACAACCTCGACAACATACCTGATCACAGGTGCCAATAGAGGTGAGCTGCCCAGTCCAAGACCCCGTCTGCACCGCGCACAGCTGTCCATACGGGCATCACGTCCGCCAGTCTGGGGTTAATCCACTGAACTGATCACTCCCGTCACACAGGCCTAGGAATCGGGCTCGTCCAAGCATACCTCGCCCGGCCACACAGCACCGTGGTAGCCGCCGTCCGCGACCCGTCTTCTGCGAGCAGCAAATCTCTCGCCGCCCTCCCTCGCTCATCCACCAGCCGTCTCATCGTCGTCAAGATCGAAAGCACCTCCCCTATGGACGCGGACGACGCCATCGCTACCCTGGAGCGAATTCACGGCATCACAGCGCTGGACGTCGTGATCGCCAACGCGGGCATTGCGAAGTCATACCCAGCCGTCCACGAGGCAGGTGCCAAGGAAATGCTCGAGCACTATACCGTCAACGTCGTCGGGGTTGTGGCGTTGTTCCGCGCCGTAAGGCCGCTGCTGCTCCGCGCCGCCGCCACCAGTGCCAGGACGCCCAAATTCGTCACCATGAGCTCGAGTGCCGGTTCGATTGGGGCCCAGGACCGTGCCCCCGTCCCGAACGCCGCATACGGGCCCAGCAAGGCGGCGTTGAATTGGGTGACCATGAAGGTCCACCTCGAGAACATGGATCTGGGCCTGTGTAGCTTTGCGATGCATCCGGGGTGAGTGGTCGTTTGCCTCCTCCTTGCTCTCCCTGAGTTTTATCACGCCCGTCGCCCCTGCTTCTCGCACAAAATGCATCGCACGCATGTACCGGGGATAATTTAGTCGCTGACGATTCCTTGCTTCATGCCACAGCTGGGTCCAGACCGAAATGGGCAACGCCGGTGCGGTGGCTTTTGGTCTGGAAAAGGCGCAAATCACGCTGGAGGAGAGCATTCCCGGGATGGTTGACGTGGTACGTGTCCGTTTTGTGTTTGTGTTTGTGTTTGTGTCTGTATCTGTATCTGTGCCTGTCTCTGTCTGCGTATATTCCGCCCATCGCTACAGTACCTCTTCATGGGCACGAGGTCCGGAAAGGGGTCAGCCTTGACTGCCCAAAAACGACAGAAGAGGTGAACTGTCGCACACTCCGTTCAAGCTCCACGTCGCTCAAGTCGGCTCCATGTGCTGTCTGCTAACGATGCATACATGAATCACAGATCGACAAGGCGACAATGGACGCGACGGCCGGGAAATTCATGGTCTATGATGGGACGGAGTGGCCGTGGTGAAGCATCGCCCTGCCTGATTTCCTTACCCCTGGCTGTTGGACGTGGCATTGTGAAATGGGATCCGAGGCGTATGCTAGATGCTGAATTCAATTCTGGTGCAGATGGATAACGAGGAAAGACAGGGTTAAGTACTGGACCACGGTCCCGGGGTCTCGCTGAGTTGTTGGATTGCTCCTTGCTGGGTTACTGAGTCGATGAGATTCTGTCGTCTCGCTGCTGCGTCGCCGGGTCGATATGTCGATGTGACGCTTAGTCGCTGCCATGCTTCAACCTTGCACATTTGTTTGTTTGTCCATCCGCTCAATCATTCATTCTTTTCGCAATATCTTCTCTTGGGACTAACGCTGCTGTCTTTGAAGCCCTAAGCTCAGCCCCTCTTTTGCTTGACCCTTCTTTGTTTTCATCACGTCTTGTTCCTGGCCTTGCCAGCAATCGTTGAGACAAAATGGACGTCCAGCAGTGTTCCCTTGCTCGCCTGACGATCTCTGCCCCTCCACCTCAAACAGCCACGGCGTCTGGCGCCAACGACGACCCGCGCAAACAACCATCACCACCACAGCTCCAGGGCCAAGCCGAAGACCATGAGGCAATGCCCTCATCTTCCACCGCAATAGCGGCATTGATTCTCACCAACAATGCCTTCTGCTCGAAATGCCATGGCCACGGCCATTTCTCCCCCAAATGCTACGCCATCACTGACACATTCGCTGGCCGCAACCCCGAACACACAAGATACCTTCTCAAAGCGCCGAATCTCACCCCAACCCGATTTCACCATGGCCTTCCGTGGTCCGGCCTACCGTACCGGCAACTGGAGATCATGAAGACCAGCACGGGCGGATGGAAAGCGAGTACCAGTGCTCATGGCGGTTCAGAGCCTCAAACGTACGGCGACACAGTGGCGCTGATGATGGCGTGCATGGAACATCTCGGACGGTACAACACCTTCAAGCCCGCCCAGTACGCACTTCTGTCGGACATGGGCGCGGAAATGGAAAGACATAGCCGTCGCCACTTTGGACGCAAAGCAAGCCGGGCGCTCACCAAGGCCTGGAAGACGCATGCCGAGCAGACGATCGACCTGGTCGAGCGGTTCGTCTCCCACATGGTGCTCACGATCCGCGACTTTGAGAGAACAGCCATCCTAGTCCCGCTGGCCAGGGAGATCAAGCAGTATCGAAAGGAAGTCGGTTCGACGCGAGAGGAGGTCACCTACTCGGACGTGTGGGAGTACGTGATCGCCCACCTTGACTGCGGAAAACGGGAAGAGCAAGGCAACGACGGTCAAGCGGCAGAGGCGGCCGGCATTCTCGAGACGCGAGCACTGGACCCGAACCACGTCCACGACTTCACGCGTACGATGGTTGCGTTGCGGGCCCATTACAACGACTGCCTCCGTCGCTTGCAGGAGTGGAACGTCGAGAAGTGCTGGTGGCCCGATGTCGGCGGCGTTCGTCTGCGCATCAATCGCGTCTTGGAGATGGTTTTGCAAATGCCGCCGCGCCTCGTCCCGACACTTGGTGAGCCTGCTCTCCCCGCTGCTCTGGACGTCCAAGATCTGGAATGGCCCGACCTGGAGGACGTGTGGTATGAGTGGCGCCGGGTGAAGCGGCAGCCTGGCCGTGTCGTTGCACGGGAATAAGAAGAGAAGGAGAGAAAGTGGGAGGCAGAGAGAGAAAGTGAAATGCAAACCCACCATCACCACCACCAGTGTGTAAGGCAACATGCCATTTCGAATGACAGTGTGGATTGATTGCAGGTGCGAGGGATGCAATCTCGCATACACGTACGTGCACTTGCATCCACCTGCTTGCATGGCAAGGGCAAAGGGCATGGCGACGGGCATGACCACGATGGTAGCAGCGTGTGCAGGCAGATGAGTGAGCGCGGCAGATGGGTAATGGAAGGACAGTGTGCGGTTTTCAAGTGTATCGTCGAAACACCCGTGGCTGTACAGAGAAGGAGAACTCCACGACTATGGATTCTTACATTGGATGCACTGTACTTGGCACATATGTATTGACGATTGAACTAGCTGCCACTCAAAAGCACATGCAGCAACCGCATTGCCATTGCTTGGATAGACGGGTGTAGAGGCTTCGAATAGCCATAGCTATCAATTGTAACTGCTATGTTGAACGAAACCATGCAGCGCCAGGAGGAGATGCCAACTCCAGCAACCCAAAGATCCATATACTTGACTGAGAAGTTGGTCGCTCGCCTCCCTTGTCTCCCTCTGCAGGCCCATTCATGCCTTTTCGGCGTGATGCACTTCCGCTACCTGGACATCCTCGCCCGCCAGCTTGATCTCCATTTGCTCCTCGAGAATGCCGTGGCCATCCTCGGTCAAGTGCACGACGACTTCATCGCCGAAGAGGGCGCCGATTTCTTCGACGGGGAGGCGCTTCGTCTCGGGGATGTAGAGGTACACGATGATGGTGGAGATGAGGCACAGACCCATGTACAGAAAGTACATGCGGTATTTGCTTTCGGACAACCCGGGTCAGCCAGATTCCACGGCGGCGCACCGTTTTCGAGGAGGCAAGGTCTCAGACTCACATGTTCTTGAACGCCAGTGCTGATGGAGTAGTGTAGGTGATCGCACCGACAAAGTAGGAGAAGAAGCCCAGTCCGATACCCCGGCCTCGGATGTTTGTGGGAAAAATCTCGGACATCCAGATGAAGGAAGGGCCGTCCACGAACTGAAACATGACAATGTACACATAGATGATCAGTACACAGCCTGCCAGTCCGGCTTTATGGTCGGTCCCAAGATACTGCCATTGGAGAACGCCTTCAAGGAGAAGACAGATGGCCAGAGCCGGGAAGCCGACGACTGTATGTCGACAAATACCGTTAGAAGGGCTCATGGACCGAGCTGATGTATTGGCACTCACGGAACATGGTTCTCCGGCCAACTCTATCGACCGTGAAGATGGCAATTGCGACGCACGTCGTGCCAATTGTGGTGTAGACCGCTGTTCGGAAGCGTCAGGGTGCATGTTCTTCGTTGGCCTGAGTGAGGGAAGGACGTACCATAGAGCAGCAGGGGCATGACGCCCGTCATTCCCAAGCTCGAAAAGATCAAGACAAGGAAGTTGGCAATGCCTAGAATCTATTCGAACGTCAGCTGTAGGCCGTGAGATGCTCGTGCAGAAGACGTACGCCCGTGGATTGAGCGGCGAACCTGGAACAGAAGTCAGTCCCATCATTACATCACATTAGGAGAGAACTGACTGAATGAAGATGGTGAGCAAGCTCCTCTTCCTCCAGGAGGGCTTTCTGAACATCTCAATGTAGCCGGCCTTTTGCTCCTTGTCAAAGTCGACCTGTCTGGTGATTTGCACAAATTCGGCATGGGCTGCGGAGTCGGCCTCGTCGTCCGGGTCGTGGTGGATCTTGCGGAGTACCTCCCACGCCTCGCTGGGTCTGTTCTTTAGGCAAAGGTATCGAGGCGATTCTGACAGTTCAATCAACTCCGTCCAAGCAACAGCCGGAGAGACTGAAACTCACCAGGAATAAAGGGCAGCCCGACAAGGAGGGCGAGCGGTCCGACCATGGCAAGCGCCAGGGGCACACGGACCTGGACGTTGAATTCTTTGGCATAATAGGTGCCGATGGAGAGCCATGCACAACTGGGACATGTCAGTGTGTCTGGTGGTTGATGCACAGCAGGCTGCACGCACACGAAATACCCCATGCCGAAGCTCAACGTTGTCAGCCCACTGAGCACACCGCGATGACGTGGAGGCGCAACCTCGGTCAAGTACAGCGGCACCAGACAGATGAGCATCCCCAGACCAAAGCCATGCAGCAGACGCACGGTGATGAGCATACCGATCGCCATCGAACCGGTGATCAGAGCGGCTCCCACGAGGGAAGATACGGCTGCAATGTAAAAGGCTTTCTTCCTCCCGATCACATCAACCAGCCAGCCTTGAGCCAGGGCGCCCACAGCCAACCCAAAATTGAAGAGTGCATTGATCGCTCCGAGGATGCTGTAGAAGAGTTAGGTCTTATACTGGGCGGGACGTGAGAAAGGGCATGACTTGCTTAGCGGTGTAGTCACTCGCTGCTGTAAGGCAGTCAGTACAGGTGAATCGGCATGGAAGGAGGACCGAACTCACGATCAAGATCGAAGTAATCATAGAAGCTGGGTTGTCCTATGCTGGTGACAAAGATGGCGAAGCCATAGCCATAGGAGTATCCTCCCCAGGAGACAACCAGGCAGATGGCGATGTTGAACCACGTCAATTTAGCCATATTGAATATGACGGATTCCTGTATCTTTCGACCAGAGTGCTTGAGCGTGAGGCGAGAATCTCAGAAGCCCAGCCGACTCAACAGCAAGTTCGGCTCCTTTATAGTCTGTGGTGTCTCGAGTTCTCCGCGTGGACTCGGATGCAGTCACGTTACTTCTCCGGGAGTATACGAGCATCAGAGCAGTACCCCGGACTTTGATAGCTCGGCTCTCTTCTAGCTCCACGAGAATGAATGTGGGGAGCATGGCGAAAGGTTCCGCGGGACTAGATCGGTCGGTCGTGGCTTTAGCATGGGTGGTGGGTTCTAGACAAGAGTCTGGCGAACGCATCTTGGGGACTGAGTGCCACTGCAGAAGGCCTATGAGGGCTTGGAGCCTCCACTAGGCTGGAGTTTTGGTTGTGGCTCCGTAACCTTTCTGACATTGTCCATTTTATTTCTGACATTCGGCTCGTCAGAAACATGAACCACGGCAAAGCAATCGGATATGATGAGAGCATGAGCAGTGATTGGCTCGTCAGCGTGGAACGCGTCTTTTTCTGGCCTTTACCCAAGGCATATGCAGGTCCGGCTGCTACAATATCGGAGCTTGATGGATACTTGCACTGGAGTGAGCAGCGTCAGAAATACAATTGAGTCGAAGCAACGAAATAGGTTGGCGCGTGCTGGAGCGAATACTCGACCGTGGCGATAGAGCGAGTTTACTACGGTGAGCCACGCAGCCGCTGACACACTTCACCATCTCGACACGATGCTGTCCATGAACATAACGTCTCCCTCCGACGTGATAGAGCGCTGCCATGGCTGATGTCTGGACCACAGTCATGGTTGATTCACGCCATCGGCCCCACGAGGCGTTGAGTCTGAGGACCTCAGCGTGGATCTGAGCCATCAAGCACCAACTCACGACGACACACGAAGCCATGTCTCGTGCTCTCGGTGCTCTCATGTCCCTCCGCGCCGCTGGGGTACAGCTCCAGGGTTGGACGCAAGACGAGTCGGCCATAGACTCAAGCCAGAGTTAAAGGAAAACCATGACATGGCACGTCCATCTCCCTCGCGCAGTGGAACCTGACCCAGAGCTCGCATCTCCTCAATCCCAAAGGGCACGTTCTCAACCCGTGCGGTCAGACCACGACACTGCCGCTCAAGGCCAACGTGCAGACTTTCAGGATGATCACGACCATTGCGACTTCGACGAGCAAAGCAGGTGGCCGCGGAGACTGCTGCACGTACCCACTATGACATCGTACCCGTGGCGCCCGGACAACAGCTACAATGGCGTGAAGTCCCCCGAGTACGCTATCGTCAGCTACACATGGGGACGCTGGCGCCTGACGGATGCATACTCGAAGGTGGAGGCGCTTCAAGTCATAGGTGTGCCTTGGGAGATTCCGAAGGTCTCTCCCCATCACTTCACGGCTACGCAATTCCACCAGGTCTTACAAGTGGTCGTTGAAAACTCTGCAAAGGAGTCTACCGGGGACGCTTCACCTTTCGTATGGCTTGACGTTGCGTGCATTCCGCAGTGGCAGAACAGTCCTGTTGCGGGCTCAGAGGTGGGTCGTCGTAAGTCATCGCTCTGAAAGCCCTTTCCGTGCATGCAGCAGTCAGTCACTATTGCAGTTAGAACTTCAGTCAAAGCCGATACGTGTACACTCCCGCTGATGGATGCGCGCAGAGGCCCGAATATTCCGAGGCGCCCGGACCGCATACGTCTGGCTGACGACAGCAGACCCAGCCCAGTTAGGTCAAGCGTTCTCGAAACGCAGCGACAAGAGCCCTCAAGAGATGGTGAAGCACGTGGACATCTTCTGCACACTCCTCCAAGACCCCTGGTTCGGGTCCATGTGGACATTACAGGAATCTTTCATCCAGCAGGCGGCCTTCATCGTGACCAACTCCGGACTGTGCAGTTTGTCGGACCGAAAAAGGCCACTAGACCTCTTCTACGTCCGTGGAGTAGCTACAGATCTTATTGAGAGGGCCTCTAATCCTCGGCACGGCGAGATGACAGAGCTCTTGTCCCGGTTTAGAGATCTCTGGTTCCGCGCTGGCCTGCAGGGTCCGTTGAGCACATCACCAATGCAGGTCCTGGCCTGTGCGCGCTTTCGGACCAGCGAGTTCGAGCTGGACAGAGTGTACGGCATCATGCAGATCTTTGGGGACGAGTTTCGAGTAGGCAAAGCGCGGGTGGGCAGATCTGGACGAGAACCCGCCGAGACACAGTCCTTCACGCTCACCGAGTTGGAAGATGAGCTGGGCGCTTTAATTCTGGACAAGTTCCCCCCCACGAGCCAGCTGTTCCAACACGATACTCCGGCCCTGGCCGGTAGAGCGTGGCGGATATGTGGCGCGGCTTCTGTACCCAGACAACTAGGTTACGCGTCCGGTTCATTCAACGATGGCCTCTCCATGCTCAACAAGGACGTCTACCTTCCCAAGGCCCACTGCACGTTATCTGCAAGGGAAGGCCCCTCTGCGCCGTGGGCAACTTTTCGGGGTAGAGTTTGTCCATTCGACAGAATCGTGGCCAGCTCTCGCTCGATACGCTTCACGCCGATTTGGACCGAGTTCCATGTATACCTCGATGCCGGGCCAGATTTGTCCGGCATGGGCAGCGCTGCAGATTCAGACCAAGCGAGGGAAGAAGATAGGTCCGCGACAGACGTCAACCGTGTGATCAGGCAATTCGGCTCCCATTCGCTAGCGGTCCTGCTTCTCTCTGTTCGAGAATCCCTCGAAGTAGGCCGGACGATCGACTTCGACGGCCTACTCCTGCTCAAACCAGGGCCAGAAGCCTGGGCCGTCCACAAGACTCGGCGGCAGTGGGATTCACAACCGCAGTCTGATGTGGATGTGCTCGACCTTCGGGCGTGGGCTCGGATCGGCGTTTGCCAGATGGTATGGTATGAAGAGAGGTCGAGCGAGGGCTCATTCATGGCCGGGGTCGAGGTAGATACGCTGCTTGGCGTGTCGGAAGAGTGGGTCGAACAGGAGGGAGTATGGGGTTAGATTGGTCAAGACTGGTCGTCCATCGCAGAGGTCGGATACCTCGTATCGTTGTCCCGTTCGAACTACTCATAAACCTTACATGAGGGATCGGTGTGTCCACTCTGTCATAATTTGTTCCCAGTTACCTGATGAGACCCGAGCCAAATAGGAACCAAGCTACTTCTTGTGTATAGCGACGGCCGGAATCGACCTTCCCCCCCCGCCCCTCCTCCTCGTCCTCGTCGTCGTTCTTAATTAGCTCCTCCTAGCCACTACACCTCTCTATCGGAATACTCCTTCCTCCGCCGAACCCTGACCTTGGCCCCCGTGGGCGGGACACGAACGGGTCCCACCCAATACGACTCCGATCTGACGCCCCTGCCGTTCCAGTTCCCTCCAATCCCGCCCTCCATGACCATTTGGATCTCATACGTGCTCAACAGGTACGCGAGCAACAACTTCAGCTCCTCGACCGCGAAGAGCCGTCCAGGACAGTCGTGCGGGTCGTGTTCGTATCCGAGATGCGAAGGCGATGTGGTGGCCAAGGGTAAACGAGCAGGCAGGCCGTCAGGGTTTCTGTGTTCGCTTTCGTCTCCGTCTCCGTCTACATCTTGACCTTTGGCGTGTCCGACGCCCCGGTTCCCATCCGCCGTCTCGACAAACCGAAAGGCCTTGTATTTCGTAGCCTCTGGATAGAGGTCTTCGTCGTGTTGAGTACCCCAGCTGTGTGTCCCGACCATGCATCCTCGGGGGATATGCCAGCCTTCAGGCGTGGTGACTCCGCCTGGGGCGGTCACCACCCGGGTGTGGCCTACGCCAAGGATGCTTGCGCGACGGGAGCTTTCTCGCAGGGCCGAATCGAGGCAATGCATCTCGGAGAGGCTGGTGCGGTGCCACTTTTTGTCGGCCCCGGCCCCGGCCCCGTCCCCGTCACCATTCCCTCCCCAGCCCATGGTATCGAGGGCTTCTCGCCGCAATGTTTCCGGGACGCGCTCGTGCCGCGGCGCGGCCAGAATGTCAAGCAGGGCATTCGTGGCAATGAAACTGGTCGTGGGGATGGAGGCGAAGTTAGCGTGCAGAAGACGAGCGCAAAGTACCTCCGGGCCGGTCTCGTCGGGGGTGGGATGAGAACTGGTCTGAGTTCGTGTAAGCAGCCACTGGAGGAGGTCGTCCTTTTCTCCAGAGGTTGCATTGTTTCGCTCACCTGATACCTGAGTTTGACGCCTGAGGATCTCGGGAGTGAGGATCCCAGTGAAATGTCGGGCGTGCTTGCGGATGGTATACGTGGCTAGCGGGCCGACCAGTGAGTGGATGACGCCCGGGACAAGGGACAATATCGTGGCGGAAAAGGTGACGTTCCCGGCGAACCCGATCGCACTCTTGAGATAGCTCTCGTCGCGGCCTGGAACGGGAACATGGAGCTAGATCAGTCTTCCGTAGCGGAGGCTTCCACACACGACCAGCAGAGTAGAGCGAGTATACTCACAAAGCGGTAACCCCACAAACACCCGATTGCTCACTCTGGCCACAATGTTCGTCATACTATCAGACAGCACCACCGTCTTCCACCCGTCCTTTGCCACCCTTTCCTGTTCCTCGTCCTCATTCTCCTCGGGGCCCAAATCCGGTTCTTCCCCCCAAATCTGATCTACCGCCTCCTTCAACTCATCACACACATCCGCCATGACCGTTGACGTTTGGATGGTCAACTCCGAATCAAGGATGTCACAGTGAACCGGACGATCCACTATCTCGGGCCGCGGGAATGTATATTTGGTTTGAAGGATTCGTTTTCGTGCTTCGACGGGGCTGAGGACAGTGGCAGGCTGAGATACCAGCCACGCGGTGCTGCAAGGCGGGAGAAGAACAACTTCGCCGCCAAGCGTGGCGAGGATGCAAGGTTTAGAATGTCGGGCGAACTGTGGCGGACATGGACGGGTCAGAGGAGCTGATCAAGGGACGAAGTCGCATACAGGGAATGGCAGGGGTTTTGGGCTTTCTCTTCCACCAACCCAGTCCACCCATTCACCCCAGAATGCGAACAGGATGTCCTTGCCACTGACGAGCGCGTCGCCAAGAGCAGACGCTACCTACCTCATCATACGCCCTCCTCAAAGCCTCCTCGTAGTTCCACCAACACCACATCCTCGTCCGCCAGTTCCGTAGAATCCTAACTCCATCACGGCGCGCCACCCACGGTAGATCCGGTATTCTCGTGGCGGTGGCATTCTCGCGCCATCTCCACCAAGCGATCACCCCGACCAGCAAGGCCATGGCCATGACCATTATCTGTGTGAGCGGCATGGCCTGCTTGAGAGGGGTGCTTATTGATACCGCATTGGATGCCATTTCGCGGGTTGGTGAAAGAAGAGCGTGGTTGTGGAAGAAGAGACGTCCTCGTTTCGTGCGTCGTCGTTCCTTTTTGTGTCAACTCTGTATTGCCGTTCCCTCGTATTGCATATCAGGACTCAAGCACAAAGCCTCAAACTCGGAAGACCGGTTCGTGTGAATTAAAGTACCACCGAGCACATATTAATCAGACGGCACGCTCCTTGAAGAAATGAGAAAAGTCGCAACACTTCATTTACATACTAGCGTAGCATTGCTTTGACGCACGTCCACAGTATTGCCGTGCTAGAAAAAGTACCAGAACAAAGTGAAAGAAAGGAATGCAGGAAAGGAAGAAAAAAAATAGGTGATACGACAGCAATGGGGGGCCCACGTGGCTGCGTAGCGACGTCTGCGTAGCGAATAGAATGAAGGATGATGATAGACTGTTGGGTACTACCACCGTGTCCTGTACGAGTATATACTGTGCCTTCAGTATTGTACATACATAGATACTTACCCAAGTGACTTGCAGATGGTGATATTAATACGGAGTAAATAATAATTAATGTTAGAGGGGTTGATCCCGTTGCCGTGCCGCATTACACCGTATCGCATTACACGTGTCCTGGGTTATTATCCCGTGCAAAGGCAGACGAGAGATAGAGGTAAAGGTGAAGTGAAGGCAAGTGATCTATTTTATTGAGCAGGCTAGTGAGTCTCAAGAGAAAGGACCAGTATAATCTTTGGCAGACTGATGCAAAGTAGCAAGGAGGCGATCTGTATTGGAGGCGCAATATCAATATGTACCTTATGCGTGTAATGGCGAGCGCCAATAGACCGCCGACAACACCGCCGACAACACCGCCGACAACACCGCCGACAACACCGCCGACAACACCGCCGACAACACCGCCGACAACACCGCCGACAACACCGCCGACAACACCGCCGACAACACCGCCGACAACACCGCCGACAACACCGCCGACAACACCGCCGACAACACCGCCGACAACACTCCCGTCCGGCAGGAACAACTACTGAGATACCACCGTACCGGGCGTTTCGGTAGATCGAGATGCCGTGCGGTCTGGCTGTACCATCTGTGTCGCCTCGCTCCAGATGTCCCAGCAACGTGGCTGAAGGACATAGTCCCACCACAAATAGTGCGACATCAGTGTCTGAAAGAAGGTCCAGTTGAGGAGTCGTTCGTCCTCGCGCAGCGCTTGCGTCAGCCGCTCGACGAACCACTCCTGATGTACCGTGCCATAGGCCGCAATCGCCCCCATCGTTGTGCACCAGCTCATGAGCTCGACCTCGGCTTCACGTTGCGGTCCATCTCCCGTGGAATGCAGCTCTAATGCTTTTCTCAGGTCGTATGCGAGCCGTGGCTTGATGCTCACAGAGTCGCCCAGCGGAAATAGGACCAAGTCGCTGTAGATCAACGCGGCGAGACGTACGATGTCGTAGACCGAGTCGTCATGAGAAGGCACGAGTTCCGTTGGAGGATCCAGGCAGCATAATTTATGCTGGATCGCGTTTCTGACCTTGGCTATCTCCCAGATTTGCGGGGCGTTATCGACTTTGCGACGATGAAGGTCGAGCGCCAGCGTTGCTCGACACGAGAACATCAAGATCTGGAGAAGCTCGCGGTGTTTCAGGCACGAGAACCCGTGGCCCATCACAAGGGACAGCTGGAATGCATGGGGATCGAGGACCAGGCTATTGAATGCGTCAAAAAGGTATCGCAACGACGTCGGCCAGCCCCAGATGGGACGCACCCCAAGTCGGGATGAGACGAACACGTCAGCACTGGGAGGCAAAGATCAGCCACTCTTCGTCAGAATGAGCCCCTGGAGCTCCTGAAACCTACAGGATTACCGCGTGCACCCATTCGCGTTGAGACACTCCGTCCACACCACCGCGGGTTTCAAGCAGACGGGTCATTCTCTGGATCTGCTGTATCTTGCCAGGTGTTATGTCCAGGTTCGCATAGAGGTGTAGACTTTGAGCGGCAGCCAGTGGAGATGCAGGGTATTTGCATACGTAGGCATCGTAATCACCCGCGGGGAAAACGGTGATGAATAGGGCTAGCAGAACTCCATCAGGAACCGGGCCCGTGTGGTCTCTCAATACGTCTGAGACGGTTTCGAGAGTCTTCCCTTCATGGTACGACCGTGCTTGCGTCAACAGGGTCCGAGCAGGGTCGCCTGGGGGGTGGAGGCGTAGGTGATGCCCAGCGGCATTGGCAGTATATGCGTGGAGCAGAAACGCATGGTCTCGAATAACCTGTCTCCTTGTGACTGCAAGTTTGGCTTCTGTTTGCGGGTCTGAGCAGCTCAAAGTCGGCCACACATTGCGGAAGCCTGCCTCAGCACACAAGCATCAGTATCAGTATTCTCAATACGTAGTGTTTCAAGAAGGCCTGGGCCGGGCGAGGCTCTAGATGCCTGCAACCTCTGCGACGTCACGCTGACACGGCCCAATGGAGGGATAAGCTCACAATAATCCAAGATCCCATAAATGAAAGGAGGCAGCCCGGTCACTGAGGCGGTGTCGAAGGGGTCACAGTTGCCTTGACCGATGGAAGGCATAGTGGTCAGAGGCCCGGCATCACAAGGCAGTGCCGTGGAGTGCTCTTCAGTCTTCCGGGTTCTGGACCGCACGACCAGGTATCTCTTTTTGGACGGCTTTGCGGACTGAAGATGACCTGGTGGGACTTCTTCAACCGATTGTCGGCTGGTCTTCTTCAGCAGTCGGCTCTTTGGTGCCAAGGCCACGTTGTCGGTGAGAGGAATAGAACGCTTCGGTCTAGAGTTGCGCGCGGCGTGGGCCCGACGGTCGGCATCCTGAAGCTCTTTCTCCCTCTGGGAGCGGGGGCCAGAAGAGAAGGACTGGTTGAGAAATAGGAATTGTTTCCGTCGGTCGGCAGCCATATGAGTATCGCTCAAGCGAGGACTGCTTCATGATGTGGAAGCGCGTCTTGATAACGTTCGACCCATCAGCCCAGGAAGGCTACCAAGGACCAGAAGGAAAGATGGTATTTCTCAGGAGCGCATGACTCTAGTGCTAAGCGACGTGCTATATTGAGGAACAAAGGATGATGGAGTAGTGAGAGAGCTGGCACAAAATGTTCTAAGAGTGCTTGCAGCTTTGCTTGGATAATCAATTGCGCAGGGCTGCGACGGCCACTTTTCTCGCCCCGGGGGGTACTTTGCACAGTAGTAATGAATGAGTAAGCGGCGCCTGGCCTTATTATTGGAGGCACCGCCTCTTACTTCTATTCTCTTGAGTAATTCCATATTCTTATGGATCCATTTCTAAATGCTTGTAGTTACACCCAGTCACCGTGTGCCCAAGCAGTCGTGCTGTGTTCTAGTGGAGAGCTTGCTCCGCTCTCTTATCAACCATGAGATCGGGAGGGCGACCAATAAGGGACCCCCTTGAACGCTACGTATCGGGGTTCCATCGGCTTCATAGGCCAGGAAGGCGATGTTCCGGGTGTACTGGAGCTTGCTTGGTGTGGACACAGCCCAGTCGCGGGGATGAAACGTAAGCCCACCGCTCGCATCGCGCGAATCCTCCTTGGCACCTTCTCGTTGTAGACGTTATATAAAGCGAAGGAATATGCGTTCCTCGTTGACGAACATGACCGAACAGGAGAATGTATCGTGAGGGGCCGCATCCCGGACAGGCTCGAATCGTATTTGTAAAGAGTATGCTTTCGGAAGTGGAATGCCGTCGAGAACGATTGACTTTCTGAGTCTCCCATGCAGGGACTGGATTCGAACGAGCCTGGTGTTCCCATGGGATGGCCCCCCTTCTCGACTCCAAGAAGGGGCTTTGCCACTGCGTGATAGCGCTTCGCGTTGTATCGATCACGCCGCGAGCGAGTCTTCCTTCGGCAGGCTGAATTCGTTCCAAGTAGCGGCCTCGGTGTTGAGAGATGCACTTAAGGATCCCTCAAGTCGTCTAGCCACCTGATATACGCTTATCCGTGGTGCTCCTATTTTGAAGCTGCAACACTGGCTGAATCCTTTCCAGTCATTCGATCTAGAATTTGAGTCGCTTGGTTCATTCGGTTGGTCCTCACTGATTCTCTCAAGATTGTTGTCGGTCGGAGTTCAGAGAGACATTCTGTGTTCCGTGCTATTTCACGGAGCCGCAAATCTTGTGCGTCCTTTCGCCGCGTAGTGGCGACGGTCTCTCTACCACTGGTGGCCGATTCAAACATTTGACGAACGATCGTTCCTGGTGCGCATGGATATGATAGGGAGATGAGGGGATTGGGACAGATTTCCATCCTGTCTCGTGGATTTGGAGATATGGTGGCCCGGAAGTTGGATTGATCAGTGTCCTGTTGGCGACAATTCAGCCCAGCAATCTTAGTAACGACTCCATAAGCAACCTTCGATCCACAGGCTTCGCAATATAGTCGTTCATGCCTTCGGCTAGATATGCTTCTTCGTCTCCCTTCAGGGCATTGGCCGTCATAGCAACGATGGGCATGGAATGACCTGCGGCTCGGATCTTCCTTGTAGCGGTGACGCCGTCCATCACAGGCATGGAAATGTCCATCAGAATTAGGCTGTATGCCAGGGGTTTCTGTGTGACCATCTTCAAACCCTCCGCGCCGTCGGCGGCCACATCCACCTTCTCGAAACCGAAACTTCGCAATAGACGGACCATGATGGTCTGGTTGATGGCGTTGTCTTCAACCAGCAACAGATGCTTCGTATGAGCCAGTTTCTTGAGTTCAACATCCGGCGAAGCTTTTGCAAGTGGTTTTATTGGCGTCGCTTCAAGCTTATTAACTTTTGTCGTGAAGAAGAAAATGCTCCCTTGGTGCAGGGGGTTCTTCATGTATCCGACATTACCGCCCATCAACTCAGCCAGGCTCTTGCAGATGGAGAGACCGAGGCCCGTGCCCTTGAATTTCTTCGTTGAGGAGTTGTCCAGCTGAGTGAAGGGAGTAAACAGGACGTTCTCGGCCTCGGGCGTTACGCCAATGCCCGAATCGATCACTTCTGTCCTCAATTCGAACGTGGCTTCGTCCTCGTGAGTGACGGCAACTTTGACGCGGATATAGCCCTTGTCCGTGAACTTGACCGCGTTCGAAACCAGGTTCTGCAGGATCTGCCGGTATCGAAGAGGGTCTCCTTGAGCAAAAGCTGGCAGGTGAGGGTCCAGATCGACCTCAAATCTCAGCACCTCGTTAGAACCAATGTTGAAACATCGTCGGACCGCACCAACTATATCAGCAATGTTCATGACCTCTTTGTTTATGGAAAAGGAACCGGAGCTCAGCTTCGAGTAGTCGAGGATGTCGTTGATGACCTGCAAGAGGATGGCGCCCGACTCGTCTATTATATCGGTCAGTTCCTTCTGCTCTTCCGTGAGGCCCGTGTCAATGAGAAGCGACAAGGCTGACAACATGCCGTGCATAGGCGTCCGGATTTCGTGACTCATGTTCGCTAAAAAGTCCGACTTCATTTTCGATGCTTCCTCGTAAGCGGCAATCAACCGTGCTTCACCGGCTTTTCGTTCCGTTAGATCTCGTGTGACTTTGCTGAAGCCTGTCAAGACTCCCTCTCGGTAAACGGGAGATATAATGACATTGGCCCAAAACCTAGAGCCATCCTTCCTGACGCGCCAGCCTTCATCCTCAACCTTCCCCTCCCGGAGAGCGACTTCCAGTTCTTTCTCGGGCTTTCGCGTTTTCCGGTCCTCTTCGCTGTAGAACGTTGAAAAATGCTTCCCGATGATTTCTTCCTCCTTGTATTGCTTGAGAAGCATAGCTCCAGTATTCCAGGTCGCTATGCAGCCCTTGGGATCGAGCATGAACATGGCGTAATCTCTGAGCGTGCTGACCAGGGTCCGAAAGGTCTCTGCGGATGCGAGCTGAGCGGCTCGATCTTTGGCCTGTTGGAGCTCCTCGGTGATGTCCAGGCATTTAACTACGACATAGAGGAGGTCGTCGCCCTCGAAAATTGGCAGAGCTTCGACCCGCCAATAAGTCGGTGTCGCGATGCCTGGCACGGGCTCGAATTTCTGTTCCTTGCGGCTTGCGATGGCCTCTTGGATTATCCGAACGATGTCGTCGCGCGATGCGGGCTGCAGCAAGTCGCCGATCGCGTCCGGAAATTTCTTGCCGCGAAGTTGATCGGGGTCGACCTTGGCCAGCCGCGTCCAAGAAGTCGACATGATAATTATCCCAAGGTCCCGGTCTAAGACGACAGTCGGGGTCGGCGACAGAGCGATGATTCGATCCATGCCGGCGAGCTTCTGGCAGCCGCAATTCGAAGACGGACTGGGTGGCGGACTGAGATTATCGGAGGTCAGAGGTTTCGTCAGCGGGGTGACAAAATACGATTTGGTTGCCGCCCTGACAGCGCCATCTGGATCTGATTCCGCGGGTCGTTTTCGCGACGTCATCTTTCGCCGGTTAGTGCCTGTGCATCTTGTTTGGACGTAGAAAACAGGCTCTGGGCCAGAGGGCGTTGAATTCCTGGGAAAGGTGGGGGAGAATTTTGGAGGTCAAGAACAAAAAGTGATAGAATCGAAAACAATCGGTGACCCTTGGGTGAAGGGACAGACGCGCTGCGCTGGCTTACCTATGAATGAGTGTAACGGGAGGCTACGCGAGATTCGAGCGGGCGCCACGGGGCGGGATGCCACCTGGACCTTGTTGAGACAATGGTAGCAGCTCCAACTTTTGCTGGTTCCTGATGATCGGGACGTTCAGGGATGAGCGAGCAGGTCTGTCGTGATTCGAGCGGCTCGAACAGAGTATCCAGTCTCGAGAGGCGCTCTACCGATCGGTGCAGCAGGGAAAACTCTATCTAAGCTGCAAGGTGCGTAGGACTTGGGCAGAATTAGGATTTCGGATCACCAGGACCTCGAGGAGGGTGTTCGCTTTCCTCGATGCATCCGGCTTAAGGCGGATCTGCGACTTGTTACACAACATAAGAGGTTTGGCCCAGGGCGGATATTCGTAAGGATTGTAACTAACGCCTGGCGCTGGGGTAATCTCAGGGGTTAGAGGGCTACCGCCCGGGGATCCATTTCTACCACCAGTGAGCAAACACCAGAGCCGCTGATCTGGATGTTATCCATGATCCCGGCATGAAAAACCGTCTTCTACCGCTGTCACTCGACTTGAGCCCGACTTGAGGTTTCTGAGTGTGCACGACCCTTTGGTGCACGCAGCGGGTTGTTTGCTAGCAAAGTTGCGGGATGGATCTGAAACAGGGTTGGAGGGAGGGGAAGCGGCTTAGGTCTGCATGCCCGGGGCAACAACACCCGGGGGCTATTTTGACTGGGTCTCTTCTTGCTTAGCGACCCCTGAAGAGCCTCCAAATTCTTGGATTACGGAGCGCTGTGTACGAGTACGGATGTACCCAGCAGGACTGGACGGCACACTAGCGAGCGAGAGCCCAACAAGACAGGATCTGGGAAGACGGGGGCAAATGCGGGAAAAATTGCCTCAGCATCGATAACCGAGCAGCAAGCGGGTCGCATGTGAGACGTCAGATCAACCTGTCCTCGTAAGCTGCGACGCAGCCGAGCATGTATGTAACAAATCTTTCCTGGGGCGGGTGACGGTGAAGCGGTCAACTTTGCATTGGGAATATGGCCGACAGGACGGTCATTCGTGAAAAGGCATGCAGGAAGATGTCGACAGGGTGATTGGATACCACATTGTTGTGACATATGTGATCGCCAGCAATGACAGACCGCATATGAGGCACCCACGAGACCGTTCCCGCCGTTGTGATTCTGGCTGCATTGTAAGAGTCATGGAGTGTTTGCTAGCAACAAATCCCGCCACGGGTTTGTACAAGCACCAGTTCACCTGTCTGTGTACGCTCCACTTGTGCACGAGTGGCGGATGAGTCTCCAGGACCAGAGGCAGCCTTCGCAAATATCTCGCTCGACTTCGGCCCCATGTTTGTATTGATACCCAATCCAGCTTCGACGCTGATGCGACCGTTACGGAGAGGGCACATCAACCGCCTTGGGCGCTGATCTGCATGCACTCCCCGCCCACACCTCGCACCTGCGC
Organism: Phialophora verrucosa; assembly: GCA_002099365.1. Lineage (NCBI taxonomy): Eukaryota > Fungi > Ascomycota > Eurotiomycetes > Chaetothyriales > Herpotrichiellaceae > Phialophora > Phialophora verrucosa. The sequence goes on along the minus strand of MSED01000009.1, from coordinate 2,065,709 downwards.
CGTCATGCACATGCGACATGTCATAATCACCCAAGAGAGATCCCAGATTCAACTTGTTCTATTACCCTGCATTCGCACCGTTTCAAGTATACCTGCTGCAACCAACGGCTGTCATGACCGCGCTACTGGTCCAGCTTGTTCTACGGAGTCTGTTCAATGGGAATAACCGAGCAGTGGATCATAGCTTAGATGTTCAAGCGTAATCTGTGATGTACTCAAGGTATGAGGAATCGCTTGACCAGGCTGTACATAATAATCGCACCAAGTTATTGAACGGCCTCCTCTCCAGATGCTCGTAGAGGAGAAAATGAACATTGTAGTATAAACAATGAATTCATGGCAAGGCACTCCTCCGATGCATATTCCCATTTTGCATTTTGTCTGACCGTCGACGCCTGTGACGCCCGTAACACCTTCCGGCAATCTTGGCCCTCTGGACACAAGCGCCAACCGGCCAATCTCACGTATCTAGCTTCCATACCGAGTACCCTCCTATTCAATGCCAGGGTGAGAAGGCAATTGACCATCGGCCAACTCGATAAAATACTCCTTTGAGCGTACGATCTTTTCGGGCCCTCTCAGATATAACTAGAGACAAGACCGGTGGATCTCGTGAACTCTGGTCGCAGTGTTTTGACAGACAAGCCTCTTCGCATTTGGGTGGTCTTGTATGAGAGGGCGTCGGCCCTGTCTTTATCTCGACTCGTCGGTTTCAAATCACGTTCAGAGGCTCAAGCGATCTAGACTGCGGACTCTTCTCCCAGTTCCACCAGTCACCAGCCCCAATTTGTAGAATGTCTCTTCGCCAGCAGCGTTCCGGCCACCAATGTACCACTTCTCGGGGCCCAGTGCATCTATAAATCCTCCCGACGAGTTCGAGCTGTCGCTGCCGCGCCGTTGCCGGCCCCTCGTCATTGGAGTCGAAGCACCCGGTGGGGATATTGACAGGTTAGGATTGGCGTGTGCAGGGTGAGAGGTGGGTGAAGTCGTCCCTGGTGATCGCGACAGAGGAGTGGCATATCTGTGTGAAGTCGGATTCGATGAGAATGGCAGAGGATTTGTGGCATTAGCTTTGGCTTGCGCTTGTTGTGATGGGGTCGTGGTCTCCACAGGAGCCTTTGTAGTGATGGTTCTTGCCCCAGATGAGGTCACCGTCGCAATGGTCGTGGAAACGTGTGCAGCAGCGACGAGCGAGGCCGATGCCGCTGCATCGTATGCCGGACTGGATTTGGCCTGAAACGTCGGGTTCGTCCTTGCTCTGAAGGTGGAGAAGAAATTGGCGAAGAAGGGCCGGTTGGTGGGCATACTGACTGTCAATCCGGCTATCTGGCGGGCGCGCCAGATGGCACAGGCACAATGATGTTGCCTTGGGACCTGGGTGAGGTCTTATACGAGGTTCTTGATACTCTCAACCGATTAGGAATCTATGGGCACAGGCTGCGATAGGCTTGAAACGGCCTGCCCCTGTACTTTGTCCGCTCTCTTCCGTAATGGCTCTCCGCACCTTTTACCCTCTTGTGTCTGGTTTGGAGATCATGTGCGTCGCGAAGGTCAATCAGAACGGAGCGGGAAGCGCCTTGCAGTCTGCCACGGCTAGACTGGGCTCGAGATCGTGGGGATGTGCTCAGCAGCGTGCAGCACGAACAACCCAACGTCGCCGTTGCGGGTCCGGGTTCGGATTCCGAAATGCAGCACGGCTGGTCGAGGCTTGTTTCTGAGTCTGATCAACGTCGAGGCTCAACACAGTGGGAGAGGGCAGTCCGCCGGCATCAGTGGGACAGCAGAGGACGTTGGTATGAATCATGGTGAACGAAGAGAAGAGCTGTGGGCCATATCGTCACTTGCAGACAGTGACCATCGGGCGATGATGGAACGAGGAACAAACCGGGGGCGTTTCGAAGCGAGCAGCCTGGCGCATGAGGTGAGGTAAGAGGTGAACATATCCCGCTGATGTGATTGGCTGCTCGATCTGCTGCTTCCTCGGCTTGTTTATCCACGTTTCGTTGCAACCTTAGATCTCAGCCCACCAATAAACATCAGACGAGCACTTCGAACGAGTATCAGTTCAGTTCATAGGACGGAGTGCGTGTAGTCTATCATTTTCTGGTCGTTTGCAGCCAACGAGACCAGTCGCAGAACAGCTCCGGTTGCCCAGGAGGTGTGAACCGTACAAACAAGACTAGTCGCTGGATCATAAAACACCCTAGGTCTCGGAGGATCCAAAGGGCTTCCTTTTGAACACCATTGTCCTGCCTGAAGTATGCCCGGGACAGCCGTCGGCTTGTAGTGGGTATAGATACGTCAGGCATTAAGGCCTGCAACAGAAGCCATTTCTCCTGCGTCCATATCACGGGTCGTTCACCGGTCCATCATCGTCGTGCCAAACTTGCTCGGTCCATACCCTGCAGATGAAAGCAAAATATGAGAGCTCCGATACCGTCCATACGAGCTTTGAAATGCCTCTGATATGCAGTTGGTCACAATGACAATGCTCTCGGCATTTATAGTCTTCGTAACAAGCGCCACTAATCATCGTCCTCGTGATTAAATTCAAGAATCTGGTCGAGTTAGTCATGGCCACACCATAATCAGATATCGCAGAGCCATACCATGTTGTTCCAATTGCCGCCGTGCGATGTGACTGCACTGGGACCCATGTTCTCAAAGCCAAGCCCTCTGTAGAATGGGACGAGATGATCATGGGCAAGTAAGGCTATCCGGTCGGCGATCTTGGCATCTTTCATACGTTGAATGTACGACTTCATCAGCACAGAACCCAGCCCCATTCTCTGGAACTCGGGTGCAACAGCCAAGGAATGCACGCAGATGGTACCACCCAGGTCCTGATGGCCCAGAGGCTCCTCGTCGTCGCTGGTCGGCAGCGAAGATCTTCTCGTCCTCCAGTTTGAGGGAATGCCCATTGAAGCCTCGGTGACGCCAGGCGCGGGAGTCCTTGTTGAGACAATATGCGCAATCAGTCGTCGCTGAGCGGGCTTTGACGAATCCTTCAATTCGGCTCTTGTGGGTTGAGTAAAGAGACCAAGGCTCAACTCAGGACATCGAGTGAGTCGGTATTGAAACTAGACGAAAAGACGTTAGTCAAGTGATGCAAATCGTGAAAGTAGCATATTGGAGAGGTTGAGCTTGTGAAGGTTATAGGGGCTGTACCTTTTCCCGGGTTGCTCTCTCTTCGGGTGGGAACGCCTCTTCTTCGAGTGAGGTGCATTGGTCTACATCCGATACCGACAATGCTTGGTTCTCGGGGTGAAGATGATCCCACTTGTGCGAGGAACCGCGTCGGCGCTGCCCCAGCCTCCCTGTAAGCATATTCAATAACGGATGGTTGGCCATGATGTCGTGCTCGTCTTCCGAGTCTTCGTCCTCTTCGGGCGCTTCCTCAGCTTTGTCGGAGTGACTGAGGCGCTGAAGATCTAAAGATTCAGAAGACGGTTTCTGGGGTGGCGCGGCAGCGTCCGAGTCACTATCTTGCATTTCCACGTCGTCGGATTGAATGTCGACGAAGCCATCTTCGTCTTGTGAGGGCTGACCGCTTCGGGAGTCTAACTTGGCAGACGTCGGATTCGCTGACCCGTCTGATTGGCTCGATCTATCCTGGCTTGGGGGCATGCTGAATGGGCGGACCACGAATCAATTGGGTAAACAAAGCCGCCTGGATGCCTGCGCAATAGCTGTTTTCTAGCGGGATTCGGGCAGCTGAGGCTGGATCGGTTGACTGATGGCTGCCGAAGACTGAACAACTGGGTGAGAACGCTAATCGTATCTTTGAAGGGGAGGAGTGTTGGAAAGCAGGAAAATTGCAATGATGGCTCTAACGAAAATTCGATTTGCCTCTGATCGAAGTCGGACTAGTGGATCAGAGTCAGAGTAACTCGTAGAGCAGCTGCCACGGTCCACTGCAGGCCAACTGATAGTGGGAAAAGAGTTTAGAGCTGTGCTATTAAATTCACTCATGAATAAAGCAGAACGAGATTTTTGGGAATGCGAACATTCACGCCTGGGTTTTCTGAGTGAGACGAAGAAGTTGGCCGTGGGCACGCGACCGCCTGGCTTTGCTTTGCGCCTCCGAGGCCGACAGCAGCCCACCACCGCCACTCTTTCGTTCCGTGGGGCCTCCCTAAGCAAGAAGCAACATTTGTGCTGTATCTACTAGTTATGCGAGATCACACAGTAGTATTCAGTACTATCTGCATGTGAACTCCTTCCTGCATTGCTCAGTTATCGGAAGAAAGCAGAACCTTGCAGGTCAGCTCCAGCAACCGTCCGTCACTGTTCCCGCCCCGTTATTTTAGGAATCGTTGAGACATAACCTTCCTCCAGGCTTGAGCGCGGCCAACCTGAAAGATCTAATATCGGTCAGTGGAAGCAAAACAAGAGTTCTGCCCCGCAAAGATCTCGCATGTTTCTCACGGAGAACCGAGTTTGCTGAACAGGAATGCCTTTTTGGCTGATGGAGCCGAATGCATATCATGGGCATGGGTCGCTTGTCCTAAGGGCCCCTCACTAGTAATATAGGCGAAGCGGAAAGGTGCGTCATCGCAACTTGTGCCTGGAGTAATTATTTCCACGAAGATCCAATTCTTCCATAAGGCGGTTTGCTTCATATACACGGTGATGAGAAATCACCTTTAAGGCGTGTCAGTCTCTTCACTATCATCATCCACAGATAGTTCTTTGCTCTACTTGCTGTTAGATCTCATATCCCAAACTATCATCCCGAATCTTACCTATTTATCTCATACAAGGCTCTGCTCAAGAACCGTTTGAATCTGAAGAGAGCCGCTATCATGTAAGTCCAGGCTGGTTGGCCACAGCTCAGAACTGACATCTCAACAGGCTCATCTCGATAAACATCGTCACCACCGATAGAGAGCTGCAGACGGACCTCCTCACCTACGATGTCGCCCCTGACATGACCCTCAACGATCTGAAGATGGTCGTCGAAGCCGAGACCAATGTTCCCCCCGTGGCTCAGATATTCCTCAAAGATGGAAGACCGGTCATAGACAACTCGGTAACTTTGGCTCAGTTTGGCGTTAACGAGGGGGATCTGATAGCCATGGCCATCAGTACCAACCCTCCAAGACGGCGACCCGCGGACGGGGCTTCCGGCGGCGAGTCATCAACCCAGAGAGCACGAAACGCTAGCGGCCAAGAGCAGGTGAGACTCCGAATTCTGGAAGACCGTGCTGTCAGAGCCGAAGTTGAGAGACAAGATCCGGAACTCGCTGCTGCGGCTCAGGATTCACAGAGATTCCACGATCTTTGGGAATCTAGACGAAGGCAAAACGAGCGATTGCAGGCGGAAAAGGATGAAAACATTGCACGGTTGGAGGCGGATCCATTCAATCTTGAAGCCCAGCAAAAGATCGAGGAAATGATCCGTGAAGAGCGTGTCGCAGAGAATATGCAAAAAGCTATGGAAGAGTTTCCTGAAGGTAAGCGCACACTGGCAAGGAGAAGAGGCATAGCTGACATTGCTCTCCAGCTTTCGGCAGGGTCACTATGCTGTACATCGACGTTGTTGTCAACGGCAACCCGATCAAAGCCTTCGTGGACTCGGGCGCACAAACTACCATCATGTCCCCCTCGGCCGCCGAACGATGTGGTATTCTGCGCCTGGTCGACAAACGATTCAGTGGTATGGCAAAGGGTGTCGGGACTGCTCAAATCCTGGGTCGGGTCCATTCAGCGGACATCCAAATCGGCCAGTACAATCTGGCGAGCAGTTTCACCGTCATGGAAGGCAAGGATGTGGATTTACTACTGGGACTAGACATGCTCAAGCGGCATCAAATGTGCATCGATCTCAAGAACAACTGTCTGAGGATCGAGAGTGATGAGATCCCCTTCCTACCCGAGAGCGAGATACCCAAGATGATGGAGGAAGTCCTGGAAAACGAGCCAAAGGTGGAAGGGCCTGGTGGAAGCACGATTGGCACAAAGACCGGAACTGTTATGCCCGGCACATCGGCATCATCGAGTGGTGCGCAAGGACAAGCGACAAGCCAAGCCACCGCTCAGTCATCCGCATCAACCGCCGCTGGCACAACTCCTGCCGCACCTACTTCAGGTCCTGGTAGCTTTGGACAGCCGCAACCAATTACAGCAGAGTCGATAGCACGAGTGACGGAGCTGGGTTTTTCACGAGAAGAAGCCATTGTAGCACTTCGACAAGCAAATGGCAATGTCGAACTCGCGATTTCATTGCTGCTTTAAAATGCATAGCAGGAAACAAGCGTGGCGTTTGGGCAAGGGGCATTCACGCACGACATGACTGGGAGCGTCGTCTTTCGCTTCGGAAGTGTTCACTCGTCTAGCATCTAGCGATGCATTTTTGATAGACCACGACTCGGGCATGCACTGCAGGGTCAAAGATAGGATCGAGAAAATAATGAGATACACAAGGCACAATGCCTTCACTGCAGACAGTCGCTCTTAACGAACATTCATATCGCCGGTGGTGTCACTTTTCGGTGACTTGGGTCGCCAAAAGTGTCGAGGTGCCAAGGCCGGAAATGATATCCAGAGTCCAACTCCGCTCCTGCTTCCTGCGCTTGAGCCTCGAGACATACTGCGGCTCAACTCACAGATCACCACATCAAGAGATCCCCGTCTAAATTGCGCGTCAATCCAACCTCTCCTGCGCTAGAGCATCCGCGCTCGGTGCAGATCCCCAGTCCAAGAAGACATGAACCGACCAGGTGGGTTTCCTCTTCCCTTGCCCACCGTTTTGATCCTCAAGCACTCTCGTGGCGAACATTTGGGTCGGAACCTGTCCATGGAACATGCGACTCCGGTGTCAGATGAGGCAAGCCTGTTCTGTGCCGGTCGAAAGAGGGGGGAACAATGCACGCAACGCAGGTATGGGAGGATGCGACCTCGAAGGGGCTGTGTGGTGCTTTTGGACAACCCGGAGCTCAAGCATGCATGCGCGCTTCAGAAGACACCACCTCTCCCACTGGGCACCGACTAGGCTTGGCTGTACTGCTTGAAATGCGGAGGTACGAGCGCAATGCGCTTGGTTAGTCGCAGGAACAGTCGGGATGGGGGTTGGCGATTCACGCCCAGTTGGTGACATGGGACTGCTCCAGAATAAGCCTGCTTTCGCGCCGAATCTTCCTCTTGGAGGATCTGAGCTCACAGAGGGTTTTGGGCATCGATTGGCATACGCGATCGATACGCTTCCTGATTTGGTAGTGTCACGGTTCCGAAATTCTTCTGGCAGCGGAAGGTCAAGATCAACACCCGTACTTCCAGCGGAGACGAGTTAGTTGCGTGCATTTCCGGCGCAAATTTGTCGTTCGGCTGGACGATCGCCTCATGGTTTCTGTTTTCGCGCTCGCGCATCCACGGGCTCTGAATGCTAACCGATTTGCCTTTAGGTCCCGGACGTCAACTGCCCGCGGTAAACAACATGAATCAACATACACAAAGTCGAACGGCAAATAGTAGCCGAGTTGTTGCGACGAAGCCTGGTATGGCTCTCACTCCTCCTGACAAGCACCAGTTGACAATAGCAAAAGGAGCTTGGGGTCAAAGTGGGCTTCCAGCACCAACGCAACAAGCACGAGATGCGATAGCACCGGACAGCTGGGCACAGGCTATGGGCTCCAGGCCGACCAACACACAACTCGATCTGTCCGCATCATCCTTCCCCAGTCTCAACAACGGCGGACTGCAATCGCAAAGCCATAATGTGGGTTCGAGTGCCTGGCAGACGGGTCCACCCCAAAACGAACAAGCACAGAGACAGCAGATTCAATCGACCCGGTCGCATATTGCCTCTCGACAGCAACAACCTGCTACGGGCCGAGACGGGTTTTATCCCACAGACACCTACTCGAGGAATGCGCCCATGGAGTTCCCTTCGGACACTGCCTCACAACCAGTGCGACGAGCAAGTCAGGCCCCTGGTGGACCCCCAGGATTAACTCAGCGGCAACCCAATCAGGGAGATAGCACGCCTCAAGATCCTAGTAGGGTCACTTCACCGTCAGGGCAGACACAAATCTGTAGGTCTCGTTTTCTACGGGACGTTATCGTTGCTGACGATATGTAGCTCGATCTCCCATATCCCAGAGCATCAATGCTGCCATAGGACAAGAAAGATTCCTGGGGCAGGACGGAAGATCGCAGCTTCAGGAGTCGCCGCCCCAATCGCTGGGTTTGCAATCGCGGGACATGTTTGGTGACCGGGAATCAAGACTGGATCATGATTCGGTTTTTGCCGGCATGACAGAAAAAGAGAAGTTCGGCATGAAGGGCTATGTGGCAGAGCAGGACAACGCAAGTCCGGCTATGAGGAGTCTGATGAGAGGAGTGGACTTGTCGACCTTGGGAATCAACATGGGATCTCAAGAACCGTTATTACAATCCTACCCTGGACCATGGGCCGAGCCGAATGCTGCCCCTCTACGACCCCTGGACTCAGAGTACACAATCCCGGACTGCTACACGGTAAAGAAGATCGCACCTCTGTCCAGTCGCATCACTGGTTTTGTGGATGAAACGCTTTTCTTCATCTTCTACACCATGCCGCGAGACTACATCCAGATGTTGGTGGCTCAAGAGCTGGTCGCCCGGAAATGGCGATATCACATGAGAGAAAAGCAGTGGCTTACCAGAGACGACGCATCACCCAGTCCGGTGCTGCTAGATGACAAGGTGAGCGAGCAGGGCTACTACATCTGGTGGGACACGAAACTCTGGAAGAAGGTTCGACGGATATACACGCTGAGATACGAGGATCTGGAAGAGCAACCCAGCATGGGCAATCGACCGATACACGCGGGCGCCATGGGTGCGATGTCTGGCGGCCTCAATGGAGGAATGGGCGTTGGCAATTTTAATGCCGTGCCGAGTCTGGAGAGGATGGCTGCAAGTGGGCGCGGCTTCTAAGCGATGGGTGACGGGCTCAGATGAGGTTTCGTAACCTCGCCGCCATCGCAGGCATTTCTTTGGGGGCCGCGCGTGCCTGATGGCCATGGCAATTTTCCGTGTGGCCAGACATGCAGAGTGCAAAGTCGAAATGCATTGATTTGATCTGCTCCCAATCGTCTTATTACCGTGGTAGATGCTTCGTTTTGACAGTAAAACGTGCCTTGAATGTGCCGTGAACAGAATCCGAGCGAAGCCGAACCGGGACCCGAGCTCCGTCGTGGTTGTGGTGGTGATGGTCGTCGTCGTTGTTGTCGTCCTAGTTGCCGTGTGGTGTGGTGATGATGATGGTGGTGGTTTCAATTATCCGAGACAAGAGCATCCAGCAGTTTTACGGCCTTCCGCTTGAGTTTGGGGTCCGTCCGCCTCCGTCTCATTGTCTTCATGCCCTCTTGCTTTGGTATTTACTTCTCGCTCATCTTTCTTGGGTCTCTTCAACTTGAATGACGTGCTTACTATCACTCCCCTCTCACTCCTGCCTTGAGGCTGCGGTCCCTCTAGCACGGCGACACCACATTCACCAATTCTTCATCGCCACTCAAACAATTCTCCAGCCATCACGTGATGTTGTTGTCCTCTTGGATCTCGGCATTCCGAAGCAAGCCTATTGCCGTGGAGAGCACTGAAACGGAAGGTACAGGGAATGCCTCGGAGCATGGGCAGACGCCTGTCGAGCACACCGACTTCGAGACTCTGGCCGACAGGGTGGAAGAACTGCGATGCGAACTGGACAGGGCTCGCGACATGTGTGAACAAGCAAACCTTGAATTCGACAGGTATCGCATCGAAATACACAGACTCAAATGCGCACTCGATGTGGAGCGGGATGCCTGCTCCAAAGCCCATAAAATGTTCATGAGAGAAAGCGAGCGTAACAAAGAACTCCAAAACCGAGAGAGGAATCTTCAAATCAGCTTGAGAAGGGAGACTATCTCTAACTCGCAGCTCCAAGCCCGGCTGAACACTGAGACTGCGTCACTCAAGGCTCTCACCAAGCATGCTCGAACCCAGGAGGAGAAGTTGATTGATACGCAGCTGGAGTTGGAGTATCTTAAGTGTACTACGAGTGTTGAACCTCCCTTGAGTCCTACAGTCGCTCTCGACAACCATGCTCCTCTGCCTGCACAACCGTTCGTGGTTGTCCTGGTGGACGGCGACGCGTACCATGTAAGTGCTGTTGCAAGAGGAGATGCGACGGGTCTTTGACACCAAGTAACTAGTGGGCTCCCGACATTTCCTACAATGACTGCCCCTCGGGGGCAGCGTCGGCGTGCAACAATCTCGATGGCTCGGGCCCAGGTGCTATGGCCGCCACGCGGATCCGGAACGAAGTGACCAAGTATATCCTGAGCCAGCACGGGACTATCCCAGTGACGGCCAAGATCATTACCCGTGTGTTCTGTAACTTTTCAAGCCGGCCAGGGCTGATGACAAATTTCCGAAAGAGCGGGCCAGCACTACTCAGTCTGGCGGAATTCGCGGTCCAGTTCACCGAGAAGCTGCCTTTATTTGACTTCTTCGACGCAGGCAGGGGAAAGGAGAGGGCGGACGACAAAATCAGAGGCAAGGCTGTCGCTTTCCCCAATGGCTACACGTCTCGAACAGTTACTGACTTGTCCGTTTTCGTTTCGCTGCAGAGAACTTCCATCTCTTCCTCTCGACGCCCAATTGTCATGCCGTGTTCGTCGCCGCCTGTCTCGACAACGGCTTCGCCCGCATGCTCGAGCAATACAGTGATCATCCATCGGCGCGGCAGAAGATTGCCCTCGTCTCACCGGGCTACGTCGCTCTCGAGATCCAACGACTCTGTCTCCGCGAGATCGAGTGGCCCAGTGTTTTCGCCAAGCGGGCGCCGCCGCCGGACGTGGCGGTCAAGCACGCAAGAGAGAAGGCGAAGGTGCAGAAACAGAGGGCCCGTGCGCAAAGAAGTGTGTCCACGCCTGTTGTGAGCGGTGGAAGTCCTACCTCGAATGTGCATCCGAAGCTGTTGGATATGGTGCCTGCGTGGAATGTGAATGCCGCAATGATGAGGGCGTCGAGCGGTGTGGGCTTCCGGGTTGCCCTGAACCCTGCAGCATTGGAGCCTCGGCATGTGATGGAGACAATCGAACGTCCCGAGGAGATTGACTGACGATGTCGTGGGATGGAGCTGGAGACCGAGTATGGCGTCCGATCGAGCAAGGCTGAGTGAGATAATACGGTACGTGTGCATGTGTGCAACCGAGTCGTGGCGGACAAGAGCGCTGTGCAGAAGTCCATTTCCCTGCATATCATATCATCTTGCAACATGCCATATCATACGGGCAGGGGAGTTATGATTATGGTCTTCGCATTGTAGACGACGACCTTCCTCCTCAAATCAGAGATACTCGTACTCGAAAACGGTTGTCGATATATCACCACCCGCACCACCCCCGGCCCTGATAATGCCCGTTAGCTGTGCCTCCTTGTTCATTTCCCTCCTTCTCCTCTCCTCCCAGGCCCAAGTCCACGCCCACGCCCACGCCCAGGACCCCAACCACCATCTAAACAACCGGGATGATGATCCCTCTCACTGGCCCGATCGCGACTCTGACCACTCCGCAGACCCCATCCCCCTCTCGACGCGCGAGCACTGGATGCGCCGGGCGGTGGGGTCCCTGGCCGACCTCAACGACGGGTCGCCATGTCCGTTCGCGGCGTTCGGATGCGTGATTGTCAACCATTCCGCCGTTGCGACAGGGAGGGGCGGCGTCGCGGATGTGGAATTGGGAGTCGAGCTGGGGAGCGAGGTGTGTGTTGGGGCGAATGCGATTGTGAAGGGGGGCAATCCGACGCTGCATGGTGAGTTTGTGTCAGTGGTGTGCTTTTTTATTTTATGAACTTGTCTTTCGTCTGTCCGTCTGTCTGTCTGTGTGACTGCATGGATTATTTCATTGTCGGCTTTGTGGTCGGCGAGTGCTGGGTGATAAATCAGATGAGATGGATGAGATGGGAATTGAAATGCGCTTCGTGCTTGGTCCTTCCCCCTGTCTCTTGCGAGCGAGAGGTCCAACGAAAGGGGAGAGGACGGGGAGCGGATTCTTTGATCATGGCATTGTAGCGCAGGCGTTCGAACACCTTACCACTCTCCCATCTTCTTCAGCCCCCTTTGTTCTTGATTCATTCGCCCACCGGGCACGTCACTCGATCCCACACCTGAAGAAACTTGCAAAGCATACGAATAGACAGACAGACGAGACCGCCACTAACCACCCGAATCCCTGACGTACGTATAGGCGAAGTCGCCGCCATAAACAACTGCACTGCAATCCTCACCGATCCCGAGGGCAAATATAAACTCACAGGCCCGGAGGCGCTCAAGGCCCTAGGCGATCTGAGTCTATATACCACGGCGGAGGCGTGTCCTATGGTAAGAGCTTCACCCCCCGCCCCGGCCAATGTCCTTGTGGATATGCTCGTACCGTTTGATCGACCTCCTCCCCCTTTCCCACTCAATGCGGATCTCTCACGGTTTCCAAGCACTGAACGTTGATTCCCATTGAACCCGACTCGACTCTAACTCGGCCGCGCCACTAGTGCTCCTCCGCCATCCTCTACGGCGGCTTCAAGGAATACATCTTCTCGACGTCGATCCCGACGCTCCAGTCGCACGGGTGGCCTCAGATCGCGATCCGGTCGACCGAGATCTTCGCCCGCAGCGTGGGCAGGTTGTCGGCGCATCGGACGCGGATCGTGGGCGATGTGTTGGCGAACGAGACGGAGGGGTTGTTCACCTGGCAGTTTGGGAACGAGGCCGAGGCGGCGTGTCCGCGAGGGTGTGTGAGGGAGGGCGGCGCCGCCGGAGGACACGGGGGTTGTGTGAAGGCCGGGGGAGAGCAGGTGGGGATGGATGCCAAGAAGGACGAGCTGTGAAGAAAGGAAGGAGGTGGTGGTGGTGGTGAGGAGTTGCTCGTACGGAGTACTGTAGGCTGGATGGTCATTACGGTAGTGTAACTACGCAACAGTACTGTCCATCTCGGGGCTTGTAAGCTTTGCTCCTTACATGCTGATCTCACCCCTTCGTGGGATGGGGATGAAGCGGGAATGGAAGCTCGAGGAAGGATAAGTCGTATGTTTGCCATTAGTGTGGCCTAGAAAGGACCGAACTTGTCATATTGCCGCCATGCCTCCTCGGGCGTGGAGGCGTTCCACTCTGGGATGAGAGACGAAGGACTAGGGATTACTTTACATACACGACTTCTGGGCGACCACTCCGCAGAATCACTTGTAGCATTGAGAATCACGCGCCTCCACACGACGTCCATGCGCTGCTGTCGTCATAACGTGACAACAAGCTTCTTCGCGCTGACACCCTTCATGTGCACATCCAGGGCGTGCTGGATCTTTTCCAGACCATGGCCCACGATTTCGGGTTCCGGAGCAGCAACAAAGGACCCGTCGGCCAATGCCTGTGGGAGGAACCGCTCGTATATCGAAGGCCCGACCTCGTTGTCGACGAGAGTATCTCCGAATATGAACTGGCTTCGGACGCCGTACCTCTTCGCCTTGATCCATAGGGATGCCATACCGGAAAGGTAGGTATATGCAATGGTCGGCATGACGAACCGTTTGGGCAGGTTCATGGGATCTAGCGGATAGGTGGCCATGGAGAGGACCCTGTCGCCCTTGCACGACCCGAGGATGTTGAGGCACGCTTCCGCTGCGCCCTGCCCGATCGAGATTGCCCCGGCAATGGTTCGGGCCCGAAATGCCTTCTTGATGTCCTGCACCACGGTCGCGCTGTGGTAGTCGAACGCTGCAACCGCGCCGAGTCGCTTGACCAAGTCGAAATTGCGTGGTGAACATGTAGTGATGACGTCGTATCCAGCTGCAGTGGCAAGCTGGATTGCGTTGGCTCCCACACTGGTCGAACCTCCCCAGACGAGGACCGTTTTGCCCGTCGACTTTGCCGCCGGGGACGAGGGAAATTGCAACGCGAGCTGATCGGTTTGGAAGAGCGCGCAAGCGGCGGTCGATAGCCCCAGAGGAATCACCGCCGCGTTCTCGTACGATAGGCTGTTGGGGATAGGCGACGACATGTGCGCCAACAGGTTGACATACTTCTGAAACCCACACAGAGCCGGGGAGTTATGCTTCTTGGCCAGGCCGATGGAGTGGCCGACCACACGATCGCCAACCTTGAACCTTGTGACGTCCTTGCCGACCTCGACCACTTCTCCAGCAACATCGCTTCCCAGAATGATCGGATATTTCACCCAGTCGTACAGCAGGTCGCCGACGGTCTGCTTAATGAAGTCCAGTGGGTTTGTAGCGACAGCAAGGTTTTTGATCGTGATCTGGCCGGGACCTGGTTGTGTGTACGCCGCGGGTTTGACTTCCAGAGGTGACTGTTTGGCGGAAACCAAGTAAGCCGCTCGATTGGAGGGTGCCATGTGCGATGCGAGGAGGGAGACCGCAGGTCAGCTAATCACGGTGTTATTGGCTTGGCTCGAGGTACGATGTCTGGCGTGAGTGGTTTTCGCCTGAGTCTTGTGTCACGGGCTGCGTTCAAATGCAATATGTTAATGGGCGCCATTTTCCAAGCAGGGAACGTTTGTTGTTATATGTATCCCTTCTCAAAGTGCCAGCAGTTCAAAGGAGTGTAGGCGCTCAACTTGACCATCCGACCTTCCATCATCCGATCCTCCGACAAAACAAGTGTCCCGTTTATTCGCACGGACTCAAGCCCTTTGTTCCGATCGCAGAAGGCCTGTGCCTCACGACTGACATCATGTTTTATTGTTGTGATCGGGAGCGAGCTGAGTGCTTTGCCTAGCTGATATCTGCCGCGTGCGTTGGATACAGGGACACTCGGCCAAATTCCAGTTCCGGACTTTAAGCATTGAGAGATGATGATGCGATGATTCTGCACGATACTGGGAGACATTGTGACACTGTACATAACTAGACGAGTGCACGTGCTGTCGATGTTCATGCCCAGGCGTGCCGGGACAAGCCTAGGCTTCCCCGCGCCGAGAGGTCAGGCGGTGCAGGCTTAACTAAAGCTGTGCCTGCAGTGACGATCGGGCTAAGCTTAATGTGGCGCAGGCGTTGGACAGCAACAGCAACAGGCTTCATTGTCATACGTGCTTCTTTTGACCTTGCCTCTCTCTTCATCAACCTCTGTAAGCAATCATCTCTTTTGCAGCGAGTGACTATGGCATCTCCTCCGCCCTATGAGCATTGCCGTCACCAAAAAGAAACCACTCCGCTGCTCCGAGATGAAGAAAACAGTCCACCTGCTGTAGGGGCTTGCTGCCGGTGCTGCGAGGAGCGACGGCGTGAAGAACATGTTCCTTGGCCTCTCCGCGTCATCCCTTTCACTATCGCATTGGGTTTACTCTGCTGGTTTATGTGGGATATTCCACCGTTTGTTGAATGGAGAGAAAGCCTGGCACACCATGAGGATGGCCGTTTTCGAGGTATGCCGCTCTTCGAGCCAGATGATTCTGTGCAGGGCCTAACGTTTGGAAGGTTACGGCGAAGAACTGAACCCCAACGAAGCCAACATCTGTCTGACTCCTGCATGCGTCCACGCTTCTTCGGAGCTGCTGTACAACCTCCACCCGGACTACAAGAACATCGACCCGTGTACCAACTTCGAGGAGCTGGTTTGTGGAGGCTGGCGGGACCGCCATGATCTTCGTCCAGACCAGGGTGATGCCTTCACAGGCACCATCATGTCCGAGAACTCCCAGACCCTGTTACGCCACATCCTCGAAGCTCCGTATCCAGGCGACTCGGCGGTATGTTCGTCAGCAGGTGTTTGCTGCAGAGCGTCGATGCTAACCCACACTTCAGCATTCTTATTTCTCGCCTCGTCGCCTGGATAGTGCCGGCAGTTCTGCTGACAAGGACAACTTCGATAAGCTCAAAGCAGCTTACGACGCTTGTTTGAACGAGGATATAATCAAAAAGCTCGGTGTTGCTCCCCTGCTCGAAATTCTCAACGAGACGTCGAAGCATTTCTCTTCGGGCGACCTCTCTTCCGCAGTATTACACGCGCTCAAGACCGGACAGTCCAGCTTGATCTCTGCTGGCACCGGTGCAGATGACAAGGATCCCGACACCGTAGTTGTATCCGTCTCGGCTCCATGGAGCGTTGGCTTACCTGCCAAAGAGCTGTACGAGGACGAGAAAATCCTACAGAAGTACGAAGACACCATTTCAGAGGTCTTTTCTTCCCTCCGGTCGCACCACGGAGCCCTACAACACGTCGATCCTCGTGCACTGGTGGCGTTCGAGAAGAAGGTTGCAGCAGCCACCCCGGATGCAGAAGATCGTGACGATGTCACTGTGAGTTGGATACAGCCTGCTGAGTCTCACGTCTCTGACATTTGCAGAAATACTACAACCCCATGTCACTGAAGGATGCGGAGGCTCTAGCACCAGAGCTGAAGCTCTCAAAAGTCCTTCACGAGCTTGTGCCGTCGGGTTACACGCCCAATCGCATCATTGTCATGGCGCCACAGTACCTCAAAGACTTCAGCAAGCTGGTGTCCGCCACATCGAAAGAGACGTTGCACGCATATTTCCTATGGAAGACCATCCAGTCATATTACAGTTTCATTGAGGCGGATGCAGTTGTCCCTATCGAACGGTTTCAAAACGAATTATCAGGCCAGGTACGTTTGCGGTTTCGACATTGGCCCCAAATGCTGACGTCTCCCAGGACCCAGACACGAAGCCAGAACGTTGGAGGAAATGTGTCCGTGACGTTGACTCTGGACTCGGCTGGATTCTGAGCCGCTTCTTCGTCGAAAAAGCCTTCTCGGCCGAGGCAAAGGCATTTGGTGATCAGATCGTGACCGATATCAAGGATCAGTTCGTCGAAAAGCTCAAGGTCACTGAGTGGATGGAGAAAGAGGTCATCGACCTGGCAATCTCAAAGGTCCACAACATCGTCCAGAAGATTGGATACCCTGACAAGGTATACCAGTCCCGAGACCCTTACGTACCGGTGGACTTAAGCTGATATTTACCGTGGCAGAGCCCCAACATCCTTGACCCTGAGAAGTTGAAGAAGCATTACGCTTCAGTCAACATCAACTCAACAACGTATTTCGAAAACGCAGTGTCGCTCGTTCAAAACGAGGTCAAGGAGGAATGGGCTGCTCTCGGCAAGCCTGTTGACCGGGATCAATGGGATATGACCGTACCCACGGTCAATGCGTACTACAATCCACCGGGCAACGAAATTGTCTTCCCAGCAGGAATCATGCAGTTCCCGGTCTTCGACGTAAACGTGCCTCAATACCTGTCCTACGGTGCCTTCGGCTCTGTCTCCGGCCACGAGCTCTCCCATGCGTTCGACTCCACAGGCCGGCACTACGATCAGAATGGCAACTTCACGGACTGGTGGACCGAAAAGACGGTGGAGAATTTCAAGACACGAGCCGAGTGCTTCGTCGAGCAGTACGCCAATTTTACAGTCGAGGGCCCGGATGGTAAACCTCTGCACGTCAATGGGCGACTGACACTGGGCGAGAACATTGCCGACGCCGGTGGACTCGCTGCTGCGTTCAAAGCATGGCAAAGACGGGCGGCAGAGAAGCCCAACCAAGACCTTCCCGGGTTGGACTTCTTCTCACAGGAGCAGCTCTTCTTTGTCAACTATGCCAATTGGTGGTGTGGGAAGACCCGGAAGGAGACGGCTATCCAGAGGATCTACCTGGACCCACACGCGCCCAAGTTTGCGAGGATCTTGGGAACCATGGCCAACTCGAGGGATTTTAGGGAGAGTTTCCAATGTAAGGAGAAGAAGCCGGTCTGTGAGTTGTGGTGAGCAAAAGGTGCCAACTACTGCTGCTACTGCCCGCCATCAAAGGTGAAATTGAATCTTTTTCGTATGTTATTAGCATTACGGGCAAGGGTTAAAAGTATTCCCAGGGAATTCTGAGCTTGCCATCCATATACATCTTGCTGCCGCTCTCCCCGTGCTGAGTGCGCGCAGCTATCCTTGAGCTGGATACTCTAATGTCCCTCTTCGTGTAATTATACCGGGGTTTCGCGTCCTTTATGGCACTGCCTTTCCACCACGGCCGACCATTTCAGTCCTCAGAGACGATACAATCACCGGTGACAGCACACCCGACGCCCCCATCACCCGAAGACGCGACTATCCACCTCTTAAACCCCTCAACAGCCGACTGTGCCGCAGACCAGAACTCCTTCGACCTCCTTACCCGCCCTTGCTCGAGCCGGCACAATGGTGTTCTACCACCCTCCTCTCTGCACGCAACGTCCGGGCTGTACGTGATCCGGACCGAGACATGTGCTTGATCCACTGGCGATATTACGAACATGTCGGCAGCCTGCCGTTCAGACCTCTCAACGTGGACTGCTCGTATGGTCCGTTTCATCGTTGCGTGGGATAGATCGTGGCAGGCGGCTGATACAGGGAGCGGAAAGGTGAGCTCCTTCCTTTGATATGGATGCTCTTCGGGAGGTTTCGTTGCGCCGGGGATCGAGATCCGGACGCCCGGGAGTCGTCGAATGAATCCTTGATTGATAACCCACTGACGGACGAGAAATTGGGTTCCTGAGTGTGGGAAGGGATTTGTGTCAGGCCCGGGTGTTTCGTCTTGCGGACCACTGGATCGATTGTCGCTGTCCGTCCGTTCACCCTTCTCTCTCGCGTTCGCAAAGTCGATCGAGTTACTGCCACTCGGTCGTTATGACGGACAAGTAGTTCTGGCGTGGAATCTAGATTCTGGACTCATTCGACGGAAACGCAGCTCGAAGCTCGCGAACAGCTTCCTTGGCTACGAATCTAGGATCCTTGCTCACTCCAAGTCTGACTCTGGCCCGCGCAACCTTCGAGACAGTGAGTGTGGGTGTGAGCGTGAGTGTGAGTGCGCCTTCAGATGCCGAAACCCGCACGACTTGTCCTCGTTGTTCCTGTGTCCGTCCCTCTCTTGCGAATCGTTAAAGAGGAAAGAAGGACTCACTCAGAACCCGCATCCCATCAGAATCGAAATCAGAGTGGAATCAAACCCCCATTCAGGCCGCTCGGTCAACATGTATGTGTAATGTGTATGTGTGTATGTGCGGGTGGGTATCCCGTGTCCCTCGCCCGTTCTGTGTGTATGGATGGTAAGGCTTATCGCTCGAACGCCTCTCGCATTGCCTCGCAACTGCTCGCAGATCGGATGTGAACCGTCAAAACCGTGCAGGCGCTGGTGTGTGCTCATGTGCGTGTGCTGACCGAACCTATCGGCGTCCCTGTAGTTAATACCATATCTCGTCGTTTTGCTGGGCGTGAGATTCTAAGATCTTACACTGTCCACACACACCCCCTCTCTCAACCACTTACACAGCGAACCTCCCCTACTAGCAGAATACTGGTGTGAGGGACTCGCAGTGACCCGTGATTTGGTTTGAGCCTGTGGGCTCTGATGACTGTTCCGCCTCTTCCCGTTGCGTGTCTCTCTCGACTCGTCATCACCGCTCGTTAATTACCCTTACCTGTCCCGGGGGTCTTGTGTTTGATTATGCTGTGCGCAGCAGACACGTACTGTATTGTTCCTTGGCTGGGATTGGGTCAATTAGGATACTTCACGGCTAAGCAATTCCAGCAGGTCCTGCAGGTGGTCGTTGGAAATTTTGCAAGGCCCTATGTATGGCCTGACGTCGCGTGTGCTTCAGTTGCTCAAAGCGATCCATGCCATCACCAAGGAGGAAAGGACCCTACCCCGCCCTTCAGGACAACGATCTCATTACGGTGGTTTAAAAAATAACTAAGGAAAACTTTCCAAGGAAAAGTGACAGCCCGATTGGGTATCAGTGTCTTTGTTGATCCGAAGGAGATGGATTCGGAAGGTGGCGACGAGGTACTGGGCGTTCTCGTGGATCGCCTCACTCGTCGGGTTGGGTTGATGGAAGATGGGGACACCACGCTGCCTCATGTACACCTTGCATGGTCCTTACTTTACCACGAGCATTCCGGGTGCAACGAGCGGGACATCACATTCAGTTATTGAGTATGGGTGATGGTCGAAGACACGCTGTAAGGAAGTAGGTAAGTGGTCTCTGCCACTCGGTCAGTTGGCCCAGCGCGCAGGAGGGAACGTTTTGAAAGGTCAGATTCGTGTATGTCTTCAGGAACCGTGCTTGCAGCAACGGCCCTCTCTCTGATGCTGATGCTGATGCTGGCGCTGGCGCTGGCGACCAACCAGCAACCGCACGCCTCTTCCACCGCTGGCATACACAGTGTGTTTCACCTCTCCGCCGCGCTCATCGACGGCCCAACCACCCCGCCACTCGTCTCCACAGCTTCCTCTTCTTCCTCCTCCCTCCCTCCGCCTCGAAGGCCTCTCGCTCCAGGTTGAAGGCCTGGCGCGCCTCCTCCAGCGCGGCCTTCTCGCGCTCGAGCTCCGCCTTGGCGTCCTCGAACTCGTGCTTCTCGCGTCGGAAGGCCGCCATCGCCACGGACAGGTCGTGCGTGTTCTGCCAGTACCCGTCCGTGGCGGTGCGGAGGGCCTCCCGCGCGTTCCGCATCGATGCCAACACGCCCCGTCGTTCGTGCTCGAACGCTCTCCGCCCGGCCTCGAGGTCGGCCACCTCTCGCTCCAGCTTCTCTTCGGCGTCTCTCAGCTCGGATATCATGATTAATTGGACGATATCGTCTGTTGTGGGCGCTGGAGCCGATGCTCGTGCAATGGCGCTGGAGGAGGGTCTTGAAATTTCTGATGATTGTGATGTAGATGTTGAGGGCTCGTTCGTCCCGTTGTCGCCGTTGCTGTTGCTGTTGTTGCTGTTGTTGATGTTGTTGCTGCTGTTGCTGTTGTTGCCACCCTGCAGGACGCCCAGACTCGACGCGTTGTGGCCTTGATCAACCGCCGCAATGAGGGCGGCACAGGTCTCGCACAGGTCGTCGGTGTTGACGAGGCGGAGGTCTGAAGGTGAGGAACTGGTGCGTGCAAAAGAAGCCATTTCTGCGGCGGAAAGATCAACGCTCTACCAAAGAGAGGAGCAAAAAAGAACGGTTCGTGGTTGTGCGCTGCGAAGGACTGGTGAGATAAATTCGAGGAGAAGCGTAGAGACGAATGTGCGATTGTGAATATGTGAATGAGTGCGCAGATGGTGAATGGTGTGGACACCCTAGACACTGCCGCACCTTGTAAACAATAACATTGTACAAAGATCAAATTGATTGTTTGCCTGGGCGTGCTCATCATCGGATCCGGTTCAAGCACCAGTTCTTTATAAGCATGATCATATCCGTGTCCTGTCCTGTCCTTAGGACTTGTTGTGGATGGTACTCGGGGCCATAGAATTTTGACATAGCACTTCTTGAAAAGTGTAATGTGTGCAGCACTCTTCGGAAAGTGTGAGGTGTATAGCACTCTTCCGAAAGTGTAATGCATATAGTACTCCTTGGAAAGTGTAATGTCGACGAACAGCATCTGAAGTTGTTCAACATCAGACAGGACCGACGTGTCCCCTGCGTGGCCATCTCATAATCCTCATACCCATACCTTCAGCCTGGTCCCCCTGTCCGATCGTGCGCTTCCCATAGAGGGTATCATCGATGGGCCTGGTTGAACACGGTTGCACATGGAGTGACATGTAAAAAGTCCTCCTTGACGTATATCCTGGGTTTTGTCGATGGCGTAAACCACTCCTCCATGCTGGTTGACGGCAATTTGTACTTTTGACTAGGCGACGGGTTCCTTTCTCAAAGTGACGCTCGGCTTGCCAGACTTCTACCGATCGCCAGTAGCCAGCATCCACTGGCAACCACGTGTGTGGCTATTAAGAGAATCTTTAGTTCGATATGAGCAGGCTGTCGTGGACGGACAGTTGTTAGTCCCGCCTCCCTGAGCTGGTCAGCAGAGACTCTACCTC
The DNA here is from genome assembly GCA_002099365.1 of Phialophora verrucosa. NCBI lineage: Eukaryota > Fungi > Ascomycota > Eurotiomycetes > Chaetothyriales > Herpotrichiellaceae > Phialophora > Phialophora verrucosa. The sequence goes on along the minus strand of MSED01000009.1, from coordinate 2,043,881 downwards.
AGGTCGTGAATGTGCCCGCTTGACGCTATTTTGCAGACTCTCTTGGCTTGGGGATCTTGAACCGCACATCAACGTCGGCCTGGCCTACAGGGATAGGATTCGACTTCTCATCGAACAACGTTCTTTCAAAGAAGCGGACATTTCCCTCGTGATCAGCCAGCACGATTGTCTGCTTTTGGGTGCCGTAAAGGCCGCTGATGCCGAGCTGCTGAGCCTTACTTGAGCCATTGACAGCTGGAGACCCAGTCCGGATGGGTGTGTTGTGGCCGATAACGTCAACCTTCTCATGCTTTCTTGCAGCAGCGATCTCATCGTCCTTGAGGCCAGTCATGTCTTTCCTCCCGAGCGTGGGCACGTAGATGGTATGCCTGAGGTCGAATATGTATGCCTCAAGGCCAGCATCGTCCGCTTTACCTTCTCTAGGCAGGGTTTCGTGACTGAGCAAGTCTAGTAACCTTTCGACCAATTGGTCTTCGGATTCTTCGTTCTCGACGCTCTGTCGAATAGTGTTCAGCATCAACTCTTCTCCTAGGGTCACCTTTTTCCACGAGCGGTCTGCAAAGTTCGCGTTGCTTAAGCCGACTGTCTGCACGACGTCCCCAGCTATCCAGGGGACTTGGCTCTGATCCTCCGCCCGGTTAGAGATAACGGCAAGCTTCTCGCCGATGTGGCCGCAGACAAGGCTGAACCCGCCGGCATCCTTTGCAATGCCGGTGTTGACGACGTCCTTGACGAAATCCTCCACCGGCCCGACCTCCTCTGAGAGAAATTTCTTGATGATGGCTCCGCGGCTGACGGCTGTTGGAGCCGGCGTGACGTCTTCTCGATAGTTTGTCAAGACGGCGATCTTGCCCGTCTTTGTGACTCCAAGCCAGGTACCATGGACATCACGAAGCATGTCTCGGCCTCCGAGGACGTGGGAGTGAGGCTCGGGCCACCATCGGGCAATATCCGTTGGACGATTGAGGTATTCGTCGCGGTTGTCGATTAGAATCAGCCGATAGGACGGGTGAGCGGTCGATATCAGGGCGATACACATGTTGAATATTACTGATGTGTTGTCCGAGGTAGATGTCGTCTAATGGCAATGGATTGGGAGACGAGGAGTCGAGAATTTATATCCAGACCACCGCGAGCGGTTCCGGTCTCGTCACACCACAAGCCAGCTCCCGTCCAGCGCTTTCCCGGTGTTTTGGTGCAGAGAGTCGTTTACACTGAAATCGTTTGCAGCTTACGGAGGTACAACAGAGCTCTGCTCTCTCCAATAGCTGCTGAAAGGGATGCAGGAGGAGAATATCAAATCCCGAGAACCGAGGCAGAAGCGTCAGATATGGAAAGCCCGTGTGAGGACAGATCAGCCGCTTGCCACTGGTTTGCCGAGCAGGCGACAATGTCTTCAAGTCTGGTTCGAACATCAACGCTGTACAATCGAGCATTGACGACACAATGTTGAGAAGAAAATTACGGAGAAGCGTTCATTGACGTTCAGCCGAGCTATATGCTTCACCCTAGCCAACCCCTCATCTTATCGATAGACGAGGCTGGCATGTGGACCGTGCGGAGTAGCATTCAGCCTGGTCTTGTGTCTTCTCATCGCCAGGCACACACCGACTCGTTCTCCTCGATGTCAACGGGAGACGTGTCAAGTTGAGACCAAAAAGGAGGACACCTGTACGACATAATTGACATATTGTGAACCCGACTGCCTGTCACACTGGGAGGGACAGAACCTCAGCCCTTCACTTGAGAGCGCCTTTCCGGAGAACTTTCAGCTTTGGCTCCCAGCCATCATGTTTGGAATTATAGCAGACCTCATATCGTGAGTACAGCTCCGTGCCCAGCGTCACCATCTGCAGCCTAACACTCTCAGCTCTGTCACTACAATCCTCCTCCCCGCGTATCTCTCCTACAAAGCCCTGCGCACAAACGACCCAGCTCAGACCCATCCATGGCTCATCTACTTCACCATCCTCGCATTGACGCTCCTCTTCGAATCCTGGACCCTGTTCATAATCGGTTGGATCCCCTTCTACTCATGGCTTCGGCTCATATTCCTACTCTACCTCGTTCTGCCCCAAACCCAGGGCGCTAAGATCTTATACCTGGACTACCTGGAACCATACATCGTCCACCATGAAACGCAGATCGATCAATTCATAGGTTCAACGCACGACAGGCTGCAACAGATGGGCCTGGGATACTTGAATATCGCAATTGAATGGGCGCGAGAACGCATTCTGGGCCAGAAGAGCCCTCAACAAGGAGCAGCAGCAGCAGCAGCAGGTCAACAGCAAGGCGCCGGTGCTGGAGGCTATGCGTCGTACGCCACAGACCTGCTCTCCCGCTTCGCCATGCCGGGCGCAAGGACGAACACGCCCACCCAACCCGGCACATCCTCCTCAACGGTCTACAACACACTGTCCAACCTCGCAGGCGCGGCGTTCGCGACATCTTCAGGCCAGCGCTCTGCCGCGACAGAGGCAGCGTCCATCAACATTCCGCCTTCGCTGTTCAACTTCGACAACATCCCCGGGCAGTCCACCGCTGAGAAGGCCTCGTTCATATCCGCCCAACAAAACAGATTACAAGGCCTGCTGAAGATGCTGGACAAGGAACAGCAGAACCTCGATTTAGCATACGGCACAGATGCACGCGGCGAACGCGGCGGGAACGGAAGCCGAAGCGCCAGTGGCAGTGGGAACCACAGCAAGAGACCATCAAGTTCGGGCTCGGGGCTTGCCATCGGAGGCGGGCTCAAGACCAAGTCGAGGAGTGAACAGTCGTTCGAGAACGTCGAGTACGATGAAGCCGACGACCGGGAGCGCGACCCCCGCCGAACGAGCGGTGGTGGGTGGATCGCCGCGGGGGTGAGCGGCTGGCTCGCTGGCTCGAACCCGGGCGGGGGCAGAGGCGGAGACGACGACCGAAGCGAACGCGAGAGGAAGAGAGATTCAGGCGACACGTTGACTTCGCGCGGTTGGACCGCGGCAAGGGACATGACGGAGGAGATCTCGAGGGGCATGAGTAGTGGGTATGATAGATCGAGAGAGGTAGGCGAGCGACGGAGGTAGAAGATGGAGAGACTCGAGGCTCAATGCCTATCCAGTACCTCGTACGAGGTACAATGTAGACTTGTGCGTAGGAATGAGATGCGATTTGACGCTCCCGTGGACTCGGTCTACTGTGTACAGGATGGATATAATCCAAAGTGCCCTCCTCAAAGTGGGTGAGAGGACGAATCACCCGTCATATATTATCATCGCGAAAGACTACCTCGTACCTCCTGTTGGATGTCTAGGCACCTTGAACTCCACCATCCACCACCAGATGCGTGCCGCCATGCTGGCTGTTTCTTCGTCACCTCTCTGCTTCTCCACGGAGGGACCTCCGCATCGGCGCGTTTCTTGTGGTCTGAGAACTACATACTCATCCTCTGATCTTGAGGTAGTCCATGAATTGGGTGGCACAGAGGATATTATGGTTCCCGAGCTGTCTTGTCGGAGATACCGCTAACGGGGAGTCTTAGGCCCTAGGGGTGCACGGTAGACAGTGACACAAGTCTGGCACTGAAAGCCACTTCCTTCCAAGTTGAGGTTAAGGACATTTATTGTGAGATGCGCGTCTATCTGAGTTGTGAGCAGATGTTCATTTGTCATACGCCTCACTATATATCATGCTCCATGATCCATATACATATTCCATGCCTTCGTTCCATCGGTGCATATACCCGGTAGTCATGGTCGCAAATACCACTATACAATATGCCAATCCACTCCAATGTGCTTCCTGTGCACATGAGAACCTGACCCAGAACGCTCATGCCAACGACAAGAACCAGGGTGGTGCGTCTCGCAGCCCGCCTCGAGCTCCCAATATCAGAACGCCAAAGTTTCGTGTCCATCATTTCAATGCGCGATGTGCGCCAAAAAGCACCAAACTTTTGATTGCTGCTGCAGTCAGATCGAGAAGGGGCTTAAACAGGGTGCTGAAAGCTAGTCGAGGAGATGGGTTATAGCACTGTCACTCAGCAGTGTTCCCCCGTCTCTCCGTCCTTATCCGAAACCTTTCTCGGAATCTTCTAGCCAGGCCTGAGCGCTCCTCGTCATTTGCAGGCTGATCGGAATTTGATCCTAGTCTCTCGATCCTCATCTGCCTCAGCGCGGCGATGCGTTCGGCCCGAGAGCCATGAGCCAGGTGTCGAAGATTGGCGATTGTCTCTCTGCGTCCAGCTCGGTGAGGACTACCACCAGAATCGGCTGTTCCGGCGGCCGGTAGGGGTGGTGGAAGTTGTCCGTCTTGGTCCGCGGTGGCAGTGGCAGTAGAGCCTCTCCGCTCCTCTCCTTCGATCTCTTGACCTAGTGGTCTCAGATCAATACGGCACAGTGGGCATGTGCCGCTGACGTTGAGCAGCCATGGGTCTACACAATCGGGGTGGAATTTGTGATTACAAGGCAACACACGTACTTCCTCTCCCTTTTTGAAGTCCTCGGTACATATTGAGCAGCCCAGATGTCCTTCGGCATCAGTCCCATCGGGATTAGTGGTGGCTATCGCTGTCTGGGCCCTGTCGCTCTGTGTTTCCGAAGTGACTACTTCACCCGCCACCGCCTTGTTGGCCGAGTCGGCATCGTCTGTGGAAGGTGTCTGAGTTGAGCCAGCATTCATTTCAATGTCCGATCCCTCGGCGGGTTTCGGGGGTAGGTCTTGGTGGTCACCAAACTTAACAATGGGCAGTGTCTCGAGCATCGCACGCGCGATACCCTTGGCACGACTCTGCCTCCCTCTTCCCACAATATTCCGGGGTCCATACCTTTCCGGATGTCGGTGCGCTCTTATCGCTCCAGTCACGATGATGACGACGAAAAGGGCGGTGATGATTCCAGTAATGGAATAGAGGATGATCATGGCGACGGCAGTCGTCGGAGAATTACCTAGACCACCGTTTCCACCCCAGCCAGGGGAGGATGAATTGGTGTAAGAGTTGAGGTCCGGGAGGATTGTTGCGGTGCCAGGACTTTCCTCTGTCAGACTCAAGGCCGCAAGGCTTGATGCCATCATGGTGTCGGTTGTTGTCAGGATGCCGCCGATTGTGGGCAAGGTTTCCAGCCCGGTTGCTATGCAATGATCGCTGGTCTCACTGTACAGTATGACAATGTTGGCCCGCTGCGAGTTGACCACTATACGAAAGACCTGGCTGGCATCCAGATTGCCCGTATAATCTTCCGGGTCGCAGGACAAGTAGGAAAACTGATCCACGTCGGCGATGTCATTAGCGTTGGATGCATCGACATTAACCAAGTGGCCTTCCACGTCCACCCGTAGAAAGTTGTCATGCGACATCTGAGCATATTGTCCCAAGGGTGCCAGTCGTACCACGGGGATGTTCGAGAACTCTGTGCCATTCATAATGAACCGCGGCGAGGTGGACGAGGGAAATAGATCCTGTGTACTGTTTGACGGCGCGATTGTCTGAGCCGCTGCTCTGGTGCCGAACGAAGACAGCATTGCGATCGTAACGAGAAGCCATCTTGCACAGCCGTGCATGGTGCAGTCCATTGTGTTACTGGCAACTCTTTCCTCTCCCTTGGCCGTACGTGTGACTTTCGTCGATGCAGTCACCTCTAGACCACTCGTGTAGGGTCCGGCCGACTCGCTGCGTTCAATTGGCACAGGACGGGGCAAGCATGGAACTGGTGAACAGTGGAATGATTCGAAGAGTGAATATATCAAAGCTACCACTCTGATCACATTCCCTCCGGTCAGGTTGATGCTTACATCCGTGGGCCAAGGATCGTCTCCGTGATGGCTTACTCGGCGGGGCGGCGGGTAGTTCGAAGTGTGTCGCTTAGGCAGGATAGGAGCAGGGACAGATCAGAGGGGATTTGGAAGCACGAGTGAGGCTGTGCTTTTTAAGGAGTCGCAACGGTTTCGTGTTTGAGGACTCGTCACAGATGTGAATGGTGTTGACGGCCGACCTGCGACCTGCTTCAGGTTGCAGCTGATCGGAAGGCCAGGATGGTGGAGTGACCCACACGGCCTGGAGTTGGGCGCCTCGTTTCGATTGGCGTCGGATCTCGAATTCAAAGAGAAACCCAGTCTCAAGGCTCCCGGGGATACGAGCGTGATGGCAAATTCCGGCGGTTAGATTTAGAGAGAGTGAGGGCATTCACAACGCCCGCACAAAACGCGCGCGCGCTCAACTGCGAGGCAACTTGAGAGGCGCATCAATCCTCCGTGTGATTGAACATTCAGGCAAGTCATCCGCATCAGAGACGTTTCCATCTCGTCCGATGCAGGGGCACGAGCGGCAGGAGACCTGAGCAGCAACGACGACCCGCGATGACCACTCCATCGGCACCTGCGTCGAAGGAAGGGGGGCCGCGGATGCGAGTGGTGGAATCACCCCTAGCGGGGTCACACACGGGCGATAAGTTGGCCCGGAAGACTCCTTTCACCGAAGCCGGCGTCGCTCACTGCTGGGCTGTGCCAATGCCTATCGCAGCCCGCGGCGTATCAATTCGCGATCGAGCTTACTTAAACCCCCACTTCCCCTCCAGGCGTAACGAGTACGCGTCACTCGCAACCACTATCTGAATCCATCTTTGTTCAATTCCAGTTATCAAACATGCCGGCGATGTGGTAAAGAATAGTCTTCAGATCTTAACGACGCTTGCCCCAATGCAATTCTCGCTTCCAATGCTAATTCTTCGATCGAGTCGGTGGTATGAGTACTGCAGGCATTTCATGGCGCCCAGCAAAAGCCCAGTCGAGAATGTTGGCAGCAGGTCTTGCCCTCGCTCAGGTCCATCCTAGGCATTCAGCTTGCACGAATCATCCTATCTAGACGTGTCTCCAGCTTCGTGTTCTCCGCGTGACCCGAGGAGGTCTCGCCACATGGCCGAGCTATTTATCAACGATAACGCGGGGGTATATGCCGAGAAGCTTAGCATCTCTCGAAATATCACAAAGCGCGGCGGTGACATTCTCGCAGGCGAGTATGCGGAATCAGATGGCTCCTGTTGCGCGGTCTAGTTACAGTGTTCCAGAGTTGACTTGCCACCGACATTATCAGCTTCCATGGGTAGATTTGATCTAACGGGTGTACATCTGTTCGTGGTCGAATCAGGCTTATAGAGCGGTTGCACCAGGGAGTAAATTGACAGCAACGTATCAACCCGTCGTCGAGCCAAGTAACAAGTACTCGTATGAGTACACAATAATTAATGCTGGCACCAGCGCAATGCCAACTAGAGATGACCAAGATGGTGAGGATGCGCATCCGCCGACGTCATCGGCTCCAGGAGCTCTGACAGCTCTTTCCTGAGCCTCTTCCCGGTCTTATTGTACGAGGACCACAACCACCACGAGCTCCGGCAGTGTCACCGGTGGTGAAGCGGTGACAAGCTCAAGCAGGGTACGCACTTCCACTATGGCTCTCCCGGCAATTCTTCTATATCTCGCTTCATGTGCCACAGCCCTGCCTGTGTACCCTACGCAATCACCCATCCTGCTAGAACATTCACAAGGCTATCAATTTGACCCCTTGTTGCATCTTCCAGGCATATCCCCATACTTCGATGCTGTGGGATTCGGTTTGGAGCATGAAGCACCGCCGGGCTGTACAGTCATTGCTGCATCATACCTCATTCGACATGCAGCTATCTACGCGAACGACGACGAGTACGAAGAATCTATCAAACCATTCCTCTGGAAGCTAGAGAAGCACAGAAATGGCTGGTCTGGTCCTCTCGAATTCATGTCGACATGGGTTTCCCCAATCTTAGAGGACCACCTTGAGGACATTACTCCGTCTGGTACTGAAGATGCAAAGAAGGTCGGGGGTCATCTTGTCAAACGGTATCCGAAGCTGGCACCCACCGTGCAGAAGATCTTGGCCGACAAGAAGCCCAGAACTTTTGACACCGCGGTAGCCGTCGCAAAGGCGTTTCCGAATCACGAAGACATTGAGGTCGTGCGATTCCTCCACAACCGCAACGACAGCTTTGATAGCTTAATCCCTCACAAGAGTTGCTCGGCATTCAGCAAGGCGCCTGGTAAAAAAGAGATGGCTGAGTTCGTCCACCACTATGCGCCGCACGTGTCTGGGCGTCTAGCACGTTTCACCCCTTTTGAGCTGAGTGACACCGATGTTGTTGGGCTGCAGAGCCTCTGTGGTTACGAATCGGCAATCAAAGGCGAACGGAGTCCCATCTGCAAAGTTGTAAGTTGTTCATTTCCTCAAACATGTATCTAACTATTTGTACGCGCCACTTCATATGACAAGCTCCCTGCTTTCCGGTCTTGTTCCTCCCCTCATTCGTCTCAAATCACACCAACACGGGTGCTAACGACTTTACAGTTCACTGATGCGGAGTTCTTTGCTTACGAGTATGCGTGTAAGTTTTGGCAGCCACCGTTCAGCCTTGGTTACAGATGGTTAGATTCTAACTTGTAAAGGGGACCTCAAGTATTCACACATGGTTGGGCCTCTGAACCCATTGTCACCTTACCTGGGCTTCCCCTGGCTTAAGGCACAGAGCGAGCTCTTCCAACAGGTAGACGGCGAGTCAGCAAGCGCCTCAGTAACAGATACAGGCTCCGGTTGGCCGTCATCCCAGCGCTTCTTTCTCAGCTTCACCCACCGCGAAGTACCGCCTTTCGTGGCCACAGCACTGGGTATATTCAACTCGTCTTCTTCCGCAATGGAAGAATTTCCTACGGACCATGTCAACTGGGCACGATCTTGGAAAATGAGTGATCTCATCCCGTTTCTAGGACACGTCGGCATGGAAAAGATGACATGCGATCATCGACCTGGGCGTGAGGGTGAGTACATAAGAGTCATTGCGAACACGGCGCCACGGCCCATACCTAGCTGTCAGGACGGTCCTGGAGCGAGCTGCCCGATGGATCAATGGATTGAAATCATTGCTCACGGAGCAGAGAAGTACAAGGACTATGATAAAGTGTGCAGCAATGCCTCATGATGGAACTACACTATTTGGTGTACCTTCGTTCCTCAGTCTTCCTGGAAACACAACGGTCAACGCACCTGCCGGGTCCCTCGATGTACGTCCAACCCATCACAAATGGCGATACCAAAGGAGAAAGCCAACCGCTTGCTGGGCTACAACAACTCGTTCGACTCCTCCTGGCTCTTCCTTCAGTCGCCCACGGCTGTCTTCACCTCCTCTTTGGCCTGTATCCCTTTACGGGGATCGTGTACTTGTACGTATTGTTCTTCGGAACATTGATGTCTACCACCTACGCGACGTTGCTGAGCCGGAACATGCTGTCGTGACCGGGTCAGCTGCCATCGGCTGCTATTTTTCTTGCTTCACATGCCTTTCATACGACGGGCAGGAGTTCTATTCATCATCACAGCCACGCATGGCATCATTACGCAAGGACTGGAACGACCTGGTAACATTAGAAATTGCCGTTGTCTCTGCAGGTGTTACACAGCCTCCGCTAAAGTTGTATCACATGCTTTCTGGCCCTGGTCGCTCTTCCCTTCTGGTGTACTATTTTTGTCGGCTAGTGGTGGACCATAACCTTCGACACCTGGGGAACATGTCAATACATGCTCTCGATACCTTCATGGCTCTACTTAGGATTGCCCTGCCGACCATCAAACCACTCCCACCGACACACCTGCCCTGTCCTCATGGCCATCCTTTCCCCTACGTACAACTATCTTGGGCTTGCGTACTTGACCCCTCTCGACCAGAGAATACCGGGTCTACGCAAGACTATCGCCCTAATTTGGCTGGCGAAGATCGTGGTGCGTGTTATCCATCATTCCGTGGCCATATCGTGGTTTTTCTTCCTGGGTCAGATATGTGATCTGGACGGGGAATTGGCTTATCAGGCGCCGTAAGCGCGTAGAGGGAGAAACAGACGCTGCCGTGGCGGATAGCCCGGCCATAAGACGGATGGTCACCCTCGATCCGATCCACGTTGGGCGACCGTGACTCTCAGATACCGTCCGAGGGCCCATGGTTACCGCGATCGCCAAACGCCTAGTCGTACGCGTCGTCACCACGGGGTAGAGACCAGGTTCTAGAATCGTCTGGTTAATCAACATTGAGCGATGCTTTTTGCCTTTTTCGCCTTCTCATATGGTGTTGCACCAGTGATGTCCCGCTTTGGCTTGTGCGTGCGCCATCATGGAACCTCATCTCCGTGGATAGTTGAGAACCTGAATGCAGATCACCTCTAGCATTTACCTTCAAACATTGCTCGAATTGAAATCTCTGGATATGGATTACTCCTATAACAACATTCACGGGCCACGATTGTGGCTGAAGAGAATCTACCACTCCTACTCGTACTTGGTGCCTAGCCTTTCCCAGCTCTTCATCGAGCTATCACCCAGCAATTAAGTGGCAATTCCACCTTTCAATGCTGACGTAATACTGTCCATGACGTCATGAATACCTCGCTCCAGGACTGAAGCTGTGTTCAGCTCGTTTGAATACCTTGTCTCAGAACACGACTCCCATCAACGCACAAATTCCACCTCCGAAATGGCACCGTCAAGGGGAAACCCCGCCGCCCAAGCAGCCCAAGCCAACGAGCACGACGCTGTCGCCGTCGACCAACAGTCAAACTCTGCACTTATCTCGGCAAAGCGAAACCTCAACTACCTCATCTCGCCCACTAGCGCTGAGAGACCGGCCCGGCTGCGCACACGAGCACTGCTGCGCACGGTGCGATATGTTGGGCAGTTCATCCTCTGGCGCCTCGTGCGCTGGGCGAAATATATCGCCGTGGGGTCACTTGTCGCGGCGGTGGGAGCCACTGCGATTGGAGGGGCGGTCAGTGGAGTGGCGTGGGTGGTTGCTCCGCCGTCGATAGGGGCAGGGATCCTTGCCGCGGGTGTTTGGGGCGTGGGACGGTTTGCGGCCAGGAGATTGCATGCGAGGTGGAAGAAGGGTGGAGGGGATGTAGGCGCGGAGGTTAGGGAGAGGGCGGAGGATCGGGGTGGCGAGGTCAGGAGCGAGGGGAGTTATGGGATGGATGTTGGGCCGAGGGCTGTGCCTTGGTGACGGAGTGTCGGCGGGCTTGTAAGGGGCAAGAGTGGTGGAAAGGCGACTGGCTATCATGTTTCTTAAGGCCTCGAAGGCGGGATGGTCTTCAGAAGTCAGGTACCGAGTACTCGTAGTGGTGAAGACAACGTGGCAGAAAAGCATCGAATCGGCATCACTTAGTTCTGGAACGGACGTGCCACTCTCAATCCATGCCCTACCGTGCCCCTCTCACACAACTCCTGAGAGGCACCAATCGAAGGCCGTACAAGGCAACTTCAGAAAAGGTAGATGTTGCGAGGTGCAAAACACTGCACCGCACTGCCTTACAGGACCCTCGCCCGGGATGAACATGGCAGGTCTGCGATGCTACATGCCAACCAACCTTAGTATTCGTACCTTATCGGCCCAGAATTGAGGCAACCTGCAGCCTGCAACAAGTGTCGACGTATCCGCGTGTGCAGTGCTATGGGTTCTCATATCCCAACGATTTCCCACACGTGTTGCTTGCGCGTCATTGTATGCCGGAAGCATCATATCACATGCTATCGAAGGCAGAAGTATACTGCACCAACAGATATCATATGATAGGGTCAGCACTCAGCATACTGTGTCGTCTTGGAGGCGCCAATGATCATCATTTCAGCGGACAGAAGGAAACGCGGCCGTTTTTATTGGTTTTATACGAAATACGCCGGCCATACGAAGAGCGAAGCCCAACCGTTTCGGAGTGGCCACTGCGTCGGAGCAAAAGACCCGAGATCTGACAGCTGGCAGCCCAATGAGGATTTGGTTGGGCTGAAGGGGCTCCTAGAGGAACCTGCTCTTCCTGCAGCCCGCCATCATCGAATGCAGTCACTCCTTCAATGGCGATTCAGACAGCAAGGCCAGACACTCTCATGCAATAGTCCACAAACGCTGTAGCCCCTCCCCGTCGCTCTAATGGTACGTTGCCATGCTGTGTGACCGGAACTGCGACAGACGGAAGAACCCAGCCAGGGGGGTTGATCCGTGTGCCTGGGCTTCTAGCGCGATTCTAGCGCAGGCACAGAACTCGATCGGCCAATCAAATAATGCCCGATGGTCCCTGCTGCTGAATTAGTGACGTTGTCTTCCCCAACAAAATCCAAACCCTTTCACTCTGCTGCCAAACTCCAGATTTTGCCTGTTGCGGTGTCAGCCAGCGAGATCTCGTGAGGAAGGGAAAAGTCGCGCAGTATGATTTGCAGTTCCAGCCCTCAACGGACCTTCATCGGCCCCTCGATCATGTTTTCTGCCTGGTAGCGACCAATCTTACCTCGGTATCCGATGAGGTGGTCCGTTCATTTCTTCAGTATCGGCTGAGCACCACAACTGCCTTCGACCCTTCCCACCGCCTTTCCCCACAATTGCCTTCTCAACATATCTGAGAAAAGTCTCAAACAGACCAACGCCGATTCGGGCCAAGCTCCCTTCCATATATCTTTCCAGCAGCTCATCTCTCTGCTCACTCTTCTCTCGCTCTTTCATCCCCTCATCGACCACTCTAACCTGGCATCAGTTGGAACTCCCCAAAGCTTCGACAATGCCGTCCTCACAACCCACTGCTGGTGACCTGGCTGTCAAGCCCGAATTCCAGTCGCCACAACCTCCCACAATGGCGAAGCCCTCCGAACCCAATCGAAATACGAAGTATGACCCCAAGAAGCCACACATCACAGAGACACCGATGACCAGGTCCAACTGGTACAAACACGTCAACTGGCTCAACGTCACCCTCATCGTCGGCATTCCTGTGTACGGCTGCATTCAAGCCTTGTGGACGCCTCTGCAATTCAAGACGGCCGTCTTCGCGGTCGTCTACTACTTTGCAACTGGCTTGGGAATCACAGCGGGATACCACAGGTTATGGGCACATACCTCCTTCTCCGCCACTCTGCCACTGCGGATATTCCTCGCAGCTGTAGGCGGTGGTGCCGTTGAAGGTTCGATCAGATGGTGGGCACGCGACCACCGAGCTCACCACAGATACACCGATACCGACAAGGACCCGTACTCTGTCCGCAAGGGTCTGCTCTATTCCCACCTCGGCTGGATGATCATGAAGCAGAACCCCAAGAGAATTGGACGTACCGATATCTCGGATCTCAATGAAGACCCGGTCGTCATCTGGCAACACAAGAACTACCTCAAGGTTGTCATGTTCATGGGTCTTGTCTTCCCGACAATCGTTGCTGGCCTGTGCTGGGGTGACTACCTTGGTGGCTTCATCTACGCCGGTATCCTCCGAATCTTCTTTGTCCAACAAGCCACCTTCTGCGTCAACTCTCTCGCCCACTGGCTCGGAGATCAGCCATTCGATGATCGCAACTCGCCTCGCGACCACGTCATCACTGCTCTCGTCACCCTTGGTGAGGGATATCACAACTTCCACCACGAGTTCCCCTCCGATTACCGGAACGCCATCCAATGGCACCAATATGATCCCACCAAGTGGTTCATCTGGACATGCAAGCAACTCGGCCTCGCATATGATCTCAAGCAGTTCCGCAGCAATGAGATTGAGAAGGGTCGTTTGCAACAACAGCAGAAGAAGCTTGACCAAAAGCGTTCCAAACTCGACTGGGGTGTTCCCCTTGAGCAACTCCCTGTCATGGAATGGGATGATTATGTTGACCAATGCAAGAACGGACGTGGTCTCATCGCTGTTGCTGGAATCGTCCACGATGTGACCGACTTCATCAAAGACCATCCCGGTGGCAAGGCTATGATCGGCTCTGGCATTGGCAAGGATGCGACCGCGATGTTCAACGGTGGTGTCTACATGCACAGCAACGCCGCCCACAATCTGCTTTCCACCATGAGAGTCGGAGTTATCCGCGGAGGTGGTGAAGTTGACATCTGGAGAAGATCGCAACTGGAGGCCAAGGGCGAGGTCAGCCGTGATTCGTCTGGAGAGAGAATCATTCGCGCTGGCTGGCAACCTACAAAGGTGATTCAGAACACACCCACAGCTGGTGCCGCGTGAGCGAGGAGGGTTATGATCATTACGAAAATACTTATCTGCAAGCGACATGTACAAATTTGTAGGGCGTTGCCGGGCGCATTGGTTCGAGGATACTGGGCCGGGTTACTATGGATATCTGAAACGATATTGGCTCTTCGAGAGGCTCTTCGAGAGGCTTTAGGCTGCAAGGCATCAAATATTACAATACCCAGCGCCGAATCTTGACTTCTACAAAGATCATTTCTTTCCAAGCTTGAGCACCTGCTTTGACTAAAGTGACGAAGATGGGACTAAGGCAATGTTGACGAGCGGTGAGAGACTCCAACTTGGCATTTTGTCCCACCGTCGCCAATCGTTCATAAAAAAGAAGAGACCACATTGTGAGACTTTTGCAAAATCCCACGTGACATGGCACATATCTTACGGTAGAGAGCTCCCTATCATGGTTGACACGATACCAAATCATGACCACCCCAATAATCTACTCGTACTATTGTCATACAAGTATGTTACGTGATCACTTGTAGAACGTCTGCTCTCGAATCGAATCCTCATTCCTCATGCAATAAAGACCCACTGGAGTGACCCTACAGTAAGACAACTGAGGAGACAACAGGTCAGGAGCCCGTCTTTTCAGACCCGCGGTGCCTACGAAGCCCAAGAGTGGCCGCACACACGATTACTGTACAACCCTGAATTATCGTCGACTTATCCGACCTTCGTGGAGTAATTTAACATTGCTATGACCGGAAACGCCGCCAGCATGGCCGTGGTGCTCGAGAGGTTGCTGCCACTGCAATGAAGGCGCCTACGCGTACACCTCTGCTTGCTGGCTCAGCATCAGAAATCACAGTATGTATGTATTTCACGACTACCTACTCACTACTGTACCCAGGAAGTGTTCGTTCCCCTCAGAAGGGTTCGTAAGTACGGTCGTCGCATTGTTGACGAAGACTTCCGTCGCGACATTGGGAGACAAGATCTAAGGAACCGAAGAGACATCGGACAAAGGGTTTCAGAGTCGATACCGCCATACGAGGATCGGTCAATATCGGCGACCGGCAAAAAAAAAGGAATCAAAAGACACAGTGCAGGGGCTCAAGACAAATGAGGCGCGTAGAACTCAGTTACTCGGGGGATGCATCGAGTCGAGTTCGGGATGGCCATGCTTCTTTTTCTAGGCTGTGGCAGTCTAGTTCTACACAGGAAGTAGGCCTCGCTCCACCCCTTTCAATCAGTCATGTTGGTCCAGGCCGCAGAGATGGGAACTCCTGTTAATATTCCTGGCGTTTCCACCTTCCCTTTTCCCTGCCTGCTTGAAGTCCGCCGCCGACGAAGCTCTTCCCAAGTTTGGAGATCACACAAAGGCCGAGAATGGGGCGTCATACTCGGCCGGATCCACAAACGAGGCCTTTGTCTCGTTGCCGTAACCTAATCGAAGAGTGTGTTCCCTAGGAATTCAGTCATCAGCATAAGCTCCTTGTTAGTTTGACGACAGCACAAGAGAAAGGACGAAACAACTCTCCGTCAAAAAGGGAACTGGTCCTTACCCGAACGGTTATACACCGGCCAACCCAACTGCTCACGCAGGCCGGTCATCGGATCTCGGGCGAAAGTCGCCCACGCGTGCATCGTGTATCGAGAGACGACATCTTGCAGTGCCGTGTTCGGCTCACCCGTGAGGTCCGCCGACGTGCCAAATACCATCGGGACCTCGCTGGTATGGTATGCCTTGCTGCCAGGGTACAGACGCAGGTTGGGCCAGCCGCCGAAATACTCGTACCGCCAGACAGGCACCGCGGGCTCGGACTCGGATGCCACGGCTCGCTTGGCCGCCGCGTCCGCGGCAACGGGGCAGGTGAACTCGCCGTAGCTGACGGTTTCTTGTTGAGTCGCGTCCAGGGTGATTTGGTTGTCGCCCGCGTACCTCATGACGTAGAACCCGGCTTCGTTGTCATTGCTGCCCATCAGGAAAGGCTGCCAGGTGGGCGGGCCTCAGTCAGTGATAAACCGCGAGAGGGGGAAGAAGGAGGGGGATGTTGCTTTGGGACTTCTATTCAGGGAGCACACGACGCAACGCACCTTTTGAGCAAAGTTCCCGGAGAGCGTCCGGTCCGTGTAATTGGCGAAGACCAGCACTTTGTCAATCAGCGGCCCAAACGTCGGGGCGACACCCTGTTGTGGGATCGAAAGCATGGCTTCAAGGACGGTGGAGACGCTCTGATTCCTCATGCACGCAAGAACCGCTGAGTCCGACGATTGACCACAGCCGACAGAAGCGGAGGCATTCCTCCAGGTTGCTGCACGTTGCTCCCGCGTGGAGCTGATGTCCGAAAACGCTGACCCGGACTCCTGGATGAAGGCGTTGGCGATCGGGTCAGTCGCGAAGGCGTACGCGTACCACGAAATCATCCACGCTCCTTGCGACTGCCCGAACATGGTGACGCGGGTGGGGTCGCCTCCGAACGCGGCGATGTTATCTCGGACCCATTCGAGCGCGAGTCTGCTGTCGCGCAAGGCCAGATTGGTGGCCGCCCCAGGTGCACCGGAGAAGCCAAAGATGTTGACACGGAAGCTTGTGCAAGTGTTAGCACACAGACTCTCTCCCGGACCGCAGGGGATGAGTGGCTCACTTGAACGACACGACGATAACGTCTTCCTGATCGGCCAAGTACACGCCGTTATACGTGGGATTGTTCACCGAGCCGCGTTCGAACCCTGGGGACAAGCGATGTGAATTAGTCGTGTCGTGTCATTTGTTGGGCCGTGTGGCACCAGCGGCAAGCGATATGGGGGAAGTCAGGACAACGAACCGCCACCGTAGACGAAGAACAAGACGGGCTTCTTCGACCGTCCCGACGACTTGGTCCAGAGGTTCAGGAACAAACAGTCCTCGCTCATGACGTTGTAAGCGTCCGCGGACTCTTCGCTCATGATGCGTCCGGCGTGGGAATATGATTCGCCCGGCACGGACCCCCAGCCGTGCACGACGTAAGGACAATCCGGCGGCTGGGTCGAGGCATTGAACACCTCGCTCGACACGAACGGCACGGCCGGCGCGAACCTCAACTCGTCGATTGGAGCCCGCGCGTACCGCATGCCGATGTATTCGACCACGTCTGGACGCGCCCTGCTGGGATGCCCGATATACTGCCCGCTCGTGGTGTTGGCCAGGGCCGAAGACGGCGGCGGCGGCGGCGGCGGCGATTTGGCCTTTCCTGCTCCATCTCTGGGCGCGGTGAGAATTGCTTGAGATGGGGTCGAGAAGATGCATGCGGCGGCGTGGAAGATTGCGGGAACAAGGAAAGCGGGTTTCATACTTTGTTCGAGACACCTCGGTGCGAGGCAAGGAGACTCTTTATGAAGTCGGTGCGAGGCAAGGAGACTCTTAATGAAGCCGATGAGTGCAGAAGCACAACGAGTCCCAAGGGAATGATGGGCCTTTTAAAGAGTGGAAAGGGCACGTCTCGAATCGAAAAAGGTCCATCTGTACTGCATTTCGCCTCGCCCACAGCCTCAGTTCAGTTCAGACGAGGCTGTACAACAATTATGCGATACTGTACCGAGTACTCACATTGTATCAACCCCGTGCAGATCGAATTACATACTCGACTAGGTATAACGCTGGACAGTAACTGGATTGGGAAGGGGGATCCGGCCAGGCGAATGTACGGCGACGTAGACACGTACAGGATCCCCCTTCTATTGAGTATTTACCTCGTCGCCTCCGCGTTAATAGGGCTGACTGACTGATTGACTGACTGACGGCCTTCCATTTCCTTACTCGTCTAGTTGATTGCGTCGGGCAGGTTCCCTTATAGTCTATTACGTTGACGGATCTCGAATTGGTGATCTAGCTGTAATAACCGACGGCGAACATTCGAGCTGAGCGGATTGGAAATCGACAGTCTAGGGAAATGTCTTATCAGGCTTGTGCTGGTAGGGGCTCGACGAGGCTCGCCTCGCGCCCGCCGGCAAGCCAACAAACAGAGTTTGCTGGCTTCTCTTCAGCCACTCGTATTTCTCCGGCGTGGACTTGTGGTCGGTCGGTCGCGGGTGCCATGTGGCCCAGAGGAACGTTCCTGGCACAGCTGGACGGACCAGGACATGGCCCGGACGGCAGCTTTTTGCCGCCCATGTCTGCCTTGTCTGCCACAGTGGATGTCCGATGTGACTTTATGAGGATCCTTCGTGACAGAAACCGTTTAGCATACTCATGTAGGGTTGCTTGTGGATTCCCTTCCGGGATCGATGGCCCAGAAGAAGTCTGCGTCATCCGATGAATGACGGACCTCCAAAGTGATATCAGGGATCAGACACCAGAGATCTCAACAATGGCTTCGGTGCGTCTTTTGTACACACTGTCTACTGGGCTTCCTGGCCGAGTAAATTCAGCTTGGCAAGGTACCTTGACTGATGGGGAGGGTCTCTTCTCCTATGGCCGACTCCGGCTGGTTCCAGGTCCGCGCCCCCATCCCGTGGAGCAAGAGTTGGGCCATCGCCAGCGCCTGGCTGATGCCCATCTTGTGGCCGATTTTATCGAGCGACAAGATCACCCAGCTCTTGAGATCTGGAGTCGCGATTCGGCAACTGGCAACCAGGAAGAGAGGCCACAGAAGGGTGTGCCCAGCGGCCAATGCCTTGTTCTCATGGCGGTGGACATCGCCCACGCTCGCGTCATTGATGACGCCAAAGTTGTAGGGCACGCTTGCGCAGATGCCGGCTGTCAGGTCTCTGAGTATGTTCTCACTGTGCCGAGCAACTTCAACGGACTCGAGGAAGGTTGCGGGGTCATCCCGCACCGCGTTTTGCGTTTTCAAAGCGTCGACGTATTGCAGAATGATTTCGTGGACAACAAATCGCGCACCACGCCAGTTGGCCCACATATTGCTGGTGAAGAGGTCTGGATAGATATGATAGTGACATCCGTACGGGCTCTGCATCGTTTGGATTTCCCGGCTGTAGCCAGTGGTGGAGGTGGTGCTGTACATCAACGACGAGGGAATGTCGGCGGCCCAGGAGACCAGTCGCGCATCAAGTGCCAAGGCTACACCAATTATCGCTCGAGGATCGGTCATTGTTCCTTGCTTCATGTCGGCACATAACTTGCTCAGATGGATATTGATATTGGCCAGGCGATCTCCGAACCGAAAGACGCCGTCTTCGAGATCGCAAGCTTGCCGCGACAGCCGCGTCAGGACCGGAGACGTGTCGTTTTCTCCGAAGATGTTGTGGATCAACTGCGCAGTTATTCGCCATAGTCCTCACACACTGGGATGGAGGGTCTCCGGCACTCACAATCTGGGTTCGCACCTGTCTAAAGAGGTGCAGGCCACGCGGGCTGCGGAGTTGCTCTTCTCCCCGCCATTCGAGGAGTTTGACTGCACCGACGATATGTTTTCTCCATTGCAGGATTGATTCCAGTTCAGTACATGTCACCACCTGGGGCAAAGTCAGCCGGATGCCCCACCAAAGTAGTCAAAAGGGAATTGAACATACTTCGAACATTCCTAAGAACATGACTGCCATCAAGGTGAGATCTGATTTGGATAACAAGGGATCTCGGAGTGCTCCATTTGTCGACGCCAATGCAACTGCATACTCCTCCCGGGCAGCCATCTCTAAGGACTGGCTGGTTCTGGTATTCGCTAGTACTGCGAGTCCAAGGGCGGTGATGGACGATGATGCCGCAGCATTGTCTGCCATGGTCAAATCCAAGACCGATGGCCAGAGCCAGGTATCGAGATAGGTCTGCTGGGCAATGCATGTTGCCTGCTCGCGTATCGGCGGCGCAGGTTGCTGGACCGTCAAACGCGATGAGTGGTATGTCGACGTCGATCTGGAATGCGATTGGAGCGAGTCCCGAGGACGTTGGCGATCTCTAGTCCGCTTGAGTTGAGCTTTACGTGCCACGTCGGCGCTCTCGTCGCGAATCGCGATGGTTGTGAGATCTCGGTATCCAGTACATTCGACACCGGCACGGATGCATTGAGAGCAGTAGGGGGTCGCTTGGTCGCACTAGACTGGCCCATTAGGCATGTGGACGTGGAGTAGCAAATACAGCCATTGGATGTTCAGTTTACAGACCTTGAGCTTTCTGGCCCGGCACCTGGCACAATTGGCACTTGGTTTTCCGCAATATACCATGCCCGCAGAATTGCCAGGAAAGTTTCCTTCTGTCGTCCTGACTTGGTCGACAGAACTCAGACCCGAGTAAGTATGCAGAGAGTAGATATGCAGAAAGACTTGGCTCGGGGTGAGGCTGCTTTGTAGCCTCGCTGACGCATAGGAGTCAGCACCTAGTCCACAAGGGGTATGCTGTTCGTACATGCTCTGGATGCGCCCGGACTGTCGCCTGCACCTTGCCTCGGTGGAGCAGACTCTCGCCAATAGGATAACCACAGGATATACACTATTACACCTTATGCGGGGCTTTGACGACCAGGCTGTTGACCTTCACGGAAATGGTTTGAGATGTCCTCGGAGCTCAGTCTTGAATTCAGAGTCCGTTCCAGTTTCCAGACCTAAGCACCCTCCCGGTTTACCCTGGGCACCGACTAGGCGGTTTGAAGCTGTGGCTGTGTACTTCCGAGCTCCGCTTGACTGAGCGGTCCCCGATTATCCACACTAAAGATAAACAGAGCCATCGTATGTCTCACGAACAACCCGACGAGCCCGCAACAGGTCTGCATCACCAGGAGCTCCTTTGTCAGTTGATCCTCTCTCATCGGTCCTCTCCATACCAGCCAAAGGTTGATGATGGTAAGATTCGAGGTGGCTGATATTCGGTTCGTCTTCGCATCGACAGTGACCTGGAGGAGATGAAGCTTCTCCAAGGTGAAGAAAATCGCAGTCAACAGCTTACTTGGGGGCCTTTCCGCCGACCATGGCGTCACACTAGGCTCGAGCAGACCGGTCCTCGCGTTGAATTTCGGCAGTCGATGCCGGGGGCAGGGGATGATGTGAAAGATCTGTGGTACGCTGTAGACGAAATTGACAATCTGAGGGATGAGGAGCAAGAGTAGGGTTTTGCTGAAATGAGCCGTGATAGCCACGACTGCGAACGTCATGCCCGCAACATAGCAGAAGGTGTCCCCGACGAACACTCTGGCCGGGTACCGATTATGTATATACAGAGCCGTTGATACGGCCAGGAACGGCAGGAGAATGTACAGGGTCATGAGATGAGCGTCAGTCGCCGGATGTGGACGTATGGCGTAGGCGTAGTTCAGGATCGGGTTTCCCGGGAACGGCACCAAGTAAAGTGCCGAGTTGAGAATGAGCAGGCCAGCAATGACGAGCGACTGTCCGACTTCGATGCCATTGATGCCGGCAAGGATATTGATCGAGTTCGGGGCAAAGATCGAGAGAGCCGACATGTAAAAATAGTAGAGGAACGACAAGTCGATGAGACGCGCTCGGTTCGGCATGTATGGCACCAGGAAAGTCGGCACCACCACCGAGGTCACTCCAAAGTCGACGTAGTAGACGATGAGCAGCGGGAGTGAGGCCACCGCCGGAATGAAGAACTTGTGCCTCCATCGGAGATCGAGAATGTCGTCGCAGATGCCGAGGATGGTGGTGGCTTGCAGGGTGTTGAGCGCCGATTGATATGAAGACAATTTCGAATGCGGGAAGCGATGCAAGAAGCGGCCCGTCTCGACTTCAGTGATGGTCACCACGACGTCTCGGTTTCCTCCGCCTGAGGTAGCTGCCACGATGTCTTTGTAGAATGCAAAGGGAATAAACGCCATCAACGCCAGGATGTATACCGCCGCGGCAACCGCCCCCATGGACTCAGGACTAGACAGATCAGCCAACGCTCTCTCCTCTGGTATTAGAGGGGGCTCACATCTCCCTTGCCGGGATCTTGCTCATATCCTTCCCTTTCAGACCGGCTTTGATAAACGCCGGGCCCGACCATCGTACGAAAGCATAGGCCATGGAGAAGGCCAGGGCAGAAAATGCCAGGGAAGCCACCAGCGGCGCGCCGTCGCCCTGGAAAGTATTTGCTAGCACCGCCAGCGAACCTCCCGTGACGAGCAGCAGCGACCATCTCTCCGTGCGGCTGAGGGTCGAGGCCATGATGTGGTCCGCAGTGCGTGCGGATGTCAGGCAGGTCGGTAGCAGTGCAGTGCTGTGCTGTGCGTGGCCATTGTTGCCAGACCCATACATAGAACAATCTGTCCTTCCGCATCGGATTTAATTTCTACAGACGGAACAAAGATAATCCGTCCCGTCCAACCGTCTCCGCCACTCCGCCAATCAGCAGCGTACAATGGCGCAACAACGCCGCTCACAACGAGCAGCAGTGGTTGGCGTTCCGTTTGTCTTGGAGGAGGCTTGTCTGGTGCACTGGCTTGATCGCAGAGCCAGCCAGGATGACAACGAGTCGAGCAGCTCCTCCGAATCAGCCTCCTCCTCCACCGCATTGAATTCACCAGCCCCTAACAACACAACTTCCTCGCCTGCTCCCCTCCCTACTCTCCGCCAGCTGGATGAGGCCGCAATGGCGGCGACCCAGCCCTTCGACCCCGGTCACAACGACCGGGTCACGGTCGTCCACACCAACTTCAACGGAACCAAGATCCTGACAGGGTCCATCGACCACCGCATCAAGGTCTGGGACCGCGACTCCAAGACGGGCGAGAAGACGTTGCTCGACACGTTCACGGCGCATGACGCCGACATCAAAGATGTAAGTACCCTCGGGCGAAACTCTCGAGCTGTAAAAGGGCTCTCTCTACAATAGGCAAGATCCAAAGTCTTGTTCTTGTACTTGTGCTTGTACTTAGGAACAACCCACTGCTCCCAAAATCAATTCCACACACCTCGAACCCCTTCCTCTAACATTTCTCAACAGGCCAAGTTCCTCTCGCCGACCCTAGGCACCCACCTGGTCACCATCGGCAACGACCTCAAATGCCACCTCTGGAGCGAAGACGCCACCCAACCGCCCCTCCAAGGCCACCGCTTCCGCCGCGTGGCAACCATCCAATCGACACCCCGCGTCCCGTTCGTCTCCGTGGACGTCAAAACCCTGACGACCGACCACGTCACCACCTTCCTCGCCCTGATCGACCGTCTCGGCCTGCTGAGCGTCTACGAGCCAAGCAACCCCGACGACCTTCGCGAGTGGACCCTCCTCGACAGCTTCCACGTCTGCGCGCCCAACGCCGCGCCGTCGCGCGGGGACGAAACGAGCTTCAAGGTCCGATTCGACCCGAATCCCACTCCGCTGCCGTATATCGCGTCCGTGTGCGACGAGCGCGACCAGCTCGGCCTGGTCGTGTGCGCGCTGAACGAGGTCAAGGTCTTTCGTGGCGTCGTGCCTTCAGCCACGGGCACCGGCACCGGCGGCGCCGGCGGCGGGGACGTGAGTATCGGCGGGATAGGCCTAGGGATCGGTGGCGGGAGCGGCGTGTCGAGTAGCGGCGGGGGAAGCCACAGAATCATGTTCCACGAGGCCATCAAGCTGCCTGTTCATCCGGCGTTGGTGAGGGATGTGGCGTGGGCGCCTTTCAGCGTCAGAGGGACGGATCGCATTGCCACTGCGTGCAAGGACGGGGCCGTGCGAGTCTTCGAGCTCGGCGTCGCGGAAGGTCAAAATGCGAACGGGAATGACAATGGGGACGGGAATGGAGGGCGGAATGGCACCGAACACCAGCGTCATTCAGCGGCTCAGGCGCGAAATTCCGTGCAGCAGCGTCTTCAACAGCAGTCGAGCCTCACCTCTGCCATTACTGGACGCCAAACCCAGGCATCGTCGACTCAACTCTCCAGCCAGCCCGGCGGTTCGCGCACTGGCTACGACTTCGGGTACCTTACCACCCTATCGTCCTTCACGACTCTTCCTCAAGCCCATAGTGATGCCTGGTCCGTCATCTTCGACGGTCAAGGCCAAGTACTACTGAGTCAAGGGAGCGATGGTGTCACGAAACTTTGGAGGAAAAGCGTGCTCAATGGACAATGGATGGTCTTCGCAGGGCAAGACATTACCGAAGACTCAGACGAATCAGATGAAGACGACGACGAGGACGAAGAGGTCAACGAGAAGCTGGGCGCGCTGAACCTGTGAAAGGACCGCCTGTGATGCGAGAACCATACACATATTCGCTATGCGGAAGAACACAGCCGGATTGACCGGACCGTCGACAGCCCCCGACCGCGACGCTGGCGTGAGAGCCTGAGCACCACGGCCAACATGCCTACAGGCTGAAACGAAGACCATGTCGTGAATGCCTGGGAAGAGTCATGCCTCTCAGTCACGGTATGCAGCATTCGGCCGTCTCAGTTATCTCGTCCTTTCTTGGCACATTTAAGTTCCACCAACCGCCTCAGGAGCCTTGCTGGGATCGAAGCCATACTGCCCCTTGAGCTTTTCGACAAGGTCGATGTACTTCTTCTCGGCGTCGGCAGCGCTGGTACCTGCATCGACTTCTTTTTGCCAGGCTTTGTGCTTGGCTTTCCCCTGTTTCGCAAGGACAGGATCAGTAAACGCAGTTGGGTGCCAGGCGAGCATAAACATCGAAATCATGAGAAAGGGAACTGATATGGGATGGTGCTAAGGCTGGGGAATACTTGAGCTTACATACCTTCAGGTCGAACATGCCTGGAGCAGGAGCCTTGGATATGTCCTCGCCATTGGCAACTTTGAAGAGGGCGTAGAGCTGGAAAACAGAACATCAGTCGATGACACCTCAGAATGGAGGGATAAGCGTGTGGAACAACGACAGCGACCACCCGAAGAGAATGATGGCAGATGACCTCGACAGTTTCGTCGTCCGTGCATGTTGAGACAGGCGAAACAGCAAATGACGATCCATCCCTCTTCTTCCTGCGGCCTCCCTTCTTGCGCATTCAACCCACAGAATTGGTGCACCTATGTGACGGCTCCTCCCCGGTTCCTTACCCACCACGTTGCCATATTATTTTCGTCTCAATCTTTGTTCGTTGTGTGCCCCACGCCGTGCGTCTAGACCCCATACTACCCATAAAAGGAGTGCCGTGAACAGGGAAGGACATGCACCACGACTCACCTCCAACAACTCATCATTGCTCGGTTTCGCCTTGAGCTGACGGCTCTCGTCGGCAGCTTTCTTGAACGCGGCAGACGGCATGGTCGCTAATGTTCAGTTGTGATGTTCTTGATTCCTTGCTCTTTGCCTCTATTAGATAGCACGATACCGCCCTCGGTAAACGTGGGCTCACCGCAGAGTCAGAGTGGATGTGAAAAAAGGTCGAGTTCGGGAGGAGAGATAATCAATCGTTCGTTTCGGATTCCTTGATCGCGGGGTGTCAGCCATCGAGTTAGAAATGCCGTGCGACGAGGTCTGTGGCTATGGAACACGGTGACGATGGGGAAGTCAGGACAGAAACCATGGTGTAGCAAGCTGTTGAGTGTTCCCGGTGTACCTCTGAATGGCTGCGGTACGGGTTGAGACAAGCGGGTGTGATTGCGGGGTGTAGACTCACTCGATTCTGTTATGTCGAAGACTGCTGCTTGAATCACGGAGGAGGAAAGGACTCAGGATCAATGCTCAATTCTAGACGAGGAACAGATTCAATTGCAAGCGAGATGCGAGCCAGACGTCAACAAACGCCAATTGCCTTCTCACCTTTGAGTCCCAACCAAACGACGTCAGACCGTTTGGCGGGGCAGGTGGGTGGCAGGGACTCTTTGGCCGAGTTAGACTTTGGGTGGGGTCAAAGGCGATCTTTCTTTCTGACTTACAACAGTAAGAGGCCGCAGCCTCTCAATTTTGATAATGGCTCCATCTCACATCACAGGCAGCGGAAGAATCAGATTTCCGGTATTTTGCGGAGAACGATGGTAAACAAGTGCACTGGAGTCGTGAGTGTTCAAGCACATCACTGGCAGATGAGAGGAACTCTATTCTCGTGCAAATGTATTCATCGCTACAGTACGTGACTCCTCGCCCAAAGTACCCATAACCCAGCGAGCCGCTGTAACTGTAGCAGATTATAAAGAAGACATGGATAGCTAGCGTAGGATAACTCCCATCATTTCCGTTTACCAGGATCGATGCTTGTTGTCAAAATGCCTCGGTAATAGGTATCGATGTTGCAGCGAAGTAAATGCATGAGCCTGCCCACAGGGTGGGACAGCCACTGTTTTGTGCCCAAGCCAAACCTGTGGACTTCGTCGACACGACCCGAAAGTCATCGGGAGTTCTTTCCAGCCCGGTTCCAGGCTCGAGAGCGGCAAGCCATTGTACCTTGGAGGTGTTTGGAAAATCTCAAGCAGACAGCGCCTACCAATCCGCCGCCCACCCATTCTTGTCGAGGAACTCTGAACAAGCATTCTTCAGTGCAACATTCGGGATCAGCTGGTCCGCCCGGAGAGGTTGTCTCGTGAGCGGATCGCAGCCACTTGCCTTGATGTGCTTTAACAGGGAGGCGCGCTCGTATGAAACGCCCGTCGGTGTCACTATAGGGTCATGCATGACTTCGAATGTGATGGGGTCAATCAGCCAGTCTGGGACGACCTTTCATGTAGTGTCAGCAGTCTCGGAAGAGAAGATGCGAGGAGTTGGACATACCCTCTCCACCGTCTCAGGCTTCTTACTGTCCTCAAAGCCCCGTCTGATATTCGCTCTCCTCACCTCAGCCTCATTCTGCAGCTCCTCAACCTCTTCTCTCCGCCCGGTCTCGCCAATCTCTCCGTTCTTAAACCTCTCTTCCACGGCATCAACATCCCGCTGCAATTGAGCGTCCAGGAGATCCTCTACCAGCGCTAGCGTCTCGTTCAACTCTCTTAACCTGGCTGTTTCTTTGGCCTGCCACTTCGCCTGCTTGGCTTTTAGGATAAAGGTCCCGATAACGTCGGCCGAAGGGTCCTGGATCTCTATACACATCGAGTACGCGAGTTTTGCTTCATCCAGCGCTTCCCCAACATGCCGCTGCGGCAGTAACGCTTGTGCCAAATAGAAATGTGCTTTCATTGCGAGATTCGTCTTGTTCTTGGGTCCATAGAGTTCAATTGCCTTACGGGCGTCTGATTCGGCGCCAGGCCAATCTGACAGCTTGATGCGTGTGAGTGCGCGGTTGCCAAAGACTTTGGGATCGGAGCGAGAGTGTTCGGCAATACTGTATGACACGATTAGCTTGGAGGCGGGGACATTAGGTTCGTTGGGCCTACGCCTGAGTGTAGAGTTGCTCTGCCTCCTTGAACTTCCCGGCCTTGAAGTGCTCGTTCCCAAGATCTTTGAAGGACGCTGGGTGGGACATGGTTGCTCGTCCACTTGGCAGTCAAGTTGGCGGATGCAGGCCTGAGACGTTGATGTGGGACGATGGAAATGTTGTCACTAGAATGAGTCAATTGCGGGCAGGCGCGCTTCAAGTAACCGCAGCTGAGCGAACAGGGAGAGTGAAGGTTCACTAGACAGTAAATGCAACTACGATCATGAAGGACGAGCCGGAAAGCATCACTATTCAATCGCGAACCGATTCCAAGGAGGAACCGCGCGCTCAACAGTGGATGCTCGGGGATTGTGGCGAGTCAGCCTTTGGAGAGAAGGTCATGGATGCGGTTGGATGCGTCTGAGGACAAGAGCACGCGAGGGCCATATGGAAATCGGTCGAACTTGAAATCGAGATGCATTGCGGAGAATTGGGAACCAAGCCACAACACCAGCCTCCAGGTTAGACTTAAGGCCGGGCACATATGCGCGGCACGAGATAAGCCATTCACCATTTTGTCTTCAAATTAGGGCATTGTCGGAGTCAAACCTGACATGGACACTCAATCACACTCCCACCTGTCTACAATCGTGATCTACCCTTCGCATCGACCAAGACGATATCATGGTGTCGCTGAGGCAAGTCTGAGTTTGTAACGTCACCGGCACTGTACATCAGAAAGAGGTCAGGCCCGACGACTCAACATACGAATGATAGGAGCTTCGTGTACACTCTAGCAATCAGACAATTCAACATATTCCCTCTTGCTACTCGCTCAGCTCCAAACATAATCTTATTTCGCCTTTCGTGCAAATGCGCTCTGAATCATCTTCGGAGCGTGCGAAGCCAGCTGTTCCTTCACAAAGCGTTATCTTCCTTCGCCATGAATCTACGTCATGTGCATAGCGTGCCACCGTAGCATTTCCGAGGATATGCCGCAGGCAGTCTTTGTGATCGCAGCCTCAGGCATCAGAATGTCTTTTGATGCAGTACAGAACGATGGACATGAATCTTTGTAGTCTAGTAGGCACTGGTCTTTGATGCTCACATGTCGCTCTCCTGCAGCAGGTCTCCGGTTGACTTGTGCTTCTGTTTCCCCTTGCTTCTGTTCTGAGGCGTTTTTGAGCTCATCCAGGCGGCGACTTGCAATGGACTCAAGACCTTCGAAAAGAGTCAAGCTCGATTCCGAGCCCGATGGCCGCGTAGCACTCAAGGAGGCCGATCCTGCGACCATCCGTGCCAGAAGAGCAGCCTTCCTCAGCTCAATCTCTAGGTCCATCTCGCCGCCGGCGACTGCTAGATCAAGAACCACGACGCCTCAACCGACTTTTGCCACGACCACTGCTTTAAAGACTGCCGCCGTCGCCCAGACTGAACCTTTACAGACCCGTGCTGCCACCGTCACTGACTTGAAGCATGTACCGCCGGACACAGTACCGGGAGACACTGAGCCGACTCCGCAAGTCAACCTCATCGCATCACCGTTCAAGCTCACCAGGATCCATGACCTGCCATCTTCTGAGAATATTGATACAGTCTCCCTTCACGAGATCCTGGGCAATCCTCTGATCAAAGAGGCGTGGGTTTTCAACTACTGTTTCGATGTCGACTGGTTGATGGACTTCTTCGACAGCGACGTCCGCAATCAAGTCAAAGTAAAGGTCATTCACGGCTCATGGAAGAATGACAGCCCCGCCAAACAGCGCATTGACGACGCATGCCGGAGATGGGAGAACGTCACGGCGGCAACAGCCTACTTACCCGACCAATTCGGCACCCATCACAGCAAGATGTTCATTCTGTTCACCCATGACGATCTCGCCCAGGTTGTCATCCACACGGCTAACATGCTCGCACAGGACTGGACGAATCTGACACAAGCCGCCTGGGTTTCTCCTATGCTGCCACTTATGAAACGTGATGGCGGCACCGTTGTTGGCAAGCTCGGCTCCGGGTCACGGTTCAAGTATGACCTCCAGGCCTACTTGACCGCGTATGGCTCGAAAACAAAGGCGCTAAGGGACCAATTGGCACAATTCGACTTCACCAGTGTAAGAGGGGCACTGATTGCATCAGTGCCTTCGCACATGAAAGACTTCCCAACCACAAGAGATACTAAAAAACTGTGGGATCAGACGCTTTGGGGCTACCCAAGCTTGTTCCGGGCCTTGAGCTCTATCCTCCCTCAGCGGCAGCAAGAGACATCATCATCCCACGTTGTCTGTCAGATCTCCTCAGTTGCTACGCTCCCTCAGACCTGGCTGAATCAGTTTTTCCCTGTTCTGTACGGCCCGCTAGCGTTGAGCTCTTCGCAGCAACAACAACAACGCCAATGGGATCCTTCGCGCGTCTCAATTATCTACCCAACTCCTCGTAACGTCTCGTCCTCTCTCGATGGCTATGCATCCGGTGGATCCATTCACATGAAAGCACAAACCGCTGCTCATCTGAAACAAATCGCCAGCTTGCGGAACACGCTGTGTCAGTGGACGGAAGGACCGAACGAAAACATTAGGGCAGGAAGGGCAGAAGCAGCTCCGCACATCAAGACGTTCGTGTGCTTCTCGTCCAAGCCAACGAACGTGACATCCACGCCGGATATACAGTGGGCCTTGCTGACGAGCGCCAACCTCAGTCAACAGGCGTGGGGAACCTTACGTGAGGGAGGCAAGGGCAAATCCAAAGAGAAGCAGAAGGAGAGGGAAGTCGTCGTGCAAAGCTATGAGATCGGTGTGCTTGTGTGGCCGGAACTATACGCCAAGGGCTTTGACACCGGAGAAGTAGAGGCCGAAGGTGAAGGCAAGGCAGAGACAGAGAAGGAAAGCCCGACTGCGATCGCAGCCTCACCGCGGACGCTCAGGCGTGGGGAGCGTGAAGAGCGGGAAGGGACGGTTCGAATGGTCCCTGTGTTCGGGAAAGACATGCCTTCAGCAACAGACACGGTCACGGCCAAACCCAGAATAACAGCAAATGCTAGATCCACGGGTTCCGAGCTCGACTGTGACGTCCACTCCTCCGGCACCAAGGTCCCCTCGGCAACTGCCATCGTCGGACTACGTCTCCCCTACAGCCTCCCTCTGACGCCCTATTCTACGACCGACATGCCGTGGTCGCCGCAAGGCGTGTACGAGGAGCGCGATCGACATGGGAGGCGCTGGCCGCGAGATTTCTATTGAACATACATGCATCATGTAGGTGTGTGCACATGCCTATATCAATCCATGTAAGGAGGGGAACCGGATTTTCACGCAGAGAGGAGAGATCGGAGACAAGTCAAGGCAACAAAATTCCGCCGAGCTGGGAATGCGGAACGAGCATGAACAATGAGCAGTACCAACGAGCACAGTTAAGAACGAGACTTCACACAACATTCAGCATCAGCATCATCATAGTTTACGGAGTAGTTCATCCCCATCCCCGACCGTGGGATTGTGGCGTCAACGCTTCTGCATACTACCGTACGGAAAATACATACAGCCCAGAGAGGAATACCATGCATTGTACTGTATATCGTGTATTCCGCGTAGTATTTTCATCTGCATATTCTACATGAGAACGGAATAAGAACGAGGAGAGCAGACAGAACAAACACTCGATCACTACGCTTCACCGGGCGGGTGAGTGATATAGTTATATCCAAACACATCCAACGTCGACATGGAACTCGAAATCGACGTCAAGTTCGAATCCGAGCCTGAATTGGACAGCGTACGTCGTGTATCTAATATCTCCCTAGCCAGTGGTCGGTGCTCAGTGCTCAGGGCTCAGGACTCAGGACTCACTGCCGGCACTCACTCGCTCCACTCATTCGGCGCGATAAGCCGGCAAAGGCCAAGAATAGCCCTGCTGCCCGTACTGGGTGAGGAACTGCAACTGCGCGACGTTCATGCCCTCGGGCGGCGACGGCTGCACGGGCACGGGCATCTCAAAGTCGTTGAGCAGCGTGTCCCACCGTTGCCAGTCCATGTCCATGGCCAGGTCGTCCATGACGGAGAAGTCGTCGGGCGAATAGATGGTTGAGGGGAATGTCGAGCCCGCGCTTGTGCTTGTTGTGCCTAATGATCCCGTATCCACGTGGGGGAGGTGCTGTGAAGTGGCCATGCTTTGCTGCTGCTGCTGCTTTTGTTGCTGCTGCGCGGTATATGATTGTAATGGCGACTGCGACTGCGACTGCGACTGCGGTTGCAATTGCGGTTGTGATCGCGACGGTGATTGTGAATGTGACTGTGGCTGATCCCGCGCGGCCGTCAGCTTCATTTCCTCGGCCTGAGGGACAAGGCTTGACTGCGATGGTTCCGGGCGTGGTAGCTCCGCCGACTTCGTGGCCTTGGCTTCCATCTGCTTGCGTAGCTGGAGGATGAACTGCGGGGGTTCGAGTCTCGCCAGAGTCCCGCCGCCGGGATTGTCGGCCTGGGCTTTCTCGCGCGCGCGCCACGCCTTGAGACAGAGGTTCCCGATCGCGAGATGGAGTGGTTTTCGGCGGTCGGAGATGAAGCTAGCATAGGTACGTGAGGGTCAGTTTGGGGTTCTGGACGAAGAGGGATACTACTGGACGACGACGCCGCCGCCGACGCGCACACGCAACGTGTACTGCATGACTTACTCGGGATGGTTCTTGTGGACGTCCTCAATCTGGGCCCATGATTCGTCCTTGCCCGGTCCGACTGGACGGGCCACCAGTTCGCCAAGCACGTAGATGAAGGCATGCCATTGGAACCCGTTGTCGATGTACCATTGAAAGCGTTGCAGGGAGCGGTGCGAATGCGCAAGGTTATCGGCTTCGATGATGGCCATACTGGTTGTCCAGAGGAAGTCACGCTCGCTCTCCGGGATGTCCTTTTCGCTGGCGTAGCGGCGCGGGTGGTGGGCCATGAATCGAATGCTCTTGCACATCATGCGCCCGATGATCAGGGCCATCATCTCCAGAGGCACCGAGGGGTCGCAATATCGCAGGATTCTTTCTTCAAGGTTTGCTTGGAATTCGTCGGCGAAGGCGTCCTTTTCGGCCACCGTCTTGGTCGTCACCCAGTGGGTCATGGCTCTGGAAAGGTCTTCCTCCGCGATCCCGGCCTGGAGCAGTTTCTTCTTCCAGAACCCGCCCATCTCGTAGTGCAGCAGGCAGACGACCATCTCGGTGGGCCGGACGTGCTCGACTGGGCGTTCCTGCATGCCAGGCCACATGTCGGCGTCGTTGACGTTCGACGGCGTCTTGGTGTTCCACCAGCGCATAGAGTTGAAGCCACCGAAGCCGCTCATCTCGGCGGCTTTGAAGTCCATCAGGTTGATCTGCCACCAGAGGCGGCGGCGCATCTCCGTCTCGAATGGTGGGAGGCCAAGGACGGCGCCGTCGCGATGGACTCCCATTCCCTGAGCCATCCGGCTTGCGACGCCGGACAAAGTCCACAAAGTGCGGGCGTCGAGTTCTTGTCGCATGGCGAGCTGCGTCCGATCAGTTGCGAACGATTGAGGGTGTCATATCGGACTTACGAGATATATCACCAATGCCTGCAGGACAAGAAGGTCGGACGATCCCATGAAGTGAGCTCTCGTCAAGGAGCGGCGCACCCCCAGACGATATCTAGATTGTAGAGTCGACCGAGCTTCGCCAAACGTCGCCAGACACTCACTATCCCGCATCGAATGAATAGCCGCACCATAAATAGAGAACATGAGTGCTTCGAGCCCCCGAGGGATGTGGTCCAGGTCAGTTATCGCGTCCTCAATGCTGCGCTGCATGCTGGGCTGATGAATGAGCTTCACCAGCGGGTTGACGTTGGTGAGGAACAGCTGCCACAATCTGAGTATATGGTCGGTGCTGGGGTGCAAGCTGGCCGTCCGGTTCGGCGAGGAAGTCATCCCGAGCACGAAGTCGGCGCCATCTTCCGCAGGCGTCTCCAAGTCGTCTTCGGTCTCGCTATCGGGGATGGCGTCCTTGCTGTGATGGAGCTGCGGGGTTCCAATTAGTATATTCATCGTGCAGTCGATTAGGAAGACGCGAGACCACACACCTCTTCGCTGACAGTTACCCATAACTTGCTGCTCGAGTCAGTTGAAGACGCTACCCCGCGACGTCTGGGGCGCTTACTTTTCGATGAAGCGCGATCTGCCTTGGTCGACAATCAACTTCCCTTCCGCGGAGCCTGGTGCCCAATTCACGGGCTCCTTGGGCCTGGAGACTGCTGTAGCACCCTGGTCGCCGTCTTCGGGCGTAGAGGCCGTCTCCGTCTTGCTCAGGGCCATGGCTGGAGAAGCAGGGTCGATGCCCTGCTCGCGAAGGAGAACTTCATAGTGTTTGAGGCGGGCTTGGATCGACTCCTCTGTGCTTTTGCGTTTCCGACGTCGAGGCGGCGGCGGGACGCGAAAGATACTGCATTGACCATGTATGTCAGTAGATGATTCCTCTAGGGATGTAAGCGGTACAAGCCAGACAAATATGTTTGACGTCGTGGTAACGAATCGCCACCAGTTCCTCCATAAAGCAGAGCAGAAAGCTGAAGGAGGAGTCACTGATCAACAACCGGAAGAACTTGCCATTCAACCTTCGCCCGTAAACACCCATTGCACGGATTCTCCTTATTGCATTTGACCTTGCGCTCAAAACACCGGACGCAGGAAAACGTCTTGGCCGGCTTGCCCTGTTGGGGGCCCGACTTGGCGCCGGTCTCCATCGCGAGATGGATCTTATTGCAGCATTGGCAGATCACGAATTGTGCACTGTGTGTGGAGCATTGTAGCCATGTATCCGGGACGCTTTGGTGCCTTGTGTACCTGGATCTGGATTATCGATGATGCCTGGAGGGACGAACAGTGACAGGCCGCCTAGGGGCTGACTAAAAGGTGAGTCATGCAGTGGCCCTCATTGATTCATAGCAGCCAGTGCCGCCGCTTTTATAGGGTTGCATTCCCCTATCACGCCCGATGCCTTTCCCCACCTTCCCTTTGCCCCAGTCCGTATCCCCATCTTGCTAAGTCGTCCACGTCGTCCAGTGTGATGTTGCTGTCTGCGTAATAGTCAGCAGGCTGGTAGCGAGTGCTTCAAGGCTGGTACTCAGAATATCCTCGCAAGTAAACATGAGCATTAAGTATGGAATTAATCAAACGTTTACCGAATCAGCGGCTAATAATTAGGTGAAATAGCAGAGTTCCAAGGACCCCCAGGGGCTAGGTGGTAGGGCTGGCTTTCGTGCTACTACCTCCCAAAGTCGGCCTATTGCAAGTAATCGGAAGTCCTTCAAGACAATGACGGTGCCTGCCCTGTGCTATTAGACCCAACGCCCGCGGGCCTAGGCTGACATCG
The DNA here is from genome assembly GCA_002099365.1 of Phialophora verrucosa. Classification (NCBI taxonomy): domain Eukaryota; kingdom Fungi; phylum Ascomycota; class Eurotiomycetes; order Chaetothyriales; family Herpotrichiellaceae; genus Phialophora; species Phialophora verrucosa. The sequence continues at coordinate 2,009,365 of MSED01000009.1, read as the reverse complement.
TGGAATGTGATGCTAAGTGTGGTGATTGTCTATGTATCATGCTCGCTCGGACACAGTAGTTGGAAGACCCCAGACCAAGACACATTTCGGCGCATTCGATGTTTCTAAGCGGGAACGTACGCTTCTGACTTGCGCCTCTTATTGAGAACCGGAAAATCTAAGGACCGCCAAACTGAGAGCTCGACAGGTCCAGCGCAAAAGAGCGAGGTGGACAGACCTTCACTCAGCATACGCCCGGAATACGGCCAACTGGTCGCCCGCGGCGTATTCGACCTCGACTCCCTGGCCCACGAAGTAAATACTGCCCTCTTGAAGATCGTACTCCTGGCCTCCGGCATTCATTTTCCCACCCCCACTCGTCACGATCAAGGTACTCGGTCCGTCGATGGGCTTGATCTTCTCCTTCTCTCCACCAGACAGCTCGGTAACGAGCAGACTGAACTCACTCATCGGAGGGTTGAACTCGTCCGTCTTGCCATTGCCGCTCCTGTCACTCCGCTTCCGCTCCAGGATCGGTTCCTTCGGATCGTGCTGCTTGAACGTCAGCGCCCTGGCGAACAAGTCGACCGAGTCGCGATCCGCCCGCGGGCAGAATCCCGTGTTGATGACGTTGTTGGACCGCGCCATGCACTCGACAATGTCGCCGGAGAGGTAGGCGTGAATGCCGTCGGCGGGGATGTAAATGGCCGACCCGGCGTCCAGGACCAAGAAGTTCATGCACACCAGCGCGACGAGGTTGCCGTTGTCCGTAGCCCCGTACTGGTCCTGCAGCCTGGGCGCCAAATCTAGGATATATGCATGTCTCCCCAGCTGCTCCTTGGCCGTGGCCTGCAGTTCCTTCATGGTCGACTCGACTGTCTCTTGGTCCGCCTTGAGCATGTTCGTGGTGATCTGCCGCAGGAGCTCGTCGTCGCTCACGTCGATCCCGTCCTCCCGCGTGGGCAAGAACCGTGCCAACGCCTCTAGCTGCATCAACTCCTGGATATCGGCGTGGGGTTTGAACCCGACGAAGGCCTCAAACCTGGATAACGCGACCGCGATCTCGGGCTTATGGTTCGGATCTGGGAACTTGTCGGGGTTTTCCTTGTGCAGTTTCTCCGAGAGGCCTTTGTCCGGGTGGATCTGCAGGGGGAGGGCCTTTGCGATGGACAGAATCTTAGGTAGGAACGGTAGGTCGGCGCCGAACTTGGCGTAGACCTTCTTGCCGATCAGGGCGTCTTTGTGCTCGTTCAGGATCTGCTGCAGGTCTTCGCCGGTCTTCAGGGAATACGACGGGAGTTCCGGGTATGTCCCGAACCACATCTCGGCGTAGTCCTTGGAGTCGTCGATCTGAAAGTCCGGATTCGTCCGGGAGCAGAGGCGCGCTGCCAACGACTCCCTGCCCCTTTTGCCCCAGGGATAGTTGTTGCAAGTGCATTTCAGCGGGATTACTGATTCAGCCATGTTGGGGAGATGCGAGTAGTGTGAAACCTGAAGGGGAATGCAAGTTTTGAGAATTCGAGCCGTCAAAGGAATCCTAGAGGCGAAATGCAAGTATCTGTAAGAGCGATGAGACAAGTATGAATCTGATGTTAATGTCCTTTTTACTGGGAGTAATACCATTAGCTTTAATTCCATCTCACTCTGGTACGACGGAGACGGTCATGATGTATGAATTTAACTGCCTATGATGTCAGCCACACAGCGAAAGCATCATCCCACCATGCTCATACCATTCTCATCCATCAGACGGAATCGAAATCCGACGCGATGGCGCACGCGAGCATCCGGTGAAGAGAAATCTCGATCCTCTGGAATGCTCGTATGTTCGTTGTTGCTCTGAATGGATTTTCGCTGCCGAGGCTGGGGACCAGGCTGTGGAAATATTGTAGAACAACCAAACACCAGTTTCAGGGAGGGACAAACTTTGTTCCTGATATCATATATTTTATTTCAACACATTACTGAGCGTAATTCCTCACATCCAATAAGGCACAGAGCTCAGTGATCCCATATGAACAACAGTGCCTCCCTCAGCCCGCCTCTTGAACGCCTCGTGGATATTTCCTGTCCAAATACGCCGAAAGATTGGCAGCACCCATATTTGCATTCATATTGCCTCCGCCGGTGGAATGTCCAAACTCGACGCCATACTCCCCAAAGTGCTCCTCCAAGTCCAAGTCCAGATTTACGCCCGAAAAGTCCTGAAAGGGGACCTCCAGGGCATCGTAATTGATCGCCGACTCCGGCACGGGGCTTGGTTCCCGTGCCGCTTGCGCCGTTTTTCGCTTGCCCTTATTCTTGCCATGTGTGGTTGATTTTAAATTGGAGCCAGCCCCCGATGACGACAACGAGGTGGAAGCTGAGGCCGAAGACGAGGCATGGCCGAGACTGCCGTAGCCGGAATCAACAGATGACGTGGTCGAATGCTTGGGCTTCAGAGCACTGGAGCCGTTAGATTTTTGCACAGATGGGTCGTCGAGGCTAGCGAGTTTGACGGGAACGAATTCGGGCATACCAGCGGACGCCGGTTCGACCTCCATTTTGTGTAGATCCACGAATGCCGATGTAAAGTCGAAGTCGAAATCCGCCGGCACCGAATCCGTTGAGACGGCAAGACCACGCTCGTCCCCGTGGCTCCAGCTGTTGCACTCCTCATCATATCTATCATTTTCAGGGTCGATGATCATAGGGACAGGGAAAGTCACCCCAGAGGTCAGCTCGTCCAACCCCTGATTCTTCCGAGGTGGCTGTGGCGTGGAAAGCTGTGGTACCGTTCTGGTCGAGAAAGGCCTACTGAAGCTTTGGCGATGTCCCGGTGAGAGAAAACGCGTGTCCGACCCAGTCCTATCAGCTGAACCAGGGCCATGAACAGGCGAAGGTGGAATCGAGGACGCGGGTGTCGTGAGACATATCGAGCTGCGCCGTGCCGAATCTGGTGCCCCGGCCGAAATCGGTGAGACATCCCCAGAAGGGTTACCCAGGGAAGGACTGTTCGCAAGTCTCAACCCCTCGAGGACATCCGTCATGGATGCCCTCAACTGCTCGCGGATAAGTCGCCGCGCTTCGGCGGACTGAAGCCAACCTTGGCCCGGTGCGTTGGTGAGACGGTCCAGGCGTGATTCGAATACTTCTCCTAGCACGTCCATCGTGTCTCGTGTGTCCGTGGGGCCGGGGCTGAGTGCAGAAGGCATGTCCACGTTATCCGCGTAGGGACTTGCGGGGTGCGGCAGGTCAGGGAACAAGATAGCGTAGATAGTGTACCAGACTTGTTCCGAAGTACTGGCAGGTCGTTTCCGGCGGATCTCGTTGTACTGCGCCTCGTCGAACTTCTCAGGGTATGGACAGTCTACCAGAGGGCAGGCAACTGCGGCCCGGCGGTGCTGATCCAGTTGATCCTTGCGGTCAAAGCGAGCATAGCAACGGGTGCAGTGGATTCGGCGCCAATGGACCCGATAAAGATGCTGCTTCAGGCGCGAGATGTCTGGCCAGTATCCGCTCGAGCATCCGCGATACTGCTTCTCCTGCACGTTCTGCTCGGAGTACTTCGACTTGTCGTACTTACAGAATGGGCAGGCGAAGAGCTTTTCCGGATTTTGGAGTGCATCTGGATCCTGTTTGATCTTTTTGGGCGTCCCACCTGGCACATCTTCGTCCTCCTCCTCTGCATCTTGGCCGTGGCTTGGGGTACGCTTTGGTGACTGCTTTTGATTTGAACTCGTGGAATGAGCAGGTGAGACCACGGCTTGCCCAGACCCAGCTTTGCGTTTGGTGGCATGAGTCCGTATCTTATCATGCTGCAAGCGTTCGTCAGCACAGTGTCCATCTTTCGCTGACAGCAAGGCACGGGATGGAAGCGACGTGGTCGAGAACGAGTACTTACCTGGGAGAGATCCTCAAACTGTGCACCTACGCCCGTAGATAGCTCATTCATCTGCCTTGCAATTGCAGTTTGCAGCTGAAGTGAAAACATCTGCTGTTTGACGTGGAGGGCGGCCTCCTGCTCCCGAAACGAAGCTTGTTGCTCCCGCAAAGTGGTCTCTTTCTCTCGCAAGGTGATCTGTCTATCGCGGAACTCCATCTCCAGCTCGCGCCGGCGATAATCCAGCTCTCTTGCGTCGTCAGAAGGCTTCTGGGTAGACGAGAGATTCCCTTGCTCAGCTCCCCGTGGCTTTTTCTCGTCCACGGTGTCGTTGTAGGCCCAGGGGGAGGCTGCCGAGATTGTAGCCTCGACGGGGGACTCGGTCCACGAATTTGAACCGGCAGAGACATCTGGCATGTTCAAACCCCACATAGCTGCAGCATATTGCCGAGCTTCTGATCGGCTTCTTTCTCTGATCAAGTTGGATGCGTTCGCTTTCTCTGCGGCGTCCGGGCGGGAAACGCTGCGCACCTTCTCCGTCAGGTCATGCCGACAGCTCCAGCCAGCCTGATCACACGAAGAGCAAAGTATTCTGTCACCATTGTTACAGATCGAGCAGTGGTAATAAACTTGGCTCAAGCGGATTGGGCTTTGGCATGAGTCGCATCTCATTGATTTCGCTTTCGGCTGAGAGCAAGTGGCATCCAGGTTATTGTCCGTAACAGGCGACGCGACATCTTTTTCTTTCGCTGGATTGGCGTCTTCCAAGAGAGCAACAGGTTCATTGTCTTGTGTCCTTGTGGAATCTTCGAATGGCGTATACTGGGGCAGCTCGGCAGGCAGCTCCGCTATTCCAGCCGATGGAGTGGGTGGGGATGCTGGCGGAGGCGGAGAGGGATTCAGATACTCCCGGATGGCCGACTTGCTGTCAAAGTCGTCCAGCGTTGGCGGTTCGGACTTGTCGCGTCTGACGTGACGACTCAGTTTGCTCAGGTGAGACTTCAAGCTCAGGCTCTTGACAACGTGTGAGGCGATGCTCCTGGTGCTTTTTGTGCGTAAAGGAATGGTCTCTCCACGGGTTGCGGCATCCTTCCTTCGTGCAGCAGCAACATCAGCTGCCAGGAATGCTCGACGTAGCTGTTCTTCTTCCTTTTGAGCCTTGATTTGCTCTTTCTCTTGCTTTTTCAACGACTTCCTCAAGCGCTTTTGAACTTTGCGCTGCTGACTGAGGGTCTCTACCCGCAATGGGAGCCGAGGTGGACAAGGGTCTTGGAGCTCTTCGTCGATGCTGACTGTCCATGACGGCGCAGCATAGGAAGGACTGATCGCAGAGATGGGCGACCCTCTATAGAGGCTCAAGGATGCGGCTTCGGTTTCTCGCTGTATCGTCGACAGCGAATTCAGACTGTTGGATCGGATGATTGGGCATGGCAGGGCGTCTGAGGCGGGGATGTCGCTGAAGTGGCCCGGTCGATAAGGATAAGGGAGGGTTCTGGCTTTGCGCAGAGCGGCTCTATGCAACGATCCGATGGCCTCTGGAGGAGTCCAGGAATGCTTTGAACGCAAAGCTCTCTGTGTTTGATCCGCAAGCTGGAGTTCTTTGATATCATTGGGAGACTCGTCATCGTTGATGCTGATCCTGGCTCGGATATCAGGCTGATCCCGACCGCGGAGAGCCAATTCGGCCATCGTGGATGTCCTGTCGAAATGTGGGCAGTAGTGGCGAGATCGCGTCTCACGGGTGGCAAGACGATGTATGGCACCAGTCGGTCATGACTGAGGCAGCAGAAGCTGCTGTCCGGGAGGATAGCAGTCGTTTTGACCAGCTTGTAAGAGACTCACTTTTGTTCAATTCCCGCGGGCAGCCCGCAGCAGCCCACGCCCGGAGCCTAGCGAGTGTCTGTGGGTTTGGCTGGGCCGCCTATTCGATTGGTCCTGGCCCGCCGGAACCTCTGATTCCCCCGTTACAGCAGGGGGCCTGAGGCTCACAAGCCACGACGAAGCCACAGATGGCCACGGTCAGCCACATCACCAAGCCAGACGAGTCAGACGCCGAGCCGGAGTCCGCCTTATCAAGCTTATCTTGAGACCTCTAGCTTGATCAGGCTAGCCCACGAGGCTGTTCTGTGAGTGGCAGTTAGAAAATGGCTCGATGGCATCATCTTCTGACGCGCTCGGCTCTGCTTCTGCGGGTGTAAGCCTCGTCATGGAATATTAGAAGGACCATGTCTACCGCGATACGCAAGACTCTCTTCACGTCTGCATTGGGAGCCATGGACGCCGCTGCGAAGAGGTTCTTCTCGTCGCCACATTTCGCCGTGGCCGGCGCAAGTCAAGATACGTGTAAATTCGGGTATCGGATCCTCGCATGGTATCATCAACACACGCTGCCCGTGACGCCCATCAACCCACAGCGGCCGTCAATATCTCTGCCATCCAAGACATACGAAACCGTGCCGTCGGTCACGGCACTCCCTCACCCGGATCAAACAGCATTGTCATTCGTCACGCCTCCCGCGATCACAAGAAGTATTCTTCGTGAAGCAAAAGCTGCAGGCGTCAAAGCTGTGTGGTTCCAGCCGGGAAGCTTCGAGGATGAGGATTTGAAGTATGCCAAGGAGAATTTTGAGTCTGCAATCGGAGGATTTGAGGATGGGACGGTTGGGGGCGAGGGTTGGTGTGTGTTGGTCGACGGAGAGAACGCGCTGCGAGGGGCAGGGAAGAAAATCGTGAAGCAGAAGTTGTAGTGTGACATGTTGTCAAACATGGGTACGAGCCCGCCCTGCTTTCTACGCGAAGAAGGTTGCAGGCCTCGAACGGTGTAGTAGCATGAACTATCGGACCTTGACTACGCCGACACGCTCGTCTTTCGGTGTCCATACTCCAGATTTGCCAGAGCGTACCCTTCCTCGACAGTTGCCACTCCACCTTCGACCCTCACATTCCTCAATTCCTCCTCGGTGATGGTTTTGACCGGCCCTTCAAACCAGTACCTGCCGCCCCATCTTGGGAAGAACCAGCCCACCAAGCTGATGATGGTAATGATTCCGATGCATATCGGCGCATAATTCAAAGTGTCGGCATCCACGGGATACAATTGCGGCAGTAAGAGGACGGAGAACAGGAACAAAATGTAGGCCGACGCAACAATCGCTAGGGGGAGGGAAAACTTCCCTAGATTCCATTTCCCGGGCACGAAACTTTTGCGCCCGACCGTTTGTCTTGCAATGATGGGGATCAGATAGGAGACATTGGTCGCAATAGTCGCGGTAGCTGTGATTGCTGAGAAAGCGACGGCCGATCCGATGACCGCAGTTGTGATAGCACAGGACATGAAGAATACCAGGAGAGCAGCATTAACCGCCATCTTCCGCTTTGAGAGCTTTCTGAAGAAAAAGCTGAACGGGAGGACTCCGTCTCGTGAGATCGCGTAGGTGACTCGTTGGGCGCTCATGAAGCAGGATGCCGTGGCGCACGTGCTGTCCACCCAGAGCATCGACAAGATTGCCACGGCACCATTCTCGCCGATGAGCTGAACCAGATATTCTGCCCAGTTGTTCGCATACGTTGCGGAGATGATGCCCTCAAAGTCCTGCAAGCAGAACAGTATGATAATAAGGGTAGGGACCGACAGGAGCCAGGCAGAGAAGGTGGACATATAGATTCCCTTAGCCACGACCGTCGACGCTTGCTTCGTCTCTTCGGCAAGATGCGCCGACGCATCGTAGCCATAGAAGACCCAAGCGCCAAAGAGGACGGAGATGACCCTAGCCATGGATTAGCTGACCTGTACGGCCAAGGAAACAGCCGACCGCCAACTTACCAGCAATAAGCATCAGACGCCTCCTTTTTCTCGCCAAGATTGATCCCGTTGTAGAACAAATCAAAGGCTCCGTGACTGCTGTTAAAATGCTTCTCGGAGGCCTTGATCGGGAACCAGATCCAGTACATGAAGAACAGGCTGAAGAAGATTGCCATTGCAAACCGGAAATAGTATCGCAGCAGTTTCGGGTTGTAGATGTTCGGGATCATGGCGAAAATCATGCCGATCGAGGTGAGGAGCCAGAGGAACCATCCTTTGGAGAGGACCTCGCTGTTCGGATATTTGATCATGAGAGCGGAAACCAAGAAATTCGTACTGCCTTGTTGGACGCCTGGGACTACACTTATCCAGCCTGTCCAATTCCAATATGCAGTCATCCAGCTCAGGAAAGGCCCGTACTTCTCTCCTCCTAGGCGGTAACTCCAGAAGTAGATGCCCCCGGTTGTCGGCAAGGATGCAGCCAGCTCAGCCATCACCAAGCTGACAATGCAGGACAGACCGCCGACCATAGTCCAATTCGCGAAGGCTGCTTGAGGGCCGCCAGTATAGGTAATCCATCCGAAGAGCACAGGTATGCCGGAGATGAAGTTCATTGAAGTGAACGTGGCCGCTATTGATTCGAATAGGCCCAAGGAGCGGATGAACTCTTGCTTGTAGCCCAACGTGGCGAGATGATATTCATCATGGGTGAGGACGACGCGCATGTCACCCGGGGCGGCATCCTTGATGGAAGGAGTATCTGACGACGCAGGTGACTTCTCGACATCCATCTGTGTGGGCGTTTTCTCGACGGCGGAAGCCATGATAGAGGTGGGGGGGGGCGGGCGGGCGGGCGGTGGTTTTGGACAGGCAGTGGAAAGAGACACACCTTGGACTTACCATGCGCACGAGTTCTGTTCTTCTATTTGTATAACGTGTATGTTACCGCTTGGACGCCTAGGCAGGTCCCACCTCGTCTCGGACATCTGCACGACCAGGTAGTCTGGACGCAAAGACTAGTTGCAGCGGCCATGCCCTTGTCGCACCGCCAGAGATGATGCCTATCAGCTTCAGACTTGCAGAAGTCCGTTATCAACAAATGCTGCCTCGGCGGCGAGCTTACTGATGGGCGCCATGCCTATTGAGGCTCGAAAGTGCGGAGAAAGATTGCCCACGAGGAGCGGTTCGAAGGAGAAGCTTCAGGTTGGCAGTATGGCGCGCAAAAGGCTTATCGGGCTTGTTCAAGTCTAGACCTGAACCGGTAAACGGCTCTCGCCAAGGTAGTACGAGTTACTCTCTTCTCTCGCTGTTTGCCCGACCTGGTCAATCCGGGTTTTGCTGGCTGCTGTGGGTTGAGATCGTCGCGTCTCTGTTGCGTCGAGACCAATCAAGCTGTAAGTCGCGAGCCGACGATAAGAGTCGTCTTCGAGTACGAGTACTTGAATGGGATTTGACTGCAAAAACTAGGAACGCCATCAGTAATTAGTCTCGCATATGATTCTGCACAAAAAGCTCGTCTGCATAATACGACCAGCTCACCGGGTTCGCCACGTGGGAAGCGCCAAGACGGAACGAGGTTGTCTTGGTGAAGACTGCAAGAGCCAGCATGGAGGGCATCAATCATACGTAGAAACAATGATGACCCTGAAATATCATGTGGTGGTTGGTCTCTCAGATAAGGTCAATAGTGGTGAGTTGAAAGGATAGAGAGAAGGCTGATGCGATTTAGTGGCCCACGGCGAAGGATTACTAAGTCAATGGCTAATCAACTGGTGAAGACGACGCCGTGGCTACACATCTTGTCCTCTCAACCCATATGACCCTCCGAGGCCTCTGCAGCTGTTCGTTCAGGCACAGTCTTATGTCGGAGGCGTCCGAGTTGAACGGACAGAGTTTGCACCAATGAAGGAGAGTTTAGTTTGACTCGCCATATGAATCAGTGCACAAAAACATGACCCGGACTGCTTCAAGGTCAGGCAGGGTATTTCATCGCTGGCGACGAGAACTTTTATCAATCTGAAACTATTGAATACTACGGTAGCCACAACTACTTGAATTCAAACAAGGACGAGTACTCGTCAGAACGCCTTCTACCTGCCCGTCTTCTTTCTCTCGTAATATCTGAGAGGAGGATAACAGAGAAGCGTGATGGCGCCGGACATGAAGACACCAACGTCACCGCCAAACGGACCAAATTTCTTGGCGATAGGGCCAACATACTAGAGAATTTATTAGCAACAGCCTTACGTGAATGCAGTGACGTTGACTCACCCAGACTTGAGCCATACCAGGAACACCACCAGCCAGATATCCTGCAAGCAGGGAGAAGGTGGCTGCGGCGCCCCAAGGGAGCTTGTTTGGCATATCCCAAACCTCCAGGTTGTATCCTTCACCAGACCGCTTGCGAAACCATTGATCCTCGATCAAGAGGATGAGAGTGAAGGAAATGGTCCAATAGCCGAGAAGGGAAACGAAATCCGAAACGATGGTCGAGAGGTGATCCTTGCCGATGATTGCGAGCAGTGCAACAACCAAGGCGACCCCAAAGGACCAGATAAATCGGGGAACTGCATGGAACCAATGGCCGAGAAGTTGTATGGAGAGGCCCGAGGAATAGTTGATGGCGATGTTGTTGCCAATCACGCTAAAGGTGAGGATAACCAAGCAGAACTTGCTCCAACCCAGCGGGTGGTAGATTTCGCGCAACAGGCCGCCCAAGCCATGATCCTCGTAGGCATCGGCATAAGGCGGATATGCATTCAGGATGGCGGCGTTGCCAATGCAGGCACCAATAACAGTCACAAACACCGTTGGAATCGTCACGCCTGCAAGGATGAGGAAGAAGACCTTTGACGACTTGGTGGTGGCAGGGTAGTTGCAGTAGTAGTCGGCAGCAATGGAGCACCAGCCGGAGGAGCTCGAAAAGCAAATGGCCATGAAACTGAGCCACGAACCGGCAATCTCGAGGTTTGAGGCAGGGAATCCCGGAGCGTGAGGGCCGACGTGTGGAGCGGCTTGGCCGATCAAGACGCAGACGAGGATGAAAGACACAATCCAGCTGTATTTCTCCACAGTGTGGATGATGGAAAACCCAAAAACCGACACGACGTATGATATGATGGCGACGATGACGCAGCCCACGGCAATCGACATTGTGTAGTCGCTGACGGCGCTCAGCATCTGTCCTGTGATGACCACATTGACAACAGCAAACCCGCCGCCAACGATCACGTTCAGGACACTGCAGAGCTTGGCTCCCCAGAACCCAAAGGAGTAACGAGAGACGGCGATTTGTCGGAGTCCGGTCTTGGGTCCGAGAGTACCAGTGTAGGCTGTGCAAAGCGCGCCGAGGAATGAACCAACAACGATGGCGGCAACCGATTGACCAAGTGTGAGGCCAAATTCAGGTCCTAGCACACCAAGAGGGAGGGTTCCAACATGGCAGGTCATCGACCACCACATGAAAAAGATATTGACGGTGGAAGGTGGACGTTTCTCTTCTTCGGGAATTCGATCGATGCCCTGCGTTTCGATTCCCATCTTCTCATCGAGCCATGCTTCTCCCCTACTCAACCAGCGGAGGGGCGCAAAGTTGTTCTGAAGATGTCTTGCTCTCGCGACTTCGTATGCGGGAGTAACGCTGCCATGGCGGACTTCAGGCTCGGTTGTTTCGTTGACCCCTGGCTGCTTTTCGACGTCAACATCAACGTCCTTGGACATCTCTGAGGACGCGCTGTGGGGCTCAATCGTCGCCATGTTTGGACTCGAACTAGTCGCTACTTGACGACCCAGGTCCTGGAAGTGATGATGTAGAGAGGTATAGAGGAGGGTTTCAAGTTACACACTCGTGAAGAGTCACTCTGATGGCAGCGGCCAGGACATTAAATATAGCATTGGCGAAAGATAACACGGAACAGCCACCACAGCAAACATTATGCCACGCCGAGGGCTTGATCGTATCTTACCTTCGTTAAGCACCACGCCAGAGGTCTTGTGTACCGGACAGGCCCCGGTCTAAGGGGTGTGAATGTGACCCTGGTTCTCCAGAGGATGATCTGGAAGACAATTAGCGAGTAAGACTGCGGAGGCAGCCGATGGAAATGAAATAAGGTGTCCAAGTGGGCAGCAGTAGGCGAGCAATTGATAAGGGCGATCCAGTCAGCGAGGTTGGTTTGTACAGCTACGCCACCTTGCCGACGCATAGTGTGAAGGGTCCCGGAAGACGTGCTGGCTTTGGACATACCCCGGTCACTAGACGAGCCTGCTCGTGCTGTACGAGTGAGTACTTGACATGGGTTTAGGACGATCTCGTTTGATCACACGAGCCTATCGAGGGTTGCATAAAACCAGCTGTACGAGTTGAGATTTGTCTTTCTGGAGGAAGGCGAACTGCGCTCGGCCCGCCAAGCCTAGACAAGCGAGACAAGCTCTCTGGGCATTTGCTTGATGCTGAGCCGTGCCCCGGGACTTGCTTTTCCTCGCGTGGGAGGCTTTCATTACTCGTATCCAGCACTCATCAAAAACAAACATATTGCGCCTCGGTCAATGCCGGGGGGCGGCGGTAAGCCCCAGTCCTTATCTTTCATTGGAGTCGCTTTCCATGGGAATGATTGGCCTCTTCTGCCGGTCAGTTGTCCTTCCTAATCCGTTTATGCTCGAGACACATCCGATGGTGCCTCGAACTCGCGACCTTCGAGCACTGCGACAACTTGCTCCGTTTCGTGTACCCGTAGACGGGAAGCCTTGAAGTTTGGCCCGCTCTGAACTACTCGTAGGTGCAAGACTCGGCACTTCAACGACACTCCTACCTTATAACCGTAGTCGACATCTTTGAGCCTCACAGCAATAGAGCGGCTTGCGCATGAAATTGACGCCTTCCACACGAGATGAGCACTGATATCCCCATTATCGACTTTGCACGCGCGGCATCGTCGCCGGAGCAGCTAGCAGGCAAACTTCTAGCAGCTTGCACTGACTGGGGTAGGCATATGCCATGCATCCGACGGCAAGGGTGCCATGTGGCCAAGCTAATGTCTCCCAATTACAGGCTTCTTCTTCGTCGAGAACCATCCCATAGCACAGGAGGACATCGACGGCATATTTGAACTGGTAATTATGCGCGCTCGTTAGTTTACAATGTCTCCTGGTTCGAGCGCAACTTTCGCAGGCAACGCTCCATGATGTGTGATGCTGAGAGAAACCGTTCCTGCAAAATGCCGCTCGTCATGTTCATAATCCATCCTTGACCGCACCATGCCCCGTCGACTGAACCAAACCACCGCAGGAACGACGATTCTTCGCCCTCCCACTCTCTGAAAAGTCAAAGGCCCCATACATAGCAGCGCAGAACGCAGGTTACAAGCCCGCCAGCTCGTACGGGTAAGTGAGGACCCTTTACCGCTCCGCTCCTCACATTCTCTCCTCTACCGCAACGACAACCAGGCAAGACAAGCGAATATCAACATCCAAATCAATTGCGCACACACTCACACTCCTGTGCAGAGCGGACGGCAAATATACAGACCCGCGCGAAGCCATCAGCATCAACAAATGGCCGACATCCTCGCACGCCGCTGCGGCCACCCTACCACCCATCCTCTCCGACGCACGAGGTCAACTCCACGCCTTCCAGCGCCAAGTCCAAGCATTCACGGCGCAGCTCCTGGAGCTCATCGCGCTGGCCCTCGGTCTCCCTCTCAAGACATTCGCCCGGAACCATGACCCGGAGAGGGAGAACTTTGACAACTTCGAACTGATGCACTACCCTCCTGTCGCTGCCGGTGCTACTCCCAACGCCTCACCCATCTTCCGCATCTCTCCCCACACCGACTGGGGCACATTAACCCTACTGTTCCAATCCGCGGTTGGGGGCCTCGAGGTCCGGCCACCAAAGTACACATCGTCCGCGCTCTCGTTGTCGACCGAGAAATGGGCGCCCGCGCCCGCCCTGCCGGACAAAATCCTCGTCAATATAGGCGACATGCTGGAGTTCTGGACCGCGGGCAAACTGAAGAGTACGTGGCACAGGGTGGTTCCTACGCCCACGGAGGGAAGTTTGGATAGATATACTTTTGCGTATTTCCTGCATCCGGATAAGGATTGCGTGCTGGTGCCGATGGGCGGGATGGAGAAGGAGGGCTGGGTGCCTAGATATGAGGGCGTCGGGAGGACGGCCGAGGCACATATCCATGCGAGGATACGGGCTGTCCACGGAGGAAAGAAAAACGACGACGGTGATGGCGAGCGCATGGTGACTGGGATGACGGCGATCGCGGCACAGGCATGACATCCCTCCAAGACATTTTTAGATATGCTCAATGTATGCTGGCGGCGACGACTCTTCAGGCGTGTCCGTCTGTTTGGTACGGCCATCGCTCAATAGCAATAGATGAACCTGTGTGAATCAAATACCAACTCACCACTTAAGTGGGGAAATGTGAAACCTCAAGTAACTGTCTCCTTACAGATCGATTGAGCGTACATGTAGAAAGCCGCAGATATGTGTGTACATCTTGAATAGTGTGGCTTCGTTGTCGCTCACGCTGGGTATCCCTGCTCCGGATCAAACTTTTGATACACAACTTCTTTACACCATGAGGCCCTCAAGTTACCCTAGTGTACAATAATATCCCTTCAGAGTTGACACGGGAAAGTCTCAGAACACATGATAGGAGTTGAGCAGAGAACAGCTGAACTGCCGGTGATGTGCAGGGCCTTGAACCACTGGCGCCGCGGCGTCTCCTGAATAGGTTGCGGATGGAGATGGCCTGCACCACATGCTCGATTGTATGTGGTTGCCTCTCTGCGAGTGTCTCCAGTGTGGTACTCTGCGTCCTAGTGTGTAGTCGGGCTGACCCAAGGTCGCCAGCCAACAGGTATTCACATGCGTTTTGTAAGCGGACGGCACCCGCAGTTCCGTGCCTTTGAGGCCGCCAGGCTCAACCAACGAGGATTAGTGATCAGATATGCGCTCTTGTATGTATCTCCGTCTCACTCTCCAGACTTGTGGCTCCTTTCAACCCCGCAACCTCCTCAGTCCCGAACCGATCTTCTCGAGTCCAGTGTGGATATGGGGTCGTTTCGCAGTGAAGCCTTTCTTCGACTTGGAGTCGTGTCCTGCTTCAACCGCGGCAGATTGGAATTTCTCCAGTTGTTTAGCTTGCCATGATTGCCAACGCTGTTGATTATCGTGCATCTGTTTTGTGAGTTTGATATGCATGCTACATGCTTGCGACGCTGGTGATGATGGTGAGGTTGAGTATGAGTTCGAGGCCACGGTTGAGGCGACCGAGCCGGATGAGGATGGCGTTTCTTTTAGGGTGTGGAGCAACGAGAGGGAGGATGAGTGTGGGCGGGATGTTGCTTGAGGGCGTTCCATGGTAGGCGATGAGGAAGAAGACATTTTGTTTGAAAGTTGGATATCGATCGGGTTATGGAATGGTGATGATAAGCGATCTGGGCCCCTGGAGTATTTGTAAAATATATGTGGCTGAGGATGCAGGTAGACGAATACGGCGCCCGAAGCGTGAGATGCTGAGCGGTTCGATAGTCTGGAATCCAACACCTGCACTCCAAGTGAGACAGCCCGTAGTTTATCTACTGTATCAGAAGTCCCAGAAACTGGACAGCATGGGCACCAGATAGAGCAGATCTCCATTGCGCCATTCTGTAGTTAATCTGTCTGGCCGAGCAAACGCCTTACCTCTCCGCGGGGATCACGTCTCAAACACGTGGTAGGGGTACTCTGTAAAGATACATAGATTTCCAATCCATGGTCGGCCCGTCAGGTTATCATTCCCTCCACGTTTAGCCAAGCGAACCTACCATTACTGTAGCCTGTGCCATAGGCTAAATCTTGAGACCTGGTGACCGCAAGGATAAGTGAATGGCGGGCATGGATACCGCATGCGGAAATCCAAGAGAAAACAGGAACAGTCGAAGAGTTCCGCGTGAACATCGGTTAGGGTTGCAGTGATTCAGACTGGAAAATTACTTGTTACGGCTTCCCTAGCGAGGCAGGGCTCTGGAAGCAGCGGGGTGTTGGTGACAATGCGCGGGCTTACCTCCGGATACCTGAGGTAGTAATGTGTACGCTCTGTCCTCGCGAATGCTTGCGAGAGAAGTACGACAACCTGAAGGCTGAGCAAGGGCGGCAGCGAGTTAAATCCGTGAGCATGACATAATGCTTGTGACCTGGGCCCATGACCGAAGCGTAGGGCGGCAGTACCCAACCAGAGTACTGTTCAACACTTCGCAAAAGGCGCTCATTGAGGGAATAAGCAGGCCTCAGTGGCCCAGGTGGGACACGGAGGCAAGAGACCTGTGATGTGTAGATATGATATTAGAAAGGGCGAGCTGATCGTGTGAGATGATGGACTTCATGGCCGTTATACAGGTCCAAGTGTCCCCTGTTTTCCGCCCTGGTACAGTAGAACGATTTGGAATGTGTGGATGGCTCGCCGGAGTGCGTCCAGGACAGGATGGGTAGTTTCATCTTCAGACTATTGCCAAAGAAGGAGCAGAAGATCCTCAGGGTATGCATTACGGTTGCCAATGTCATTTTCATGCTGGGGACGAAGAAGGGCGGAGGTCGATGGGAGGATTAGGGCTCGACAGCAGCAGCATGATCGATCGACCATTGCTTTTCGTTATCTTTTGGGAGTCGAGGGTGTTGCTGGGTGACGGGGACCGAGTGGGCTTTTGAAGGCCATGCAGGGGCTAGTGTCAACAGAAGCGCACGCGCCATCTGTTCAGGAGAGCCTCATCCTTCTTGAATCTTTGACACCAGCGTCAAGGACAGCATCCGCGAGAAACAGCACAACCGTTGATCAGTCGAATTCGAAGTGTTGGAAAAGGGAGAGTCATTCTTGGTAGCCTCAGATTCAAGATGGTGAGTTCTTGCCTCCCATTCGCCCATTCACTACCCGCTGAGCTGCGACTCCGGACACTTTTTCGTCAACAAACACACCCACCATCTCACCTTCTGCTTCCTGCGACTTCTCTTTGCATCAATTCCGAATTCACCTGATCCATTCTCTCATAATGGCTAACTCTCAATCTTCCGCCGTGCAGACTTCAACCAACTACAAGGAGGCCTTCTCACTGTACGACAAGCGCGGCAACGGACGTGTTGCCCTCGAATCCCTAGGCGATCTTCTACGCGCATGCGGTCAAAATCCTACCCTGGCTGAAATCAGAGATCTGGAAAAGCAAGTCGGCGGTGACTGTAAGAATCGACGGACATTTTCAGGTTGACACGGGGACTAATTCAGGGTGCAGTCGACTTCGACTCGTTTCAAAAAGTGCTCAATCGACCAGGCGGCTTCAGAGACCCGGGCGAACCAGAAGAATACTGTCGCGGCTTCCAAGTATTTGACAAGGACATGACGGGATTTATCGGAGTGGGACAATTGAGATACATCTTGACGAACCTCGGCGAAAAGATGAGCGACGAAGAGGTTGATGAATTGTTGAAGGCAGTCGACACCAGCAGCGGGGAGATAAACTACATGGAACTCGTCCGGACGATCCTCGCCAACTGAACACGACTATTCTGATTCAACTTATGAGCAGCGACAAACCGTCATGGCATGAATTCGAACGCATAGTTTTGGGGGTTGGCGTAACAATGAGCAAGGGCACATTTGGTTTCCAAGTCAGATTGCAATGCACAAATGCTGCCTGGCAGAGCCTGACGCTCCAAGGGTATCTCAAAATGCCAAATAAACACTGGACAATGTCCAAGGACTACTTTTGTTCCGCCCAGGAAGGAGTTGCCGGCTCCATGCCATCTGCCATCTCCGCGGTGCTGAGCAGACCACCAGGGAGCAGATAGAGAGGCCTTGCTCGTCTATCGGCGTTTGCCCAATGATCCTCGTCCAGAGTGTACCCTAAGACTAGTTTGCATCTGGCACATCTGAGCAAAATTCTTCTCTCAAATCCATCTTCCCTTCGTATTATGACCGGTCTCCGCTGCGGTGCAACATTGAGCATAACCGAGCTTCCCGGTTGAGGACGTTCGGTCTCGATCGCATCTGACCGGGTGATGTCGACGGGTGGAGCGAGGATCAGGGCGGCATCTTGAACCGGTTCCTGGCGGCGAGGAAGGGTTTGTAGGTCATGCGTTGTGGTCAAGATGAGTGTGGTGCAGAGGCAGTGGTAGGTGTGAATTGGCGTTGGCGGTGTTTCTTCGGCCATCCGGTGCGAGTTGAGGTTGAAGTGACGCCAAAGAGAACCTCAACAGGGAGAGTAGTCTCACACTGTATAGCTGTAGTATTGAATGCCTGATTGAACAACGCCGAACGAGTACTGTGTAAGTGTTTCGCGGTGCCATCAGTCGTTGGCTCCCCGCACAAATTCTTTATTGGAACTCTGGACGTGCCTCACTACAGTATCTGCAGCTGCGGGATTATCATTCCTCGCCTAATCATCATCTCCTCGACGTCACCGTTTCCCGAAGTCCCCATCACCGACCTATTAACTATTCCAGGCAACGGTACGCGTCTCGCTCGCGGTGACTCGATTCAACACTGGGGAGGCATTTGCCCCCCGACTAACTACAACCGTGTATGTTTGTAGAGTTTAGGGTCGGTCGTCCTTTACTCCGCGAACCACAATGCCTCCCTTCATACCCAGAAAGAGGTCGTCCGCATCGCCACCCTCCTCGTCTCGACCGACGCCTACGAAGCGGGCAAAATTGGCAGATGTACTAGACGCGGAGGCGAGGAATGTACCGGGCCTCGAAAGGACGCAGACCTTCTCTGTCGGAGGAAGCGACGATTCTGACTCCTCTCTGAGCGATGTTGACAGCGATCAATTCGAGGATATCCCCTCCAGAGGCAGCCAGCCCTCCGCTCCGGCCCAAAAGCATGACGAGGACGAGGAGGATGACATAGAGTGGGAAGATGCTGCCAGTCACAAACATGACCACGAAAATTTACCAGAGTACAAGCCTCAGTCGGATGGCCCTATCGAGATCACGCTGCGCAAGCGGGACGATGAAGGTGAGAACTGGCTTGAGCAGGCGGCAGCCAACATGAAGAAGGGTCCTTCGAAACGGGACAAGCAGATTAGGATTTGCACTCATCAGCTACATGTACAGTTCCTGCTCTGGCATAACGCGATTCGGAACAGGTGGATATCAGACAGGGAGGTGCAGCAGATTCTTGTACAAAACTTACCGTCTCCAATCAAGAAAGAAGTCGAGAAATGGAAGAGATCCAGCGGACTGGCATTGACGGAGGAGGCTGAAAACAATGGAAACGCCGTCAAGGGTAAAAATCGACGGAAACAAAAGGCGATCGATCCACGCCGTGAGCGGGATTGGGGTCGACCGAGCCAGCGCCTCGACAAGGGGCAACCAGACATGAGCAACGGCGATCCCCTGATCTTGCTCTTGAAAGTGTTGGCCGCTTACTGGAAGAAGCATTTTTCAATTACCGCCCCAGGCCTGCGGAAAGGTGGCTATGGCACTACCCGCGAACGTAAACAGATTGTTCAATCCCAGCAGAACGACGAACATGACCATGAACGACATGGCGAGCGAATTAAGAATATCCAAGAATTTCGAGCCCTCGCTAGGCGACTTGAAGGCTCAAGGGACGTCGGCGCACAGCTGTTCACAGCGCTTCTCAGAGGTCTGGGCATCGAGGCGAGGCTGGTGGCGAGTCTCCAACCCAGCGGCTATGGCTGGACAAAGGCCGAACAGATGCTGCCAAGAACACCCGCTCAAGCAGTTGATATGGATACAACATCAGATGAGTCCGATTCAGTTGACGTCAAGTCCATCTCAGAGATCACGAAGACCAAAGGTCGTCAAGGCAGGAGGGGCAGAAATTCTAATACTGAAACATGCTCTGAGTCGGATGAAGGCGACGAAGACGACGACAAGTCCATCATTGACGTGACGCCGGCTCGAAAAAAGAAGCAGCCTCAGAAACACGACCGCGAACACCCTTTCCCTATCTACTGGACTGAAGCCATTTCTCCCGTCACAAACAAAATCTTGCCTGTTTCGCCCCTCGTCCTCAATTCTCCAGTCGCTACAACTCCTGACGCTCTCGCAGCCTTTGAACCCCGCGGCATCAAGGCGGAAAAGACAAAAACCGTCATGGCCTATGTAATCGCGTACTCCTCCGACGGGACAGCCAAGGACGTCACAGTGCGCTATCTCAAAAAGCATATCTGGCCTGGCAAAACCAAAGGCTTCCGCTATCCAATTGAAAAGATTCCCATCTATAACAAACACGGCAAAGTCAAACGCTACGAAGATTACGACTGGTTTAAGCATGTCATGAGCTTCTACGTCCGGCCGGACTTACTAAGAACGCCCGTCGACGACATCGAGGACGCAACCGACCTGGTCCCTCAACGAAGTGAGCAGAAAGACACAAACCAAGATGTCGATACTCTCCGATCCCTCAAATCCTCGGCCGACTTTGTCCTCGAACGCTTCCTCCGCCGTGAAGAGGCACTCCGCACAGGTGCCACATCCGTGCGTACGTTCACCTCAGGAAAAGGCGACAAGCTGAAACACGAGCCCGTTTACTGCCGTGCCGACGTGGAACGCTGCTTGACCGCAGAGTCATGGCACAAGGAAGGTCGGCGCCCGAAGACGGGAGAAGCACCGTTGAAACTGGTCCCGGTCCGCGCAGTGACGATAACTCGGAAACGCGAAGCCGAAGAACATGAGCGTGTAACAGGTGAAAAGCAGATGCAGGGCCTCTACAGCTGGGACCAGACCGAGTATATCGTCCCACCACCAATTGTCGACGGGAAAATCCCCAAGAATGCCTATGGCAATATCGATTGCTTTGTGCCCAGTATGGTCCCAAAGGGCGCAGTGCACGTCCCCCTTCGCGGAACCGTGCGCATCTGCAAGAAGCTGGAGATCGATTTCGCCGAGGCCGTCACTGGATTCGAGTTTGGGAATAAGCGCGCCGTGCCGGTGTGCACGGGCGTGGTCGTTGCGAAAGAGAACGCACGGGCTGTCAGAGATGCCTGGCACGAATATAACGAGGCCCAGAGGGCGAAGGAAGAGAAGAAACTGGAGGCTACTGTCTTGGACACGTGGAGAAAGTTTGTCATAGGGCTGAGGATTAGAGAAAGAGTCAGGGACACATACGGAGCAGATGCGATCGACGAGTTGACGACTGGGAGGAGCGCCGGCCAGCCAATCATTCTGGAGAGTGACCACGAAGTTCCTGTGGCACAGCAAGGTGGAGATCCTGCTAAGCACGATTTCTCTGGAGGCGGGTTCTTTCCCGAGTCGGATGAGGAGCATCCCGGCAGTGATCTTGAAGTCGGACATCATCCTAATGACGAGGAAGACATTGAAGCACCACGCATGATGGGCTTTTCTAGCTCGATGGGCGCAGAACGAGCGGCCGAAGCTCAATATCCCACACCACCGTCTGTCTCTCCCCCCAAACGCTTGCTTTGTCGACAGAGACCAGGGAGGTCACACATCCGCGAAGACGAAGACGGTGAGATCTCCGATCTCTCTTCGGCATCGGTCAGCAGCATGGACACTTCCAGAAACGGCAGCAAGGCAGAAGCAGCAAATAACGCTGCTGACGATGGCAGTCAGAGTGACCTCAACGGAGTGACGGCCGGTGAAATCAGTGAGGATGAGGCTGACGAGTCAGAGGATTTCAAGCCCGTCCGAATCAAAGCCCGACCCAAATCCAACACTGCTAGGCTCAGAGGACATCCCCGTGGCAGTACCACAAAATCAACACCTCAACCCGCCGCTCAACAAAGACTGACGCGGACAAGCACAAAAGCGAGGAAGGAACTCGATGCGACCGCTCCAACGAGAATGGAAGCTGACGATGAAGATGAGGAATCACGCACGAAATCCGTTTCGAAATCGAAATCCAAGTCAAAGTCTAAGCAAGGAACTCCGAAGAGGCGCGCATTGAGGCGTGACAGCACAGTCGTGACCAGTCCGTACTTTGACGGCTGATCACTACGCTATCGTAGACAGAGTTGTGGAATTAGCCGACAAGTGTTCTGTACTGATGGTACAGTATGTCCCGACTTGTCGTGGCGACGTGCTTGGTCGCTAGATGGAAATAGGTTGAACATGTCTTAGCCACCCTTGATCAGCCGGTTCAGATGCCGAGTACTGAGTACTCGACAGCAGGGCCTGTATCCAGATTCCGCCCAAGAACCGGTAGCCGGTTAATAGTAGTACAGCCAGCGTTGTCTTGTGCTAATCAGGTGGACGCACGCAATGAAGCACGATTCTTCGCAAGCTAGAAGCTACCCTTTCTGCAGGTCAACTGTACACTTTAATACATAGCAGTCGCCGCGACTCTCGGCGGCGCTCTTCTGTTGCAGACGACATCGAGTTAGTTGTATGTGCTCCTGCCCCAAGCTAGTACAGGACAAGTACATAGTATGCTTGCAGGCGCCCACCATCATGCAGCGGCGGCACAAAGGACGTTTCCTGCCTGTGAAGCAGAGTCCTCCGTCCGGCTTAGGACTGTCTCAACGAAGGTGGGGTTCGGTGTGATATTGAGGGTCCGATGCTGAGAGGCGCCGACGGTGCGCGATACTACATGTACGCGGAATGCATGCTGTGTACACGTACTCCGTGCTCCAGACGGAATACTGTGCACCTTGCGGCTTCCGAGTCGAGATAGGAAATTGACTTTCTCTTCACTGTGCTGGTATATACTCGGTGCTCCACACTTGGTATCTAGATGCGCCTGGGGCTCAGGACTACGCCCAGAGAGTACTCAGTATCCAGTACGGAGTACTCCGTAGAGAAGACTGCGAGGCTCGACGTCCTTTAGGAACGGAACGTATGAGCTACTGGGCTGGGTATACTCCGTTCGAATACAAACTTGGCACCCCATCCCGCCGCCACCAACCTCAGCCTGTATAGGTGGGCACTTCCGAGTAAAAATATACTTCTATGGCTCCACCAGATAAAGATTTTGTACCGGGTGCTGGGTACGAGTACTCCGTACGGGGTACCCTGATCCGTGCTGCCTCTCCAGTACTCGTATTCTCTACGACTGCTCGTAGAAATTCCGGCACTGTGTGCAGCGACACCACTATCGCTAGATTTTCCCCATATGCGCGCCCGCATCAGAAGATCAAGCACTTACGGGTACGACCCCGGTACTGAATGGTCGCCTGACGAAGTCACAGAGAAGACCGTAGACACCAATCGAAGGAGCTTGTCACATTGGCGTGGATGGTGCGATGTGCCATGGCAGCGAGAATCGGGTTGGAAGCAAGCCTCAATCGAGAGTTTGCGATGTGGACGAGCTTGGAAGGAAGAGACGAAAAGCCTGCATGTCTCACTTTAGTGGCACTAGCGGCGTTAGCGGCTTGTGGGACGCATTTATTGGCCAGGCACCGGGCCACGATTGGCCACTGCCAGTTTAAGCTTCCGCGCCTTTTCAAGGCCTGGATCCTGGTGTTATGACTGACTGACCACTGACCTCCGTTGCGCAAGAATTTTCCCACACCCTCTTCCTGCTCACCCAAGAGTCTTTCGGCTCCATGTTCCTGCTTTTGCGCCACTGGTTCCCGAAGCTCTTCCCACCTCTGGGAGCACCTCTGTGTCGCATGCTCACAATTGTCGAGCCGCCGGTCGAGTACGGCGCATTTTGTACACAGCACACAAAGCTCCGAGAGAACAGTGTCAGAAGTATAGTACAGTGTAAGGAGGATTCTGACTGCCATCGCGAACTCTACTGGGGACTGCGCACACAGGCAAGACGGCCTCTTGCACTACGAGGTACTATTCCGTCATGGTTGTCACCAGCCTGTGGACCTGGTGTCCATCCAAGGTCGAGTCGAGCCCGACGCACTCCGCAAGTGGCGATTTTTATCGGCGCTTGTTTGTTGCCAATCGATTGGTAGCCGATTGACATTGATAGGCACCGATTGGCACGAAGCTCTTCGTCCTGGTCATGGCTGCACCATGATCTGGGAGAATACCAGCTCACAGCGTCACGGAACTGCGGTTGTCGGCAATGTCTCTGCTCCCGCTATGGTTGCTCTATTCCTGTACATCTTGGGCCGCGGTACTCCTTCCTCAAAATGTTGAGTGAGCTACAGACGGTTGTTGCTTTGGAGCGCGATCGGAGAGATTCTCTGTGGCTTGGGCTGACTGCTGGCTCCTGACTCCAGACTGCTCCTAGAGCAGGTTCTTTCGCATCTTCCTTCCAGCGCTGCCCAAAGTGATGTGCACCCTCGTTGCTCCAACCTTTCACCTGGTTGGCTGCAGAGCCTCGGCAACCTCCATAAAGACAAGGCTTCTCAGCGCCAGAAACACACTGCCAGGTTCGACTAGCGGCAAGCTCTTCAACTTTTGGGTGGATACGAAGTGCCTTCGCTTAGCTTCTTCCTCGTGGCCGGGAAAATTCGAGTACGACCTTGCAGTTCTCTGTATCCACTCGGCCCAACCGTCTACTCCACTATGACATGATGCTGTGAGGAACAGGTTTGGTTGCATGGGAACGATGCGGCACATTGCTAGATCCCCGGCAACCTCACGCCTTGTGTTCTACAGAG
This sequence comes from Phialophora verrucosa, assembly GCA_002099365.1. Lineage (NCBI taxonomy): Eukaryota > Fungi > Ascomycota > Eurotiomycetes > Chaetothyriales > Herpotrichiellaceae > Phialophora > Phialophora verrucosa. Next base: position 1,985,186 of record MSED01000009.1, on the reverse strand, counting down.
CAAGTGGAGAGCAACCTCTACACCCACACTCGCATGACAGAATCTACTACGAACAAAGAGCGAGAATGAGGAAAAGTGGGCAGAGGTGCCCTCCAAGGTGCAGTCCTACAAAATCACGCATATCCCATTAAGCGACTGCGAAACTCTTCTTCTACTCGTCCAGCCCGTCACTGAACAGATCATCCCTCGTTTTTTACACAGAGCTCCTTCGCTAAGGCTCCAAACGTTCGCTTCCCTTGTTCACGCTTTCGCTGTAACATAACCGCAACACAAATCATCTTCAACATGAAGGCTGCTACGTTCTTGTCCGTCGTCGGCGTTGCCAGCGCTGGCAGCACTGGCAGCACCTGGAGTGATTGGAGCCAAACCACCAGTAAGTCGTCCTCTTCGCCAAGAAGTATAGGCCAGACCTGGGCGTCGGCTGTACAGATATCTGGCAAAGCAAACCTAAGCAACCGTCCAAATTTGTATAGCATTAACGTCTCTCACAGCAGCAACGACACCCACCACCTCCAGCACCACTGTCCCTGTCACCTGGTCTGACTGTGAGCTCTTCCCCCACTCCCCCGTTCCGATACGGATCGTGTGGAAGACTTGTAGAAGACATCCTCTTGATTGGATTCTAACCACTTATAGGGACAACGAGCACTACAACTACCCCCGCCGCCACCACCACCACCACCACTGCTCCCGTCACCTGGTCTGATTGTGAGTCTCACCCCTTCTCGACTATAGATTACGTCAAGCCTTGTTGAGGACGATTCCCTTGATCGGGTCTAACCGCTTAATAGGGACAACAAGCACTCCTACTACCACCGCCACCACTACCACCACCACTGCCCCCGTCACCTGGTCTGACTGTGAGTTTTCCTCCCCCTCCGATACGGGTCGCGTGGAAGACCTGTAGAGGACATCGTCTTGATTGGATTCTAACCACTTAGTAGGGACAACAAGCACTACTACCACCACCACCACCACTACTGCTCCCGTCACCTGGTCTGACTGTAAGTTTGCCCCTTCTCAACCATAGGTCACACCAAAGGCCTGGTTAGGACAATCATCGTAATTGATTTCTCACTACTTAACAGGGACCACCTCAAGCACCACCACTACTCCTGCTACCTCAACGCATGTCTGGAGTGACTGTAAGCTTGTCTTTCTCGTCCAATACAGGTCACATCAAAGACCTGGTTAGGACTTTGTTCTGAGCCGATTTCTAATTCTGCAATAGGGACCAGCACCACCACTACCACCACTCCCGTCACGTCAACCCACGTCTGGAGTGACTGTAAGCTTGTCCTCCCCATCTAATCAATACAGGTCGCGTCAACGACCTGGTTGGGGCGATCGGTTGAATTGATTTCTAACTCTATCGATAGGGACCAGCACCACCACTACCACTACCCCCGTCACGTCAACCCACGTCTGGAGTGACTGTAAGCTTTTCCTCCCCATCTAATCAATACAGGTCGCGTCATTGGGGCGATCGGTTGAATTGATTTCTAACTATCGATAGGGACCAGCACGACTACCGCTCCCGTTGTTAAGACGACAACGCACGTCTGGAGTGACTGTGAGTGTCCCATGTCCCCCAAATAACTGTCTTCCTACGAGGATTTCTTCTTTCTGTCGCACTTTGACATGATCTGACAATTCCTCGCAGGGACCACCTCGACAGTTCCAGCTCCGGCCCCGGTGACCACCTCAGTCTGGGGAGACTGGTCGTCTGCAGCTCCCGCCCCTGCCCCCGTCTCAACCTCAGTCTGGGGAGATTGGTCCGCTCCAGCTCCGGCTCCAGCTCCAGTCTCATCCTCAGTCTGGGGAGACTGGTCGTCTGCAGCTCCCGCCCCTGTCCCCGTCTCAACCTCAGTCTGGGGAGATTGGTCCGCCCCAGCTCCGGCTCCGGCTCCGGTCTCTTCCTCTGCCGTCTGGGGCGATTGGGCGCCAACGAGTGTCTCAACTTCATATGTTCCTGCTCCTGTTGAGAGCACTCCATCTCCAGCTGCCACCTGGGGTGAGTGGAGCACCACCGTCGCTCCTGCGACCTACACTCCGGTCGAGGCCACCAGCGTTGCTCCCGCTAGCTACACTGCCCCCCCAGTTGCCACCTTTACTGGTGCTGCCAGCAGCAATGGCAAGCCCGCTATGGCTCTGGTTGCCGGTCTTGTCGGCTTGGTCGCCCTCGCATAAATGATTGTGTGCGACGAGTTTCCTTCCCCAAGCTGAGAAATGCTTTGACTGGAACCAGAACAACATCAAAATTCAGACTTCGATTCTTGCAACGTCGATTCCACACCTTGGCGCCAGTTATGGTTCACCCAAGGGGCGGCTGCGGGACGACGCTTGCTCAGCTTGCCAGTACCCGCTTGTATTGAAACTCTCAGCCGTGGAACCAGCACACCGACCTGAGCACACCCATCATACATACAACCCTAACGACACGAACAGAAAACTACACGCTCCTTACGACTGAAAGATGATAGACACACTCCTTACGACCAACAGATGATAGACACACTCCTTACGACCAAAAAAGCCATGACATAATGTCTGGATGCATGGATGGATATATTGCACAGTATGCGGCGGGCATAATGGCGAGCGACGCATAGCAAGTTGCGAAGGCGGCAAACTGCACCCGCTGCTGGGGATGAAAAGGCGGATGAGAGGACAAGGTCCATAGTGAAGTACTCGTATGTGCTGATACTTAATGTCTGCAATGGATTAACCAGTGCTTGATCTGATTATCTCTTTTCCTTCCACTCTTCCTCGCCTTCTATTTATTGAGCAACATGCTATGCTGTGGACTCTAGACCCTAGACTCTAGACTATCCTAACGGATGACAGCTCGCTGTACGATGATGACCGGGGTATGCTGGCGACGACAACAGGAACAAAACATGTAGCTAGAGTATCATATTCTGCCCTGGGTAGAAATCACTTCTCATTCAACTTGACCTCACTGGTGCCTCTAATCTGGTCCTCTTCACCTTGACCTCATCTGCACCTCTAATCCGGGTCCACGACCGAAACTTATCTAGGCGTCCCTTGCGACGTTGTTGTCTGTGGCGCGCTGTTTCCTTGGTTTCCCTTTGATTTTCCCTTTTTGCTCTGGCACGGCCCTAGTAGCCAGCGTTTCACCCAGCTAGACTCGAAGGAGAGATTCAGAAGACTTTTGTACAGGCCACCGGAATGTCAATGCCGATGTCAATGTCGATACTAGACCATCACAGCATCAGAGAAGAGCCGCTTATTAAGGCCAGCTGACAATCAGGAACAGCACCCTACATGCCCAGGTGCCCTCTAGCCTCACAACGGCTTTGAGAAGAAATCCAAGTCCGCTTCGGGCACCCAGTCCGCCCACCACCAGCGGCCGACAGTATCGAGCGTTTGCTCGCTGGAGAACAGAGTATCCTCATCGTCTTGAGGCAAGAGGAGCGCGCCACCGTTGTCCCACAGTGAGTCTGGACGGACGGGGCCAGCCACTTCTCCTGTAGATGGCCCAACGAGTTGAGGTTCCTGTTGGTGTCCTCGGCCTGCCATCGCCGAGGTCAGTATGCCATTAGGATTGACGTTAACGGTGCCCTCTCTGGCATAGCCACCCATTGCACCCGGCGCCACTGCCCGAGGATTAAAGATCGAACCCCATTGGCGGCACAACTCAGGACCAAAGGACGCGAAGAACTCGGCCTCCTCAGGCGTCAAGATCATATGAATCGATTGTGGTGTGTCTGAAACCGTGGTCGACTGCTTCATCATCTGATTGACCACCCTCTCGGCGCCGATGGCGGAGGGGAACCTCTTCTTCAGCCCGTCCAGTGACAGCCGCATAATGTCGATCTCCTCACTCCGGTGGCTGGCCAGGGAGGGAAATCGCTGGTACGACAGCTGAAGCAGAGCCGCGACCATGAGGTAGAAGATTGACGTCACAGACAGGTGCGGGATGTCCTCGTGTGTGAGATATTCCTCGAAAATGCCTGAGATAAACGACGCGGCTAGTAGCGAGACCGGCGCGGGCGCGTCATCCTTGTTGTCGCGGCGGAAGAGTATGATTAGCGCGGTGAAGTACAGGACGTGCAACTGGCGAAACTTGAAGTTGTACTCGGTCAGCCTGTACGTTTTGGTCTCCGTCTCGGTATCGGTATGATACAGCCGGAGACTCGAGGGCAGGGCGTTGAGCCACCCCCGAAGCGAGTCCTCGAAGTCGATCTTTTTGCGGTCCGAGAGCGTCCCACGCCGGTAATGTTCCGTCATGTCTCCGAGGATGGAGGTGATGTGGACGAACTGCATGAAGAGAAGGGCGTCGTCGTCGCCGCCTTCGAAGTCTTCCACGCGGAGAGGTCGGACATTCGAGTCCTCGGCGTTGATGGCCCTCGGGCGCCCGTGGCTCGTGGCGATGAGATTGTCTCTGGACTGTCGCGCGGATCATTAGCGACGCTCGCCGTCCATCTGTGTAGGCGCTCAGGGTGCAGGCCAAGCCACCAGTCTCACTTACAACCAAAGTCCACCAGATCCTCCGGCGCAGCTTCGCCTCAGCCATCCTTGAATCGGGCTCGCGATGAAGCCCCATCTGATGAGCCAGCGCGACGCTAATCCGGAGCCAGAAGCTGCTGTTGTCGATGGACACATGCTCGGGGCCCGACGGATTCAGCCACTGCAGGAATATGGTGGCCATGATGGTGTACAGATGGTTCTGCTCTGCATTGGTGTAGAACAACACCTTTGCCCGCTGATAGCATCGTCGCCCATGCTCCACGACCTCTGGCGTCGAGGAAACTATACTTCCGGCCACGAGCATTGCCGTCACCAGCAGCGTGTCTTGGTTCCTGGCGTCGAGCCTCTCAAGGTCCGTTTCACTGACGAGAGGCATCCAGGGACGACACCAGTGCAGGAAGTTCCTCAGCAGACTCTGCCTTAGCGTTCCTCGGGGAATCTCCAACGACGACACGTTGCGCCTGATCCGGGCCTCGAAGGCATGGAAGGCGCCTGCCCGTAGGCCGGGGCCACGGTAATGGGTCGCATCATCCTCGTCAATGTCCAAATGGGCCGTGAGGTAGTCGCTCCGGCCGAGATAGCTGGCCTGCTGGGCTGGCGTCCCGGGCCCGTCGCCGTCCGTGAGAGGTCTCGCCTTCTTGACCTCAACGGACCGCGGACTCGCATCCGTCTCCGAGTCCACACGCCTGCGCTTCCTCGTGTGCGGTCTTGTATAGTGATTGTCAACTTTCAAGGCTTTCCCAATGTTCGATCAGCACCCAGACTTACAAGCATGGCGTCTGTGAGTCCCGGCAGTTCGAGCAGCATTCGCGCGTGCTCTCGTGCAGGTTGAGGTCGCAACGGACTTTTCTCTTGTGGCAGGATTCACAAGCCGTTGCCCTCTTCACCGGGAGCGATGGCGAGGGTTGTTGGGTTGACATATCGAACGAGGGTCAAGTAATCAGTACTTCATCCTGAATGGCTTTTCGCCGAGGCGATCCACGACAATGCGAGGTCAAGGGGGCTCGGAAGATGGGTGTACTCGGTGCCATACCACCTATGCCACGTATCACCTCGGCAGAACGAAAACGCCACACGGCCGGCCTTTTAAGCTTCCGGCCTCGCGATTTCTGATTCCGACTCTGTAGGGAGTACATTTCCGAATCAGCCATGCTCCACGCTTCTCTCGAATCTCAGAAAAGCTATTATTCTTCTCACCATCCAAGATGGGCCCTCCTGCTCTCCCAATAACCACAGTTCTCTACGTCTAGATCACGCGGACCAAAACAAGCGCGTCCACGAAACGGCCAAAATGCCCTAGAAGCTGGTGAAAATGCCATGCCACGTTCAACCACCACAAACTAGGCAGGCCTATCATGGCCATGCAGCACACAGCGAGGAGTACTCCGTACATTGTAGGTATAAATATAGTACCACGGCGGGCCTACGCTGAGATATACCTCGGAGTGCGCCTTAAAACGAACACCCCCCAACGGCAACGGCAACCTCGACATCTGCATCGACAAGGTAGGGTAATTACAATTACAGTAAATTCCCATTATCGTCTCGCCGGCCCAGGAGGCCGCGCTCCTACTACTATGTACATGAGACGTAGGGCCGGGTCCTTTGGCGGGTTCGGTAAAGACGTAGGAGGGACTTAGGACGGCGAGCAGCACGCACGCACGATATTCTCTTCCAAAAGTTCTCTAGAAGTCTTCAGATCAACCTCGAGGGTTTCTTTACTTCGTCGCTCGGGACCAGACCGACCACCAACCGGGAAAGCTCAAACACGGATATCGGCCCATACAGACCGAGGTGAGAAAGCGAGGAAATACTCCCCGGTTTGCTTCCATTTGGCAATGGGTCCCGTGAGAGCTCTCCCTACAAGTCAACACATACTGTGTAGATCGAAACCGCTCCTGCTGTCCTGAAAGTTCAAATAGGAGGGGTAAGACACTCGCCACTCAAGCGGAGGCATGATGGCTTTACAACAGACAAGGACCAACGGGGACCTTGGACGTATCGAGCAACTCAGCATCATTGTTATTATACCTTTGTGTCGACATCCTAGAGAGGACTATAACGGCATAAAGGTCCTAGGACCCCAATCCCCGGTGCGGAGATTGACAACACGATGGCGGGCAGGCAGGCAGGCAGCGCCCTCACGTTCTCGGCCGTCCTTGCCTTACACCTTGGTGACTTCTCTGACCTCGCCTTGGACCAGAATCTCCTTGTCCTTCCTCAACTCCAAGGCATCGACAATCTCGGCTCTCTCCTCCGGCGCGACTCCAAGGATGGCCTGCAGTTTTGGCGCCTCGGAATGGACTTCGCCGTCGAGGTTCTCGTCGATCTCCTCGAGCGTGCGTCCACGGGTTTCCACCCAGAAGACCAAGACGACGACCAATTCGAGGACGTCCCAGGCGCCATTGATCATGTACGTCTTCCACCCGATGGCTTCTAGCGCAAAAGGGAAGGCGAACGTCACCATCAGGCCGACGCCGTTGACGAGGAAGGTGTAGACACCCATGCCGACGGAGCGGATGGCAAAATTGAGGACCTCGGGCGGGTACAGGACCGTGAGGGGTGTCCAGCCAAAGCTATACGCTCCCTGGAACAGGAAGATGGCGGCAACCGTGCCGTAGATGCCCGAGTTGTTGTCGGAATCCCCATAGACCTTTGTCAGGGCGCCGACCATGAAGATGAAGATGGTCAGCAGCCCGGTTGAGATGGCGGCGAGGGATTTCCGGCCGAGCTTGTCGGCCATAGCGGTGCCGACGAGGGAGACGACCAGACACCAGGCATTCAAGATGATGTTGATCTCCAGTTGCGTGGTCGAGTTGGTGACGCCGGCCTGCGTCAACATGGTGCCGAAGTAGTAGGAGATGATGTTGTTGCCCGACAGCATGGAGAAGACGGCGACAGTGCAGACCAGGAAGATGCGCCTGCGCGTGGACGAGCTGTCGACCAGTTGCTTGACGAACGTCGGCTTCTCAAACGATTTTTCGAAGGCAAGCGTGTCGGTGATCTGCCGAAACTGTACCATCACGGCAGGATCGTCGATGTTGCCGTTGGAGTGCGTCTGGGCCAGTGCCAAAAGAGCCTCTTGACTGCGGCCCTGGCCCTGGAGCCAGCGAGGCGACTCCGGCGTGAACGGAATGAGGATGATGCACATAAGGCTGAAGAGACCCTGTAGGGCTGACGGGAGGCGCCAGGCCCAAGTCGAGTCCATCTTTGCGGTGCCGTATGTGACACCGGCGGCGATCAACCCTCCTGTTCATCGTTGTCAGCTATTACCCGTTGTTTCCCGTACCCGGCTCGCTCCACGACGAATCATGTACAGTACTTACCCACATACCAAAAGTCATACAGCAAGGCCAGCGACAAGGCTCGCAGCTTGACCGGCACCGTCTCGGACAAGTACACGGGAGCGGCAATGGAAGAGGCGCCGGTTCCAATGCCGATGATGATCCTGGCAACGACAAACATGGCTATGTTCTGGGCGGCGGTCTGGAGGATGACGCCGATGATGGTGATGACCGCACCCGCGAACAGAGCCCATTTCCGACCGATCCAGTCCGGAACTTTTGCGAACCCGAAACCCGCGACGCAGCTGCCCACCCACACCGACGCCGTGTTGAGTGCCAGCGTGGCCGTGGTCAAGGTGAAATAGTCCGTGTACGAAGGCAGGATGTTCAGCCCGTTCATCATCGAGCCGTCAAAGCCAAGTGTCTAAGAGCATCATGTCAGCGGCGTCATTCAAGGGTGACGGCGTCTTTGATATGATAATACTGACAGTCGAGGTCACGCATGAGGTGAGGACGAGGATGCTGCAGGCAAGCCATGACTGACGAGGTACCCTGGCCGGGAGCTCCCAAGGAAGTGCCATTCTGCCTGTACTGTTGTATATGTGTGGCAGTGACTGCTGATATGGCCATGTCGCTGCCGACCAAGGGCCCGCCCTACATATCTATATAATGTGGCCATTCTCACGCAGATACCGTCCACCAGCACACAACTCCTGTCCCTGCCGCGCAAGGCCGTTATCTCGAATCGAAGCGAAGGAGGTGTCCGCAATCTGTCAAACGGACAGCCCGGGAGGCCAGCCATCCTCTAGGGCGCTTTGGCACGTGCCGTCCTTTCGACTTCGCCTTATCTGTACATATCCTGGAGCACGGCAGGCCTGGGCGCATTGATTGCCGGTCGGGTGGAACGGCAATGTCCGCTTTCGCTTTCGATGGGTGTAGGTTTCCGAATCGGTCGACAGTCACCCAGCTGGAAATCATCTTGTTATACGAGCACACCTCTACCGGTCGTTGTGAAGGTTTCCGTGTGTGGCTGGCTGGCGGGCTTTTCGGTCACCCAAAGCTGAAGCTTGCGTGAATGCTTGGTTGATGCGGAGTGGTTCAGAAACTCAATTGTGCTCATTCCGTCGTGGATATCCGCTGGGGCTTCCCCATCTGGTCATCGCGTTCCATCCCACTTGTTGGTTCTTAAATGCTTTGGATGGTGGTGCTTGATCGTTGAGGGAACATCGCACACAGACGCAAACATGCCGGGAAGACTGCTTAGTTGGCCAGACTGGCCCGAGTTCACAGCTGCACAGGCCGAACCCGGCGACGATCTCGTCGGCTACAAAAGAACGATTGTCGCGAAGTACGGCAAGGACAATATCATCAAGAGCTGGCTCAAAGTCTGCCAGGAACTGGAGTCTGTGACGGACCGTATCGCCGAGCAGGGAACTTCTGCCATCCCCGAGGTCACGTTCGACGAAGTCTTGCAGCTGACGCCCGAGCGAAAGCAGGCGCTGAAGGACGTTGGATGCTTCGTCGTGCGAGGCGTGGTCAGTCGCGAGCAAGCCGACAGATGGTTCGAGGACCTGAAGGAATATGTTGCCGCCAACCGACCATCAATTGGCGGTATGTGATGTTTCCTGGCGGGCACAGCCTTGCCTTCCTTCCCTGCCACAAAGCATGTCCCTCGCTGACCCCGGAAGCAGGCTGGCCCAAGGAGACACCCTTCATCCTCAACTTGTACTATTCTCCCACGCAGATGGCCGCGCGCTCGCATCCCAACCAGCTCAAACTCGCCGAGGAGCTCAATTCCTGGTGGCATGACAAGTCGGGCTCTTCTTACTCGCCTGAGCCGCTATCATATGCGGACGGGGTTCGAATCAGGCCTCCGGGCGTGGCATTTCGCGGTCTCGGCCCACACATCGACGCGGGAAGTCTGTGCCGGTGGGCTGACCCCACCTATCAGTCCGTCTATGCCGCTGTCTTCTCAGGGAATCCCGAGTCACTCGACAACTACGACTTGAGCGCCCGCCAGCACGCCAATCAGGCCATGTTTCCCGGCAGCGCCCATTCGCGCGTCTTCAGGAGCTTCCAGGGCTGGACCGCTCTGACTTCTGCCGGCCCCGGCGAAGGCAGTCTGATGCTCTATCCCAACGTCAAGTGGACCATTGCGTATATGTTGCTGCGACCATTCTTCCGAGCGCCCGAGTCCGGGTCCGAGGCAGATGTCATGGACGCCAGCAAATGGTCCTTTGACGTCGAGAACCCGTGGTTTCCCGGCACGTTCAGGGAGGACAGCCAGTTGCTGAGTCCTTCGTCGCACCCCCATCTTCGCCTCCGGGAATGTATGGTCGGCATTCCCAAAATGAACCCGGGCGACACCGTCTGGTGGCACGCAGACGTACGTTGACCCGCTTTCTTTCTTTCCCTTTTTCAGAGTCATCGGTCCGCTGAATCCAGGCTAACGGATATACGCAGATGTGTCACGCGGTCGAGGTCGAACACAACGGCGACCATGATGCCAGTGTCGCATATATTGCCGCGACGCCGAGGACGGCGGAGAACAAGAGCTACATCAAGCGCCAGTTGGAGGATTTTCTGGATGGTAAACCGCCCGAGGATTTTCGACGGGGGCCCGGAGAGAGGAGCTTCAAGCTGCACACCGGAGAGGCCGGGATTCTAGGCGGCGAAGCTGGAAGGAGGGCCATGGGTTTTGACCTGATTGTGTGATTCGAGGCCCTGGCTTCGACCTGACGTGGATTGACGTCCATAGGGTTCGATATGATAATGTGATTTGAGACCCTGGCTTCGACCCGATTGTGTATTCAAGGGCCGTGGCTTTCGACCAGACCCTCTGATTTGTTGCTCCCTTTCTAGTTACCAGGCCGACAAGTACATAGGGCCCGGGACTCACCCTTGCCCACCGCACTTGCCACGCTTAAATGAAGTCCCTAAATAGTCGGCATACTTTTTGCAGTGGATGAAATACTGTAAATTCCTCGATAGTCTCTGGCAGTGATGCCCGTATGCCGTGCCAAATAGTGTGGAACCTGGTCTTCTCTCGAAGTGCTCACCGACGATGCGATCTGCAGTAGGGAAAATCTGTATCCGATCACGTCAAGTCCGTTCATGTCAGCAAAAAGGCCATTCGGAGAGACACAATCTGCGACCCGTTTCGGGAACCCAAGTACGGACGGAGGAGATAGAAAATTATGCAGAGTGTATTCGCTGGATCTGATCGGATCGGATCGGATCTGTGTCTGGTCCTGATCTGCCTGACTGATTGCCTGCCTGACTGATTGCCTGCCTGACTGATTGCCTGCCTGACTGATTGCCTGCCTGACTGACTGATTGATTGGATTGATTGATTGATTGCTGGGTATCTCAGAAGTTGAAAGAGAAGGGGAATTTTAAAACGAAAACACACACATACACACACGCGTGGAAAAGAAAAAACACGCTGGCTGGCTCGGCTGGCTGGCTGGCTCCTCTCGTTCGTGTATACCAGTGCAGTACAGTTCGGTACAGTACACTTCTTTACGTGACATCATCAAGTGTTTCCAAAAACCAATTCATCGACAGCTTTTGTAGCTTCTGGTAGCTTGTGGAGAGGCGAACGAAAACTATATGATATTCGCTATTGTCATACGCGCTCGGTTTGTGCCTGGTGGTTCGTTGGGGTTGGGGATGGTGATGGGTGCGAGCGTCGGGCCTGATATCCCTGGCGCTATGGGTGGAACTGGACCGTTGGGTTGCAGAGGCGATCTGCCAGGGAGAGGCTGCTGCTGAATGTGATTCTGATTATGTGGATACCGTTGTCTGTCGGTCAACTGTTGCAGGTATCGTGCCGAGTTTTCGACATGTTGCCAGCCGCCCCAGTCGTGTTTCTCCTCCTCGGAGAGCATGTTGTCCCAGGACGGCGACTTGGCGGGCCCCGAGCCGCCTTGGGCGCCTTCGTGCTGCTCGCCGGCCATCGTGGTGTTCCTTGGTCGGCCGTGCTTCTGGCGCCGGCTGAGGTGCGTGCCCGTCTCGGCACTGCCCCATACCCAGCTGTTGGTGCTAGCTTGGAGGTCGGCTGACAGATAGACCAGGAGTTCCTCGTCCTGGTCGATGTCGATGCTGCTGCTGCTCGCCTTCTCCACGCGCTCCACCAGACAGCGCAGGAAGAAGGAGAGGTGCCGCCCACAGCAGATGTTGATGCTACGGGCGTCGTTGATCGTCGCGGCGGCCCGCAAGAGCAGGAAGAATGGATCCCAGACTTGCCGAAATAACAGAAATAGCATGCATCTCCACAGATGCGTGCACAGCATTGTGCTCGCCGCAAGCACGAACCGTTGCTCCCACTCATGCGACTGGACGTGTGGGAGCATGCATCTCGAGATAGCGGTCGCCGTGTCGCGGGAAGCGTGGAGACACTGCTCGATGGCCTGGGCTCGTTGCTCCGGCGAGCACGACGGCGATAGATTGTGACGGTGGAGCAGGATGCGTGTGTTTTGGAACGAGATCAGTGGCGCCATAATGCACGGATCCAGGCCTGCGGTCGAGGAGAGTTGCAGGGGCCGGGGAAACAGGTGCAGACATTCGCCCAGGTGCGTTTCAAACTTGGTCAGGGCCTCACTGGTAATACACAGCGATCGGAACGTCTTGGCCAGCGGCGCCATCAGCCGTGCGATGTGGATGTTGGCGAGTAGGAGCGTCGGGGGGAGAGGGGTGTGCACGTCGTCGGCCATCAGGCGTTCTTCGTCGAGCACCTGTGGATATTCGGTGTCGCACTCGTCGTCGTCGATGAGCATGGGCTTTCCCAGCTCCAGGGCGAGGAGGCTGTTGTCGTCAGTCAGAAACGAAAAGATATCAAAGCAAATCAGCTTCAGAGAGAAAAGGCGTACCGGTCCCAGACGTAGAAGGAATACCAGATGCGTTTGCGCATTTCGCCCTCGACAGGTGACCACTGCCCCCCTTGGACGTGCAGTCCCAAGTCCTGGACAATGCGAATGGCAGAGCCCAGCCATATCCAACTGGCCGATTTCCGGTTCATCTCGATCAGCGCAATGCTGGCAAGGAAGGCCACAATGGCCTGGTTTGTGGACACGTCATCTTCCCAGAAATTGATAGTCGATATCGCCCGGGTCAAATAGTCCTGCGCCTCTGGCAGCCTTGCCCGGTCGTGGGTTGCCAGTGCGCCGCACGCCAGGACGGCGTAAAAGGTGGCCACCCAGTCCGTCGGTAACGACTGCGCGCTCCCCTGTTCAACCGCAATCGCAAAATTGCGCTGAAACTTGGGCCAATACAGGACGGGGTAGAGGCGATGGATGTACTCGTGATAGTAGTGCAGTAGGCGTTCGGCCGCGGGTCGCGTAGGCAATCCCTGTAGATCTGAAACTCGAATGTGCGTAGTGTGCGATCGAAGCTGGACTCCTGTGACCGGCGGTTTCAGCAGGCCACGACCGACGTCGTTCAACTGCACTCTGGCACTTGTGAGGTCCTGAGGGGCTCTTGCTTTCAACATCCTGCGTGGCGATTTGCCAATGGCCGGGAACTCGGCGTAGACAGAGGAGGCAGAGTCGGGGCGACCGTCCGCGGAAAGATCAGGTTGGTGCTCGACGGCGTGGTATCGCTCGAGCTGCTGGCGGGCTTCCAACAGTTGTCTTTCGAGGTCCTGTACTTGTCTGCGAAACGTCAGAAGTCGTCGAGGGGGGCGGCGCGGGGCGCCATCCACTCACTTGATGGACGACATGCGGCGATTTGTGTCCTTGGTGAACTGGCAGCGGACGTTGCGGCTGGAGCACTCGGTGCAACTCGCCGTCTCGGTCGCATCACACTACGGGAGATGGTCAGCATACGGGTGTTCGACAAGGTGGTGGTGCTGCCCGACGGACCTTGACCTTGCGTTCCCGACAGGCGTCGCAACTGGGATCCTTCCTTCGTTGCCGGTACGCCCGCTTCGGGTTGTGCATCATGACGACGGAAATCTGAGACGGGGACGGCGTACTCTGGGCTCCACTGCTTGGCCGCAAATTCTCCCCCAGACGAGAGATGCCTTCATTGGGAGACAGCGGCCCAACATCGTGAGGGCTGTAGTAAGACGGCATGGCAGCTGGCTCCGCTGGAAAAAGCCCCGAACCGAGATGCTGCGTGGATGCAGACGATGGATGAGATGCACGATCCAGGTCCTGGGCACTCGCCCACCTGGCTGGCGGTGATTCTTTGGAGGACAGCGACTCGCTCATCATTCACATTCGGCTCCCGCGGCTGTCGGTCGTCGTCGAGGGTTCGCAGAAGGGCCTTTGGTCAACTCTTCAGGATCGAGGTCTCTTGCGATCTCGAGGCATGCCCGCCCGCCACTTTCCGAACCGGGACCCGCAGATGGCAGCAGCAGATCCAGGAAGCTCAGTCCATAGCAACAGAGGAAAAAGACACAACGCCTTCTCGAGAGGCCGCCGTTGGGGATGTGATGGGCGTGTTACTGCAACGACAGAAGCGAGGTGCAAGAATGGAGCCAGGTAAATGTCCGACCTTGGCCTACTGGTTCCGCTGAGGAGTAGCGAGAGTGATGCATGCGATGCGAGTGGTCGCCACTCTCAGAGTCAGGTCAGCCGAAATTGTCGCTAGAATATCGAAGAGAGAAGCGCCAACGGGCAGAAGGAGCCAGGTGTGAGGGCGCGACCGTGAGCCCGAAGTGGCTTCGCGATAGCCATGCGCTTTTTTGACTGATCTGTCGATCGGCATCCAACGAAATTTAGGGCCAGATCTTCACGGCTCCCTAGGCCTTTAGGCAGAGAGGAGGAACAACTGTAGTCTAGCTCCATCCACGTCCGGAAAGGGGTAGGAGGGCAGGAGGACTCACTCACGCACGAGGTGAACTGCCGGTCCGCGTGGCGTGGGAGCGCGCCAGAAGAGGGTCCGGCTCGAACATGGAGCTTTTCAAACCCGGTGGGATGAGACTTGTTGACCGCAAACCGCGTCGACGCTGGATCACCCAGTACACCATCGACTGGCCAGCCAGGACATGACGAGAAGATTCGGATTGATGCGCAAGCCTGAACAAGCTAAGGCCTGCCTACCCAGGCCTCGTACCCAGTCCTGTGCTAGGCGCCTCCCCGGTTCTAGCAGCCGAAGTGAGAGAAGCTAGCCACAACGTCCTCAACAGCCGAATAGGGCATGACCGGCGTCGGCTGGCCGCCTAGCACCCCTGGGGCCACCAGGGCCATCATCAAAAACAGCCCCCCTGTCCGCGGCGCAAGCAGGGAGGCCCATGGATGTTTGACCCATCCATCTGCTTGAGCCGCTCTCCGAGTTTGGACTTTTAGCTTTGAGGAGACCTGGGACCCGAGATGTGGTGCAGTAGCTGAGTACCCGGGACCTCGTGCCTGTTCGTGGCCCCAACCTGGCCGTGTTACGGGTATGGACATTCCAAATCCACCACATTCCCACACGTTTGAGCTCCTGGGCCACCTGACACGCACATGGGAGACATCACCACGCGGCCTGCGAGTCAAGCTAGGACCCAAAGGTGCGCGGCGCGTTGTGCGTGCGTGCGGTGATTAACGGTGTCCTGGTGCCCATGGCTGCTGCTGACATGTTTCCACCGTTTGCTCCCGGCTCCAATCGACTACCCTCTGTGGCGGCTCCTGTGGGGAAGGCCCGAGGACGATCATAGGCCTTGGCTGTCGCCCGGTGGGTAGGTCGGGGCCCTGGTCCCTCTAAGCGGCCCTAGCCTGCCGGACGGAAACAGAAGATGCGATCACCATCGCTTTGCCGTATCTGAGTCGGTTCGAGCTGCTCTGAGACACGGTGATCGATCTTTGCACAGCGACAGCTCTCGTTCTAGAAAACCTTGAGCATCTCTGAAACATCTCGCCACTCTCAGGCCAGTCTTCGGCCTGCTTGATGGGAGAAGACCGCACGGCACGACAGCCTCCGGGCCATGCGCATGCTCGTTCGCCTCGAGTACCTCGCACTGTCCCTGACTTGTCCGATGCAGCAAGCTCAACCTGGATGCCAGGCGCCTACGAAAATGTGGCACAGTCCACCATACGCCGTATACACCAGCCTGTCGCCCTGGGCAGATGGAATACTCCGTCAACCTTCGATCCACTCCAGAGACCTTCTCCGCCACGTCAACCAATCTTCGGCGGCACTAGCATCCCAACCCTGACTCTATGGAAGGTATCTGACCAGTTACTGCTGTTTCGCTTGCCATGATAAACAGCAAGTTCCCAAAAAATCATGGCACAGGTAGACACGGGACGCCGGTGGACGTCGAGCTCAAGTTGTCGGCCCATGCCAGCCACCAGCCAGGGTTAGAATGCGCCGTCGATCACGGGGTCGGTCAAGGGCCGTCTAGTAAGGATATGGGGGTGTTCTCCGGTTATCTCGAGTCGAAAACTTAACCTTGCCAGCCCAAAATGGATGTCCCGCGAAATGAGGAGTAGGCTTCGCCATTTCACTCAACACCAGTGCATAGACGCGTAGATTCGTACGCTGCCCACCAGCGGACAAACATCTCCGTGCTCTGACGTGTCGGATGGAAGGATGCCCATGCTTCCCGTAATCTTGAAGACGGCCCCAGGGCCCTCCTGCTTGTGATTAGAGAAGCACAGCCCATCTTCCGGTGATTTCTCGAAAGACAGCTTTGCTTGAAACGGCCCGATTAGTTGCGTCGCAAAGTGCAGGGAGTGATAGAGCGCTGGGGCAGGATCGGAGATCCACACCGAGTTGCAGCGTGGGCCATTTTGGTCGTGTGCATATCAAGAGATGACCCATTACCTAGTACGAGTACGTCCTCCATTCCCTAGGCGGAGAGGCTGGTTCTGATCTTCGCGTCAAATGTTTCGTGGCGGTCAAGCCGCCATCGCTGGTTGTTCTACTCCTGTGTAGG
The DNA here is from genome assembly GCA_002099365.1 of Phialophora verrucosa. Taxonomy (NCBI): domain Eukaryota; kingdom Fungi; phylum Ascomycota; class Eurotiomycetes; order Chaetothyriales; family Herpotrichiellaceae; genus Phialophora; species Phialophora verrucosa. The sequence continues at coordinate 1,968,545 of MSED01000009.1, read as the reverse complement.
TGGGGAACACGACAATCTGGGCAAAGTAAGTCGGTCCCAGACAACCGTCGCCCTCAGTCAGTGACTGACACGGGTTTCTCCTGCCCTGCCTCTCGTTGAAAGATGATACGTAGCGGGTCGCTGCTTCTCATTGGGAAAGAATGCATTTTCCTCTTCCGACCATCCTGCGCGGCGACGAATGCCGCTCATCTCTCGGCGAGCTGCCAGGAAATTATGGAAGCGGCCAATAGTTCCAGAAGACCGGGTTGGCTTCCAGCACTAATCATGTGGAGTTTGGGGGAGACATGGAACTCAGATGAGCAGCCAGGGGTGCGGAAAACTAGGTGTTCCAAGGATCACCGACTGGGGGTGTCATCGAGTCGTCCAAAGAACCATTGACAGTAGAATCAAGACCTCGGATCTACACGCTGCTCACCAGGATCGACGGTGCAGGCTGCAGGTTGCAGGTTGCAGGTTGCAGCTGATGACGGGCGCCAGGATGGGATTTTCCCCTGACGTACTGTACCTCCGGAATCCCGGGCAAGATCAGACGACTACTGTTGTACTCGTAGACATTCTCGACATGCTGTGTACTCGTAGCGCCACGGACTTGCGTCAGGTGTTTCCCGGGCAGGGGGCTGATGCTCGCCCTTGCGCATCGAAACACCGTCACCAGGGGACGAGGGGAGTCCTTGTAGCGGATGATCCATGGGGCTTCGCCGAAATTCGAACGACGAGACAGCCCAGCGACACGTAAAGTAGCATCGTCTTCTTCCCTTGGCTTCGCAATCAGAAGTCGTTACCAAGTCCAATGTGGAATGACGCAGTCCCATGTGCAGCGTTGGCGACCGAATCTGGCAGATCCAATTTGCTTCAAAGCGCAAACATGACGCGCCGAAACAAGGCTTAATTACTGTATCAGTGTCCTGCGCCGCTACACACTGTGGTGCGGATCATGACGAGCCATTGGCGACTGGGTGGCAAGTGGACGTTTTCTTCCGCACTGGCGCGTCCATCTCCGTTTAGCACAGTCCTCGTACTGTGTATGCAAGGGCATTGATGGCTGCAGCGGGAAGTTATCGCAACCCCAAGATTTCGAGATGCCACTAGGCCACTCCCCGGGGCTTAGGGGCATGAGTGCACCAGAACTGCAGGTTGCAAGCTGCTGTGGGCGAGTAAAAGCTTGCGGCGTGTAGGGGCTACCGTTTGGCGTCTTTGTTCAATGCCAGAGCATTTTCCCGCTCGTTCTACTCGTCCTGACTCGGTGGAAGCCTCAGACGGCCGGATGCTCGTGGGCCCTAATTATCTGGCCTGGACTTCCGTTTACACCGTTCGAGCGAGGATGTGATAATTGTCTGCCTGCTGTCCTGGGACCCCTGGCGACACAGCCAAGACATCTATGTTCACGAAAGCTTCCTCGCAGCGCAATCGGTAAAGCAGCCGAGAATTGGCGAAGAACTGCGATCGATCTCCATGGCTTCGAAAGGAACAAACGGCTTGTCTCAGCAAGCGAAGATCTCAATGGTGCAACGCTCGAAACGTAAAACGTTCCAGGCTCGTCACTGGGAATAGTCAATGAGGCTCTAACTGCCGATTTTCTGCAGGGAAGGAATGGTACCGATTTGCTTGTGCGAGACTGGTCCCCGGCCCAATAAGGCAGAGACCGATCCCTGTCGCTCGGGGACCTCTTTGAGCTGCCCTCAAGCTTGAACCTGATGCCATGGAGGGGCATCACGACTGCGGGTTCCACTTTTGTACAATCTGATCGACAATTGCTGTAAAGCCCTCCATCTCTTCTTCGGCCGTCGTGCCGGCTAACCCCAGGCTGCATCCCACATACACTGGTTGTTTCATCTTGCGCGCGAGGATCTTCGCCATCCTGGTGGCGTAGTCGATACTGGAGCCCGAGGTCGACAGGGCCGTGCTGATCACATTGCGCTCGTCTCTCATCTAGAGCGGGTCAGAGATAGAAGGGTGTAGGGGTTGGAGACTTGGGTTGCGTACATCTGGCATTGCATAGACAAAACTTCCCATTGGCGGCCTGGCACCTTCAGCGTCGCCGAGATCGGTCGTGGTCAAATGGACCATGGCGCAGGTTCCGACGAAGGTCAGGTGAGCATGCACGTTGAGATGCGGATGTTTGGGTAACGGAAACGACAGCTCGACGGGCGTGAACGACGGCTCCATGATTAACCCAGCTGCTGTTTGGTGTCGACGGAGTGGTCGGGCTGATCGAGACGCGAGTACGGCGTTGACAAATTCCAATTCCAGCGTAATGCTAAGCCAGCAGATGCCGTCGCGGAATCTGTCATTGAAAGTCCCAAGTGTCAGTCAGTCATTCCGAGTAAGATATTGGAATTGATGAATTTGACATCGACGTTGCGCTTGGCGTCCTGCATGACGCGCCGCTGCTCTCTCACACACGCCGTCGCAAAGCTCGCACCTGAATTTCCTCACGCTTTCAAGCCCGTCATCACTGGTTGCGTTCGTCTACAGAGTACTTGACCGTCTCCTCCTTCTTGCCTTGTCCTCTAGACTTCGGCGCCAGAATGGCCGAAGATGACGACAGCAGAGCACCGTCGACCTCGCACCCCAACCCCCTGTTTGCTGATGCCGGACCTCTAGCTGATCCACAAGAACGCAGAGTCGTCTTTGCAGCTCTCGATTCATTCCAGTAAGTGCCAGCAGACTAATACACTCGTGAGAAAACCCGGAATGCTCCTCAGCGACCGCTCCCTCAAGCACCCAGGGGAGCACCCCGGGTCGCGGCCTGAAGTTTCTCGAGCTGCACGCATGCAAGCCCACGTAGACAGAGAGGCACACCAACTGCGATGTCGAAGGCGGATTTCCGTCAACGCACGCACCTCGAGGTGACCTCTGCGGAAGTCCCTTGCTCGCCATTTCTAGGATGACACGTTGCTGAGACCTTTTCGCCCCGACACCGAGCTCAACAGCCGGATGACTTTTCCACCAGAGCGTTGTCTCTGCCAAACCCATCTATATCGCCGATTTCGACGCTCTTGGGCGCCTACTTTGACTGTGCCGCTGACCCTGTGAATAGCCAATACCGCCAGAATGCACACTACAACACAACCCACCGCCGACGCCAGAATCTCTACGCCCTTCCTTCCTCGCAATGGCAAATGCTTGCTTCGCCGCCCTTCTCCATCTTGGACACCCTCAACGCCGTCGATGATGCACTGGACCATAACGCCGACCTTGCCGACGAGATAGTCCAGCTGGGCCTGGCTGCATTTGGGCTCTCCGAAAACCCGCCCAAGGACTCGGTGATGAATTGGCAAGGGAAATCCAAGCCCAGTGACATGTCAAAGGCGCATTCGACGATCCGTCAATTCTACCGAGACTGGTCGCATGAGGGCTTCACGCTCGAAGTCGAACCTCTCCTCCAGACAGTCATCTCCGACCTGGAATCATATTTGCCGTCCAGCCGGGCCGGGGCTGGTGTTCAACTTCCATCTCTTCTCCTCCCTGGTGCCGGGCTGGGTCGCCTGCTCTTCGAACTCGCTCTGCGAGGCTACCATGCGACCGGAAATGAAATCTCCTACCACCAACTCCTCGCAAGCAATTTCATCCTGAACGCGACCCAGACCGCAAACCAATACCAGATATACCCCTTCTCCCACACCTTCACCAACGTCAGCGCTCGCTCGAACCAGCTGAAACGGCACACCATCCCAGACGTCCATCCAGGTGAAGCATTCGCCAAACGCCTTGCCTCGGCTTTGCCCGCCGGCGAGATGAACATGACCGCCGGTGACTTTGTGTTGTCATATTCTACGCCCGAAAGCAAGGAGACCTTCGACGGGGTTGTGACAGTCTTCTTCATCGACACGGCCCCAAACCTGATACGGTATATCGAGACCGTCCGAAATTGCCTGAAGAGCGACGGGGTGTGGATCAACATTGGTCCCTTGCTGTGGCACTTTGACGACCGCGCCCCTGGTGCTCACCACGACGATGACGAAGACGGCGACGACGGGCGCCCGCCCAACCAGCACTCAAGCCAGCCTAAGCCTAAACCTGACTCTGACTTCGAAGACAAGGGCATTGCCGAGCCCGGCTCATTCGAGCTGACCGACGAGGAAGTCATCTTGCTCGTCTCCAGGATGGGGTTCGAGATGACCCAGCACGAGCTTCTCCCCGCCCGTTCAGGATACATCCAAGACCCGCACAGTCTTCTGCAGAACCGGTATAGATGTAGCCACTGGGTTGCCAGGAAGCTGGCCGACCCATCACCACCATCACCACCTTAGAAGGGGTCTGCCTGGTCCGTAGTAATGACGACCGCATTGGATGGTACGAGCACATAGTTTCGCCCCATGGCTTGATGTTCATTTCCATCTCTGCCTTTGACCCATGCCATCTTTCATGCAAACGAACCATCCAAATCCATGTCCGCGAGCCTTGAAAACTTGATACCCGCGTTTCTTCACCTTTTTCTCATGTCAGTCAGTCATTTATCAGATACCGGTGGACTGAGCATGTGGCTGTACCGATTACAGACCCGATGGTAGGTGATCCTTATTTCCTTCAAAAGATACACAGTTCCGAAACCAAGGAGCGCGGATGGTCAGGGCTGATCGAAGATTGTGGTTTGCTTTGCATTTTTTTGATTTACTTGTCTCGCTTGCTGTCCTTCTACTCACTTTTACCAGACTTTCGCCTCACCCCGTATCTCGTTGCCGCCCAACTTCCGCGTGCAATGCTTTCTCCTCATATAATCGTTCCCCTCGGATCTCCATGTCCTCCCATAACAGCAGTCATCATTACAAAGGTTGGGTAGAATAGTCCAAGTTCTTCTTGTCTTCGTTTGTCCTCGGGTATGCAATCGTGCTTCTGTCATCTCCAGGCGCCAACTCTGCCCACGCTTGCGTGGAGCCTTGTGCTGATCTTGTTCTCTTCCTGGTCGTGCTCCAATTCACTATCTGAATCTCGCGCTGCATCTGCCCATAACTTCACCCTGACACACCAACTCAGCATTGAATTCAGAGCCGTCCAAGGTGAGATAAATATCAAAATAGACACGATAGAAAGTGCCTTGCGGGGTATCCATTCGCTCAAAGTCCTTCTCGAGATTCTTTCGTGACAGGTCTGAAGTGAGTGTCACGACCTCCTTGATTCGTGGATCCTTGGTATATTCGGGACTGTCATACTGTTAGCAACCCACTGTTGGTGTTAGAACGGGATCTCCGGACTCACCAAACATCCTCATCACAGGCGTACAAGATATCCTCGTACATCAATGTCGCACCAGGTGCCACTTGTCGGAAGAACGAGACCTTGACTGGTTCTCCAATCTTGACTCTCTCACCCTTCTGAACGAAGATCTGTCTGGTGTATTTGCATCGGTCCTTCCCGTCCAGACTGGGAACACGGTATTGCTCGGGGTGATGGCCCTCTTTGAATGGCTGGAGCGTTGCCATGAGGTAATGTCTTCGGGCCACACGAGAAGTGATGACTCGCTCGGTAATGCCTGCGGTGACGGCGCCCTTGACAATAGCAGCCACCGAGTCCATAGGACGGACGACCTTGGATTGGAATTGAGGCGGGACGTGAAGCTTGATTTGTTGGAAGAGGTATTCGGAGGCACCAAAACCACCCACCACCAGTACGTTTTGTAACGATCTGTTTTGTGCTTGAATGGCGATGATCTGGTTGCGGACAAGCTCGAGAATGCGGTTCACTACCGGTTCGAAGCATTGCAGAATTTCCTCATTGGTGAATGTCATGTAGCCCTCCTCGATGCCGGCTTCCGGGAATTCAGCCTCGATACCAACGTCGACTGCCCATTTCTGTCCATTATTGCGGAAATCGGCCTTTATTCTGTTCTCAAAATCCATTATACACTTGGCGTAAACTCGACCAGCGGTCTTCGACCCGTCCGGCAACTTCATCTTCCGGATCTTTGCGCGCAGAATGTTGGAAAAGTTTCGGTTGAGAGCAGTAGAACCGCAAGAGTCGCCACTGCCAGCTGTGCATTCGGCGACAGTGAAGGGTGTCTCTTCCTCGACCTCGTACGCGATCAAATCCACTGTCCCGCCTCCACAGTCCACAATCAGGACTGCGTCGTGGATCTTGAGGTTGAGAAGGCCAGTCTTGGAGCAGAACATGGCAGCAGCTTCAGGTTCGGTGATCAAAGTCAGTCTGTTGTCGTTCTCGTCTCGAATGAAGCCAGCCTGGATGGCTGCTGCTCTGGTGGCAGCTTTGCCAGCATCGTTCCAGATAGCGGGCACCGTCAGGAAGTATCTAATGTTGCGCTCTTCGCGATTGAAGACCTCGCCCAATGTCTTCTGTAGCTGGACTCGCATTGCTTGTCGAAGCTTGAAAAGATAGTCGGCGGCGACATCGATTTCCGACTTCCCAGGGGGCAAGGGAGGCAGGTTGATGGGGTCTATGTATGTATTTCCGGAGAGCATGAGCTGAAGCTTGAACCATTCTACCTTTTGCACGCCGGGTTTGGGGTAGCCAGTGGGAGCGAGGGCGTCAGCAATGTCGGGACCCCAGCCGACGACTTTCTGATATTGGTCGTAATACAGCACCGTAGGAATCTAGTCGAGTCAGTTGCCGATCGTCGCGGTCTGAGGTATTGTGTGAACTCACCTTTTGCTTTGTTTGATTACCTGCGCCAGGCCATTCGGTTATTATATCCTCCTTCGCTTCTGTGTTGGTCGCAAATGCAAATGCTACGCCGGAGAAGGTTGTACCCTGGAACAATTGTCAGCCCACGCTCTTAACCACGATCGAAGGCGTTTCTTACAAAATCAATGCCAACAATCAATTGAGCCTTGCTCCTTCCAGCGCCCTCCACTTCGGCCGCGGGGCGCGCACCCGGGGGATATTGCTGCGCCATGTGCTGGATGCCCGGCTGAGGACCGAGTTGCTGATGCCCGTACGCACCACCATACCCGGGTGGTTGAGGAGGACCTAGTTGGGGTGCACCACCAACGTAGGCACCTGCTCGGGTATCAATAGGAGCGGGGTGGTGGGCCATCTGGTTTTGTGGCGGGGGCATGGGTGATTGAGGACGTCCCTGATTGTACGAGTAACTGGGAGGTCGACCGGGCGCAGCAGGTTGATTGGGATTCATGGGCGGCAGACTGGTCTGGGAGGTGTTTTGCGGAGGGGGAGTCCCAGTGGTGGAAGTGGACCCGTTTGGTGATGCTACTGAGGTCGAATTGGTCGACGATGTTTGGATGTTGGCGCTGCTCTTTCGTTTGGAACCGAAGCCTAAGGACTTGAAGCGCGAGCTCATGACATCGACATCGAAGGAAACAGTTGCAAGAGGAACAGCGAGTGAATGAACAAATGTTGTCTTGTCCGCAGCAGGAGCAGCTTGGGTTGGAGGATTGGTCAGGCGAGTGAGACCGACGCTTGATCGGTGGCGGAGCGAAGGAACGAAGACTTCCAACCGACGACGTTACCGGCGCTGAATCAGTCGGTCGTAGCGCACTCGAGAGTAGCAGCACGATGTCGTCGACACTCGGGGAATTGAGGAAAGCTGAAGATGGCAGCAGAAGGTAGAAAGCAAGTGGCTGTACTCGGTATGTGCGGCTGCGGCTGCGGCTGATGGTGAAGGATCGCTGAAGTGGACGAGAACCAACGGCACGATTACGGTGCCCGTAATTGGGGGTACCGCCCGTATTGGCACTTGGTACCTGCTGGTAGGGGTGCCTACGAGTAGTTGCCGCTTAATGTCAGGCTGAGTTTTGGAAGGATTCGTTCTTCCTCCTCACCGTTCCTCAGGCAAATGAACGGTCCTTTGTCGCGGAATTGCAGTCTTGATTGTGGAAACTACCTGCCTGCTGCTGCCTCGCCTCGATCTTACAAATGCAACCAGCAGTCTCTCGCGCCGAAGATGAAAGAAAGACAATGAATTGCACAAATGTGGCGGCCAAGATCGAACGGCGCCTAGCCTCTCGTGCTAAGCGATCCTGGGTACTGCCACCACGCGGTGTCTGGCACGTTTCGTCATGTATTACGCCCAACGGCATAATTGAGCTGATGCGGGGGCCAGCAGGAGCAAAGTGTTTCTCTTCCGACAGATATCAAGTCTCTTTTGGGCAGAACTGATAAGGAGCGGTGAATCCATCTAGACTCATTCCTTTGTCTGGAACGAGGTTTCCTCCAGCCATATTCTCAACGCATGGAATCCTCAGCAATTTTTCCCACCTCCCGAGAGACTTTTACCTGTAACATCATACGCCTCTTAATCTATAGGGCTGACATTCCGCCCCTCCTCGACCTTCCTAGCCCGGCTCAGGGCTGAGGTGCAGTCTGGGTCTGCTGCCCAATCCAATCAAAGTGCGTTTCACCTTTGAACAGATGTGCAGTTAGAAAGCTTCGCTGTCCCGCCTGGAAGGGCAACGCGGCACTGTCTGACCCGCGCACCTTACACCTTGTAAACTCCTGACATTTGATGGGAGCGAATTTCGGTGACGGCAGGGTACAAGGCTCGCAACGCTCTTTTATTGTATGTGCTTAGGGTTTGCGCGCTCTGGATCTGCCTTGGTATCTTGTCGGTGTGCGGGCGCGCTTCGTGGACTGACACGGCTCCTGGACTGCTCAATGTTTCCCTACTAGACAATGTGTTCTCTAGATTTCGAAGAGCCCGGGGATACTGGTTAATGCGAGGCTCTTATTCACCTCACGCACGCCTAAAGCTGGCTGGTTCCGTTCGCATTTCAAGCTTTTCTACAGTTCGATAGTGTTTCAGCTATATCTTGCCCAAACATCTGAGAGTCATCCTCCACGAGGAAGAAGGAGCGCGGGGGAACCCGCCATCTTGTGTACCAGCCCGGTCCTTTGGATTTGCGTCTGGGGCTCTTGTGCCATTCACTTCCAGATGCGGGCGCGGATGGCTTCGTCGCGAAACTGTGCATTCAGCGTTCGGTGCAATGGCCGCGCGAGGCTGTTCGCTGAAATCTCCTCTCCGATGAGCCCTCCTAGGCTCTCACTCATCGTCCGCTCCGGAATCCGAACCAGATTCCCACCCAATGCCGTAGCTTTGGGCCATTTCTGTGAGGTCGTTATATAGGCTCTCTCTTTCATCCAATGGCAAGAGGCGGGCTGTTGTGTTTCGGAGGTCGAGGACACGGTCTTTCATCCTTGAGTCGCACACTAGAGCCGTCGATATATCCAAGCCTTGCTGTCCTTGTCGACTGGTCCGGAAGAGTGTGTCCGGGAACGTATCCAGTAAAGGGAATTGTAGCGCGGTCTGGAATCTAAAGGGCCAAAGTTGTTAGTGCTACAACTCGCCGAGCAATATGGTCACTGTGGCGATACAAAGCAAATCGCAACTCACATTTCGACCACAGATTCTTCGTTCAGCCTTCTTCGAAGCCTTTCATCGGGGCTCATGGTCAGCGGGCGATTCTCAGATTCGAGATGGTCACGTAAGCATTCAACTTGTGCGAAAACATGAGATGGCCTTGCCGTCGGCGAAGTGGCGAGTCCAGGGCTATAGTCGAAATCTAATCGAGATGGCACGGCCAGATCAGTGGTGTCGCTTTCGCCATGCCCATTGTTTGGCTCTGCGGAAGCCCCATTTAGGCTGCCATTGGCTCCAGCCACCGAGCTCGTGATGCTCGCATGGAGCTCGAACAAGTTTTGGGTACCCGCAGTATTGAGGGTGTCCTCCAACAGGCTTAGTGAGCCTCTCTTCCCACCCGCGGCACTTAACCTGGTCGGAAGGGTAGAGGATTCAACACCCGCGCAGAGCAGAGCAGTCGTGAGCCAGTCTGATGCATTGTCGAGACGCACATAGTCTGGAAGGATTGCCGGAGGGGCGGCAAGTCGTACATACGCGGACGCCTGTGACCCGATCGAACGCAGCGATCTCGCGGCGTTACATGTCCGTAGTAGCTGCTTTTGCTGTTTCTGGTGAGCACAGTTCTTGTATTCGATAGAGGAAACATACCCTTGTGGTTCTTGACTGATCTTCGATACCCCAGACCCAGATACTAGTCTTTCCGTACTCGTCCCTGAGGGTGTCAAGGTATCTCGCGGCGAAACCCCCCCAGGCATCGTCGGCCCCAGAGAAAAGCTGAAAGCCCTGCATCTGATCACATTCCTCTGTAAATGATCTGACATCACGGTCGAGCAAGTCAAATTCCTTGTCAAGACTCTGAAATAAGTCTTCACCGGCGGACCAACTCTCGAAGGGCATGAGCTGAGAATTCAATTCATACTCGCTGAGCTGCACGATGGACCGTGGATGGTAGAAAACACGATTGAAATCGGACCAATACCTCACGTCTGCCGCGCCGAGCTGGCGCGTTGGGAGACCTAGATCGAGGTTTCTCTGGTACTCTGATGGTTCGATGGGCTGCTGCTGCTGTCTGGCAGGCGTGCCGTCCCTGCAATAAATTAGAACACAAGGCTGAAAGTATGCTCATTGGTGAGCTGTACCAGACGCCATCTGTCGGTTGATCTTCTACAACCTCGTAAAGAGCATTGAATTTCCGGAGCGTCCCGAAGCCGCCCTTCAAATCATAGGTAACCGTCCGCGGAGTAAATGTCTCTGAGCCATCGGCTCCCAAACCTGCTCGGAAATGAATGTCATGGTCAACCATAGACTGTTCACGTTCCGAATATGTAAAATACGATTCTTGGGCGTTCCAAAAATGGGTTGCCAGATAATTCGACCTCTGGCCGAGTTGGAGAGTTACGATCTCGTGCATCTTGAACGTAGAGAGTCATGCTGTGACCACACCAGACTTACAACGAGCATCCGAGAGTACGCTGATCGACAGATTGGAGTGAGCAGAGAATCGAGGTACTCGTCCGAATAGAAAAATCGGAGTCGAATGACGTCGAATGAGGCTGAAAGAGGATGAGGTGGCTGAATGACTCGCGCGTGTCCGTTTCATGACTCGCCGATTGGATTTTGAGATCTGTTCACACGAACAGCACCCAGAGTCAAGGCAACGTCAGCGTGGTCAATTATATCCTTCTCTTCTCCTTGTTCTGTTATTCGAGCGTTCATTCTGGAAATGTCCTCAAAAATCGAGTTCGGTACTTCATCGTCCCCTTAAGCTGACTTGAGGAGTCGCCGAAATTCTTCTCTTCGTCTCCTAAACTATCACAATGAATCCCCCCGGCCGGCGGAAGCTGGCTCCCTGTATTCTTCTACCGCTTCTGCTGCTTATCTTCTTCTCGACAACCACACATGCTGCCTCTGCAGTTCTCGGCATCGATCTCGGCACCGAATACCTGAAGGCTGCAATCGCTAGACCCGGATCGCCAATTGAGATTGTTCTCTCGAAGGACTCGAAGCGGAAAGAAGCGGCCACACTCGCCTTTAAGCCCTCCAGATCACAAGACAAGGACGATGATGCATTCCCCGAACGACTCTACGGTGGGGATGCAGCTGCGCTTTCCGCGAGATTCCCAAGCGACGTGTACCCCAATCTGAAGACCCTGCTTGGGGTTGAATACTCCGCAGAGGCTGTCAAGACATATGCTGCACGGTATCCTGGGCTGATCATCGAGGCGATTCCAAGAGGTGATGCGACAGACAAGAAAGCCGGGACGGTGGGTTTCAAGAGCCGGAGCTTCGGCAGCAAGGATGAAGTTTTCATGGTGGAGGAGCTGTTGGCAATGGAGTTGAAGAACGTCAAGAGCAATGCCGAAGCCATGATTGCCAAGGGTGTATATGTCACCGACGTGGTCATTACCCATCCGTCATTCTATACTGCAGAGGAGAAGCGAGCCATTGAACTGGCTGCCGATTTGGCTGGGTTGAGAGTGTTAGGTCTCGTCAGCGACGGACTGGCTGTGGGGCTTAACTACGCAACCCATCGCTCCTTTGAAAGTGTTACTGACGGCGCGAAGCCCGAGTACCACCTTATTTACGATATGGGTGCTGGCTCAACAACTGCCACTGTGCTCAAATTCCAAGGGAGGACCATCAAAGGACCCGCAAAGCGCAACTCGACGGTCCAGGAGGTCATTGCTCTTGGAACAGGATTTGATGCAACACTGGGAGGTGATTCTCTAAATGATGTTATCGTCGAAGACATCATTGCCCAGTTCATTGAAGCGCCCAAAGTGAACAAACTAGGGCTCACAACGGGGCAAGTGAGGGCAAATGGCAAAGCAATGGCCAGAATCTGGAAAGAGGCAGAGCGAATTCGACAACTTCTCAGCGCCAACGCCGCGTCCGGAGCGACATTTGACGGACTTTACGATGATGACATTACCTTCAAGTACAGCCTGACGAGAGACAAATTCGAAGAGCTTACTGCAGAGTTCGCGGCACGTGTTGGATCCCCGATCGAGGCAGCTCTCCAATTTGCCGGCCTCCAGCTGAGCGACCTTGACTCGATCATCCTACATGGAGGCGTAGTGAGGACTCCTTTTGTGCAGAAGCAGCTCGAGAAAGTGGCCGTCCGACCTGCGCAGCTCAAATCCAATGTCAATGCGGACGAGGCTGCAGTCATGGGGGCTGCTTTCAAGGCCGCTTCGCTAAACCCGAGCTTCAGAGTCAAGGATATTCGCGACACTGATATCTCGGGCTTTTCATTCGCGTTGAAGTGGAATGCTGAAAACAAGGAAAAGTCGCAGAAGCTGTTCACACCGTCTTCTCAGGTCGGGGTCGAGAAGCAAGTACCAATAAAGACTCTAGAGGATGTGACACTAGCGTTTTCTCAAACAGTCGAGGGCTCAGACGTTACTATTCTGCAAGTTGAGGCTTTGAACTTGACGAAGTCTGTTGCCGAATTGAAAGACAAGCATAGCTGCTCGGCGTCAAACATTAGCACCGTCTTTACCGTGCGGCTAAGTCCTGTGGATGCTTTACCAGAGGTCATTGCTGGATCTGTCAGCTGTGAGGTGGAGAACACCAAAGGCGGTACCGTCATGGACAATGTCAAAGGACTCTTTGGCTTCGGCAAGAAAGACAACGAACAGAAGCAACTCGACGATGATGACGTGGTTGAGGATAGTTCCGAATCTCTAACTCCATTACCAGTGTCTGACCCTACAAGCTCTGGGTCGACCATATCATCAGCTTCACCGTCACCAGCAGAGTCATCAGGAGGATCCTCATCGTCTTCCTCCACCAATGCTGCTCGAGCCAGCAAGGCTACCCCATCAGTCGTCTCGATACCACTCTCTCTGAAAACGGCCGTGGTTGGTCTGAACGCTCCACCCAGCGAGGTTCTACCCCATCTCCGACAGCGCCTGTCTCAGTTTGACACATCTGACAGGAATGCGGTCCTACGAGCAGAAGCGTTGAATACCCTTGAGGCTTTTACCTACCGAGCAAGAGACTATCTCGAGGACGAAAGTTTCGTTGCTGCCTTGAGCGACTCCGCTCGGAAGGAACTTGAGAAACAGCTGGCTAGCACATCTGAATGGCTGTATGGCGAGGGCCTGGATGCTAAATTGCAGGATTTCAAAGACAAGCTAAAGAGTCTCCGGAACTTGGTTGATCCCGTTCTGAAGCGCAGAGATGAGTACACGAAGCGTCCCGCCGCTGTGACGGCTCTAAAAGAGGGACTAGAGAATTTGAATGGCATGATCACCATGGTTGAGGGAAGCATCAAGAAAGCAGCAGAAGCTGCTTCGTCGAGCGCCAGCGAAGCCGCTGCGTCTCCAGGCTCTAGTGCCTCTGCAAGCTCTTCGTCGTCTGTTGAAGAGGGCGAGGATCTCGACGAGGATCCCTACAGCAGCACCCCTGCAGCTGAAGCAGCACAGACGGACGAACCGCCGCCGTTCAAACCTTATGAATACACGAATGAAGACCTTTCAGCGCTGACAACGAAATATGACGAGGTAAAGAAATGGCTAGACGAGAAACTGGCTCTGCAGGACAAGCTTGGACAACACGATGACCCAGCCCTTCTAGTCTCAGAGTTAGAATCCAAGGGCCAAGAGCTGCAACGCCTAGTGTCGGAGACGATCATGAAGACGATCAAGATGCAAGAGATGCCGAAGAAGGCGAAGGCTAGTGGTGGCAAGAAGGGAGCGAAAACCAAACCAAAGAAGAGCAAGTCTTCTTCCGTGGGCGCCAGCAACCAGACTGGAAGTGACACCGAGACGCTTGCAACCTCAGCAAGCTCGTCCACGACTACCACTTCCGCACCCAAGGTAACGAAGAGCGTCAAAGACGAGTTGTAGTCTGCTAGATAGACGGGAACGAAACCGAATTTCACACTCCAGTCCTCACAGCAGCTTTGCAATGGCATGTGCGGTCTCGCAGCAAAGGGATTTTGCATTGCTCGAAGGAACACAATTCTCACCACTTTTGACATTAGCTTTCTCCCTCGACTTCTCACATACCCAACTCTACTTTCAATCAAGATGCAACTTGGAAATTATCATCTGCTGCAATGCTGCTAGATCATATTGATCTGGGAGCAATTGAAGGATCACTGCTGAGGACGGTGCAAGTGTCCGCTTTCGAGATATATCAAGTCACCTCATCTTGAGAGTCACGCCTCCTTTTGGCACCTGGCGTACTTGCTGCTACCTGCCCGGCTTCCTTGGTAATTCCAGGTGTACGAATCCACCTACACTGGTTAGCAAGCGACAGGAGGACATGCTAGACCGTCATTGAAAGGAAGTGAAGTGAACACATTAGAAGGGCAACTCGTCGCCAGTGGACGACTAGGTCTACTGTGCTTCTCCTCTCAACGACTCGTCCGCAATCGCTCATGCCAATCTATGTCTATGGCTACTCTTCCCCGCCTTTCCTGAGAGAGACCGCTTAGGCACCGAGAGCTTTCAAAGACTTTACAGTGTCGACAATGGTGTCCTCGAGTGGTCTGTACTTGATGCCCAGCACGTTAATTGATTTGCTGTTGTCGATCTCCCACGGTGGAAGCGTTTCCGTCACCTCATCACGCAGATTTCCTCTGATCTCTGGGAAGTTCTTCTCCATGATGTCGCGAAGCTCCTTCTCCGTTGCCAGCTGGGCAGCCATGAGGAACCTCTGGTTCGCCGCTTTGGGGTTTTCAACAGCGAGGACGTGTGCCAGAGCCAAGTCGCGGACGTCGACGTGCATGGGCGACCCAACCGGTCCGGATCGTGGGATACCTTGGTAGAGCTTTAAGATTCTTGCGCTAGATGTGTTCAGATCATCGAGTGACTTGACCTGATGCAGGACTGGTCCGTATATCATGGGCGGACACAGCGTCGCCAGAGTAAAACCGGGCTTCTCGGTCTCCAGGAAATCCCACGCCGCCTTCTCCGCGAGCTTTTTGCTGGCCCGGTACGCCGCCTGTGGATTCGTCGTTGTCAAGGCCTCCTCCAGGGTCTGGTCATTCCAGATCTCTTCCGTGTACACCTTGGGAGGGTTGCTATAGTTCGATATGGCGGCAAAGGACGACGTGATCACCACACGTTTGACGGACTTTGCTGACTTGTGGACGGCCTTCAGGATCTCTGTGGTGCCATTGATGGCCGGATCGAGCAGCTCCTTGTTGCTGGTGATATTGTAGTGAAAGGGCGATGCCGTGTGCACCACTGCCTCGAAGGGGGGTTCTGTCTTGATCGCCTCGTCGAAGGCGCCTTTGGCTGCGATATCCTTGACAATTACGTACGATAACGGCTTCCCGTTGAAAAGCTCTTGAAGATAGCTTCCCTTTTCATCGGATCTTACTGTGGTTACCACCTCGTGCCTGACAGATTGTTAACTGTGGTAAGCCCCACGGGTCCTTGGGTGCATTTACCCGTGTTGCAACAACTGGTCAAGGCAATGCACGGCAACGAAGCCGCTGCCACCGGTGAGTAACACTTTCATTCTGCTTGAGGAGTATTGAGAATTGAGCAGCCTGTTTGCACACGTCAAATTATCGTCGGATATCTGGCGAAAATATCTCCCGGACGTAGACACAGGTCAGTCGCATGGGGGTTCAAGAGGTTTATATTAGCCATGTGGTGGTCATCTCTGCCCGCACCCACCGCGGCGTCTCGCCATTGTTTCCGAGAGGTTCTCCAACCTCGAATCCATTCTCTTTTGGGTCCGGTGTTATGGGCAAACGCGATCAGGCTTGGACCAAAGTCAATATTAACAGCTCTAAGGAGCCTCACAATCGAGACCGAACTTGAATATATATTCTCAAGATCTGGGAGGCTGCTGGCCGTAGCCCACTCGAAGGTGAATTGGCCAAACAGTGACCCCCTCACCCCTCTAAAGATGATCCGTAGCACTCAGGACGGAGGACTATCGCGCGTACTCTTCCATCGGCTTACACGGCCACAGAGTACGAGCACAACCCACAAACGGCTGCTCTCGGTGAGACTTTAACCCGAAACCCGAGGACCTGTAGCACCATACCTAATCTGGACTGTCACGTGCTCGCGGATTATCGATCCCTGGCCAGAGTCGCCAGAGGACCGGCGACCAGACTGGTAACAATACCAACGCACGCGACCGTTTGATATGCGGTCTGTGGCACAGCCTCCTGCGAGTGTGCCATGCGCATAATCCGTCGCCATGTGACGCCTCCAGCTACACCACCGTCGATCACTCTTTTCACAGTACGGCCATGGAAATGGCTGAGAGGCATCCAGCTTGCCGTGCTTATTGCCAGTCTGGCCTCGGCCGCCGTTGTGCAGGCGCAAACACCGGGCCAGATCAAAGCGCTCAGGAAGGAGGCTGAAGACCTTTTCTATCATGGCTTTGAGAATTACATGACCTATGCTTTTCCCGAGGACGAGCTGCGGCCGATATCCTGCAAGCCCCTGACGCGCGACCGCGAGAATCCTGCACACATCGAAGTCAACGACCCTCTGGGAAACTATTCCTTGACACTCATCGATAGTTTATCAACCCTCGCCATCTTGGCTTCCAGCCCATCGAGCTCGCGACAGAACAGACCTCTCCGACTCTTTCAAGACGGCGTGAGGGATTTGGTTGCACAGTATGGCGATGGCTCTGATGGCCCGGCAGGTGAAGGCTTAAGAGCGCGGGGATTTGACCTAGACAGCAAGGTTCAGGTCTTTGAGACGGCGATACGTGGGCTAGGCGGTTTGCTGAGCGCTCACCTCTTCGCCGTCGGAGATCTCCCCATCCGTGGCTACAATCCTCCTCAGAGTCAGCTGGCCTACGCACAAGCATGGCACAAGGACCAATATCAGGGCCAAAAGCAAGGTATTCTTTGGCCGAATATGTTTCAGTACGATGGCCAACTTCTGAGACTGGCACATGATCTGGGGAGTCGCTTGCTCCCAGCATTTTGGTCTGCAACTGGCATACCTTATCCCAGAGTCAATCTTCGGCACGGAATACCATTCTATGTCAACTCGCCGGTCAATTCGGGCACCGAGGACGAGAAATGCGCGGCCGCTTCTGGGGCCCGCGAGATCACAGAGACGTGCAGCGCCGGCGCCGGAAGCCTGGTCCTCGAGTTTAGTGTCCTGAGCCGCCTCACTGGAGATCCGCGATTTGAGGAGCTGGCTAAGAGAGCTTTCTGGGCTATATGGCAGCGACGAAGCACCGTCGATCTAATCGGTAGTGGCATTGACGCGGAAAGTGGAAACTGGATCGGGACATGGACGGGCATCGGTGCCGGCATCGACAGCTTCTTTGAGTATGCCCTAAAATCGCACATCCTGTTGTCACGTGAAGCCCATCCCATCTACGACGGTGTTGACCACGCTGAAGATCCGAGAGTGCTCCATGATCCTATATCGCCGGTAGAGGAGACCTCTCAGGCCTTCCTTGATGCTTGGGAAACCGCTCATTCTGCGATCAAGAGACATCTCTACCGCGGTACCACCTATCAACATCCACATTATATCCAGGCTGACGTGGTCACCGGAGCTGCTAGGGGGTTCTGGGTTGATGCCTTGAGCGCGTACTACCCTGGTCTTTTGGTGCTGGCGGGTGAAGTTGAGGAAGCTACTGAAACACATCTCCTGCAAACAGCGCTGTGGGCGAGGTTTTCAGCTCTCCCTGAACGTTGGAATCTTGTCTCTGGCGGGATCGAGGGTGGCCTGGGGTGGTGGGTGGGTCGACCAGAGTTCATCGAGTCTACCTACTACCTCTATCGCGCCACCGAGGACCCCTGGTATTTTCACGTCGGTGAAATGGTCCTCCGAGACATCAAGCGAAGATGCTGGAGTCGGTGTGGCTGGGCTAGTATTCAAAATGTGCTGACCGGAGAACAAACGGACAGAATGGAGAGCTTCTTTCTTGGGGAGACAGCGAAATACCTGTTTCTGCTCTTCGATCCAACCCATCCTCTCAATCATCTCGACGAACCCTTCGTCTTCACGACCGAAGGTCATCCTCTAATCATTCCACGAAATGTTGGCCATGGGACCCGTCAAGAATCTCTCTGGCGCCCGGGGCACGAAGAAGAGTCGTTCTGCCCTATCAAGCCGCCGCCTTTGCCCTTCACCATCTCCAACGTTGCCGCAAGAGGCGATGTGTACCACGCGGCGAACCTGGCGAGACTCCACATGATGCCACATCGCGACAATATCGAGTCTGTGCTGGGAGAATACGCCGCAGACCACCCGAGCATAACCTTATCAGACATCAGCTCTCCATCGAACTATACGTACTACCCATGGACGTTGCCGCCGGAACTCGTCCCCTGGAATGCTACCAGCTCCGTTATACCAACGAGACCAACGCTAGACATCTCATTTCCAGCCATGACAGCACCTGGGATCACTGCTCCGCCTTTACAGCGCGTCAAAGACGGCATCCTAATCAACGTGATTGGTGGGCTACGCCTCGGTATGATACAAGACACGCCATGGCTGTTTGACGACGGATTCCACGACGCATGGCGCGTTCAGACCATCAACAATATCCCACTGGGAAAGGATGAGAAGATCTTCTTGGGACGTGACACGGGTCAGGACGTGCTCAGTCCCGCAGACCCGAATTTCTCACGGATCAAAGATCACGTCATGCTAGACCTGGTCGTCGATCTGAACAGCCCCATCGAGCAGGTCGACATACCCGTTGAAGTTGACCCATCGCAAGTCAACCACGACCAGGCCGACTTCATAGTTGAGGCCCCCTTCCTCAGTGACGCAACAAATGACAACGCCATGAGAGCGGCCTGGAACGCCATCGTATCTCAAATCTCCAGCCTCATCAAGGACGGTCGGCCCCCCTCAACCTGGCCGTTTTCGACTCACTTGTCCCTCACCTCCCCGACGAAACGCGCTTCCGCCTCCTCGACCTCGGCATCGAGGTCATCCCACGACCACGGCCAAGGTCAGCCACGCTACCACCTCTCCGCCGTAACGGCCACCGGTCCCGGTGCTGCCCCGCTCCCTTCCTGGCCCGAAGTCCCCAACTTCGTCCCGCTGAATAACCCGGCTCCTCCTGCCCTCCCGTGGACGAAAATCTACGTGACCGACCACCTCTGCGACCACAAGATCCCCCTCTCTGTGGTCAGGACGCATCAAGTCCTCGTGGTGAAGCGCGGGCAATGCGACCTGTCAGACAAGCTGCAGAACATCCCCGCGTTCACGCCAGGGAGTGGCGCCCTCCAGCTCGTCGTGGTCGTGAGTTACGGGCAGGGACACGACGGGGCCCACCACGACGGCGAGGAGGATGATGAGGGTGGTGGTGGTGATGACAGCGCGGACTACTTTGATGAAGCGGACCTCGTCCGTCCGTACCTGCCCCGCCAGCAGACCACGCCCGCGGGACTCCATCGGCGGAATCCCATCCCCATGGTCCTGGTAGGCGGTGGGAAGAAGGTCTACGACGCGTTCAAGGAGCGGGCCGTGGGCGTCGGAGTCAAGAGACGTTACCATGTCGAGACCAAGGGGGTGAGAATCGCGAATTTGCTAATCGTCTAGCTACGGGTCAAGTCTGGCCGGCGTCGGGCTGGATCAGGTGTACGTGGTTGGATGCTGATGACGATTGTGCGACTATGGTGGACGATACCACGGCCCACGACCATATATTCTATGCAGGATGTCTTCGCTGCGGTCGCGTGTGAGTGCGGCTTACCGTGTGAGCGCGTGAGGCGACTGTCTGGTCTTGTCGACCTGTAGGGAAAATAACAAGATAGGAAGACTTCTGCTCGGTGATCGAAAATTGACGTTGATCAAGACGACCGTCATGTATTGCGCATGGCAAATATGCGATCCGATGTATCGAGTGTGCAATGTCTATTGATAATCGACACCATATATCCTGGCTTCAAGTCGTAGCCCTTACCCAGTCCACCGTTGCGACAAAGAGGCTATATTAGACATCTCTTGATAGCAACCGCTACAATATCCTGTACTGTACTCCTTTCCGGCACACGGACCTGTCTTCCCAACGCCTCCCTCTCCGTGTTTCCTGAAACCCCGACCATCGCCGTCGCTATGCCAAAACAGAAGAAAACAAACAAACCTACGCGCAATCTCGCCGCAATGCTCACGCTGGTGCGGTGATGCCAAAGGTGCCATATGGGGTGGAAGATACCGCAATGCACAGGTGGAAATTGGCGGTGCAGTCATGTTGTCCCAGCGCAGTCTAGATCAGAGCCCGAATGCTGTGAGCGGGCTAGGGTCCAACTCTGGCGTTGTCACCACAGAGCCACTCTTCGATCCTGTAGGGCGGTTGATTTATATCGATCTGAGCACCTATTGATGAGATCTGTGCTTCGGCTGTCGTGGCTCGTAATATTATATTTCTCGCAATGACTGAAGGGACCCAAATCTGGGTATATGTGTCGCCGGAGGTGAAAACAAGTCCCGGCCAACAAGGTAACTGGGTTAGAGATGCTGTAGCCGTGTCTCGACCTGCAACACGGTCGGTGTAGGTCTGAGAGCATAGCCAGTCGAGAATACTATCCGCTCGTGTCGGAGGTATTCTTGTCGTCAATCTCCTGCTGCTCTGCATGGCGCTGACTAGGTGAAGGGCTCGGGGCCCTCACACTCCTCGGTGCATCATATATTGAGCCGCAATATCGGGCCCGTAATGCTTCTTCGCAAGCCAGCTCTTGATCGTATCGAGGGACGACTCTGCACATCGCGTCAAGCCAATCTCCCATGGTCTTTGGGGTCAAGTGGCACATTTGAGTGTATTCCCAATATTCAGGATACCATCCAGAGGATTCCCATCCAACCAAGGCAGTCACTCGTCCCGCGTCATCTACAAGGATGTTCTGAGGACAAAGGCTCGCATGAGTGAATTTGAGTTGATACGGCTTCTTGGGCGCATGGACCATTTGGATCTCCTTCTCCGGGAAGTCATCTACTGCGTGACCTCTGCGCTCAAACTCTTGAAAGGCCTCGATTGAGAAAAATGGCCCGATTCTGCCGGAGCCAAAGCGATGGTCTAGGGCAGCACCGAGGGTGGCATCTCCCACCACGCATTGCTTTGGTGGCTGCATCTTCCTCAGCTGTTCGACAAAGCGCCCGAGCTGTGAGACTATCTTGTTCTGCTGGTGCGCAGGCATCGACGGCCAGCGTTCCTGCAAGGGCTTCCCTGGGTAGGCCTCGTACTCGACCAATTTGCCTTCGGGTCTGTTATACACCGCCAGGACCTTGTACGAGGGAACAGATGTGTGCCGGTCAATGAGCATCAAGGCTTGGTACTCGGTGTTGGCGCAGTGGGTCTTGAGGATCCTGTTATTGCCCAGACGCAAGACTGCCTCGCCAGTGCGAGGGTCCGTCTCTTTCTTGGCCCAGTGCATGCGCCATTTCAGGCCAAAAGGGAGCTGGTCGTACTCGTCGGGCGGCTCTTCGTCTTTACTTCCGAGGCAGAATACCATGGCTGCGGGGGAGACGCCGGGGCCCGTAGGCGAGGCGTCAAGGAACGTAGTCTGGCAGGATAGACTCTTGCAGTAGCATTGAAGGTCGAGGCCGGTGGTGAGGTGGAATCCCGACGTGGGGGCTTATGTGCGCTGCGACGTGTAGTCTGACCTCTGGCGAGGGTCCGGCGAGAGTCGAGGAAAGGCAGTGTGTCTTCGTGCGGAAGCTGGACTCACAATTCGATGCATGTTGCTGGCCTAGACATCAAGGGAAAAGAGAGATGGAGAGGGTGATGGCGGGGCAGGAGAGCGAAGGAAGCAGGATAAGATGTTCAAGCCTGTACTCGGTAGTAAGGTTTAGCTGAGGAGCCCGCTGCCGTCGACGAAGACATGTCGGAGGCACGAGAAGGAGGGACTGGACTGGACGAACATCAGCTGAGCGAATCAAGGCCAAAATGAGGCTAAAAGCTGGCCGTCCGCCATTTTCCCCGGAGCTCGCGTCGACTCCTCCCTCTCCTGCCGAAATCAAGCATTGGTGCTGCTCCGAGGTTGCAATGCGGCAAGATCGAGGAACACAGGCACCGCTGCCAAGGGCTTCTATGCATCTCTGACCGGGGAGCTAGAGGCTTGGTATTGGCTGTCTCGTTGCTCTGGGTGTTGGATCTTCGCTCGGATATTGGGAGACGCGCATTACAGAGAGGGCATACGCAATACAATATCGCAATATCGACGCCCAGCAAACACGACCATCGATCGGGCAGCCAGTGATGCGAATTGTCGAGGCCGTGTCCTCTTGCTCACCGGCACAATGCAGCCCAAGACGCGCCGAGACGGTCAACAGCAGGACACCCGTGACGATTCACTTGCGCGTCACCAGTCCCTACGATTTACTTACGTCGCCCATTCGTCTTGCGTGTACCTGCATTGTCCTCCTACACACATCACTGACTTACCGCTCAGCTACGTACACGATCCTGGCTCTCCGACAAAGCCCACAGCTTGGCATCAGAAGAAGAGGAGGAGTAACAACTGATACTCGTAGTACTCGGAGCTCAAGTGCAACTTGCCCAGTCCGTGCCGCTTTGGTAACCACTCGCCCACCCGTCACCTCCGCACTCACCTCGCTCACCCTCACGCTCACCCTTCGTCCTGGATCTGTTCCATCGCGTGCAGCTCCAGCGAGGTTCTAAAATTAGCGGCGTGTCAGCCAGTTCCCTCTCTTTTGACGCCATCGGCTTTCGACCTGTTTCCTGCCCTCAAAACCCTCGAGCAATGGTCATATTATTCCGATCATCACAGCGCTCCCACGACAATCTTCTAGAGCCCTCTAACTTCCACCACCATCATGGGCCAGCTGAGCCTGCGGGAGCTTACGGTGAACAAACTGCTGCTTACCAGTGCCGAAGCTGACAGTTAAAGATGCTACTCTCTGACGCTATCTCTATAAGGCCTACCCAGTCCAGATACATGAGGCCTTCTTATACAGAGGATAATAGCTGTTCGTCCTCTCTGGCCACTTGTTGAGTTTAGCCTCTTCTTAGTCGACGGCTCATCGTGGTATGATAACGCCATACCCTGTCGCTGTTGCTATGACTAGTCATGCCTAGTAGCAACCGCGCGATGACCAATGGCTCGGGGTCTCAAAGTCCATGACTGCCCGCACCGTAACAATACGCCCGGTGAGTGGAACGCAGACCTGCCAATCTCACGGCGAGCTCGTCCCCACAAAAACGACCAGCACCGCCGCATATGTCGCCGTCGCTGCCAGCGTCTCCGCGTTGGTCGCACGAATGACAAGCGACATGGCAGCGGCAAAGAGCGTCACCGCCACACTCACCGTGATGAGACTCTTCGTCTTCGTCTGGTGCAGCGTCATGATGAGCATCGGCACCACCAGACTCGCGCCGCCGGCGAACGCGACGATGAACCTGGCGAGCTTGTCGACGAATGGACTGACAGTTGTAGGCGGGGCGTGGGCGTTGAATTCGTCAAAGTGGGCCTCCTTCTCGGAGCGGGTGTAGGTCAGGCCGGTGGGGAGGTGGGCTTTTAGGAAGTCGCGAAGGCTGTCGGTGGGGATCGTGGGCGAGGGCGTCAGGTTCAAGTAGCGGGTGATGTAGGGGCTGCCGGGCATGTTGGCGATGGATTCGAAGGCGATCATGAGGTCGGTACGGATGTTTTCTGCTTGGTGGGTCGGCATTTCGGAAAGGGTGGAGAGCTCTTTGTAGTCGCGGATTGCGTTGGCTTCGGGAGTCAGTGGAGAGGCCAGAATAGAAGGTAAGTTGGAGGGGTATTCACTTTGAATGATCGGTGAGTTGGCGGGCGGGAGACGGGGACGTAGGAAAGAGATGGGGAGGAGTCGGAATACTTTCGACTTGGCCTTCTCGCCGTTTTGCCGTGCCGTCGACGAGTCGGGCGTGGAGAAAGAGAATGATAAGGATGTTTGAGTGACAAATTTGAGAGAATGGACAGATGCTCGAAACTGATGAAGCCAACGTGATGAATCTCAACGTAGACGAGACGAAACCACTGACCATACTCATGCATCAACGTTCTGAGCTCTTTTGCCCTCTGGCTCGAAACCGCCCTGTCAGTGAAGATCGAGCCCCTAAGTTTGGCAAGATCATTCTGAATTTCGATCAGATTGATCTTCTGCAGAAGCCAGAATTGCATGAAACTGGGCTCCTCGTTCATAGAAGCAATGCCATGGTGGAAGAGCCTCTGTTCGTGGGTCATTTCTTCGGTGATCTCGCCCACCGTTGCGCCAATGTCTTCTTTTGACATATCTGCGAGATCGATGTGTTATTGGAGGCTTTCGTAATAGAGGCTGTGCTACAGATACGGAGGTGTTTCTTTGTATTCCGTTCCGGCCGAGAAAGCAAGTTGCGAGCAATTGGAGCAGGAAAACAGCGTTTGAAGAAGTACGGTTGCTAGCTGCTCTTGCTCCACGTGTGATTGGATCTCGTGCAGGCTAAACTGCGGTTTGTGCGGTTCGCACCTAGGCCTTCCCGTAGTGGGGCTGAACATCTCTCGAAAGAGGTGCGCCTAAACCCCTCTCTCCTCATACTCGACGTCTAGGCTATTGTGTCAATCAATTTGCAGACGTGTTGGGACGCGGAATGCCCTTTAGCTGATCCAAACAGGCTGCTGGGCTTTTCTTAGCCGGAAGAAACACTTCCACCGACTCATAAATGCAACACGTGCATTTTGACCGTACCCGGAATTGATATCGATCACGGAGGGTGAAATAGTGATTCGTCCCGCCGTTCAAGGAATCCCTTTACGGGGTCGCGTCGGTGTCAGCGATGCCGCTTCGCCGGTTCGATCGCAACTCGGTGGACGATGAACTGACCATTTACGGAAGTGAAAGAAGTATTGGAGATCTTTTGGAGGAGGGAAACGCCGACGACATCAGACTTCCAACGTATCTGACCAGTGGACGCTTGGGGGCGTCGACATTCACTCCAACTGCGGTCCTTGATTGTGTTGACTTTGTGAAGACGAGTCTCCGGAGGACCCGTCTGACAGTCTTTGAAATTACGAGACGACAATCGTCGATCTTTTCCCGCCCAGGCTTGGGACTCAAAGGGCCTGCTCTGGAGCTTGATAAGATCCTTGCGCAAGTTGGAAATGAGTTGAAGGAAAATGCGAGGTTTGAGGGAGTGATGGGCGGGTATTGGTTGAGTCAGGCACTTGTGGCCCATGAGGACTTCAAGAAGGCAAACGGTGGGCACAATTCGAGTCTCGTTGAGTCGTTTGGGCTCAGACTGACGCCCTTCAGCTACGGCTAAAACGAAGCTCCTCAGGTTCGATAGAGATCTACGAATCGGCGTGGCGGACCCGCTGAAGCGCGCCTTGATTGATAAGAAAAAACCCGACTATGACAAACTGATCAAGACTGCAAAAGGCTACCCGGCTGCTGTGGTAAAGATCTGCAATGAGTGGGACGAAGAGATTCTTCCGGTTGGAAAAAGAATTCAAGGTATGCTATGTTCTGCAGAGCGTAGTAGGCAATGTGATTAACTCGAAGTAGCACAAGGGCCTCCTGACGATGTTGTTATCAGGTTGCTTATTAACCAGGATGATGAGACAGAGAGTCTCATCAAGCAAGCGACTCAGAACAACCTAGATGTCTTGCATGACCCGAATTTCATAGCCATTGGAGGTCGGAAGGACACGAGCTGGCCGCGTGACAGGTCGGACGAAGAGACAAAGGCCATCCAGGATTTCTTGAGAGGGTATTGCCAATCTCAAAATCTGCCAGCCTTGCCACCGGATCCGAAGAAGAAGGGTGAGAGCGACAGCAACGCTAGTAGCGGTGACGACTGATTGCGAAAGAGAACTTCTCCGGGCCACATACGTCTGAGGTCCTTTGAACGTCATGCAGCCTGGGCGAAGGTAGCCCCTTTGCAATTATGCTCTTCGCTTCAGCAAGGTGGCCTTGGGCATCGCAATGCATATGATCATGGATGGCGCCAAAGGCCGGGAAGTTGATATTGTCAGGCTCTACGAGGAGGTTCTACAAAACTCATATTCTAGCGAAATATGACGACGACTTCAGTTGGCTCATGCTTGGAAGCTCCCTCTCCGAGCAACTTGATTAGGCCTGACACGAATCTTGCATGAGAGACACAGTACGATCTTCAGGCTCCACGAAGGTAGCACTCTCTTCCTAATTTTCGAGATATTAGGAGGAGTAACATTCAATCTTGACAAAGTTATTATCTAAGATGGACACCTGCTCAAGGGTAACATCCTTCTCACACGCTGCACTGCGACTTCATAGACAGTCGAATCCTGCTCATCCATTGTGTTGCCTTGGTTGCGACAGATGAAATGATGTGATCTTGCCGGTCTTACCTCCTTCAAGCTAATTTTGTCAATTATGCAACGCCGATTATTTAATACCAATGGATTGCATCAAATGAGCCCTGCTTTATCACGGGGCGATATAATGATGGGTCAAGAAAGCCAATTGCGGCCATCAACGAGGGGACACCGACTAGTGTGAGCATGGACAAAGTCAAATACCATGGACGCGAAGGTGCCAGGCCATTTCGCCAGCATTGGGTGAGGCGGGGGCGAGCACAGGGGCGGCATCTCATCTTGCGATGAAGTCTGCTGAGAGCTTCTTCTTTTCAGCTCCTCATAGTACCCTGCGATGGCTGTTGTATTTATCTTCCCTAGGATTGTCTCCTTGCAGATTTATTGCGGTCCGCAAGATCTGGAACAATGATCTGAGATGATAAAGCGCACGGAGACTCCACCGCTTGCGTCCTGGAGTCAGTTATCCTACAGCCACACTTCCAATGATCGACTTTGGAGAGGTCTCCGGTACGGCATCAAAGTCTACTAATTACATTTTAGTGATAGACACGCATATTGTTCGAGATTCGCACTGTCTTTGGTCAAACGCAATATGAGAGTCCAAGAGAGGCGTTTCCATATGTCCAAAGGCCCGAGTGTCAGGTGGTTCCGTCTGTTCATTGTCTGGATCTGACGATGGCAACCTCTCGACAAAGAAAAGCCCACGCTGCCGCGCTCGGCTACAATGCGATGCATACTGTGTATTTTGATCCCATCAAAGGAAGAGATGACTTGCTGCTCTATTTCAGGGCCAAGCAAGCCCATTGTCTCAAAGGGACGGCCAGGTTCTGGCCTCGCTCGCCCAATCTCATAACCGTCCTCTGCTCTTGTTACCGCATCTTCTTCAGCATACCCCTTCTCGTCGTGGCATTCTAGCGAGCCTACTTACTTTGATACAGTCTCTTCCGCTTCAACAGCCATGAATCCGTCCAGCCCAAGATCTCCGATGCCAACTCCGTCGCCACGGTCGCCGCATTCGCCAATGGCCATCGACACGCCCACGGTATCGCCACTGCCACAGCTGGTAACCAGCTTCTCTCCAGAGCACATGCTCCAGAGACAAGCATCGCTCTCTGCCATGCTCACGACGCCCAGATCAGCCGCAAATCCAGCTCCCTGGCGTCACAGCAACGGTTCGACATGCCGGCGGAATAGCCTGACCTCGCCGCTCACATCTCCCGCCCAGGCCGTCCTTACGCCCATGTCTCCCGCATTTTCTACCTGCTCAATCCGCACGCCGGAAAGAACATACTTTCACACCATGCACATGCACACGCACACGCACACGTTCTCAACTGCGACCTTCCCCCAAGATGGCCGGCAGAGCCGCATGGCCATGCGCAGCCCAGGGCCCGGGCGTGGCACAACGATGACGCTGCCGCTCCGTGTCAACACCACGCTCCCCAAGGTGCAGGAAGAGGACTATTCCTCCGCCCGATCCTCCTCCGGCAGCTCGCTCATCGATTGGGCCGCAACCACCTCTACTAGTACCGCCACCACCAACACATCTCCTACAAACTCCAGACGCCTCATCCGCTCACACACGCCCGTCCCCATCACCACGCGGTCCCCTATCCGCAAACGGCCCAAACTCTCGCACTTTCCTCGGGCGGGACGTCACGCTCCACCGCCTCGCTACCATGTCAAAGTGGTCCCGCCTGCCGCCAGCCCACGCACCCAGCGCCAAAGACAAACCTACCTGCACAGCGTGGACCACCTGCGCACGCCTCTCGTGCCACTCATCTCCGTGGCGACGGGCCTCCCGCACCCGCAATTCCCCCCCACCCTCCTGCAGTACCACCTCCTGACGCACGACCAGCTGGACAGCCTGGCGCGGTGGTACCACCAGGTCGAACCCGCCGTGCAGGAGACGTTCCAATACCCGGCGTGCATCCCCGCTTGGACGAGCCTGCACGACGAGGATGATGACCACCGGGTTGACGACGTCGATCTCGAGACCAAGCGCCGCAGGTGGGGACGGTTCATTGGCCTCCGGGGCTGTGAGAGTCCCGGGACGGCGACGGACGAGCACGGCAACCCGATTGAGACGAGGGAGGAGTTGGCGGCGCGGATGGAGAGGGAGTGGCGCCGCGCGCTGGAGCGGGCCGAGGAGGAGTCCCGAGCGTTTGAGAAGAGCTGGCGGGGGAGGTGGTGAGGTTGACGTGATTCTCTCGAGCTGGAGGGGTGGTCAGTGAATACGATATGCTGGATGCTGGATGCGGTCCGCTCTATGCTCTGTTCTGTATGGCCTATGCTCTGTTGCTCCAACCAACCTTGGTCGTTGCAGTGAGAAAGCGCGATGAAGAAGCAGCAAGCGAGACTAAGAAAAAAGAACCAAACGCGTCGCAGATCAATGTATAATGAATGATTCGGTTATGTTCGAGTGCTTAACTCTCAAGACTGACTCAGACTACACAGGCGGTAGTGCGTACAATTGGGTGACCGGACGTAGTGACTTGGCTGATGTGCTTGCTGGACCGATTAATCATATTACATACACGCATTCATCCCTGCGAATAAGACGCGATGCGGCGTATGGCAACCCTCGATATAACCGCTCCGTACGGACTATATATCTAATGCTTGCGTCCTGTAGAGAGCATCCCGTCTTCGAGTACATGTACTGTAGGAGTACTGGTACTGTAGTGTAGCCTGTGATTCTGAACCGTTCCTTCAAGAAGCCTGTGGTTCATGACTGTTTCTTCATGGAGCTTGTGGTTCATAACTGCTCCTTCATGAAGCCTGTAGTTCATATCTGTGTCTTCATAAAGCCTGTTTAGTCTTCCACTCTCCAATGTTCGACGTCGACTTCGATTTCGACCTCGTGTCCTGTGCTCTGTCTGCCCTGCTCTGCTCGGGCTGTAGTCCGTCTCGTTCGTCGCCACGCTCTTCACATGTCCGCCTTGGGCTCTTTGTACTCGAGCACAGCCAGCGCTCTGGCGTAGTCTTTCCTCGAGTCCCTCCTCGGATCCTCCTTCAACCAGCGCCCGGTCATGCCCCCTTTGAGATCCTTCTTGGAGTTCAGCCGGCGCTCGAACTGGGAGTGCGATTGCGGCTTCGGCTTCGGCTGCCGCTGCGACTGCGACTGCCGCTGCACACGCGGACGTGGAGCGTGCTGGTCGGAGGGGGCGGACTTCCGCCCGCTCGTGTGCCCGCTCAGCACGCTGGCCGTGCTCCAGGATCCGCGGCAATCTGCTGGCGGGGTATTGTCCGGTGATGAGGGAGGAGACATATTGTCTGCTGGACTGCCTTGCGGCTTCTGAGCAGGCCGGGTGTGTGTCTGGCCTAGTCCTCTCAAATTGGTCTGCTTTAGCATAGGGAGGAGAATGATGGTCCCAATGGCTGGCTGGCTGGCTGGCAGTGTATTCCCTCAAGTGGTAATTCTGGTTTTCCAATTTGCACAGTCCCGAAGGAGAAAACGTACTCGCATGTGCGAGAATTCTGAACAAGAGACAGAAAATGTTCTTGCAAGCCGCCGTCAGCAGAATTATAACGACCCTACCATGTGAGGATTATCAAGCCCATGTTCCTGGAAATGAGACTGTTACTGGCAGACCTTGCTTCAGTGCCGGTGCAGTGTGGCCACAAAGTCCCCTGCGAGTCCTTCCCGCACCCTGGTGTGGCCGCGAAAGAGCCTTGTCCTTTTCCTTCCCATTTCTCCCCTCTCGTCGTCATCTTTGCGCGAACAAAAATTCCATACGTGGGCGCTTCTGGGGGAACAAGACTGCTGAGGAATGTAACGGTGGCAACGGACAGAGATCATGGTACACGGGGCCCTTGCGTGCTCGAAAGCGCCATGCTGAACCTACTCGTAGTGGGGATTTGAAAACAACATGGTAGTTTGGATCTTGATCTTTGTAAGCGAGCGACGAAGTTCGGATGTCGTATATCCGTAACCCAGTCTCCCCGGCAAGTCAGTGGAACCGGTCATACTGTACTCGAACCAGCGCTCGAGGATACTATTGGGCTGGCTGCGCTGGATGAGAAATGAGTAAGCGAAGACGATCCTCGCGGCGGACAGAGACCAGCTGCCAGACGGGTGAGGCCACAAAAGGTTCGAGGCCACATGCGTCCAAGGCATCGGGACAAGAGGTCGCGCGACCTTTGGGAGCCTTTGTGTCGGTGTTCGGCATGACGAGTACAGGGATGATGTGTCGAGCACGCTGGAGGCAGAGCTCTGGGTCAGCATGTTAAGCTCCCTCAGCAAATCATCTGCGCGAGGGCGAGGTGAAGTCCCGAACAGGTCGAGGAAGACCGGTTGATTGGGAGCCATAAGCCGCCAAGGCCTCCCGGGACTGGACATGGGCGTGGTCTGACGCAGGCCCGGGGGCTCCCTAGGCCAGTAAGGGATGCTCCCGAGTTGCGTCTGCGAGTCGTACCTTTTGGGGAAGGGACCTAAACAAAAGTTCTCTACGAGACACAGTCACGTACTGCACCCGCCAGACCTTTCTCCAGCAGCACACGCACCACGACGAGGGAAAATCCCAACGGAAACTGTCTTGGGTCATAGGGGACACGCGGCTCCTAAATCATTCTCCAATCTGGGACGGGAAGCTTCTCAACGGCTCGGCCGGGGCAACTCCAGCTGACATCGGACTTTGGGGGCCATAAGCGTCAGTGAACGAACCGGAAAAGAAAGCGAAAGGTTGCCTTGCCATCCTCGCCAGGAACCAGGGCGCTTTTGGGTCTTCTGCGACGGAATCTTTGATGCTTCGGACGGGCGCGATCCATGCGGACCATCTGCCGTCATCGGGTCATCGGGTCACCGGTCGTTACAGTCGAGCTTCTTCTTCCTCCTTCGCCTGATGAGGTTGGTGTGAGTCACTTGGATGCCCTCGTGCTCAGGCAGCATTGCGTTTCGAGCAAGGACCGCGACGGTCCGAAGAGGTAAGATGCTGATTTCTCGCCACCGCTATCTCGCTTTTGGCGCTTGATAATGGAACTTTCGAGGGTCAGATGTCCTGACGAGGGATCTATCTTCACACTGAAACATGCATTGCTTCTGCTCGAAAGCCAGAGAAGTGGCGTGGAATCTTTGCCTGCACCCCGGAGGGCACGAGTATGAGTAACTCGTACAAGCAAGGCTGGCTCCGGCTGCTGGAACCTTTGGGCGGCTCAGGTGGATGGATGACCCATTACGGGGTACATCCAGCCCAAGACTTAGGCCGCCCCCCCTCCGTCCCACCGCGCACACCCCTGGAAGTACCCCGTCTCTGGGCTTATCTCCCGGGGCGCAAGGCGCACATCAGGCAGCAGTTCCGCCCAGTTTACGAGGCCACTGCCAGGCTAGCCAGCGGCGATGATGCCCATTTTTCGCCACTGAGCCAACCATATGATATTCCTTCCTCTCGCTACGAATGCCTGGCTTGCAGCATTCTAGCGCTGTAGGTTTCCGCAGATTGGGTGTGACGCTTCCTCCTGCATCTCGCGTTCGTTTCTAACTTGCTGCCAAACCGTATACCTTGCTTGAGGCTGGCTTTGGTCCCCCAAACGTTCCTATCCCAGTTGCAGATGTGTGGCTTGCCGCTGGCTGTCAGTAGCCGTGATGCCTTCCAGCATGCCACGACCTCGTCCCCAGCCTAGGCCGGTGTTCAAACGAGTCCAATTAAAACAGAACAGGAATCTGGCCTTTGGGCCCTTTCAAACTCTGATCGAGCAGTTCTATATCCACGAAGGTCGGCCCCTGAAATGGATTATGGAACACATGAAGAAGGAACATGAGTTCAATTTGTCGTAAGTCCCGCCGCCCCCTGAGACATAACGTGCCCACACAACTGACCCTATCCATCAGCGTCAAGCAGTACAAAAGCCAATTGAAGAACTGGGGACTCCGGCACAAGCTCACCCAGCGTGACGCCGCCTTCATCCTGAGACTGCTGAACCAAGCGAGGGCGGACGGACAGCAGGAAGCCGTCGTCATCTTTTCGGGCCAACCTCGACGGCGAGAGGATATCGTCAAGTACGTCCAGAGAAATGAAAAGCTGGTCGACGAGGACCACCTGCTCTCCTGCATCTCGGACGACGACGAAACCCCTCATTATATCCGGCTGCAAACACTCGAGGCTGAATCCGCCCCGCCGACGACTCCTCAACTGCCACCCACTCCACCGTCAGCGAGTCCGTCCGGTTCTGTCCACTCCCAGGTTGCGCATAGGCAGGTTTCTCCAATGCGGGTGCCAATCCCATCCCCCGAGTACACCCCTCGCAATTCAGGAGAATGGACCAATCCGCTAGCAGAGCCCGCACCATCATCTGGAGGGAGGTATCGTGGTGACACTCTGCTCCCTGCGCACTTCAGCCATGTGTACGCTCAGACGCATTCGGCAGCACGGAATCAGCCAGCTATGCCCAACATCATGGGTCCATTCAGGCCGAGGCAGGCAGCCGTGCCATCTGGGTGGTGCCAATCCTGGGACGACAACGACCTCAGCAGGCAGTGGCCTGCGGACTTCACACACGCGGCTCTGTCGGTAACACCGGCGGTTGTGGAGCAGCTCGGTGATCTCGACCTGGACATTTACCGGTTTGGTGACCACACCCACAGTCCACAACTCAACGACGGCACCCTGACGGCATACTTTGTCATGTACTCTCTGTACTGGCTGATCTGTGCCGGACAAGAGAGCCCCATCTTCCAAGAGAAGGGCGAGTACTACTTGAACAGTGCCTTGTTCTCGTTCTTGTGCATGCTCACCAACGCCCATTCACCGGCGGAAGACTGCCTCGGTGCTCTCAGCATCGTCACGGTCTTGTTCGACTGCTATGGCCAATGGCGGAGGCTCTCTGACCTGCTCAAGCGGTGTGACGACTTGACCAAGAAGCACTTCGGCCTGGACAACCCCTTGACGATGACTATCGCGTTCATGAGGAACATGCTTGCCGGGCCAGGCTGCCCTCCACATGATATTCCCCGACTCGCGCAAATTGTGGTCGACATGCAGGTGTGCTTTTCCGAATCGCCCAAGCCGGCCCTCACGGCCCGATACAACTTGGCATGGGCGATGCTGGAGAATGAGCTGAAGAAGGAAGTGTGGGCTCCCGAGAACTTCCAGCCTGCCCAGATGGAATTGGCGGAGCTTACGCTGGAGTGCGCTCGTCACTTCGGCGATGACCGCATTGAGACCATCATGGCAGCCGCCACCCTGGCGAGAGCCACATTCTATTGCGGTGATGCTGAAGAAGCTGAGAAGATCATCGTCCAGTCCGTCTTGCCTCGAGTCCGGCGGAACTTTGTTGACAGTCACCCTTACGTCTGGGAGGCGAAGCACCGGCATGCCTTCTTTCTGTTCCGGCTTGCCGAGAAGGAGAGCGGTCCGAGCAAGAGTGTCCATCTGCAGCTCGGTGAGCAAGTGCTGCGAGAGGTGGTTCCAGAACGTTATCGCGTGCTAGGTGAAAAGAATCCGAAATCGGAAAATTCTCTCCAGCTGCTAAGAGCCATATTGAAGGCCCAGGACAAGACGTACGAAGCAGAAACTCTGTCAGAATGGTGTGAGCGAGAACTGTCTCAGTATGGAGTTCCCTGAGAGTCGGTACACTCACCATTGAATTTTCACCAGCCCGCGACACGGTGGATCTGAGACACCCTGATGCCCGTTCAGCTCAGGGTCGACTGTAAGCGGATGGTCTTCGATGAGAACTGGCGAAGCCGTATCCGCCATTAGTTCCGTACGAAGGATCATTGTTCCAACCGTACGAGCCGTTGTTGCCATACTCGCTCGACACACTCGAGACGGATATTGTCCGGCTGATCGCGCCACCGTCGATTGGCGACATTGCGTCGGACTCCCGCCTCGACTGGACCCGAGAGAGGCTTTCGTAATTGGAAACCGGAGAACTGCTGCTCGAGCTATACCGCTGCGACAAAGGAGGCCTTGTGGTCGTCGGCACTATAAGAGGAGCCACAGTCGTCGCCTGGTGTGCATCATCCCGGCCCCGACAAGCTCGCTTGCGCTCCTGATGGATACGGCTTCTCGAATATGCTGTTCCTGTGAGTCGACGGGCAAGCGCCCAGGTGATGAAACTTACGCAACCGCCTGTTGTAGTCTTCACTTCTGCGCCATCTCGACGTGTCATCTCTGAGCGATGCTATTATCGACTATGAGATGGTAAGGGACTGCGATCCAACGAGCTCCCCAGACCTACCCGTGACGGCTTTTGTACCGTTTCAATGATGTACCTGTCGGCTTTCTGTCGCGCTGTCAGCTGTATCCTCCGTGGCTTGGAAGAAGAAAGCGAGCATACATGGCTGTCCAGGACCTTGGCATCGCGACCAAGATAATGTGGTAGGTCTGCCTCCAAGACTTCCCTCAACACGCCCTCCTTCGGAATTTCCAAGATGTACTGCGGCATATCTACTCGGACAGGGATGTTATTCACACTTATGCCGAGTGGGGTTGCAAGGATTGGGATCTGAAGTTGAAGGCGGAGGAGCGGCTATGCATGAAATCCTCAGGATGCGCTGATCACCAGTGGCAAAAAAAGAAAGACTGAGATTGAACCGTGGGGTATCCTGAGCTCAAATATCAGAGCTGAAAGCCTATGCAAAAGAGCAGAAATCGCAGGCACGGCGGCCATGTGGGAGCTTCGAGCTCAACCCAGCGAAAGCGGGGTACCCCTACAGCTGCTGGTCAGTTGTCTTTCGAGCCGAAGAGCCTCAGTCGACAGAGGCCGATCGCGACCGGTGTGAGTCTCGACCGTATCGGCGCGCGCTGGGCTGGATGCCACGTATTTCGTGATGCAAGCCATCCTGCCTTATCGGCCAATATCAAGACAACCGCCTCGTCAAGGGGAGACGGACGGTCGCTAGCTCTTGGAGCTCGACCATTGTCGACACGGGCTGAGTGGGCCGCGAGCTCGTGGCTTGCAGCTCGGTTGCTGCAGGGCTCGTCGACATCCGCAGCACATGATTTTGGGGGAGGTTCTCCGGGCTGGAATCAATTGCCCAGAGATGACAACCAGGGAAAGGAGGACGTGCAACAGTTGTGAGTTTGAGGGCTGTCGGACGCAGCGCCGACAACGGTTACAGAAAACAGAGCGCAGATTCGAGGCCAGCAGCACAGCGGGAGCAATGAGGAGGGGGGAGAGGACAGGACGGAACAGCATTTGGTAGCTTCGGCTGCGCATGGGCCGTGGCACCGTCCTCCTGGCCTAGTTACGAACGAGCAAATCGTTCGCCTCTCAGAGTGCGAAGAAGCCATTCTCCCGACCTTGCTCGTGCTTGCGAAAGACCAAAATAGAGCTTCGACCACATAGAGGTGCTGGCAGAGCTATCTGATGCAGCTAGACATAGCCGATTTACACGAACTTCTACTGCGCTTCCCGTAAACTCCACGAAAGCCAGGACTGACCTGTTGACCAGTCAGCGAGTAGTTCTCTCCTGGATGCCACATGGAAAATAAAGGAATGTCTCCCATGCCAGCGTGTATCGCGATGGATGGTCGTCAGAACTAGGCGCAACTCACGTGCCCCAGACCACGCGAGCCTTACGACGAGGCTGCAGTGGCGAAATTGCCAAAGATAAGAGCTTTACCTGATATTTTGTCCTGGTCCTGTGTCGATGCCTCAACAGCCAGCATCAGGTGCGTTGTTCGTACAACAAGTTCTGCAGCGCGGAAATGGTTAGGAACACCTCGTCGCAGGGTGGGAAATGCAAGGAACCGACCGTCAATTTCTATCGCGAAAGTCATGGGCAGGTCATCGAACTCGGACGCATCTTTGCCATAACACCGCCCTTCTTGATCACGCACTGCGACACGCAGGCCCACATTCTTCCTGTAATCGGTCCACATAATGTTCTTGTCCGCGCCGATGGTCGGACAACTTGTGGTCGAGGTTCTGTCCATCTGGACCCCCGTCTCTTGCTCCTGCTGCCACAGCTCCACGGCGCGATCCTGGAGCCACTGTTTCCACACCCTCATGACACCTTGACCGGACCGGACAATATGCACATTGCTCAAAAACACGCCACGACGCGGTCCGAGTCTGACGAGGCTTGCATATGCGCAAAACTGACCGAAGAGCTCGTCAGCATCAAGGTTGAAGATGTGAGTAACCTTTTTGGTGCCGCCATCACCTCCGTTCGCGTAGAGCGGTGTCGTCGAGTTTGACGCAGCCGACTGGGAGTTTGGCACTGCGCCGGCAATGCGGCGTGCTGGCATCGACCCTTGAACGCTAGGTCGCTCAGGTCTGAATCGCGAGTATAAACCACCGAGCTTTGCGAATCTCCCTTCTTCTCCCTCACAGTCTTCATAGAGGCTCCCCAGGCCCTCATGCTTTGAGCTGAGACCATCTGTGCCCAGGTAGGTGCAAAACAAGTACGGATCGCTGTATCTCTTGCTTGGATGATATGCTTCTAGGATGAGTTTATAGTCTGGCAGTGCTGCGGCAAGTAGTAACCGGAAATGTAGGATGCGCAGGATGATGGAATGGAAGCGGCGCGACACTACTACCATCGGAAGGAGTGACTGCGTCTCGAATCCCGAGAGTATAGAGACGAGGATCTACCGAGTCAGCGCAGTCCCGGTGATCCCTCAAGTGGTAGCCTACCTCATTGGGGAGACTATACAAACAAAGAGCATCAGCAGCCATGGTCACGGACGAGCGCAATCGAGCCCATTGGCGTTGTTTAGACCAAAGGATGTCGTCTCAATGGCCTGTTGAGACTGATTTCATCAAGATGTTGTGATAGAGATACAATGGCCGCCTGAGAGCGACGGACCCTTCGACTCAGCTCATCATAATGAATGGATGCAAGATGAGTGTACCGTGTATAGTAATAATAATGTCAGGCGATGCCGCCATGGACCGAACTCGGAGCAACACCACGATCAGATTGTATGATAGGCTTCCCGATGCCGATAGGGCCATTGACGTAATGCCCCTGTGAATCCCAAAGGAGGGGCTCGAAGGTGGCCCGACGATGAACAGTGGTCTCCATCACCATCCAGGGTTTTACTACTGGCCATGAAGCTGTCAAGGGACTAGAATTCGTGCAAGGTGGTATCCCACCGTGAGTGAGGCATCGCTCTGACTGCTTGATGAAGAGCGAGGAAAACTGGCGGGAAACCCGGGTTTGCCCTTCCCCACAATTTTTTCTAGGTTCCCTCATGGTGACATCGGGCATATAAGAGGGTGTGGACTTCCAGCTGTACTTTCTGTGCTGGAAACCAGGAACAGAAGGAGGAAAGCAAGCTGGAAAAAAATGCCAGACAAAATCTTGGACGACATTTCGCACCGCCGATACAACCCTCTGCGTGGAAGCTGGATCCTGGTATCTCCTCATCGAACCAAGAGACCATGGCAAGGGCAACAGGAAAGCCCCGGTGTTATTGACCTGCCTGAATACGATCCCAAGTGCTATCTCTGCCCCGGCAATACGAGGGCTTCAGGCGATGCCAATCCCAAGTACAACAACACCTTCGTTTTCGTTAACGACTATAGCGCCGTCAAAGAATCGCAGGAGGACTATGCGTCTCCAGACGAACCCGGAAGCCTGCCGGGTCTGCTGTTGCAAGCTGAGCCCGTCAAGGGTAAATGCTATGTCTTGACCTTCAGTGCTGCCCATAACATTACGCTGGCAGACATGGCTCCTGTCGAGATCCTGCCGATTATCAAGACGTGGACAGAAATTTACACTGCGCACCTATCTCCCAAGTCGCCTCTGGCACTGCTGGCAAAGCCAACTCATCTTCCTCCATCGAACC
This sequence comes from Phialophora verrucosa, assembly GCA_002099365.1. NCBI lineage: Eukaryota > Fungi > Ascomycota > Eurotiomycetes > Chaetothyriales > Herpotrichiellaceae > Phialophora > Phialophora verrucosa. Next base: position 1,930,315 of record MSED01000009.1, on the reverse strand, counting down.
CTCACGCAGACGTGGGACGACCACACGAACAGTACCGGTGGATGCAAATATTCGAGAACAAGGGCGCTGCCATGGGCTGCTCAAATCCACATCCGCACGGCCAGATATGGACCACCACGTCAATGCCGGAAGAGCCTCAGATCGAACTGGAGCACTTGCGGAAGTACAATCGTCAACAAGGTGGGGGCCACATGCTTGTAGACTATGCCCGACTAGAGCGAGAGAAGAACGAAAGGGTGGTCTTTCGGAACGAGACATTTTTGGTCGTCTGTCCCTGGTGGGCAACTTGGCCATTCGAAACCATGATTCTGCCAGTCAAGCACATCCGCTCTCTAGTTGACTTGAGTGGGCGAGAGCAGGAGGACTTGGCCGAGGCCATCGCAGAAACCACGAGAAGATATGACAACCTCTTTGAGACAAGCTTCCCGTACAGCATGGGGATTCACCAAGCGCCGTTGGATGGAACTGACGAGGAAATCGAATGCTCCAGCCTTCACCTGCATTTCTATCCCCCGCTACTGAGAAGTGCGACAGTGAGGAAATTCCTGGTCGGCTATGAGATGCTCGGGGAGCCTCAAAGAGACATCACGCCCGAACAAGCCACCGTGCGCTTGCAGAATTGTGGTGGAGAGCTGTACAGGAAGAAGCTCACCAAGTCCGAGGGCCAACAGATCACGAACCCGCCTGCGCCCGACAAGCCCGCTGCCGGCTAAGTCTTGTGACGTTATGTTACCTGTCTCTTCATCTGACATAGAACCCATACTGAGCGATGCTCCAGCCGGTCCCAATCAATGCCACAGTGACTGGAGCCAGCCATGGTCCGGATGGCCGAGTGGTCTTATACACAAATGCTTCAAGGCCGAAATGGACGAGCCCAATGAAATTGGTCAAAACCTGCATTTGGTACCATGCCGGCTCATTGATGTGGTATGCCGCAAACAGTCTCACTATTCCGACTGCCGCCGTCCAGGTGCCAAAGGTTCTCGACGAGAGAGGCGTAGCTGGCGACGCGATTGCTGAATTGGCTTTGTCCTTGATCTGGCTCGATGAGGGGGGACCAGGGTATAGGCGCTGAGTGTAGGACATGGTGAAGTAGCATTGGATGGCATTGCCGATGGCGGTGACGCCAACCTGGATATGAGGGTCAGACAGGCGCTTCCGGAAAGCTGAGAGCAGAGGAGCTCACGAATAAAATGTATAGTGGGAGGTATCCCTCGGATTGAGGCAGAAGAGACGCCATTGTCGGGTTGGAAAGGTTGTGTCCCACAAAGCCACTCTGTACACTGAATCGGTCAAGACAGAACGAGAAGCTGTTAGCGTTTGTCGGAGGCTTTGGAAATGGTCTGCTTATGGTCGGCTTGGATCGAACCTTTACCGCAGGTTGATAAATATTTTGTTGACGCGGAGGTCGTTTCCCCAACTCCTTTCCCGCGTCGTACCATATTTTGCGACTGCGGCACCAATCTTGGTCCCCATATTGTCCAATAAACCAGAGATTGGTGCAGTTATCGACGCGACAACAAGCATGACTTTGACAATTAACATGGGCCCTCTGGGCCAGCAGAGTTTACTGTCAACTCTGCTCATTGGTGTTGGCGCACTCACGCTTGCGACTGTCGTGTTCACGACAACAAGAGTGCTGCTGAGCACCTTCGTCCTGCCTGGCAGATCTGTAAGCCAGTATCAAGCCAGCTACAAAAGAATGTATACTAAGTTGCGCCCAACAGCTCTCCTCATTCGGGCCCAAGGGGTCGTGGGCAGTCATTACAGGCGCATCAGACGGGATCGGAAAAGAATACGCTCTACAACTGGCAAAGAAGGGCTTCAACTTGGTCCTGGTATCCCGAACAGCGTCAAAACTCGAGTCCCTATCCTCCCAGATCCAGACCGCCTCTCCCAATATCTCAGTGGAAACACTAGCCATGGACTTCTCGCAGAACCTTGACAAAGACTACGCTTCCCTGGGGTCTCTGGTACGGGGGAAGAAGGTGGCTATCCTGATCAACAACGTGGGCCAAAGTCACAGCATTCCCGTTCCATTCAGCGAGACGCCCTTGTCCGAGATTGAGAGCATAATCAATATCAACTGCCTGGGGACGCTGCGGGCGACGCAGACGGTGCTTCCAAGCATGCTCCCACAAAAGAAGGGATTGATCTTGACTATGGGATCATTTGGTGGCCTGACACCCACGCCCCTGCTAGCAACATATTCCGGATCCAAAGCGTTCTTGCAGCAATGGTCCAATGCCCTTGCTTCCGAGCTGGCCCCGAGTGGGATTGAAGTGTTCTTCGTCCACTCCTATCTCGTCACCTCCTCTATGTCGAAGATCCGCCGAGCAAATTGGCAAGTCCCGACGGAGAAGGCTTTCGTGAAGTCCACTCTAGCAAAAATCGGGCGAAGAGGAGGCAGTATCGGCTATCCATACAGTGGCAGTCCTTACTGGAGCCATGCCCTGGTTGCGGCACTGATTACAGGTGTGCTTGGACCGATGAACAGTATCCTTCTTGGGATCAACAGGAGTATGCACGTAGACATCCGGAGGAGAGCACTAAGAAAGGCAGAGAGGGATGCGCAGAAGAGCAAATAGGCACCATACCAACACGGCGTTCTTGAGATGTGTAGCGATGCGTCAGATCCGGGTTCTTCAGCTCCATATTAGTCCGGAGAGGTTGCTTTCTCGTTTATCAGAATATGACGAGATTTCCTGTAAATACTGTTCTTCAAAGTATATACTCGTGCTGGCATAATGTCGCCCCCACAGACTTCGCTCTTCATTCACAGCCTCGCGAAACTGTGGAGAAGCGACGCGCGAGGTTATCCCCGCGCCACAATTGGACTTTGCTTCTTTACAAACTCGAGCCCTGCATTACCTACTCCCATAGTGACATGAAAGGTTGACGCGAGCTGACTTCAGGCTATAAATTGCCATGCTGCCTTCAGCTTCTTCGACTAAAGGACCACAACTCTATGGCAACCCGAGTTGACCTGTCGCTGCGGCAGGCTATCCTGCTGAACGATATTGCCTTAGTCGAGAGGATTCTGAGGAATAACCCGTCGTACCTACACAATCCGGACTTTGCTGACAAGAGCAACACCTCGTTGCATCTAGCTGCCCACTATGGTTTGGAAGAGATTGCCGTAGGTAAGCATCAAGAAGAGGTGTTGTTGCACGCGACTGATCTTCGACTCAGGAGTTTCTGATATCACTCGGTCATGACTGTACTCGGCCAGTGGAAGACTGGATCTATAGCAACACGCACAACAATCTGGGTATCTCGATCAACACAGATGGGAAAACGCCTCTTCATCTGGCTGCAGCTCATTCGCAAGCCGAACTAGTCGCACTGCTCTGCAGGGAGTTTCCGCAGACAGTTACGCGAAAGGACCGAAAGGGCCAGTCTCCCCTCCACCTCGCCTCGTCCTCACAGGTCACGCCCAAGCCGAACTTTAGGAACGTTGTCAGCAATGGTTCTACGAGACCAGCAGCTCAATCGCCGGAGGACAATAGCACGATCGAGACGTTGCTGGCCAATGGTGCAGATGTGAACGCGAAAGACGAGCAAGGAAACACGCCTCTCCACAATGCCACTGCTTGGGGCAATTTAAAGGCCGTGCGGGCCTTGATCCAGGCGGGCGCTGACCCGATGAGCAAGAACAAAGCCGGGTGGACGCCGCAGTTTTACAGCATTACCGTACAGGCCGAAGTCTACTATCGTAACCTGGTCGCGGAGTGGGAGAAGAGGAGAGCGGAGGACAAGATCCGGGCAGATGAAAGAAGAGGTAAAGGAGGCGGCGCCGTCAGGTTGGTTCCACAGGACGACGAGAGTGATGGCGAGGCGATGGCGGGCAGGGCGTCGCGGACAGAGACCAGCCGGGAAAGAAGTACGACCAGAAGTCCACTGCCTGGCGCTGGCGGTAGCACTTCGGCGAGTCAGAGTGATGCGGGCTTGGGCATTAGTGTTGGCGGCTACGTGGACGCCTGGAAATGATTCTCCTCGGTGCGGTGGACGCAGAGTCGATATCCCTAGCTATGCCTAGCATGAAGCATGAGTTGAACGAGGCACTGGGCCGGCGTTCACGGTGGGGACGATAGCTGACAACATGTGCTTGACTCCCCCCGCCTGTGGATGATCAATCGATAAAGACAAAACCCGGACCCCCAGACCCGCCCAAAACGCCCGCCGACACCTCCAGCCGCCATCCTCTCGTGCCTTTCTATTGTCACGCTCTTACCTCCGACGCTCGCTCTCCGTCCCTCATCGTCCCTCGTTTCTGCCTATTTCCTGCTCGTATTTCCAGCATTCCTCGACGGCGAACTTGTACTCCCCGCTCGCTGTCGCTCTGTGACCCACGAAACAAATCCCATACTCCAGGCGCCTTCTGACTTCTACTCCAGCCTACGACCCTGACTCTTGCACTGATTAAGGTCGAGACAGCCCAGTCCTACTCCTATCAGCGCCGCATCCACTAAGCCGCAGCTGGACTGCGATGGCTAGCCCTGCCCACTGCTTTTACTGCTTCGAAGTCCTATCCGCCAGCTTTGAACGCCGCGACCCGCCTACCCTTCAGAGAGTGCTCGACTTGTATGAGAACTACAGGTCAGCCACTGCACCATCAGAGGATGCAGACGGAGCAGAAGAAAGAGAAGATAACACGTTAGTGGTTGAGGAAGAGGATGCGCATGACGACGAAGATGGAGACGAAGAAGAGCCCAGTGACGAGGAGATCCAACGCCTCGAGCGACGCCATCCCGGCAGCAAGGCAGGGCTTCAGATACCCAGCATCTCCCGTTTACAGGCTTCAAGCTCGTCTTCGAGATCCTCTTCAGCATCTTCTCCTTCAGTGACATCCGCCAACTCGTCCAATTCTCAGCTCACCACCCCGTCCAGCGCCACATCCGTCAGCCCTCCTGCTCGCTCATCCTATGCCTCGCGGCTCTCCGTTACTGAGTCGTTCCCGCTGTTTGTGACGTGGAACACACACTCTCGATCCGGCCACAAATCATTACGAGGCTGCATAGGCACATTCGAGGCCCTTCCGCTCGCCTCGGGCCTGGCTACTTACGCACTTACTTCCGCGTTTGATGACACACGATTCTCACCTATCCCCGCTGCGCTATTACCCTCGCTCTCCTGTTCCCTAACGCTACTGGCAGATTTCGAACCCTGCAAAAATGCCATGGAGTGGACCCTGGGCCTGCACGGCCTGCGCATTAGCTTCAACTACCGCAACCGACGGCACGGCGCTACCTATTTACCGGACGTGGCAGTCGAGCAGGGCTGGACAAAGGAGGAGACTGTCGAGAGTTTGATGAAGAAGGCTGGTTGGGACGGAGGCTATGCAGGCGGTCACGGCGTCGCGCGAAGGCTCCTACGAGGTTCAGTCAGGGGAGGTGGCAGTGCAAGCGAGCAGCAGTCTCAAACTCCGAAGCCATGGGAAGAAGTCCAGGACTTCAAAGCAATCAGGTATACTGGGTTAAAAGCGAGTGCGACGTATTCAGAGTGGCAGGAATGGCGCGAGTGGGTCGAGAAGAACGATATGAAGTGAAATGGTCGAATGAGTCCGGGACGGATTCTATTGTGAACACTCTTAGATGGCATGTTTGGAGTGCGAGCCTGCTAAGGACTGGTGATCTGAAGAGCGAGGTTGCTTGGGCTTCCCTGTCGGCTGATAGCAGGTGCCAGCTCTCAGAGAGAATCTGAGACTCATTGGGAATACAATGAGCGCAGGCATCATTACGTACCATATCCCCCGGTTCCGTAATGCTTGAGACCATTGCAATGAGCATGGACGGGGTAGCACCCGGAAGCTCGTGCAAGAGCAAGAGCAGGATAAAGTCGGAGCAAGCAGAGCAGAGCCGGGAGCAGACGTTTGCCAAGGTGTGCTGAGTCGGATGAGTTGGACGTATTCGGGTCAGGATGAGTGGCGAGATGCCTGCACAGATGAGTCGTCACCATCACCATTTACTCCAGATAGAGCAGTATAACAAGAAGGCAGGTCTCAACTGGGCGTCTGTTGAGAAAGGTCACCAAGTGAGTGTCAAATCAGAAGAGCTTTAACAGCTTACATAACGGTGGCCCAAAGCGTGGAATCTCCAACTCAGTGTCAAAAAAAGTCAACTGCGCAGCATCCCGAAGCCTCTCATCACGTTGCCGGAGTCGTGGTCGTGCACGCTGCTCATTTCTTCCAATCTGTTTTGTAAACCTACTACGCTGTACATCTCGATGGCGCCTTGATTATCACGTTCCACCCATGTCATTTGCAGCCATGAGAGGCCGAGGACGCATTTGTCGCAAGCCCACGGCGATCTTAAACCCAGCTCTCCATGTACCATCAACAGCTTCTTCGCGATTGAACCTGTCGCCGCCAATCTGTCCGCGGTGCTTGACGAGATCACAGAATCGAACTTTGCTCCTCCGGTCGAAGCGTCACTTCTCTACATCCAAAGACCAGCTGTCATGGGCCGCCGCGGTTCAAAAGATCCAGGATACTGTTGCGGATGTCCTTCCGTCGGCTGCCCGCCAACCCACGGGTAACATCACCATTGACCCTCTCAAGATAGTGGCGAAAGAGTTGAAGTTTCTCAGCAAGAACATCCGTCAGCTGCTAGGCTCGGGACACCCGATACTCGATACGGTCGCGAAATACTATACGCAGAGCGAAGGAAAGCACGTCCGCCCACTCTTGGTGTTGTTGATGTCAAGAGCTACAGCTTTCGCTGCGAAGCAACCCCGGCCAAGGTACGATGTACAACATACTCTATCGAGGAGTGCTCTAGACTCCCCGATATCCTCTCCGTCGGTGCTATTCGACGAGAATCCTGACCAAGCACAACTCGATTCTACTCCCGCGCTCTCGCCCTTGATGGACGCCCCGAAGGGGGGCGAGTATGCCTTCCCGAACGATTCTTCCATTCTCCCGTCCCAGAGACGGCTGGCGGAGATCACGGAACTCATCCACACGGCCTCTCTCCTGCACGACGATGTAATAGACCACTCCACCACCCGCCGCTCCGCGCCCTCGGCCAACGCCACGTTTGGAAACAAGATGGCCGTGTTAGCCGGAGACTTCATGCTCGGTCGCGCCTCGGTCGCGCTCGCTCGGTTACGAGATCCCGAAGTCACGGAATTACTGGCAACGGTAATTGCAAACTTGGTGGAAGGAGAGTTCATGCAGTTGAAGAACACCGCAAGTGACGAGAAGAATCCCAGCTGGAGCGAACAGACCATTTCGTATTATCTGCAGAAGACATACCTGAAATCAGCAAGTCTGATCAGCAAGAGTTGTCGTGCAGCAGCGCTGCTGGGTCAGTGTGCACCCAATGTCGTCGAGGCAGCATATCAATATGGCAAGAATCTGGGGCTGGCGTTCCAGCTCGTGGATGACATGTTGGATTACACTATTAGTGGCACCGAGCTGGGGAAGCCGGCTGGTGCAGATCTGGAACTCGGACTGGCAACTGCGCCCTTGTTGTTCGCGTGGAGGGATAGGCCGGAATTGGGCGTATTAGTGGGGAGGAAGTTTGCCGAGGAAGGCGATGTACAGCAGGTGAGTTACCCCGTCGTACGCTGAGTGGAGTGGAAGTCGAAGCTGACGGTATTTACAGGCGCGAGATATTGTCTCACAAAGCGATGGGCTTGAGCAAACACGTGCTCTTGCACAAGAATACGCCGACAAGGCCATTTCGTCCATCAGCTCCTTCCCGGCTGGCGAGGCCAAAGAAGGCCTGGAAGAGATGTGTGTGAAGGTTATGAAGCGTCGGAAATGACATCTCCCCTCAAGCCATCCTCCGCACATTGTACAATATATCAAGGGACAAGGTGAACATTGTACAGATTTAATCAAGGGGCACGTTTCGTTCGGAAGGCGTCCGCTTGAATGCTAACAGGAATGGATACCGAAGTTACGAAGCAGGGGCACGAAAACGATTCTGTCTGGCCTGGGAGACTGTGTCTGGCTTTGGACAATGGGCGTAAGTGGAGCCGCCCTTCGTCGGCATATCTGAAGAGATATCTCGATGTCACTGCTTGAATCGCCATTTTTGACCTGCTGTTTTGACCAAATGACCGTAGAGGCCTCTGACTCTGATGACCTGAGATACACCTAGACCGGGTTGGCGTTGTAGTATAGTGGCCCCGCGTTGAACTGGGCGGTTGAGCCTTCAGCTCGCGCGGCCTTGTTAAGTTGCGTAACTACAGCGTACGGATCAGTCACGAGGAGCTTTGCCTTCTGCTAGTTGTAATCTCTATCATCTCGCCGCCCGGTCAGGCGAACATACTCACGTAAGTGTACGCGGAAGGGTCCAGTCCAGTCCCGTACAGGTTATAATGTGGGAATGTTCGAACATCACACTCCGATCGAGAGGGTCATCTTTCACCGTTCGTGGGGGGGAAGTACCGTTGCCAGACCAGGACCTTTTTCTCGATTTCCTGTGACCTAATAACTATACTGCGAATACCCTGGCAGATGTCCTTGCTATGTAGCAGTGGGACGAACGAGGGCGGGCTAGGAAGCAACTACTAAACGCGGAGCAATACTGTGTGGTTACAGTGTAGGACGTAGAAATTCTGAATGATGGAGCAGTGGAGGGATCGAGGCTGCTGTGCTCTCTGCCGCTTCAACAGGAAGTACATTCACGAAGTACCTCGTACTTGCATCCTCTATATCTATCTTTTATCTCAACCTTGACGGACAAGCGAGATATGGATATGAATATGAGATGAATATGAAATACGAGTACGAGTCTCGTTTGGTTGACTGAATTGAGATGAGCCACCCTCGCGTGTGCCCCCGCGGTCCCCTTTGACCCCAGAAAGATCGCCGGACGGGCAATGCCCGACGTTGTCGAGATACGAGCTCCAGGTGTCATAACTAGGTAGTAGTAGTAGTCAATGAGCCAATTGCGACGCCCCCATTAATGCCAGCTGAACCAACAGAGATCGAAAAAGGGACAAGCTACGTGGAACTCTCGCTTCCCAGGCTTTCAGGCGCCCCGTTTGCACATGGTCTCTCTCTGCCCTCTCCACATGAATGGACAACCAACTTCGTAGCACGAGTCCGGTGAGGATGCACGGGATGTTCCTATGTATACTGTTGGGCCACCCTGACCCTGACGCAGTCGTGCATGACCCGGGTATACAGTGGGACGAGTGGTAGGGCTGGCAGGGCTGACTAACTTACTTATTTTACCGTGGCCGCTCCTTCCACGTGGTTCAGGTGCCTTTGACTCCAAAAGGTCTGCTCGTACAGATTGCAAAGCTCGCTGGGCAATATCCGTGCGCCAGAATCTATCAATCGTATCGGGACGACATGACCATGCTCCAGGACGCGGCGGTTCTCGTTTCAGTCATTGATGTCCGCGGCGAGGGTGGTCCTGGATCGAGACCGAGTGCCTGCGGGGGCACTAGAAAGCGCAAATGGCACTCGAAGGTCGCTACGGGGTGTCTCAAGTGCAAGGAGCGGAGAATCAGTAAGTTGTTTTCGTCCCCATGTTATGTCGGTGAAAAGGCATGTGTGTGTAGGGAGGACCCAAGGTTCGATCAATGTGCTCGGCGCAGAGCATAGAGATATGGACCGAATGTCGGATTCTGATCTCCCTGACCCCCTGTTACTCGCTCTCGACCTAGATCTAGGCTAATTGTCTGGCAGAATGCAGTGAGGAGAAACCACAATGTCAGAGGTGCATCAAGTTCGGGATGCCTTGTCCGGGGTACAAGATCCCCAAGGCACGCATTTTCGAGCTTCAACCGAGCCCGAGTCCTCCATTCGCGTCCGAGGCCGAGAAATCGAGACACGACTATTTCGTCGACGTGGGCAGTAAGATCCTGGCGACCTTCCAGTTGAACTCGATGCCGTTCTGGTCTCGACTGGCGCCGCAACTGGGTCAGCATCACCCGGCGGTCCGACATGGTTTGACTGCCTTGGGAGCCCTCCAAATGCCATTGCATGGCATTTCGCCGGCCAAACTGCGATCGACACCGCGATGCGAGATCACTTCACTCGCCATGCTACACGTGCAGAAGTCGATGCACATCATTCGTACTGCCGACCCTGCCAGCTTGCCCGTCGAGGTCTTCCTGACCTGTTGCCTGCTGTTCACGGCCATGCAGTTCTGGATCGAGAAGACGTCGGCGGCAGCCACACACGTCCTTGCGGCAAACCGGATCGTGCAGGAGTATCTGCTCCCCGGGCCTTCTGCACGAGCACAAGGTCCCGCGATGTCCAAGGAGTTTGCTGCGGTCTACATACCGTCGCTGAACGAGCTGATCAATCAGCATTGTGCCTTCTCCGACGACTTCCCCCCGGCCGAGTCTGGCATTCTCGCGGATCACCAACTTGATTTTGATGTGCAGCAGATCGCGACCGTCTCTGACAAGGCCGGCGTTGTCGATGTCATTGATCGACTTTTGAAGTGCGTTTTGCGCGCCACCAGCAAGACCCAGACATCACAAACCTTGAAGAACAGGATTGTTCTTGCGCTGGATTCTCTGGAGTGCAAGCTGCAGGAGCTGCGCATGGCAGGTATATTGCACGATGACAGCTACGACTGGACGCACCTCGAGTTGCATCTGCGAACCGCGCGGGTCATGTTCTTCACACTGGGCCGCAGAGACGAGGTTGGATTCGACGGCTTTCACGCCGAGTTCAGGCTCATTGTCGCGCATTGTAGGAAGATGGTCGAGTGGGACACCCCGGACCATCCCAAAAAGATCTTGGATGCTCATCTGGGGGTGCTACCGCCACTCTTCTTTGTCGCCACGAGGTGTCGAGAGCCGGGTCTCCGTCACGAGGCATTGAAACTCCTGCACGATGCAAAAGTGAGTGAGCGGGGGTGGACAAGCTGCATTGCATTCACGATCGCGCGGTTCGTGGTGCATGCAGAGGAGAACGTGCTCAACGAGCTTCCTGAGAAATATGAAACGGCGGCCCCGGTCGTGCGCAGGATGAGACTGCATAACATCGACGTGTCGAACCGGTTACCCGAAGCAACTGTCACTTACGATGTTTTCTCGTCGCCAGTGATCGACGGTGGCGGCGACGGCCAGCCGTCGACTATTTCAGCCTGCTCTGTCACTCGGCGCAAGTCGAAGATAGCCTATCCGTCCCACCCTGTCGTGCAGATCGACGGTGCAACGTGTCCGCTTCCGCAGAAGGTGCTGCGTGCGTGCGGGTATTCGAGCATCGTTTTGTTCAGGCCCGGCGTGGAGTGTCACTGTCTGGCGTTGGATTCTCTAGACAACTGCTCGGTGCTTGGGGTTAGAGCCGTTGTCTTGGATGGGGCAAGGGAATGCTGCAGATGGCATTTGTGAGGTGACTGAGTGCGCTGGATAGGCATTGCATAGGTCTGACATACTGTTAAGATATCTGGTCCTTCATCCTCTGGCACCTCGTGGTGATTGGTGCAGTATTACTCCGTGGGTGAGTAGTATTCGTCCTATGCATTTTACTCGTACTGTACCTCGTACCCTGTGGCACTCGATGCCAAGCCGTCGTCCGCCGCGGAACATCTTTCCTCCGATCCGCTGATCGGCCAGCTTCGTCCCCCCAGTTTCCTTCCCGCTCTCTCACGCTCGTGTCGTACCTTTGATCACCTGCACCGTAGATCCGCCGTGTCAACGTCGATTCGAAAAGTCAGCATAGCAGCGCGCAAGGCCTTGGACGTCGGGCCATGTGTTATACTACCCGACCTGTGCGCAGCTAGGAAACAATTAGAACCTTGGAAACCGACCTCTTCGACGACCACAGCTCGATTGGACCTGCTGGGCCGGATCGCCGGGACATCGGGACACAATGGCCTCCGGACCTCTAACCTATGTGACCATGGTGGTAAGTTGGACTGCTACCGTGTACACCCTGTGGTTGTATGCTACGCTTGACAGGAATACGTGCCTCGCGGACGGCGGAGAAATGGTCATCCTCGCATCCGAAAAGACGTTGAGGAGCGGTGGTTGAGCCCTGAGAAGACACGCGAGCCCCATGAACGAATGTCAATCTTTTGCGCCCGCCCGGCTCGCTATGTTTGTGTAGTGACGACTCCATGTCTCGTGTTGACCGCATATGCGTTCTTTAGGTGTTCTCGCCCGAGAAATTCCAGGGCAACCCGCTCGCGCTGGTTTCCGTGCACGGCAATGCTCTCTCGCAGAAGCGGAAGGCCCAGCTGGCGCGAGAGTTCAAGTACTCCGAGACGGTCTTCTTGCACGATGCGCCGGGCCCGGGTCAGCCAAGATTGCTCGAGATATTCACCGAGACCGGAGAAGAGTTGCCTTTTGCGGGACATCCGGTATGTCTTCGTGGCGTTACCGTGAGGACAACAGTGCGCAGTAGGCTGACGAGACATACAGGTCATTGGCACGGCATATTACGTGAGAAGCCTGCCCGTTCTGCTGTAAGCTACGAACACGAAGAACAAACCACTGACATGGCCGTTCAGATCTTCAGCCACCTCGAAAAGGTCAACTACGACGCTTCCTCGCGCGACAGCCAGAAACAAACAACCACATTGCTCACCAAAGCTGGACGCATCCCCGTCTTCTTCAACCCTTACCGCCAAGTCGCTGCCTGCGCGGTGCCCACCAATTTCCATGTTCATTCGAAGAGAGTGGACATTGAGAAGATCATTAGCACGCAGCCTCACATTCAGATTGTGCCGACGATCGATAATGAACGGGGTCGTAGCTTCCCGCTCGTCAGCATCGTTAAGGGCATGAGCTTTGTGCTTGTCGACTTGACGGACAACCCGGAAATCTTTGCCGCGTTGCAAGCTGGGAAATCACCAGAAGCAGAACTTGATCCCGAATGGGCTCCTAGTTTCGTCGGATGCCTGTATTACAGAATCCTCGCAAAGAATGAGGCTGCGGGGGAGCCTGCGATACATAATCTCCAGGCGAGGATGATCAGTCACGGAATCGAGGATCCGGGAACGGGCAGTGCGTGTTCGGCTCTGAGTTGCTACCTCGCTTTGCAGAGCCAGAGCCAGGAGGCGGCGTCGGAGCAAAAGACAAAGTCGGCTGAAGTGCCGGCTGAGCCAGCCGCATCCTCCGAGGCCGAAAACTCCCGTCCAAATGCAGACCTGGCAAAGAAGACTGAAGACCTAAAATTAGGGAATGGGAAGGTAGAGAGGAAAGTGTTTGGTATTCAGCAAGGCGCCGAGATGGGCAGACTTTGCACCATTGCTGTCGAGGTCGATCTCAAGACCGAAGCGGACGGGAAGAAGAGTATTGCAAATGTGATTCTGTCGGGCAGGGCGAATATGATGCTGAAAGGAGAGATCATCGGATTCTGATGCTGCAGGAGTGTGTGCTCTGGGAATGTAACTGTCATCCACCAAGTCATTGGTGGTAGAGGGTGGAAAGGAAGCTGCAAAGCCGTACGCGCCCATTGGAGTCAAGATTTGAATTTCTCATGTTCACGTTGAGCGGGTAGGGTTGATACCGAGTCCAACAAACAAGCATTTCTTGCACGGATGTTCGAGTGCCGTTGCGGGGAGAACGGGTATGACGGATCTGGTCGGCGTTGGAACGTTGAAGGACAAGCTTTCCCTGATGCCATCCTGCAACGTGCACGGAGTCTCCCAGAGTTCAAGACTTTAGACGAAGAGTCTGATTATTCATCATCGGCGATGTGATCGAGGGTTGAAGGACAAGCTCCCCTGATGCCATCCTGTAACGTGCACGCAGTCTCCCCAAGTCAAGACTTTAGACGAAGAGGTCGATTATTCATCATCGGCGATATGATCGAGGGTTGAAGGGCACAGACTCGAAGCGCTTGGAAGTAGTTCTCCGCCTCGTGCTACGTCAGCCGTATTACCTGAGGTCCGGATGCATCGACCCCTTTGCGAAGTGGCCGAAGAGGGTAAGTATACGAACGCCCGCTAGGATTCAAACCACTCAGCGCTTCATGTTGAGCCCGGAGACACATTCGAGTCGGTTATCGGCACAAGCAAAGCTTGACCAAAGCTTGAGTGTGAGTCCAAGACTTATGTCGTGCAGGGGAACGAGATCGCGGAGCGCAGGAGGTACTCGCAGGAGAGGCTGCGGTGCACGGGGTAGCCAGGGTACGGACGATGGGTTGTCGCGGGTTATTTTTGGGAGAGGGATGGGAGCGTATCCGAGGGCAAACGTGGCATAGGCGGTTGTAGACGTCGGATTCGGGAGCTGCGGTGGAGATCTGTCATGGGGGAGGACATTCAAGGACATTGCAGGAGGAGGTGGTTGTTGGGGGGGAAGAACTGCGCAAAGGGACAATGACGTCGACAGGGGAAGGCAGGAGTAGCACAGTACGAGTAGCAATTCACTGATTCACTAACTGGAGCTAATCGCGGCTGCTAGCAGTCTAACCAGCCACTCTGCCCGCATCTGGCTAGCGCCACCGACTTAGTGAAGCTTGACAGCACGTCCAGACCAATTGGCCGACTTAGCCGAGTCGTTCGCTCCAGCCGCCCGTTTCAGACACGCCTGTTGCTCCTTTGATTCTCCGACACGATTCGAAACCCTCGCAGCTTCAGCTTGGTCCCCCTCCTGCTCGTCCTCCGTCCATCCTGTCTCGATTCCAGGCAGGCTAATGGTGTTTCCAAAACATTGGCAATGCTTGATCCGCCTCACGACCGTGCTGCGGCGTTAGCCTGCGACCAACCTGTAACCTTCGAACCTGGTTCTACGCATTCCAGGGCCTGAGCCACCAGCAGGTCTAGTGGAGCGTTTTTTGTGTCATCCTCCACCTTGGAAACATTTGCGGCCTCAGAAGAGATCACTATGGGCCACGCTGCCAGTGTCCGCATTGACGTTGCCGGCCCGAACAGACCTGAGACCTTTGCCAAGCAGAATGCATAAGAGGTCGTTTCTGCCATCCATCTCAAAGCTTCTTCTCTCCATCGGCAGTGCCTGACATTCCTTTCGCATTGATTGTATTGAAGCATTCAACCAATTTCTTCCGTACACTCCTTTCTTCTGGTTCAGACCGCGTTGACCGCGAAGTCTCTCGTTCGATTTGCTATCTTGATCCCGCACCCCAATTCCATTTCGAAAAACCCTTTCATCGCCTTTACAGCAGGACCTACTTCAACACAATGAAGACATCTCAGCTTTTGACTCTGGCAGTTACTGCCTTTGGGCTCACGACAGGAGCGCTTGCTCAAGGGAACAACGACCGAAACCGTGGGGGGAACAACAACAACAACAATAACAACCAGGGCGCAGCAGCGACGACGACCGCCGATGCCGCTGCCACAGCCGCTGCTGGAGGCAACGCAGGAGGAAATAACGGGAACAACAATGCCGGTGGGAACGCTGGTGGGAACGCTGGAGGAAATGCAGGTGGCAACAACGATTTGGTCCTGCTGGACTCTAATGTCCAAACTGCGAGCAACTTCATCGGCAACCCCAACGCTCAACAGGCGAACTCTGATACGTACGTGGGAATAACGTGGTATGCTGCTGATTGATATGACTGACACATGCACACAGTGATCCCGCCAACTTCATCAACTTCTGCACAGGCAAGACTCTGACGAACGGAACTCAAGCCACCGGTGGCTCCTGCAACGGTGTCGTCATGGGCGATATTCCCTCCAACAACAACATGGTCTCGGCCATCGTTCTGTTCCCCGGCCCTGGGGACGATCTCACTCCCAACCAGCAATTCAACATCCAAGTGCAACTCACGAACTTGGTCGCTGGATCCTTCACCGACCCTCTCACCACCTACTATGCCGCTCCCCAAGAACTGCAAGGTGGCAACATTGTCGGTCATTGCCACGTCACTGTTCAGGATCTCGGCAACGACCTGGCTCCCAAGCAGGCTCCCGACCCGAAGACCTTTGCTTTCTTCAAGGGTATCAACGACGACGGAAATGGCCAAGGTCTTCTCCAGGCTACTGTGACTGATGGTCTCCCCGCCGGTTTCTATCGTGTCTGCACCATGAACTCTGCTTCCAACCATCAGCCCGTGCTCATGCCCGTAAGTCTTGTACTTTGAAGATTCACTGTCCGAATTTGAGACTAATGCAATTCCAGGTCGCTCAACGTGGTGCTCAGGATGATTGCCAGAAGTTCACCGTCGGTCAAGGCAATGGCAACGCTGGTGGCAATGCTGGTGGCAATGCTGGTGGTAACGCCGGTGGCAACGCTGGCGGTAACGCTGGCGGCAACAACGGTGGCAATGCCGGCGGCAACACTGGAAATGCTGGTGGCAATGCCGGCGGTAACACTG
Source organism: Phialophora verrucosa (assembly GCA_002099365.1). Classification (NCBI taxonomy): domain Eukaryota; kingdom Fungi; phylum Ascomycota; class Eurotiomycetes; order Chaetothyriales; family Herpotrichiellaceae; genus Phialophora; species Phialophora verrucosa. The sequence goes on along the minus strand of MSED01000009.1, from coordinate 1,914,108 downwards.
GCAATGCTGGTGGAAATGCTGGCGGCGCCGCCGATGCTTCTACGACCTCCGCTGCCGCTGCAACTACGACAACCGCCGCTGCCGATAACGCCGGTGGAAACGCCGGTGGAAACGGTGGTGGCAATGGTGGAAACAACGGCGGTGCCGGAGCTGCCACGACATCCGCTGCTGGGGCTGCCGAAACGACCGCTGCTGGTGGCTCCAACTCGACCGGAGGACGCTTCGGTGGCCGGGGTGGTCGAGGCCGCTTCGGGCGTGGACGAGGACGATTCGCTGCTCGCGACTACGTTGCATGAGCTCGCCAAAGCCTGTGACGACTACGGCCAATGATGGAAACGGGACAGTCACGCAAGGCAGCTGTCCCCAACGACTGTGCAGCAATATCTCTTTTATTTTCTTTCTACGTGATAGACGTGTATAACCAGAATCCGGCTTTCTGCTTTTGCGACATGGACTGGACAAGCGGGTTGGACCATCCTTTTTGGAGGAGTGGCAGAAATGGTGAAGCAAGCAGCAAAAGCCTCGAGCATTGCGGAAGAGAAGACATGGACTGTGATTTGGAGGCGGGCGTGCGGGATCAGACAAGATCACCGAAAAGCATGTGCGTGCACAGTGACCAAACAAAAAGACAGCTGAATGAGAGACTCAAAATCTGAACCAGAACCAGAATGAACGACAGTCCCTGACCTTGTGCTACTCGTGTGTACAGCCTCGAAGCGAATCATCGGAGACGACACCGCCGAGACGAAGGAGTCGGTCCTTGAAACGCCCTCAAACACGGATCGAGTATCAGCATCTTTTGCCACACGGGATCAGTTTTCTCCCTCATCCCCTGTAGAGTCTAGACCGTTCAGCATGGTGGCCGGCGTCGCGCAAGTATCATTCGGCTTGCACTTATAGTAATTATGTCGGTGGTGAAGACTTGACCGCCATAAAATGCGAATCCTCGTTCACTTGGCAATTAGCCCCCTGTACGAGTCCCTGTGGAGGGATACGAGACGAAGGAACGTTCATCCAATTGTTGTTCAGGCATTGGAATCCAGGTGCCAGGGTATCCTCGACACCGCGAACCCTTAGCGACAACGATCTCAATCCTCCTGGCTCCCAAGCCGTTCATAACTGCGATCGACGGTTCGAGAGAAAACGCCAGCTTTCACTACTTTTACTGTGACTTTTGCGGATCACGGCACGTTGACTCGAGAGCTGTGTTCGCCTGTGCCTGTGCAGTTGCGTGTCGCAAATAATTACCACTGATTGCAATGAATGATTGACATAGAACCTCGCGACGCAGCCACGTTCAGTGTTTCTTCTCGGGTCCTGGAATGTTTTCTCCCCGACCTCCCTTGCAAATGCCAAAGATGTTGCCTCTGCTTGTGTTTGTGCTGCCCGCTGCACGCGCGGGACACCGATGGCCCCTCGGTTTCCTCCAGCTAGCGTTCGCCATTCGTCGCGAGACTTCCCATCAAGGAAGCCCACGGTATAGCTGTAGCCGTGGAATTGTGAATTGGATTTATCAGCACCGACACCTCAGTGGAAGGGATCATTTTGTAAACATCTCCGCGTCCCTGCCTACGCTTGCCTGGCTTTGCTCGCGTCGCCGCAACCCCTCAAGGCACCCAACAGGCAGACATGCAGGGGTTCGGGCAACGCCAAATCAGCTGATGGCGCGTCAGGCGGGAGCGAGGTGCCTTTGCATTGGCCGGTCCGGACGAGTACGAGGTTCACCCGACCTTGGCCCTCTCTCCTCTCTTCCCCCGGGTTTCGATCTACGCAATTTTCGTGGAAATGATAGCCCGTGTCTTACGAGGTGGATGAGAGCAGAGCAGTGAAAGGTTCCCGATCGGTCGTATTGAAATGGGTGGGAATACGTCGGGAGCGGGACAACCAATTCACCTTGCTGGGCGTGGGTGTCGATGATGATGTTTGGCTCGATAAATATAAAAGAAGGGAGTGAGTCGACGGTGGCATTCCTCTTTCATTGTATCATCAAGCAATATTTGATCGAGAGCAAGACACAGCCAGCTTGAAGCTACTCTAAGCTCGCAACGCACATCAGCCCACAACAGCAGATCGATTTTACTTGCCTCGCTCGATATCAAACATCAATATCAAGAAATGGCAGCCAACGTAAAGGTACGTGACCGGTTTCTCTTTCGACAGACCCGTTGTCTCTCGCTCGCTCTCCGTCCCAGACCATAGTTTCAGATTAGATCCACTACCCTCCCAGTTATCTCGATCAGCTATTGCCCAGCCTCATCCTGATCTGTATGTACTAGATCGTTTCCCCCGCGGAATACCTCCCGCTCCGGCTGTCGCTGCTCGAAGCCGAGAAGGAAAACACGCGGGCGCGCGACGCCCTGGCGCGCCAACGCCGCGCCCTCCCCGTCGTCGAAGTCACCAAAGCCTACACCTTCACGGACGCGACGGGCGCGCAAGTGACGCTGGCGGACCTGTTCGACGGCCGGCCCCAACTGATCGTCTACCACTTCATGTTCAGCCCGGACTGGGACGCCGGCTGCGCGAGCTGTTCGCTGTTTGGCGACTCGGTGCCGCGCGACCTGGCCCACCTGCACGGGCACTCGACGACGTTTGTGGCCGTGAGCCGCGCGCCCATCGACAAGATCAACGCGTACAAGGCGCGCATGGGCTGGACGTTCCCCTGGGTGAGTTCCGCGGGGAGCAGCTTCAACTACGACTTCGGCGCCACGCAGGACGACGCCGTCGCGCCCGTCTCGTACAACTTCAAGACAAAGGCCGAGATGGAGGCCCGCGGCCTGCATTACTTCGCCCGCGGCGAGCAGCCTGGCCATTCGGTCTTTGTGCGCGGCGGCCCCGTGGGCCTGCCCGACGACCCCGCCAAGGTCTACCATAGCTATAGCACCTACGCTAGGGGCGGCGAGCCCATCATCAACACGCTGACCTGGTTGGATATGACGCCCCTGGGGAGGCAGGATGGCGTGAGTGGTGTCGGCGGGTTGGGCTTCAAGCGGCATGACGAGTACACGTTCGAGGATCTCAAGGGGTTGCCTGTTCAGAAGGCGGGAGTGCAAGTGGGAGCTTGATGTTCCATTCCAAGGAAAGTATGGGTAGATGGACAGGGGGATGGCGACGCAGGCAGCACATCGATACACACGAAATAAGGGCCGGGCCTTGAAAGTCTACGCAGCACTGTAGTTGGAATGCAAGCTTCTCATGAATCACGAGCACCATTCTTTTTGATTGCTGTAGGATCATTCGTCGAGCCCACATCGGGTAGGAACTAATGGGGATGCTCGTTGATTAATCAATCAATAGAAATCCCAGAACGCCGTGATAGATCCTCGCCATACCCGCCATCGTCACGTCAGAACCACTCGTAGTGCAATTGGCAGTCGTGATACCTGCACGAGCACAAGATGCCTTCGGCATTGCACGTCTCGTTCGACGCGTTTTCCAGAAGATATCTCTTCAATTCACCGGCCTTGTCTGCCACCGTGGCAGCCGCGTGCGGATGATGATACGCATGCTTTGCTTCGGCGGCGCCTGTGCCGCCCTCCGCTCCTTCTTCTCCCTGACTGCCTTGCTTGGCCTTGGGCTCCTCGACCAGGTCCGGGACCGGGGGGATCGCGTCCGGGCTGCCGACGGGAGCCAACCAACCGTACTTCATGACGACGAGTTCGCGGAGCCGGGCGTGGGTCTTGAACTGATGGATCACGTGCTGGACCTGACCCTTCTCATTGAGCATCTCGCCCCACTCATTGAACACGACCATGGGCGTGGTGCCGACGGTTCCGAGGAGGGCCTCGTCATTGGGCACCAGATACGTCTTGCCGACGCCGCTTTTACGGAGCCGTTCGTCCAAAAGCCCGGAGTAGTAGATATGGATGTGCATGGCTTGGTCGTTGCAAGCCCACTCCGATGCGGACAGCTCCTCCGCCATCACGTTCAGGTAGACTTGCATTGCTCGCGCCGTGCCATAGGTCGAGCCGGCGCAGATCCGGTCAAGAGGGCCGTACGCGGCCGAGACGTTGTGGCTGATGGTGTGTGACGAGGCACAGCCGTTGAACCATTTGACGTGCACGCTGCATTGGCCGATCTTCAGCCCGCGCCATTCGGCAAAGTAGAGCAGTTCGACGCCGGGGTCCATCGGCATGGCGAATGGATTGCGTTGGAAGACGACGTCGAGGTCGCTGGCCAGGACGTTTTCGTATCGATCCGACATTTTCTTCAAGTATTCTGACCATCCCTTGAAGCGGCCGAGGACGACGTTCACTTTGCCGAGGTCGGGAAGGCCTGGGATCAGCTCCATGGTGGGATATCGTTGCAGAAGCGCCTTGAATGCCGGTGAGAGGTCATCCGGAGAATACGGAGGCACCAAGATGTGCACATGAACAGCGGCTGGCGGACAGGTCTTTGCGCGCTGGCTCGCCAACAGCTCTGCCCCGAGTGCGAGCTCTAGCGACTGCATGAAGACGAAGATCTGGTCTGCCAATTTCTGCCCATCAAGGGCGCTGAGGATCAAGTTCGGCTTCCCAGCAAAGCATCCTGTGTCGGCAGCATCCATGGAGAGCGAACTGTGGTGGGTTGTTGGCTTTGATGGCGTTGCCAATGCCGTATTGTCGTGAATCTGGGTCATAGGAAGAGCAGTGGAACTTGCTGTCGCCGGAGATTTCGAGGCATCCTGGTGGCTGTTCGGGTGGTGGTTCTTGTCTTCGCCGTGTTTCAGAGGGTTGTGTAAAGAGTGCGCAACGTTGTGCCACAAGTTTCCAGAATCCAAGCTGGAATGGGCGAGCGGCGGTCCGATGAATGCGAAGTAAACAAGAGACAAGGTGAGGATGATAATCCCACACAGCGTCGGCAGTCTATACACGGAAATCATGATGGTCGTTACATCAAGGTGACGAAACTAAGGTGCTGAAGATTGAGGGCCTGTAGTAGAAAATCTGGGAGGGAGGTCATGCAAGGGGAGCACGACGCCACGCTGGTCGCGCGACAGCACTGGCCACGTCGACGATGTGACTTACCTTGGCGTGCTGCTTGTCAGGAATGAGCTGCGCGACTTCCTCGAGATGCAATTAATGCTTGATAGGAAAGGTTTCGAACTTTGCATTTTTCCACGCCGTCCATGTCTCGCGACAGCACCTTTGACAGCTGGGTGAGTGTGATGCCAAGGAGGACGCAGATTCCTCGTCGGTCTGAGCAATCCTGCGCCGCCATGGCATGCTTACTCTGGTTCAGAGCTTGGCCGATGGAGGATAGTGCTGTTGATATGCCGATGCTAGACGCGAGAACTGTGATTCCTGGTCAACTATCGAATGTGGACAGGGAAGGTGCTGGTAATCGCGAAGTGAAAGTTGCGGGCGCGCCGCGTTGCAGAACGTGCGACACAAACATGAAGCGCTTGTGGACGATCAACCGGGGAATATGAAGCAGCTTGAATCCTAGAAAGTGGTCTATTACGCTTCCAGCTTCGCTTCTGTTCTCGTAAAAGTAGCTCAGTCTTATCTGCCAGAGCAACTAGAGCGCGAAGTCACTGGTTGGAGAAAAGCCAGATTAAACTCAAAGGGACGCTTTGCGATATAGTAATCAGATATCGCAATGCTGCATGTCAGACTTGACGGCAAGAAATCCACGGAGACACCCAGCGAAACGCCTGTCGCGCTCTCTGCTTGAAGCAACTTGGCGCTCGGTGTCATCGCGGGGGACGAATGGGATAACAGAGACCAGCTGATTGACTTTGAGAAGTTGAAGCGTCGGGGAAGCTTTTCAATGGCGGACTGCGACGCTACCCTTCTCTAAAGGCCAGCGTACTAGAGTACAGTAATAGCGCTGGAGGTGGTGCGATATTTCCGATCTGGGCGTGAAACGTGGCTGTTCACAAGCGAAGCTCGGGGTCGGACGGCTTGGTATATTTAGCAAGGTTCAACGCCTTCTATTACTCCGTACTCTTCGCCCTCTTCTGGGGATGGAGCTCGGCAATTCCTCAGCGATGCCGCTGTTGGCTGCCCTCGATCAAGGCGTCCCCTCTTATTGAACCGCAATGTTCATAACTTACACGCATGTCGATCAGATCAGGTCGCGAAGCAAGAAATGGCAGGTGCAATCATACCAGAACGCCCGGCGCCACGCCCTCAAGGCAGCCGTGCACCCAGTGGACCATTCTGCCCGAGCAAGAGTGCCAACAATCTTGCCGTTGCCGTGGACGCAAGCACCAAGAGCAGTCACTGAGATGAGCACACGTCAACTCGCTAACGAGTTACCGGAGAATCTCCCTGAAGACGCGATCGTGAGCATACTTGCTGAAGATGAGCCGCGAATACAAACCGCCGTGGGAAGCTTGCGTCGGGAACCATTCAGTGCATATCCGATGGAAAATTCCAAACGCGTGCAGCTGACCGTGGACTATTGTATGTTTGATCCAAGTTTTCTCTTCAGACAGCACAAGATCGTAGAGATTGACCTGACACCATACAAAGTCACACAGATATATGCGCCTATGAATGCGCCAAATTACCGAGATGCGGACGGGAACAATTGGCTTCTATCATACCTCTTCAAGGTCGCGCTCCAGGCAGATCTGCTATTCGAGTCAACCGTGACTTTTGTGTGGAGCCAGTTACCTCCCATGCGTCTAGGATCTTCGCCAGAGGAACATGAAAAGGCCTTGTTGAGTTTGAGAGGAAGTGTGATGCGGAAACTTCATCATCGTCTGAGTGTGCCAAAACTATGCTCAGATGATGTGACCATTCATACGGTCCTGAACCTGATGGCTGCCGATGTGAGTCTGGTTCTTGATGTCGAGCGTGTATCGATGTTGACAAAGCACCATACAGTTCCATCGGGGACAGGATGACCACGTCGAGCTCCATCGAGAAGGACTGCGGCGCATTGTGGCTCTTCGTGGCGGATTGACACAAAGCGATGTCCAGCCTCAAACTCAATATTCAATCACGGCGTGAGTTCCGGCGTGATGCTATCCTTGACGGGTGCAGCTGACAGCCGCATAGGACAGAGATGATGTGTGATTACGCCATCCGACGACGGAAACGCTCACCCAAGACAAATATCACTCCAGACAACAGACTCGAATATCCAACTCACCCCTTCCCGCCTGCTCTGTCCAGGCTGCTCTCCACTCTGCCAGAAGGGTTCAGCGACATGGCTTTGACGACGCTGCTGTCGTATCAAGTCATTAAGTTCCTTGACCACGTAGCCAAAACAATCGAGAAAGGCCCGGCAGAGTTTGCTGACGACACTTCCATAGCTGTCGAGATGATGCGTTTGTCGTTGAGACCCGACGTCAGCGCACTTGAGCAAGCCGTTGTGACTCTGAGCTTTGTGTTTGCAAGATTTCTATTTGACACAACGAAGGGGAGCTATCGAGTCAACAGCTCAAAGGGAATCCGAACAACACCAAACCGAACGTACGTGTCCATGAAAGAACCGCTAAATAAACTTGCGGCATCAATATTTGGACTCGTAGAGAGCGCGGGATGTGATTTCGTGGTCTGGGCTGTTTTTATTCTCTCTTCAACTACGGTGGATTATGGCCTGTCGAGACCTCTCCAAGAAGAAACGCTCCGGCGGCTGATGGACACAGTCCCCGCCGTGAACCGGCTGGAGGAATTCAAAAGTACGGTGAACAAGTTCTTCTGGCATGAAAACCTTGTCCCGCGGCTTGACGAGCTCTGGAAGAATATTGAGCCCAAAGCCGAAAGTTGAAGTCGAAATCCGAGACTTCAAGACACAGCACCATTCTTGATGATATCCTGCTGATTAGAAGGGAGAGAGGTATCGTATCAAGACCCACGAAATGGGCAGCCATGTGGCCGATTATTCCGCACTCTTGCTGCAACATAATCAAAGCGAATACCTAAAACCCTTATTATCCAATTCAGTAACATCGTGCATGCCACGCTCGATGGCTTCCTTCTCCTCATCCAGGTCTTCCAAGCCAGACGCTGCGGCTTCGCGGTCGCGCTTTTTGTTCACGAGGTACATGTAAATGTACAAGACGATGATTGACACCAATTTGATGATGTAACCGATCAGCATCGCGACATACGCGGAATGATAACCCCCCTTGGCGTCGCTGCTTTTGAAGGTCTGGGGCCCGATGATGTTGCCGACGCAGTAGCCCGTGAACAGTATCGCTGCGGTGAGTTGCTTCTTCGTGTACCCTGCGATATTCGAGCTGACCATGGTCAGACTCATGCTGAACCCGAGACCCTGGAAAAAGCAAAGCCATAGACCGACTAGTCGACCCCATTTATTGCTGTCAGGCAATCCGACAAGCATGGAGGCTCCGATGATGCATATAGTGTTGGCGGTAATCATCGTGGGGCAACGGAGATTCGGCCACTTCGAGCATATGATGCCCCCACCTAGAAGAGCGAGGAATTGAACTGCTCCTCCCGGGATCTGTAAATACTGGGTACCGAGAGTGTCGACATTGAAAGACTTGATGACTAGCGATGTGAACTGAGTGATGGCAGAATTTGGGACCTGTGCACCCACTGCCATGACAAAGAGGATCCAGGTCTTCGGATCTTTGATGGTCTGAATTACCTGGTAACGCTTGAAGTGGCGATTTTTAATGCCTTGACGGTTGGCGGAGACTCTTTTCGCGGCGATGACCTTCTCGGAATCGGTGAGGAATTTGGCGGTGGACGGCTGATCCGGGAGAAAGATGAGAGCAATGATGCCGAGAACGATACTGATGCTGCCGAAAATGATGAAGACATACATCCAGCGTGGCAGGCCAGTGGTGATATGACCCACGGCATAGCCGATCAGACTTGATGTGGCGTTAGCACTCCGATGACCTCCTTGGTGGTTTGTGCCAGACTTACCCTCCGAACATGGTTGCAATGCCATTCGTGCAGTAGTAAGCCTCCAGGCGCAATGGCTGCTCTAAGTTCGTATACCAAATGCTCATTATGAGAATAAATCCCGGATTTATTACCGCCTCGAAAGACCCCAGCAGAAACCTATTGACGGCAATTCCGGCGAAACTGGTGCACGCCGGCGTTGTCATCAGGATGATGCCCCATGAAATAGTCGTGACTCCGATCACTTTGCCAACCCGGAGTCGTTGCAGGACATAGCCGGCAGGATATTGCGCCCATAGATAACCTGACAAGTTAGTGGGGGAATCCGGCAGAAAGGCACATGGTCGAGCATACCGAAGTAGAAGATTGATCCCAACCAGGAGTAATCTTGTCCGTGCAGATTCGTGCCTTTCTGCAACCCATAAACGCTGGCGTAGTTGATGCCGTTCTTGTCGAGATACTGCATCAAATAGATCAGGAAGAGGATAGGCACGATCCGGAAATCCAGCCTGCGGAGGACTTTTTTGGACTCGACGGGGTCCAGCTCTTGGTCGTCGCTACGCTTGTATAGATGGTAGTCATCGTCGAGGTCTGAAGAGTTATACGGCGTACTCGCGCCGGAAACTGGACTACCTTGAACGGCAGTGATTTTGTCAGCCTCGATTGAAGCTTCGTTGGCCGCCATCTTGTCTGTTGCTTGGCTCGGGCTTGGATGGAAGCCCAGCTTTCGAATACGAGACCGCCGCCATCATATATATGTACTCCCTTGGATCCGCTCGCCACGTTTGCTCCGATGTTCAGGGTGGCAGCGGTACAGAAGCCGGGTTGACGCCGATCAACCACGCGACGTGGGCAGGGCCGTGACATGGAAATGCAACTGCGTGGTCGCATCTCCACAAAACGTTCCAGAAGCGATATACCTTGGCGTATTTTAAGTGTTGTAGTTGGAGTAAGTGGTGATGATACCATCGTGATATCCGATCACGACATCCGCTATCGACCGATTAGGCAAAAAATCAACTGCTAGGATTGTTCCCGAGCCTTACAATTGCATCAGCAGCACACCGTTTGCATGCAGCCAGAGGCGTTTCCACTTCGACAGGAGAGCAGAAGGAAGACGATAACGGCTTTGCAGGCGCCGGTCTGTCGAGTTAGGAAGGTGGTTACATGCATCTTGCAGCAATCAGTCGACAGATTTCCTGACCCAGGTCCAATGTCCCTCCAGCATGCCTCTGCAAAGCTTTGTCCCCTCCTGCCCTTGCTGCTTTGTGGCGCTATAAGAGCTAGGGTTGGCCGTTGCAGTTGAAGTCGCTTGACGCCGTCGCGCAGAGGAGGACCACGCACTCCGTGCAAAATTCGTCCAAAATTCATGTGTTTACAGGACCCTGATCTATGCGATCGCCATTCTGCCTCCATTTCCATACACTCCATTCACAGAGACATTCATCATCCCAATCGTGGACATTATCGTCTTGCTCTTGACCATCCCTGATGGATTCGAGTCCACCGGCCTCAAGAAGAGCCCACAACTCTCGGATTTGATCAAGGTAAGCCACACGCAGAGGATACGTCAATATGGCACGAGAAGATGGACCAGGAGCGAGCCAGCGCAGGATGGTTTTAGATAGCAGTTCAGGGTGTTCTTCGGAATATATCGTGTCCGCTGCGAGGATTACACGAGCTTGATGCTTAACGGCCTCGAAGTTGCTGCCGTCCTGAAGGGTCAGAGAGTCTGGCCTACTCCAGTCTAGCGAGCCGCAGCGAACAAGCCCCTTCACTGTTGCTGCGTTCAGACTGACATTACCAGCTAGCCCGGAAACGAAAGAAGGCAAGTCGGTAAGGATTACTGGTACTTTCCACAGGGCAGCCGCCGCCAGGCCAACAAGTCCAGTGCCTGCTCCAAGTTCTAGTACAGCGATAGGAGTGGGAGAAGAAAAATCGACGGGAAGCTTGTGAAGCAGGCTCGCAAGCACGAAAGATGATGTCCAAGTCTGGAGGCTCAATCCTTGGGCTCGTAACGCTGGTTCCCCGATGGTGAAAGTGAGGCAGGCATTTCCGCCGCAAGGGACAGAGAAATCTCGAGCCATTGGAAATCAGAATGGGCACATTCTAGATGGAGAACTGCTGCAACGGCTTGACGTGAAGGCGACATCAAGTTCGCGTCAAGTTCAAGTCAAATTCAGTTCTTACACGATTACGGTGGAGCGCCAAACATTTCACGTCATCCGCGAGGGGCGGCGGTACGGGCGAGCAGAAGACGAAGAATGCATCTCTCTTTGCAAGGAAGCCAGATGGAGAGATTGACTCCTTCTTCCCCTTCACTTCTTACACACGCATTCATGCACATCGCTCAGCGTCCAAATCCTACAGCGTTGCCGAGAGTACTGCTCCGGTTCCCACAAAGTGAAACATGGTGAACATCCACCGCCATACGGGCCGCGTCAGAAGGAAGACACCACACCAGAAAATTCGTGCATTGTGGACATGGCCTTGCTTATCCCACCCACCTCGAAGTTGACCTTGTGGAGCTCAAATGACTCGATTCTCTGCTTTGATAGCCACCCATCCACAGACTTCACAAGCGGCAAAGCGGCAATACAAATCGTTGATTCCGACACTCTTTCTTCTATAAATCTGGCGGCGGTATTTGCAACGAGGGGAATGCTAACAAACCTAAACACAACCTCATGCTTTCATTGCCTGGCTTTCGAGGAACTGTGTTTGCCGGTCTGTCTTCGTGAACGATTAACAACGCCTTCGTACAGACGGGCAGCTACAATGTCCACATGATTATGCCTGTGAACGTTGGTCAAGGCACCAAACCAGCGAACCAGGCAGTCACTTCCAGCACGACCCGAAATTTTACTTGTCACCACAAGAATCATATCCCACTATACCCATCGATTTCAGGCAGCTGGTCTATAACCCTAGCAACGCTCAGGAGTTCCATGTTGCAACGCTGGAAGCTAGCCTTCCACTTCTCTGGGTGGTGACGGTTTTGTACAGACCAATATTGGCTAGTATCATTAGAGGGACACGTCGGCAATTACTACGACCACAGAAGGTAGCCTGAAGTCAACTGGCGTTGGGTCGAACAGCTCTGGATGTTTGCAAGCATAACCTAATATCTCTCTTGTCCCTTGGTCACGTTGCCAGAAGAGAAGGAACGTGAATTGAATTGTCCTCTGATTGCTGGCACCGGTAAACGGCAAAGGTCACGCTGGACTTCCGCATGAGCAGAATCACGATATCACGGCTATCACTTCAGAATCGATCTGATCGTTGCGCAAGCTATATACGGAAGAGGCTCAGATTTGACTTTCTATGTATCGTTCATGGTCCAAATCTTTCTGGATACTCTCTCTGGCTGTATCTCATCAGTATCCGACTCTTCCACGCTTCTCAGCCGAACACGGCATTGAATCTCTGCAATGGCAGCTTCACTCCGACCACAGACTTGGCCTCCTCCAAACTATGTCAATCCTGAAACAAGAGGAGGGCCTGTGCTTTTCATCACCACGTGTGCTACGACTGCAGTGGTCGTTGGACTGAGACTGTACTCTCGCTTGCGTCTAACCAAGTCAGTGGGCGTTGACGATGCACTGCTTCTGTCTGGGTTTGTATGATTCCCATCCAGAGTCCCCTCAGGTCCATGGCTGACACTCTCAGGTCATATCAATTGGGCAAACTTTTGCGGAATGCAAGGCCCTTACAACCTGGGGCTGGAACATGCACCTCTGGGACATTCCGATAGACCGGCTGCAGTACATTCGACTTTCAGTTTGGTTAATCGAGCTTTTCTTCTTGCTTGGCAACGCTTGCACGAAGATCTCAATCCTGCTCGTCTATCGCAAGATATCAGCCCGAAGCCACATTACTTGGTTCATTCGACTTACATGGGCCGCGATCGCTTTGACCGTTGCTTACACCGTGGGTTTGGGCCTGGAGCTAGTATTTATCTGCCGCCCGCTCGTTTCATACTGGAAATCTTACAATCCGGACTATACTGGAAAGTATACATGTGGCAACGAGCAGATCCCAGTAGTATTTGCGGCAGCAGCGTCGGTCTTCTCTGACATATATGCTTCCATCCTACCAATGCTGTTGGTCAAAAATCTCAACATGACAAGCCGACAACGACTCAGCCTCTACGCCCTGTTCTCTGCAGGGTTGTTGACGGCTGGAATCGGCGTTGCAAGGTTGGTGTTCCTCGTTAAGGTTACCACGAACTACCAGCTGGGGCCCAATACGCATGATGTTACTTGGTATGGGTGGCCGACGTTTGTAAGGTATACCCGTAGACTCTTGAAGAGGATGCTGAAGTCTCTACAGGCATTGACAGACATCGAAGCGCATTTAGCAATTATTTGCGCATCACTTCCAGCATTGAAGGTTCTATTCCAACGTCGATTGTTTGACAGAATTTCAAACACACACCCTTCGACCCACTCTAACATTACGCGTGGGACTCTTTCGCCGAACTCACCATCCGCTATACCTCACACGGCGAATACCATCACATCCCGTCCGGGTTCTAAATCTACGAAATGGTCCTCCGCCGCCGCTTATCCTCAAGGCGAAATTCTGTTCCTGAAAGACCATCCATACGGAGCTGGGAATCCGTCGCTCCAGAGCGTGGCAAGAAATCAGCCGTCAGAGCGTACTGTTGCGTCTGACCTTGGACCACAGAAATATGATTGCCGGTGTGCATTGTGCGCGAGCATTGATGCATACGAGAACAGGCAAATTGCTGATGCGTAGGAGCCACCCTTTTGGACAACTGTGCGAGAGTCTTCAGTCTGTCAGGAAATAACGACAAACTCAACTACCTCGAATGTACTCACGAGATCTTCATAGGATGTGGGCTGTTTCGCAAAGAGCGACCATAGCCTCCAAGCGACCTCTTTTCGTCCACTACCACCTCAAAAGGTTGATTGCTAAGGGTCGGTTGGCAAGATAAAGGGGATGCAATTTGAAGTTCATGGATTGGTTCAACAGTGGAGGACGCGGCCTCAGGCAGGAGCGAGTTCAACGCAATAGTCGGAGTTCGAACCAAACGGCTCCCTGCATACATACATACATGATGGTTGAGCATGAATGAAATCTTGACCCCGGGCATCGGCTGGTTTCCTGTGTAGGTAGGGAACCAGGTATACTGTTTCCTGAACTCACGCAGCAGTAGCAGCGAAATGGCCACGGAAATGCGGATGCTTTACTCACAGACACCAAGTCGGACGCCCGAGTCAAGCTGCCTTCACCCCCGGCACCACGTGGGGACAGATGCGCAGATTGTGAATTGGACCCTCGAGGCAGTGGTTCCGTCACATTCTTTTGTATCAACCTTTACAACTCGGCGCCTCCTCCCGCGACATTTAGGACCAGCTTTCTCTCGCCGCTGCGATCACAAACACCACGATGGACCAACAATCGATGTCTGCGCTGGCCGGTTGGCTTCGAGGTCTGTACCTTACGCAACAAATGCGGCCTGCTCCCGATGGTGACACGCCGCCGCTCGCTGCACCAATCCAGCTTGTGGAGGATTCCTGGTGCTATCAATGTGGTGGACACGGCCATTGGCGCGCGACGTGCGACTTTCTTGAGCATACCAAGTTGTCGGGACGCACCTTGACTTCGCTTTCGCAATCGCCTGACGCCGAACTGCGCTTCCACCTGTCTCTCCCATGGATGGCGCTGAGGTGCGGCAGTATACTCAGGAGTAACACCTCCAAACTACAGAGCCCGAACACCATAGATGATGCAATATGCCTGCTGCTCGACTTTACCACCCACCTCGCCGACTACGCAAAATTTAGGTGGCTCCAATATCGCATGTTGAACAACATGTGGCATTGGTTACAAACATTCTCAACTGGACAAGGATCCGAGGCAATTTCAGTGGAGGTCGCAGATCAACTCAACACTTCAAGGCACATCTCCCAGATCCTGACTGCCTTGAACGCTCTTGCAGAGGAGACAACACGCTCGCTGGGAGAATTGGTGGGCAATTTGGTCAAGGTCTTGAAGGAATTCGAGAGGACCACCATCATCATGCCAATTGCAGCTGGGATGATTCGATCAAGTCAATTCCCGATGTTCGCTTTCGAAACGAATCGCCAAGTCCTCTATTCGGAGATCTGGGAATACGTTATATCGGGTCAGCTTGAGCACATACTTGCCATTCCCCTGAACCAACAAGCGTACTCCAGCCTGCTGACTGCGGTCTCCAGTCACCGAGCGGCGTATATGCTGCGACAGGCAGAAGTGGACCGAATGTTCCGCGACTCGATCATCACCTATCAAGAAGTG
This sequence comes from Phialophora verrucosa, assembly GCA_002099365.1. NCBI lineage: Eukaryota > Fungi > Ascomycota > Eurotiomycetes > Chaetothyriales > Herpotrichiellaceae > Phialophora > Phialophora verrucosa. Next base: position 1,898,992 of record MSED01000009.1, on the reverse strand, counting down.
CGCAGGGACCCCAGATTCCGCATAGCTTTCGCACTTCCGAAGGTCCTGGCTGTTCAAATGGATGTTGCGGCAGTGGATGCCTTGAGGGGCGAAGACTTCGTCTGGCCAGATCGGGGGTGTCTGCTAATGAGGTGGTACCGTGCAATGAACGAACCAGAGCACCTGGCTACGCAACGGGCAGAACTGGACATAACGCACCTGTTCGATGCAATGTCAATTTGAGCGCGAATCCGGGACACATGTCTTTGCTGCAGCGATACCACGGACTGTGGCAGATAGGATGTAGGTGTCTTTCACAGTCTGACGGCCTTTCGCACTGAGTGAATCTGATGGCGGAGCTATTGGTTACTGTGCTCCAGAAGGCAGGAAAGGATGAAGCTGAGAAGAGGAATGCCGATCGACTTGCAAGGAATCCGCCGTAGTTTCCCAAATGGTGTTCTTGATCCGACGTATGTAGAAAGTTCGCATTTCCAATTGGGACGAATTCGGTCTGAGATGGTTTGATCACAACTCCGCCTGCCTTTTGCCTACCAGTGTAACGCGGATAGCTCGTGAATCTTCGGCAGCATGGCTTCTGCCGGTAGAGCTCCTCAGCTTCTGAGCAAGGGGCTCTCTGCTGCTTCCAAACCACCATACATCTGTCGAACGTGCCGCCATGCCCTCCAGCGCGAAAGCCAGCCAATCCGGCACAGAACAACTCTATCCTCCCGACAGAATATACGGCAAGCTTCTGGCTATCCAAGTGAGCAACGGCGCTTTGTGTCGCTCGGTTCCTTCGGTGGGCGCACTCAGGAACCGGCAGAGCCTGCGCCAGTGGATGAAGAAGTCGTGCCTTTGGAACCCTACGTCGAAGCAACAACATGGGACGGGCTAGAACACATGGGTCACCAAGGACATTGGAAAGACCTTCCCCCGGATGCGAAAGACGATTACGAACCGTGAGTAGTACTGGAGAGATTGCAAATGGACCCAAGCAAGAACTAACAAGGACACTCTGATAGATGGCTAGATCCCACGCAGGCAACGCCTCCTCAACGCGATCAATTTGTGTCCCTCCTCTGGATCTCCGTTGTTGAATGCCTCGCGGCCAAGCAACTCAACAGAGACCCAAAGAACATTCACACAGACGGTCCGCCAAATTTCGCTGGTGGCATGGCATCTCTGAGAATCCAGCTATCGGGATCGGGCACAATATCGCATCTGGACGACCCCCAGGGGATTCTGAAACGAACGGAGGCAGCGGAAGAGCAGGACACAGAGATGGAATTCTCGGTCCCAGAGATTGAAAATCAGCTACATGGCGCGAGGTTTGATTTTCGCGATCCTCTTACTTTTGCTGTATGTTCCTGCTTCGATGCAGTACCCCTTCAGGCAAATTTCTCTCGGCTCCGACTCACTGATCACACAGATCCTCAAACGCTTTTCCCAGCTGACCGGCCACCGCGTGCCCGATCCTCTCCTCAACACCGTTCTCCGCGGCAATAAACCCCTAATCACATTCATCGACCTACTCACTCAATCCGCAAAGCCGAAACCCAAGAAGTTCGCCGAAGTGCTACTAGCTAAGCAGAAAAAAGCCGTGGATTTCGCCGCGCGTGAAAAGCTTCTCGCCGAGCAAGGCCTACAGGCGCACACCGGCACAGTCGTTTCCGCTACAGAAGCAACAACATCAAATGCCAGCAAGCAGAAGCCCAAGTTCACGCCGCTGGGCCCGAATGTGATGATTCTCCCCCGCCGAGAGACCCAGGTGGACCGCGAGATGGAAATCGGCAGATGGAAGGTTATCAAGCGCGAGCTTGAGGATCGCGGTCTACCTGTCTATCCGGTCCCCAAACTCGTGCCCGCTGGTGAGACGTGGCGCAAGGATGAGGGTGGCTTGGTGGGACAAGTGTAGATCCTAGAAAGAGCTGTGCGATAGGCGTGACATGATCACGGCACCCTGTCAAGTCAAGTACAGTGTTCGAAGTCTCAAGAGATTTCCCATGATCGTCACTCGAAGCCTTTGGTCAAAGTACGAAGTGAGCCTTGAAGCGAAATGCAGCATCCCTTGACACGTCAGGACGGGATGGCGTGTATAATACTGAAGAGAAAGATGACATAAAGTTGGCAAGAGATAGTCTGTATATCTAGGTTGTTCTACTATATGTCGTTGAAATAGTAGACTGATTCTTCCAATCCAAATGCTGGGGCTCCAGAGCGGGTGCATGTCCCAAACTTTTGCTTTCAACTGCGTTGCTAAACGCCTCGCCATGCCGCAGATATATACAAAGTCAGCGCCGAAAGAGCCTACTCCCTGACGAAAAGACCGGCCATACCCATGCCGGTACCAATGCACATACTCACCACACCGGTTTGTCCCTCCTGCAATTGGGCCATGAGTGTGGCAAGTTGTCGTGTGCCGGTCATACCGAGCGGATGACCGAGAGCAATTGCACCTCCTCTCGGGTTAACCTTCTCAACATCCAGTCCGAGTTTCCTGATGCAATACAGAGCCTGACTGGCGAAGGCCTCGTTGATTTCCCAGATGTTGACGTCGTCTGTCTTCAACCCCGTGTAATCCAACAGCTTGGGGATAGCAATGGCGGGACCGATACCCATCTCATCGGGTCTGCAACCCGCGACTTGCGTGCCAGCCCATTTGCCGATGATGCTCTTCGTCAATCCCAGTTCGGTGGCTGTTGACCGCCGCATCATCAATGTGGCAGCGGCGCCGTCTGAGATTTGACTCGAGTTTCCGGCCGTTGAGGATCCGTCTTTGGCGAAGGCCGGCTTTAACTTGGCCATCTTCTCGACACTGGCGTCATGTCTGATACCATCATCCTTGTCGACCACGACTTCCTTTGCGACGTCGGGGTGTTCAGGCTCGGTCTGTTTGACCTTGACGGGGATGATCTCCGAATCAAACAACCCGGCCTTTTGTGCTTTTGAAGCTCTGCGGTGCGACTCCGCGGCAAATGCGTCCTGATCCTCTCTGCTGACGCCATATCTCTTTGCCACGTTCTCGCTCGTCAACCCCATGGGCATGATGCAATCCCTCGCGTTATCGATAGGACTGTTCCTCAACTCGTCCCACAGATTCACAGGGATAGCTTTGCTGCCATAATTCTTGGTCATGCTCTCCATGCCGGCGCCCACACCCACATCGATCTGCCCCACAGCAATCGAGTTGCCAATATTCGTAACTGCCTGTAGGCCCGAACTACACGCTCGGTTGACGGTATGCAATCCTGTCCGCTCGTTGAAGCCGGCATGCAACTGCGCCATCCTCGCGGCTTTGCTGCCGCCCAGCTCAGCGAGGACCACGCCCACGGCTACATCGTCAATCTTCGCGGGGTCGAGGTTGGGGTTTGCGGCAAGCGTGGCGCGCAGGACGTGCGTGAGGAGTTCGTGGTCGTGAGCGTCGCGGAAGCCGCCTTTTACAGCACGGGTGACGGGTGTTCGCAGGGAGGAGAGGAGGACCACGTCGGTGGGGGACTTGGTCAGGATCTGTTTGAGGCCTTTGGCGGTCGCCATGTTGGAGCTTGCTGGGTCACGAGGAGCGCTTGAGGTATACGGTCAAGACTTTAGTTATGAGAAGAGGGAATCGACAAGCAAGACGACAATCCGAGGGCGATGTGATATATGAGAGGCGCAGCTGGCAAAGGTCATGGTCGCCGGGTAAGAATATCTCTCATTGAAGGCGGCATCGGATGCGGACCTGCTGCCCCGGAAGATGTACGACCCCTTTTCGCCTCTTTTCCCCACTGCCTCAACAGCCGCGGAATGCGCTTCGGGACTATTTGCGCAGCCATATCTGACTGCTAGTCTTGTGCGGCCGAGCAGGACATCATCTTGAGCATTTCGGTTCCCAGCAAGGCCAGATACCGGAGTGCCAATGGCTCCCTTCAGCATCAAACACCATAGACAAACTGGTTGGGCCCGCCCTGTCCAAGATGTAGATAGGTATGAGGAGACGTGGCCAGAGCGCCGCAGGCTGCTGCAGGGTGTCTAAAGAAACCTTTGAATGAAGTTTGCAGAATCTTGAGCCATGGTGACATTCCCAGCTCGCGACTGCCTCTCCCATGCTTCACCTTACCTGTGCTTTACTGCCTTGCCGCTTCTTCCACATGAAGACTGAGTGCTTTCCTCTTGTGCTCTGCCTGCCCTACTATTGAATCGTATATCTTCTCCTTCAGCGGACCATCCTCACCTTGTCCAGTAGCCGCCCTGCTTCGCCGAGACAGCTAACAACTTCTCACTGAGAGCCTTCTCAGGCTCTCCGCCTCATACCTCATCCACTCCGCCCTTATGAATCCAAACAAGCGGCTCCTCGAAGACGACGGGCCCGTCAGCTCGTCGGCGTCGAAGGTGCCTCGCACCACGACAGTGCCAGAGATGAACGAGGTAACCTGAGATAATGCAACGCGGAATCTCAAGCTGACTTCAGACAGGCCCTGCCTCGGCTTTCATCACCCTCTTCGCGCCAAACATTTGATGGACGATTTCAGTTCAAAGTGAGGATTCACTCTAGGAAGAATGCAAAGTTCAACGACCCGAAATCTACCACTCCGCCCGGGGAAGAAAGTCCACTTGATCAAGCCGCGGCGACGGGAACTGCCAGATTCACAGACAATCATGACAGTGACTCTGATGATGAATATCCCATTGCTGCAAACGATCCCAAATTCCAGCCCATGCCAGGTAATGGCGCGATTGAGCCTTTGGAAGTTGGCTACCTCCGAGACGGACTGGCGGAACATGATGAGTTCGCTGACTTGCCTTGGCTGGAGGCCATTGACGTCGTTGCAACCTGTGCTCATCCTGTGATCGACGAAGACAAAGATAGGAGTCGTGTTGGATTCTGTGGAGCCAAGCTGATCAGAAGAACGAAGGTTCTTCGAAGACTGTTTCATCAGCAAATGAGCAAACCATTCGATGAATCTACCCTAATGGCCTTCGACCTCTTCGACCAGTACGGGAGATTGAAAGACACTTACAAGCTCCATAAATTTTTGAAGGGCTCGGAAGTATGGCAACAACAGCTCGATGAGGGTGACATCTTGCTCATCGAAGACGTCACTGTCGATACGCACTACCGACGGCGGGGATTGGGAACAGCAATGGTGAGAACACTATTCGAGGCCACACGACGAAAGACCAAAGGAGGTAATTTCGTCGCTATTCTCTGGCCTCAGTCCTCCAAAGACAACCATTTCCAGGATCTTCTGAAGACCATCATGTCTACCTCAAGCGGCCTGTTCAGAGCAGAGATCCTTGACCAGTGTGATTCTGTGGCTACTCCATGGGCCCGTTCGCTGGGCTTCCGCCGGATTGGATTATCGATGTGGTTTGGCCTCTTGTGCACAGAGGGTCACATCACCGCGGTATTGCCTATCGAACAGGACCCTGATCCTTACGTTCTCAAACCTGTCAAAAACATTCTACCAGACTCCATCAAATGCGCCCGGTCTGACAAACAATTCCTGGCAGCTGTTCAACGACACTATCGGCACGTTGGAGCTAATGACCGGCGGTGGTTGGCAATGGATCACGAAAGAAATACACTGTTACATCTGGCCGGCTTGCACTTCTTTCGCAAGAGCTTAGCCTGGATCATGAAGCAGTCCTGCTCAACTCGATTGCTGAAGATGCGCAATTCTAGCAGGTTTAAGCCCCTGGAGGCGCTACTCGAGCAGCTCGAGATCATGCGGAGTAGGAAACTCGTCGGTAATTCGGTTATCATCAACTCTGACGAGTTTGAAGGCCATACGCTCGACCAAGCCAGATGCATCGCTCTATTGAAGAACATTGAAATTGACTCAGAGGAAGACCTCGAACAGTTTCGCTATGGTTGTACTTGCGATGAGTGCCATGACGGCTACATAAGCCCACGCATGGGTCATATCTTATACATGGCGGCCTCGATAGAGCATTGTCGCCTTGAGGACAACTTGCTTGAGATGTCGGGGGAAAGATTCTTCGAGGAGGAGTCTGAGGACGTATTGCTTCACTTGCCAGATTACAGCATGAAGTATGTGAAACACTACCATGCGATAAGGAAAGGGCTCGTCAAAGCCTGCGGGGATATCGCCGACTGTCTCCTCGATCGTCTTGAGCCGACCGTGGGCATGATCAAGTTCTACATGGGATTGGGCAAGGACAAACAACCAGATCTGGTCGAAAAATTCTTCAGAAATAAAGAAAACATTGCGGGGCTGGTGGGCCTGATCATGGACAAAGCTTCGTGGGCTGATGAGGACGGCTGGATTCGGGAATGGATGGATGATGACGATGAAGGAGAGGACGAGCCGACATGCCGGAATGACCACGAATTTGTGCTCGTTGCTCGAAAATGCGGTTATCCAGCAAACGCTAGGTTCTTAAGCATGGTCTCCCAACAGGTTTCTCTGCCATTGGCTTAAGAAAGGGGACAGCGCAGGTGTACAAAGTGGCCGCTTGGTGTTGGGCTGCGAACAGTTTGAGGCTGCTGTCCTGGGAGGGTGTTGCTTGTGTGGTCTGTCCAGACTCTGCCCATGAACCTACTATTCACATGCACCACGGTATAGCCACCATACAACTGAGCCAATTCACGCTCCGTGGGACAATCGAGGGAAAGGGCTCGAACCGTCGGATTAGTGGGCAGTTATGCTGGCCGTCACGGGCGTAAAGACCGCTTCGGCCTGATTGACACGGTATCGATTAGAAGAGCGGTTGTACTCGAACCGTAGCCGGGCGCTTCATTTAAAATCTCAGCAATACTGAAGACTCCCAGTCTGGAGGACATGGGGCCGTTTTGCTGTATCGGTATTCTCAAAGTACAGTCAAGGAACTTGCGGCCAACTTTTCTACTGTCACATGAAATCATCTTGAATATGCGCGAGAGACGCCAACTCCCGCTGTCACTTTTCAAGAGCCACCATCTGCATTGAGTACGTCCCGAGTAAAGCGGCCGACACGTGGTCCTTTTCTCCTCCCCAGCACACACGCACATATATATCTCAACCCTCCATCTCCTCATCCTCGTCACCTTCCTCGTCCTCATCGTCTTCACCCTCCTTAACGTCCACGCTAAAGCCCATGCTCTGATCGACGCCGATATAGCTATCACACATCAAGAACAGGGTCAACTCCTTCGGCCCGGCCGTTGGGACGACGTACTCCAATTTCGTTGCGAAGGTCGTCTTCGCGATCGTGACGCGCTTGATCGCGAGCAGAGACTTTGTCTTCTCCTCCGCGACCACGAGCCACCAGTTCTCGAGTTTCCTGCCGGGGTAGAACGGTGCGTGCACCGTGATGTCGACTTCCTTGTCTGCGCCTTCCCCGTCCTCGTCTTCGCCATCCTCACCGGTGTCGCGGGTGATTTTGACGGACAGACGCGCCGGCTCGCCCGCGGTGATGTCGTCTTTGCCCTCGACTTCAAACTCGAGCTCGAGACTCGGATACTTCTCATTTGTGAATTGCGCGGCCTCGACAAGTTGGCGATTGCTCAGTCCCATTTGCGCCACGAGTTTCGCTTGATTCGGATTCTCCGAGGGGTCCATCGCCGTCATGAACTCATCGATGTCCTTGATGCCTTGCTTGACCAGGACGTCCACAACTTTGGAATCGAAATGCGGGATTTGAAGCAGTGGGCTATCCCGATCCCACATGGCCTGCACGACCATTTGACTCATTTCCATCGCGTTCATGGCATTCAAGTGCCCCTCGGAGCTGAGCACGTCCACGCACGCGGACAACAGCGCAAGTGTTTTTGAGACAATCACCTCCTGATCCTTGGCCAGGTCAATGGGGAGTTGCATCCGGCTGAAGTGTGCTTGTAACAAGACCATGGCCTTGAAGTGCGGAGAGTCATAAGCTGGCTCGGACATCTTGACGGGTACGCGGTCGTAAATCCTCCTGAGAATGTGATCCTCATGGCGCCGAAGCTGTATTGACTCAAATTCCGTCGCCGATGTGACGATCTCAAGCAGACCCTTGAGTTTCGTGCGCGCAGTCAGAGACAGCAGGAACGTCTGCATTGTGACGAAACTGATGTTGTAGTACGCGGCGATCATGGCCGGGTTGAGCGGCGAGAGAGAGTCGTCTTCCTCGTCGAGGTCGATGATCTTAGCATCGGCGAGTTCTTTCAGCGTAGTTTCAACAAGTTCGGACAGATGCGTGCTTAGCCCTTCGTGGCTGGTGTCGCTGAGGCCGTAGAATGATGGATTCGCTAGCAAGCGGCGGTAGAAGTACGTGTACGTTGTCCAGTCGACCGCGTCTTGCGTGGAGGTGATGGTCTTGGTACTTATCTCTGTCACGAACGCATCGTGAAGCCAGAGTTGCAGATGACTTTCGATCGGCAACGCCTCATTGAGGAATTTCTTGTAGTACTCCCTCTTGACGGCCGGGACCATAAGGACGCCTTTCCCCACGTCGTCTTCACCCGGACGAGTTGCCCGGCCGAACATCTGCAAGATCTCACTGATCTGGTAGTCGACGTAGCGGTGTTCCCGGCCAACAAAATACTGCGTGCCCATGACGATGACTAGGTGTGCCGTGAAAGGGATCTCCCAACAGACATCCCGTGAGCAGATCATGACTTGGATGGCGCCGACTTTGAACAGGTGAGAGACGATTCTCTTATCGCTGGTCGAGAGGGCTTCGTGGTAATAGCCAATGCCATGCTTTAAGGACTCGGCCAATGTCTGTTCGTTGATGCGCTCAAAGAATGGACTGAGTTCATTGACATCAGTGTGTAGGAATCGCTCGTCGTCGTCATCCATGATACAGGCATTTAAGATGTCAATGGCCGACGCTCGAACTTGCTTCCTGCCTGGCACAAACACGATAGCCGGCTTGTCAGGTGATAGCTGCAGGATAGATTGATAGGCTGGGCGAGCCATGGCCATCATCAACGATGGGAAATGCGGAATTGTGAATGACTGAATGTGTAGCTGCAAGCCGACGGGCCTACTCATGGGACTGAAGTTGTAGATCGTGTGCTTGTTTGCACCAAGCCATTCGCCGACATCCCTGGCGTTTGACAGCGGTACGCTCAAGCCGATAATGCGCATGTTGTTCTCAAGTTGGATGTGGATGTATTGCATCCTGGACACCACAACTTCATAGATGGCACCGTTTTCGCCGCCGAGCAGATGGAGCTCGTCAGCGATGAAGAGTTCGACGTTCTGCACGTTCTTTCGACGCTGCCATTGTCGTGACAGGACATCCCATTGGGTTGGAGTCGCAAGCACAAGATCGGACCTATCGAGGATTCGCAAGTCGGCGGTAATCTCGCCGGTCAACGTTGAGACAACCTTGCCTCCACCAATTCGGCGCAGTCGTTCGTGCCAGTCAGAATAGCGGCTGTCAACCAGTTCCTGGAAGGGTGCAACATAGACAGCTTTCCCTGCTTCAGGATTCTTCCAATGTCTAAGCAAGGCGAACTCGGCGCAGACCGTCTTTCCACTCCCTGTCGGTGCGCCAACAAACACGCCGTCGTTGCTGTCGTATAATGACTTGAAAACTTGGGTCTGAATCTTGTTGAACCTGTCCCAGTTGGGATACAGGTCAACATACTCTGCGACCTTGAGGGCCTGAACAGGCACAGGCTGCAGATCCAGAAGTGGGGTGTGAGGTGGAAAGCGTTCAGGCAGCACCAGCTTTTGGAAAGACACCGGCAGTCTTGTCTCTGAATGCATCCACCGATCGGACACCAGGCTGATGAAGTAGTTGGGCGGGATCGGTTCGCTGATGGGGATAGTGAAATCGACCAGATGCTCAGACATGTCACCTTCGGCAAATTGGCGTCGCAGGATAAATTGATCGTGGAACAAGATCTCTTCGCCGTCGCAGTCTTCGACAATGATCCAGAACGATTCGGCGGTGCCATGGAGCGCTTCGTCCCAGACAAAATTTGGAGTTATCGTAAGCTCGACACGAAGCAGCGACCTCGTCACTGGCTGCACTTGTGCCTGGACCTCCAGCCGAGGGAATTTAGAGACGAGATCACATACCACTCGTCCAGCTTTGGGCATGCCGAGGAGTTCGCCCATTCGTGGAGGATCTAGGTCAAAGTAGCTGGACCATGGGACTTCCATTCTCTCAGCCTTCTGGATGTACTCTCTTGGACACATCGGGAACTGCCTGAGAGGTGTCATTGTAGGCCACATTCGCTTCTCGGCCATCTTGCAAAGATCCAGCGCAAGCTTGGCCACGCCGGCCCAACCCTTTTTCAAGCAGATCTCAAAGATTGCTCTGAGAATACGTCCTGCTGACTGTGTGACGTAGACGAGATCAGCCATCAGGGCCAACCCTTCCAGCTTGAGTCGCGAAATGAATGCTTGAAGGAGCACGTTGATCTTCGCCTGTGGCTCTTCCATGCCTTCCTTGACAGGGATGGGTACTCGACCCAGTAATTTCGCCAACTCCAGCTTCTCATCTTGTCGGACGGGGATATACTTGAATTCATCACTGAGAGCGAAGATTCTGAAGAGCTCGATGGTGCTGATCGACGGCTGGAGGTGATGATTGTAAGTCAACATGGAGTTATGAGTGATGTAGTAGTGTGAAGCAATGCGGCCAAGATCCGTGGCTTGCAATTTGCCCGTCTTCTTCTCATACTTGACCAGTCCCGCTTTCTCCAGGACAACCGCAGCCGAATGGACGAGATCGACCCGCTTCTGCTCCAAAGTCTCATCATTGCTGTAGTCCGCGCCGACACTGTACAGACCTGGGGATCGGATCATGCGAATAAAGAGATAAGTGTAGCCGAGCCACTCCACTCCCTCGTCGCGCGTACGAATGTTGCCGAGAACAATCTCTGCATTTAAGTTGTCCGCTAGCTTGCTCATAAGTTGACTTTCGATGGGCAGTTGCTGGTTCATCAGTGACATGTAGTATTGCATCTCTGTCTGGGACGTGATGATGATGCCTTCGCCGTAGGAATCGAACTGCGGACGACCTGCTCGCCCGAGCATCTGAAGGACGTCTTGGGGACTCAGTTCCACCCAGCTACCCTTTTCGGGTGAGTACACTTGTGTGCCCTTGATAATGACTGTGTGGGCGGGCAAGTTCACACCCCAGGCAAGTGTTGCTGTACAGACAAGCACTCTGAGGAAGCCATCTGCGAAGAGTTCTGCCACTGAAGTTCGATCGGCGACATTCATACCAGCATGATGGATGCCAAACCCGTAAGGCAACAGATCCTTCAGATTGGCATCATTGATTGAATCAGCCTCTTGTTGCAGGACTTCTCTGCTTGCTGCATCAGACCTCATGATCTGTCCGATGGTTTCCAGCTCGACAGCCTTGTCTCGGATGTACTTGGCCGTTTTAGCAGTCTCTTTTCGAGAATGAACGAAAATCAGCATTTGATTCTGGTTCGTCCCAGCATGCTCCAGCACCTTCGAGTAGCACACATCATTCATAGTCTTGAGCTGCTTAATGGCCTTTTTGTCCGTCACCCCAATGAATTCCTGCTTGAGAGGGCAGGGCCTGAAAGTGCCATCAAAGTGGAATAGGCCCTTTTGAGGATCTACCCGAAGGAAAGTAGCCACGTCCTTATAGTTGGGAAGTGTTGCGCTCAACCCGACAATTCGGACCGGATCGCCAGTTTGTTCAATCTTCCGAATCGTTCGGCTGACAATGCTCTCTATGACCGGGCCACGGTCATCATGCAGTAGATGGATTTCATCGATGATGATGAGACGGACAAGTCTGGTGTAGCTCTGGTCGGTAGCTTTGCGTGTGATGACGTCCCACTTCTCAGGCGTCGTCACAATGACCTGAGTGTCGGCAATTTGCTGTTTGGTAAGCTGTCGATCTCCCGTGAGCTCAGACACTCGGATACCATAGACCTCCAGTCGCTTCCCAAAGTTCCCGACCTGTTCCTGTACCAGAGCTTTCAGGGGTGCAATATAAACGATCTTGAAGTCATCCAGCATGATCTCGCCCGTCTCCGGGTTTCTATGCTTTCCAATCTCGCGAAGCATCGTCAACATAGCGACATTTGTCTTGCCAGATCCAGTCGGTGCGCAAATGAGCATGTTGCCGTCGTCCTGAAAAGCAGAGGGGTAGCACTTCGACTGAATGCGATTCAACTCCTTTGCAGAGCCAAACCCTTGCCTCGCCCAATCCGGCAGTTCGCTTGTCGGGATGTTCCTCTCGCCTGGATCCCTCCTCGGTTTAGGAGGCGGAACATGGATTTCTTCGTATCCTTTGAACGTCCGTTTAGTTGATCCAGGTGGTAGGATGACCTTCGGATTGGTGTTGAGATGATTCCCCGACTCAAAGACCAGGTTCTCCAAGTTGATGAGACGCTGCGGTTGCAAGCCACCAGTAAGGCCCTCTTTCTTCTCCTCCTGGTCTTCCTGCGCCTTCGGGATATCAATGTCCATCAGATCCAGCTTCATCTTCTTGGCTGGCCGCGATCCTTCTCCATCACGATCCGCCTTGCCTAACAGTTCGTCAAGAATGACTCGTTGCCCGGCTTCAACCATCTCGCTTTCAACAAGATGTCGGGAGTCCGCGTCCTCAGCAGCTCTGCGCCACCTTGTTGCCCAAACGATCTTATCCTTGTTTGAGACAAACTTGCTGACAATGTCCGGGTGCTCGTAGTCGAACAGATCCATCATGTCGTTCTCGATATCTCGAAGCGATAATTCTTCACCTTCGGGAGATTTTCCGGATAAGATGCGAAGCGCTTCTTGAGTCTTTTGCTGCTGAATATGGGGATCTGAATCGATAGTGCCAATCTGGCGCTGCAGCCAATATGCATCGATTTCGTGAATGGGTATTGAGTCGGCATCCTCACGCTTTCTGCGACTTGACTCGCCAACGCCACCGTCTATGACCAAACCCCCATCTTCATCCTCAGCATCCTCAGCGTCTGGCACTCCGGCACCTCCTGCCGTCGCGGATTCTTCGAGACCGGGCAGATCTTGTGCGTCTTCGTCGTCGGTATCGCCTTCATCTTCGTCACGGACTTCGTACGTTCGTTGTACGCCGTCTTCGTCCACATCGTCATCTTCATCGAAGACGACCGCCACACCCTGGCGTTCATCAAGCTCTGCCTCATCGTTCGCGCCGTCGGCCATGTCTTCATCCTCGTCCTGAGCATCGTAGTCTGTGATTTTCTTCCCGAGATTGACCAACTCGTTAAACTGCTTGGGCGTCATCGTGATGCCGACGATATCGTCGATCTCCTTCTTCTTGTCGAGATCTTTCATGTTTTCGTCTTTGAGATATTCGAGGACGGCGTCGGCCGCGCTCCGGACGATCTCCTGCGAGACATCACCCAGCGCGTTCGCCGTCACGGTGAGCAATAGATCGTACGTGGCGCGGGTGGCGGGAGTCCTAGGACGATACTTGAGCCCTTCGATCAGTGCATCGCCGGCGGAGAGGATGCCAGCACCTCGAGTCTGGGCAGGCTCACCCCTCTTTCTCTTCCTCTGCTCTCGTTCCAAGACGTCTTCGCCTTCGCGGATCGAGCCTCTGTCGACGCCTTGTAGCGCTGGCGCCACTTTCCTCTGTTTGGGCGCCGTTTCTCGACCGACCCGCGAGCCCATGTCACGAATGTTCAGTCGGCCTGCGAGCGACTCGGGGTCGCCAGTGTTCTCGTCATTGCGGCGGGAGATGAAACGACGGTCGGCCTGGAGAACCAGGTTCGACATCGCCGAGTACTTGTACTGCGAGACATTGTTCGGGTCCGCCATCTTGACGGCGGAGAGTGGTGGGCGCCGCAATCGTTCAAAGCGGGATGAGATTGAAGGGTGGGCGGTTGGAAGAAACGCGCGGGATCGATGGCTTCCTCTTCGTCAAACTCACTGAAGAGCTCGAATTAGGCGGCGAGTGCTTTGGTCGCAGAACTGGCACTGCAGCCTGCGCTTCAGTTGCTCGTCCCAAAATCTTTGATGCGGTTGAAAGTTCTCTCCAAATTGCCTTGGGCAAGTCGCCCGAACCACTACGGCGGAGTATTTCGCCGCTACGCCACTCGTCGAAGGAGCGCGGGGAGCAAGTCACCACTCAGTCTCTCTTCACTTGTCATTCATTTACTCTGTAAGTCGGCCTGGACAGTAAATTTACGCCCAATTCACTCTCTGTTCTACTGCTCTTGACTATCCGCCTCTACTTTTCCTAGTATATACTTCCTCACATACGCATTGCGCGTCGCTCTCTTCTTCTCGTCGCTTTTACTCTTCTGCACCACCCAGAACAGGATCAAATTGATCAATTGCAGGGTCGCAGCCGCGACGCCTCCGCCGAAGACGAAACCCTACTGCAGTATCAGATCGAATGTGTCCGGTAGCGTATCACCAAAAACCAACTCACCATGTACAGGCACAGCGTCCCGAAACCGAGACTCTCGTTGCCATAGTTGAGGTCTATGCTCTTGTGGCGGCACGACCAGGACCACAAATCTGACGACGCGGCGTCCGAGCCGGTCCACGATCTGGCATACACGAGCCCCGTCACCCAAGCCGCGATGCAGGAGACGAAGGCCAAGGATCCAAGCCAGATAGTGACGCTTCCGCTGCGCTGCGCCTAAGCGTTGCGGGAGCGGTTAGCATTCTCGAATTAAGCACGGAGGAATCGAACCCTGATCTCTGCACACGACATGACCAGCGAGACGACGTCAAAGAGAAACGAAAACCCCCGCTGCGACAAGCAACATGTCCGTCGGCTGCATGTAGACCGTTCGTGGCCAGGCCATCCGATTATTGCCACTGGCATCCAGGTATCGAGAGTCTTTCGTGGAATCTCTCACTACGACCAGGTAGGCTAACAGGCCCCCAACGGCGAGGGCGAGGCAGACAGTCAAGAGCCGCAGACCGACACGGTAAGGGAGCAGGATGGTCGACCACGGACGGTGCTGGCGGGAGTAAGTGTATCGTGGCGACGCCGGGGTGTCGTGGTCGGCGAGGGCCGGGGTGATGCTCGACGCGCTGAGATTTCTCTTGTGGGCCTTCATATCTTTTAGAGTGAGTCGATGCATTCTCGATGTGCCGGGTCAGTTGTTCTCTTCGTTTCTAAAACCCCTTGTTAAGTGACGCTCGAGAGAGACAGCCACTCGACCGGCGGGCAGGAGGAGTCCATAAAGAGTACTTACAACCCGTCGTCTGACTTGCCCTCCCGTGAGCCTTGCACAGTGTGGCACAGAGCTAAGAGCAACACTGCCACCACCACGCGCAGACGGATATTGAGATCTCGCAGCTGTGCCGATACAGTAGCAGACGGTGCAGCCCCAGACGGCTCCGGAACGCCTTTTCAATCCTTGCAGCATCTTCGCAATTCCCTGCTTTACAGCCCGACCCACGTAGAAGCATGGAGGCCGGTTAGGCCTGTCGAGCCCTGTATAAGGTCCTGTCTCGTCCCAACCAACCGGGCACCTCAGCGTGGTGTTATGCCGCACAATCTTACCTGCATCTACATGCCTGTTCAGCTGAAGTGGACAGGACAACTTTTCTGCAACCCCTGAACGCCCCTGCTTTTCATATGGGGTGTCTCGCGCTAGTGTCCTCCTCCCAGGCCTCCCATGATATTCCATAGACCAGCATCAATGGAGAAACCGGTCGCCATGCCTTATTCGCGGGTTTTTGGTTTTCACATTGCCGAATAGAGTAATCCCCATTTTCTCGATTTGGCGGCCCAGTTGCTGGGCGATGAGGCTGAAATACCAGCCACCACCCCCTTATGTACGGCGTGAATCGCTGGCCCTTTTGAGCAGGATTATGAAGAAGAGGCGAGAGATAAAATGGTCCCTTTTCTGTTCAATACTGAACTTGGGTTGTCCACGAAGCAGCATGTCTTTTCATTGCCATATTATCATGCACCACTGTCCTTGTTCACAGGATTACCCTACATATGCGGCAGAGGCGAAGCACCATATGGTAGCAGCAAACGACGGACTTGCGGTATGTTTCAGGTCTTTTCTGTGGCATTTCGCCTCTCGTCGAGGGCTGTCAAGGCCTCGACATGGCTGGGAAGTTGTTGCGAGACAATGGAATGGGCTGAAGACCCCGCCAGTAACGGAGTTTCATGACCATTTCTCCATTCTCATGCCAGCTCATAAGGGGTGGCCTATATCATAGTTATCGCCTTTGGCTGCGCCAGGCCTCATCATCTTTTCAGCATGATCCCATTACTCTTCCTCGTCTCGTCGACATAACCTAACTTGCGCCCGGTCACCCAGAGCTCGATTGATGACCGTTTGGTGGCCGTCGTCGGCGCATACGACAGAGACTCACCCTGCGCAACACCAAACGCCTCGCCGATGGGCTTGCCACCGACGACCCACTGTGCCTCGAGCTCAACTCCGGGATCCCATCGCCCGACGCTCGCCTGGAATACACACCCTCCGGCGCCATCGCAGTGGTCTCCGCCTGTGATCGAGGGAGGAGCCTGTCGCTTGAGCGCGGCTTGGTGACCACCGTAAGCGAGCACCTCGGTGAAGTTGTTCCCTCGCGAAGACGACACCGTCACATTGCTTGGCAGGGGCGTCGTGCCGTTGGGCCCGTGATCTTGGATCCAGCTATAGACCAGCTCGAGGTAATCCCAGATCTCCCGATCTTGATAGTTCCCTCCATGTGGCTTCTCAGGAAGGATTGTAACGTTCGCCCAACCTGGGCCGCCGGCAGCGTCGGTCCGCTTTTGGAATTCCTGCACGCCCTCGTTCAAAAAGTAGTCGTCCCAGTTCCCAACGTAAACGTAGAGCCGTCCACTGAGGACTTCGCCAAGGTTGTAGCTGTTGTTCCAGTGGGTGACGATATAGTCGGCTAAGTCCATGTGCCTCCAATACTCGACAGCCGCGGGGTAGATCTCGCCAGTGATTTTGTTCCAAGGCTCGAGTGGGTAGCCATTGAGGCCCTGCACACCAAACACAGTGTTCCAAACGTCCCATTGCAGAGAAGAGCGCGACGAAGTGCCGAACGTCAGCTCCCAATGGTTTTCTTGTGCGACAGTCGCCAGAATAACTTGCGTGCCGTTCTCAAAGTCGCGAATAGAAGGGATTGCGCTACCATTGGCGCGCAGGTAGGCATTCGTACTGGTGTACAGCGGGATATCTTGATGCCTGTGGAAGTCCAACGAGTCGGGGTATGAGGAGAAGCAGGCACCAAATAGATCGGGTCGGAAAATGACACTAGCTATTGATTCCCAGCCGCCTGTCGAGCCTCCAAGCTGGATCCGTGCGTATGGCTCGGGAATCGTGTTGAAGTTCTTCTCAATGTAGGGAATCAGCTCATCGTTAAGGGCGTCTCCGTAGGGGCCAAGATTTGCTGAGTTGACTGCATACGAGTCGTCATAGAACGGCGTCTCGTGACGGAAGGAGACCAGAATCATCTTAGGGGTAGGGCGGTCGGGCTGGCCGTTCTCGCCGGGAATTGTTCCATTATCCCACGCTTCCGAGAAGTTGGCCGTCGGATATCGAAAGGGCCCCGTGTCTGCTGGCCAGTGGCCTTGCGAATAGATGACCGGATACCGGGTGGTTGTGTCGTTGGCATCGTAACCGCTGGGTAGCACAATATTGGCACCCACGTACATACTCCGACCCCAGAACTTGCTCAGCGCTTCACTGCGGATCTTCACATATTTCAGGGTCTCTGTGTCTTCGTAGTTGCCCTGAGAGCAGCCACCGATTTCCTTGCCCGTGAACGCCTCGGTGGCCGTTATGTTGTTGAACACGAGGTTGACTGTTTGCGGATCTCCGGTAATACTGACATTCAAAATGGCCGTCGTGAGGCTGCCGAAACCGTCGATATTGGTGGCACCATCGCCGCAAGGAAAACGGACGCTGATGGAAGACCCGTCGCTTCGATTGACCTTTTCGTACTTTGTGAAGAAGGCTTGCACCGAGTAGTTGCCGGCCGGGACATCGTTCAAGCTCACGACGGGGAAGCCCCAGACACCTCTCACGGTGTTGATGGTGCTTGTGCTGGCCATCGTGATCGTGCCGGCGGGGGCGACTCCGAACACGTTCATGCCAAAGAACAGGTTAGGACTAGAGGTCACGTCGGTGTCCTCCATCGGGTCGGTGCCACTAGGAGCAAACATGACCGTGACGTGACCGTCGGTAGTGCCGTTAAGGAGCTTATTTGCGACCGATAGCTGTAATGCCAGCCCAGAGCTGGAGTTTGCGGCCTGCGCAAGAGCCGCAACTGGCAAGCAAGCCGCAAGGACTGCGACTGCCGGCGCATTGCCGCCGAACAGGCTGAGGAAGCGCATGTCGTTCAGATATCCGATGTAGAGGTCTGGCAAAGGTGGTACAGCAGGGCAGCTTCAACGGCGAAGCTTCCCTTAAGAACAATAGACGGCACACGCCGAGGTGCCATGGTTACAGCAAGCTTCGACTGCCCGAGCTGTCTTCCCGTCATGTTGCAGGATGGGAGCCAAGAGCGCTAGACAGCGTCAAAGACCGCAAACTGCAAGGCATGTAGTTAGTGACAGCTGTAGACGGTATGACTTTCGTTGATAAGCTCGCCTACGAGGAAAGCTGGAGTGCTTACAGGTTGCTTATTGCCTGCGCCCAGGCCGTTAGATGGCAAGGCTAGGCGAAAGATGGCAGGCGACGAGTATTGCCACTGGCTATTCGCTTATCGATAGAGGGCCACGTTCGGAAGCAAAATCCTTTTAATGTAGTCCCGCCCGCACTTCGCCAACGCTTGCCTTGGGTTAATATGCCTTAGGTTGATATGCCTTGGGTTAATATACCTTGGCAAAGGCACAGCGTCGCTGAAATGCAACCCTAGGTTCATATCTCCTCTTCCCACGCCGTTAGCCAGATGTGGCAGGCGTTCGGAGGACTGCGCTGTTGCAGACGGGGTTGGGCCACAACGAGCAGTGTTCCATCCCGCGGCACTTCAAGTTGCTCTCTCACACAGCTCTAGTCTTGAAAGAGTGACTAGCAGTCCGGAAGCGTAGCACAAGAGGACATGGAGAGCTTCTGAGCTCTCCTATCGGCGGGTGGCGCCACAGCCAGCAGCCGCAAGTACCGGCCAAACTGAATTGGAACTGAGCTTGTTGTGGACTTCAGCTTTGCTTGGTCGGCCAGGGACGAGCGAGGAGAAGCCAGTATTCTATGCAGGAGAGCTTCATTCTCTGGATCACTCAACTGGGCCTTTGAGGTACGTCCACTACAGAGCGCAATCATTTCGTCTCTCTGAATCAAATATCTGGACCAGCGAGGCGTCTGGTACCTTGCACCTCAACTACCGCTATTCTCTAGTGCTTCACAGCACAAGTAATGCCAGATGGGGCGTGGCATCCCTAGGATGTTTGACACACGAAATGGATAAAGTCGTCTCGAATGTTTTGTCTTCTCATCAGCCCAAACTCCATGTCCCAGCTGTACCTGCCCTAGATATCCTACAGAGAAGCGTCGCAGACGAAATGACCCAACATTGGGGACAAGAAGAACACATTACCTCGGTTAATAAGTTACCACGCCCTGGGCCTTTTCACGCGTCTCCATCGACTTCGACTCCTCCACCCTCGTCGTCTTCTGGCAGTTCGCTGAGACATGTGTCAATAAGTGTCATCAGCTCATCCACGTCTGGCCTCTCCGCTGGTTCGACCTGTAGGCACCTTCTGACGACGTCCCGCGCAGCTGGGTGGGGGTATATCCTCGCCGACGGCACGTCGGGCGCCTTATTCGCGTCGCCATTCGCCGACTGAGCGGTATTCGAGCGAGTTGGGGCACCTCCGACCTTGCCCTTCCCTTTACTTTGATTCCCTTCATCGGGCCACCTCCAATCGCCGCCCAGCACACAGATGCTCAAACTCCCACCGGTCTCATCGCTGCGAGCCTCAAAGGGCGACTTTCCCACAAGGCACGCGTACATTGTACAACCCAACGACCAGATGTCGACCTTGGTATCAATTACACTACCTGTTTTAACGTCAAAGAGTTCCGGCGCGCGATAAGGCATAGTAGAATGTTCGGCCGCCGTGTCTTGGACGGCAATTGCCAAGGAACGGCTAGTGATGGGCGTGGGCGCCGGAGCCAGACTGCCCAAGTCCATGAGGATGGGTGTCCGTCCGTCGTCATCGATCATGATATTCCCGGGCTTGATGTCCCTGTGGGCGTACGCGCGGGTATCACCTGGTTGAGCACCTTCTTGCGCGCGGGTGACTTCATCTGACGGCTGCAGCATGGGTTCTTCCTGCTCTTCTGAAATTTCTTCTTGATTCTGTGCTGACGCCGTCATTGTGCGCTTCGTTGTCTTTGCTCTTCGCTGTGCGGCGTCGGCGTCCTCGTTGGCGGCTTCATCACGGATGGCCTGCGCGGCGGTTCGGGAGGCATTATTTCGTACATGGTATTGGTGCATGGCTTTTAGGGCTTTGCACACCCCAAGCATCAGTTGCATGAGTCGTCGCTCGCCGAAGCGTGTATGATTGACCAAGTTGGCATTGATCATGTCTTGTAAATTTCCTCTCCGGTAGTATGGCAGAAGAATGTAAACCGTCTTACTGGCGCCGCCGCTCCCAGCCTCTGCCCCAATGCCCGACACCTTTGTTGTAGAGTCGGCGAGCACAGCATGGTCGACGCTGGCAATTATATTCGGGTGTGGAGCGAAGAGCGTGTACGCTTCCACTTCCTTCAGCGCTTGCGAGACGGATTCCTGACCGAAGGGGCAGCGGATCTTTTTGAGCGCATATAGAGCGCTGTCGCTGGTGTCTTGGACGAGGTACACATAGGAGAAGCCACCCTACGCAGGCAGAAATTAGTACGAACGCGCAAGAAGGGACGCTGGTGTAAGCGACAGGTGCTTACCTCGCCTAGCAATCGAAGCATGCGGAAACTTCGACTGTTGATTTTGAGTTGCGGAGTACTCGGAAAACAGCATATGCAGCTTGATAAAGAGTAGAATATGTCTAAGATCGTGTTCGCCATGGTGAGTGGCCGTCGAACAATGTCGGCGTCAGCTGCAGTCAGGAGAGATGTGAGGTTGCGGGAAGAAGCTGGAAGGTCGGTGTGTCGCAGTCCTGTCCACGGAAGCGTTGTCGCAAGTACGAAGGATATTCAGCGATTTAGGTCTCTCCAGAGCTGATTGTGTCAGAAAGGTAGAAGATAAAACAGGTCGGGGTGCTTGTCCTATCTGCTTCTCAAGGCCGACGGATCCATTGGGGGCCGTGGAACCAGACAAGGCTGAGAACATCGCAACGAGGCTGTGCTTGCTGTACGGCGGACAAGTTTGTGACTTCTGCTCGTACACCCACCGAGACACCAGTGAATAGTTGTTTGCTGACCAAACCCCAATGCACCTTGACGAAGATGGACGGACCTAGTTATTTTGAACTATTTTGCATTGGCATTTTCTTTATCATATCTGTCCGCCCAAGTTGAACATGCCCTATCCATTCTTTCCTAGATAAGCTGGTCGACTGAATACAAGAATGATAAAAGCAGTCTCGACGCAAAGACTAAGACCCGTGATTGCTGACCTGCACAAGCTCCAGCCACCTTGCGTCTATCATCGTAGATCTCCCGAACCCATTGAGCGTAACAATGTGCGTGAAGATTCATCGGCCCCCGTCCTCTCTCCCATCATCGTCCATTGGTCCGAGTTCGAATCTTGGACTGTTCTTCCGCGACCCCAATTTCACTGTCCGCATACGGGACCGGTCAAAAGCTGTGAGCAAGGAAACTCCAATCATACGCCGCGAACGCCTCATGGCATCGCAAGTAGCCAATCGATCACCAACGGGTGCGAGATTTCAACTTCTCTCGCTATTCAGTAGCCTTGACGACATCTGTCGCCTCCGTCGCAGCTTCAGCAGACTCTGGTGCCTTATCCGCGACTTCCGGAACTGCGGCTTCAGGCTTTGACGGCTCCTCGGACGGTGCGGGCTTCGGCTCTTCGACTGGCAGGGTCTCCGCCTCTGTAGCCGCTGCAGGCTTCTCGACCTCGGGCTCGCCCTCTGTAGTCACTGCAGGCTTTTCGACCTCGTGCTCGGCCTCAGCAATTGGCTTCTCTTCGACGGCCTCCACTGGTTTTTCCGCGGGAACGGGAGCGGGAGCAGGGGCATCCTCTTTCTTGTCCTCTTCGGTCGCTTCTTCAGACTTCTCGTCGTGAACTCCGTTCGTAGCGTTTTCCTTATCTCCGGCGGCCTCACCATCAGCTGGCTCGGCACCAAGGATCTTGTTCCATTGACTCAAGAGCTCAACCGAGCGTTTCCGGAATTGAAACTCCTCGTCTCTGGGGATAGTGTTGAGCTTGATCAACGCCTTCAGAACTTTATTGATCTTGGTAGTTCGAATGATGCTGACTTCCAAGTCTGCGTATCCCTCGAGTTTCTTGATGTATGTTGCCATCAGTGGCATTTCCTCTGGATGAGGAGCTTGATCCCGGGTAAGAAAGCCTTTCTGGAGCTTGTGGCGGAGGAAAAGAACTGTAACAACTTAGCTGCGACAAGCCTTGGTGTTTTGCATGCCTACCTTCTTTCTCACGCGACTTGCGTGCCTCGACTGGATCGACTGGCTTCTCTTCTGGCTCTGGTTCAGGTGCATCGGCCATTTCTTCATCCTCCTGAGCAGCCTTGGACTTACGCCTCTCAGATCTAGGCTTGCTTGCCTTCTCCTTGGATTGCTTCTCCTCGGTCTTGGGAGTCTTGCTCGTGGTTAACTTGATCTTAGTCGTTTTAGGCGTCTTTGCCGGCTACACTCAAAGTTAGTCCATATCTTCACAACGTTAACGCTGAAGAACTTTCCTTCTCGTCTTCATCGTCATCTTCATCAAGCTCCTTCTTGCGCTTCTTGGAGGACTTCTTGGGCTCAGAGTCGGCGTCTACATCTTCCATGGCAACGTCTTCAGTGTCAGCCTTGACTTCACTCTTCCGCTTCTTCCGCTCGGCTTTGGCAGCTTTCTCGGCTTCTTTGGCCTCCTTAGCCTCGAGATCTTGTTGCATTGCATTGTAATGTTCATCGAGGGTTTTCTTAAAATGAAGGAGATCATGACCTTCGGCTGCGACCTTGTAGGCTTCGAGTAGCTGTTTGCTTTTGCCTTTCTGTGGGACGTCTTTGCAGTCTTCGGGGCTCAGAGGAGTCAAGTCGGTATTTGAGATCCAAACACTCGATCAATCAGCATGATGCTACACCATAGGTCATTACCACTCACAATTCGTTAGTGTACAAGAACATGATCGGAAAGGTTCGCTCGTGCATCTTCTTGCCGCCGTCGGCATATGCGTCGTTGTAGGTGCCGTCGGGCTTCTTAGTGGTGACAGGTCTGGTGTTCAGCATGATTTCGGGCAGCATGTCCTCGTCGGCGATGATTGACGGCCATGGGGGATATCCCTTCAGCCTGGCCAGATAATAATCGCCAGGTTGAGCATCAAGATGGGTGATCTTGGGCATAGACTTCTTCTTGTTTAGCTTCTTGCCTTTGTGCTCGGCGACAGTCGAGGATTTCCTCCTTGACGATGACGACTTCTTGTCAGCCGCCGCCGCACCATTGGTTTCTGGCTCAGCCGGCTCTGCCATGTCTACCTCTTTCTCGTTTGTCCCCTCCGTGGCTGCAGCTGCAGGCTCGGGTTCGGGAATAGGTTCTTCAGTTTCTTTGGCAGGCTCTGCTACTGACACCATGGGACCATTCGTAGTCGCAGCGTCTATGATGGTGATTAGCTTGCTTTGTATGAATAGCTGGAAGGATAGGGTCTACCGGTTGTCTCGGCTGGCTTTGTTTCCGCATTTTGGTCAGCCGGCAAAGCTCCCGACATTTCAGCGACAGGCCCAGACGCCGGCTCAGCTAGAGATGGAGGAGCTCCACCAGCAGGCTCTGGCACCTTGACGGGAACTTCCGTCATGGGGGTTGCATCTTGGGTTGCCATATCGAAGCAAGGAGGGAGGAGGATGAGGGTTTGAGGAATTGACGCGTCGACGAGAGCGCCGGCGGAAGGTATCTGCTGGTTGTGAGAGAAGATATTAGCGAGATATGTTTCCAGGTGAGGTAAGATCGGTTGGTGTCAATGAGTCAATGGCCAAGATCGGTTGGGTGCGGGCTGGGAGGAGTGACGCGACAGCAGGAGCAGCTTGTGCGAAACCACACCAGCGAGATCCACGACCCGACACTGGCAGACAGAGGAAGAACACGGACCGAGTGATCCTGAATCAACTGTTGATGATGATGTCGTCGCGGCGACAAAGGATGTGATGGTATGTTGTAATGCCGCGATGGAGGAGAGCGAGGATTGCGACTGCGACGATGATGGGGAGGGAATTGAAATGCGCAAAGCAACTCTGAAAGAAAAGCCACTGCAACTGCCCTCGTTCATCCAATCACATCGCCGTTTCCCGCCAAGCGTTCGGGGAGCTGCCCTTCATCCCCAACTCAACTCGACGAGTCGGCAAGCCGGCAGTGCAATCATGTCCCTACTCAGTCTTCCCTTGCCTTGTCCTTGGACGGAGATGCTTAGGACGAAAGTAGCACTTACCCTCTGCTCAGTGCGGTCGATCGGTGCAGCCGCCCTTTGTTGAGGCCACAGAATAGGGCGGAGTTAGATCAGACACAGAATAGAAACTGCCACTCTTGAACAAACAGCATGCAACGAGGCCTGACTCAATCGTGATCCCGGTGGCTGGGATGATCTCACAAAGGAAATAGAGATGAAATAGCACCCAAGAGATGCTGATGGATGCAGCAGCGGATGCTCTGACTGCCCAACTCTCACTGCCGCAGGGCGATGGCTGGGATGGAGGCCAAAGCCGAGCTGAACCTCCAGATGATCGATCGATGTCCGCCCCAGCACAGAAAGGGAAGTTTTTCCTCCAGCACTTCAGAGCCGATGCATCCTTCACTTAGTCATGTTAAAATTTTCTTTTCTGTTTCTTAGGATCAGGAAGCGATAGATATCAGAATCCGTCAGATCCTAAGAGATCGATAAGTGTGGAAAAGGCAAAAGTGGCGACTGAGGAAGGGAGGAAGCGATGGGGGGAGGAATACGGAGACGCAGAACTTGGTTGAGAACATACGGTGAAGGGTTAATCACGGTTTGGAAGCTACGCTCTACTGCAAGCTTCGGGAGCCATGAGCCAAGGTACTGTATGGTTTAACTGCTCCAGGAAAGTCTTTTCTGCAAGGAGGGCAGGCTACTTCGGCGAGGTTTCGTCGCGATGCAACAATGATAGCCAGATGGGCCATGAATCGACGCAGGTTTGGTGAGCAAGGTGCGTGAAGTCACAGCTGATATGACCAGCTTCTCCAGCAGCAAATTCACCCCGGCTCCGTAGCCGAGTGAGTGACCTTGTTGGATACCTGCAATGTCTCTGTTCCACCATCGACAAGGCCCTTGCGTCAAGTGATATGTATTGCCTTGATCTTGAGGGGAATCGGTCCATGGTTATGACTCCATCAAACGCCGGTGCCCCTGCGTAGAGCGAAATCCACATCAATACTTTCAAACGAGGTTTCGAACCCCGATGACTATCTTATCGGAAAGGACGGCGCGACGTCTGATGAAATTTTCAACGCATCTACATAAACAAAATCCCTCCAGTTGACATCTTCAGGTTCTCACTATTCTCGCAGCTAGGGGTTCAAAAAGGAGTCTATAGACATGCGACCAAAACAAACCAAGACGTCTTATTACTTCTCGGCAACCATGACCGTGACATCGGCGACCTCGAAACTGCTTTCTTCTCCGCCGCTCAGGAGGACAGGATTGGCCAGAGTCTCAAAGCGCATGCTTCTCTCTTCCCTTGCATAGTCTCCAACGGCGGAAAGGGCAAAGTAGACGACACTGCTGACTGTGCTGGTATAGAACCAGCTGAAGGAATAGAGGTGCGACCAACCAGGATTGCCACTGATTTTGTGGCCAAATGTTGCTGCAAAGCCGGGAAGCTGTTGGAGTCAGGACGTCAGCAAACAGGAAGAGAGTCGTGCCAGTGGTAGAAAACGAACCGCAAATGCAATGGTCAGTCAAAAGGTCACAATCGGCCTCTAGCCAATACCGGCAGTGTACCAATACCTCCCATTCTTTCGGAATAGCTGGTCAATGTAGACATCGCCTCTGCGCACAACGTAGTAATCGGTGACGGCAACGCCCATGATGGGTCCGAGAAAAATTCCGTAGCCGTTCAGGAAGGTGAGGAAGCCGCCGGCGCTACTGAGTATGTACCATGGATTGATGCAGAGCCCGAGGATGTAGGCCACCCACATGCCGCGCCGAATGTTAAGCCAACGAGGAAAGAGTGACATTAAATCCGCACCGAAGGGGATCACATTAGCCCCCATCTCCGTGAGGACGTTGTCATAGATAAAGACGAGGTTCATGATGGCGAAACCCGCTCGCGTCCCCGTGCTCCAGCTGTGGTCGAGCATGCCGTGGTTTAGAGTCCATCTGGAAGAGAGGCACGTTAGCAACCAAACACTCTCGGACACGGAAGATGGTGGCCTTACGTGTTCAGTTGATGTTGCCCCAGACGTTGAAAATGCGTTGGGTGGCGAAGATACCAAAGACGGAGCAGGTAACTCCCCCTACTGGAAGAAAGACAAGTTGCGACCAAGCCGGGCCCCATTTGTTCCGGGAATATCGTGCGATGTCCGGTTGGTTGACCATGAGGGTGGATGTCTTGCTCATCATGGAGTTGATTCCCGCCAGCTGCATACAGTGGTCAGACACCATGTCGCCCTTGATCGTCCCATCATCGACAGAGACGGCTTCAGACAGCTCACCATGGCCCAGCTGAGTTCTTTCCCCTTTTTTGGACTCGAGCTTGTACATGTTCTCGGACGCGATTCCGTCGCCCTTCACCATACATCAGATGAATAGACCTAGGTCGAGAAAAGCCAGCCGTTGTAAGGGAACGATTAAGAGTCCGCGACCCGGGGTTGGGGATAGATAAAGAGGATGACGGGCGGAGTGATCATGGCTTTGACCTCGAGCCACCTCCTAAACTTGTGAATTGGGATATTGAGGAGCCAACAGGTCGAAAACCAGTAGATCAAGATAGCTTGAAAGAGTCAGCTTCAATGAAACACAAGATCGTGCGGACGTGTCCCCTAGTACGAACCTATCAGGTCCTGAACGTCAATGCCAGAGCTCGCCGGACTGTTATTTGGCATGTGCCAATAACTGTCGCCAAATATGCACCTCAACACCACAGAAGTGAAATAGCCGCCCGTCGTGATGGCCACACCAGCTCAGATGAGTGCAGTCATAGCACGAATCACAACAGGCGGTCGACCTCCACGCAAGCCCCAGGCTGTACAACTCTCGACCGGAAAGCCATAGTGATACACGGCCGGGCCGCGGGAATGTAGGACCACTCCAAACGCTCCACATATATACGAGATGACACTAGAGGCCACCGCCTGAGGCGCTGTCAGGCCAACGGCAAGCAGCGCAGAGCCTTGATACCAGGTTCCTGCACCGACCCCGTAAGTCCACCAGAACGATGCGTAGTCGTACCACGCCCATGTTTGGTGTTTCGAGGGGCTAATGTCCCGATCCTCATTCTTCCGAGGGTTGCGAGGCTCGTCGGAGGAAGCGGCGTCTCCCGAGGCATTCGGTTGCGTTTCGATCGCCTTTATGAAGGCTTCTCTGCTGGAACAGGCATGACGAACAGCCTGTGTGTTACGCCCCATGAGCTTCGTGAGAGATGAGGCGAGCCCACTAATTTCCAAGTCTGTCCACAAATTACAGGCAATTAGCGAATGTGACGAACCCCTCGCGGCTGTGGTAAATCTGGGCAGAAGGTTGAAGGCGCGCCTTCGTCTTTCCGAGGGCGCTCATGAGGATCAATATATGCTGTAGTAAGATCCCGAACCAGGTAGCAAATTGCCTTGAGTCGGTCTCTTCTTATCATGCGTAATCCGATGTTTGAAGACGTGCGGACCGTAGACCCGGGGATCACCTTTGTGACCGAGATAGAACGGAAGTCGGACGAGTAGCCCAGATGTGGGCCTACAGCAGCTCATCGTAGCCGACAAAGTTGGCCGAGTATAACGGGCAGGCTTCCCTTCGAATGCTGTTCTGGTCGGCTTCGGATCTGTGAACCCGAACCAGGGCGGCGAATCTCACGACTGAGCACGTATCTGCGTCTGGTTCATCATCACCAAAGTCTGTCATAATGGCAGCGGAACACTTTCCCGTCATTGACTTCTCTACCTTCTCCCAAGATCGTGGAGCGTTGACCAAGCAGGTCCTTGACGCCTTCAGCATCTGGGGCTTTGCAGTCTTCACCGGACATGGCATATGCCAGGAAAAGGTCGACCGGATGTTTGCCAGGTTACAGAGCCCTGAACAGGGCCAGATCCATCAGCAGCGGCGCGACATTGGATTGACCATGGGTGACTACCACAATGCACGGCTCTACGTGTCGCAGAGAGAGGACGGCAGCCGCAACTGGATCGGGCAATTAAACTCTGCACTTGAATCAGTCCAACGGATAGCATCTTTGGTGAAAAGCCTGGGCGTTGCAAACGACTCCGGGATCATCAACATGGCCCGCGCGGGTGCATAGATAGGTTGGAGCATTATAACGTTGACGAGGCAACTAGCACATCGGCGTAGGGACATGGGTCCAAAAGAGCTTCTTAGTGCGCCCCCAATAGCAAACTGATCAAGATCTGGGCTGAAGACTTCTCGCCGTACTTTACCGCTTCCTGCTTGCAAAAACGGCTTGTATGGCAGCTTTTGATGCGCAGCCCATATTTGTCTTCATAGAAGAGGAAGCAGTCTGGAATTGTCATGTTCCGCCCATTGTTCATAAGAGATAAGTCGAGTAGCTGAGTGTATACAAACGGAGAAGTGGACACTGTAGGAATTTAGCGGAGGGTGCGTACAAGGATGTACCGTATGTTTGTGTCTTAACAGAGACATTATGGGGTATACCCGGCTCCTCGAAGGGTGATAAGAAGGTGAGAAGATGGTGAGCCGCGAGCAGGTGGGTTTAAAAGCGGTGTCGTCTGGGTGAGCGCTTGAGACACCAAGCGTCAGATCATGCACCATGCACCAAATACCTCGTCTTCAGCACTCTTGGAGGGTCCGATTCTCATTCCACATGATAACTATTAGTTCATTAAGACTTTAAAAGGGATCCAGCATAGCTTAGCCTGGTCAGTGGGCAGGCGACAGAGTTGCTTTCCCCAGAGGCGCTATCCATAAGATCCTCATCATTATACTCCAAACCCAGAACTCGTCTCCGTGCTCGTGCAAGTCGTCGCTTCGTTGATGCCGTCTTTATATACAAAACACCCCTTCAATCCCGGCATTTAAGCCTCGAAAGATGCTGCGCGCCTTTAGATGAACCTGGTCGACCGGGTCAAAGCTCTGAAAGTCGTAGTCCCTGGTTGCGCGGTGCCGTCACGATGACCCCTGGCGTTTTGAAAGCCGTCACTGCTCGTGATCGGCCTCAAACCTCAATACAGCCAATGTAACACGGTTGAAGCCGACTTGGCAGTAATGAAGCCGTTGATGAAGTTACACAGATGATTGGAAAAGGCTCTGGACAGTTGCTGAATGGAGTTCGATGGGCAGTGCTCGAAACCCCATTCAAGCGTGCCGAGTCCGTTCAAGCCGTGACTGTATGGTCAGTCCTCAGAGACTGTAGAGAGCACGGGTCCAGCTCAAGAAGCATTAACCACGACAGGGATCTTTTCTAGTCGCGATCCCTCCTTGATGCCTAGTCCTGATTTTGGCCAGTTCGAGTCTATCGGTACTTGCACAGGCTTGTGAATCCTCAAGCTCCAAAGAAACCAATCCTCAAGCACCAGTAGGTTCAGGAGCACATCGTTGAATTTCCAGGCCAGGAAACACACCAGGCATCCCGCGACTGCGTCCAGGATGAAATGGTTCGCTGTAGCCACAATTGCAGTGAGGATAGAGAACGGATACAGGAATCCGAGTACTAGACAGACCATGCGACGTGTGCTCGGGAGACGGACCTTTGGCGAGAGGTTCGGATGGCTGTGGTTGAAGAAGGGGATCGGGATAGTCTTCCAGGGTTGCGAGTGCTGAGGTTCAAGTGGAATCGTCATAATTGTAAGACCAACCAGGAGAGAGTAGCCAAAGTGCAGAGAGGGCATAGCCGCATACTGATTGCAGAAGCGATTCTGCGTCCATACTGAGCTTGCGCCTTCCTCGCCGTGCACAGTATCCACGAACCCAAAACTCTTGGCAATCTCGGCCTGCGGTCCATCGTACTCTGGGTCGCTCAACAATCGCGGTGGCATGCACGGCCACAGCGTGAAGACCACAAAGGCGAGGAGATTACAAACTGCCATAGTCCGTCTCCGCGCTTCGTATAACCACGGTCCAGTAGGTGATCCTGCCGGCCCTAGGCTACTTCCATGCTGGGCTGAACGTCGCTGGATGAATCTATTTCTGGTGATTGTGTAGTAGTACAACAAAACGAGAAACGTGATCGTCCCGGGGATATGAATGAAGCTGTACAGCCAGTTGATAGCCGTCATCAGGCGCGGGAACGACATGAAGAATTTCTGAATGTCAACTTCCCAAAAGATATGCAATTGCTGTTCGATCTCGATCAGCTGGAGGGCGTGACGGCGAGCAGTGTGGACAGTGCCTTCGACAAGGGTTACTGCTGTAAATGCGCGACCGAGTTGGTAGACCTATTGAATAGACGGGTCAACACATGTGGCCGTGCCCAGATCCATGTATCTAACTTACCCAGTATATTAGTGCCCAGTACCATGCCTCCACCAAGAACGGGAACTTGTGCAATAACCGGCTGAGTAGTCTGTTTCTGAACACAGCTGTATTCGGTGTCTGAACGACCTTCCGGTATCCCAGCCCCAGTATCCTTATCTCTCGCTCCCGCCATTTATCCTCCTGACTAGGCAGCAAAGATGGGCTCAGAGACCTCTTTGATCTGGAGATACGTTGTTTCTCAATGTCCAGCTCATTCTCACTGTCAACTTGACGGGCTAGTGGTAAGTCCGGTACATCGGAGTCATCCTCGACGAAGGATAAGGACAGAGGGCTTTTTGTGCCCGAGAAGGAATCTGGTGAGCGGTTGATCCATGCCCCGCCAAAGAGGAGGACGACGACTGTGAGAGGTTCGAAAAATGCGCCAGCGCCCATCGCGATGCTTCGCCTGTGTTCCCTTCCCAGCCTTTCCTGCGCGGCTGTCGCTATTCTGGTCGACTGGTAAGCGCTGGCCTTCTGCCCGCCCTGTTTCTGTGGAACGCTGTCGATTAGAGGGAATGTCAAGATGTGAGGTCACGGTCAAAAGAGGTGCGCTCTACGCATCGCAGCCAAACTTCACCGTATACGAGTAAGATGCAGAGTGATTAAACAGGCAGGGCGGCTATGCGGCTAAAGAATCACACAGTCGAGAGGTACTCGCAGGCCACCGCCTTGCTCTTGCCTATTTCGAGATAAAGCTCTCACACGGCAATGCCATCGGATGGAGCTCGTATGAGTAATGTCGGGCTCTAGTGCTGGGTACACCGTACTCGCGCCACTATTGGGAAGGACCATGACTGGTGGCATCCAGCAACAGAGTTCCGTGCTCGCGGGTCATGGTGAGTTCGAGCTCACTGGCTCGTTACCGGCCTGCTTGGGTCAGCAGATTCCACGTCGGACGAGAAGATAGAGTCTCGGGCGAATGATGGAGAGAGAATGCTGATGCGGTGGGGGTGATGAGGATAACCTTGGCTGTATCGGGTAATCAGGCACATATCCGGCTTCCCATTCCTTTGTCACAAAATATTTGTGCATGGCGCTGTGCCTGGAGTGGAAATCGTCGGATTGGTTGGATATAAACGAGGTTGAAGCTTGTTGGATCGTGAGTGAAAGGTGAAATAGAAATACGAGTAGAAACCAAACAAGCAATCGGGCTTTCATTGTTGATCATCGCCGCTTTCCGGCGAGCCGCGTCTTCCGCGATCCACCACCAATAACGGCACTACTGGATATGTTACTTTCTCTGCATCACAGCCTTGCTCACGCCCAGTCCAAGGATACGTGAAAGGCCCATGTCTTCACCGCGCATAGTAGGTATAGGGCCCCAACAGAATAGCACTCTGGGTGTCATAATCACAGTCCGCCATTCCTGTTGTTGGTGAGACTATGCGCTCACCGGAAAGGCGCCTGTTGCCCAAGTCATGAAGCCTCCCCCGCCCACATCCGGGCATTCCGGTGATTTACTTTTAGGTGGCTGGGCGAAGTGTCCGGCTTTGCTTGGGGCTGGATATGCGGCATGCTTCGGCTTTCGGACTTTGAAGATTCCGTATTCACCACAATAGATTTGCCGCTTCAACATCTTCTTGTCCTTCTCGGCCTTTGCTGTTCTGGGCGACAGGCCACTTGTTGCTGCTGATGAGGCATCATGGTTGGGAGGCCTTCCACCCCGGGGTTTGCAGGACCTATTGCTGGTCTCATCCATCGCCATTTCGGCTTATCGTGCATTCGCCTTCCCTGGACAGCCTTACTGGGAATGTGTACATCCGAAGATCTTCGCTGCACTTGCTGAGTCGAGTGCGATCTGTATCTCGGGAATGCCGCATGACGCGAACCGTCATGTGGTACCGGTAGCTGTGAAACTTGGTGAGATTCCCACAGTGTTGCGCCTGAATTGGCCTTTCAGCCAATCTTGCGGCCAACGTTCCCGACTCCTCTGCCCACAACGCTGATCAAGAATTGGCCTTCCCCTTTCTCGTTGTTGATATCTCTTATCCCCCATCCAGCGGCTCCGAACGAGGTCAGGTCCCTCGCAAGTTGAATCGTGTGCTCATTAGCCAGGATGTCCTTCCCGAGCTGTACTCTTCCGACGTCCTCAGAACCCATGGACATCAATGTGACCACCGTTTCGACGGCTTCGAGACTCACACATCCGCCTCTTTCGATGCTCTCGAGTAACTGGAATGCGCACATTCGGCCAATATCCTCTGGTGGTTTGCCTCCTTCTGGCGGGCTTGCTGAATCGGCTGAATAGAGACAGCCAGACGAAGTCTCGGCGACTAGTGAAAGCCCGAAGCCAAGGCCGACCTTCTTCTTTGCATTTGGGTTGTCTTTTGCTGGCGCAGGCACCAGACCAGCGCTCGAGACATCGGAGAAGATATAGATGTCCCCTACAAGTTGGTTCAACAGGCCTCTCGCAGCCTCAATCATTCTGGCGTTATTCTGTCCGCTCACGCCAGTCGAGTACGCCACGCCCCGAATTTTCTTGACCCGTCCGGGACTCATCAAGTGTAGCGTCTTGGGCAACCGTAGCTGGTGTCCAAACACCAACTGCACCTCTCCCGCTCCGCCCATACCTCTTGGTCCGGGATTTGACCTCTTCAATATCCTCAGCTCAATATCTCTTTCAATGCCGAACTTCTCGTAAAGAGGTAAAATCGCCGTGCGTACGCTGTCCACGGACATGTCTCCCCATGTCTCTGGTGTAGAACTCGTGATCACGCCCGAACCAGTAAAGATGATATTGAACTTTGCTTTACTGAATGGAGCAAGTAGACACATGGGTATGAGGAAGTAGGATAGCCCTCTACTATTCGTGGCCGGAATTTCATGTCTCAGCACCCCCGAGACGGCTTCGGCGCCACTTCCAGGAGCGGACCCCGTAATCAGCCCGGGCTTGTAGAGCAAGACGGTTCCTGTGTAGGAGATTTCAATATGTGAGCCATTGGTCACGGCTTCGAGGAGGCGGAGGAAAGAGATTTCATGAGGCGCGAGACCTGGATTTGTGGGCGAGTTGGGGCGGATTTGATCGATGCGAATGGCGCGGCCGAGGAGAGTCGCGAGTATCAGTCGTGAGGTGAGTTGCTTGTGGGAGGAGAAGCGGAGAGGGGGTTGAGAGGTGGACATTGCGATAGCAGAAGCGTCAACTGTTCTTCCTGATTGTCGTGGAGGGTAGATTTCTTCACACTCGCAGCGCAGTTGCGAGCGAAATCAACTTTTGCCCCCGCATTCGCAGTTGCTTCTCCGAATCGGTGAAATGGCGGCCGAAAGAGCTCAGCAGTGACGGTAGATTGAACTACAGCCTACTCTCTTCGGCGATACCTATTGAACCTTCTTTATCTAAAGATTGGGGAGACAGAAGCAATCTTCCCGCTTAAGAGCACCAAGCGCATCAGGCCTTCCTCAATTCTGCTCTCTGTCATAGGTTTCGATCTTCAACTCTGCTCACTCATTTTGTGTTACGAGCAGGATGCTCCAGTCCAGATGGCTCTTGGAGGACGGCCCCTTTGGCATCGTCAATGCTCAGTCGACATTTCAGAATACCCTCTTCTGCTGATACAGGAGATTGGAGTCTATTCAGCCTCCCCTTGGCGCAGATACTCAGTCTGATGCCAATCTCCATATACTTGAAAATCGTCGTCGGCCTCTGCGCTGGCCGCCGTCTTCTGTGTTCTCGAGTGCTTCTGTCCAGCAGTTATACCTAATTTGGAATTGACAGGTCTTCAGCCGACAGTGATTTGCGCCTCATCGAGGAGACCCCTGATCAGAGATCTGCCAATTTGTTCAGGCTTCTCACTCCATCTAGCACACCGACACCAATGATACAACAATGTCAGCACATACGCACCTCGAGGAGCACCACTAGCTGAGGACCACCGCCAGGAGCAAGACCATTGACACAGATCCAATGCTCAAAGATCATTCAGGGATACTCGGCCTCTGATCGCAACTGGACTAGCCTCACAATCAAGGGCTCCGTGACAGTGGCGCAGAGTCTCGTTGCCATCCTTTCGTCGCTTGTCATACTCACAATCCATGCACGGTCACAGGCCGAATGAGCTTCGTGGCTGGAACGCGAATCGTGAAGAACATCGGTAGTGCCGAGGACGAGAAGGAAGCGTACAAGAGATTGACCGCGCAGCGACGCGTTCTGCGGTTGGGTTGGCCCGAAGAGAGCACTCTGCTGGAACCTCTCATGACGAAATTATAGCATGTAGTCAGTTCTGCAAACCTCGCTATGGTGGGAGATGACGAAGGATTGCACGAGGCTCACGATGGATTAGAAGCGTCGAAGGGAGATTTGGCGTTGGAATTGAACAAGCGATTGCTCAGAGTACATCGAACCGATTACTGAGCCATAATTTTATGATAAATCATACCCCGCTACCTCTAACGCAGGACACAATGCCATTCCGCTGGGCCACCTGGATCGTAGATTGCGACCCGTTGTACCATTATATCGAATAGAAGCCGTGTAAACAGTATCTTGCGTCCAACATTGGAACCCCAGTGAGCATCACACCTGACGTGAGAGAGTACGTACTCGTACACAGCACGAGTAAGATCAGACGCTGCGCGTGCGTCGTTGTGCTCATAAACTGTACCCCGCATCGAAATTTCTCCGCCCGGAACATTTAGAGGCCGACCGTATTCTTTTGCCTCTAGATTGGCGAAGAGGATTTCTTATGACCGACTGACCTCTGATCACGGGCCGCGACCTCGCGACGAACTCGCATTTGTAACAGGTTCGAAGAGAACACAGCCGCCATCCAGTCCAGTCAATGAACCGCCCGAGGATAATAGTCAGCAGATCTCTACGTCGGTATTCAAGTGAGGATCTTTTTTCGAGAGTGCTCATCAGTACAAGTCCGCTTCGCGTCGACGCCTCGCGATCAAGCATCTTCCACTCGAGAAGGCGGCTGTCCAGCATGGCTCTGAATCTGCCGAAATGGTATGTTTGCACGGCGGTGTGGCGTTGAGGACGTGGAGAGATTGGGGTCAATGAAGTCGGCGAGGGCACATGATGTCTTTTGTGGTACATTTTGCCTAACAGGTTCGTGTAGGCTGAAAGACAACTCGCATCTCCTTAAGCCTCCCATCAACAATTACTGCGTCTATGCTCCCTCGTCGTCGACGGGTGGCCTCACTGTCATGGTTGTTGGCGGCCCGAACGCTCGCACGGACTACCACATCAACACCACGCCCGAGTTCTTCTATCAGCATAAAGGCTCGATGCTGCTGAAGACCATGGACACCTCAACAACACCGCATACACCCGTCGATGTCCCCATCCACGAGAACTCCATGTTCCTCCTCCCTCCGAACACGCCGCATAACCCGGTCCGGTTCGCGGATACGGTGGGTGTCGTGCTCGAACAGCCTCGCCCGGAAGACTCGGTGGACACGCTGAGGTGGTACTGCAAGAGCTGTAACAATATTGTCCACGAGGCAAGCTTCCACCTGACAGACCTGGGTACGCAGATCAAAGAAGGTGTGTTGGCCTTTGAGAATGACATGGCCGCTCGGACGTGCAAGAACTGTGGTACGGTCGCGACTTCAAAGCCAGCTCCTGGTGAAATCCAACAACCTCCGAGGTTCCCCGAGGACTGATGGAACACGCAGAAGGGGTCCTCATCCGGCCGTAGCCATAGACGAGGTGCCTTGGGCTTCTGCCGCCACAACCGGCGGCTGTACATGTATATTATGCTTTTCAGCCATAATTTGGTCCAGCACGGTCTCCGCGACCTTGAGCGCTGTCGGAGGCATCCCAGCCAGTTTGGCGACTTTGAGTGCATGAGACTGTCTGTTGATGCCCCTCTTCAGGCGATGCATAAACGTAAATGCCCCGCTGCTGTCCTCGAGCACGTCGGTGCAGTAGCAGGCCAGTTTTGGCCAGTCTCGCGTCATATCTGCCAAAGCATGGAAATGGGTCGCAAACAAGGTCCGACATTTGCTGGTGTGATAAAGGTGATGTAGACTCGCATAACCTACTGCCGTACCGTCTTCTGGAGTTGTCCCTCGTCCGACCTCGTCCATGATCACAAATGACCTTGACGTAGCATGCTTCAGAATCGCGGCTGTTTCAAGCATTTCCACCATAAACGTAGACTGGTCTCGGAACAAATCATCTGCAGCCCCAATGCGACTGAAGATCTGGTCAACAATGCCAATCTCCACGTGAGCAGCAGGCACGTATGACCCAGTCTGAGCGAGAATGGTGAGCAAGGCATTTTGTCGTAGAAAGGTGCTCTTTCCGCCCATGTTTGGACCGGTCACCAGCCATATTCTCTCCTTGTGGTCTAGCACAAGGTTGTTGCTAACAAAAGATCTGCCAAGCTCCTCAAGGCCCAGTTTGACTGTGGGATGCCGTCCGCCAACGATCTTGAGCTCTGTGCCAGAGTTAAGGATAGGCCGAACCCATGCCTGCTCTCTAGCCAAGGTCGCGAAGCCGCTTGCGACGTCCAACTCGTCCATGACAGCAGCGTTGTGCCGCAACTTCACGAGGTTCTTGATAACAAGCTCTCTCAAGTTGGCAAAGATTCGTTTCTCCTCGTCTCGGATATTGGTTACTGCTTGATCTATCTGGCGGCCAAGTCGCGTCCAGTCAGCCAGGTAGAAGGATCGGGTGCTCTTTGACGATGAGACCATCCTGGCATGCAACGCTTCCAACGCCTCTCGATTGAAGCCAGTTGCGCTGCGAATGTGGCAGATGTGACCCAGGCCAGGCGTGGACTTGAGCATCAGAGTTGGCGCACTTAGCTGCCTGCGAAGCCTGCCTGCGAGGTCAACCTTTTCAATGTGTAATGCATCAAGGTCTTCGTGCAGTCGCAGCAATGGCTTGCTGGCACCGCGACGCATGATCCACGGCTCTTCGAGCTCGATTTCTTCCCTTTTCGCTTCGTCAGATTTGCTCCGTGTACGAACTGCTTTGGGAAGCGCTTCTACTTCTTGCGGAGCAGTCTGTAGAACTACCTCGTGAGCCATGGCTGCAACATCTGCCGCTTCATCCTCTTCCAGTCGATGTTTCTGCATCAAACCTTCTTCATCGATCGCCGATGCTATCTTGGTCTGCAGCTCAACTGGGCCCTCCAAATCCAGCCGCTGTAGAAGCTTATCAAGGCAACGGGGCATGGGAGTCTCCTGCTCAGGCTCAACGATCGCACTACCAGGTACAATATCCGGTCGCAGAAGCTCATGGGTTGCGACGGTTTCTGAGATGGCACTGGCCAGTGACAGCATGTCATCAGCATCGCCCTTGTTGAGGGCAAATTTCTGCACGATGCGTTGCACATCGAACGTGCGCCGCAGTCGGAAGATCAGCGACTCGGTAAGTTCTTCGTTTTCGACGAAGATGGTGACGAGCTCAAGCCGATCGTTGATCTCTGCTAAAGAGGCAGAAGGAGATGTCAGGCGATCGCGGAGAAGGCGAGCGCCACTTTTGGTGTTTGTTCTCTTAACGGCATGAAAGAGACTTCCCTTTCCAAAGCCTTCTCGAGAGGTTTCCAAGATCTCAAGCCCTCTGAGGCTGTTCCGGTCGATATTCAGTATTGCGTGGAGCTCCCTCTGACGTGGTGGCTGCAGACGGACCTGAAGACCTTGCAGTCGGTTCCGGACATAATCCAGCAGTTGATGGCCCGCAGCCTTCTCACCCATGCTGAAAGTGCCGTCAGCATTGTCAGACACAGGAGACTCCAACATTTGGTTCCACTCGCTCATGGACACGAAATCACTGTCTGCGTGATGTAACGTGAGCAGACGGTGGTCATGTCCCACGATGTTCTGCACCTCATCACGAATGTCCCCCGACACATCAGACGGAAGGATAATTTCGCGAGGAGCAATCCGTGTTAACGCCGAGGACAAGAAACTTCGAAGGGTTGTTTGCGTGTAAAAATCACCAGTCGACAGATCCAGCCATGCGAGCCCAATCTTCTGTTCGGGCTGTGTCTCCGATGCACTACCTCCCCCTGCCGCATTCGAGGCAGGCACAGCGGTCTCTGGATGAACGGATAGCAGAAAGTTGTATTCATAAGGGTCCAGGAACTTCTCGTCAATGAGAGTGCCAGGCGTGATTACACGTGTTACTCGCCTATCGTGCTTCAGACCGCCAGATTTGACCTTCCCTGAGGTCTGCACCAGAAACTCTTCGCAGATGGCGACGTATTTGTTCAGATCTTGTACCAGCATTTTCAGGAATCTGTCCAACTGAAAGAACGGGAAACCTGCCATTGCGACGGGCCCCAGCTTCGTCTGCTTGTAGCCAACCTTGAGATTGAGCAGAGGTCCACATTCTTCTGCCTGCTCGAAGTACAGTTCGTAAAAATTCCCAACTCTTGTGAGGAGCACGCAGTTGTCAAATTTGGCCATGTTGGACTTGGCTCCTTGGAGCACAGTCGGGTATTGAGGTTCATCGTCGGTAGGTAATTCGGGGAGAGCGCCCGCCTGGATCTCGCCCTGTTGTAGCTCTTTCACCTTCTTCCTCGTCACCGTCGTTGCGCCTCTGAGCTGGCCACGCGGGGAAATCCAGTGGATTGAGGTTGGTGCTTTTGGTCGAGCATGAGGTCTTCGAGAGACAGGTGGTGTTCGCGGGGAAAGAATGCTTTCCAGCCATCGGAGGTCTCGGCCATTGAGCGTTCTGGTAAGTGGCCGCATCACCTTACTTCCGCTGGAAGATAGAAGCCGCGTCGAGACGAGAGGTTGACGCGATCTGCACACGCGTGAAATGCTAGTGCGAGGCGGAGTTGGCGAGGCGGAAAGCTCCGCTCTTCAGGCAAGTGACTGACAACCTCAATTGCCCTTCTCCCACAATTGACCCAGGCGATTGTTGGGAGAATCTGAAGCGAGCCTGGTGCTTGATGCCGGGGGGAGGGCATAATGCCTAATACCTTCTAGAGTGATGTTTGTGCTGTTGAGCTGCTTTGAAACAATGAGCTCAAGTTGCACGAAGCTCCATCACATTGCAGGTATGATTGAGCCTAGGTAGGGAAGTCAAAGTACTATGCTAGCAACTAGGGGACTGCAAAGATGTCTTTGTTGAAGCTGACGAGCTCTGGCAATCGATCGAACAAGATGTCTCCTGGGATACCAGGAGCGGCTGTCACTCACAGTCGCTGCAGCCTCGTTCCAACCTCACTGCCTCACCTCCGCGACAAAGGCAGTGAACCTTGGCCACCCGAAGCGCGCTGAATGTCAAGATAGCAACATTTCCTCCTGGATACCGTCCGATCTTTTCGCTCTGTCACCCCTACAGTCCGCACACCATTTGCTGATAGCTCCAGAGTATGGATGGTGTTTGCATTGGGTGTAGATTCCTATGGCCCAACGTTCCAGGCCGCTTCTGCGCTGGGTGCGGTAAGGAGCTGTTCCTGCGTCCGACTACAGATGGAGCCCCCCAGGAGGCAAGCAATAGCCTGGGTCATGCGACCGCTTTGAGCGATGCTCAGACGAGTCTCCCACTCAATTCTTTCCGCCTTGCAGAGAATGGCAACACTCAGCAGAACAACAACAGTGAGGTGGGTTCTGCCGCCAGGGCGATAGAGAGCCAGACGAGCTGCGTTTCCGAGTCTCGGCCACCACCTGGGCACGGCAGATGCCAGCGATACAATACCTCATCCGACAGCCTAGAAACTCCGCGCCCTCTAGAAGGACTTCAAATTGCTCGCAACCCAGTCGAAGCAGGATTGCAACCACAGAACCTGCCAGGCCCGCCAGCGGCACCCAGTCTACCAGTATGGGAACCACCAAATCCAGCTGAAAGGGTTGTTGTCGCGCAACACCACAGCTCTATTCCGTCCGGTAGAGACAGAACAGACTCCCTCGCCGAGATACGCGAGACGCACACCGTTGAGGACCCGCAGAGATTTGCTGCAGCGCCTCCGAGTTTGGGGCAACGCGTAGTGATCGAATTTGAAGAGACTGGACCCCTTACATCGGGCTTTGCCTCCGTCCCAACCAGAGACGCGCAGTCTAGGTCGCCGCCTAGAGCCCGTGATCCAGATGGAGCAGTTGCCCACAGCCAATACAGAGAACGAGGTCCACGTCGCCACAGCCCTTCACGTCCCTCACCTCCCACACAACCGGCCCTCTATCGAGATTCTCTCCCCTGGAGAGTTTTCTTTGACAGGTTCCGCGCAAGCTCTCCCACCGATGCCCTCCCCACACTGGCTAGCTTCTGGGGCGAGTTCTATCAAGGAGCGAGCATGGAAGCTGACGACCCTCCGACAACGATGCTACACATCAAGGACATTGAGCATCGATTGATCACGCACTTCAATACCTTCAACTCTTTTGTGAGGAAGCGAGACGGGTTTCTCTCGGAGGTGGCCCGCTACCTTGTGGCTCGAGTGAGCGAGCCTTGTTATAGGGCATGGGAGTTGCGAAGAAAGTACTGCAACAACACAACTCTGCAGTACTTGCTGGATTTGCTGATGTTCACTCACAACTTGCAGTTCTTCCTGATCAGGAAGCCTTTGCTCGGGGTTAGAGCCAAGGGGCCCTCGAATGCTGAATTCGCACGCTATCTGTTTTCCATCAGGCACCAGCAGGCGACTGTTCATATCAGCCACGAGGAATACCAAACGTGCTTGGCCCAAATTAACCAGTACCGCGAAAGATACTCGAATCAGAGAGAAAGAGCGATGCAAATGCTCCAGGAGGGCATCGAGTGAGTGCACTCCCACTTAGTCATGGCGAGGCGAGGAGAAACGACCCACGGTCGTCATCCCCTCATCAGTGTATTGTAGGTCTCAAACTAACAGGAATGCAGTACCCACGCAGGAGAAAATCGCCAGACCAGAATGATCCGAGATTGTTTCCTATGCCTACACTATGTGATGCCTCGTCCCGGAAGAGCGGTTTTTCTGAGGACTCTCTCCCCCGAGAGCTTTCCCCTGCCCGATGTCGCCGCGGTTGCGAAACGCTGGCATGAACACACTGACTGAATGGTGTAACGCGATGCCGTGCGGAACAAAAGAGATCACCCAGTGGTTGAACAGTGCGTTTCGTAAACCGGACAAGCAGTGAAAGGCAACCGATACCTATGCAGACTCGTGTTCCGAGCACCTAGCTCGCCCTATTACCGAATGCGACGAACCTTAGGCGAAGAAGTGCGTTGATCGAAAGTGGACTACGCTGCAGGAATACGAAAATCGAAGGGACAATGCGGTTTGAGCGCATGATTGAGATGTAACCTGGAGTCTCATCGGGTTCAACCCCCAATCTGACGGACCAACACCCTCATCGATGGCATCCATTGGCACGAGATATTGTTACCAAAAATTGTCGTCCACATGGTGTCGAACAGGACTCCCAAAGATCGTACATGAATGGAAATGCAATGTTAGAGCGGTATCAAGAGATCGCGTGTTCATGCGAAGTGCTGTGGCCTAACAACAGTGCCGCAAAACTTCTTGCTCCAAACGAATACTCTTCTTGAACTGGAACAGACCTTCACGACACAACGGCGAGTAAGAGCCCAATAGGTGAGAAGCATGGAGCTTACGTCAATGGCACCCACGCGCAGGCTGATAGATTGGAGGAATGATCAATCCTGGCCCACGATCCCAGTCCCACCCACAATAACGAGCAGCTGGTAGCGACACTGATAGACTGTATGAACAAAGGTTTGCACCACATTGAAGGACATTCTCGATCTGAATCATTTTATTGTATGTTACGATTTCACTAACCATGGCCGAAGAGCCCGCTTCGTCATGATTTACTTGTCTTGCATGGTTCGATCGCTAATGAATCGCACTCCGCGGGCCAGCTCGCGCTTGCCGCAACTTACTCTTGATCCTCCAAGGTCTACTAGGGAAGTGGCTACTCAACGGTATCGAGTGTAGGCTCGAGGAGGCTGACGAGGTCGTCGATCCCATGATGCCATGTTTCCCAAGACATGCGAAGCACCATCCATGTCGTCGTGACGGCGGCGCGCGCGATGGCGGGACTCGCCTGGCCACTGGTTAGCATAATGGGCTTCGTAATCGTAGTCGTCGCCTCCACCTCGGCACAGGCAGAG
Source organism: Phialophora verrucosa (assembly GCA_002099365.1). Taxonomy (NCBI): domain Eukaryota; kingdom Fungi; phylum Ascomycota; class Eurotiomycetes; order Chaetothyriales; family Herpotrichiellaceae; genus Phialophora; species Phialophora verrucosa. Next base: position 1,856,373 of record MSED01000009.1, on the reverse strand, counting down.
TAGGATTGCGAGAACGGCGATGATGCCGGCAATGATTCCAACAATGGCACCTGTGCTGACGGTCATGGTTGGTTCTTCTCTCGGACCCTAGGCGCTGCAGTTTCGATGTTGAAAAGGGAGAACTCTGGATGGGTGAGATTAATTAGTGCTTTAAATAGACAGGAACGGCTGGCAGTGAGAGGCGCAAAGACTTCGGACAGGAATGATTGCTCTTTGTCGCAGAGTGCGACAGCTGCCTTGTTGGCTGCCAGGAGTCCACGAGAACAAGGGGACTTTGTTGGAGACAGATAGGGAAGCAGAGAAAGAAGTAACCCTCAAAACAATGCTCAGTATCCCACAAAGAAGGGGCACCACAGCTTTAGAGCGTCAACAATGGACAGTGGACGAGACGACTGCCAACTGCATGCTGATTGTTGAATACATGGAGCCTTCTGAATAAGTCTGCGGGCAGGTTGAAGACAAAGCCACAATTCATCCGGACAAGGCATGATGCCTGCACTGCAGCGTCTCATGCGATTTGGCAAGAATAAATGAAAGGCCCTTCAGCTTGCTACTTGGCAGAGATCAAAATCGAGGAGCAGATCCAAACTTTGCGGCAACATCTGACACCCTGTTGTTTCGACTCCATCTCCCTTTCGTGTGGTGCACAGCAGCATGCCCTGAATGCTTTGAGCAGTGGCTTGTAGTGGCACGAGTTGACGGAAAGATTTGACGGGCATCCTTCAATGCTTGGTGTTCAGATAGATGTGCCAAATGGGCCACGACGCCAGGTTGGATCGGGCGGTGCGAAGCTGCCTCTCCAGGAGAGAGGGGGCCCCATTGCTCATCAGCCGACAAAGACACCAGAACCGCTACGTGCTTTCTGGAGCAGTTCCGAACTAGGTCCTGACAGTGCCGACGTCTCGAGATTTGCTCCGCCAGTACTGCTTATCGTTCTTCGTAGTCCCAACGCCACGATAGTCCATCCCCACGTCTGTGTTCGGAAGCGATGCGTCGGCTTTAGTCCACAAACTTCTCGACGAATTCTGCGCCCCAGCCACTCAACACCACCTTTAGGAGATCCTCTTTTTCGACCTGTTCCCGTCGTCTCAGAAGCTCTTCCAGGTCCCAGTTCGCCCAGACAAACCTGCCTTTCAAAAATGCAGCGTCGGTTTCTGCCTTAGCAGCAAGCCACACACACCAATGTGCAGGTAAGCGCACGTCGTCTTTCGCAAGATCCCTATGCCCCTTCTTTGCCATTGCAGTGGGAATCTCGCCCGGTTGAATGTTGAACACCGAGAGGGTCCCGGGATTTTCTGCCTGGACGAAGTCGAATATGTGCCACGCAGCGAGCTTTGAGGAGGCATATGCTGAGAATGTGGGCAGAATATGCGGTGGCAGATGGGCAGCTCCCGTCGAGATGTTGATGATCACGGGTTTGGAGGTCGTCGAATCGGCCGGAGTTGCAGCTGACGACTGCAAATGAGGGTGAGACTTGAGAAATGCTTTGGCGACGACCAGTGCGCCTTTGACGTTTGTCTCGAAGCATTGCCAATAATCATCAAGGTTGGAGTCAGCAATCAGGGAGTGCTTGTCCAGATATCCAGCATTCGAAACGAGGACATCAACGCCGCCGAAATTTCGAACAGCCTGGGAAAACACCTCGTTAATGGCCTCCGAATCGGTAACATCGGCGCGGAAGGCGACACATTGAAAGTTGCGGTTGTTCTGGACCTTGGCCGCCTCCTCGATTTCCAACTTCGCCCTGTCGAGGGAGGATTGTGTCCTTCCTGTAATAATGACAGTGCGTGCTGTTGCCTGCGCGAATGCTATAGCGGTTGCTTTCCCAATCCCTGAACCTGCACCCGTGACAAGCACAGTCTTGTGTTGAGCAGAAAGTGAGGGAGTGAGAGGGTCCATGATGGTGGCAGGCGAGTGGCGCCATGTTGGAGTGAAAGAAGGGAACTTGGACATGTTGTATGGAACGGTCGAGTCGACTTGAGCTGGGTCTCAAGGGATTGTTGACAACGGCGAAGTGGGCAAAGGCCGCAAACCTTCTGCGAGTATCCCGGTCGTCTTGAAGTGAAACTGTAGGTCACTTGACTCAAGTAATTCCAGGCTTGATGATCTCTTTGCTTCGAGGGAGACATCGTTGGTTTTATACTGAAATATTGCCGCGCCGACAAAGCACCAGAATGGTGGAGTCCGACGGGATCCAGAGACCGTAGACTATCCTACGCAGTGGTGTTGTGATTTCCATCTCCTCTAAGGCTTAGCCATACCTCAAGCGGCTAGGGCGACGAGAAATGCAGTAATCAGTGCCGTCGGTCAATTCCTCCTCTAGTTGGGTTTCATTCACGATCATCGAAACACATGCCATACCCTTCGGCTGATGGATGAGCCAGTAAGCCAGGCTCGGAGTAAGCCAATCTTCAGCGGACGAACGTCGGAAGGTTGGTCCTGGGATATATCTCATGGTACATCGCGGTGGGAAAATTACGATCTGCTTTTCCCCTGGTTGCTGTATAATAGCAAAGATATGGCGTTCGATAGTGTGTTCGCTGCAACGTCCTAAGCACCTGTTAGGAAATCAAAACTCCTCTGAACAAGGTTGTTGGATCTCTTGTGAGCTGTTATCGACACTCACTCCCACGGGAGAGTATGCAATGGATCCATCTCGGCATAGTTACGGAGCTGACTTGGTCCATCATTGATGTCGAGCATTTGCAGGAATGCTGTAGCCCCGCGTCATGAAGTCTCCCTTGCTCATCACCTTGTCGTCCGATTTCTTTTTGTACAGAGAGCTAATATTCTCATTTTCACGTCGTCTTCTTTTCCTGGCTTCTTCTTCCTCGAGTACTCGAGCAGTAAGACTGGCGGTTGCTACATTCTTAATGCCGCTCGATGATTTCGGGGCCGAAGTAGACGACTGAGGCGTGGCCGACCGAGAGATGTTGCCTGCGACTGACTTGCTCTCTCCATTTGAATTTTTGTTTTGCAAATCCGGATCGTCTGCGGCAGCTTCAATTTTGCTGTCACCATTCGCCTTTCGCTTCTTGCTTCCGCTGGCTCTCTTGAGAGAGTGGGTGAGACCAAGGGATCTCAGAGTCTCGATCCGTTCGATTACGGCTGCCTTGTCTCTCTCTGTGCTGGGCAGGATAGGGATGACGTCTCGCTCTTCGTATGGTGTCGCACACTGTACACATTTTCCCTCGCTTTTCATCTCCTTGATTGCTTCGTGAGAGAAAGCATGGCCGCAGGGGACGAGATAGACTGCTTTCACGTTCGGGCCCAGTGCTTTGGAGGTAACAGGGCAGATCCATCTCTCCGACCGGGTCTTTTCGTCATGCTCTGTCTCAAAAAGTACTTCGACAACATCCTTCAGACTCCTAATGCGTCCTTGAATGAACTTCTCGTACTCTTCCTTATCCACGGAACTTGCCTCGGCGGACAGCAGAAATTGAATGACGGCGTCTTTATTGTATAATTCCCCCGAGTAATCGGATACCACGGGCTTGATGAGCGGTTTAAGGGAAATCGGGCATGTCGACCATCGATGAGCGAGGCGCTCTTTTTGCTTGTCTTTCAGTTCTGTCGCGGTAGGGTTTCGAGCGGCTTCTTTGACGAGCTCGCGCCGTGTGGGAATACTTTTACATGTTAGTGTAGGTGCAACACGTAGCGAAGTCAATCATCTTACCTTCCTCCGTCGTTGCCCATGCTGCTGGCTCTTCCAGGTGATGTATGGTGTCGGTGCGAAACGAATGAAAGTCACGCCCACGGCAGCCTTGTGGTTGGTGGCGGAGCGCTTTGGGTTCGGCGGCGCCTACGACGAAAATTTCCCCTCATTTCAACCGCATTTCACTTGCATCTCACCTGCGTTCTTTCACGTTCAACAAGCCCTCAAGGAGCTCTTTGCGAAATGTCTGCTGATGGTGTTGCTATCTTCCTCGTCCTCTACAATCGACGGGCTTATCTAAATCCCTTGACTAACTCCGCTCATTTCTAGGCATTCAGCCTCTTGATTCCATTTAGCTCGGCGAGAGTGGATGAAGCGGGCAAACCTGAGGGGTCTAGAAAATCGGAGAACCCCAGGCACAATCGCATCGGAAAGGCACAACCGTGCAGGAATGCACCCACGAGTCGTGGCATGTGGATAGGATAGCCTGACTCTGACGGGCTTAGCGGAGATGAGGTCAATCAACTCCATCAACACGCGGCGCGGGAGATGGCGAGCCTATCGTTATATCTGCAAGGGCCGAACTGTTGTTCAGGGTAATGGGATAATGACGTGACGATCACAGATTTACTCGACTCTGATTGAGCAACAAGACATCATCGGGGCTATCTCTGTCGTGACGGGCTTTTCGCCGATAGCCGCCGGGTTATCAATGCTTCGAAAAAACTATATAACAGTCCCATGCTGCCTGTTCGATCGAATGTTGTCAAGTTCCTTCGCCGTCCACAGATCCTAGCACATCAGCAATCTAGAAGACATTTTCAGCCCAGATCCGACAACATGAGAGTCCTCTTGACTGGTGGTTCTGGCTTTATCGCCGCTCACTGCGTCGACTACCTGCTCCAGCATGGCCACAGCGTCGTGTTCACTGTACGCTCGGACGAGAAGGGTCAGAAAATCCTAAACAACCACCCCGACCAGCCCAAGAATAAGCTCAGCTATGTGATCGTTGGAGATATCGCAAAGGAAGATGCCTTCGATGAGGCAGTCAAGTCAGATCCTCCCTTTGAAGGAGTCTTACATACCGCATCACCATTCCATTTCAACGTGACCGACCCGAAGAAAGACCTGTTAGACCCCGCCATCATTGGCACGACAGGGATCCTCAAAGCCGTCAAGAAATACGCACCCACCGTCAAGCGAATAGTCATCACTTCATCATTCGCCGCCATCCTCAACGCGACAACGCACGAGAAGGTTTATTCCGAGAAGAACTGGAACCCTATCACCGAAGAGGAAGCCGTCCAAAACCCTGCGAACGCCTACCGCGCCTCAAAGACATTCGCCGAGAGGGCAGCATGGGAGTTTGTGGAGAAGGAAAAACCCAACTTCGACATTGCAACAATCAACCCTCCTCTAGTGCTAGGTCCTGTCGTCCACTATCTGAACTCGCTCGACGCCATCAACACGTCCAACGAACGCGTGAGGAACATGATCCAAGGACGGACCAAGGAGTCCGGCCTGCCCCCGACAGGTGTCTTCATCTGGGTTGACGTTCGAGACGTGGCCCTCGCTCATGTCAGGGCTCTCGAAGTCCCCGAAGCAGGCGGGAAGCGCTTTTTCGTCACAGCGGGCCACTACTCGAACGCTGAAATCGCCGAGATCATCAAGAAGGATTTCCCTGATCTCGCTGACAAGCTGCCGGCGGAGATCAAAAGCGACAGGCCGGCTGATGTCTACGACATCGACAACTCGAGGAGCAAGCAGGTGTTGAGATTGAAGTACAGGACTCTGGAAGAGAGTGTCAAGGATACAGTGAAGTCGTTGCTGGACGTCGGCGCCTAGGAAGAGCACGGAGAGAGCGCGTCACGGCAGATACACAATCCCCGCCGTTGATAGCGCTCCAATTAGAGATAGAAAGGCTTCATCAAGCCTAGAGGTTAGAATCTAAGATGCTCCATGTGCCCTCTCGGATCAGGGGCAAAACCAGCCCGCATATAGCGCTTGATTTACGCTCATCCAAAGGCACGATCCACAGCCATGCGAGTGATTGGCAGACCCCATCTGCATGAACGAGATCATGTCTCGACCGAGACTAGACATATACGAGATAGTACGAATAACACTCCAGCCTCGCACTATGGGCATCTTTTGCATCTCCGCCGACGGATCCCGTACAGGGCCAGCAAATTAGCACACACGTCACCCTGCAAGATCGAACCACTACGTACTGGTGGCGGGTGCGGTCGTGACCTGTGGAGGAGAAGCGAATACGCTCCCGTCGCGTACCGGTTCTATCAGGGAGGCCTGAGTTGTGAGATACTTAAATACATCAATATACAATGAGAGCGAGGCTGCCGCACGGGAGACACGGCTTCCGCTCCAGACATGATATACTCCGCGGTCCGGATCCAGGAGTGTCTGGTCTCGAGAAGTAGAGGGAAGTCTAGTCATTTATTTATTTATTCATTCATAATATATGCTCGTTATACTAGGCAGGCGTTACTCGTCCGTCCCCAAGCACGCATCCCCCGTACACGTTTCATGTCGGGCCCTCATTTTACAATGCGATGAACACGGACTTCAACTCGGTCCAGAAGTCTGTCGAGTACTTGCTCAACTCGCGGCCGTCGCCGCTCTGCTTGAATCCGCCGAACGGCATGTCGATGGCCATGGTCGGGCTCGTGCAGTTGACGCCCACGGACCCGGCCTCCAATTGCTTCGCGACGCGCAGCGCCCGCGAGATGTCCTTGGTGAAGACACTGGCGTACAGGCCGTACTCGGTGTCGTTGGCGCGCTTGAGCACCTCGTCCTCGTCGGTGAAGGTGTTGACGCACACGACAGGGCCGAAAATCTCCTCCTTCATGACCTTGGAGTCCTCGGGCGCGTTGGCGATGATCGTGGGCTCGATGAAGTATCCCGTGGTGCCTTCGCGGCCGCCGCCGATGGGCATGTCGAGCTTGTTGTCCTTGGCGTAGTTAAGGTAGCTCATCACGCGGTCGAACTGGATCTTGTCGGCCTGGGGACCGCGTCTTGTGCCTGCGACGGTGGCGTCGCCCGAGGCGCCCATCTGCACCATCGCCGTCTTCATCGCCTCCATAAACTTGTCGGCGATGTTGGCGTGGACATAGACTCTCGAGGAAGCAATACAAGCTTGGCCGGAGTTGGCCAGGATGGAGAAGGCAGACGCGGGGACGGCCTTTGCGAGGTCGGCGTCGTCGAAAATGACCAGGGGGCTCTTGCCGCCGAGCTCCAGGGTGACGTTCTTGAGGTTGGATTCGGCGGCGGCCTTCTTGACGGCGCGGCCGGCAATGACTGAGCCGGTGAAGGACACCTTGCGGATGTCCATGTGCTTGGCGATGGCTTCACCACACGGCCGACCGTAGCCGCTGAGAATGTTCAAGACACCCTTGGGCAACCCGATTTCCTGGCACAACCGACCGATGACGAGGGAGGACAGGGGAGATTTCTCGGAAGACTTGAGAACGAGGGTGTTACCGGTGGCCAGCGCGGGGCCAACCTTGTTGATCAGCATGAGGAGAGGAACGTTCCATGGGATGATGGCACCGCAGACGCCAAAGGGTTGACGGAAGGTGATGTTGACGAAGTCCTTGGTGTTGAGGGAGGAGTCGCCCTGGACGTCGAGAGCCCTGCTGGCGAAGTATCGAAGGATCTGGACGCCGTAAGCACCGAAGACTGGAAGAAGTCAGCATCTGTTCAATGAAAGGATGTTGCAGCACTCACAGTCGCCGATGTATGGCTTGCCCATGCTGATGGCTTCCAGGTACCCGATCTCTTCCAAGTTCCTCTCGATGGCATCAGCCAACTTCATGATGTAGCCTTGTCTGTCAGAGGCCGACAGGGCCGACCAGGCAGGGAAAGCGGCTTGAGCGGCCTTGACAGCCTCATCAACGTCCTCAGCCCCGGCCTCATAGACGGATGCGGCGAACTTCTCATTGTTGGGGTTGATGATGTCGAACTTCTTGCCGGATTTTGAAGGAACAAACTCGCCGTTGATGAAGAGACCATCTTCAATGCGCTTTGGCTTGTAGCCCTCAGTGGGGGCGTCGGTGGTTGCTGAAGGAGCCATGGCTGACGACTGACAAGTGCAAAGATGTTCGGCTGGTGATGCTGATCGACTGTGTGATGAAAGAAGTCCTTGAGAAGCAGTGGAAGTCCCGGACAGCGAGGGATTATATACGTTCGACACCCACACCACTGACTCGAGGTCAGCTTGGTGAAACATCAAACTGCCCAGCAACGGTCACCAGTCACCATCCACCCAACGTTGGATCAGGTCTAGCGACATGTCAACCGTTAAGGCCAGCAGCATCCCTAGCCTCTGGATTTGGACCCGTCGGAACCAACCGAGGCAAGCCAAGAGACAGCAGCACACCGTTTTGCACGAGCAGGTAGCATATTCCTGATGCATCGAGGGCATCTTGGGTCCACCAAGCCAAAAAATACGAACACTACTTGCTATTGCTGGACCCCATCCTGTTACCCCGCTGGAGGGGGAATGCCCGGAAAGGTCTAGCACGCGAGGGAAGTCAGCAAGTTACACGACGGGTTACCGATCTGGCTGGAGATTTGTCGTTCCAGACGGGGTCTAAACGACAAAGGTAAGCAGTAGAGCAGCGTGGTGGAGTCACCGTTGCGACTTCAGTGCTTATTGTGTGCGTGCGCCTGTCGCGGCCGCCACCGCTTGGCAGGAGCATAAAGAGCTCGTACTTTGCACTGGCTTATTCAGCAGAGTTTATGCCAGTACGAGTAGAGTTATGATGGGACCAGGTCATCAGCTTGTCAGGGCTGAATGGGCTTCTTCGATTGCGGCTCCGAAGGTTTCTCCGTTACACTTTGAAGGTCATGAGGTATGAAAATGGTTGAACTTCCCATCTTCGACTGGAGATAGCGGATTTCTCCTTCGGGCTATACAGGGCTGCCTGAGCCGGCTTTAGGCTACCGTGTCGTTCCAAGTTCGCACTTACGAGCTACAAACAGACCGATTCGTATTACCCAAAGTACCTGTCGATCTAGCTAAACGGACCCTGTCACCTCGGAAGATGGAAGCCGAAGGTTTTCCCTATCTCGATTGGGTCGTTTGCACTCAATCTGCCCAGCAGCAGCCAGACCTGAGACTCCAACACTGGACTTGTCGCCGAATCTGCACGAAGTAAAATCCGTGTATTCATGGTCAGGAACATTCGTGTTCCAGATCTCCACGTAGTCAGTCCTATGAACGCTCGTGTCATCGCCCGTATCCTCTTGACAGAAACTCTCGTGGGGGCGAACCATACCCCCGACACGATTTGTCAACTAGAGCGCGACAGGCAAATGGGCCAGTCAGGCGCTAGGCGCTCGTTATATGGATTGACGTCGCAGCTAGAAGAACCGGATCCGCCGAAATGGTTGAACAACACTTCACAGTACATATGTGGTATCCAAGCCCTAGTTAGCTCCGTGGGGCCTGCGCTTGTATGTATCATCCCTCAGGAATACCGGTGTGCAATTGTCGACTGTGAGGAGTGGGTGTTTGCGGAATTGCGCTTTTCCAGAGCATTTTTTGTTTACTCACTTCGGAGCAGGCTACAAATACGGCCTCGGAAAGTGCACAGACATCGATCGTTCACTTCGTCATGCAATGTCGAGATGACTGATAATAGTAGTGATAATGGGAACTGGCACATGGTTGGAAGCCGAATATCTGCTGGCCAACGACGACTCGGCACTCTGGTCAGCGGTGGCCTCTGCCTGCTTCAAATTGTGCCGGGGGCTGGAGAAACGAGGGTCCCTTGTATGTAGCCACCGCCTGGGTTAAATCCGAATGTATCGTATACCCGATCTTACGCATATAGCCCCGGTCCCTCAAGCACGAGGCCACTATTAGCCCGCTCTCTAGAAGTTATTGTCAGTGCTAAGTACACGATGGGAACCTCACGACGACTTGATTGGTCATGGAACCTGATTACAGGGGAAACTCCAAGCCCACGCGAATTCTCCGCAAGTTTGACCGTTCGTTTTGCAGAACGGAGCAAGGGGGAATTTCACGAGCCTCCTCACGTCAGCTGGGAACGGCATGGAGAGAGCTTTAGCTGTAAGCGAAACGCTTGAAGCGGCACACAGCAGCCACCTACGATTCGGATTTTAGCAGTTGCCTTGTAGAGAATGCAGGTGGAGGCGTATTAGGGCCTTTCAGCCTTATCCCCCCTATACCCTACCCGTTCGGTTGCAAGCGGTGTCAGGAAGAGACTGCTACATGATAGTATACACAAACCGACCGCTCGGACAACCATGGTGTGCATGAAAGTGTTGTTTGGACCTTGTCGACCGTGAAGGGGTTCTGTCAACTCTTTAGGACATCAAGAGTTCGTCCACTCAGGCTTCTTCTTCTCGGCAAAAGCTTTCATGCCGACTTTCTGGTCCTGACTACCGAATAGGCTGTGGAAGATGCGTCTTTCGTATTCGACGCCCTCTCTAACACCGAGATCTTGGCTCTTGTTCACAACCTCCTTTCCTGCGATGACAGCTACTCGGCTGTAGCTTGCGATCTTCTCGGCCGTGTTGAGAGCGCCCTCCAGGACTTCCTTGTTCCCGCCGTCGAAGGCTTTGGCGGCAAGACCGTACTTCTCTGCATCTTCTCCGCTGAAATTATTCCCTGTCAGAATGATCTCCATGGCCTTGCTTTTGCCAAAGGCAGCCGTCAGGCGCTGAGAGCCGCCGGCGCCAGGGATGGTGCCCAGCTTGATCTCAGGTTGACCAAAATTGGCCGTTTTCGTACAGTATAAAATGTCGCACATCATGGCCAACTCGCAGCCCCCGCCAAGAGCGTGGCCCGACACAGCTGAAATGACGGGCTTTCGGAGGGTTGTCAAATAGGACCAGGGCGCAATGAAGTTGTTAACATATGCTTCAGAAAAGGTCAAGGGTGCCATTTCCTTGATGTCCGCGCCGGCTGTTCATGAGATGTCAGCTTATGTCCTGCTCTTAATGACGCTGCGTCTACCTGCAAAAGCCTTGTCATTGCCCGTAATGACAATGGCACCAACATCTTTGTCCTCTTCATACTTCTTCAGTGCGTCATTGAGTTCGACGAACAAGGCACTTGAGAGCGCATTGAGAGCCCTCGGTCGGTTCAGAGTGACTATGTCTATTAGCGAGGGAATTGGCCGTGACAAATCTCAGGTCAACCATACTTAGACCAACGCCGGGCCGGGGAGATGAGACGATGATGTTCTCGTAGCCGCTGGATGTGGACTGGAATCGGACCAGACGCGGAAGAGACTGTGGAGCAGCTGAAAAAGTGGTCACTCGGCGTGACAGGAGTCTCAGGGGAGTCATGGTTTAGTTGATCCTTGGAAAGAAGCTGTCAAGACATGGGAATTGCAGATGAGCGTCTCAAGCTCCAAATATGAAGCATTGGAAATGCCCGACGACAACCGCAGTTTCGTGGTCCTCGGCTGTGATTAGACCGAAGTTTCGCCGCCATGACGCGTGATGGATTAACTATAATCCGGTGTTTGCCCCTAGGGGCCCCTTTGCTCCGCATCCGACGTGAGGCGCAAGGCGTTGGGCGTGAGGCGAGGCGCAGTTGGTTCAAAACCTCCACCCGACTTTCACAAAGGCTGCCAGCGCGAGGAAAAAAGACGTGGCTTCAACGAAGTTGCCTCCCAGATCTCGACCCTTCCCTACCCTCCCACTCTGCTGTTTGTCGCACGCGCCGGTAGCAGCTTTGCGACACGACTTTTATACTCTTCGGGTGTCTCAGCTGTCGACCGCTTCTCACTCCTGCGTTTTGTTGAGGCCTGAAGCGCGTGGGCAAAGCCTCCATACCACACTTCACAACGACCTCTCCTCGCCTATCGCTACACAAACATGGACGGGCCTGAGCCTGAGACGACACCATTTGACGCCATCAGCACACAGGGCAACAAGATACTGAGGGTATGGACACAAAGGAAGAATCCACCTAGACACCGATCCAGCTAACCTGCTCTTTGCTAGCAATACCAAACATACCTCGACAAATCCACACCCTATGTCGCCTACCGATGGACGTCGACAGGCGCCATTCTCATCCTATTCTTCCTTCGCATTATCCTTGCTCAAGGCTGGTACATTGTAGCCTACTGTCTCGGCATCTACCTGCTCAATCTCTTCCTCGCATTCCTTCAGCCAAAGTTCGACCCCAGCCTGTCACAGGACGAGGGCATTGAGGATGGCGAAGGATCTTCGCTACCCACCAAGCAGGATGATGAGTTCAGACCTTTCATCAGAAGGCTGCCCGAGTTCAAGTTCTGGCACGCTGCGACTCGCGCAATCACAATCAGCTTCGTTTGCAGCTGGTTCGAGTTGTTCAACCTGCCAGTCTTTTGGCCCGTTCTCGTCATGTACTGGCTGATTTTGTTTTCTCTGACAAGTGAGTTATGCCTTACTTCGCCGCTACCTACCCACTGACGAGTAATTAGTGAGACGGCAAATACAACACATGATCAAATACCGTTACGTCCCTTTCTCTTTCGGGAAGGCCAAATACTCGGGCAAATGATGCAGCCATGGATGATATGTTATTTTTCTTCAGATGTCGATGATCATAGGCGAGCTCGGTCGGAATGAGCATTATGGCATTACGGAGGACTGTACAGTACGACCACGTCCGACTTCCTGCGTGGGCCAAGATTGACAGCCATATTGTGTGCTTTTCACGATTCAGGCGACTGATGATTGGACAGCATACTAATGCGACGGATAGAACGATTGCGCTCACTTGAAGCGCTCACTTGAATTGCTCATATTGCCATGAACCTGAGCTTGAATGGATTTCCTTCAAACTTGTTGTTATCATCTGCGGGTCCGTTTTTGACCACCTTTGCATACGACATTAGCCTGACGAAACTGGGTCAGATATTGTCGAGGAGTCTTGTTACACTTAGCCTTTCGAGTCGGGACGACAGTCCTTCTCCTTGCTACCCGCAGGACCGACATCAAAATGCCGTCGTCGTCGGTGACAATATGTGTATCAGCCGCCGGGAGATCCGTGGATGACGGCGTGGTCGAGCCCAGATCTTCGATACAGAAATCCATCTGCACGATGCCGATGAAGATCCGAGCCTAGATGGAGGTCGCTGCATCACGAGCAGCATGCCTTGAGGGGTCAATGAGGTCAGCTCAGATGTAACCAGATAAGCCCAGGTGGCCCTGAGCGGTTGTCAGCCTCGTCGAGCTGGCGGAGATAATACATTGGCTGACAGTCTACTCGGTAGGCTGGGATGAGGTGAACCACTCATTCCAGAAGCTTGAACATCTGCTACCAATAACCTCGGTATGCCTCGTCATTATGTGAGGAAACAGTATCCTCCACATCCGAAGCCTTTCTCCTTTCTTTCGCATCGAATCTCACCCACCTATCTCAGATTCACTTGTGACTCCACTGGTGGATGCCTCTCACCCCGGATTGTCATGTATCCGTCGATATGAAAGGAACACATCTGCATCATGACATTATCGATTTTACTCCTCGCGGGAGACATTCCGGCAAGGCTTACGACACTTCGACTTCGACATCGAAAAGTCGGCATTGGTATAAATACATCGGATTCGGCTGACGCAAGAGCCGGACTTACTTCTCGCAATAGACCGTCCCCTGATCCACCGATTCGATATGCGTACCTCTACCATTCTGTTGGCGAGCCTCTCCCTCGTTCCCATCAGCACGACTGCTACTTCGCCCGCACTTACCATTCGTCAATCGAACAACGACAAGATCGCTCTCTTCCTCAACGGCACGAATTTCGACATCAATTACTTGCAGACCTTTGAGCTGTTCTACGCCAACTCGTCAGCCTATGTTGGGAGGATTCAACATCAATCCTATGCGGAGCCCCTAATAGTTGGTAGCTTTAGCGGCAACGACAACTCGGTTTCCTTCTTGTCCATCCACCTGTCTCCAACAGGCTCCCAGCAGATGTACATTGTTCCCGGCGAGAGTCAGCCTGTGGGTTTCAGCGTGCCTCATGGCGGCGCACCGCAGGGTGGAAGCACGACGGGATTCTCGTTCGGCTCCGACGGAGGGTTATTGCACGGTGGCATCAATCGTTTCTACGCGTGCCAGAACGATGCACTAGCACCGCTGGATACCTATCAGATCTTCTGGAACGCCGCTGGTCAGCCGTTGGGGTGGACCTGCCAGGGACCGATCCAGATACAGGCGGGTGATGCTTGAGCCAGTCCCCGTAATGTCTAGGGTGGCAATGAAGGTGTGCGAGGAGTTGTAATCTTGGCGGAGTCTGTCGAATCGGCCAATTGGTAGGATACTGGCTTTCGAGGTTGCCTTTCTCCTGCTCAAGGGGAATTCAGGACTTCTGTGTCACCATAACTTCCGCTTCACAAGTGACTTCCAGCAGTACTAGCCTTGCTTTCGGCGGCAAATCACCGAGGTGACTGGTGTAGAGCATGACGCCTTTGCTTGCCAGTCCCAAACGGGTCGTAGCGGTAGGGCTGGAAACGGTGACTAAGACTTCTGGTAAGCGTTGGTGCGCCTCAAGGACGACAGCATCTTGCCTTGTCTGTGCGAGTGAAGGATCAAGCACACTCCGTATCTGAAAAGAGAAAGACGTGATGAACTGGCAAGGCGGCACTGAGGTAAAAGTGAATGATTCGTCTCGGCGCCGCGAGTCCGTCTGCGCCATCCCGCTCTCGATATCCTCCCTCACTCGATCTGCACAATGCTCATTCGACAACGACCACAGCTACCAGCCACCTCACTTTTCCACGCTCATCGTCGCGCGCAGCCTTAGTCATAGCCATCGCACTACACTTTTCAACCTACAGCGTCTTCCTAGGGAAGGGAGGAGCTCGCTTCGCCTAGTAGGTCCTTTCTCTATCGCCTTCCGCATTTGCCAACAGCTTGCAGAATGCCTAACCTCGCCAGCAAAAACGCCGCCATACACACTGTTCGGTTGTCACCATATCTTTTGGGGGCGCATTCATATCACCTGGTCTCCTCACCCTATCACATTTGCCTTCCCAATATTCGATGGAGGACTTTCAGAAACAAGTCTGCAGCTCGTACTGCTCCTCTCACGCTTTACAGTCGTTAATACGGCCATTCGCCTGTATGATGTTTCACTCTTTTCAGGGAGCCTCAAGCCGTTGACACGCCTCCACCAATGGCCTGGGAGGGGTACTGGAGCGGACATCCTCTTTCGTCGACTACTGCAGACGATAAAAATAAATCTAGGCCCCAAGGGAGGGGCCGGCGGAATGGCATATGGCTACAACTACAGATCTACGGCCTCGAGACTCATATCCTGAGTGGCAATTGACTCAATCGCTGACAGACCAGTGACCTGTTGTGCCTAGACATGGCGTCTCGCAAGGGAGTTTCTCTGCTCTTCGTCCTTTCACTCATTTCGGGTTCCGATGCTGCCGTCCACTTCAAAAGCTGGTATGGACAGTTCAGAGAAGTCTTGGAGCAAATCGTGCAGGGGGAATGCCAGCAAGAGTATCAGGTATACCTCACTAAAGAGGCGCCAAAGGACTACCTGAGCCAGACCATCACGCCGGTCATCGATTGTATTCTGGAGCATTTGAACGAAACTCGCAAGTCGAATATTGCCGCCGCTGCAGTTCTGCTAGGTCTCCTTCCCACAACACTGGGCGGTGTCGGCTCGACCACTGTTGAAGTTGGGCTGGTTGCCCTTAGACGGCCATTCCTAGCCTTTCTGCTTGCAGCCGGCGCCCCGGCAGTGTCGCCGATTCGAACGTTCGACTATGTTGACACGAAAGAGCTGCTGACCAAGAAGCCCGGAACTGCAAAGATCTTGCCGATGGGATCGACTGCAAACACGTTGATCTCTGCCATCGAGTATGTCATGGCTGCCGCCGCAGTCGTGAACCTGGCCTTTGTGAGCTACGAACTCTGCATCCAGACAGTATGCTCCTTCGCTCCCGAGGATGCGTTCTTGCCTGCGCTTTGGGCGTTTCTGGCAATCGCCGTTCACTTCTTTGGCACTTGGTCAGTCTATCTACGTACGAGGATCGTCCTCATCGAGCCGAATGTTAACAGATCCTGGATACAACAAATCTGGAGAAGAATATGCGCGGAATTCACACCCTCGGCGGCAAGAGAAGTGGCCAGATTGGAAATCAGGGACGAGACATACGGCTATATCTTCCTGAGCTGGTTCACGTCCATGGGAACCGTGCTGCACATTGTGTATGGAACGCTCGTCTTCTCAAGCATCTTGTTCATTTCGACCAGCGACGCTGTGACCGTTGTGGCGAGGTATCTTTCTTCCACTCTCGTATGCCGGGCGATCGTGATGTACGAATTGAGTGGGCTACGACAAGTGTTAAGTCAGGGGAGGAGTGGTTCTCATGGTGGATCGGAGTTCATACCCTTGCAGCCGCATGCGGGAGGCTCGCTGCTTGATGCTGGCCGCAGTCGTTCATGGCAGAGCAAAACCTCGAGTCGCACAGAAGAATTACAATTATTGCGCTCGACAGAAAGACACAGCGAGGCATGAACGTTGCAGCATCCAATGGGTTGCTTGAGGGTTCAGGACCAAACCAAGACCAAAGCACGGGGGAACAGCAGACACTTTCAAGGTAGAGAAAGTCGAAGTGACACCCGAAGATGGGAAGCTGGTGTTCTGTGGTTCTGCGCAAGGTTCAGCTGTCGTTGAACTTATTTTCGCGAGTATGAGAGTTGAACGAACAATAGCGGCCCCGCCTTCGATCAACAGCAACCTTCGAGCCGATCACTGCAGGACATCTTTGAGCGCATCAGGCATGTCCTTTCCCTCCTGCCAAGTTCGAGCACACGCCATTGCTTAGCTCGTGCTCAGTTTTTTGCCGCCCCTGCTTAGCTCGTCCTCAGTTCTTTTCCGCCCCTTGTGGCACCATCGCGCCGATCTTCGCCATCAACTCACCAGTATCGGACAGGACTCTCAGCAACTCGACCTTCAATTCCTCACCGCCCTCCTGACTAGGACTCAGCACAAGCCATGTGGCAAAGTCCGTCGTCACCTCATCATCCGTCTTCAGCACGCTCGTCAGCTTCCCGGTGAAGACTGCCTCGGTTTTGCCCTCTGGCGGACTAGGCATGAGAAAGAATCTGTCGAGGTAATGTTGAAGATCGACGATCGGTCCAGCAGAGGGGTTGATCATGGAATCATGAAGTTGGCGCATTGCTTCCTCGCCGACCGAAGGCTCCGGCGTGACGTGGAGGGCGCCGTCAGCGTGGAACTGCTTGGTGTAGGCGTAGTCGGTGGACGCTTGATCCCAAGACTTTAGGATCGAATGGATCACATGGAGGATCGGAGGAGGGACCGAAGAGGTGTTGACGAAGGCGTAAGGATCGCGGTTGTACAGAGTCGGGCGGGAAGACGGGAAGGTCATTCTGACGAGTAATGCTGTTCCGATGGACCTACTTGCGAGTTCGACTTGAAGTGGTAAGGTAGGTACGGTAAACTGACCTGGACGATAGAGGTGTCGTATGGGTTTTCTTTGAGAAGCAAGTCCCGAGCTCGACCATGCCGTCCATATACGAGTATGTAGTCCGAGCTGGGCTCGTGCACGACGCGGGGTATCAAAGCTTTAGGCGAACCAATGTCAGATACCTACGCCTTGGTCAAGTCTTGTGTGACCTGCCATTTCACGTACAACGTCGGAACGTTGGCAGTCGAGGATACGAGGCAGAAGGGGGCCGGATCTGCCGCCATTGAGAACGAAAGCAGAGAAGTGTCGAAGGTGGCCCTACGCGGGATGCCTTCGGATGATTCCCATGCTCACGCAGTAATTACTTAGGATACCGTACAGGTCCTTTCTATCTCATCCGGAGGCGTGGATGTGGTGGGATCCTGAGAGCCAGCAGAGGAACCGCGTGCACATGGCCTGACCCATAGATCCAAGCGAGCACCCTGCTCCGGTACGAGTAGACGTGGATCATACTGCTGTGCTCGTTTGCTCCAGCGCTGAATTGGCCCAGCCTCGTCGATGTCAGGCGGAAGGGAGTTCGACGCCTAGAAGAAGCATGCCCCCTATGTGCCCACTCTACCGCTTATGTCAGCGTTGGATGCTGTCGAAGTGACATTCACATACCTCATATTAGACCAATCGTGACTGTGAGAGACAGCTCTGTCGGGGCACGAAGCATGGCAACAACAAATCAAGATCGTAGGATCCAAGTTCGACGTCTAGGTATCTTAGACCAATTCGATCAGTTTCCCTCGTCCGCATCGACCATCGCGGAAGCATTTTTGGGAGTACAGTATCCTACAGTCAAAGCAATGATTTCCATGAACCAAGCTTCGTGCTCGGCTAGGCCAGTCCACCAGTCATCCGTCGCCCGTCGCCCCGTTCTCTCCTACAGTACAGTATGCACCATGTCATCCAAGCTGCGCTTGAAGGGACGAAGTTGACGGGGATGAAGCACAGTATTGTACGAGTAGGTGTTGTCGATCACTTCGTAGTGTGAAGGGCAGGGCGGCGGGGATGAAACACAGTATTGTACGAGTAGGTGTTGTCGATCACTTCGTAATGTGAAAGACTGCATCTATCCTATACCACTGTAGCAACAGTCGTAGGCGCTCTCAGCTCGCACCACGAGATGAACAGCGCCCAAGGGAGTACCGTATGTATCTAAAGAGTGATGACCCCGCATAAGACGTGAGAGAAGGGAATAAGAAGCATCGAATGTATCAAGCCACGGCAGTAACGAATGCGTTCGGCTCCAGGTCCAAGTACGGGTCCAGCTCAAGGCAGGCTCAGAGTTTGAGAGAGGACCAGTTCTGGCGCGGGCGGACCGAGACAAGACGGTGAGACTGGTCCAACGAGCTCGTGTTGGACCTTGCGTATTCAAGTTCGGTCCGACCTGGCTTCACGAGTCCAATCACGTCACGCACATTTTGCAATTTCTCCGTCGCTGGGAGGGGGTCTCGTGGAAGCCCCCGGCGACTTTTGTGTCTCATGACATGCTTGGTTCGTACTCCGTGGCTGTTACCGACATCGTCATTGCCATTGCCAAGGATGGGCGGCAGATTGAGCTTGCATGGGTGCTGCTGCCAGCATGTCTACCGACGGTGAACTCCTGGACCGGCTGGCTATCCCGCTGTTCTGTTGGACTGTGTAAGTACTCACTTTGGCTCCTACTATTGCTAGGCACAATGAGGGAATAAGCACCAAGACGCTCTGTTGCAGTGGTTAGGTATCTTAATAGTAGATTCTGTTATTGCGCCAGGAATACTCCGTGGAGATCCTAATATCATTGCTTCAAATTGCTTCCCAAACACCCGCATCCTCATCCATCCCTGCGCCTCCTGCCTGTGCTCACACCTTCTCAACATTGACCGAGTGCTTCTTCTGCATCGCCTCGAAAGTCTCAATGTCATGGATATCCCCAATGATGGTTCCGCGCCTCTCGTCGACGTATCCAATCTTGGTCTCACGGAAGCCGTCCAATTCCTTCTTGCAAACAGTGTTCAGATAGATGGGGAACACAAAGCTGACGAAGAACCCGACCAGAGGCACGCACATGGCCTTGTGGTAAGTCATCTTGTCGGCCGCAAGGCCAGTGAGAGCGGGAAACAGGGCACCGCCGCAGACCGATGCCACTATCCAGGATGATCCTCTCTTCGTGTGGCGACCCAGCCCGCGGATGGAGAGCGTGAAGATGGTGGGGAAGATGCAGCTCTCAAAGAACAAGACCAAGGACAGGCAGGCAACACCGCCCTCGCCATAGATTCCCATCGACAGGGCGATGAAGACCATGATCATCGTCATGAAGACCAAAAGCACCAATCGAGGCTTGATAAACATGAACATGCCGGCCGCGGCAAATCGTCCGATGGCGAAGAGAGCCTGGCCAATGGCGTATCGGTCAGAGGCAACCGCCGAAGAGACGTTGGCCGACTCTTCGGTGTATTTGATGAATTGTGAAGCAACGGCGACCTGGGCACCGACGTAGGTGAACTGTGCGGCGACACCAAAGAATAGCTTGTACTGCTTGGAAAGTGGCTTCTCCTGGTAACCGGTCAAGTCGGAGCACTGCTCGGCTTGAAGAGCCATGTCGGCATCTGTGACTTCCGGCAGAGGGCTGAAGAAGAACACGACCGCAAGCAGGAAGACAAAGGCAGCAATGCCGACGTAAGTCCATTGCACGTGGGACAGGTCGGTTGAGTTGGTGTCCTTGAAGAAGACGCGAGACGCGAGGAGCGGAGCCACGACAGAGCCAATGGCTTGGAAGGATTGCGAGAGCTCGAGACGGAACTCGGACAATCTGGGAGGCCCGCACGTTGCGATAAAAGGGTTGGCAGATGTTTCGAGCGTGGAGAGGCCGGATCCGACAATGAAGAGCGAACCGCAGAAGCCGGCAAACGACTTATACACCGCGGATGGCCAAAACATGAGCGCGCCTACACCATAGATGCAGAGGCCGGTGATAAATGTCCCTATGTGCACATTAGCACCAGATCCGCGGAGTGCCTTTTGAAGGGAGACCTACATCGATAACCCCATTTTCGCACGATCCAACCAGAGTACGTCAGTGGTCCGATGAAGTAGGCTCCAAAGTAAGAACCTTGTAGACCGCCTGCCTTGGCGGCAGTGATGTTGAGCGAATTCTGGAACTTCGCATTCAAGACGTCGAGGAGGCCGTAAGCAAAGCCCCAGAGGAAGAAGAGGACCGTGACCAGGGTGATGGGGAAGATGGACTGTCTGACAGTGAGAGCCGAAGCACCTGTCAGACCCTTGTTGGCCACGCTCTTGCGGTGCTGGCTGGACATTGCGTCGGCATTGGAAGGCGTGCGTTCGACAGTGTCCGCCATGCTGGTAAATGGTCCTTCGCGGGAAGATTGAGGTGCAGAGGGAGAGTCGCAGGACTTTGAGCGAGGGAAAAGGCACTTGCTGCTATATGTCGCTCGAGGGCGGGGGTCAAGTGATCGATATGGATTCACGCGAGAGATCTGCTGAAAGGGGTATGATCAAGAAGGTCGATTGGGGAAGGAATGCTGTTGATCGTGATGGACAGAGCATCTTCTGAAGCGCACGACTGGCCATCTTTATACATCCCGAGATGAGAATGTCCGTCGTTGGTCGAGAGCATTATTCTCTCGTCAGTGCTTTCCAGAGCTTTGCAACTGAGGCACAAGAGACCCATGTTCGGTCTCGATTTCTGAGTGGATCAAGATGCAAGAGAGATTATTGCTCCCAGCTCCAGGGTAGGGCCGACGAGGATCATGGACAGCGCTTGACCCGTTCAAGCAAAGCCTTCTGCAAATCGCTCCATTTTGGCAGGGTTGCTTGTCGTGTTCGAAGCTGGGGAAGTGGAGAGAACTGCTCAGCTGTCGAACCATGTCGTCTCGCCCAGCCATTCCGCCTCCCCATGTGAATTCGAGCGAGCTGTCCAACTGGCTGGATACGAGAGAGCATCATTATTTCTCGGAACGGCGAAACTATTCACCAGCTTGCATTAGCTTCGGCCTCACTTGAATTTCGCCGAGCAAAGGGAACTGCAAGCGGTGTGTTCTCATTGAGTGTTCGCGGAAGGGCGATAAACACCCTGTGGATTGTCGAGAATGGAGCCCGGTGTTTACCTCCGATATATCGCAGTGGACTGGTGCACATGTCAAGAGGTTTGCCGGGTATACCACCGAGGACACCGTCCGCCAATGTAGCATCATAGATGCGATTTGTTCCGTGGTGTTCAGATATCTACACATTCACAAGTCGGTGCCAAGTACCTGCAGTTCGACCTGATGTCACGATGGACGGCTGAGGGCGACTCTTGACCTCGGGCATAGTGTGTCGCAACCTTCCAATAGACTTTTCATGAGAAAATTACAGGTCGGATGGTCGCCAACATGGCAGTAGTCTTGGAATTAGGCGCCCATGAGTCCCTCAACGGCCATTTCGTGCTGTCGAGAGACTCGGGTTGGTGTCAAGCACAATGCATTTGAGGCAGCGTCCACTAAGTTGCAAAGACAAGACGCCCAGCTGTTCCTTGCCAGAACCGATGTGGTTAGGCGGAAAGTGGAGAAGATATGCGAGGATTCGGCGATTGATCTCTGATTCGTTGTTGATAGCCGGTCGGCGTTTGATCTAGAAGGCAGCTGCGCCTGAATATCAGGATGAGGATCCCGGAAGCAATGTCGGCCGCATTTGCAGATAGGGCTGGAGGCTCGCTGTCATGCAAGATCATGCAGTCACATCGCGCTGCCGGGGCTGAGACCGAGATTGCGGAACTGCACGAAGTCGGCCATTGCCCATGCAGAAATCTTGCAGTGCCCCTCTTGAAGGGTGGAAACGCATCGGACTCTGGTATTGAGGTTGGACTCCACATCTTTCGCCGCGCAACTGCTGCAACATGTGATGGACCTACAGCATGCATCAATCGGTTGTGACATACGAGTACTGGGATGCTTCCTGCTCCTGCGGATCGGGTGCCGCCGGGCCAGGATGATACCAGATCACTCCTCGTACTCGGCTGAGGCTGGCCGGCGGGCACAGAACGTCTTCGGTTCCTTCCACGAAGTGAGTCCTCAAGCTGCTGTCTCCTTGGACTTCTTTGCTTTTGGCTTCTCCACCCCTTCCTCATCCGAGCGGTGTCTCTTCTTCCGTGAGCGCTCAGCCACATTCTCCTTCGGAGCAACAAACGCTTGTTCTCGCTCTCGCTGCTTCTCTTCTTTCTTTTGTTTTTGTTTTTCCCGACGCTCCTCCTCGCGGGCCCTCTCTTTGGCATGTCTGGCAAGGAAGTATTCGCCACTCTCAATCTGCAGGTCGATTTTGCTCTTCTCTTGCGGCGGTGGGAAGGGCGTATAGACCTTCTTAGACTTGTCGGTGACTTTACGTGGTTCGCGTCTCTTGCTCAGGGTCCTCTTCTTGAAATTGGGCAGAAATCTGTCCCAGCTTTCGCCCTTCAATGCGGGATCTTTGGCCAGCTCACGCTTGATCATGAGCTCTTTGACGTGGTAGATGGGGTGGATGTTGGCCATACAATCCTCAACCACTCTTCTCACCTCTTTTAAGCCCTTGTACCCACCCATGGCACTCACAGTATTTCCCTGCACCAGAATATAGGAGTTCGTGAGGAGTTCGAGGGCTTTGAGAGTCGACCCGTTGGGCCCGAGAAGTCGTTGACGACGCTTGACGAATCGCTCCTTGTTGCGAACAAGACTTCTGATCTTGATCACGTCGCAAGCCATGTCGTCCTGCAGTATTTTTATAGCCTGCGGAGCCGGAACGCTGCGGGCGAGCAGTTTGATGAGATCTCTGGCATCTAGTATCGAGGCGGGGTCGAATGTTTTCCTGGTTGTGCGAACCTCCATGCGGCCTTCGACCAAGTCGAGTGTGCAGGCAATACCCCTCTTCTCCAGCGCCTTGGTGATCAAAGGCCATGCCTCCTTCAGATAGCGCTCGCGGTATTTTGGGAATAAACAGGCGAAAGAGGATTCTTCCGCAAAAGTGCCCCCGAGGTTGTGCTCTGGTTTAAATTCGTCGATCTGGAGAGAAAGTCAGCAGTCGGTAATGACAGACTGAGCCCGGGTACTGCAGACCTTCCATTTGTCTATGTCATCCGTATCCCACGGCTTCTCCTTCTTATGTGTCGAAGGCATGACTGCTGCTGTTACGCGATGCCAGTTATGAGTGCGTGTCTGGGTTGGAAGCGAAAGACTCAAAAGATTTGCAGATTGCGGCTTAACCTCGGATGCTGCCAAGCCGGACACTGCCAGTCGCCTTCGCCCAAAACCGTCATCTACACACTACATACAACGAGTGCTTCCCTTGTGGAAGATCTCCTCCTGGGCGGCCTATGTACGCCGTAAGATGTCAAACAGAGGAATCGATATGAGAGGACATTAAGGCAAAAATTTCGCTTTTCATTCAACCACCAGTCACAAAGTACTCGCAGAAGGGTATATTATCTATCTATGCCGAACGCCTCCCCATGCCGCTCCCAGCCCATCATTCATATGCGCGTATTCCAAGAACATGCCGTCAGATGACATTATCTCTCTTAACAGGTGATTGAAGCACAAATCGAAGGCCTGGGTGCCGAGATGGGCACGGTCCCGACCAATCCCTCATCCGCGGCAGTCTGCTCCCACAAAACGTCTAGATCGGGAAGCACATTGCAGCACCGGAATTGGTTGATGGTGTGCAGTTGGGTTGCGACGTTGAGGGAATCGGCTGGGCTTTGGATGATGTTACCCAGAGGCACGAGGACGTTGTTCTCAAAGCCCGCGAACAAGTCATCGGCGGCGGTCTGGCCTGGCGTGCCCGGGACAACACCCTCATTGCAAGCCAGGATCGTAAGTTGGTTGGGTTCGTCTTGCGCCGATGTCAGCACATTCTCGATGTCGAAGAGGAGGGTGGTGGAGTCGAGGCTGGGCGCTTGTTCGAGAAAAGCGTTGACGGTCTGGACGTCACCGTTCCAGGCGTTGATCGCGTTGGCGACGCCGACCTGACCCGGGTCGCCGCCGCAGCTGCCGTTGGGGATGTTCCGCTTCGCAAATCTGAGATTGGACGTGGACACTGCGGAAGACGCGCCGAAGAGAGCAAGGAGAGTCGTGGTTGCAATGAAAGACTTCATTCTGAATGTGTATGGATTTGGAATGTTGTGTAGAACGAGAGTGTCAAGGAACTGTAAGGAGAGACGAGAACTGGCTAAAAGATTGGAAGTGTTTGCTTGGTTGTACTGTTGTGAGATGTTGTGTGATGAAGAGAAATATTTCATCAGGTCAACCTCTCTGGTATTTATGCTCGTGCTGCTGCAGATGTGACTTTGCCTTGTACTTGCTTCTCGATGCCGACAGAATCACCGTGGCGCTGCTCGTACAGCGTATTCCGGCCGGTAGACACTTTCTTTCTCAAGCCATTCCCAAAGCAGGAGTAGGATAGCGTTAGTGATGACAGGAATAGACCGATTAGAGTGGATACCCCTGTCTACACAGAGCACTGGCTATGGCTGGCCTGCCGTGCCTCCATGTGGCGGGGGCTCGGTGAGCTTGGCTGTAGCTTGATTCGACGAAGCTCCGGGAGCGAGGTGAATTACTAAGGCCAAATCTCCCTCAAGCCTTTTAGCCATGCTTAACCATGATAAGCACTTGTGCAGGTCTCCAAGCGGTAAGTACTTCGAGGGCCACAGCTCGGAGCCACTACCGGGTACAGGGAGACATGGCGAACCTCTGATCGCTTGATTTCTTCGTCCGCAGGCCAGAAGGGGAACTTTTGTCCTAAATGCTCCCCGATGGACTGCCGCTCTCACAACTCCGCTGCCTTCATCCCTTCCGAGATTTGATAACGCCCGGTAAGCACTAATGACAGTCTTCAGCACTGCGTGGAATGTGGTATGGACCACCGGTACTCGAGCCGGAACATAGTACGCAACAGATGTACACTTGCACCAGTAGCACGCTAACATACAATGAACCTACCCTAGCACTCATTTGCAACGAGCATCCCCTGCATTGCAGGGTGGCGATTGAGTCACATATAGCCTCGCTTACTCCGGCTGCGTCAACCTCAATCTCTCTTTCAGTCGTCAACAGTCGCCGAACCCGCAAGATCCTCGTCACTTCCACGCGCTCAGGCCCGCCCAAGGGTCAGTTTCTTGAGCATTGCCACTTTGAGGCTGTCCTGGTTGAGGTGGAGGATAGCTTTGACCCTGCTGCTGTTGTTGCGGGTATCGTTGCGTATAATTCGCGTATCCACTGGGACCGCTCGCCCATGCGCCAGCTGGATTAGGTGGGTATTGCGTGGTTGAGCCACCACCAGGTGGCCCGGGTGGTGGCGGCGGAGGCACGTAGTTCTGCGGCATGTTATATGGCGACGGAGAAGGCTGATAGGGTTGGTGCTGATGCTGATGATACGGTGGTTGCGTCTGAGGCATTTGTGGATGAGACGGAGGGGACTGGTATGCTCCAGGTCCAGGAGGAGCGCCTGTCGGAGGTTGAGAAGGGAAACTGTACGGAGGGTATTGGTGATTTGGAGGCGTAAATGTGAGCGGCTGGTGCGCCTGTGGTCCTTGGGGGAAGTAAGCGTTCATTGAACCGTGAGGCGAGGTCACCGGTGAGAAAGTGTATGGGCCAGGCTGCTGGTTCGGTGAGGTCACCGTAGCTCGTTCAGGGTATGCCATGGGATTGTAGGCAGAAGAGAGTGGAGTTGCTGCGCCTTGAGCGAATGCGTGTTGCGACTCAATCGGTGACGGATTCGTGGGTTGCGAGGGCGGCTGAAGCTGGGCCGAGTATCCATTGGGAATAACCGGCGCTGGTGAATGGCGAGGGGGGATTGTGAATCTCGGATCGGGATTCGTGGTAGGATATGACGGTGACACAGGACCGGGAGATCTTGACGCGCTGATCGGAGGTAAAGGAGGGAGAGCAGGAGGTTCTGTTTGCAGAGGCGATGTCGGCTTGGGCTCCATTGACAACCGATTCATCAATTCCTGCATTCGCTTCTGTTCTGCAGCAGCTTGACCATCAGCCGAACTGTTCTTAGTTTGCTCGATGGAGTGCAACAGTTGTGCACCTTCCGCTCTTCGGTTGCTGACAAAAGATTCGACATTTTTCTCCAGGCTGTCGACGCTTTCCTTCATTTCACTGTAAAAGCCCTGGGCCCGCATAAGACCCTGTATCAGATCTTCATGTGCATTGAACACTCTCCGATACTTGTTCATGACACTGTTCTTGCTCTTCTGCATGGCGTCATACCGTTGCTGATCTGACCGGACTCGTTTGTCTTGGAGCAGGTCTCCGTAGGATTTCGTTAATTCCTTCAACAGAGAGGACTGTTTGTGCACGGTTGATATCAATCGGTTTTGGTGCGACCGGAACTTTTCCAGCTCCGCCTGGAACAGCTGGTTCTCCTGGTTGGCAATTGCTTTCTTGTTCAGTATGAGCACATTCGAGATGTCGTCGGTGTGGACCTTCTCCTTCAGGTCCTTCAATACCTGCATTCTCTCGCGCTTGACAAGGTTGAGTTTCCGTAACAAGTCTTCGACTTTTGCAATCTGATCCATTACTGACAACCCGCCTTCGCCGTAGTCCTCCTCGAGTAGCGTCGTTTCATCTCCCGACTTGCTTCTGCTTTTCGATCCCGACCCAGCCTTGATCAGTGCTTGCTGGTACAAGACGTCCGCATCACCCTGTTCGCCAGCAGCCCGCATCTCTTCAAAGTCACCTTTGTATTGTCGAGCCGTGGAGAAAAGCTGCGCATCGCTCGCTCCCGCCTCATCCACCGTGTCGCGGTAGCTTTTGATGTCAGCTCTTAATGTCGAGGTCAACCTCGAGCTGGGTTGTTGGGTCCAATCGGGACCGTATTTCGACCTCATTTTCTCACATACACTCTCCTCCATGTCGAGCTGCTTGGAGCTCTTGGCCAAGCTGTCCAGCACAGTCTGCTTATCTTTCTGGAGTTGTTCAAAGGCGGCGTCGAACGACTGGTGGTTCGCGATGGCCTGACACCACTGCTCAAAGTCTCGGTCCACGCCCATTTCCTGCTCCAAACCACCTTTCAAAACATTGAGGCTGTTGGGCAATTTGAGGTAATCGAGGCTCGCAGCCATTTCACCATTTGCTTGCTCGACCTTTTCCGCCTCGGATCTGATCAACTTCGCTTTCTCCTCGTCATACATGCTAGCTGATTCGGTGACTGACATGGGGACAATCTTCTGGAAAATGTCCGGGCCAATGATTCGTTGGATATCCTGGCCTTGGTAGAGTTCAGAGAGAGGAATAGCTTTAGCTGCCGGTACCTTGGTGACTGGAGGCAATGAGGCTTCGGCCGGCACGGTCTGGTGGTAGATGTAGTCGTTATCCTTGACCAAGGACGTCAACTTCTCCTGCACTGTCTCCAACTGTCTCCGAGTGATAGACTGCATTGTTGAAGCAGTGTCTGAGCCCAATTGTGATGCCGAGGATGGGGTCGAAGGGAAAGATTTTGCAAGAGTGTATGCCTGCTTGCTCGATTTCTCCGCAAGCTGCAACCGCGCAATCGCCGAGCCCTGCTGGTTGGTCTCATCTTCGGTCAATGCCTGATAGTACTCTGCTAGTGAAGAGAAGTGTAAAGCCTTGATCTGGATCAGCTTCAACCAGACACTCTCAAAAACCCCTCGTGCATGATCCGACTCGAGTTCTTCCTTGGCCTGACCGTACACAAATGCTGCTTGAGCGGCGAGTTTGGCCAGCAGTGCTGGCTTCTTCCCGTCCCTGACCTGCTTCTCAAGAAAGACCTCCTGCGCCTGGCCGAGCACGATATGGATCATGGTTTTAACGGTGTCCCGGTTCAGATCGATCGACGGTGCATGGAGGAAGTTCTCATTGATATAAGTAAACATTCCCGCGGATGCCTGGAAGGAATGATAGGCGGTCTTCAAGTCTTTGTCCTCGGAACGGTTCTGGGCAGCTGCGTGACAGGAGAGCACTGCCGCAATGTTGAAGATAACTGAGGCCTTCTCGAAGGCCAGCGAGTACTGGGACGTCGCAGCCCGAGTAAAGGCGTCAAACCACTGGAATGATATCTTGATATGCGCCTCATCGATAGGGAACCTCAGGTCCAGCAATTCCAGTTGCCCATAGTATCTGTAAAGCAGGTCTCTTCCTGATGCCGAGTCGGCGCCCGCCCCTCTCATATCCTGCCGCAGCCTGTTGAGTGTGGCAATCTCTTCTGCATATTTGCTCGCATCATCGCCGTAGCTGGTGCGGATGTACTGCGACAGCGGTTCGACCCAGCTGACCTCGGATGTGGTCTTCAACGGACACGATATCATGGGCGCTTGCACCATCTTGGCTGCCGATGAGGGGCTCCGGTGGTAGAGTGGCTCTGGGTACAAGGGACGAGAAGACGATGAGTCAATGCATCGAAGAGCGACGCCGAAAGAAAAGGGCAGCCTTGCACACACGAGATCCGATGGCTCGGCGAGGCAGATCTAAGGCAGACGGCATTGTGGCATACACGCCAGTTCGGGAGACCAGATCTGTGAAGTCCCCGTCCCACTGCAGTGATGAGGAGGTGTTCCGCCAATCAGACGGCAGTGACGGAGGGATCCGATTTGAGATTCGAATTCGAGACTGTACCATCGCTCACTTGTCCCTCAGACTGCCTTGATCCCAAATACATACAAGCCCGTGTCCCTTGTGCAGTGCGAGTCGCTTGTGCAATGTCAGGCGTCAGATGCCGTCAACATGTCTGGTATTTCTACAGAAGATGGGAGTTCTACTGGCTTCAATCGCCCAGTGGTACACAGATACTGTACACGTTTCGTCACCATCACCCATGTATTCCCTCTTGGAATGAACATGATCCAATCTCGTCGCCGTCGCTGTGAGGTATATAAACAAGAGAAGGGCAATGTGGGACTATCAAGGTTCAGACACTCAGCCAGAACCGGACGCTTTCTTGGGCTCGTCCTCCTCGGGCTCCGCTTTGGTCTCCTTTCCAGGCTTGTCTGGCTCTAGATTATCATGCTGGTGAGTGAGCTTGTGCCACGCGGATTTCAGGAATCCCTCGTTCTTGTGGTCCGCTGTCTTGTCGGGCGGCTTGGAGGCTGGGCTGTCTTTCGTGGGTGCTCTGAGATGAAGTTTAGCAGCAAGCTTGTCATCTCAATTCACAAACTTACTGCTTGTCTTGATGTTTGAACTGGCCCACATTCATTATCCTCTTGGCCGTCTTATCGCCCATCTCGTCGGCCAGCATTTCAATGATTGTGCGCTGGTTGGCAGTCAGGTACTTGGGCATTTGTACCTTGAATTCCACCCGCAGATCGCCAGAAGAGCCAGCACCACGGCCACCGAGCCTCTTCATGCCCATTCCACCGAGTGTGATCCTATCGTTTGTCGATGTGCCCGTGGCAACTTTGACTCTGACCTCACCATCCAGTGTGGGTACCATAACCTCACCACCAAGCAGCGCCGTGGTCAGAGGTATCGAGGCAGTATATAGAATATCGGCTCCGTTCCGGCTGAACCGTGCATCGGGTGCCACGCGAATGAAGACGTATAGATCCCCCCGCTGCGTTCGCATTTTGGGGTTTGCTGATAGTCCGGTGGGAGGATAGTCTCCAGAGCCCGCCACCCGGAGGCGCATTCCATCCTCGACTCCGCCGGGGATGTCGACTTCAACAGTCTCCCTCTTCCGGACCACACCATTACCGGAGCAAGTGTTGCATTCGGATCCCCTGGGCACCACTGTTCCGGTCCCATTACATGTATCACACGTAGAGGCCATCTGGAAGCCGGCCTGCATCACATGGACTCTTGTGCCCGTACCATTGCATCGCTTGCATGTTTGTCTCGACGATCCCTGCTTCATCCCATCTCCTTTGCAAGTCCCGCATTGGACCAGAGGCGTAATGGTGATATTCTTAGTCACCCCTTTCGCCGCATCCATGAAAGAAATATTTGTCTGGACTTCAATGTTTTCGCCGACCAAGATCTGTTCCTGAAAAGGTCCACCTCCTCTCCGGCCACGGCGAGCGCCGCCAGTAAATGCGCCAAACAAATCTTCAAAATTGAACTCGGCACCAAAGCCTCCACCGAACCCGGAGAATGGATTTCCTCCGCCCGCACCTGCGAAAGGATGTCCACCACCCGCTGCGGACGGGTCGAAGCCAGCGCCTTGGTCGAATGCAGCAGCACCAAATTGATCGTATGCGGCTTTTTTCTGCGGGTCGTTCAACAGCTCGTATGCTGACTGGGCGTCGGTAAACTTCTCTTTTGCGCTCGGGTCCTTGTTGGTATCAGGGTGGTATTTCTTCGCTAGGGCATAGTAGGCCTTCTTGATCTCGGAAGCCGTGGCGTTCTTTCCTACACCAAGCGTCGCATACGGATCTTTCGTGGCCTGGAATGCCGGCGTTGCGGAGAACGGCCGTACGTGACGTGACGGACATCGTGGAGATGCTGAGGAGGGGCGCTGCGGTACCGGTCTCTTCGGGGCAGCAGAGTCGTAGAATCGTCTCGTCTGGGCTTTTCGAGTAAAACTATTCCGTTGTCGGGGACACTTGGTCGTCGTGCGCAAGAGTGATCGAAGGGGAGCGGCCCCGCCCAACGCGGTCGGGCTCGCAATAACGCTCATCGAGGGCCAGTGCAAGGTAGGCTGTCGACGGGAGATGTCTGCACGGCGGACTATAGGATTCGCGAGGAAGAGATACTGAAGTGCTTCATTGAGAGAAAGTTCCAGCAGATCGGCGTTTTTGCTGTCGGCGGCAGTTTATCCGGGCCGCCGCAGTGGATCCACATGATATCAAGTTGAGAGATTCGAGTTGAATTGCGACACCTGCAGTTGCCTCCTCAACTCCATCTCTTCTTGCTGTTGACACCCTCGAGAACCATTCCGCTTGCGCCGTCGGCATCTTCGCGGGGTGTGTACTCAATCCCTTCTCTACATACTCTCCCTCCGGAGCACGCTCCGGTTATCTCGCCCTCCGCAGCCACTTCCCTCTACCCAGAGCATGCTTCGTGGCCAAACACTACCATGGAGGGCTGCACTCCGGAATGGCTCCCTCAACATCTGTAGGGACTGCAGACGCCAACTTCTCCAGAGAACCACTTCAAGTTCCTCTGCAAAACCTCCACTCGCTTCAAGCTCCTACCCCCTCCTTGCCCGACATGGATTACAAATACGTCAGTTCTCATCGCATCCCGCCCGCCGGAAAGACAAACCACCCGAAGACGACCCCCAGCCCAAGCAAGAGCAGGCCGACGCAAAAGCTGAAAAGGTAGAAAAAGAGCTGGACGAAGCTCCGCGAACAGAGGACGCCACCGAGGCAAAAAAGTCTGCCGCCGAGCCGCAACCGATACCTCAGTCTGCCGACAATGCGAAATCTGCGGCTGCCGGAGGCTCTGGCGGCGACTCGCAACCGGGCGCGGAGGGGACAGGAGCAGGGGGCGATGGCGGCAAACGTGGGCGGAAGAGCACGCAGATCACGAAACCGACAGTCCCAGAGGTCTATCCCCAGGTCATGGCTATCCCGATCGCAAAGCGCCCTCTCTTCCCCGGCTTCTACAAGGCTATTACGATCCGGGATCCCAATGTGGTTGCCGCCATCACCGAGATGATGAAGCGCGGTCAGCCCTACGTTGGCGCGTTTCTGTTCAAGGATGACAATGCGGACAAGGATATCATTGAGAAAGTGGACGATGTTCACGATGTCGGAGTCTTCGCGCAGATTACCAGCGCATTTCCCGTTCACGGAGACGAACACAGCCTGACGGCCGTGCTGTACCCGCACCGCCGTATCAAAATGACCGCCTTGATGCCTCCGGCGAAAGCTGGCGAAGGAGAGCCGTCGGTGGTGCAAGTCCAGCCGCTAAAGGAGGAGAAGCCGAAGGCCGATGGTCCAGATAATAAAGGGGATGTTGTGGCAAGCTTTGAGGAACCGAACAAGGAACAGCCAGGCCCACTGGGCGTCTACGAACCTACTGCTTTCCTTCGCAAATTTCCCGTCTCGTTGGTCAATGTCGAGAATCTGGCGGAACAACCCTTTGACAGGAAAAGCGGCGAGATTAAGGCCCTGACTTCAGAAATTGTCAGTGTTTTCAAGGAGGTCGCCAGCCTGAACCAGCTGTTCCGAGACCAGATCTCGGATTTCAGCGTCTCCCAATACCAGGGCAATGTGCTTGAAGAGCCCGCCAAGTTAGCAGACTTCGCAGCAGCAGTCTCGGCTGGCGAGATTGGAGAACTGCAGGATGTCCTGCAAGAGATGGATGTGGCTCGAAGGTTGCACAAAGCACTGGTCGTGCTCAAGAAAGAGTTGATGAATGCCCAGCTTCAGTCCAAGATTTCCAAGGATGTGGAAAGCAAGATCCAGAAGCGGCAACGGGAGTACTGGCTCATGGAGCAAATGAAAGGTATCCGCCGAGAACTGGGTATCGAGTCCGATGGCAAAGACAAGCTCGTGGAGAAGTTCCGCGAGAAGGCGCAGAAACTGGCCATGCCTGAAGCCGTCAAGAAAGTGTTTGACGAGGAGCTCAACAAGCTGGCACACCTGGAACCTGCGGCTTCCGAGTTTAATGTGACTCGGAATTACCTCGACTGGATCACCCAGATCCCTTGGGGCCAGCGAAGCGCCGAGAACTTTGGCATTAAGAACGCCATGACGGTGTTGGACGAGGACCACTACGGACTAAAAGACGTCAAGGACAGGATACTCGAGTTTATCGCCGTTGGCAAGCTTCGTGGGACAGTCGAGGGCAAAATCCTATGTTTTGTCGGCCCTCCTGGCGTAGGAAAGACATCAATCGGCAAGTCAATTGCCCGCGCATTGAACAGACAGTACTACCGCTTCAGTGTTGGGGGTCTGACGGACGTTGCCGAGATCAAGGGCCATCGTCGGACGTACGTCGGCGCTCTGCCTGGGAGAATCATTCAAGCACTGAAGAAGTGTCAGACTGAGAACCCACTCATTCTCATCGACGAGGTTGACAAGATCGGCCGCGGTCATCAGGGGGATCCGTCGTCAGCACTCCTCGAACTACTTGATCCGGAGCAGAATTCGAGCTTTTTGGATCATTACATGGACATCCCCGTCGACTTGTCTAAAGTTCTCTTTGTCTGCACAGCAAACATGACCGACACCATTCCCCGTCCTCTCCTTGACAGAATGGAAGTCATCGAGCTGAGCGGTTATGTCGCTGATGAGAAGAAAGCCATCGCCGACCGATACCTTGCACCCCAGGCTAAAGAGCTGTCGGGTCTGAAGGACGTGGATATCAGACTAGAGGACTCTGCCATCGAAGAACTGATCAATAAGTACGCCCGAGAATCCGGTGTCCGTAACCTAAAGAAGCATATCGAGAAGGTCTATCGAAAGTCCGCGCTGAAGATTATCCAAGATCTGGGAGAAGAAGCATTGCCCGAGTCCGAAGCGCTCACAGCAGAAGGGAAAGCCGCGTTGGAAGAAAGCAAAAAAGACAGCACAGACGTCAAGGACACACCGGAGAATATCGAGCAAGAAACCACCGAAAAACCTCGCATCGCCCTCAAAGTGCCGGAGTCTGTCCACGTTACCATCACGAAGGACAATCTGAAGGACTTCGTCGGACCACCGATCTTCACGGCCGACAGACTCTATGAAACCACGCCGCCCGGCGTAGCAATGGGCCTGGCCTGGACAAGCATGGGTGGCGCAGCGCTCTATGTCGAATCGATCCTCGAATCTGCCCTCTCACAGTCCAGTCGCCCCAGCCTCGAACGCACCGGTAACCTGAAAGCCGTCATGAAGGAATCCACTCAAATAGCGTACTCCTTTGCCAAACACGTCCTCGCCAAGAAGTTTCCAGAGAACAAGTTCTTCGACCACGCCAAGATTCATTTACATTGTCCCGAGGGAGCCGTGCAAAAGGACGGCCCCTCCGCGGGCATCACCATGGCCACGTCACTGTTGAGTCTCGCCATGGATAAAGAAGTCGATCCCGCATTGGCGATGACCGGCGAACTGACCGTCACCGGCAAAGTGCTGCGGATTGGCGGATTGAGGGAGAAGACCGTCGCGGCGAGACGGGCGGGTTGTAATAGGATTCTGTTCCCCAAGGATAATTGGGGGGATTGGGTCGAGTTGCCAGAGGTTAGTTATCTCTTTTCCCCACTTGTCTCACGCTCGTGTTTGACGACTGACTTGTGTTGCAGAACATCAAAGAGGGCATAGAAGGCTATCCCGTCGACTGGTACGACGATGTCTTCAAGATTGTCTTTCCTGATCTGAGGGTCGACGAGGTCAACCACCGATGGAAAGATGCGCTGAAGAGGAAAGAGAAGGAGAAGAAGGATAAAGAGGACAAGGACGATGATGACGACAACTAATGTCTTCAGCTGCGACGCCATGTATAGGTCCAGAGGAGGGGTCGGTGTCAACGGGTCAACGGGTCAACGGGTCACACGGTATCATATGCATATGAGAGGCGTCCTTTCAGAGACACCCGGTGGTTCGAAAGAAGTCGTCTTGACGGCATGACCGGGAAGATGAATCATGCCCGGATGGGCTCGCTGTATAAAAACGGGGCCGAAGGTTTGCATGCAGGAGTGGCATTTTACAGTACTATAGAATTGCCCCGGTGGGGAGGGGGCCGGAAAGATCGAGCCGCATTTACGCTGTCGTCGATACAGTAGAATCTCTTCTCCGAAGAAGTAGTGTGGCTTTTTAGTAGTAAGATGTAATAATCCATAGACCAAGGGAAATGGAGGGAGGAGTAGAACGAAGAGATGCTCCAACCGTGCGTGCTTGGCCGAGCAGGGCCAGCGCGCTTGTTCATTTCACCTTTCTCCCTCGGTGTATGCATGCATTGAATAGAAGGATCGTTTGTACCGGGGCAGGTACGGCAGGGCACTCAATAAGGTCCTGAGAACCAGCACCACTGGTGTACGAGTACAGTCCCGACCCGATCTTGTCCTGTCTGTCTGTCGGTGAACATGTCCCAAGGGCCGCATGCCCTAGTGCGCGCACGAGAACGAGGATGGGGATGTGAGACCGAGGACCGAGGACGAGAATCTATCCGGGCGTGCGTCAGGAGTGTCGTAGTTCGTCTATCACCCACGACTGCGGAGGACTCCCTTCCCTTCTATATACACGCCGCTCCTCCAGAATAAGTCGCGACGAGGAGGTGCGGATGGTGGTGGGGATAGGGACGGGGATGGGGATGCGTGATTTCTTAGGAAGGTGGGCCCATTCATACGAGATAAGGACGGCATGACATGGGATGTGAGGTGTGAGTGAGTGAGTGAGTGAGTGAGTGAGTGAGTGAGTGAGTGAGTGAGTGAGTGAGTGCGTGTGAGTGAGTGAGTGAGGGTGTGTGAGTGAGAGAGAAGGTGTCTGACTCGATCGGTGAGTATCGAGATTGGGAAAGTGTCTGAGACTGGTGAAACCATGGTCTCTCTTCTCGGAATGGAACACTATTGTTCGAAAATCTGCGTACAAGCAAGGACAAGTAAGGGAGGTACCTGTATACTTACCTACCTACGTACCCAAGTACGTACACCTCGTGAGTTAGACGACTTCGCGCATCAAGAACCATCAGGCGGAGGTCCCTGAATGACCGTCCGCTCTCCCTCTCCTGAGCTGAACGCGAGCACATGCCATTGAGTGGCGTTCTGGCCGCTTTCTCATTCATGATTCATTCATCCCTCTTTGACCGCCACGATAGTAGTAGAAACAAGTGCGGGCACATGCTAGTCCTGCCAACACCCTACCTACCCACCGACCTACCTAGTGACTTGTCATGTGGCTGCGCTGAGCTCCTCGGGAAAAGAACTGTGCATGTACTGGGTATTATTGTAGTCGAACAGGCCGAGCGGTCGAGCACATGCCTATCCGGGTCAATGCATCAGTCTAGAAGCGAACAGGATGGGCTGAGGACTAGTCACTAGTGGGAGGTCTTGCACATGTGCCTGAACGTCAAAGTCCCAAGTCCAGCTGTCGTTCCTCGTAGCTCGGACAAAGGGCAAGAGACCACAGGGGACGACAACTCACTCGCTTGTTTGTCGGCCCAACACCTTTTCTTTGCGGACGCATGAGGCGAACTCGCGAGCGCAAACTCGTATCAGTATCCGGGGTGCTGGCTGGTTCAGTATTTGGCATGTGAGATCCGCATCAGGCATGCATGTGCGAATTGTGGAAGTCATATCCGCCATCACCATTCCAGCGAAACCTGATGGGTACGTGACTGTACAAAGAACCTAGCACCATCGCGCATGGGTGACTCTTGGATCCTGCTGTTGCTCGCTTGGAAGAATGCGATATGGGATAATGCCGTTGCATCGTGTTTGTCATGGTGTTGGCGCTCCGCTCTGGCTCTGCTTCACCGACTCGACTTTGTCGCATCTGCCGAACGACGGGATTCGTCATGATTGCAAAGTCATGACGCAACGTACCGAAGCCATTGATCCCAACAGTTTTCTCGAGACTCAGACGCCCTCGCGCACCGTAGTTGTAATGATGGGAAGAATTTCTTTTCCCCCTTTTGACCGGGAATTGGCGTTGAAAGGCGCCAACTTCTTGACCGCGTGCTGTCCCTTGCTGCGGGCGTACGGGTCCGAGTACGGGTCAACCCTCCGTGGTGAAGATCTGGGGTAAACCCTGCTCTGTGCTGCTTTTTCCGCAATCCCGGACCCAACTTGAGAAGACATGTCACATTTCCGGTGGTGGCAAAGTGACACCCACGTTGCAGTGAGTGCGGCGGATCCCTAAACGCGTCATATCGTCATTAGTCTCTCCAGATGCGTTGCCTCAGAAGGAGCAGTGACAGTCCTTGCGCAGAGGCGCTGGACGTCAGGTCGAAC
Source organism: Phialophora verrucosa (assembly GCA_002099365.1). Taxonomy (NCBI): domain Eukaryota; kingdom Fungi; phylum Ascomycota; class Eurotiomycetes; order Chaetothyriales; family Herpotrichiellaceae; genus Phialophora; species Phialophora verrucosa. The sequence goes on along the minus strand of MSED01000009.1, from coordinate 1,819,454 downwards.
CTCGGGCGGAAGGGAGATCCTTATCGGCTAATACTGAGTCCCCCGCAAAAACGTCAAGGTGAAGGACTCAAAATATGGGGAAGTGGTGGGCCTCCTTGGCCGTCAAGTCGTCGTGGCTGCAATGCGGAGACGCGACGGCGAAATTCAATTCTGGGCAAGAAAAGCACGAACCTGCAAAGCTTCAGGCGAGTCAGGATTGCCCACTGAACACCCCCCGGTAGCCTTCAAGCTTGGACACCATCTGACGTGTGGGCGTACAATAACATGAAATCCAGAAAAGGCTTCACCAATAAAACTTCTCTGCCTGGCGACCGCTGCCCCATCGGCAACCGACCAAGTGATCTTGGTGTCGCACGCGCTACGATTATTGCGAGACCTTGCTTTGTTGCGCCGAGAGGCGGTGATTGCGGTCGAATGCCTGTCGTTCTCGACGTACGTAATTCGCCTCCGTTATCCCTTCAGGTCTCTTTCTCAAGGGCCGGAGTGGGTTCAGGTGCTCCGAAATCGAGACGAGTCACTGAAACTCCCAGTCGTTCGTTCGTACTGTAGGGCAGGACTGGTCTTCTCGCTTGCATGGTCCTCCCGGAAGACGATAGAAACAACCTTGAATCTCGTATTTCAGGCCTGGGCTTTTGTCACCTATGTCGCACACGGGCGAGCGTGGGCAAGGCTGCGCAGACTTTCCAGCCCCCAACGCCTCAGGGTGCACCTTGGTTAAGGAGTGCAATACGTGTAGAGCCGTGTGCTGACGAGTGATCGGCACGCTGCGTTGGAAGGTAGAGATCAAAGATAATGCGAAAAGACAGGTTGTCTAACGAGTGACTGGTGAGAGGCCCTTGGCATCGGCCACTCAAGGGATTGATGGCAGTCACCCCCAATCTTCGAGCAGGAAAGATACAGCACTTATTGTTCTGCGGCCATGTGCTCTCCTGCGACTGGTGGCGTCCCCAATCAACAAGTAACGGCGAACACTTATCAGCAGACTGTGTCTGAGCATGTGCTACCTCCTGGACAGGTAGGCCAATGGAGGTCGGCACCAGGAGAGTTTGCGATAAGACGCTGAATGTAGAGCGAACGGTTGCCCGACGCTCGTCAGTTGATGATCACGAATGACGGATGGGGTGTCCTGTCAACCATCGGGATTTCGCGTCCCCCACGCAGTGACAAGCACGACCGAGCAATAATAAGGCCGAATGTATTTCAGCTGGCGTAGCTCCGCCGCCCTCTCGATTAGGTTGGCTCTCGGAGCTTGTACATATGAATGCGAAAGCCGCCTCTCCCGGCCCATTCCTGGGCGATCTATGCTTGATAGATTTGTTGTGGGGAAGAAGGGAGGTGTGGATGTTGGGGAGAGAAATCCGCACCGGATGCGAGGTGCGAGTCAAGAATTGCCAAGCGTATCTTTGTGTGCCTCGAAAATCGAGATCATCGCGAATTTCGCGATACCGTCCTCGAGGGGCTTGTCACCAGTGGGGTCCCGGATTCTGGCGACCGCCCTGACTTTCTCCCCCGGACGCCTGACTTTGTTTCTAGTCTCAGGGAGTGAGGTAGCCAGCGGTACTCACGCCGAAGCACTGTACCTCGTACGGCAAATGAACGGATTGCTTGCCGTGTTCCCGGGTCGATGTAGTAATCGTCTAAGAGAGGAAGAAGACACCGGCAAGACAAAGACAAGTCCACCATTCTTGGTAGTATACTAGTATCCAACATCGTTCGGTACAGTACATGGATACGACACTGCAGCCCCCGTTTGGCCGCCGTGCGCACGGAAGCTGACAGCGGTTCATATCGCGATCAAGACAAAAGTGGAATCACCGAGGAAGTCCCCTCGGCTCGGTTATGCTTGAATCAGCACGGCATGAGTAGCTGGGCAGTGATTGAAAGTGCGCTCGCTTCGGGTCCGAGGGCCTCGAGTTATCACATCAACCCAACGTCTTATTTCGCGACCCTCGGATTTCCGTGCGTGCCACCATTGCCCGATATTCATCGGCATTTCGGAACAGAATTGCGGCAAACAAATCCCGCATTGACCGGGGAGCAAGTTGCGCTTCCCAACGTAAAAACAGTCGCTAAATAGAAGGGGATCGGTGGATTGCGTATAGCGACAAAAACCGGGGACTCCGCGATTCCCCCGGTTCTCGCGTCTTGCTGTGGTTGCATGATGGTCCGGGGAAACCAAAAAAACCTGTCGTGTAACAAGGTTGCCAGCAATCTAGACCGGTGACCGCCTCAGTACCTCGTATTGTTCCTTTTGCCCATCCCCGTTTCAAGGTGCTCTGAGGCGAATTCTACCCTGCTCATGAGCTGGAATGGTTATGATGCACCAGCCCTGTATAGTGTGGGGGGCCGGTCACTCGGGAGGTGGTTACACGGGCTGATAAGGTGAGGACGCGAATGGGGCGTCGAGGCGTATCCAAGCAATGAGGTCAATGCAGCGAGGGAAACGGATGTAGCCACAGCGCGCAGTTGTCAGATCCCATCATCAGCGCCCCCCTATTCGCAGGGTTTCGAAATGTTGGGCTTTTTGAAAAGCCGCCTTGGTGTCCGAATTCTGCCCCTTCCAAACCGCTTCCGGGGGAACGCGGTGGCTACTTATCGCAAAGTCCTTCCGCCCCCAATGCGTCAGGCTCCTGCTCCAAGCGAGTCCGGGGGTTTGAACCATGGTTTCTGATTGTTAAATCAACAAGACGCTAGGCTGCACCGTGACTCAGCTGTCCAGACACCGGAGGAGGTGGGGAGCAGACTGTAGGGATCTCGCGTTTCATGGTTGGGAGGAACATGCGATAGATACAAATTGATTAGTGGAATGCATCATCAGATTCGATCATCACCGTAAGGGGAGTGCTTGGCGTGCGATGAAGGAGCGATTCCACGACGTCTCTAACGGCACCCTCAGGCGCTCCAATCTCCATGTCAGATTGAATTGACTGTCTCAAAATTACACATGTAAAAAGGGGATTGGCTGCTTGACTCTAGGGAGAGCGCACTCGCCCGGGTTGATATCAGTAGACCTTACAAAACGGATCACCAATAAACGCCGCTCTATCTGGCGCAACCATACCGCGCATTTCCTGGTTGTCCATTGCCCGTCTATGACCTGCTCCGCGCTGTAGTTTCGTTCACCATCCATCCGAGAAGCCCTAACCTGGGGCGTCAGCTCTGGCCCAACATAATGACTTCCCGCGACGCCAGTGAACAAGAGAGTAAAGATAAACAGAGTAATGTTGCTTATGAATCCAAGCCGTGCCCGAACCGTTGTAGTTGCCGTAAAACACATAAATCACCACGGACCCATCATCTTGACAAGTCGCCGTTGATTGATGCCGCTGAACTTGATTCTCCCGAACTCAGACCACCGGGCAAATGTAGCATCTCAGAGACACCAATTTTGGGAAGCTGTGGGACCGGGAGCTTGCGTTGTGTTCCTGTCACGATATCGGCTATAGAAGGTCCAGTATGTTGTGGCGGCGGGACGTGCGAATACGAGCCATCCGCTTGCGGTTCCATTGGAGCGAGAAGAGGCGTATGCCCTAACGAGAGATGTCGAAGGCCTGGAAGCTGGAGATCGCTGCCATGAGGGCGAAGCCGCGGCGAGTGGCCCGGGGTGGCAAGGGGCGTATGATCAGGCGTCGGCGAAATCGACTCATGAGAGAATGTCGGCGAGGAGGGAGCAGTGGAATGTGGCGAGTTTGGCCTAGATCGCTTCACACGGTGGTCATCGTCATGGGTTTCCTGCGAATGCGATCTTGACATCGAATGGGAGATGGCGTACGCCGATAGGGAAGGCAGACGTCCAGTGGTGTGGTGGCTTCGATGACTGAAGAGATGGTGTTGATGCTGGTATGGGACTCTGGTGACGTGTTCGTCTCGCTCAACTTGAGAAGCGGCAGTGGCAAGGAGATTGATATCCATTGCATTGCGGTCATCACTTCGTCCAAATGGACCGAGATGAGTAGGAATATGAGGGCCGTGACTTGACGCTTGGACAGCGAATGAATGTGGTGGTGAGACATTTGGCGAGCCGACGGCTGAAGTAGGTGCTGACCGTGGCATGTTGTTCTTGTTCGGCGGCGGCATCATCTGGGCTTGTACGGCGAAGTTCTGGTTCGAGCCATCTTGAAGTCCAGCCAGGGCGGCGGCGGCAGCGACTTGATGTGTTTTTTGGTTCCTGCGTGAGTTGGGGTTGTTGTGTATCCGTGAATGGCGAGTCAACTCGTCGGATCTGCTGAAGCGCTTGCTGCAACCAGGGAACTGACACGCGTGGGGCTTCTCTCCTGTGTGCGTACGGATGTGTCGGGTTTGATGCTCCAGACGATGGAAGGCTCGGTCGCAGAGAGGACACTTGTACGGTCGAGGAAGGTCTTGTCTATCTTCTGGGTTGGCAGCCTGCGAGGCCATGGCCGTTGGCATCAGGCTGACGGCGGCAGCCATGTTACCGTCGGTTTGCGTAGTCGTCGGGATGGGTATGTTCTGGGTATGTGGCGCGACAGCGTCAGGCGAAGGTAAGGAAGACGTCGAGGGGTCTGAGGAGAGAGGAGGCGAAGGGTTGAGAAGGGCAGTAAAGTCTACTGCAGATGAAGAGCGTTGCATTCGAGCGAAGGGGATACTTTGTTCCCCAAAGGTGATCGCTTATCGTGGGGTGAATCACCCACTTGGTGTCCGGGCCTTGAGTTGACGGATGGCGGCGTGACGCATGCACAAGGCCGGCCGCAGACCTGGGGTCGGAAAGGCGCAGATTGGTGTTGGAAGTGGATTGGTGATAACAGGCTGTAGTGTGGGAGGTCTCCTTTCGAGGTGTGGTGGGTGGTGAGGTAAGGGAAATGGTGCGGTCAGAGTAATTTGGCGGTTTGGGGGGAAAGAGGAGAAGAAACGAGGAGGGAATTCCGGGGTGGACGGAGTTTTGTCAGATATGCAGGAGCAGATTGGGATCAGAGATGAGCCGGAGTCGTGTTGGAGAAGGTGTCGCCGGTTACAGGTATGTGAGGTGATGAGATGAGAGTTGAGAAATTGAGGATGAGGAAATTACCCGGCACTGCGGACGTGGAAAAACTGGAGACCGGGGCAAAGCAGGGGTTTCGGATGGGGGTAAAGGCGTGTTTGTCGTTTTTTTCTGACAGAAGGATGCAGAAGCCTGAAGAGGCCGACTCCTGGCCTCGTCCCTTCGGCAGGAATGTGGACAGCGCCGCCCTTGCCAGCTTGCACCTGTGGCACCGAGTGTTGGCCTGTGTGCGAACTTTGACATGTAACCGTGGCCTGTGGGTGACCCTCTGCAACTGTGGGACAGATGATGGGGTTGTCCACCAAGGGCAAGACACTTTTTCGGCCCTCCAGGCACCCAGAAAGAATGAAAAGACCGGTGGAACCCTCCGTTAGCGCCGATTCCTTATCAGGCCACGTTGAGCCTGGAGAGCAATAATGACGGAACCTGCAAAGGTATCTGGTACTCCGTTTCGAGGTATCGACGCCAGGCGGTGATGCCGAAACCAGGAGAAGACCGCCGAGGCCCGTTGATAGGAGGGAAAAGATGCCGCCGAGGGTTACGCCTCCCCGCCGAGTGATGTGTCGTTCCCGGCCTTGTCTGATGTTTTGGTTTTGACAGTGACTTGGGCCTGTGGTAGACGTCAATGTAGATTCCTTAACCTGTCTCTTCTTTGCTGCCCCTGTTTCTCTTCGAAGTGGTACAAGAGCGAGGGTGATGGTCCGGGGGGTGACGGCCCATCCGAAGCTGGAGTGCGAGCAGCAAATGACCGTGTCAGCCGTGTTTAGGCGCCTGGAATGAACTCTCGGAAAATGACAATGCGGCCCTGGGGCTTCTGACTCCTGCCCAGCGATCACACGGGAAGGGCCCGGCCAAACTTTCAAACCCGTAACTTTCGGAATTCGGGCTGGTGATCGTGTTCGCCCCGGGGTGATCGATTAGTCCGCTCTATCGAAAGTCGACTCGAACTTTGTACATGTGCTTGCCCTGAAGCAGTGGGAGGGATATTACGTAGGTACGAGTAGAACTGTCGCTCAGAGTGAGTTTTAGGTGGTACTTGCGGCCCTTTTCCTAACGGATCAACTACGGCACCGCGAGGGAGAGTACGAGTATGTTACACGGCCACATGCTGCCATCCTCCAGTATGGGGAGGGAAATTGATGGGGAAACCCAAAAAATTACGCCAGACTAGGAGGGGAGACGGGTGTATCTTCGGCATGGGATTGGCAGTAGAGGGACAAAGTCGCATCCGAGGTCTACTCTGTCTGACAAAACATTTGGCGGTACGCGGGTTATCGCACGATAATAACTCGGAGCTCTTCGGAGTACCCAGTATTGGGTATTGCGATGTGCCGCCCGGCGGCGACACACCCGCCCACGCCGCCTATGCCTTGACACCTTTCCAATACTACTCGTAAATTGAAGCACTGTCTCAAAAAAAGCGCACATGATCTTGCCCTTCCACCAGTCTCGCTTGAACACGACATTACCGCTTCTCTTTCTTGCCACGGCGGCACCCCTACTCGTATATCGTAGTTATCGATGATGCTGCGACTTGGTGAAGGAACGACGAGACTGCTCACGGAAAGATTTGCTTGCATGGCGCCATCAGCTTGAGGGGCCTTCCCGGGGTTCTCTGCTAGCCCGTTACTGGCTAATCCACAGAACGCGTAAGAACGCCCCAGAAGGAGTTTCCGCCTAGAAGGACGCCACGAATCAAGCAAATTCGTCCTGGGGCCGGTGGCTTGACTGGATGGTTCGCCCGCCTCGCATGAGATTCAACATCCCGTCCTTTTGAGGGGGTTTCTATGGTCGTTTGGCGTGATACTCGATAAAATTAAATATTTTGCTCTCTCCGGACCTAAGGGATGTCTCGATGCGTATGAGGGCCACTTTGTGGACACTCGAGCGTCTCGGGCTGATGCGTCGGAGGTTTGCTGCAAGGGGATTACTCCTACGTTTCCCCCCCGGGCCCCAGGGCTGAGAGGCTGAGGGGCCAGATTGCCAAGTTTAGTGGAGGTTCAGCCTGACAAGGGACTGTGGCTTTACGGGAGACTGTGGAACTGAATCTCGGGAATCATCACCCCGAAACATCAAGGCACCACTGCATTGGCACATGTAAACAGAGTATGCGGCAAAGGGCAATACTGGGGTACAATCATCTACTCGTAACTCGTACGTATCTGGTATTCCGCTTCTTCAAGCTGCGCTCATTGCGCATATTGCTGATCATGAATGACTTCATGATTCTCCACTGGGGAGAAATTCAAGCAAAACAAGCAGCCGGAGGGGTTTCCTGAGTGATTTTCATCTTCTGCTGATTAAAAAGTGTCACACAGTATCGCCTTGCGCAGTCCCTCCTATATTTGGCCGCTTTGCCCGGAACTTGTGGAGAGAACGATGTTTGAATTCCGAGGTTTGAAAAGCAGCCTTTCGGCGGAGTGAATTGTCGAAACCTTAAGCAGTGAGTCTAGATCTTGCATCTTGTCAACTGCTGGATGACCGAGGCAACGTTCCATGAGACATCCAGTTAAAGGGCCACCGTCCGAGTATTCCGAGGGACGTACCGCTTACTTGTACGAGTCGTAGTGCTGGGAGATACAATCGATCCTCGTGCTTTGCTGATTTGATGAGAGCCCGTCAGCCACAATCACAGACGGGAATGTCACCATGTCCAGTCTAGGCACCGCCTTTCTCCCACTTCTCCACATTGTTGATTGTACTACTCCATACCGGTATGCCACGAAGGAACTTAAATCGCATTAGTAGTTGGCCTGGATTTTTCCCTTTTTTACCTTTGTGAAGGTCGAACGAGCTCTACTCTCGTTCTACCTGGTGATATCGAGTGTGTTATAGAATTTGCGAGGATTAGAATATTATCCGTCCGTCCAACCACCTTGGCACCACAGCGATCGGAGGTGTCAGATAGGGGAATCACGTCCCCCAGACTAGGTACGGTGTTCGCGATAGACGAAGGCTATCTTGGTCGTGCTCGGCGTTTTGCCGTTGTTATCTGGAGGCTGTGCCGTCAATCATTAGAAGACTGAATGATTCCGGCTCCATCAGACCCACGACTACGATTGCCTTGTGTCTTTGCCCGTCGGTCGATATCAGTGCAGTGACGACAGAACGAAGCAAAACCCATGTCGCTGCGAGTACCGAGTACTAGACTGCGTCATCCGCCCGTTTGATCTCGATGCGTCTTGACGGCTATCTACTCAGCATAGCCTATGGCTGGATAGTCGTTCTGCGAGAGGCAGCGTTTCCGACAGGACAGTGACTGGACTACGCAGCGTTGTATTCGTATCTCGGGAGCTGTTTCAACCCCGACTTCAGCCTGAGTGTTACAACGCTCCGATGGTTATTCGTGGACCGGAAGCTTTGTCTTGTTCCCATACACTGCTTGCCCCCGTCTTATGTACGATCCGGTTCATTTCGCATTTGGATTCATATAAAGGGGATAGCACGCTTGATTGACTAGACCACCATGACAGTGAACTTGGCACGTTCACTTCTCTACTCGAGCTATCTGCACCTTCGAGGCACCCTAGTGTCCAACGAGTGGTCATATCCACGCATGAAGCCGGACCGGTGACCGTATGTCGTTTTCGGACCGTACCGTTCTGCCTGGAGCAGCATGCATCGAGACATGTCGTTGAAACTCCGCACTTTTCGTCAATATCAAGACTTAGTCGAGGCGTGCTACGGCCCAAAGCATTGTGAAGAAAATACCCTTGGTTCCGAAGTGGACTTGCTATGCGATCCATAGTAAGCAGCACATGCCAGGGCGAAGCATCTGCGCAGGAAGATCCAGGTGCAGAGAGCACCACGAATTTGCGCTCATCGGCCCTGATAGCGAGGAAACGTGTTCCGGTCGGTTGTCCGATATCGCCCCTCATGGCACGCCAACTCCAGCTCGGAAATCGTTCACCAGACTTTCGTTATCAATTCGCCGACTTCCATTCAAACGACATGAAAGCCGGTAGGTTTCGTCAGACCGCACCATATTACTCAGGGCTCCTATCGCGGCAGCCAGAGCCTTGGAAGCATCGTCAGCGAAAGATGATTAAGATTCGGACCCAACAAAAAAAAAATCCCTCGGGTACAGCAAACGTGCGTACCCAAAACTGGTTGTTCCCCCACATGTCACTGTTACCGCTACGCTGGCCACAGCCCCGTCCCCATCTGCAAGGCCCTGGGAATTGACTACGACCAAATCAGGCTCTATCGCCATGTGAAAGCATGTGCGTGTCGCGGAGTTAAGTTGATATCGAACAAGGCGAAGAAAATTTGAGCTGAAGAAAGTCTCTTCACATGTTGCGGCGTTTCTTCGGAGGACGCAGTGTATGGAGATCTGACTGTAAGCAGACCTGAGACTTACTGTCAAGTGGGCTCGAGTGTTTGCTTGACCATTTGACGTCAGAGATACTCTAGCACACATGGTCCGTCAAATGCAAACTCTCGCCGCAGGCACTCCAAGTGACGAAAGATACGAGTACAAACAGTCCTCAACAGGAAAATCTGTGCTCTGGAAAATTGCAGGCAGGAATTTCACAGCTGCGGGACCGAAATCACGGCAGATGTCCTCTAAATTTCCTGGCCCAACACTCCGAATTCGGAATTGCTGATAGATGTGGCCTTCAGCACCTGCTAGACCTGAGGTATTTTTCCTCCAACCAGGATGGATATCAGTCCAATGTTTGAGGTACTAGGAAATAACAGCTTGTGAGTACCGAGTGCGGATGGCAGTATACTTCGCAGAGGGACTGTTCATGTTGGTCTGGCCTGAAAAACCTTTCTCGGTCGGTGGGCGGCGTTTCCATTCATGCAAACGCTTGTACACCGCTCCTGCAACCTCTCTGCGCAGTGATTCGAGATGCTGCGATGTGCATCAACATGCGGTGATAAGCCAAATTTCCAATCGGATGCAAAGCTAGAGAGACTGTCGCGGCCCGGGCTCGAAATATCCAACACAGCAGATTGGGAAGGGTGAGAATTCTCCAGACCGAACTCTCAGTGCTTCCTGGCACGGGATGGTGTTTCGAATAGAAGCACTTTGACTAGAACACCTAACTCAGGCACTGAATGGGAAGTGAAAAGTGTCCTACAGTTGACTTTCATCGTCATATATGAACCTACAGCCTGTGTCGGCAAGGTCTACACAAGGGGGATGAGAGATTTCCGAGCGATCAGTGTTGATATGTCCGACATGCTTCCTACCAGACTATGCCCTGGCGTTACAAAATTGCACTCATCCACCAGTCCTCCAAGATTATTACCTCTTTCTCGCTACTCTGGTACCTTGCCATGTGTATCTCTCGTGTTTCGATGGATCTGACTGCTGGAGAAACTCGTGGGGACAAGGGACGTCTTCGGTGAGTCCGTACGTGTTCTGCCCATACGAGAGGAGTATACATCCAAGATATGTAGCAGGTACAATGAGGACACAGAATTTGCCACCACCATCTGCAAGATGCGATCTCCCTTCGATATGCAGGAACAGGCCTTGCACACAAAGCAGAAACTTTTTCCACTGCAAGGCTTTGTGGTTTTGCACCTCGGCGACGATTCAGGCCGGCTTGGCCATTTCGGGTTTAGGGCCGCACTTTGGGGGCGATGACGTAGCGTCGATTTTTCTGGTCGCGCGTCCCTGAACGGACGGAGAAGGCTGGCCAAACTGCGCACCATCAACGACGACCACACGAGCGTGATCGTTCGTGTAATCTCAGTGCCAATCCCGAGTTCTACTTGTACGCACTCTCCTTGAATCCCCGCAGGCCTTCGATTCGACATTGCGTCCATTGCATGCTGCCCCTTGGAAGATCCTGCACGAATCACGATGCCACCGGCCCGACCACGCAACGTCGACGACTCCAGATCTGAAACTTCAAGCACCATCACAAATCTGAAAGAGAAGTCTGCACTGGGCCAAACCAGTGGATCGGGCGTGTCGAAGGGAAAAAGGGCGGCTCCCGGACACAACGGTGCCAGCGGAGGATCCAAAGCTGCCGTGACAGGGAATGCCTCTACTGCTCCTCCTTCAGCCGCACCACAACCAGCAGCAGTGGAGGACGATAAAGATCCAAGTCTACCTCGGGTATGTCTAGAAATGCCCTCGGATATGCTGGAAATAGGGGCGAGTTGAGGCTAATCTGAGCAATACCATCGGCAAAAGACTGAATGGGATACAATGCCCGTCCGCGTCCTGCGCACATACCGCATAGCCCACCGCCTCCCCGTCCCCGCAGCGTTCCACCAACCTCACGCCGACTTGGCTTACAAGTCATCCGACATTGGCAAACGCGCACCTTCGGCGGTTTATTACAGGCGGAAGCTGCACGAACAGCACCTTCAACGGCGGCGGGCTCGCCAGGGACAGCAGACGAACGAAACAGGCAAGACGAACGGGAGCAAGGTCAAACAGAAGGAGAAGGGCAAGTCAAAAGACACATCAATGAGAGAGGGGCCTTCGAGTACGTCGTTATCAATAGCCCAATCTATCGAACCGCCTGACCCCGGTCAACCCCCCTCGGAGCGGGACGCTTCGTCGATATCCTCAACCCCTTCCACCTACCTGGGCCCTCATCAACCAGCTTCGCATCTGGCGTCGGCTGTTCGCAAACACTTCAATGCCCAACAGCTAGTGGGAGGGGAAGCAGATACCATCGCGAGATTTATCTACGTGGTGCAACAGAATGAGAGTTCCCGGCAAGTGAGGACGGAGGGTTCCGAGGGTGATGGCGCAGGAAACTGGATGGGAAGCAACGGGAGAGAGCAAAGAAGGGTTGATGGCCCTGGAGGGGAGGTCGGATTCAGGCTGAGATTTAGGCCATAATGTTAAGAGCTTTGTGACTATCTGATGATGATTGGACACGGACTATGCATCTTGGACGGATGGCAGGATATGGGCTAAAATCACGGATGGGAGTTATTGTATATTATTATGATTCCGTGGTGGGACGACTCTTGCCGGACGAGGCGCAACGGTGTCAGGCAAACCTGGTGCGCTTGCCCAAGTATATTGTCTTAGCGAAAAGTACAAATCGGTTGACCGAGCAAATGCAAGCTGGACCCGCGAAGCCGGTGCCAGTCCTCAGAGATTGGCAAAGTCATTCGCCCACTATGATTGGGATGAGGTTCGCTCGGAGCAGGACTACTCGGGTTTCTTTTCGCTTCTCCCAGGTCCGCGCACAACATGCGCTGTACGGGGGTTGAAGAGCACCGATGAGCATGCCAGTGCTCGGCCGCCAAGGTCTAACTCCTGCGTTTATGACCTGTTGGCCAGCACAAAAGCAAGAAATCCGGGTTGGCTGAGGACATACAGAGGACCAAAGTTCGCCTCGAGCTCTGAACACGGAACCAGCCATTCGTGTGAAGTGCAGAGAGATGCTACCTAACATCAGTAGTACCCTCGAACCAAGCATCATGAGGAAAGCGAAGGCTTCAGATAACACCGTCGGCGGAGAATTTCGCAGCCACGAAAACGCTGACGGCTGCTCGCATGAGCACTGGATCCTCTCGCCGCCTTGAGCTGGTTTTGGCCATTTCTGCACCTGGTTCCTGTGGATAGTGAATTGACGCTGCCGCCCCATGAAGGGCCTGTAGAACGCGCCGCGGCGGAAGTGGTGCTTCAAAATCAACAGGAAAATACCACCGTAAAGCGAAACAATTTCGATCTCACCCCTGTGAAGTGTATATGTCAAAGCTCGAAGCTCTGTGCTCATGGCGCGCCGACCTCTTATGTCCTGTCAGATGTAACGCAGGCGATCTGGACAGAGTAGCGGTGAACGCCATTCGGGAAGCGGTTGCAGCGAGCGAGTCCTGGAACCATTGCTGGAAATGGTCTTCCTGGGCTGCCTGCAGGATGTCGCAGTGCTTGTTGATCACGGGTTATCCTGATCTGACGGATTCCTTTGTCCCAGATTCATTGTCGCTGCTCGAAAAGGGTAGACTTCGTGCTTCAGGATCTGAGGGCCTGACACATGAGCAAATAGGCCTCTAATGTCGAGCCATGACGCTGTTGCATGATCTTTCCAGCTTGCCCTAGCGTGGTAAAGGGGTAGAATGAGCGGCATGGCGACAACAAACCAGGGCTCGAGGCAGTATCATCTGCTGACCGATAATGAAGAGGTCAGGTGGAGTAGACGAACAGTTGTCGGCTGTCGCAGTGCCGGTATAACCTAGCAGGTGATTCAGACAATACCCATTCCACCTCATTCGAGAGCGGAGACGGGAATGGTGTGACGCTGAAGGGAAGCATGTCAGATTTGCCGACAACAACCCCGGCGATGCGGGTTCGACCGGGTCATTGGTGCTCTAGTTAGTTTTCCTCACGAACGTGTTGCTGGGGGAGAGGTAAGGGGCAATAGGCGGTGAATGACAAGGCTGCAAAATACAAACCTTCCACCAACGCCGCGTCCGTGGGAGTCTGGTGACCTCAACCTCAGACATATAGTAATTTCTTCTGGTATTCGGAACGTAAGAGATCACGCTGAAGATCGGAGTCTACGTAGGAGTCTGACTTTGAAACCCTATGCGCAGGGGATGCATCGACGATGACTTGCCACGTCAACGCTGGGTCCTGCGGAGAGGAGGACAAGATGTGAGCTTGGACAGAACTATGAGATCATGGGCTCCGATATCACCTCCGATGGACGCTGCTGATGTAGGCCGGGAGATGGAATTGTGTTGGAAGCAGTCAGGTCAGAGCGCGATATAGGAACAACAGCGCCAATGGAGATTGAGCTTGTTTGGAATATTCGCTGCCCAACCTCGAGGCAACGAATGGACGTGGATGAGCTTGCAGGAAAATAGATGAGTGGTCCGAAATGCACGCGCTGGATGCCTTCGGGGGAGTGCAGTAGTGGCAGGATTCGAACCGTCAGAGAAGACTGGCAGACGCGTCTTTGGGCCCTAGTGACGTCGGGAGGTGGACAGGTTCGTGGAGAGCTGCACGTATCGTTTGTCGCCTTCTCTGCCTGTGCGCAGGCGTATCAAGTGGCTGATTCAGACATCTTTTGTTACGAGAAACAAACGCTACATACAGTGTCTGATGATATTCGAGTCGGGAGGGTCGCGTGCTGAGGCTGGAAATCGATGAAGATATGAAAGAGAGCAGCGAATGCTTCATCTATTATCGTAGCTGAGGGATGGTGCCAGCTGAAGCCAGCTGGAGCGGAAAGGGATCAATAGTAGCCCCGGGCATGGCTGGTTGTCGTCCGTCGGTGCCCATGTGGCCGTCGACTGTGCTCAAGTTAGTGTCCGCCTTGCAGCGCATGCCCGCATGCCGCGGTGCAGCTCGCCTGTTGGACCTCTGGCCCGAAAAGAAATTTGCTGCGATCGAAGGAGTCGGCGCACAGATGAGTTGGCTGCACGCCCAAGTTGATGGTCCGAATCGGATCAAGTCGCGGCCTAATGTGTCGCAAGCGATGCCAGGTTGAAAGGGATGCCCAAGCGTGAGATGATGCCGTTCTAGTTGACTTTTGGGCCTTCGGGGCGAACGGGGCAAGCGGGATATAGGGAAGCAGCCGCCTATTAGCAGTCGCCCTTCCAGCCTTATTGGCTGCTTCGCGATCGCAAAACATCCACGTTGGCGGTTGAGTTTGGCACTGTCGTGGGCGGACCCCAGTCAACCAGCCCCGCGGAGCAAGCCCTGGCCACGATGTTGGCCGTGGTTGGAAGCTGCTGCTCTGCGGCACATGGAATCTGAAGAGAGAGAGAGAGACGTGAAGAAATACCCTGTATTCGCCTTTCAGTGCTTGCAATATACCTTGGAGCTAAAGCTTCATATTGCGCCCGACAAGAGCGAGAAAATCTGCCAACTGCCAACGGGCCTGACTATTCTGCATCCTCCGTCCTGCCTCCCGTCTCCTGCCTCGTGCATCCTCTACCAGTTTCAGATCTCTCTGCCTGAAGGGCCTTGTTGGAGCGGTGAAGTAGCTTGAGCCAGTCTTTCGAAACCACCATATATCCATCACATCCACTTCATTGCCCTTGCCTGGTCCTCATTTACCGTGCCGGCTTCACAGACAAGGACGTGGGTCAGACGGCCACTGATCCGACCAGCGCTTGCATTGAATACACACCCACCGCGCGAACCAGCTCCTCCCCTTGAAGACCCGAGCGAGACCATTGACCCGGGTCGAGTATTCGCTGCGAACACAACAAAACCCGGCCCTCGTCCTGCATTTGTCCTTCCTGTCACTCAGCAGTGCGGCCTGCGCAGGTGGAAGACCCGTACAGCTCCTTTCAAGACATTCTCCTCGTTGCAGCAGTGTGTGCGATATTTTCCAAGACCTTGTGTGATAGTGTGTGGCACCGGGGCTTGTCTTGTACTCACCGCCTCCAAGTTCTTCCAGCTCCGACTCTCCGACGTCTCCTCGCTACCACTCGGTCCATGGCCAGTCACCAATAATATCTCTGGGGCTTCCGAATCCCACCAAAACCTTCTCCGTCCTTCTGTATCACAGTCACACAATACACCCCCAATGTCCTGTTGCCATCGTCGCAATCCGCTGGCTGTTGTGTAGCCCGACTCAAGCGGAGGTTGCTGACTCGACCGCGGCGGAGGACGGAGGCCTGCCCCTCACTCGTATCAGACCCAAGGCGACCTCCGCAATAATGGGCATCCGACCTCTGCATGCCGAACCCAATGCATTGAGACAGGTCGATTCCGAGCCGCATCAGCATCATTCCAGACACTCGCTTAGATTCGGAATGTGGCAGAAACTCCAGCATTTCTTCGCCAAAGATGATGCGACCCAGAGTCCCGTCGAGTGCTCCGATGATGAGCAGTGGCCCCGGGACTGGCCTGACAGTCGAGATCCCAATAAAAGCGAATCCGCAACGAGGCCGCTTGCTGTTGGCCTCCCTCGGCAAGCGACATTCCGTCGTCAGAACTCTGAGCGACGAGACCGATTGCTTCCTATCCAGCCGGGGCATGCTGAGAGAAGAGCCGTCTCCTCGACCAGGCATGCTTCGATAAGCTTACCGAGACGGCGAGCCACCTCGTCGCCACCCAACTGGGACCCTGCTCGAACATCTGCACCCGCTGTGGCTGTTACCGCCAGGGCGGATGTCGGTGGTGGTGACGCCCACGTCGACCTTCCGCCAACTCTCGACCCGACACAGCCCGACACGACTGAGGATCTTTGGCCACAGGACGACTATCGACCTCCGCGCCCGCCTTCCAGGACATCCTCTGATGACTCGCACTATGCACAGATGCCTCTAGCCGATGACAAGGCCGAGCTACGGGACGAGCTCGATCGTCGATGGATCCTGAACCTGAGTATGCATTTTAGAGACAAGTCCGATCGCGAGAAGTTCTTCGTCACTTATGCACAGACTCCCAGCTTTTGGCGTCGAGTGACCATTTCATGTGACTACCGCAATGCCGAACCTGGTTCCTTGGAGATGGACTTGAAAGAACTACAGTTTCAACGGGATAAGAGCATGCAAATTTACGAGTCAATCCGTGATTCTCTGCCTGAAATCCAATTCTACGACACCGTCACCAACCTCAAGCTGGAAACAACCGATGGTCGATTACATGTTCATGTGACGGAAGATGTCAACGAGATCATACCCTATCCACCCAAAACTACCGTCTCGCATATCTTCAACGACGAGGCATTCAAACCAATGAAGGTTCGGGAAGACGAGCTCGTCTTCGACTCCCACCTTTCCGGATTCGTCTACAAGGTGCAATACAGGGGCAGAACCTATATCAAGAAAGAGATCCCGGGCCCGGACACTGTTGATGAGTTCCTGTATGAGATCAATGCCCTCCATGCACTTCACGACTCGGATCATGTTATCAAACTTGAGGCCGTTGTGTTTGATGACACGGAATCGGTGGTCAAAGGCTTGCTCATCAGCTATGCAGACAAGGGTGCGATCGTCGATCTATTATACGATCACAGAGGGGCCATTGCGTGGGAAGATCGGTGCAGATGGGCGGAGCAGGCCGTCCGAGGGTTGAGTGAAGTGCACGAAGAGGGCTATGTTCAGGGCGACTTTACTTTATCCAACATCGTGGTGGACGCAGACGACAACGCCAAGATCATCGACATCAACCGGCGCGGGTGTCCCGTTGGCTGGGAGCCTCCAGAGATTGCAACCAAAATTGCGAGCAATCAGCGGATCTCCATGTACATCGGCGAGAAATCGGACATCTATCAACTGGGCATGACGCTGTGGGCTTTGGCGATGGACGATGATGAGCCTGAGCGGCACGTACCGCCCCTAAGCGTCGATGAATTTCCTTCGGAGGTGCCCGAATGGTACCAAGACATTGTCAGGATTTGCTTGTCTCCCCGCCCACGCGACCGATTGTCCGCCAAGGAACTGGTAGACCTCTTCCCAGAAGCAGTCTCCACGTCATGCGACGATATCCGGCCGCAACAACGACCAGCTTTGAAGTTGCGCACGATGAAGAAGTACATTGACCCTGCCGACGCCGTCGAACGGGACGACATCTTGCGTCTGAGCACCAAATTACAGGAAACCGAGGCGATTCCATATTCGCCAGAGAGCTCCAGGGATGACTACACGTTTACATATCCAAAGTCCTCCAACTATGAGTTCGAAAGCGACCTTTCAGGATATGATCGACCTAGAGGTAGGAGACCACCCATCAACTATGCACATCTCGGCAGCAATGAGAGGCATCACTGGGAATCCGAAGACGAGAGACCGACACCAACAGAAGACCTTGAACCCAACATTGTGGCCATTTCGCCGGGGGTAGACCGGGAGTTCAATGAGCTCGAGATGGACGGTCATCGGTACTTGATATCGCGGCAAACTTTCAATGATGAGGAACGGGAAATATTGGAACGTCACGCCGAGGCCGGAAGCTGCCTTCTGAGTCAAGGTGCGACCGATGAAGATGGCATGGCTGAGGCTGAGGCAGAGGCTGTGGCAGACGAGGCTCTGACAAAATTTTCACCACCCATACCAGCCAGGCGTCCCTCTCTTCTGGCCGCCATGTCGGCCACATCTGACAGCACCCCTCGAAACAGTCAGGACTTGCTCACAGTCCTCGCCAAGCCTCGGTCTGTGGACCTGCACTCGGAGCCGGAAGAGCTCAGTGACATCAAGGAATTGTGTCATCCTATCGACCCCAACAACGATCGAATTACTCCTCAAACTGGTGGGATTCCAGCTGCTGATGGCGACACAGATCTGCCAACGCCCATAAGTGGGGTTGACGCACTTGAGAACAAGGCAAGCCCACTTCTAGACGCAGAAGCGACCAAACCCCCGAGTCTTCCGTTTGCGGATAGTGGGTACGACGAGCCGCTTAGGTACCTCGTAGGCGACAGAGACGTCGAGTCGGTAGCACCAATCTTGGAGGAAGACGAGCCGGGACGGACGGAGGACACGGTGGCGCCTTCTGTTCAGCAACACGGACAGAGGACAGACGGGTCGCCTCATTCTGCAGACCAACAAGAAATATGCGATGGTATACCGCTCGGCCTGGGGCCTGAATCTCCTGCGCTTGCGCAGGAGCCGATTTTGGCCGAAGGAAAGTCCGGTCACAGCGACTTGGCTCCAGTGGACCCTGTATTCCCTGGTCCGTCAACTGATATGGCGGAAAATCATGCAGACCTTGCACTATGGTCAGAGAACGAGCACATCATTCACGCGAAACCACAGGATCCATCACCAGAAAACGAAGTGACATAGTGGCACGAGAAGTGATCCAATGACACACTCGCTGCGGTTTGGGCGTTGGCACGAGCTACCATATCAGAGAAGAGCTTTTACAGAGCGGATGCGGGTCATGCGCCGATGGTTTCAACTCCACGCCTCGTGGTCGCGAGCAGCTTCCGAGGACAGAGCAAGTCCCAGAGAGTATACCGACTTCTGGTTCGCCCAGCCCTGGTCCACATACACCCGTACCACCCACCCTACCCCTGGTTCCTAATAAGAGCGCCAGACAACCAGCCGTCTTCATCAGTCGGGAGTTCGGCAGATGTCCGTTACGACGGAAATGCAGTTCTCCCTTTACGAGTCATTGGGGAAAGCCCGCATGGGACCACCCGACTCACGAATGGTCAACGCGAACAAGGCGATAACGTATTACAGCCCACGTAAAGTCCAGTGGTTGGCTATCCGATTTGATTGTATTTCTGAGAATTTTAAGCGCAATGCCTGCACAATGTTTTGGACATCATGAGAGCGAATTTCCAGTTAAAACACTGATATTTGTCAAGCGAACCGGGGACAATTCGGATCAGCATGCCGTAGGCATTTCGGTGTTATTCATTGTGCATGGGTGGTGTTTCGATGGTAATTCCAATATGAACCCCCAAGGTTGCAAAACCAATTATCCCCCAGAAGTGGTCAAATGCTCGGCCAGGAGAGGCGAACTCAAGCACCGCGGTCAGTCAGGGCAGGGAACTGTTTCTCTTCCGTCGTTACGCGCATTGTCGGCCGACGTTTTCGACAGGATGCAAGTCTACGATTATTCCACCAACGTGAGGTCAGACAGAACTCTCGACATATAGGTTACGATAGCCATGAGCAATGCATTAATGATTATCACGCCCACTGAAGGCACATGCTTCTCTCCCTGCCGCCTCGGGCACCATTTCTAGCTGTGCGGAGCCCCTCGTGAGCAAGTGAACGAGCTGAAAGTATCGACGCCACCGCTGTCTATATCTCTGATGAGATCTAAATTCCTCCCGATGAAGACAATCTTGCCTTCTGTCAACGTATTCTCCGCATCCTCGGTTGGCGGTATTTCAATCAGATCGAAGATCTCTCGCACACCCTGAACAACCCGACTGGTTCCGTCGGTACATCTGATCAGGCCTTTGGTCCTGTGAACTTCATACTTCCTACCTCTGCCTTCCTGTCGGTCTTCGGCGTCCCAAAGGAGGGTCTCTAGCCAGCCAACGAGAAGGGGCAGTTTCTGTGGATCGAGTGGCGGCAATGGAATGGTGAACGTGGAAAGCGTCGGGTCTAAATGAGAGTGGCCCTTGGACGCAAAGTCAGGCATGGCGGTTACGCTTGGAGTCGCGGGAAAGGTTGAATAAGCGTTGAGCTCCAGGATTGTGCCGCTCAGATTGTCGACATGGGAATGTTTCGTCGGTATGATGCGGGCCAGGCTATTGATAGAAGATATCCGTGTCTGGACCGCGGAAAGCTCTGTGTCGGAGACAAGGTCCGTCTTGTTGAGGATCATCACGTCCGCGTGGGAGATTTGGAGGTGGGCCGTGGTGAGTAACGGTGTCGCATGGTCGTGATGTTGGGCGTCCTGCTCGCCCTCTGGTATCTCCTCAGGCGCAGGCTCATCCAAGCTCCTCAGGATATTCTTTGCATCCACCACCGTGACAATGCCGTCAAGGTAGATACTACTCCCCAGTCCTTCATCCAGCCAGAACATGGGCGCAATGTTCCCCGGGTCAGCCACACCGGTAGTCTCAAGCAGAATATAATCGAAGTTCTTCTGCCGATCAACAAGCGACTCCAGCGCCGCAACACCCGAGTCCTTGACACTGCAACAAATACAACCGTTTGCAAGCGGTATCCATTCCGTTGAAGACTGATCTCCTTGGTTGACGGTCAAGGACTTTTCAATGTCCGCCGTATTGCCGAATTCGTTGAGAATCACAGCAATCTTCTTTCCGTGCTCCGCGGTCAAAATGTAATTCAGCAAAGTTGTCTTTCCAGCCCCAAGATAGCCAGTCACGATCGTGATCGGTACCTTCTTAGAAGTCGAGGCGCCAGCGCCGTTTGTGTTGACGTCGTTATTCTCGGCTTCGACGAGGTCCGGGACCTCATCATCATCGCCGTCCATACTTCAAGCGGACACTACTGATTCTGACTTTTCTTTTGTATATCATCCAGATCTGAATTTCGCCAAAGCTGCCAGTCGGAAGTGAGCTACAATGTGAACTGCTGTCCACATCAAAGAATCGGGCGATACATGGGAAGGTTTAGCCGAAGCACAATGCGGTTTAGTGTCAAATCTCCACTTGCTGGCGATCCCGCAACTCTAGCTCGTCGGTTATACGGAGAAGGCAACTCTTCCGAGAGAGAAAGCGTGCTCCTGCGGCGGTTGATGTTCGATTCAGTGACCTTCAAGACACTCCCACGACACAGCATAGCTGTCAAAGAAAGACGGAAGCTTCTAGGCTTGTGAGTTCAGCCTGACCTCCATCATTACTCCATATTCAGGTACCGCCCTCAAACCCGACTCGAACAATCGGCATTTCTGAGTGGCAACCAACAACCCTTGGGGACGGCGCGATATTGCGTCCACCTCCCTCCCCACTCATACCTCAGCAAACGACACCTTGCAGATTTGAAGCCCGAACACAGGAGACAGAGGACTGGGGTCTGAAGAAGAACCGGTGGCATGAATGGGCCGACCAAGCTACTGATAAGGGCGGGCGTCTGAGCGTTGTGATTAGCGCCGGACACCAGGCAGAGGGAGTACACAGTATATCGGGCCACGATCGCACTCGTCCTCTACGCGCGTAATGACAGCAGTTACACCCTCAAGGTCAGGCGTTTCGCCGTCCAGCTCGCCTCGGCTACCGTCGCCTCCTCCCATTCCAGAAGTGCAATTTGGCCCGAAGAGCCCTGGCGTCGACCTGTCGAAAGAACTCTCGCTCGATGCGACCTCAAAGCCAGATGAAGGAGCCGCGAGAAGGATAAGGCCGGGAACAAAAGCCGCAGATATGGCCGTGGGACCTCCACTGGTGCCGTTAAGTCAGCTTGATTCACCATTCCAACTACAAGAACACCTCAAATCGCTCTACTCCGGCCTCACCCACACCCCGGATTCGACACATACTGTCCCCATCACAAAAGACACCGCTCTACAACTCGCTACGCCCCCACAGATAAACGACAGCGAGTCAGTGGACCGAAATCTCTGGCTCTACGAACTATGTAGATTTCTGACGCAAAAAGCGAACATCGTCTCCATCTTCCTCATGAACGACAGCCCACCGTGCTCAGCGGCGACGTGCCCGGAGATGAGGGCCAGCGAATGGCAATACCTGTGCGCCGTGCATGAGCCACCGAAATCATGCTGCGCCGTGGACTACTGCAATCATACTCTGGATTGGGCAGCAAACGTCCTCACGAGTCCGAAACACTTTCCGTCGCGGCTGGCGCTGGGTGGAGAGGGAGGCAGTGTCATTCAAAGCATGCGACAGTTGACGAACATCTTTCGGCGTGTCTACCGAATCTTTGCACATGCTTGGTTCCAACATCGCGATGTCTTCTGGTCCGTCGAAGCAACCTATGGTCTATACATGTTTTTCAAAGTCGTCTGCGACGAGTACCATCTTATCCCGGAGGACAGCTACACTATCCCACCTGAAGCTGAAGGTGGCCGCGAAGCCGTCGTCGAAAAAGACGTAGGATTGCGACCTGTCATACTCCGAAAGGACGGCACGCCAAGCTCGTCATCCGAGGAGCTAACCAGCGGGGCCATTTCATCAGAGCTTGAAGCGCCAGCGGCCCCGACGACGGTCAGTACGGGCGCGACGACACGTAGGCACAAGCATACGCCCAGTACAGGAAGCCACGTGGCCACTATCGCTGAAGGTGCAGAGGAGGAAGAAGAGCAGCCAACGAGCACCATCTCGACGAAGCCTAACAATCTACCCGGCGGGCTAGGACTGGTTGAGGTTCCCGAGTCATTGAAGATATCATTAGAGGAGAAGAGGGGAGTCTCACCCCAGCGGGGGAAATTGGGCAATGATCCCTCGCCCGATCGACTATTACCCAAACTAGATATCGCCTCTTCGGTACCCAAATACGAACCTCGCGCGCCAGAAGATCCTACACCTACGGGCAATACGGAAGACATCGATCCCCTCTCCACCCACCAAGCAGCACAATTACAATCATCCTCCTCCGCGGCTGAAGGCGCCAATGACAAAGCTAGCACGGGCCCAGAGGATGAAGCAGCAATGAAAACACAGCCCGAGACACCGATCGAACAAGTCAGCAGACCATTTGATGAAGAACAAGCAGGCCAAAAAGTCACATCCCCTTCTGGAGGCTCGATAAGAACGGCCGGCAACGATGTCCTCGCGGCTATAATGGGGCACATTAATGACGGCAACGAGGAAAGCTCTTCCAGATACACGAAGGTTGGGAGCGTGGAGGAGCGGGGTAATGAGGCGAAGACCAAAGTCAGAGAGGAGGAACCTGACGAGGACGTGGAGGAGAATGAAAGCTTCAGTCCTGTTCAGACAAGTCCGCCTCTCGCGGCAGATGCCATTGAGCAGGACGAGGGCCGGCAAGAACAAGCCGAGGAGCAGCAGGACAATACCCAAGACAGCCACACACTGCGACGCGATGACGTTCGCGTCTCGGTGGAGGAGAAGACAGACGATGAGGAGCAGCAGCCGGGGCAAAACGTCGATGAAGCGGTGGAGGAGACCAAAAAGCCGGAGTCGTGAGCACACCTCTGAAGCGGGCAGAAAATTGCTCCTTGTGCCTGACGAAGGCCGTGAGGTCGGGAAATCAGGAGGTCCAGCACATTGTCCGCTCCCTGTATGCATTAGGCTCACGCAGGGCATTGTCTGCCCAAAGTGTGCATTAGATGGACTCCTCCAGCATTTACCATCATCAGCACAGCACGAGTATTTGTCCGCGTGTGCCAGTGTGATCCAGCTATGTAGAGTATGTCCTCGACAAAGCCTGAGTTTTTGAACCCTGGTGTATGTACAATGCATCCACTTTTCTAGTATTACTGTTACCACGACTCTTTCCTCGTGCCATGACATCCGGGGGTGATTCCTTCCGCTCTCTAGGTTGATAAAGGACTGCGATCTCACGACGTCTTTGCTCTCTCCTCGTTGCATGGATGAACATCCCATTTGACGACGTCTTTGCCCTCTACTCGTTGCATGGATGAACATCCCATTTGACGAAGTCTTTGCTCCACGTCGACAAAAAGTTCCCGTCTCACGACCTGGTTGGCGAATCTAGGAGAGAGAGAGCCTTTAGCCAGCACTGCTAGTATTGATTGCCCAGAATCAGAGCCCTGACTCGGGGGGGCCAAGGGGACAGACGGATTCTGAAGATAAGCACGAGGAGCTCCCATGAACACGCGAAGAGCCAATACTGACAGTCCTATTCCATTTACTGTATGAGGGTGCACACCGTCCATCCTGACTGCTATAGACAAGGGAATCGAGGCTGGTACGACGCTGTTTCCACTGCTCTGTTCGAAGGCTCGGGATTTGTTAAAGAAACAAGATGAACCCTTGGCTGCTCGACCCTCGCGACCTGCCTTTTTTCCACTGCCGCTATGCTGTCTGTGACGATGTTGTTGGAAGACGGAAAGATCTGCTGCGCAAGTTTACCAGGATGAAACACCTCAACTTCCACCCGCGTAGCCGGGTCTCAATCTCGCCATCCGCGGCTCAATGAGAGGATGCCATTGTGCAAAGAAGGTTATCGCTGAGTCGGCCACCAAAGTCAGCAAACGTAGCCCGAATCGGCACTGATGGAGGGTCTGCAGGGAAGGATGCAGAGTACCGAAACCATGAGGCGTCTGAAGGGCGAAAAGGTGCAGAGGCTTGAAGAAGAGTATGCAAGGGAGTTGCATGCAACCACATACCCCACATGATATAACAACTGGCAAAACTGAGGATGAGGGTGCTCCGCCATATCGTCTGGTTCTCGCCCTTTGGACTGAGGAACCACGCTCCAATACTCAACGCGACGATGACGACGAGACCAACTAGGACTGACCACCTGTATGTGAAGAGCCATAGGTTAGCCAAAGGATGTCCTTGCCATCTCGTTTGCACGGGTGAGAAAGCTTGACACCGAGGGATACGATTCCAGCAAGCGAGAGGAGGAGCGTAGGCGGAGAGTAGAAGGTAGTCGCGGCAACTGCAAACCGGAGAAGCTCTGCGGACGTATGTATGGAGATCTGTGATGTCCTCGTCGGAGCGGAGGCGTTTGAGTTGACATCCCTGGGTCCACAAACCCAACCCCCAGTCGCAACGATGCTCGAACCGGCTGGAAGAGGTGTCGTCCCAGTAACACGCGGTTCCACCTCTTTCTTTCCTCCACGACATGCCTCCAGGGAATAAGCTCGTGAAGCCGTGGAGGCTTGTGGCATGAAGGCGTAGGAAGTGTTCGCGGGAGGGCAGCATTTGCGTATCATACAAGTCTCGGGAAATATGTAGGAGGTGAGAACGTACCCGTTTGCCATTGTGTAAAGACCTTCTTGTCACTCTCCTCCCGAACAAGTCTCGGTGATCGGATGGGTGGAGGTGTTTGTAGACAAACTGCTGGCGTCTGAAATGCGCCTGTCGGGGCGGCGGGTAATAGATGCTCCGTTCGAAGGGCGAGGTCGTTGCGAAAGAAAGCCTGGTGCCCGGCTGAGGCGAAGCACGCGAGGAGCGATGTCGAGGTATTAAAGCGGAGGTATGTGTGATATGAGAGGTTGGATCGTCGAGGTCCTCGTGTTTTGAGTTCACGGGGCAAGTTGTTTTGGCTGAGCAGCGTTCCAGTTGAAGTGTTGAAAGCGCAACTCGAATGACGGATATGCTTGAAGCTTCGGTTCATCTGCGGCATTTGAATCGGGCGGAGCACAGAGATGCACTGGCAGCGGTGATATAGTCGTGCCTGGTCACCCCAGCTCTACTTGGGTACGTATACTCTTCCGAAAGGTTGGAGGACCGGGGCGAGCACGCATAATGGGATTTCATCTACCAAATACTATCTCTGATTCCCTTCCAAAGCGCCCCACCGTTGCGACAAAGCCATTCGCAGGGGAGCAAACCACCAAAGCACTCGTGAACAGTTCAGACTAGCCCAAGCATCTACGCGCCCTCCCTGCTCTTACGGTAGTTGCTTTCTTGCTCGACTTGCAGCTGATCAATCTCTGGTGCCAGTTCGGACAAAATCTCGTATGCTTTCTTGTGGTACTCGAGCTGTGCGGCAATCAAATCGGCCAGGTTGCGGAGTGGTTCCGGCGTGTCCAAGACCTGCCCGTGTTAGATTCTGTGAGACTGTAGACGGTTCGCGTGCGGTCTTACGTTCTTCATGACTCCCTGAGCTTCCTCGACCTGCGAGACAAAGTCATCCTCCTTGGCCTCAATCTCGGCACGTGCGTCCTCGCTCATGGCGGTTTCGTCGTCGGGGTTCATACCACGGCCCTGGAGTTGACTCTTCTTGGCCGCCTTGGTGCTGTCCAGCAACAGCCGGCTATTCTCGACGGCCTTTCGAGCCTTTGTCGCAAACTGGATGTTCGTGTTCAACGTGGTACTCCATCCTGCAAGAAAACGTGCCTGAATAGCCTGGTCCTGTGCCAATCGTGCCTCACCCACTTTTTCTTCCGCAAGCGCGTACCTCTCGAGCGCAGCAGCCAAGGGATCTTCGCTCGTTCCGCTGGTGTTGGCCTGCTTAAGCATATGGGAACTCGCCAAAGACGCACGGGCGATGGCATGGTTGAAGGTCTTCGGTTGCGGCTTGGCTGAAGGGGGCGCAGTGAAAGCATTCGCGGCCTCGGTAGCATTCGAGGCCTTCGAAAGCAAGCCCACTTTGTCCGAGATGCTTCGACCCAGGTCTCCGAATGATTCACGGATGTTGGGCGGGTAATCGTAGGCCTCATTCTGGTATTGCTTGCTGCGCAGGGATTAACAGACGTTTGAGCTTGCCGGGTACTGGCATCCTACGTAACATCGAGCAGCTTCTGATGAACTTGCTTCAAGGCGTCCACTCGCTTCTCGAGTTCAGTGTAGTCAGCTGGGAGTTGAGTCTGGGGCAGACTCGGTCAGCGGATTGTTCCAGTGCGCAGACGCAGTGTCGTGCCTGACCTTGTCTTCGGCATTTCCAAATTGCTCCTTGAGATACTGCTGGCTTCGCTGGAAGGAGGGTGTGACCGTGGAATTGAAGGCCGAGCTGTTAAGGACCGGTTCATTAGCAGGGTTGACGAATGCTTCTGGGGGAGCATGGACGGGAGCGCACCTGATGTTCTTGCCAAAGGCAGCGAACTTGTCCATCTTTGTGCCTAGTCTCGACGACGACGGGGAGATGGCAGACGAAGAGCTGAACAAAAGAAGCGAGTAACAGCGCAATGGAAAGTTGATATCCGGATTCAAGAGCCTCGTGAGTAAGGGAGAAGTGATGAGATGCAGTCTGACAAGAAACGGCTGCTGGCGTGGGGAAGGGGCCCCATTCACATGTCGAGATGGTTTCTCAAGGCAACAATCAACTCGACTCAGTCCTGGACCCCAATCCTCGCATCCACGAGCCAATTTCTCGTAGGGATGCTACTGTAGACGGTAATCACTATCAATGGATTCCATGAGGCTTGATCGACCGGAAGTAGGGTTGCAAAGTCGGAATCGTGCATCTGAAATCTATCACATCAAAAGTCCACCTCGTCCATCAATCTCCTGAACTACATACACATGAAATTCGTGAAACATGTTTCGTCTGATGGCGCCCCATCTCGATTGTTCCCGTAAACTTCAAGCCACCTTCGGTCAAAATGTCGTGCAGTTGATCAATACGTGCTCCGAAATACATGCAGTGGAAGAGTGGTAAAAGCGCAGCGACAAACTCATTATTGGTCTTGTCATCTGCCACGTTTGAGACCACCAGAAATGTGTTGTGTCTTTGACAGTCCCCAATCAGGTCAGAGTGGCCATCATGGCCTTGATGATGCCCGGGGTCGGGGCAGCCGAGCGTGAGCGACCTGTTCCACGCCGATTATCAGGAGGGGTTGCTTATTTGACGATCAACGACATCCTACCTCTCCGGTCCTTCTTGACTTCCAAGACTTCGTCACCACGTCTCTCGATGATGACCTCTCCGCGAGGAGATGGAGTTCTCTCGCGGACACGCTCGATTTTGATAATCTCGCCGCCCTCGCGCTCGTAGCGTCTTTCGCGCCTCAGTTCTCGCCGCTCGGCTTCGAGTCTGCGAATCTCTTCCTTGATGTTGCGCTCACTGCGTTGGGGCTTGCGATCGACGACCAACGCAAGAGGCCCGACGTGAACCGAGTTTGAGTCTTCAAACTCGTCTCGTGTGATTCTTCGTTCGATGATGGTGCCGTCCTCGCTCTCGAATGAACCCCGGCGATGAGACGCGGCGTGAGAGCGATGCGTGCGTGCAGGTGAAACCTCGCGGATCACCTCCTTCTTTTCCGTCACAGTCTCTTTCACAACCTCTCCTGGCGAGGATCCGCGCCGTGAGCGTCGGCGCGATCGTGATCGGTGTGACTTTGGCGATGGAGACCTGACGGAAAGAGCATCCCAATCGCGCACAGATCGGGGCGCATCTGCAAGCGGACCGGTCTCGATCCGCTCAACCTTCTCCGTCTTCTCGAATACCACGTCACCACCGTGAACGCTGGGTGCTCGAATGCTGGGTGCGACTGTGGGCGGAGCTTCAATCAAGCGAGTAGTGGTGACTGTGGTTTTCAGTGTGTGTCTTCTCAGGGTCTCGAGTGATAGTACTGACCTTCCCTCTCTCTGTATTCTTTACTCTTGGTGAAGACCTCGTCAATGTTGTCAGGACCGAGAGCCTTTTCGATGATGATGGTACGTTCGTCCTAGTACAGTCAGCGTCTTGCACGCCCCTCTACGTGTTGTCTCCTACCTCTTCGTAGTATGGATACCCGAGGTCATACAAGACCTTGGTGTGTACCAGTCTTTTCGGCATGCGTGTCTTGCCGCGACGTGGGTACGGCTTCTCTTCAACGATCTCTTCCCTGCGTTCTTCGACGACTTCTTCCCTGACCGTCCGGCGGTCGGGAGACGGGCTGTTCCTCTTCCGTTCCCTAACCCATTCGCGCTCTCGATATTCGCGGAACCCATCGTCGCCGTAATGATCTGGATCTTGGACTCTGACTTCATCGTAGTACTTCTCGTCGTATCTGGGATACCGTCGGGGGGACGGCGCTCGGACAGGGACCAGTTCTCGGGGAGGAGGCACTCGACGAGGACTGTGGGGCTCATCGTAGTCATCAAATCGTCTCGCTGGCCTTCGGTCGAAAGTATCCAAGCTGGATTGTCGTCGAATGATGCCTGGACGAGGGATCGGATCTGGTCTAGCTGGCCTCTCTGGAGCATAGGGAACCATCTGACCTCGTTGCGTGCGGGGGTCATAGTAGTCGGTCTCTTCAAAATACCGCCGCTCCGTGGCTCCTCGAGGACCATAGCGGTCTTCCTCATAGTAGCGCTGATCTTCATAGACAGGAGCACGACGAGGAGGGTAGTCGGCATAAGGAGGAGCCGGAGGAGCAGGAGCACGGACTTCCCGCTCTCGAACGAAGCGCTCGGTATCCCAGCGCTGTGGAGGGGGGTCGCGGTAGGCAAGGTTGCCCTCAGAGTAACGAGGATCGCCGCGATATCGAGACATGGTCAAGCTGCCGATCTATTCGGATTAAAACGATACCGGGGCGCGAGACGTTATCAAGTCAGTCTTGGGACGGAGGGACGGAGGGGCGGTAAGGCTGGACCGGTCAGACCAGGTTCGATCCTTCCTGGGCGAGGTCACGGTAGGTGTGACGAGAGACCGTCTATGGACAAAAAGCCGGCAAACGATCAATATGAAGATTTCTGCAGCAACGGCAGGATGCAACGGGCTATTCAGAGTCACTGATGGTGGGAAATGGGGAGTGGCAGTGAGTTGGGCCGCTGATGACGTCGCTGCCCGCCACAAGATTGATTGGGCATGAAAAAACCCCAGCCTCTGCCATCTTTCCAGACAAGAGCCAATTTCCAGAAGCACTAGAGACTTGGGCAGCCTATGGGTAGCCTCCATGCTTGGTACTTTTCGCATAAGGGAGGGTCAGTCGTCTGCACTGGCAAAGGCATTAGGCTCTGGTGAGCCCTGCTTGTGTCGGATGGACAGTCGCAGGAGAAAGTCTAGTTCACCGGTCACACTAAAAACCATATTGGGCAACATCTCAAGGGGACGGTGGATGGAATTAAGAACTTCAGCTCTGGCCCCAGTCCATCAGGGTCTGAATCTCAGTTTCTTCTGAACTTTGGTACCTGTGGCTGTCAAAATCCGCCGCAAACAACGCCCGTGTCCCGATCTATGACTTGGAACATCGTGGACTGCTAGCAATGAATCAAGTCCTCCCCGATGGTACCACGCCGTACGCCACATGCTCATGCCTGTTGTCCAGTTTCACCCGTGAACATGCACATCCCCAACGCCTGGCAGCAACAGTGCTTCGTAATGGGTATCGCCGTATCGTCATCGTACAGTTCAAGCCTCCTTGCCGTTTGTGCTCGTCGTGGCTGCCGCACTGCCGCCTCCCGTCAGCTTCGCTGCTTGGACTGCTCCCATTTTGTGAGCCCAGCCAGGAGCAGGTTGTGGCCGCCGAACAGTGCGAATCTCGTCGGTCGAGATGCCTGGCACACGGATGTTATATTGCCGTTCAAGGACGATTTGGATGTCGCGGAGTTCCAGGCTGGATGAGCCACGCAACTTGGCAAGCTTGCAGGACTGGGAGACTAGCTCGTCAACGAAATCGTCGGCGATAGCAAGAAAAATCTGCAGTATGTTAGGCCATCAGGTCCTGTTCCTGGGAAAAGAATCGCTTACCTCCTCGGCTTCGGGATCAAGCTGCTCCTCCGGACCTGGACCGCAAACCTCACGCACCAGCTCGTTCAGCTTCTTCTTGGACAGGACCCTCCCATCTTCGCTTGACTCCAACACGTATCCAGGTAGCGCGGTGATCGCGGGTTGTCCGAGCTGGCCAGGCAAGCCTACGCCAGCGCCGCCAGTCAAGGTTGGCCGAGACGGAGGCATCTGGACCGGTTTCGGATCCGGAAGCTGTAGATTCTTGGTAATGTGCGGAGTCGCGGTCTTGACGCCGTTGATACTGGTATTCAGAGGGTGAGGATGCACACCTGAAGTGGGTGCGTGTTGGAGAGGAGGCATAGGTTGACCGTGATGTGATACTGGACGCGGCGCGGCAGAGCTATCTCCTTGGTTTTGAGGAAATTGCGCTTGAGTCGCAGATAATGGTGTCTGCTGAGTGACTGCCACTGCCCCTGCCCCCTGGCTCGCGGATGGTGCAAGTGCGGTCGGACTGCTTGCTTGAGCGGCGCTGGCTTGGTTACGTGCGGCAGAAACGGCACTGCTGATTGAGTGGGCGGTCGGGCCTTGGACGCTAGGTGGCATATGAGGTGCGGCAGCCGTGTCTGTTGCTTCGGCGCCGGTCGCGACTTGTTTCGAGAATTGGTGTTGTGGTTGTGCGTTTCGGAACTGTTCTTGCTGTTCATTGAATTTCTTCATGAATGAAGTGCTTTCAGTCACAGCTCGGTCGCATTGCGCAATCTTGTTGTTGTACAC
This sequence comes from Phialophora verrucosa, assembly GCA_002099365.1. Lineage (NCBI taxonomy): Eukaryota > Fungi > Ascomycota > Eurotiomycetes > Chaetothyriales > Herpotrichiellaceae > Phialophora > Phialophora verrucosa. Next base: position 1,788,160 of record MSED01000009.1, on the reverse strand, counting down.
GGCGGTCTCTTCTGGCGACAACGGATTCCCCGCTGCTTGTCGTTGTTGAGCCGTCCGGTGGAACTCGGCCTTCTTCTGTTTCGCAACCTGGAGTCTCTGCATCGCCTGGCCCAACCTGGCCTTCGCCTCGCGCAACCACACTTCTGCAGGTTCTGTGCCCTTGTTCATAGCTGGGGGGTAATAGAAGTGGTGCTCATTTACCTTGCGCTGAATTTCAGGTAAGAGCTGGCTGAACTGCACGTTGCTACTTCCAGTCTGACTCGGTGCCGCGCTCGCTAGCCCTTGGACCGGTTGCCCCGCGGGTTTGGGTGCTTGTGCCTGGACCTGCGCTTGAGCTTGGGCTTGAGCCTGTGCTTGGTTCTGCGCCTGCGCCTGCGTCGCCGCCTGTTGTTGTGCCGCCTGTTGCATCTGTTTCCGCACCTGCCACTGTTTCATGCCAGCCATCAACTGCTGCGAGGTGCTGTGCAGCCTCTTGAGTGCTTCTTGGTATTGAGGGTCGGTCGGCTGTGTGGTGTTCAAGATCTCCCAGTACCTGGTGACTCCCTGGAAGAACTGTTGTTTCTGTTGAGGATTGAGCTGCGGTAACTTGTTGACCTGCTCTGGTCTTATCAGATTTGCCTGCTGTTGCGGCGTCGGTTTCTGGGCAAGATTGTCCATGGCGAAAGCCTAACGGAGAGAGCAGAGAGACAGGAGAGAGGTAAAACTGATGCAGGAATCTTAAATGAGGGAAGGAGAGCGTGGGTTACACAGGAGGGGAGGGAACGTCACTCGCTACGTCGCGAAATATTCCATTCCCAGTGGCGCCCACGTCAAACTCTGCCTGGGAGAAGGTCAAAGACTAGAAGAGGGAGGAAGGACAGGATCAATAGATATCAAGCAGCAGTCAAAGATATCTGTAGAGTGTTTGTTCTGCGTTGAGCCGCTTGACGAAAGATGATAATGGAGGAACAAGGAGGAAGATCCGCCCCGCCTGCGGACAAGGGACCTGATCTTGGCGTTCGACAAGGCTGACATCGCATCCGCGCTTCCTCCTCGACATGTACTGTAGTTTCACGGCACATGTCGAAAGCGTAGCGATACAGCACTCAATTAGACACATCCATATCCACCAAGCATTCGTGTTCAAGACTAAGGACAAGGACAAACACCTAGACGATCGCCTATTCAATGGTCCCGTACGGACAGCTTCATAATGAGGAGCTACGTCCCCAGGCCGAGGAGAGTGTTCTTGCTGCTTCCCCCTTGCTAGCATACGACAAAGTATCACTCAGACACTTGTCAAATCTTCTCGACAGCAGAGATGGCAATTGGCGGCATCAATAAACATTGTCCGCCAAAAGCTGGCGAGTATGATAATACGCACATAGCCAGGCCCAAGGCACTTACATCCAATACCCACACTGGAGGCACGAGGTCGATGACCCGACAGCTACCTCGATTCTCCACGGTCCCTCAATCAGCTAAGGTAGACAATACAACCTGCCTGAAATCTAGTCAGTGGCAATTCCAGAGCGGGAGGCCAAAGTTGGCAGATTTGAGTCACCGGCAATACCCCATCGTAGGGCAAAGGAAGCCAACATCTTTCCCAACATGTCCAAGCCGTGCCTGATATCATTCCCATCATTAGTACCGCCCTGCTCTAAGAAGCGGCGCTGCACCACCAAGGCTTGATAGAGGGCACATGGAGTGAACGGCGGGAGGCTGTCCAAGTCGACAGTCGCAAGCTCCGATGTATACTTTGTCGCTCGCTCGACGACAAAGCCACAGTAAGAATCCAAGGTACATTTTGGGTAAGCCAAGCAATCCTCCTCTTGAGACTGTCGCCGTCGTTAGGTGCCATCACGGGTATGGAGGAGTAGCAGCGCACTAATAGTTGCGGGTTCGTTAGTTGGCTGTGCAACGTCCGCAAACCCCACCTCTGGGATTCTCTGACTTGGTGCACATTCCCATTGCGCCGCAATAGGCAGAGCATGGTTTGATCAAGTCCTCTCCTGGGAGAACATTTAGAAAAGAGCTCAGTATGCGTCCTAGTTGCCGAGATTCCTCGAGATTGAACTCTGGGTCTGGAGTGGGTTTCGAGAGGTGGGTGAGTGTGCGGCCGAGGAGACTTGCGGCTTGAGCTTCCCGAGCGAAAGGGCCTGCTCGAACACTGGATAATGTTGGCATCGGCATAGGAGCGCTGTATTGAGCGGACTGTGCATATAATCAGTAGGTTCTGTGAAACCGTACCCGTGAGAGGCCGGTTGACAATACGCACCCCGTCGTCCAAGGCATCATCGTCCACGGGAGGTAGCCGGTAACGTCTGGGCCGGGGGTGATCAGAGGGCGTTCAGGAAATGTCAAATTGATTTACCTGTGCAGCAGGACGCCTGTAAGAAAGGGGGAAAAGGTCTGAGAAGCTTCAGTATGCCACGGGGAATGAAAGGGATGGGATGATCCAGGCTCGATGCACCTTTCGAGTATAACGATTCTCCACCAGATACGTCTTCTGTCTTCCAGCACTGTCCGGGAGGCACCATTATCAGGCCTTGTGGCTTGGTCAAGGCTTAACACGATGGCCAGACGTGCACATGCCCCGATGGATAAGTACGCGACCGACTCTAGGCCGTGTCTCATCTCGTAGCTTGCTAGTAGGAGCCTGGCTTGGACAAGATCCAAAGACGGCTCGCGCTCCAATTCTCTGAGGAGTACCATCCGCTTGACCCTCCGGTACAGCGAGTCATCCATGTGGGCCCCCGGAGAATCATGAGAGACGTGGGTGATCAATCGCATGGCACATCCGAGCAACATCCACGCCGCACGGGGAGATGCATCGTCTGGAAGTGTCCTCATGTTGTAGTAGAACCGAACTGGCGGGACAATGGGGAGCCAAGTATGGACTGATGCAAAATACTTGGATGCATGAGATTTGACATTTTCCACCGAGCCCACAAGCCTTACAGCATCGGCAAACAGACCGTCTGTACGGTCAGTTAGACCGGGGTGCGAATGACATTGCCCAGTCCAGCGTCTGATGTTGAGACCACTTATGTCACAATCTATTTGCACGGAAGTCTGAGCTCGTGTCGACGGGACTGGTGAAGGCCTCACAGCAGAACCGAAAGTGGGCGCTAGATGGTGCCCATATGAACATCGACAACCCAGTCAATGTACGACAGTGAGAGTCTCCGGAATGGTGTCGTTGGCTAGTGATGGCTCAGCTTTAAGGTAGGCTCCATCGAACCACTTCGGTTGGACCATTCGCTCAGCCCAGCGAGCAACCAAAGGAGCCCTGGTCCGCATGAGGAACGTGGGGACTAGGTCGCGTGCCAAATGCGCCCACACCATGGCCATCAAGCCGCAATCCGCATAGTGGGAGCCGCATCCAAAATATAAGGCCAAACTTTGAAATGTTCGTTCAAAATGTCGAGACATTCTTCCCAGGCCTTCTCAGAGGAGCTCCACACATGGTGTACCGCTCCCTCAGGGAAGCCCGGGGCAGAGAAGCATGACGGTCCAATGCACCCTTAGTTGAGTCAATCATCGTAGCAGTGCTTGTATTTTGGCGACCTCCGTTCTTGCGTCCACTCAAGCATTGACCACGCAGCGACCAAATCTAATGAGACCGTACCGTCTGTTATGCCGTTAGCAACATTTCAACTGAGGACTGCCGAGGGCCACTACCTTCATCGGGCCCAATAGGTGCGCTTTGATGGCAATTAAGATCAAAAATCCTCCTCAGACTCCTGGCCGATTGACTGTTGTATCCTCTAGCCTGGGTCCCGCCGCGAAGTTGAAATAATAAATCATGGCGGAAAAGATCAGGATAAAAGGTGGGTGAGTGGTCGTTAAAGCGGCACCCGAGGACTTACTCGTACCTCGTACCAGTCATTGACGCCAAGAGTCTGGCGCCTCTGCGCGGATGCTTGCGACACTGATTATGTAGCTACCTAACTGAGCTTAATGCGACTTGGCAAAGCACCTACCACGCCGCTTTTATGTCCATTCACCATCCCTCTTGCCTTCACGTTCACTTTCATGTCCTGATGTTGACGAAGAAAGCCCAACACGCCGCGTTCCGGGAAATCAACCAAAGTTCTTTATGGTTGATCCATGGTTCATAACTTATGCAATGGCTGGCGTGTCTGGACCCTATCTGGAGTACTCCGCGATGGCGTGATAGGAAACGGCCCGTTGCAGATAAATTAGTGGGGATGTCAGGGGACAAGTGATAACAACGGTACATCAAGTTCTCACTCACCAGGATCACAAGGATGATGCTAACAGCACACTCTTCCGCCTTCAATAGACGCACATCTCCCTCGAGCTTGAGCTATCTCTGCAGATCCCTGCAGATCACTGCATCACCACGGTGGTATGATCGCCAAACTCCGGACCAACCATGATAGCAATTCTATCAAGCTCCCCAATCTGCCGACAGACGGACAATGCCTATGCAGTTGCATCACACTCGTGGGGACACGATAAGGTGTATCTGCCTCGATGCGGCTTTATCTTCCATTCCCTGAACATTCGGTCAGCCAGACCCCGGCGAACTGGTTTGGAGAAATGGAATACTACCAGCGTACAGGTTAAGTACATGCCTACTCCTCGCGAAGTTGCTGTTCCTTTGCCTTGCTTGATTTTACCTTCTCTGCCTTCTGCCCTTCCTCGCAAACATGGCGGATATCGAAAAGAGTCAGGCACACGTTAGCGAGCCGGCTGTTGAAGCAGAACCCCCAGCTCCGAAAACATCCTTTCTCAACCGTCTCGCAGGTCGAACAAACGATCCAAATGTACTCGGCAAAGAGTTATTGCAAAAGGCTCTTGAATTTGACGAAGCTCAACTTGAACGGGATGCAATCAAAGTCCGCCGCAAACTCGACTTCATAGTCGTCCCAATGGTATGTTTGAACACAGGTCTCCAGAAAGGTTTGACAGCGCTAAGTCTTTGACCCTTCAGATGATGACAACCTACATGTTGAGCTTTCTAGACAAACAGACGTAAATCCCCTTGACACCAGAGTCGATGTACCATACTGAAGCCTGCAGGCTCAACTACTCCAACGCATATGGCCTCCAGGAGGACACGAACATGAAAGGTGATGATTACACCTGGGTGGCTTCCGCACTCTACTTCGGAACGCTAGTCAGCGCATACGGGTGGAATGTCGTCTTGCAGCGTTATCCAATCGGTAGGCTGGTTGGGGGTATGGTATTCGTTTGGGCAGGTGTCTGTATGCTGCAGGCAGCCGTGTTCAATTTCGCGGGCTTTTTTGCTGTGCGCTTCTTCCTAGGAATGGTTGAAGGCTGTATTGCCCCGGCCTTTGTTCTGCTTACGTCTATGCTTTGGACTAGAGAGGAACAGGCTCTTCGAACTTCATTCTGGCTGTCGACCAATGGTGTGTCGTCAATCCTTGGTTCCCTATTGGCGTACGGAAGTGGACATGCGACTCATCTTACCATCGACAACTGGAAATTAATATACCTAGTATGTCAACATCCCGTTCACCGCTCGGTTCCCGACTAACAGTCAATAGATTGTGGGCTGTATGACGTTCATATGGGGCTTTGTGGTTATCATATACCTACCGGACGGCCCCCATAATGCAAGAATGCTCACAGAGTACGAACGAATGGTGGCAGTCTGGCGGGTATCGAAGAATCAAATGGGAATCAAACACCACACTCTACTTCCTGCGCAGATCAAGGAGGCCCTTATTGACCCGAAGACGTGGCTTGTCTTGCTCATGGGCGCCTGTACAGGGCTCCTAAACGGTGCAGTCGCAAACTTTGCCTCTGCTATCATCAAGGGTTTTGGGTTTGATGCGCTCAAGACGACTCTTCTACAGACGCCTGGTGGCGCCTTTGAGTTATTTGGCTGCATGTTCTTTGGATGGGTGGCCACGAAGCCGAACTTGCTGGGTGCCACCGTCATCGGTGAGTGTCTTTTGGCTCAGACCTTGAAACTTTATATGCTGACAATTTTGCTTTTCTCCAGTTTCATGCCTGCCCGGCCTAGCAGGTTTAATCGGTCTGTTGAAGATCAACATCGAACACCGATATGCCCTAGTAGGCTGTACGTGGCTACAGAATATTCTGGGTTCACCGATTATCCTAGGCTGGACAGTCCCGGGTCTCAACGTCGCTGGACACACGAAGAGGACTACCGTCCTTGGACTTCTTTTCGTGTAAGTTCCTATCTTTCCTGAAACTTTTTAGCCCGAGCCGTACTAATCATCCCTGCTCTTAGATTTTACAACGCCGGCAACATCGCCGGGCCTCATCTCTTCCTACCAAGAGAAACGCCGCGATACTTCTCGGCCATCAGAGCATTACTCGCGACCTACTGCGTCCTGATCGGCCTGCAAGTCATCTATACGATATGGTGTTACTTCGACAACAAGGCTCGTGACCGGAAAGGCTATCGTGCGCAGCGAACAGAGGAGCTCCTGGAGGGGTTCGAGGACTTGACCGACAAGCAGAACAAGCATTTTAGATACAAGCTCTGAACTCGAGCTGAACGCTTGACGCGGTTTTCCGAGGACGGGGCGCTTTCGCTCTCAGCCCTGATTCTGGTCGTCATGGTCGAAAGCTGCGTGATAGTGACATATATTAGTAAATGGGATTGTGTTGGTCTGGTGAAAACCCCTCATCTACTTTTGCCCTGATTGTCAAGCTCGCACGATCGTTTGAAGAGGCTGAATGTGGCAGGGGCAGGGACTACTTTAGAAAAGTCGGCCCGGTTACTATCTGGAAAGATATTCCGGAAGCCACGTGATGCTTCGTCGGGTCGCCTCTCCGAAAGTCACGGGAGTGTTTCCGAAACCTCTGCACAAGAAGGTGTGGACCGAGCCCGCACTTCGGCTATCAAACTTCACTTACTGGCAGACTGACCACAGAAGTCGGAAGCAGGACGGAAATCTAGCTGGGATCTGGAGAAAACCTTTGCAGTCGTGATCGGGCGGAGTTTGCAATTTCGATTCTCAAATCGACAGCCAGGTACTCCTTCAACTTGTCTCACCACATATCCTACCGCTTGGAACTCACTGCTATATATTCATAAAAATGGTTCAAGTCTCCAAATACCACCTGAAACCGACGAAATTGATTCCCAACTCTCCACAGCCTTTGCTTCATTACAAGGAGTTGCTCGCCGAAGTTGATCGCCGACCGGGCAGAATTCATGAGCTTCTTGATAGCAATGAATGGAAAACGCAATGGATCTTTCGATATGGACCTACTCAGGAGTCACACTACCATTCCCGAATCCACGAATGCATGTTAGTATTGACCGGAACTGCTACAATTCGGTTTGGAGTGGCAGATCTCTCCAGTGACCTTGACCAGAGCACCTGGGGCTCTGCTAAGGAAGAAGGTGGAATCGAACTCCAGGCGAAAGCTGGCGACGTGTTTGTGATCCCAGCTGGTGTAGCGCACAAGACGTACAACGCCAGCCCGGCAACTCCTTTCGCATTACTCACACCTGGTCAGGGTCGTGGAATTCAAGCGGACAATGTGTCTCAAGCACTGGACAAGCTGGAGCTTTCGGGATTTACCATGATGGGTGCATACCCCAAGAATTGTGGCGAGTGGGATTTCTCACGCGGAGGAGACGATGTTGGCAACTTTGATCTGAGCTGGACCACTCCGAAACCCGAAAAAGATCCTTTTCTAGGCGATGCACCCGAGGGACTTGTGGGATTGTGGAAGACTATTCCATTGTCCAGAGGGGTGGATCGTCACGCCCGTCTCTGAGTAAAAAGCTGTCCATAAGAAGTTGACCTACGAACTTGGTAATTCCAAACACTCTAAGAATGAGCTTCCGTGCAATAGTTGATCATCTTGCATCTTGCGACCTTGCAACACCATGACTCATTCTTTCGGCACAATATGTGTCCTTACTGGCAATATGCAAGGCTGGGGGATGCCGGGAGCGCCGACCGAGATGTCGGCCATGGGAGTGGGTCTTAAGCTCTCTAAATGAACCCTTCTCTCAGAAAGCAATTAAATATTAATTCGCAATGGTGGCGTACTACTGTCCAGGCTCTCACGATCAGCTAGGGACCTAGCCCGACGGTACGATGAGCCACCCGAAGGTCCTCATTTTTGGTGTAGGAAGCATTGGTGCTGTATACCTGTACCAGCTGCAGCGAGCAGGATGCATCGTCACAGCCGTGTGCCGGTCCAACTTCGACACAGTTGAAAAAAAGGGATTCCACCTCAAAAGCCTCAGGTACGGCAACCAATACTATAGACCTAATCACCTTGTTCGGTCGGTGGAAGAATGCTCCCCACGCACGGTCTATGACTATATCCTGGTGTGCTCCAAGTCGTTTCCTGGCACAAATCCATCGCTTGCCAATATGATTAGGCCTGTCATCGAAGGCCGGAAGAACACGGCAATCGTCCTGGCTCAGAACGGGATCAACATCGAAGAGGAGATCGCCACTGCGTTCCCCGAGAACCCCATCCTTAGCGGTGTCGTATATTGTCCGGCCACTCAGCCGCAACCAGGAGTTATCGAATACACAGAGATGCTGAATCTTTTCGAACTGGGTACCTACCCTGCGGTTGCACCTCCGGCTGTAAAAAGATTGGCACACGAATTTGCCCAACTTATGATCGATGGTGGAGGCGGCGCTCAGGTCTACGATAATATCCAGGAGTCCCGGTGGAAGAAATTGGTCATGAATGGGCCCTGGAACCCGGTCACCGCCCTTACTTTGTGTACGGATGGCGGGTTTCTTCAGACATTGGATCCCTTCGCACAAGAGCTGGTGTGGGAATCGATGATGGAATTGGTCCACCTGGCAACGGCTATCGGCATTCCAGGTGTCGACGAACGCGATGCGAAGGAGAAGTTTGCAATAGCGAAAAGAAGATCCGAAACTGGAACCGGGAGGGAGATGAGTATGCTTCAGGATGTCAAGCAAGGGCGATCATTAGAAGTGGAGGCCATTGTCGGAAACGCTGTCCGCCTAGGACGTAGATACGGTGTGCCGATGCCACGGTTGGATACCCTCTATGCTCTTTGCAAGGCGCGCCAACACGCTCTGATTAACAGCAAGTCAGCACTATAGCAGCAGCAAACGCAGGATCTCATGAGAGACCGTATGGACAGCACATTCTGGTGTTGTGGCTAGTGTTGGACGTCCTTAGGGGCCTCGGGCGAAGACCGATAACAGCAAGTCTAGTATTGCTGTGTCTGGCGGCACGCTGGCGGCCGCTGTCGCTTCAGGGAACAAACAATGTTGTGGAACAAAGACCATTGTATTTTGAGGCAGGTCTGATTAGACAATTTGGTTCACAATAACCACGTTGTACGAGACCCGGTCTAGATCTTCTTAACTTCCTGACTCACGACGACTGGAAGCAAGCTCCGGCAGCCATGATCGATATGCAAATTTCGCCATCACCAAGCGATCCGAGACCGTCGCCGCTTGTATCTGGCATGATCCGAATAATTACTTGAGCCACCGCCTTTCAACACATGATTAACCCATTTTTGACATTGAAACCTTTTGCCGACTCTTCCCCTTCTAAATCGGGGAGCAAATGCGCCCGAGAGTGTGCAGATAGATGCCTTGTTCGGCTCCGCATTGTCTTAGACCTGGTTCGAAGGATAGGCGACCTGGTCAATGGTTCCGAACTCCTCTTTGATAGTTTGAACGCTAGACCAGCGCAACAACATATTAGTGGTACCAGTCTTGTCGTTGGTGCCGCTGTCTCGGCTACCGCCAAAGGGCTGCTGTCCGACAATTGAGCCTGTACATTTGGTGTTGAGGTAGAGCATGCCGGCGCTGTGCCTCAGGGCTTGTTGGGCCTTTCTAGACGCAACCTGATCCCTTGCAAAGATGCTTCCCGTCAGGGCATAGGTCGAGGTTGAATCAATGAGCTCTGGCATTTTGTCGAAGTCCGCGTCGGGATAGACGTAGATTGAAAGGATGGGCCCAAATAACTCCCTCTGCATAATGTCGTGCTTGGGATTGATCGTCCTATAGACGGTTGGATGGACAAAATAACCCTTTGAGTCATCCGCCTTCCCACCAACCAGGAGCTCGAGCTCAGGATCCTCCTTGGCCTTTTGAATGACACTGTTCAGCCCACTAAATGAGCGCTTGTGGATGACAGCGTTGATGAAACTGTCGTACTCCTCAGGTTGTCCCACTTTAAGCTTTTCGGTTTGTTCGACCAGGGTGTCACGGAATTCGGGCCAGATGGACTCAGCGACGTATGCTCGAGAAGCAGCCGAGCACTTTTGGCCTTGATATTCGAACGCAGCCCGGATGGTGTTCAGGACAGCATTGCGCACATCAGCCGAGCGATGAACCAAGTGGAAATTCTTGCCACCCGTTTCGCCGACAACACGAGGATAGCTCCGGAAATTTCCTTCCGCCGTCGCCTTTCCTATCTTGCCCAGGAGCTCCTTGAATACCGCGGTAGAACCGATGTAGGACAGCCCCGCAAATTCAGGTCGCTTCAAGACCGTGTCCGTAATCAGGACGGGGTCTCCAGGAACGAACTGGATGACATCCTCTGGCAATCCCGCTTCCAACAATATTTTGTACAGAACCCAGCTAGCGTGCAGAGCAGAGTGTGATGGCTTCCATACCACGACGTTACCCAGAAGCGAAGCAGGAATAACAAGGGTACCGGCTAGAGCTGTAAAGTTGAATGGCGCAATTGCATAGACAAATCCTTCGAGAGGTCTGTAGAGAAGCTTGTTCCACGTCGCCGGCGCTTGCACGGTTGGCTGAGTCTCAAACAGATTAAAACATTGCTGGATATAGTATTTGATAAAGTCCACAGTCTCGACGGCGGAATCGATCTCCGCCTGGTAGATGTTCTTGCTTTGCCCAAGCATCGTGGCCGCATTGATCTCGGCACGATACTTGCCAGCAATTAGCTCCGCGGCTCGAAGAAAGATTGCCGCACGGTCCTCAAACGGCATGTCTTCCCAAGCGGGCTTTGCCTCTAAGGCGGCGTCGACCGCTGCATTCACATTCTCGGGAGTTGCGGACGCATACTTGGCCACCGAATCCTTGTGGCGTGATGGAATCTCTTGACGCTCCGAGTAGTTTTCATTGATCTTAGGACTGACGTTAACGGCAGAGTGTGCCCCACGAGGCGAAGCGACTTACGGTCTTTCCACCCACCCTCAAAGGGATGTTCTCCGGAAGCCTTTGCTTGAGCTTGTCCAGCGCTTCTGTGATCTCTGCTCTTTCTGGACTTCCTTTGGCATAGGTTTTCTGTATATCCGGCTTAGTGATTGAAGATGGCCCTAAATGACCAGGGTTTACCTACCACTGGTTCGTTCTCGAAGGAAGGCGGAGACCACAGGGACAAATGTGCCCGCTGTATGCGATTGACAGGTTCATTGGCCCCACGAAAGTGCCGCAGCACTGGTGTGAATTTTCTGGCCACCGAGGATCTCGGTAGAAGAGTCATGTTGATTCAACGTTTGACGACTTGTCTTTCTGTTGATTCGTGAATCGCCTTCTCCTCAGTGCGTTGAAGGGCTAGATAACCCTATTGCGATAGTGCCACATTGTATAAAGCGTACCGCGTTCGGATGAAAAGCCGGCGGACTCGGGATGACCGGTACACAGCGAATGCACCTCCGGTAACCTCCCCTGGCCGCTCTATGGAAGCAGGGTCCAACAACTGACGTTCCTGTTTTCGAGCTTGCAGTGGCAACATAATATTACTGATTTGTTTGGGCGCATGAGCAACGATGTCATGTTGGCTTTTCAGCCAGGTAGCAACACAGAGCTCAGCCTCGGCGCTCAAGCTACAATTAAGTCCTGTATTTCTGTCCTGCGCCAATACCGATTTGAGGTGTCAGCCTCTACCGTTGCCTCTGCCCAATGGCTACGACAGGACTTCCGGACATCTGTCGGCCGAGTTCAAATTCGCAGCAACGATAATGTCCGGCTTGCACAAGACGCCGGGATCATTCTCTGTCATTTCCCCCAAGTCAGTTGACATCAGTGCTGAGAGAACCAGGAATGGGCGATGCCATGGCGGGTAAACTGATTATCAGCATTCCTACCGGCTGTAGCTGTGAGGAGATTGAAGAGCAGTTGTCAAACTCCTCGCGAAAGACGGCTTTGTCTGACGGAAGGTGGAGGAACATTGTTCGAGTGATGCCCTCGCTGGGCACGCAAGCCTGCGAGTCCGCTACGCTGATTTCGATGGAGGGCCCCCCCCCCCAATCCGACTTGATGCAGCTTACGAAACAGATTTTCGACCAGGTCGGACGCACATATATCACCCCAGGTCAACTTTTCGACTCGATGATGGCGCTTACCTCTGTTGCTCATGGCTTAGTGGCAGTGGCAGTGGATGCATTCGCAGACGGTGGCGCCATCGCTGGCGTACCTCAAGGACAAGCTTTGGGAGTAGTAGCCCAGTGCATTCGCGGATACTCTAGCTTGGTGGCTCCAGGCGATGAGCCGGCTGAACTAAAAAGGTCACTGATGATACCAAAGAGCTTCACCGCAAGAGCGACGTTGGGTCTAGAGAGAAGAGGAGTGAGGTCAGCCATCAGCGACACGGCGGTGGAATCCCTCGCATCTGCAAATCCCATCCGGCAAGGCTTGATAGCTAAGCATAATATACATTACTGCGCGTAGAAGCCAAGCCCAGACAGACAATGCGCAGTTGGCTCTTGAGTTCTAAGTGTTGGGAAGAGCTGAACGCAGCCCCGTTACGCCATGAAGAACAATCCCTGACGAGGATAGCTCATGAACCAGAGCAAAGGGTGCAGGACGCTCTACTGTCCACAGGCAAGCTCAAGCCTTGCCTCGTCCCAACCATCATGCGTTACCAAGCAGTAAGGGAGCTAGATGGCGTCCTGATGGAACAGTCATAGTCTGTTACAGGTATATCGTGTAGCACCTCTAAGCGGACGAGAGCTCCATCGCGCTAGCCGCATGAGGTCCAAATGCAATGCTTATCTTTTGCAGATACATTGCCCTAGTCCTGATCGAAACGCGACGATCAGGGACTTTGGTTCATTTCCGAGACTGTGAGCCAATCGGATCATTACGCGATATCCACATCGCCGATACATCAAAGTCGGCTGCGATCCGAGGGATCGCATACACTCCGGTCTCCTCCCAATCTTTACTGCCGTGCTCAGTAGTCGAACCTCACTATTCGCACATAGCTTCCGCCAGGTCGTGGTTCCGCATACCAGCCTAGGTCCGTAGTGCCCTTATCTTGACGAGGATGTGGGCGAAATGCCACGGTGATAGTAGCCGATGAAGTGGGACGAGCAATTGCTGGGAGCCCCCTAGATTCAACGGGCGTTGATCAGTGCTATTCCACTAGTTCTCACATGCTTGACCACCCTCGTGATAACTGTGATGCACACAGTGTCAATTTTCTGCGTCCCTACGAGGTATCCTGTGACATTTCTCCATAGAGAAGTGTGTTTTCAGATCTGCTGTCCTCTGTCGGCTCGAGCCCCGAAGTCAAACACAATAGGCTGACCGCTGGTGATGAGATTCAAAGAGACCTGTACCACATATACCAGGTAACAACTCGAGTATCTCAGGTCGGATGACAGGACATGATGCAGGATTTTCATTTCCAGAGATGTATCTTCATCATACCCAAACTAGGAAGCATATTCAGTCGGGGAACTACCGCTTGTGCCAAACACGACAGCGTGCGCCGGCAACTCTCGACCGGTGCTGGAACGAAGAGGTTGCTGAGCGATGAAGCACATCTACCTCCAGCTGCCACTCAGGCTCTAGTGTCAGATGTTGTTGGGACCAAGGTGTCGTTAGCCCCTCTCTCGACTCCGACACTGCTGAGGACACTTTTCCTGGGATATTGTTTTGCTTCACCTCGCCTTCTGTCTATCTCATTGAAAGTCATGGATAGGATTGTGCATTCCAAATCCGTGTTTCTCAACCCAGACAGAAACGTCATTCTGGGAAGCTTGCTTAGGAGGCTGGTCTATAACCAGTTCTGTGCCGGTATCAATAAGGCTGAAGTCAAGAAGTCAGTGGCCGCGATCAAAGCAATGGGCTATGACGGCGTCATCCTGGGCTACGGAAGAGAAATTGTCCTGGACGATGAAGCCAAAGGACAAGACCTGGGCGAAGAAAAATCACAGGCTAAATCCGACCCGCAGATCGCAGCCTGGCTAGATGGCAATTTGAAGACGCTTGATTGCATTGGAGAAGATGACTATATGAACGTGAAGTAAGTAGCTAATGCATTTGCCACCAACTACCAACCAACACTGACAGACGGGTCAGATATACCGGCGCAGGGGAACATGTGTCGAAAGCCCTTATAGAGCATCAACCTCCCCCAAAGCAGCTTGTAGATGCGTTAGATAGGCTCTGTCAGAAGGCCGCTTGCCAGAAGAGTCGGATCTGGATCGATGCAGAGCAGAAAATATTTCAGAGCGCCATAGATGATTGGACTATCGACCTCATGCGCAAATACAACAACAACGGCCAAGCTCTTGTTTCAAACACCATACAAGCATATCTCAAGGATTCTCGGGAGAACGTTTTGAAACATCTACAGCTGGCCCAAAAAGAGGGTTGGACTCTTGGTATCAAGCTGGTGCGTGGGGCATATATCCAGCAGGACAACCGGGAGTATATATGGGATACAAAAGATCAGACTGACGCTAACTACAACTCGATCGCACGGGACCTGCTCTCCCAGGACTTGAGCCCCATAGGCCAAGACACATTTCCCAATGTCTACCTCTTCCTGGCTGGGCACAACAAAGACAGTATCAGACTCCTGAGCAAACACTATCAACAATTGGTACGTAAGGGAGCAAAGGTAAACCCCGTTGCATTCGGCCAGCTACAGGGAATGGCCGATGAGGTCGGCTGCGAGCTGATTCAGTTGCGCAAGACCGCTTCAGAAGAGAAGGCTGGAGCGGTCGCTGGCGCCAGTGTTCATCTTCAAGCCGTGCCGCGGGCGTATAAATGCCTGAATTGGGGTTCGATCCAAGAATGCATGCATTTTTTGATGCGGCGGGCTGTCGAGAATGCTTCTTCCACAGACAGGCTACAGGACAGCATCAAGGCGGTCAGGGCAGAGTTGAAATCCCGGTTGTTGTTTTTTAGCAGATAGACTGGAGGTAATTGATATGGATGTCCGCTGGCTATTACTCTCAAATGTTACTCATTCCTTAGATCGTGAAAACTTCTTACAGCTTCTTGCCGAAATGAGCCTGAATGGTGGATTGCTTTGATTGAAGACCTAGGCGGTTGCCCGAAACAAAATGTGACAGCATAGCATGGTGTGGTGGGAGTAGGAAAGGGAGATGGATGAAGGGATGGTTCCACAATCTTTCTATTTATTCAGCAAGTTCGATTTGGTTGTTATCAAAGTTATATCGTTCGATCTCTGTTTGAACCTGGTATCACTGTCACAGATGTTTGCAGCTACTTGTGCTGAAGGGGAGCGTCCAGAGAATTGCTCGCTTTCAAATACCATGTCAACGCGTCCAAATCCTCACCAATATTTTTCTCTGCCACTGTCCATCCATTACCAAACCAGCCAAAGTCATTGTCGTCGCCAATTTCGAGCTCAAAATCTTCCCATCGAACATTCTCGAACGCGTGGAGCGCGTGCAAGCTGCTCCCAGGCCACAACGCCGTGACCCTTCCCGACTTTTTCTCCTCACCTTTTGCCCCCAATGCAGGAGTCTTGTACCAACTGACACACTCCGCGCTGTATACGGTGCCTTTGAAGTATGTCTCACAGTAATTTGTGAAATTCTCGACCTGCTTGCGCTTTGGTTGGATTGTTTTGACGTTACTATAAGCCAGTTCCCGTAAGACTTTGGCGAAATACTTATGTAGATACTCCATTGTAATCAGGAGACTTCCTGCACCCTGGAAAGAGTTTGGTCCAAGAGACTGGAAGTAATTGGGGAACCCATCTGTACAGAAACCCAAGTAGGTTTCTGGTCTCTCCCGGTACTTCTCGCGTAGATTGACACCATTTTGCCCGTAGATGGGGAACCCAGCGCCGGGAGAGGTTTCAAAGCCAGTGGCACAGATGATAGCATCCACAGGCCTTCGTACACCATCACTGGTGATCACTGCTTCTGCATCGACTCTAGCGATTGAGTCATGGATCAAGTGGACGTGGGCAGTCGTTAGGGCCTCTAGGTAACCTGGTCCCGGGGTAAGCCTCTTGCAAAGGGGAGGAAAATCCGGAATCAAAAAGTCGGCAATCTCTGGTCTTGCCCGTAGACGTTCCCTCATATTTTTCTCATAAGTTTTCCGATTGATGCGGTGCCGGATACTGTCTGATTGGGTGACCTCGTAAGAGCCCTGGAGGCGAAATTCAAGGGATTTTCTGTAGGCAAGGTATTCATCCCAGTTCTCCTTCCAGAATGCCTTCTCCTGCTCAGAGTAAACAAAATTGGTTGAGCCGGCGTCAGAAACTCGGCTCTTCAGGACATCTTCACTGAGTTGATTCGAAATCCACGTTTTGCCCCGAACATAGAGGTCCACGTGTTTGACTTTCGACACAAGAGCCGGGACAATTTGGATACCGCTGCTTCCAGCCCCGATCACGGCGACCGATTTGTCCTGCAGAAATTAGTGGCAATTGAGCAAACTTGGAGAGGGTTTCACGCACTGTTGCGTCAAACAGTTCATCCCAGTTGGCGGTGTGGAGCAAGTCACCCTTGAAATCGTGCAGTCCTTCGATCTGTGGCCACTTCCATTCATTCAGGAGGCCCGTCCCCGTGAACAACACATCTGCTTCATCTTCAACGTCGGCAGCAGTGTCCAAGTCTAGCTTACGAAGCTTGACCCTCCACTTGGCTGTTGACTCATCCCACCGCGCTTCGAGGCACTTATGGTTGAAGCGTACATGCTTGCGAATGTCGTATTTGTCTGCTACCCTTTTCCAGTACTCCAGAATTTCAGGGGCACCGGCGTAGAACTCGCTCCAACCGGTCCACGACTCAAAACTTAGCTGATAGGCATGGGCCGGGATATCTGATGTTATTGTGAGACCAGGACTGTCAAATTTCGGACTCTCATTTCAATGTACCACAAGCACAACCCGGATACCTGGAACAACGTTAACATTCTATTTTGAAGCCGGTGATTCTGGGAGCCCACCTGTTTTCGAACCACGTTCCTCCAACCTCAGGGTTTTTCTCATAAATGACCAGATCAAGCGAAGGCACAGCACGACTGAACGCGATTGCTGCCAGTATTCCCGATATTCCGGCACCAATGTATATAGCCTTCAATGGTCTAGGCTCGTCGATTGCTCTGTCTTCGATGCGAATAGGGTCGGACTCTGACTGAATATGACCGCTGGCGATAGAACCCATCTTTGAATCTTAATATTATTGACTTGGCAACTTCTCCTCAGCATCCCAGAGTTTTCTTATATCTGCATGTCGTTCTGGACAATATCCGGAAAGACTGATTTGGCCCTTCTGGAAAACGGTAGCCGAATCCGTCGGGGCTGTCATCTCCACGCATTCCTGATCCGAAGTTGAATCGACTGGCAGGACGAGACCCGAACATCCTATGTTGCAATCCCATTGAATCTTATTCGCTTCAATTGAAGATCAGCTTACCTCGAGTGGATTGTCGCCGAACAGCGGAGGGCAAATATGCAGTGAAACCAACCAAAGTCATGTCCCACCTTTGGAATTTGGGGGCTCGGATCGACGACCCGAGCGCCTACATGGACTGCTAACATGCAACTCGTAACCTGTATTACAGAATGCCGACCAGCAAGATAAATAAATCCTGATAAGCGTCAAAACACGTGAGTGTGACTCAACCTCTTCTTGCTGAACAGGTGATCCGATGTCCACCAGACCCGCCGGTAGACTCTGGACTCTACCCGGTCTGGCCAGGAGGCACCAGTCGTGCCGCTGTGTATCATCCATGGCCTTCAAAGATGTGCCCAAATGCCTGCCCGACGTCATGCAGGTGTTGAAACAGAAGGTTGATGCGTGCGATGATCCTCGCAAAATCGACTTGGGCGCTGGAGTTTATCGAGATGAGCATGGCCGATACCACGAATTCGAGGCATTGAAGAAGGAATTATGCACTTCCTGATCTGGCGAACATGATTGCTGACTGTATAACAGGCCAAAAGAAGACTTGAAGAATGGAACCCAGGCCACGATGTACATTGGTTTAAAGACGCCGCTGGCTGCCTGGGCTGACGTTCCCAGTATTGTCTGACCATCGGTATACCATCCTTTCGAAAGCTCTCTAGGGAACTTCTGTTTGGTACCGATGCTTCTGCCGTAAAAAACCATAGGGTAAAGTTTATCTTTCTGATCTCCCCAGATCCATCGTCTAACAGTGGCTTTTCCCGGGACAATCAGATCGCCACCGTTCAGACCGTTGCAGGCACAGGCGCAAATAGAATCGGTGCTGCCTTCCTTAGGCGCAACTTCGTCGGCGAGAATGCTCAGCCTCCTGTGGTGTACGTCGGAGAACCAACCTGGCCAAACTACCGACCGCTTTTTGAGAGTGCCGGATTTGTTGTTAAGAGTTATAGCTATCTCAATCAGAACAATCCAGGCGCCGACGCTGAAGCTGCCATTTCCGAAATGCGAAACGCCGCGGATCGCAGTATCTTTGTCCTCCAAGCGGCTTGCCACAACCCCACCGGAGTCGACTACGACCGGGAACAATGGACTCAATTAGCTCGAGCTATGCTAGAGCGCCGCCATTTCGCGTTCTTTGACGCGGCATATATCGGATTTGGATCTGGAAACCGGGATGCTATTGAAGATGATGCATGGGCGATCCGACACTTCACTGAGCAGGGCATAGACTTACTCGCCTGTCAGTCATTCTCCAAGGTCATGGGCCTTTACTCAGAGCGTGTGGGCGCGCTTCATGTTTCCTGCTCAACTTCTGCTATTGCGGAAAACGTCCTAGACCAGCTCAGGGCCCAACTTAGGTGGGAGGTCTCATCGTCACCTGCATGGGGTGCGAGGCTCGCAGCTATTATCTTGGAGAACAAGGATCTGACGCTCGAATGGAGAGACGAGCTCAAACAAGCAGCTGGCAGGATTAGCGGCAATAGAGAGACTTTACACCGTCTCTTGACGGAAAATTTGAAAAGTCCAGGGTCATGGGATCATATCATCCGGGAGAAGGGCCTCTTTTCCCTTCTTTATCTAGAGCCGGGTCAGATCGAAGCACTCCTGGAGCGACATGTCTTCTTGCCTCCCAATGGTCGGATCAACGTGGCTGGACTTTCATCCAACAATATCGACAGAACCGCAAGAATATTAGATCAAGTAGCTAGACATTAGACTCCGTGTGGCAGCGCTCCCCGACCATAACTCTAACCCCAGTTGAACCTTTTCTACCACTCGGATTTGGAGTGTAAAATCAAGAAAAAGGTACCTTTACTGCCTTAGCTGAGAAGCCTGCTAGTCTCAGTCCACGCCGATTTTTCATCACTCCTGCTGTCCCCGCATTCATGGCATTCCCTGTGGGACCAACTGATAGTTTCCTCGCATCCGCACAACAGCTTGATCGCTCTGTCCTAGACACCAGCAGAATTCGCCAATGGAAATTGCATAGGAGGTAGTTTGCAGCGGCTTTGGGAGACTACTCCTGGAGATCGAGCGGATGAACGAACTGTACGCCTCTTATCGTGGCGGATCTTGGAGAGAGCCCATGATTTTGAGGTGGTCAGCGCCCGCCTTAATAGCCTCCGTGAAAGCGGATCGAGCACCTAGTTTCTCCAGTTGGGCTATAGCCCTGATGGTGCAGCCTTTAGGGGATGATATTGACTCCCGAAGCTCAGCCGGGTGCGAGCCATTCCCAAGTAGTTTCCCGGTAGCAATGAGACACTGACTCGCTAGTTCTTGTGCCTGCGGGCGAGGCATACCTTCCATGACTGCGGCGTCGAGGATTCCATCTACACCAATCGTCGTCAGAGCTATGCAGGCTCCAACGAGAATGTTTGACAGGTTGAGGAGGGAGGGTGCGACGAATTTGACCTTGCCTGCTTGTTCAAAGAGCCAGGTGGTCTGGTGAACCAACTCGGAAGGAATATCAGGCGAAGGTTCAGCAATTACCGTCATGGACTCTTGGACTTGGGCACCCATATTCGGCACAGCCAGTAAGACGAAAGCCTGGGGTTTCTCTCCCGACCCATACAACTTTTCAAGGATCTGCCCCTTTGAGATTCCTGCGAGGATACTGATGATCAATTTGCCTCTCAACGCATCTGACAAGCCCTCTGCGCCGAGGACATTGTCGAGCATGTACGGCTTATGTCCTAGAAGCACCACGTTGGCTTCCTCAGCAACCCGTACATTGTTTCCAACGAGAACTTCCATGGCATCACCTTGTGCCGCAAATCTCGTCTTCAACCGTGCTTGGGACTCTGGACTTCTTACACTGGCTAGCACTTTCCTCAATGGGCTTCGGGAGTTTTCCGTTGATTGGAACACAGCTCCAAGTACCGCTGTTGCCATTTTCCCTGCAGACGAGTGAACAAGGGATCAGTGAAGGGTATGTCTCAGCACTGACCACATCCAATGATTCCCAAGATGATCTCACCGTGCTGGAGAGCCATCTTATTTCGATAAGCGTGCGCAAAGTTGCCAAGCGGCTTTGATGGAGCCCCTGTTGGAAGAGACAGCGAAGCCCACAGTGAGGAGCTTGCAGATGGTAGAAGCAACAATGATCGACTTGTTCTGACCACACGAGCCGATATCAGACAGTCCGTGAAAGTGATCCAAGGGAGAGGGTGAGTTTTTTCTTCTGCATGTGGAAATCTCCGCTTGTCGGTAAGATGAAGCTGTGGGGGAGGAGGGATGTTGTACGCCTATCGGAAACCGAAGAAGCGCTCGGCCAGCTCTTCCGTTCAATATCGGACACATGCTTACCGAGCATTGTGCTCGCCAACATGGACAACGGTGTTAGGATAAGGCCATGCGAAGGATCAGCGCCGCGCAAAAGAGCACAGGTATTGGGTGTCCCATTGAAGCCTTGCACTTCTCTCTCCATCAGGTACGTCACACATTATTGTCACTCTACAAATTGGGCGACAACTTCAATAGATTCTGGTCGGTCCATGACTTGTGATTATTGTGCCCTGTAATCTCTTGTCGTGTGGATGGGTCGTGTCGGTTCCACTAACACGTCTTCGCAGACTATCCGAGATCTCAGTTTGGCTTCTGGAAGTGTTGGAATACATTAGAGAAGCAGCCCCGAGCACTCATTCAGCGGGTACATTGTAACAATCGCTTTCGGAAGGGTCTCCCGCATTCACGCAATAACGCTCATCAGCTCACCGATGCACGATTTAGACCCTCTTGCGATCCACCCAGAATCTTATTGTGCTAGGATAAAGCGTGCTTTGAGCTTATTAATGGTCCAATTGTGCAATTTGGCGTTGGCTCAGATGCCAGCGAGTCCGAATATCTTGCCGTGCTTTTCAGGCCGTGAGCCTTCTGGAACGAGTCGCTCTCAAATTGTGCACGGACGCCGAGTTCGTGCGAAAGGTCGTTTAAACCAATAAGCAGAAGATCTGCACGTGGTACTGCGGCGACTGAATCAATGTTTTCAATTGTAGAGCGGGTTTCGATCATCAGACCCACGGCGGAGCCTCGGGAGTTTGCCTGCTCAACAAAATGTGCGGGGGGATTAGTTGAGAGAGCATATTGAGGAAGTTGTCCGGTAAGCGACCGTATGCCGGTCGAGGGTATTTGCATATTGCAACAGCAGCCTCGACGTCGGTTATGATAATGTGTGGTGAGACTACATTTGTCGACAGTGCCGGGGGAACAGCAAACCGGGCACTGTGAATATGTGGAAAGATGATACCAATCGCTCCTCCGTCCAGAGCGCGCTGGACATAGCCATTACCACTCTGGTAAGGGACTCGCACAAATGGGGTGGTGTTCGCCAGCAATGCCGTGGTGCAGAGGTTGCTGGCCTGCGCCTGATTTAGCACCGAGTGCTCCATGTACATGAACAATGAGTCATACCCATTAGTCTTCGCCAGTTGAACAACATGAAGAGACGGGCAAAGACGGACCCCAAAGGGCTCACGTTCTTTAGAACACCAATATTGGACGAATACAAGGTCAATAACAGACTTACCACAGTGAGCCTGTTTACCTTGAACAGGTCGTAAAGGTTTTTTGCGAAGATATTTCTGGGTGCCATGTTCAGTCTTAGCTACACCAATCAGCTCGACCTCTTGACCATTTGCCTCGGTGGTGGCTTTCAACAACGTGACCGAGGGAGCCCTCGCAACTTTTGGGTCGTTTACTTGAACCGAGTTCGCCTGAATCTTAGGCCTTTGTCACGTTGACGGAACCGGATACGTACTGCAGGCGTTCCAGGAATTGGCGGTTCCACATGTTCTGTTGTCGGAAAGTAGCCCCGATACCCACGGACCTAGATTCCGCGATCGTCTAAGTGAGGAAGGACCAGATTGTCTTTATTCTGCCACAAAATATTGTGACTTTTATGGTCTCGGCGCAGGTACCAGAGATTTTCGCGGTCCATCCTGAGTGCAATGTGATCAGAGCTCGTGAAAAGAGATGTGTTAGGCTTTGTCCTGGTCCATATGGGCATCTTCATCCTTTCAAACGCGGCCGTCCGCTCGCTACTGCTCAGGCTCAAGGGCCGGGAGGACTTATTGCCTTTCAAACAGTGCTTGGCAGACTCATTGATAGCTTTCTCATCAGGCGGCGAAGCGGGTAGTGAAGCAGCCCCATCCCAGCCACACCGAGCGGTTACACGGCGAGCGAATGGAGGCGTCAGCTTCATATTACCAGCTCTGTCTAATACTGCTGCCTCGGTCAAGATTCTGGAAAACGCTCCGGAGAGACCAGACGGGTGGTCACCAACGGACTCGCCGAGCGCATCTACTGCGCCGCGAGGTGCTGTGTTCATGTCAAGGGTAGAGGGTGGCCAGTATGCTGTTCTCGGGGCAGAAGAGCTGACAGGGTTCCGCACGTCTCTGGCGGCAGTGCTCCTCTTGGAAGGCCGGCGGAATGTCAGCAACATTCTTGTCTTCGGCGCTGGAAAACAGGCAGAATGGCACATCCGACTGGCACTTCTGCTAAGGGGCGGAGACATTCGCAGCATTACAATCGTTAATCGGTCACGGACGAGAGCAAAAGCCCTTGTCGACGAATTGTCGAGAGATCCTCATCTGCCATCCAGCCAGGGCGTACAGTTTGAGCTGGCTGACGCATCCAACGAGCCGAGGATCCAGCTCTGTGTTGAAAAGGCGGATGCGGTGTTTTGCACCACGGCGTCCAAGACTCCTCTGTTCGCTGCGATATCACTTAATGCGAGCTCAGCCGACGGTACGCGGGGGCCATACATTTCAGCAGTTGGATCTTTCCAGCCGTCAATGGTAGAACTCGATCCGGCACTCGTACGCCGTGGCGCTGAAGGTCCCGGAGGTATAGTAGTGGATAATAGAGGAGCAGCTATCACAGAGGCTGGAGACATTATTCAGGCGAAGGTCGATGACAAAAACTTGACCGAACTTGGAGAGATTCTAGACGACGCAAGGGCCAAGAGCAAGCAGCTGGATGCATGGCTGACTGATGGTCTTGTCATCTACAAAGGCGTTGGCAATGGCGTGATGGACCTGGCGATGTCAGAAACCCTCGTCTCACTTGCGAGAGCTCTCGGACTCGGCACTTTTGTTGAGGACTTCTGAGAGCAAGCCACGCCTTTGTGCAGCTCTGTAGGTATAGTCCTGCTACCTCGAATGAGGCATTCTCGAACCTTTGTAGATGTTTAGAGAGGAGTCGGCGACAATGAAAGAATAACGGCAATTCTATCATTCCGAGTCACAAGCCCAAAGGCCACACTCTGACTAAGCGGGGCTAACGTTGTTCGGACATGATCTTAAGGCAGCGAGGTGCCAAAATTTCTTGGCAATCTCGACGATTCCGTCCGCCACCATTGGCAATGATGTGAACATTGTCCTGCCCTTATCACCTTCGTGCAGCGGCCTGCAGAGGCATTGTACTCCTGCCGAGGCTACGACTGCTCTTGCTATCTTGCCGGAATTGCATGCGATGTTTATGGCCTCTGCACGCACTGTTGCTGCTGCTGCAGAACCAAAGGTAGCCTCATCATCATTCCCTGACGAGAAACAGGTATGCCTCGCACCGAACCCGGCGAAGGCGCAGTCCGTAAACGGGTATCGAATGCATGTCGGCGTTGTCGAAGTCACAAAATCAAATGTTCGGGCACGCATCCTTGCATAGCATGCGGGCAGAAAGGCCTGCATTGTGAGTTCGGTAATGAAGACAAGAAGGTCCTGGTCGCCGAAAGGTAATATGGGAACCCGTGCTTTTGGTATTTTCACACCATTGACCAGCGATATCAGTCTCCTTCAGGAGCTTAGGGGTAGGTTGAGTCAACTCGAGCAGCAACAGCGCCTGCCAAATCTTCATAATCAGCCCACGGACTATCTCGACCCGGCGAACGGCACGCAGCAACCGGTATCGCAGGCCGCCAATTCTGACGGGGATGAATACGCTGCATCCAGCTCGAACCAAACCGCTGATGTCTCTCGAAATCTTCTTCTCCCCTCCAGCAACAATTCTGCTTCACAACAGGACTCGGCTTTGATGGCACAGAGCGATGGGATCGACCCCGCCTTGTCGCCTAGAGACAGCGCTGACTCGGCTCACAATGGTGTTTCCAATCCTCTCGTACCTGAACAGCCTGCTTTTATTTTCGACGACTCCGGAACTCTCCGCTACCTCGGCCATTCCTCGACCTGGTCATTCAGCCGACAGGTCCTTCGTATGGCTGAGCAGAGTCCACACTCACAAACTTCAAACAAGGGTTCCATTTATGTGGAAGGAGAAGCATACAGACTCGACTCGCAAAGAACGACTGTCTCCGACTCGGATCTTGCAGGGCTTCCGTCTATAGATCTGTCGCTTTACTATCTCCAGACCGTCAAGTTCCGGACGTATCCGCTCTTCTATCTCTTTGACGAAACCGATTTCAACTCCCGTCTGCACCTCTTTTACGAGGCGCCAGCCGCTTACGCTCAGAGCTCTCAAGCCTGGTTTGTCCACTATCTGGTTCTCATGGCCTTTGCAAAGGCCTTTACTAGCTCAAGCCCGCCGAGTAATGTGACCTCGAGCTCTGACTTGTTTTCGCGTGCACTGCGTCTCCTTCCTGAGATCACACAATTGTGTCCAGATCCGGTGGGATCTACGGAGATTCTCTGCTGCATTGCACTTTATCTTCAGTGCGTTGACCATCGAAGTGCAGCTAATATCTACGTATGTGTTCATCCAAACCTCACGGACTCTGTTTGACGGCTGAGTCTAGGTCGGCCAAGCAATGAGGATGGCTCATTCTCACGGTCTTCATACCGACCTACAGGCAGATGTTATTGGACCACAGCTCGTTCGGCGAGGTCGACGCATCTGGTGGACAGTTTATACCCTCGAACGGAAGCTTTCCTGCTCAATGGGTGTTCCCATGTCGCTCCATGACGAGGACTTAACGGCCCCTCTCCCTGACGCCGAAGATTCCGACACCAGCGCAACCGGTCAAACCATTCATGTCAAAATATGCCGGCTTCTGGGTGAAGTTGTGAGCAGTAGGTCCAGCTGTCGGGAGGAGGACTGGTGCGAAATATGGCTAATATGGCTGCATAGCGGTGTACCGACGCGATGGCGGACTGACCAAAACCTATCTCACCACGACCCAGACTGTATTACGTGGAGTAGCCGGCCTTGCCAATGAGCTAAACCTGTTCTCCGAGCGTTGTTTTGGACAGATCTCGCGCGTGGCTGCCCATCTCAATCTCGCCTATCACCAAGTAAGCATCTGGTGGTGAAGCCTGCCTATCCATGCCCGTTCTCGCTTTCACTGCCACCTGTGGGCTCTCTGCCGGAATTCGCTGACCCGACAATAGTGTCTGCTTCTCGCTACGCGGCCTTTTTTGTTCTACATACTGAAATTTCGGCTCGAAAGCCCGACCGCCAACCGTTCATTTCCACTCTCGTCGTCAGCAAAGGGGCTTGTCCAAGTCTGCATTGACGCCGCCATACAGATCGTCGCCATTGTCTCGGATTTGAGACAACACGAATTACTCGGTGAGTGTGACCTAGTCTCACCCAACTGATTGATGGGTATGCGAGCTGAACAGACCTGCAGACACCTTTTTGCCTTTTGACCTTGAATGTGCTTTCTCTGCTGCCTTTGTTCTTGTAATGGCCTCGAACCTGCACCCCAAGTTGCTGCCACAAGAAAACTGGCTCGAAAAGGTCCTGGATGTCTTCGACTATGTATCGTCCAAAGGTAATGTTCTGGGCAGCATGCGAAAGGCCGAAGTTGAAGAGTTGGCAACAATGCTGAGACCAACAACTCAAGGCAATAAGAATATCGGGGGAAAGACGATGAACTCAACGCCACCGCCCGCCTCGAGAGAACCTTCCATCGCCGACCAGGCCAGCTTGCCTAGTCTCGGTGATCCCTTTTTTGATGAATGGATTGCTGATGATGGCCTATCAGGGGCACAGATTCTAAATTTGGCGGATGCCCTTCAGCCTGGGGGCTTCAATGAATTTCTGCCTAGCTTCTAAAATTCAACGAGACAGATACCTCCATCCTTGCGCTTGTCTCTTGCCGCAGTCTGGCTCGCAGAGGAATGATTTGATACCCCCAGGGATGGGAATCATGTATCGGTAGCTGTGCGGCGGCAGGACTTGGCTGTTCGGAAGCAGTCCCGGCGTTCAGAGAGGCAGTCCGCCACTCGCTTCCCGAGAGCCCGACACGGCGATGGCCCAGCAACAACAACAACCAAAGTCAAGCACATTCATTCTTGCCTTTCATTCTACAAGATTCACTAGAATTCTGTCCCAACATAGAGTCCATCAATTTTCAAGCAGCTAACCGGCGGCGAAGACAAAATGTCGAGGATTTCAACCCCTCCAGAGAAAACCATCGCATTCATAGGTACGCAATTAACTTGGCCCACCAACTTCAGACAGGGCGTAACATGAAATCCGGCAGGGCTTGGTGTCATGGGTTACTACATGGCGGTGAACCTGCGTGAAAAGATCGGCTCTGACATAGGCATGCTCGTCTGCGATGTTAACAGTAAGGCTTGTGAAAGATTCCAGTCTGAAACCGCCGATGCGGGGCCGTCAGTCGTCGTTAACTCGGCGCGGGAGGCTGTCGAGAGCGCGGTAAGCACCTTTTGATTTGTCCCCACGACACTCTGTGAATCTGTGCGTACATTTCTACACGAGGAGGCCAAATCGCTTCATAGACACATCCATGCCCAACCACGAAGTCAAAAAGTTGGTATCATACTGATTGGACAAACTTGAACCTAGGACACTCTCATTACCGTCTTGCCCTCCAGCGAAGCACTGCGTGCAGTGTATCTCGATTCCCAGAATGGCGCGTTGGCCGCCGCTGAAGCGTCAGGCCGGGAGAAGCTCCTTGTCGAGTGCGGGACGATTGCATCGTCAAGCATTCAAGAAGTCCACGAAGCATCTAAGCAAATCGGAAGAGTATCGTTTGTGGATGCGCCCATATCGGGCGGACCGATGGGCTCCAAAGCCGGCACTCTGAGCTTTATGGTTGGCTCCTCCAGCGAACAATTTTCAAAGTTGAAACCGCTGCTGGCACACATGGGCAAGCCTGAGAGTATATTCCACTGCGGCGATGTTGGCGCCGGTACCGCGTTCAAGGTTATCAACAATTACATCTCCATCATCAGCGTCCTCAGCGTTTCCGAGGCGTACAACATTGCCCAAAGGCTCAACCTTGATCTCGGGAAATTGACGGATCTATTCAATTCGGGCAGTGCACAATGTTGGGTCACATCAAAGAACAATCCGGTTCCAGGTGTGCACCCCGACGCGCCGGCCAGTCACGGCTACGTGGGTGGTTTCAAGATCGAATTGGCTCACAAAGTGCTCGAGCTTGGGAAGGATTTGGCGGAAAGTGTGGGAGCTCGGACTGCGCTGGACAAGGCTGCATTAGGTGTGTTCAAGGACGCTGCGGATGATTCGCGGTACAGCGGGAAAGACGCCCGAGTGATCTATCAGTACCTGATGGAGAATGGCCTATAATCGGTACAATATTGACCTTGAGCAAAGAATCAGGGCTCCCTCGTCTCTGGCGTAGCATGAGGGAAAATGAGCGTGCAATGAGGGAGACTATAGACGTCCTCTAGGCGCGTTGACCTGTGTAAATCCGTCCTTCTTGTTGTCACAGCACCACCGGAACTGTCGAAGCAGTGGCAGCGGTGCTCGGATGCTCCTCCCGGACTGAGATTGTATTTAAGCAGGGCCAGGACCGTGTTCGTCTCGAAAGATGCTATCTTATATTCCCTTTGTAATACTCACGACACTCTCACCTTCAAACAGGGCGATCAAATCCTCCCGCCGAAATACAATGGCCGACTGTAACGACCCGAGACCAGGAAGGAGCCTCGATGACCTTTTCGCCCTTGGGCTTGCCAACCGACGGGCGGTGGTCGGTGATACCTTCGTGGACCAAGCTTTGAAGAACGGGTCGACCGAGTTCGCATTCCCTGGCCAAGAGCTCGTCACGACGTGGTGCTGGGGATGGGCATGGGGACGACCAGGCCTCGAGAAACGCGACCGCAGTCTACTCAACATTGGTATGCTGATGGCACTGAACCGCTCCACGGAGCTCGGAGTGCACATTCGTGGCGCCAGGAACAACGGGTTAAGCGAATTAGAGATTCGGGAGGCCATCCTCCATGCTACGGTCTACTGCGGTGTTCCCTCGGGTGTTGAAGCGATGAAGACTGCCGAGCGAGTGCTCAACGAAATGCAGGCAAACGGAGAGAAGGAGAGGGAATTGAATGGAGGAATCAGGAGCAATAAACCCCGGTCCTCCTGAGAGCGTAAGGGACCGACCAAATGAGATTTCCTCATGGTCATCGAGCTAGTCGCTTGCAGCGGCGTCAACGGACGTACACAAGGATCTCTTGCGAATATGCGCGTGGTACGGCAATGCTGCGCAGCAGATTTTGTCCATGACTGATGGCTGGAATTCGAGCAGACACCATGTGATAGCGATTAGCTGGAACTATGGACAACATCCGACCCGGAAGTACAACCTGCAAGCTTCCATAGCAGGAACTGCAACAATGACATGAACCTGTTTCAAATCCAAATCACACCTCCCTCATACTCGGATACATGTCCAAGATGCTTCCACGAGTCTAAGCAGTGATAGAGTTCCGTCGGTCGTCGACCTTGTTGCGCATGAGGCCTACCATTTGCAACATTTCCGTCCAGAATCCCACTGGGGGCGAGATAAATGAAGCCTCGTAAGCATCGACTATGGGTTTCTCCCAGACAAAGTCGAGTTCGCTTGCCTTGACGAACTTGGTCTTTTGGAAGATTTTCCAGAAGATGTAAAGGAGAGGCGCAACGATGAGCATGGTATAGCATGAGAAAAAGCCTTCTGCGCTCGGAGGGTCGAAGCTCAAATATCCGAAGAACAGAAGAACAAGGCACTCCCCAGTCAGGCAGATCCAAGCAATGTATGGTTGACCCCATCCACGGTAGGGGAAGGTCCTCCGGTCCACGTTCTGGACCTTCGTCGCCCGATAGAAAAAGAGGTAGGTTGTCACCATGACCACAAAGTTGATCAGTGAGCCGGCAGTCACTAAGTTAATCAACCAGTTCAGGACAACTGCCGAACCGTTAGAGACGGAAAGGAACGAGAGACACGGAATGGTCGCCGTGGTGAGGATACTCCATATTGGTACGCCGCCTTTTGTACACTTTCGGAGATATTTGGGAGCTCTGCCCTCCAGGGATAGACTGTACAAGGCTCGCGTCGCTGCGAAGAAGTAGGTGTTTCCAGCGGAGAAAATGCTTGTGCAGATTAAAGCATTCACAAGGTGTGGAAGTCCGTGGACACCGAGGTTAAACATGGCGATAACGTAGGGTGATGCGGCCGCCGTTCCAGCACCTCCGGATACACCGTTGGTAATTGCGACCAAGGTAGGGTCGTTGTATGGCACGACAATGCCGACACATAGGGCCCCCAGGACAAAGAACAAGCCGAAGCGCCAGTAGACGGTCTTGAACGCAGTTTTGACATAGATCCGTGGGCGCTTTGCCTCAGCAGCAGCCATTGAGATGTATTCCGGACCAACGATGGTGAAGCAAGCCGACCAGAGGCAGGAGAGGAAGCCTTCGAATCTCCCGAGTGATCCACTCGCGTGATACTCAGCCATGGGGCCTGGGTTGTTCCAGTAGCGGAATCCATAGGCATCGTGCTTTGGGTTACCGCCACACATGGTGACAAAGGTAAAAGAGAACAGCATGAAGATCAACAGGACCTTCCCACTGGACAACCAGAACTCTGCTTCGCCGTAGGCTCGGACTGTTAGCGAGTTGATGGCTCTAGAATGACAGTCAGTGGGCGGCACTTTAGACATAGTGGACCGTGCTGTTTACATACATATATGCTACAATGCACCCGCCGCACACAGCAGCGACCGGGACGTTGTCGCTCCAATATCCAATGACCAAGCCGAGAGCTGTAATTTCGAATGGCACGACAAGGGCTCCGTAGAAAAAGAAGTTCCACCCGGCCATAAAGCCAAAAGCGTCATCAACCCACTTGCCAGCCATGCGGATGAATCCTCCTGAGACAGGATGCATTATGGTCATTTCAGCGATGCAGCTGTTGACCATACCCATGTTGACGCTGTAGAACAGGTAGGCGAGGAACAAGTTCAGAGGGCCGCCCCTAGTCAGAGCGCCACCGATGCTGATGAAGAGGGCAGTGCCGACCGCACCGCCAACAGCAATCAGTTGGATTTGCCGGTTGTTAAGACGACGGTGGAGCTGGTCGGCGTTGTCGACCACAATGCTGCCTGTTATCGAGTCGCTGTAGACGCGCGTGATCTCTCCATTCGCACCTCCATTCTCGGTGCTAACTTTCTCTCCTTCGTGGGAGACGTCTTTAAGAGTGGCCATGTTTTGGTTAGCTCTTCTGAAAGTTGCAAAATTGTGAGGCAAATTTGAGAATGACTTGGGAGATAGTGGTTACATTGAAGAAGGAGGGAATACGAGAGGGACTGGACGTCGTGAGGAGGAGCTCATATAAGATTGATATCTCCAGTCCCCCAGGGTTCTATCGCTCAACCCCGGGGTAGGTGGGCACGGTGGGGCATAATTTGCTCGGGCGATGGTCTATCAGGTGGATGATTTGGGCTACATCGAAGCGATCTACGCATTATCGCTCTTCATGAATACGAAGGAACGCTGGGATTCAGCCATCGCAAGCTGAAGGAAGCTGGCTCGGTTCTGCTTTCCGAGCCTCCTAGCCAGCTCGGATACGTACCCGAGAGACCCATTCGCTCTCTAGCTTAGGTCTCGAACTCATTGTTGCAGCAGCAACAGTCGGCCTATCAACGAGAGTCGTGCCTTGAAGCGCCAACATGGCGAAAAGGGTTATCCTGAGGGTACGAGAGTCCCGACCCTGAGAGCGCAGCCGTCCGGGCTTTGTCCATCCACCTTCCGACCCTGTGGCCCCAGCAACCCTGTCGGTTCATGCATCTTCGAGAAGCTAAGACGCCCACTATGCTGGAAGAGTTCAATGTGTCTTTCAAAGAAGTATTTCGCGATTGGAGAAGGGTGTTATGTGTAGCAGTTGGAAATGACGCGTTGTGGTCGAGAGGGGTAAAAGTCTTTGCTCGATGAACGAGCTCGACTAAGATCAGCTATGATAAGCTGTCGTCGTCCACCGTATCAATCATGTAAGACCAGATCATGGACACTTGACCTAGGATGGACGATCAATCTCGCGATTGACCAGGTCCTTATCTCGTGTCAGTCTCTGCTACCACCAAACACTTGGTTCGCTTTCTGCTATCAAGGGCCGGAAATCGCTCTGGTTGAAGTCAATTATGCTGCTTAGATTTGCTCACTCTTGAAGTCGCACTATGACTGGCTCTCTTGCTGCTGCTGACGTCGAGGTCGACGCAAAGTCTCTCGCAAACAACAGTCAACACTAATCATCAGGCCATTGCATGGATTTAACGTCCTAGATGAACCTTGACTCGGCGAAGCGTTCAGTAAGGCAACGGTACTTGGCCATAAGATCATCCTCCAGAGCCCATACCAATTTTGAAGGCAAAGAGCATGAAGAATGTTGAAGGGAGCAAAGAAGTGGAGTGGTTGATGGAAAAAGGCATGGACCAAAAGCAACTTGATATATCAAAGTGGTGTGTCCTTCTACAGCAATCACTTCTCCTCACCTCTGTTACATTTTGAGGAGATGTACAAGAGCCGCATGAGGGAGGAGCTGGAGACAATGTAATGCCATATACCTATTTATTTCAAGACACGTGGATATCGTTTCCCTGAAGATTTGACACGATCTCGAGCCGGTGCGGTATTTCCGCCAACCTTTTCCATACGTGTTGAGGCCTAACCGTATTGTCTTCCAGCAGTACTGCTAGTAGGAGGTAAATCTCTCTTTCCAGCTGTGGTTGGAGCGGGAGGTGAGCAGGTCGCTATAGCGCCTGCAGATGAAGCGAATCAGACTCAATGGGGTCCTGACAACATTCGTTGGTGCCGGTGCACACTCCCCCAGATGGGACACAGATACTCGTCGTGGTCTGGTCGAACTTAGCTTAAAGCCATCACGGTTTTCATAGATTACTCACTGTGTTGGTGGTAGTTGTAGTTGTAGTCGTGGTCATGGTCGTGGTAGTGGTAGTGGTAGTGGTAGTGGTAGTAGTTGGAGTTACCTAGAAATATCTGATACTTTCTTAGTTATGCCACATTTATGGCTCCGACCGTCAACCTGCGGTCTTTGTGCTGGCCGTTTGGATACAGGAGCAGAAAGTAGACAAAGCGGCGCCGGTTTCGGACGATATAACAGACCGTTGGCGACGCTTTAGCATTCTGGGCTGTCTTCGTACTTTTTGTAGTAATAGTGAGAGTCGTCGACGGTGGCTTCGTCGTGGTCGTAGACGAGTGTTTTGTTGTCTGGACATGACGAATATTCCCACGTTTGACTTTGAGCGTGGGTGTAGCCACTGGCCAAGGATATTTTGGGCTACAGAATGATTGCGCTTGGGGGTACCCTGCCAGTAAAGGCATCGCGATTGCGTAACTCCCGCTGTTGCAAACTCCAGCTTCAGCAATGGCAGCAACAGCGAGCAGGGATAGGAAAGAAAGTAATTTCATTTCCAGCAGCTTGTGGTACGAGACTGAGTCTGCAACTTGAGTAGATATGGCAGCCTGGGAATTGGTGAGACACACGTGTCGATGCAGCAGAACTGTAAATGTCTGAACGACGCGCAGACCATAGAGTTAGAAGGGATGTGAGGCTGTTCCTGTATCTCAAAATATCGAATTCGAATACGTTGTGGCTAGTCCTACGCGAGACACATAAAGCAGTGTCCCCATGGAGACCGATCAGATATGTGATATCAAATGTAGTTGATCAAGCTGTGCATCTAGCTCGAGCTGAAACAGCGATGTATGCACCCTTTCGTACGCTCCTTTATGCTCACCCTGAAAATACCCTCATGAGATGCTTCTCAGGAAGGCGTCCATTAATCATGAAATCATGCACATCGTCTTGACGCCTTCAATAACTCTGGTCAACATTTTCAAGCCATAGGCCTGCGCAACCCGTGCTGTGACACTCAATTTATCCTTGACGCCCCCCAACTCCACTGTGCCAACCCAATGTCCACCACACGAACAGTGGTCTGCGAAGGACGAATCATCACTCTGCAGTACACCGCATTTCTTGCACTTGATGTCCTGCATCTGCCACCGGAGAAGCATTGCTTGGAGCCTTGCAATGAGCTCTTCTTCAAGCAAGATCCTATTGTACTCCGTCCCGCAGCTGTTGCACCTCCAAGGTTTACTGCTCCCTTCCTCACCGCTCTCGTTGACGTTGGGCAAGATGTCCTCATCACGACATAGATCAAGATCTCTAGTCGTAGTGCAAGTGTCGCAGATGAGGCCGTCGAAGCGGAGACTCGCACTGGGATTCTCGAAGCGCGCTTCCTTGCTAAACTCGCGGACGTCGAACAGGGCGAGGAGCTCTTTACGGAGCAAGCGTGCTTCGAGTTGAAGAGGCTTTGACAAGGAGATGATCTGCATGAGCGACTTGACCAGCTCCAGCACAGGGTCGCAAGGATGTCGTGGGTCGCTTGATTCCAGGGTGCCGCCAACGAGAGAGGGGAATGTCCAGTCGCTGGCGAGTTCGGGATGAAGCAACTCTTCACGTTGCCGCCGGATCAGGCTGGTAATCTGCTTCTTCAGTGGCTTGGAGAAGTCGTCCTGCAGAACCGTCGTCACCTCTGTACTGGTGGGATCTTCGGTCAAGCTGATGAAGCCGGAGGGTAGTTGTGTGGGTCGAGGTGTAAGAGGAGAATCGTCAGCAGCAGGTGGTCTCTTCAGTTTCTGCATCAGATCAATGAACGTGACCACCCAGTCATCGAATATGGGCTGCAGTGGCACGGGCAGGAATTGTGAGAGCTGCCAGTGGACCACAGTCTCCAGGCTGGAGCTGTTCGTTTCTTCCGTCACTGTCGGGGTGCCTTTACCACCGTAATTGTATGCATCATACCAGATGAGTATGTCCCAGTAGTCCTTGACCTCCAGCCCGAGGAAGTGGAAAAGAGGTTTCTGTTGGATGGCTTTCAGGATGTATTGCGAATAGGCGTACGCATTCTCGACCTCATGCTTGGATGTCTGCAGAAGCAGTCGTGTCGGACTGGCAAAGACCACGTGTGAACCGACTCGTCGGAAGTCGGTGATAAGTTGTTGCATGGCCTTTTTGGACATCATCTGGATGTAATAGTGCAGATGCCGGTCGTAGAGACAGGAAGCAGGCGCCTCAACCCATCTGACAAGATGTTGGACCATCACATCCGCAAGTCTGTTACCACGACAGGCTTCTGCCCACCACGACTTCACCATTTCACGAAGAACTTCAAGCGCTGCTTGTGCGAAACCACCATTGGCTTTGACCACGTTCGAATCAAGCGGGTTCTCTTCGTTAACTGCCGGGTTGAAGGCAATGGATTCCGCAGATCCTTCAAGCTCGTTGATGATGGATGAGGTTAGGATGGTATTGATAGCCAAGTTCTGGACCGAGATGTCGACACAAACAGAAGTGTAGGCACCAGGATTGTTGATAGAAGGCATCTCCACTACCTCGGTCAGGGGGCCCAAAATGTCATCACGTTCGTGACCGGCGTGGTCGGGACGAGGCTGATCGGACCACCACAGGACTACGTTGCTTCTCATCAACCGCCTAGCATAGGCCAGATCGATCAGGAAACGAGGATCATCCTTCTCAAGGTTGCATAATGGCACATCACCGTACCGCGCAAGCTCGATGAGATGCGTCAACCAGCCAGATACGTTGAGATAATGGGAGATTACCTGTTTGAAGGCATGGCTCTGCCAGCCCAATGTAGGTAGATCCACATCGGCTTGTTCAGCGGGCAAGCACAGTATTGGAAAATCCCTCATACTCCGAACATCGTGCACCAATTGGTTGTGAGAGGCTGTCTGCAAGAGAAGCATTGTCGGCTTCGTTGCATTCGAGCGCCATTTCTTCAGTATGTCGGCGAGCTCGAGGTGTGCTTTTCTTTTCGTTGTCACTTGGGACACCTTGAAGCTGATGGTGGGCTGATACTTGAAGATGCTCTCAATTAAGGCTTCGTCCTGGAGTTTTTGCCGGTAATTTTCAGCATAAACCTTGTCGACATTGGGAAGCTGAGCGTCTCGACCTCGGCTCAAGATAATAAGGTGAGCTTCTGCCCTGGTCGTGGAGAATAATGCAAAAACATTTCTGTCCCCTGCTGCCACGTGGTACAGGTAGATATAGCCCAGAGATGCTGCGTCTTCCAGGTAGGTGGACTGTGCCTCACCTCTGAGAAGTGCCGACAGGTCGAAGCCTTGCTCGAGGCCCGTTCCAAGAACACCTTTTTGACTGTCATCAAAGGTGCACATATTGCCCAACTTCAGCAGAGCACGCATGAACAGGGGAAGCTGCCGCTCGTAGACGCCTTCGACACTGGGATGATTGCACAATAATGACACCAACTCCGCTTCCCGCAAATAGGTGTCTTCGGGCATTGTCAGTCGAAACAAGTGCACCGACTGATGACCATTGGGCAATGCGTGGTTGACCTTTTCGACGTCACACCCTGGTATTTCCACGTTCGGGAGGTCTTCGCCCTTCAGATTGAGATACAGTGTCCGGGGTACCTTGACGGTTAATTGCTGGATCTTCTTCCCGATGAGGACGAAAGCTGTCACTTCACCGGGTGCGTCACCTTGACGCAGCTGGAGAACATGCCATGTGTTGGTATACATCATCTCGGCCTGATTGCGGAAAAAGCTACCAATGGAGTCACCAGCCACGTTTGGTCTCTCCCCATACAATTGACGCCGCCTGGCTCTGGCTTGCTTCTGTAGCTTCCACTTCTTCTTCTGGTACTGGAGCCAGTCCCCATAGTCTTCATCAATCGCTGAAGAATGAGATGCATGAGATGCAAGAGGATCAATGAGAGATTGATTTGCCGATTCCTCGGCTTTCCGCTTTGCAGGCTTAAGCGGATGTGTCGGCGACTTCAGCTGAGAACTCAGGGCGTCTTCGATATCTCCAGTCGCATGGAGTCGATGGTCCAGCAAATTGACCGATCGCTCAGCAAGTGGGCGCTTTTCGAAGAGATCATTAATCTTCTTCTGTTTGAATTTGTCGTCCTTTGCAGTGATTCTTTTCTGCAGCCAATCTGGGTGAGCAACACGTGGAACAGGGTTTCTGATCTTTTGCAGAGCAGCCGGGATAGTTATGAGCTTCTGGATGACTGAACCGAGACGCTCAAGATAGTAGTCCCAGTCAATGACGGTTCTTGGGTCCATGTCCGCAGGATCGTCCTTCAGCCATTTCCGTAGGAAGAACCGCTTGACACCGTCGTCTGCTGAGAAGATGGCGACGGGAATGGCCCGTTCCGTGACAGGAGTGTTTCTGGGTTTGGCTGAGATAATGTACTTGCAGTTCAGACCTTTGTCCTTGATCATCTGGTCACCTAGAAACTCAGCTAAACGCTTCGCGGTTGTGATGGACGTTGACTTCTGTGTCCCGTATTCCTCGAGGGTCTTGGCCATGCTTTTGTTCTCACAAATCAAGTCGATCAACTCCTCGTCCGCCAGCGTGGATCCGTGAGAATGTAAAACATCAAGCCAACGGTTGGCGACTCGAGCCACAGCTGCATACGTTTCTGCCAAGGTAGTCCCTTCCAAGAAGAATTTGAATATTTGAGTCTGGAAGATCTTGATGAGCTTCAGCTCCCCCCTTCGTTTGACCTCGAAACCTTTTAATTCTGCTAGGCTGCCATCGTGATTGAAGACTGCGTACCGCTTCTTTAAATTTTTGTCCTCTTCCTTCGATGTTGGCAGGATCATGGCTTTGTATGGACCATCGACTTCGAAGAAAATCGAGTTGTCGCTGTGCGTCTCGTACTTGAATGTGGTTGGATCGACAAGTGTCTGGTATTGGTGGTTGGTATATCGTGCGTGTACCAAATGGTTAAGCATCACGCACGGATATGAGATTGCCATCTTCTTGCCGTTCTTCAACGTGAAAATCACATTCTCAGGGAAAGTGGCGGGAAGCATGCACCAGATACCATCAGTGTCCAATTCCAACGGTCGTCCAATCCTCTCGACAAGCTCTCGGGCCATCTGAATGATGTGTGCTCCTGTGAGGCAAGTGACGCCCGCCATCTCCATGGAGTACCACCTGGATCCTTTTCGCATAACGTAGCCATAGAAAGAATTGAGAATCACCTTGTGAGCCAGCTGTAAGGAGTCGAAAAGCACAATCATCTTCTTGGCTTCCTCGACCTCATGCGGAGGTGCACCTGATGACTTCAGTGTCTCCGTTTTGCCCTTCCAGACTTTCTGTTTACCCTTGAAGTCGTAACGGCGATCTCGGAAGTCCCGCACAGTGTCGACATAGAATGGATTTTCTCGTTGGCAGATGATAGCTTCTCGTTCAATAGTCTTCGAGTCATGGATCTTGTGGTATATCTTTTTCGAATATTCCTGCAGCCGCTTCCGTACCATCGCGGCTTGCTCGTCCAGAGTCAACTGTTGGAATGTCCGCCTCGGTGCTTTGGGGGTTT
Source organism: Phialophora verrucosa (assembly GCA_002099365.1). Classification (NCBI taxonomy): domain Eukaryota; kingdom Fungi; phylum Ascomycota; class Eurotiomycetes; order Chaetothyriales; family Herpotrichiellaceae; genus Phialophora; species Phialophora verrucosa. Next base: position 1,749,991 of record MSED01000009.1, on the reverse strand, counting down.
TGCCTGGAAAACTCTCATTCGCCACCGCCCTGCGAATCATGTTGTACTCGTCGCGTTTCGTCGGCAAGAATTCACCTCTCCATGCCCAAGGCAAGCGTCGATCACATGTCTTCCCAGGCCGGTTGAAGTCGCAAGCGGCGCAGTCAGACTCTGAAATCATGGAGTCAGGCTGAAGTCGGTTCGTTGTCATGATATTAGGGTACATGGAGGCAACGTCCAGGTGGTAAATAAGAGGTCGTTCATTTCTGTTCGGTGTATGCTTCAGGCTGTTTAACTTTTCAAAAATCTGTGCTCGTACTTCATCATAGTTCGTAACGTCTTCAAGTGATTTCTTTTCTTCAACCGTGATGCAGAACTGTAAGGCTGCATCGAGATCGCGAATAAGTTCATCGATAGCGGTGGTGTCAATGGCAAAGTTGACCGGTATATCGGCTCGAAAGACGCCAGCTTCAATGCTCTCCACGTGTCCGCCGACGTACGTTTCCGATTCCAGAAGATGACCCTCCCAGAAAGCTTCCCGGGGTTCTTTGTGCTTGTTCGGCAAGACGATGCTCTTTTGGTATGCTTGCACCATCAACAGCATCTCGCACAGCGTTCCAGTTCCCTTTCGCAACGTGTCATCGGGACTCAAAGGAAGTATTGTGCACAGCGAGAAAATGAAAGGATGGACATATTTCATGTACAGATAGTAGGTGGCCACAGCGTCGGAAACGGAATATTCTGCAAGGATCTGAGGACGGTCGCTAGCGTAAGGTGTCATTAACTCAGGATCGAGTTCGTCCGGATCGTAGCCAAGTTTGGCAACCGTGACGGCCTTCAGGCCTCGACTCCCCTGTGGCAGATAGCTGTCCCTGTTGACCCAGGCGAAGCAATCCATATGAACACAGTAGTCGCTTTGGTAGATGTCCTCGCTGTTTTTCCGGAATCCGATCTCGGCGTACATGTCGATCCCGTTGACGCTGGCTCTAGCTTCAACAAAAGGCCAATCGAAGAAATCTCCGTTGTATGTTGCAATGACAGTAGGTCGGGCATCCTTGATGTGCGAGAAAAACCGTTCAATGACAGCACGTTCGTTGGGCTCGTTGAAAATCATGAAAGGCCCTTCATACTCGGCTTTCGGAGTATAGTCAAAGTCCGCAATATCTTCTGACACAATCTCTCTGTTTGTAATGAGAAAGCCTTGCCCATCAATCATATAAGAAACCATCATAATCTGGTCGATGAGCTGGTCTGGGAATTTCAGAGGTAATTTTGTCGTCTCGATATCAAAGGCAAGAACAACGGGATCCGCACGTGTCAAGCGTTCTTCGAGGCATGTCAAGGTGACCGCTCCGTGTTTGGCCTCGACCGTGTACCATTTTCCGATGCGGATATCCTTGTCAATAGTGACACGAACATGGTAGGGCACGTCATACTCTCGGATGGCGACAATGTGTTCGCTGGCCTCGACGATCGTGTTCGGTCTATTGTCGTTGAACTGCTCTTCATCGTAGACGTCGAAGCCAGCCGTAGCAGTCGCGACCTCCGCATATGTGTCCATTGCGTTGACTTTCTCTCTGTTCTTCTCTGCAATGGGCATTACTGTCCTGCGAACAGCTAACAAATCGGAGACGTTGGCAAAGGTAAGCTGCAGGAATGTTCGCTTGTAACCTAGGAGGTGATTGGGCATCTGTAAGTCCTCCTTTGTGACCCGGTTCACAGCCTTGACAAGCCCCTCGAACATCCTCTTACACCACTCTTCCACCTCTGCTTCCCTCCCGCGCTTGACAGCCAGCAAGAAATATGGATCGTACTCGACAACTGCTTTGAAGTTGTGGCCGTCGTCGCCGATAAAGTAAAAGTCGACACCTGCACGGCCACCAGGTGTTTTTGAGTCCTCAATGGACGTGCTGTGCATGTTGTAGAGCCAGCCAACTCTTTTCTTTCCAGAGTCGTACCGGGGAAAGCCCATGGCCTCATCGATGTCATTGGCGTGCCGGATTGCCTGGAATTTCTCGTCTTGAGAAGTGCCTTCAGTGTCCCGCAGCGAGGAAGCATCGACCGTTTTCGTTCGCGGTTTGCGCGAGGCATTGTTGCTGAATTTCGAATTGGAGCCATAGCGTGAGGGTTTGCGGATCGGCATTGCAGCGGAAACCGGGCGTTGAGACGTTGAGGAATATGTGTCATAAAGCCTATCGTAGAGGTCTACGCATACTGTGTAGACTTCTACCTGTCGCCAACACTATTCGTGAGCTTCGCAACAAAGAAATGTTGGTAAGGTAAATGTGAAAGTCGCTGGCGGACGCGTTTCGTGTCTCAATTAAGACGCGTTCGCGGTTCGGTGGATCATTTCAGCACCGAAGATGATAATTTGCTCCACCACAAGATTTCTCCGCAGCTTCTCTCAATCACCAGCTCTCAGCAGAGTTCATTCAGCATGGCGGACGATACACGGCAGCCCGATAACGTCCCTATAGAGGACCAGACTCAAGCAGATACGCGCTCTCTGAGGCGACCAAAACCTAAGCATGACTTTCCGAAGACTCAGGCGGGAAAGATGTGGGAGGTACTGGGCAATCCTGCAGAACCTGCAAATACACTGCCCGGAGGAACCTACAACTCTGCCGGCGGAAAGCCTGCGGAGGTGACATGGAAAGATGCTTTTAGCTTTAAGCATGAAGGCAATGCCTATGCGTGGTATCAGGCGCCATGTGCGAGAGATTCGTTATTGGTTGGCATGGGAGCAGGGGGCGCTGTGGGTGGTCTGAGATTCATCCTCAAAGGTGCTTCGCTTGTTCTGGGATCCTGTTGTTGTACACCAGTTCTAACTAGTGACAGGGCTTTCCTCCATGTTGACAACGGCCAATTTCGCCGTCGCCGGCTTCGCTCTGTCAGCTTCTGGAATGTACTATTGGTGTGACCGGAGACGCAGGGAGGAAGCCCGAGGCATGGCCCTTGCTGTGCAAGGCATGAAAATGTTACATGAAAAGAAAGCTCGTGAGAAGGCGGCTGCAGAAGAGGCTGCTCGAGCGGCGGCAGCAGCGAAGGCCGAGGAGGAGGCGCGCAGGCGAAAACAACAATGGTATAAGATCTGGTGATGGTAGCTTTGTCTTCTGCATCGATGGCTTGCATGGCGAGGCGTTTAATTGGTATGGAGATCGAATCGGCCGATCTCGGATCCAGGATGTACACATTACGTGGCTGTTGATATAGCGCAAGGGGTGAGATGGCTGAGTTCATCCATCTTCGACGTGGAAGCGAACAACCTTGCGAGGGGAAGACTCCGTTGATGGTGCTCCATCGCTGTCATCGAAAAGACGCTTTCTCTTCTCACTCCTCTGTTGTCTTGCTTCTCTAGCCTCGCGATTTTTGCAATCGGTCAGTTGTTGCTTCCGTTGCTGTGACCTCGCCCAAGCAATGGCTGCTGTGGGTTTGAAACCGATTCCATTAATGCCATAGCCATCGTCCTCGGGATCGTCGGGATCATGACCAGTGATCTCGGAGTCGTGCCAAAACTCATCTGATAGCCCACCTGCCAGTGGAGGGGATCTTGAGCGAGGCAGGATTTCGGACGATCTTGACGGTGAGGGCTCGCGCTCAGATGTGGTTGCTGATGGAGTCTGTGGCCGTCGCCTACCTTTGGGAGATGCGGCCGTCGCCAGCTTGACGGGTGGCGTACTCGGATGTTGCAGCGTGGCCTCAATTCCTTGAGTCGAATTGTCCACGGCGTCGTGACCTAGCTTCTCCAGTTTGCCATGAATTTCCAAGTCGTCAAACTCTCTAGCAAATTTTGTTCTCGGACTCTCGGCATGATCCTGTAGATCTCTGTCCCCAAGCAATCGAGGTGCCGGGGCCTTCGTGTCGAGAGGCAAAATATGATCTTGCTTCCTCTTCGGCGATGTGGCACTCATGTCTAAGTGATTGGTGGGGTAATCGATGATGCCGGGATGAAGAAAGCGTCTACTGGATGGTGTTAACGGCCGCACTACTTCACGGTAATAGTTGGCATTGAACACGTCAAGCAGCAACACAATAGGAGTCGAGGAATTAAGAGTTTGCTTAATGGACGAGGCACTCTGAAGTGATACAGATACTTTGGCCGAAGGACCGTCCCGTGGATTTGCGGCCCAGCTGAGTTTGCAGGCCATCTCGAGGCTTATGAAAACCGCAAGAGATTCAAGGTATGACATCCCACAAAGCATGATACGAAACGTGTAGTGGCCAGCGAACTCGCCAGGCTGATGTCTTTATGCTCCACAATCTTGAGTGGTGCTGACTATGATTGATACAGAAGTCGACTGCGTTTTTGATATCAGCCGAGAGCAATGCTCCCCAAGCAACCATGGCACATTATACCACCTCCAACGCCGTGCATGAGAATCATTCCCGAATTTTCCATCATTCCTTGGACTTGGACTTCTTCTTTTTCTTCTCATTTCGCTCATCGCCCGGCTCACTTGCTTTCCGCTTCTTCTCCTTCTTCTCCCTCTTGTCGCCTTCCTCTGGCTTGGGAGACTGCTCTTTCTTTTCTTTCTTCTCCTTCTTCTTGTCCTTCTTCTTCTTCTCTTGACTCTGGACCGACTTCGGCTCCGCATCGAACATCTGAACGTCTGCCTTCTCGGGTTCGTCAATGTCCATATCGGCAAGGACTTTGTCCATGGCATCCTTCTACTCAAACAGTTAGCAAGCACATTGATCAAGGGTCTGGTAAACGAACCATAGCGGCCTCGTTTTTGGTAGGTTGTGCGCCGGATGCGTAGAACTCCAATCGTTCCTCCACTTGTTTCTTGAGAGCCTGACCAAACACCGTGGAGGGCGTTTCGGAGAAGTTGTCAATTCTCGAGGCGATTGAGCACTTGTTGGCGAGGAATCGTGATATTCTTCCCTTATTCTTCTGACCAGCTCTTCCAATAAATGATGAGTGATAGAGGAGGCCATATTTTGGGGTGTTGCCCTTGGTCTTCAAAGCTCTGAACAACGCCTTCTCGGCTCCCAAGATCTGCACGGTGGAAGCAGGGTACTTTGACAGATTCGTTAGACTGCCAGCATGAGAGATCAACCGCGCCCCCACAATCTCCCCAATAAGAGCGGCAAGGTTCGGTGCAACTACGCCCATCTTAGAGACCAAGTAGCTGTGCAGAGTTTTCCGGTAGTTGCCCAGGCTGACCACTCGTTCTGCAAACGTGGTGACGTTCTCCATATCTGAAATTGAGATTTCTTGCCCCATACTTGTCTTCGCCGCATCGATTATGTTCTTTGCGATCTCCTCATCGTCATCGACAACCGCGGCGAGGTCATGCAAACTTTCGGCAGATAGTGTCCTCTTATCCTTGACAAACAGCGCCACCTTAGCATACTTGTGATTCTCCGACACAATCTTGATGAGCTCAGGGAAATGCCAGGAATACCACTCGCGAACTCGCATGGAGAATGTATTAATGGCTTTGTCGAGCTGATCGAGGATTGCGATGGCTTGTATGATGTGGTTGTCGTTCTTCTGTACGGAGAACTTGACTTTGGCTCTGGAGTATGCGTGGCCTAAACCAAGCTGTGCAGTGCTGGTATCGCCTTCGCGAAGTTGTTTGAGCAGTTTCTCGGAGTGTAATCTAACCCCTCGGAGCATGTCCTGTACAACTTCCGAAGTGTCGCCTGTTTGGCACTCTACGTTGGGGAAGACGGCCTTGATGCTGCCTGCGAGAATCTTGTCTGAAACACCCAATGTGACCTTGTTCTTCTTTCCTGCCTTTGGCAAATTGAGTTCAAGAAAGGACTTGAGGTAGTCGGATGCGATGCCTTCGGAGATGTCGTTGAGTTCGGAGAGGGCTTGCTTTCCGCTCCTAATGGCATGGTCAGTAGAAGTGCTGGAGAATATGCGGGCATGCCAGCGTACTCAAACGGTAAAAAACTGACGAGGTCGACCATCTTGCCAAACCGAGCGAGATCCTGCACACTGTCTTGTACTTCCTTCAAGCGATTGCCGACAGTATCGGGCTGGTGAGAGACCTTGAAGATGGAGTAGCCCATCGGGCCTTCATGTAGGAGGTAGTCGGCCATGGCGCAAGAACTGGTTCGTGCGGAGTGGGAAAGATGATGTGCTTGACAGTGATCTGCTAGCAAAAAAGTGCGCGCCGGCCGCGACAAAATTTGTTTATTGAAATACCCAACCAGTAAAGGATACTGTACATAAATGGTGACACAGTACTGGGTAACTCCGCTGCAGCACTTGGTGTAGGGTCGTGGGAAATTTTGAGCCCGAAGATTTCCTCCGCAGCTTCAGAAGTGCTTTGAGCGCACCGTCACTGATTCGCTGAGCAGGTCTTGGCACGCTAACTTACTTAGATGCAACACGGAGACGCCTATGATGGCGCGCTCCACAAGCCCACGAGGCTGGAGAGCAAAGGGTCAGAGCAAGGCTGAGGAGATGGTTGGTTCGCGGCGGACGATCTGGAAGAGGGGGACTCGCAGTGCTAACTCGCGATGCAGAAACAGATGGGCTCTAGGGTGTCTCATCAAGGCCTGCCATCTAGAGTTCTACCATTCTTTCAGCCTGCAGTCTTCCTATGATGTGTCGATCTTAGCAACACTGACGAGCGGCACCATGGGCGCGGAGCAGTATGAAGCTGCAGTGTTTTCATATTCCGCATCGAGGGCCTTTTGAAGTTACGCACTCTGCCAACTATCAGGAGAAACCTTGCTCTCCGTCCCACAAGGCCACGCCGGCCCTTGGATAGGTACGCGGAGAGGTGGCTAGCCATCCAGCAACGGATCATGCTCCAGCCCCAGAAGGCTCCGCAGGCATGGTCATGATTCAGCGTTGGAGTCTCAACCATGTAGCTACAGAGACGTAGCATCAACCGCACATACGAAAATGCCGGCCCGGGAGCAGCAAGCCTTCCGGAAAACTAAGGGATTTTGTTCAAGCGTACACAGGAAGGGAGTACAGCTGTGATCAGGCACTGAGCAGGGGCCAACCGGCATGGATGTGCACCTCCGAGGGCCAAACTTTGTCTATCCGTCGCATGGAGGCGGAGAAGCCTGGTTGCATCAGCTAACAAGAAGGCGACCATTTGCGCCAGCAAGCAGCTGGAAGTGAGGGAAATCCATCAAGCCAAGAGTTGAAGGAAAGACCATTCTCCACGCGAGACAGAGCAGCTCGTGAAGTACAGCCGGCGCCCGAGGCGGCGGAGCAGCTACAGAAGACTGCCAATACACAATAAGTCTAGCAGGAAGATCACTCAGACATGCATCGTGGGCGAAGGTAGCATCACCCCTTGCCTGAGGCACTCGTAGTTCAAGAACAGCTTGCCTTTGGCATGGCCGCAACAGAGTGGAGCCTCGGGATACTTGCCTAATACAACAACGTACTTGGTGGGTCTGCGACTTTCGCGAGTCCAGCAAAATAATGTTGCGAACCGTTTACGATTTCATTTACACTAAGTCCACCAAAGATGTCGGGTAGGTCATTTCATCCTGTTTAGTGGCTCTCTCTCTGACGATATGCAGCCGTACAACTCCTTAACCGAACGGCGGAGAGCAGGCGAAGAGGCGAGGCTCTCCGCATCAACATCAATGCTGGCGAAGGCCTCCAGGATGTTCTCCGGTCGAACTTAGGCCCTTCGGGCACCATCAAGATGTTGGTGGACGGCTCTGGCCAAATCAAACTGACAAAGGACGGCGCGGTTCTCCTGAAAGAGATGTCCATCCAAAATCCTACGGCGACTCTCATCGCCAGAGCCGCTACGGCTCAAGACGACATCACAGGCGACGGCACCACTTCCGTGGTATTGATGATCGGAGAACTTCTGAAGCAGGCAGACAGATACATCCAAGAAGGATTACACCCTCGAGTCATCACCGACGGCTATGAGATTGCAAAAGCGGAAACACTCAAATTCCTTGACAGCTTCAAGATCACGCGCGAGATTGACCGCGATCTGCTTCTCTCGATCGCGAAGACCTCCCTTTCCACAAAGATCAACGCCGCCCTCGCCGCAAAACTCACTCCTTCAATAGTCGACGCCGTCCTTGCCATCCACCGCCCCCCTCAGAAACCCGACTTGCATATGGTTGAGATCATGAAACTGCAACACAAACTCGCATCGGACACAACACTGATCCGAGGCTTGGTACTAGATCACGGCGCAAGACATCCCGACATGCCTAAGCGCGTCGAAAATGCCTACATCCTGACACTGAATGTTTCTCTGGAGTACGAAAAATCCGAAATCAACTCCGGGTTCTACTACAGTAGCGCCGAACAACGAGACAAACTGGTGGCGTCGGAGCGACGATTCGTGGATGAGAAATTGAAGAAGATCGTGGCATTGAAGAATGAAGTTTGCGGGTCAGACCCTAAGAAGTCGTTTGTGGTGATTAACCAGAAAGGCATCGATCCGCTGAGTTTAGACGTGCTGGTGAAGAACGGTATCCTTGCCCTGAGACGGGCCAAGAGGCGCAACATGGAGCGACTACAACTCATTTGCGGTGGCAAAGCACAGAACAGCGTGGATGATCTGGATCCCTCGGTGCTCGGCTGGGCAGGTCTGGTGTACGAGCAAACGCTCGGCGAGGAGAAGTACACCTTTGTCGAGGAGGTTAAGGACCCCAAATCCGTCACACTCTTAATCAAAGGCCCCAATCAACACACCATCACCCAGATCACGGACGCGGTTCGAGATGGGCTACGAAGTGTCTACAACGCCATTGTGGACGGTTGTGTGGTTCCTGGTGCCGGATCGTTCCAAATTGCTGCCGCGGCACATCTCAACTCGGAGGAGGTTCGAAGATCCGTCAAGGGCAAGGCCAAATGGGGCGTTGCCGCCTTCGCGGACGCTCTCCTGATCATCCCGAAGACCCTCGCCGCAAACTCCGGGCATGATATTCAAGACGCTCTGGCCGCATTGCAGGATGAACAAGCAGAGGGCAACGTGGTTGGCTTGGACTTGGTGACGGGAGAGCCCATGGATCCGGTGCAAGAAGGCGTCTTCGACAGTTTCAGGGTGCTCCGGAACAGCATCGCCAGCAGCCAGGGCATTGCGAGCAATCTGCTTCTGTGCGACGAGCTACTGAAGGCGAGGCAGATGGGCAAACAGCAGGCTCCGGGGGGGATGGATGGCGAATGATAAGAGAGAATGAATGGATGTGCAGGAATGATGCAGCATGAATAGATCCACGACAGGAGAATTGACCCACTAGAAGGTGAATATCCCACCTTTTTGCAATCAGGCATAGCATAGCAGCGCCTCGCGGCCACGAAAAAGGAATGATACTGTTACAGATTCATGATCGAACTCCGAAGCGGACGAGCAAGTCGGGCGCTATTGGCGTTCGATCATGACTGTCTCTTCGTACGAGTCGCACGGCTGTACTCTTAGCATAAAGAAGCTATGTTGAAAAGATCATATCATACGGCAGTCCCGTCCAGGCTGCCGTGCAACTACAGTACCGTTCCAGATATAGAGATTGTGGCCACAGAGGCAAAGGCCGAGCAGTGTCTCTCTTGACGTTGGCTAGCTAGCTGGCTAGCTTTAGATCTGTTCATCCGCTCATGGAATGGAAAATCAATCGTAATAGACTCTAATGCTGCAAAACAGCATCGCGACAAGTCGTTAGAAGACATTTCGTTTTCACCTGCAGAGATCATCGCGCCGAAGCCATGCACGACAAGCCAAGAGCTCTTTTGCTTCGAGAACGCCTGTAACGCGTCCTTGCTCTTCTTGCGTTTCCAATCGGATTGAAAGCCCACGTCGAGGAAGCCTTGTTTCTGAGCCAAACGCCCCGGCAGCTCAGTGCCTGCATCCCTCGTGAGCCCTAGACACCCCGGGCAGCCTGCCGATTTCCCCACATACCGCTCACTGTATCTTGGATTTTCTGCTGCTGGCGTCGGATTTGCTCCTCAGTCTGTCCGTGCCCGTTGCCTCTGGAGTCGATCTCCATGGCATCCGAATCACCTTGCTGCGGGCCCCTTGCCTCTTCGCCCTGGACCGTTTGTCCTTGCGCATTGATGACTTTGCTGCCATTCACGTCTTCCATTTTGGGCTTGGGATCCACGCTCATAGCACCATCCATGTGGCCCGCCATTAGGCCCCCTCCTTCTCGCAGTTTATTGATAGCTCGGACGGTGTCGATTGCCTTGTGCAGCGTCCTTCTTGCGTTGAAATTCTTCTTCACAGTCGGGAGCAGATCTTGTCCATCTCCAGGACCTTTGACAGGGGAAGTATCGTCCATATCTGTCTTGATCCAAGGATGTTGAAGCGCTTGATGGGCGGTCATGCGTGCACGTGGATCGATCGTCAGGCAGCGCTTGATGAACTCTTTGGCAGTCTCGGACACGTTGCGCCAATACTCGTGTGGCGTGAACGAGTAATCAGCGGCCAGGATTGCCTGCATTTCCTCGAGGTTGGAATCGCGATCGAAGGGGGTGTAGCCGCAGAGGAGGAAGTAAGTTATCACGCCAATAGCCCAGAGGTCGCTACAAGGGAGGTCAGTCAGGGTGTTTCCATGTGATATGTCTTGATCGGGACGTACACTGGTTTGCCATGACCTGTTTTCTTGAAAATCTCGGGAGCCATATAGCCCGGGGTGCCACATGTCGTGGTCAGGACGTGGAACTGTTCCTCATCCATGATCCTTGACAGTCCAAAGTCTGCAATGAGAAGATCGGCATTGTCTTCTGGTGTCCTGAACAGCAAGTTCTCAGGCTTCAGGTCTCTGTGCACGATCCCGTGGTCATGGAGGTAAGCGACTGCGGACAAGGTTGCGCGAATCAGGTCGGCGGCGTCAGATTCGTAGTAGGAGCCCTTTCTGCAAATGCGATCGAAGAGCTCGCCACCCAATGCAAGGTCTGTTACGAGATACACTGTGGCATCGTGAGATGAGATCCGGACTCCACGTTCTGCGTGCCAACGTACAGTTGTTCATTGTCTCGAAATAGTCGACAAGAGTCAGGATATTCCGATGTCCAACAGAGACTCGTTTAAGTACTGCGATTTCGTTGCGAACCTGTCCGCTTCTGTCAGCAGAGACTCGGACATCATGTTATGAACCTGCCATATGTTCTCGCCCGGCCATCAGCCGCTTGTTGATGACTGCCATGGCGTGAGTAGGGCTACTGCATTGTCGCCATTCCGATGCCCACCTTTTGCAGCATAGTATCTTCCTGTGTCTATGTGGACGCATTCCTTGACCACTGAATATGAGCCAGCGCCGAGCGTCTTCCCTGCGCAGATGTCAGCAGATACGTTGCATGCGACCCGATGTCAAGCCCACCAGTCTTGTATCGACACGGCTGGATCTGCGGCTTCTGCTGGCCTTGTGTCGCCATATTCGCTGTGTGGATTTGACTCCTCCAAGACCCTCTGCTCGTCCGGTGGTAGTATGGCTGAAGTTGTGCAGGTCAGGTAAGCAAGGCTGGGTCCGGCTGACAACTCGAGACGGTCGGTTGACAGAGGGGATTTCGCAGTGGACAAAGCCTGGAGGACACAGCACAACTGCGGTGAATCACACAGCGAGAGAAGACGACTGATGACAAGAGCCTCCCCAGCAAGAGAGCCTGTTGAGGGTTCGACGAGGGCAGATGAGAATGTGCCTATTCAGCTGAGAGATTCAGGTACGAGACGACTTCGAAGGGCCCGCAGCTAAGACTCGGACCCCTCTGCCAACTGACGACCCCTGCGCTTTCGATACGGGCGAGCATGTGCGGAGGTGCGGGGTGTGAACACCGCACGTCGAATGGTTGGTGCATCGCTCCAGCTCGTGCACACTCTTTATGTATCCTACTTTGGCAAGTTCCAGGCTCGCGCATGGCCAAAAGTGAGCAGTGGAAAATAGAGATTGTTTGGCGACGACAATCATCACCGCATCTCATGAGACAAGGCGAGTTCTGCACTTGAAGTGGACTCCGTTTTTGGTTTTTCTTGGGTAACGCGTATGAGCACTTGCTTCGGCGCAAGCACAGAACATCATGCAGGAGGTCGTCAACTTGGTGATTCCCTTGACTCTTCTCAATAGCAAACGAACAAAGGAAGCCACGATTGGTCAGATTGGGAGCAGCTACACCAGCTTGTTCTATTCATCCGCGTCTTGATGACGTATAAAGGCCGTAAAGCAGCAATACCACAATGAGAGAGATATCAGAAAGAGTGTAAGAGCACTGAGCCGTTCAGCATCTCTAGGAAGCATACTCCCTTTTTCTATTCCTCATTTCCGCACCGCTGCCAAACATTTGCTGGGATTCTCTCGAGCCCGGTGGTTGCGGCGTATAGGGTCCTGGTGGATGCAACATCTCGATCGAGGTCTCATGCTCCACGAGTCGGAACCCGCTTTCTGTTTTCTGGACGCGGACAGGAAACCGTTCCGCCATGTTTTGCATCTGCCTAGGGGTTTGTGCCTCGGCGATGGCGTGTCGACCGCCACTCGTCAACGGATGGAAGAAATGGGCCAGGCTGTTGCCCTTCCAATGGAGCGCCCCCTGCTTCGCAGACAGATGGATTGTCGAGAGAAGCAGGATCAGTGCGAGGACCGCAAGCAACGCAGGCAACGTGATCCACGGCCACCGAACTGACACGAATGGTTGATACTGGTAAGTGGTGCCATTCGCCGTGGGGAAGGGATTTGTGTACCAGACTGCTTCGTTGGTGCGGATATTGAGGCTCATGGACGAGGCAATCGCATGTGTCCAGTTCCTAAAGTCGTCCAGCTCGAACCTCCACGTCATCTCTGCGAGAGGTGTGGTAGATGGAGCCATCTGGCCGTTGATGACATTCCTCGATCCCTTCCAGATGTCATGAAATGTGCTACGAACGGTAGACAAACCGCCGCCCATATATATGTTGGCGTCGGGCGTGTTTTCGCTCGGATCGAATGACGCATCATCGCTAACGTTGGTCCATGACTGCGGGGGATGGAAAACAATAGTTTCCCCGGAATTCTCGTCGTAGTCGGTAGGGTTTGCGTTGTAGGTATCGACAAGCCTCTCCGTCATCGAGCCGTTGACAATAGTTACAGTGTGCTTCTGAACGCAGTAGTAAAGGCCACATTCAGTAGCTTGAATACTGCCGGGCGAAATCGTCGCGTCCGAAGTGCCAAGGTCGCGTAATGCATGTATTGTCGAGAAGACAGATAGAACGCCTCGGAAACCGAAGTTCACAGACTCGTCAAGATTTCCGCTCATCTCAGCAAAAGACCAGTCCCATGACGGGAGACCACTCATCTCGAGTCCGTTCGGAAGAGTATAGTTGCAGTAGGTGTGCTCAACCACCGTGGGCGGGTCGTCACAATCTGCGTCATTATCGAGGCACGTCGTATGGGTAAAGTTCCCCGTGGCGCACGATGGCCGAAGCTCGCTGGTGACATCGTGGCATCCGCTGCAGACTGCGAGACTTGTATAGGTACTTGGAAAGGTGCAATTACCGGTGGTGCAGAAGGGCTGCACTTGATAGTTGGCTTGCCAATTGTACACGCCGGCAAAGATCGCTCCGTACATCGAGGGCTCGAGTCCATCGCCTGGCTGGAGAAGAGGGCCGTAATTGTTGGCGCGTGGCACTGTTGCGTTAATGCCAATATCAACAGGTCGAAGAGGGTAGACGATCAAGGCTTGCAATGCAAAGTCAATAGCTAGTGATGCAATAACGATCACAGCTCCCAAGCATGCAAGCCGTCTTCCTCGCAGAGTCCACAGAAGTATAACTGAACCAAGGGGCCCTCGAGCAGCCGAGTCAAACGCAGCGAAGTGAGACAAGGGATGGCCGCCTTGGAACCAGATCCATTTGAGCTGTCCAAGAGAGGCACCCACGGGGATGAGCAAGCCCGACTTGAAGGCGGTTGAGAAAATGGATATAATCGTGTTAATTGTGATAGAAACATCCTTTCTATGGTGGCCTCTTCCCACTGGCCAGTGCCAATTGGGATTCGGCCGGCCGTTGCGCCATCCTGCATGGCGAGACAACTATGAGCATTGAATTTGTTGAACCCATTGGAGTGTATGAACAACGAAAGACGAACCTAGTAATGCCGCGATGCCGGCGACGGAACCGAAAGCAAGGAAGAGACCGAACCATTCAAGTAGCCAGTACTCGTCCGCAATGCGTAGCAATCTATTGAGTGTTGGCGGTTCCTCCTCCCGTTGGATGCTTTCATAGATCAACTTCTCCTTGGGAACGCTGAACGACGGCGGTGGTGCTGGAGTATCGACAACATTTGCAGACATCGTAGAAGATAACCGGAAGAGCTTGAGATTGTCGCATAGGAGCGGTTGGCGGCACCGGGCCACCGCCTTTATCGTCTCTCATGCTCATCGTGGCACCGTCTCGAAGGCGCTGCCGAGACCAGTCGCTAGCGATGTCTTTGAAAGTGCAGATGAGATGGCTTGACTCCCGTACACTGTGGAAAGCAGAGGCGAGACCTGAGAGCTGAGCCAATCTCGGGACAGACGGTGCTAGATCAGACGCCACCCGCCATGGCAGGGGGTTCCCTCGGTGGATTACAACTGCACGTGGAAGAGCCGACCCCTTTAATCAGGCTTAGGCACCCCTTGAGCATTGTCAAAGCTTGCCACAGACTAGACAAATGCATCCAGCATTGCACTCCGCACAATATGTACAATGGCGGCGCGTAGGGTGGTCTTAGAGACCAAAGGCAATGATGTTGGCTCTCTCTTATGATGTCCTCTCGACCAGTTCGAGCTCCCGAAGCTCGAAGTGCGCACCTGCGTGATCCATGAGTCGGTTCACAAGGCATCTTATGTTCAATACTCAGGTCGATTTGCTCCGATCTCCCTTTTCAGGCATAGTAGCATTTGCGATCCAAAGCCACCTCATTATCCATTTGCCCTCTTCCGAGATCGGTTACAGGCTAGCAACCAATGTTGATGCGTCTTCCTAGATAGATCCTCTGTGCATCCGAGTTGGAAGGCCGTTCTGTGAGTATTAGCGACCCACGTTTGGGACGGCATTATCATTATATCGTCAGGTGAGCTTCTACTTCTCTCGCCAACAAGATGCTTTTCATCTTCCCTCCCGGACGTCGCAATATCTGCACCAAGTCTGCCTGTGTTTTATCTCGAGAGCCATCCTCAACAGATCGGACGGCATGTGCGACTTTCTTGGTATCAATTCTCTCGGTACACGGCCGCAGTCGATGCCCATGTATCCCGCCCGTCCCCTCCCAAGACCCGAGTCACCGACAAGTCCCGCTTTCCGTCAATGTCAGCATCGTCACTTCTCCCAAGAGACTCGCATGACTATCTCACACGGACTTGCCTGTCTTTATTTTCACCCAGCCGCGGAGAGTTTCCACGATCAAGGACAAGCTACAAGCAAGCACCGAGGCAAGCTTTTGAAGGCGTCCGGCAGCCAGTGACATGCGCGGGACGGTCGGGAGGCGCCCCGTCAGCGGCCTCGGCAAAAGCTTCTTGGGGGACTTGGATTGGACAGTGAGAATGGTCCACCACACGTTCCCAGTCACCCAGTACCCAACTCGTGCCTCTTCCCCCTCTCCTCAAAGCTTCCGAAAGAGCAAGCTGCGACGAGAAGTCAATTTGGGGCCGCAATTTGCCGCTGCACCCATTGGCGCAATGCCTTGTTCAGGGTAACGGATTCCCCATTCTCTGATCCATCGCAGTGGCTAAAGTTTCCCATATCAGGCAAGGTTCTAGCAACGATCGATTTTCTTCACGCTCCACCCCCGCGTGACCTCGGGTTTTCTCCAGCCACTCTCCTCGATGGCCTCTATCTTCACTATCTTTCGCACCGTCAGCCTCGACAATCACAAGCCCCATCGCTCGAAGCAGAAAGAAGTTCCTGCAGCGGAAAAGTGCGGCATTTCCCAGTAAGCAGTTGATGCTCGAAGGAAGCTTCATCGAGCTATATTCCGGACTTCGGCCTGTCTCCAGCTTCGTCCACCTCACGCCCTTCTCCAAGCCCGTACGAGCAGGACACACAAGGCGGTGGCGCGGCTTCTATTTGGTCTTTGCCCGCGACAGCAAGCAACAATGCCTTCCGTGAAGGAAGACAACGACACGCGCGCCTTAGCGTTACTTGGCAAGAAGCAAGTGCTCAAACGACGATTCGGTTTCTGGTCCCTCTTCGGTTTCGCCGTTTGCGAACTCATCACCTGGGAAACGGTGCTGGCTCTTTTCAGCCAAGGCTTTGACAATGGCGGACCAGCAGGCCTCGTCTACGGCTTCATCATTGCGTGGTCCAGTACGCTGTCAGTCTACACCGTCATCTCGGAGCTTGCCTCCATGGCACCAATTGCGGGTGGCCAGTACTACTGGGTATACATGCTCGCTCCACCGCGCTGGAAAGTCTTCAGTAGCTATATCATCGGCTGGTTGACGTCTCTTGCCTGGATCGCCACCGTCGCAACGGAGACGATCTTCGCGGGTACGATGATCCAGGGTGCGATCATTCTCGACAATGAGAACAGCTATGATGCCAAACGCTGGCACGGCACACTCTTGGCGTGGCTGGTGATCGCGGTGGCCATCTTTGTCAATGTCGTGATTCCAGGAGCACTGCCGAAGTTCGAAATCTTCATCATTGTCTTCCACATCGCTGGATTCATTGCCATCCTGGCAACCTTGTGGGCAACGGCACCGCATAACTCTGCCCACTTCGTCTTCACCACGGCCCTGAACGAAGGTGGCTGGTCCACGCAAGGGCTATCCTACTGCGTGGGGTTTCTCGGTAATGTGGCAACATTTGTGGGCGCCGATGCCTCTGTGCATATGGCCGAAGAAGTCGAAAATTCCGCACTGAATATCCCGCGCGCAATCATTGGAAGCATGTGCATCAATGGTCTTGTTGGGTTTGCCATGATGTTGACGGTCTTGTTCTGTCTTGGAGATGTCGACTCCGTGCTCGACACCGCCACGGGGTATCCGTTCATTCAGATATTCTACGGTAAGTGCTTCTCCGAGGCGAAACGCTTCTCAATACATGCGGCGTCGAATCACTAATCTTTGGCGACGAACAGACAGTGTAAATACAATCTCCGGCGCAACTGTAATGGTCGCAGTCGTCTTGATCCTTACCTGGTCTTGCGCCATCGGAATAACAACTACAGCCTCCCGAATGACCTGGTCCTTTGCGCGCGACAAGGGCACGCCTTTCAGCAGCACGATCGCCTACGTCTCGCGTGTTCGAAGAATCCCCATCGTGGGCGTCGCCGTGGTCACCACATTTGCCGCCTTGCTTACTCTGATTTACATTGGCAGCAGCACGGCATTCAACGATGTGATTTCCCTGACGATCACTGGGTTTTACTGCTCGTATTTCCTGCCCGCGGCATTTCTGCTGTGGCACAGGATTAAAGGGCATATTGAGCCACATCGGAAGGAGACGCCTGGGTTGCCCGTCGGCGATGACACCGGCATGGAAAGCAGCAACAGTAACTCGGATCCCATTGAGAAAATTGGCCCGTCGGGCGCCGACACAGATCTATACGGGGAGAAAAAGACGCTGGATTCCGAGATCAACCCTCCACTGCAACCCACCAGCTCCAACGGTTTACCCACCTTTGAGATCCAGAACCGTCGGCCCAGCCTCGTCGCCCAAGCTCCCCTGCAGTGGGGACCTTTCCACCTGCCCGGCCTGCTTGGCACGCTGAACAATGCCTACGCCTGCGTGTACATGATCTTCGTGATTTTCTGGTCCGTGTGGCCACCGGTCACACCTGTGGATGCGGAGACAATGAATTACTCCGTGGTAGTGACGGGTGGAGTCGTGATCTTTAGTATTGTGTGGTATTGGGTCCGAGGGCGGCAAGAATACCATGGCCCGACAATCGACGACGAGGTTAGGGCCGTCATGAGGTTGGGCAGCGTTGTTGCAGTGTAGAGGCAGGACCAGGTGAGGGAGTGCAACGCAAACAGGACTGGAAAGTGCAAACGTGAGAGTGAGTCCTAACTGGCTGGTTCCGTGAAAAGAAAAAGTGATGGAAATACTCGAGATGAGGATTCTCTATGTAAGAATATCGAGAAAAGCACGTGTCGAGGAATCAAAATTAGGCAATACCCAACATACATATACACATACAATACTATAGCGTAGTCCGTGGTGTCCGTGGTGTCCGTAGGGAGTAGTCTGTGAGCATTGCTGACTCTCCTTCAGGCTCCAGCGTGGCAATTACCGAACTGCCTCAGGAGACCCGAAGTCCTGGAAGTATTACAACGACGAAGAAAAATGAGAGGCGCAGCTATAGATGTAGGTCCTTGGTATTTTGGGTCCAAGAATGACATTCTTCTTCGTGGATGCACAACAGGGGGCACGATACCACTGTAGATGGTTCGACCTCGCGCTGTAGTATGGAGATGCTTGATGGGAGATGGGGATCAGACCAGACCAGACCAGATCAGATCAGATCAGATGGACGGGGACGAGGATGAGGATGAGATGAAGATCCCCTCGGCCTTGCCGTGGGCGAAGTGCATACGAGTACGGGATTTCGAAGATATGAGCATGACAATGGACCGTTCAGATTCAGAAGGATATCATGCAGTATGTGCATCATCATCATGCCCCTCACGGGGTTGGGAATCCTCTCGCGGCAAACATCCCATGACATGAAACCCTCACTCGCTTGGGGCCTTCCCTTGTAGGCTTCGGAGTATTACCACATGAATCTCTGGACGTTGCCTGGCTCTTGGGCCCATTCGAACCCTCTGTACAGGAAGACGTAGCACGTCGCCAGATTGACGAGGACGTACCAGCACAGCTCGACCCAGCCAGAGGACGCGGCTGCAAGCCTCAAAGCCGACTGGAGCGCTGAGGGGCTCGGTGTGGGCGAACGGTCGCTAGCCATTGCCTTCTTCTCCAGTGTCGTTCTCCTTCGTCTCTCCTCGGACAGGGGCGTGTAATCGGGCACGGCAAGTCTCCAGGTGAGCCAGGGGATGAGGAAATATCGAGGTTCGACGAGCGGGGCCGCGACGAGGGACAGAGCGGTGGAGACGAGCCAGACGATGACGAAACTCACGCATACAGTGTCGTCGCCGTGTAAGATGCGAATGCCCTTTTGTGCGGCGCCCGACGTGACGTCCGGGGACCCGCCTAGAGCTGCGAGCACCAGGAAGGCGCAGCCAAAGTAGATTGGGACGGCGGCGTACTTGATGAGCCAATGCTTCCTCAGAATGGCAAAGACGTAGAATGTGTAGTGCCGGTTGTCGGCCAGTGTGAATGGGTGGATGATGGTGTTGAGGTTGACGATGGCGAGCATGATTGCGATGGAAGTGACCGTCGTAGTCAGCCTCGGCAGTCGTTTCCGGAAGCGCGACAAGTCGGAGAACAGAGGTAGGAGGACGGGCCAAGAGAAGAAGACGATCGCCGGCCATATATAGAGCATTTGGGGGAGGTGGATGGTGGCAACATGGTTATCCTTGTCACCGAGAACGACGCCTGCATTCCAGACCACAAATCCTGCAAACGCCAGGAGGAGGGATAGTTGTGGCCACAGGTCGAGGAGCAGTTGCGGAAGCATGGTTACGGCAGCCTGGGTCAGCGAGATGGTTGTGATAGGGATGTCTGGGATTGCCGTCAGAAAAGCAAACCGAGGAAATACATGTCGTCTGGACTGTGAGACAGGAGACTAGGGCCATGCGAACCTTCGAAATATGATTCTGATACAGGAGGATCATGGACCTCATGTGCACCAACCCTTAGTTTGATACTCTCAACGACCTGCAGCCCTCCCAGGTAAACAGCCACCCAGAAGACATTGGTCTGCCTCGCGGTCAGAGACACCAACCCGGCTACAAGATGCAGGAACTGGTAGAGGAACTTCGTTGGTCCCTCCGCATTCGTCCCCGCAGACCAGATTGTCTGGGCAACAACGACGGTAAAGACGCTGAAGAGATCGGTATAGTAGATCCCAGAAAAGAAGAAAATCAATGGAAAGCAGATGATGGTGAACTCCCGCTGAAGAACGCTTGCATGGTCGATCCTTCTCCTCCCAACAGCTGCCAGGATGTACAATGCGACCAGCAATAGATACAGTAGCAAGATGTTAGTGAGCCTCCATTCGTTGATCGAGGGTTTGAGTCCTTCTTTTGAGAAGAAATCTCGGATTGAGTTGACGGCGTAAGAGAAGACGTAGATCCCAGGCGGGGTCGTGATCTTGGGATCCCATTGTGACCATTTCCCCAGCCAATACGCCTGGGCTTGCGGCACGTGGAAGAACTCGTCGAGGTAAGGTTCGGGGACGATCTGATTGACGAGCCGTCGCCATGTCATGTGCGCCGAAGTGATGAAGCCCAGAAGCAGGACACGAAGGAATTCCGAGCTAGCAAAGTATGACATGGCGGAGGCCAAGAAGAAACGGAGTCTCCTGGACAGCCAGCTACGATGAACGGCGGGGCTGGCACTGGAAAAGAGAGAATGGCGAGGGCGGACGAGGTCGAAAGAGTCCACGATGTCGTGATTTCGAGTCGCCCTTGCGCGGTGGGTCCGAACTTTGACCGGCCCGGCAAGGCTGAACAACGGACACCGCGACTTGGCGCGTCGCGACAAGGCTGCGTCGATATGGACTTGTTACTGCTCGAAGTGCTCCCCACCTGTTTGTTCCATTTCACGGACACTTCACCCGCTTTTCTCCTGGTTGCCATGGCTGCATTCCCGCATCCCATGGGTCTCCTGCCCTCCGAAGTAGCCTTTCTCTGCGAAATGGAACAGGTGACCATCATACCCCGACAGCGCCTCGAACGCCTCGACTTACTGGGCGTAAGTCCTTCCCACGGCCTCTGCAACACATGAGGTGCGAAACACATTTTGCTCCGCGAGGCGACCGCTGTCACGCATACGAGACTGACCTATGCGTCGTTGGTTGATAGGGCCCCACTCGACCTCTTATCCCGCCCCAGCGAACCACCCTCCCTCTCTGGCTCGCCGTCCTTCTCAAACGCCAACGCCGCGCAAACATCATGCCCCCGCCCTGGCTCTTGGTGGAGAACCTACAAGACATCCTCGAAACCGAGACAAACAAGGATTTTATAGAGGCCCTTTCCCCCCCGCCGTCGATACCTGCCCAGCGACAGACAGAATACTCAGGAAAGGCGTTCTACACCAGTCCGCCATTTGTGGAGTCATCTACGGTGAATGCGCTCCCAAATGCGCTCCCGTATCATTGGTTTGAGGTGTCGGAGATCCTTTTGGAGGCTGCGAGCGACGATATCCCGGAGTCAGACAAAGCACGGCAATTGCTGAGGGACATACGGGAAGTCCGGCTGGCAAAGATGCGGAAACAAGTAGAGCGTCTGTCTGGGGACGGGGAAGGCACCCGGCTGGACGGGGTCGGCGCCATGGAGGTCTCCGAGTCCAGAGGATTCATGGCTGGAGTGGTGGACGGATTGCGCAAACTCGATGCAAGTAGAGAACAAGAGCGCCGAGAACGCGAGGAAGCAGAGCGGGACAACCAGAGATATAACGATGACGACGAGGACGAGGACATGACCTGACCGAGTATACAAAACCCCATAATGCATGGATATTCCGCATCAATGCCACTCAGACAAGATATCAACAGAATCAGAGCGCTCCCAACCATACCGGGCTGTGCTCGACGCCAGTGCTTAAAAAGAAGTGGGATATCACGACGGCGGCGGGACTTCGGCGTCCGCATCTGCTTCTTTCTCCATCAACTTCCTCCTCGCGGCAAGAATCATTTCGTCGCGCCGTCTCTGCAACATCTTTTGCCTGGCGTCTTTATTGCTCGCCCAGCCCGGCGGAGGAGACTCCTCCTCCCTCTCTTTGCCCTTGGAGTTTATCTTCGCTTGTAAATTATATCGCGTGATCAAATCGGGAGGCAGAGATTTGGACGTTGCAGTTTGAATGGTCGTCGCTGTGGAATCGGACGGCGTAGTCATGAATGACGGAGGTGGTTGGAATGATGGCGGTGCCTGTCATGCTATCAGCGTCTCGTCCCTTTCAACAATCAATTCCACCCGTCGTTGAACTTACGGGATCCAAACCCCTCCCCATTAATACCCTCTCCGTCGTAGCCTGCACGCTCCCCCGGTTCCGGTGCAGATCCCACATGATGTCCCGCCTGCTCAGCTGCGGAAACATCTGGGATATCTGATCTACTTGCGCGGGGGTGAAGCGGATCCCGGGCGTTGTGCCTCTAGACGTAGTAGAGGATGTCGACGACGAGTCGGAAGTGGGGTTGGAGGAGAAGAAATATCGGTATATAAAGTATCCTAGCACGGCTACAAAGGCCAGGCTGGGGATGGAGATGGTGGCTTCTTCTTCCGCCGGCGACGACATCGTGGGGGGATCGGAACCGCGAAAGGCTATAATATGATGGTAGTCAGAGATGGTCGTTTGTGCAGATGGCTCGGCGCGGGCGCGTTTAGGTGGAGTGGTCGAGGTCGCCTTGCCGGTGCGCGAGAAAGGATGACAGTTGAAATGCGCTGGGCTAATTCATGGGTGGTTTGATCGGAACAAAGTCAGCGGCATCAGAGGCGATGATATCAACGCCGCCGAGTTCGGAAGGAACAAAGTTTGACCGAGGTTGCCGATTTGCGTCTACGAACCTACGCAGTACGAACCTTCAATTCCTGAACAGCCTTGTATGCGATATGCACCGGCACTGAGGACCACGCCGCAAGACGTCAAATCGTATTGTCTCCCTTCATAGACAGTTGTGGGGATAGGCTTCCTGGTAGACAAAGGTGTCATCTGGAGCAGATAGAAGAGGTGTCGCGATGCAATGCGATTGGATATTAACAACAAGCGGAATAAAGAATGGTACTTCGTCTACCGACACCACTGTTCCACACTCGACCGTACCCCATCGCTATGCTATCACATCTTCGCCATATTCCTAATATAGAAGATCTTTGTCATTTGCAACACTTGTCTGCGGATTGAAACTGTGCTGTGGGGCGTTTTGGCTGACGATGTATGGATTTCCCAAGCCAGCACCATTTGTTGGGCTCGTCAAGATGTCTCCAGCACTGTTGTCGCTCAGGCTGAGGTTCTTGAAGTACTCATCTGCAGCTGCAACTGCGGCCTGGTGGTTCTGCACGGTGGTGCCTCCGGGAGACATGAGTGCTGTATTTAGGGATAGCGGATGGGTGAGGTCCATGCCGGTCAGTACGCGGTTCAAGTCTTCCCTTTTGCGTTGAAGGGCAGGTGAATCTGGAAGGCGACGTGTTCGAGCAGAGCGGAAGACTTGCTGTACTGGTTTCAGGTAGATGGTTGCAAGAGTGCCAATGCCCAGACATAGCTCTTCCAGGGTATTTGGATCCAATTTTTCACTCTCAGCAGTGATGGGTGGCTTGTTACCCATAACGACCTTTTTGGCGGTTGCAGGATCCGTAGAGAGGAGCCGCCAGTACATGAACCCTCGATCTCGTAGGTCGGGATCATCCGACTCTTCCGTACACCATTTTAGCACCTGGGGGACGACCGAGGAACCCTTAGTCGGCCGATGAAGGAAGAGTTTGACAGTTGCTGTCAGGAGAGCAAGTTGAACCTCGATCGGCTCTTCATGAAAAGTGGACAGGTAGTCCTGGAGCAGCGCATCAGCGTTATCAATTCGATCTGCATATTCCCCGATGATCCAGATAATGGCCGCTTTGGCTTCAGGCTCGTCGAGCTCGTCAATTTGGCCGATGACGGTCGAGATGACCGACTCGTACTGGTTAGGATATTTGCGAAAAATGTTCTTAATGACCACGGTCGCTTCTTGAACAATGTAGGGAATTTTAGCATTGACAAGCTCAAGCAAGCTCTCAATGCATTGTCGGGCTGCCGGTTCAATCTTAATGGCCAGCTTCCCGATCGCTCGAACGGCCTTCCGTACAAATTGGACATCGATCTCGGTCGCATATTCCCTCAGTTCGTTGAGGACGACTCCGATATTGTTTTTGTTTGCAAGCATGAAGATCAACTCCAGCTTCGTGACCTTGACATATATGGGATCGTTGTATTTGCAGAAGAAGACCCGGATGTCGTTTTGTAGAACCTCGGGCCTTTGTTGGAGGATGAGTATGGCATTTCGGAGGGCAAGATACTGAATCTCGGGCGGTTTGGAGAGAAGTGTGATTAAAGGAGGAGATAGTTTGCGCGCGAGTTCATCAACCTTTTTCTGGTCGGCAATGTAGTTCATCAGGTACATAATGACTCTGATGCAGGTGAGCACAACGGCCGAGTTCGAGTGTGAGAGCCGGGATGCAATTCTTTCTGCCAGCAAAAGAGCCTCTCCTGAATCGTGCGGGACGTAGGATATCAGTGATTCGAGGATATACGTCTGTGACCACTCGTTGCAGTCCGGCAGGATTGACACAATTTTCGATGCACTGGCATAATCGATGGTCAACTTGATGTTCTCGCTTCGCTCCCAGATGTCTTGGAGAGCGGAAAGAGCGCTTGCTACGACGGTGGGATTTTCGTCCTTCAACATCCGGTTGAGTCTGTCGATAAGGTCTGAGCCTTCAACAAGCCGCTTGTCGTGGTCATAGATCTTCGCCACAGTGACAGCAGCGGTCTTCCGCACATAGGGATCTTGATCTCCCATTAGTTTTTTCAGTGGCGCGACAGTTCCCTCGACGAATTCTCGAACATGGACATAGGAGATCGTGCGTAGAGCAAGCGCCCGTATCAGTGGGTTCGGATCTTGCAAGTCCTGACGGCCACAAATCAGAATAGCCAGCAACGGAACACAGGAACACGTACCTCTTGCAGAACTGGCAATGCCCGCAAAGCTATATCTGGCTTGGTCCTTGCGTAGTGCTGGAGATACAGGAAGCACCTGACATCGCACGTTAGTTGCATGCCGACATCAGAAGGTTTGGCCCCTACATTTTCTTGATCTCAAGCACGGGTATTTCCATGCAAGCCACGATGTCCGGGAATAGTGCGACCATGTCATTGTTGCTCATGGTCATGTTCGCAACAATCTTTTTAAGAGCATTCTTCTTGCTTGCGTGGTTTTTGTCTTTCTTGCCCGCATTTGTGAGCTCTGCTCGCAGCTCAGCAACTTTGCCCTGTTCATTCGTGTAAGCCAGGAGTTCAGGATAGTCGGTCAAGGCCATTGCAGCGTATGACAGGATTGTGTTGTGCATTTCGCGTGGTCCATCATCTCCACAAACATCGTCTGCTAGAAGTGGTATGTGCGAGACTTCACTGTGGGAATTGGTTGCGAGCATGAAGTTATCCACCCAGGAAGAGTCATGTACAACATCGGTGGTGACTGCCGTCTGGAAGGGGTAACAGGTCTCCAGAGAGTTGACTTACTCTGGCAAAGAGCTTCGCATCTCCATGACCGGACGACATTGGTGAGGTGCGGTCTCACACCAAGACAATATTGGAGCACTTCGGTTTCACTTCTGGATTGGCGAACGTGCTGTTGGAACCACCAGATCGTGTCTCGGGTCACAGAATGGCAATGGGACGGTTGCTTCAGGAAGGACGCAATCGAGCTCGCTAGGTTCAAGTGAATATGATGCCGCTCAAGCCGAACTTGCCCAGTGTCAGACTTTTGAAGGCGGGTGAGGTGGAAGGAAGGCTGAGAATAGCCTCGAGGAGGCCGCCCACGCCGAAAACTGCTGGCGCCTCACCCTGCCTGCTTCCGGCTTAGCGTGATGCCGCCCTGTGCTCTCCGCGCTCACCAATAGCGGAAGCTAAAGCGTCTAGCGCCTCGGCTCGGGGCTCTGTGATGCCGACCTTGCTCACCTTGGCGGAGATTCACGAGAATGGCTGTAATTGCCCCCCTCGGCCCTTCAAGTCCAGTGTCATGGAGCCACAGCGGTCAATAGCAGTGCTCGGAAAGCGTCTCTGCTATGAACATCGTTCCCACAGCAATCGTGTTGCATTGGCGTGGTACCCCGACCCTTTAGCTGGGACATGCGGGGAAGCTCGTTCATACTTTTGTTTGTTTCCGCAAAGCCCAACTGCGCATGAAAAGTGATGCCAGGTGCTGGTGCTGGCGCTGGTGCTGGTGACGGGCCCGCGCCGTTCCAATCTCGACGATGAGACAGCAGCAAGCGGGTTCTGATATGGCAAGTTCCTCACGTTTGGGAGAGATCACAGGCGGCCATTATGCGCCACTTGAGCGACACAAACGTCGCAAAATCTCGCAGGCCTGTGATCAGTGTCGAGCACGCAAGAGCCGCTGTGACGGTGCAAAGCCCGCCTGCCACGAGTGCGCGGTCCGACTCCATCAAAGCACGCCCTGCAGGTACAGTTCGAGCCACCACAAGGATCAGCGTCATGATGACGTTTCAGGCCTGTTGAGCCGCATCCGGGAGCTGGAACAGAGGGAGAAGCAAGTCTCCAGCATATGCGCCCGACACCCAAGCGCTAGGGTGACATCACCGCCCCAGCCAAATACCGATGAACATGCGCTTTACGAAGACATTATGCAGGCGCTGTCGGCAACACGAGGAAGTTCTCCCATCGGCCTGGGCGCCGGCGAGCCAGGCAGTCCCGCTATCAGTCCCATAGATGCTATGGGAGCGACCTCGAATATCAACCTTTCGTCTCGCAACTACAACGAGAGGTTCTACGGTAGCTCTTCGGCGGCCTCGTTCATGCAACAAGTTTACGGGATAATCGGAGATGAAGGCCTACCCTCATCTCCGCGCGTTGGAGAGACAGCTCGGCCAGAGCTCAGGATTGACGACCGCGCTGGTCTGAACGTGGCATTGAGCCAGATCTCCTTACTACCGCGGGCTTTGATGGATAAGGTTCTCGATACTTACTGGGAGCGTGTGCATCATCTTTACCCCTTTGTACACAAACCGACTTTTATGGCTGCCTATGAGCAACTCTGGACGTCACGAATTCAGAACGAGACGCTCATTTCTTCAGACCTACTTGGCTCAAGCCATTATGGCCCGACCAGCATTGTGTTTCATTGTGCCATGAATCTCATGTTGGCCTTGGCAACACAATTCATGGCTCTGCCTCCGGAACAAAGAGGTCGACTAGGTCAAACTTTTGCTCAGAGATCGCGTAGTCTGTGCAAACTCGACCTCTTCGACGACGGCTCCTTGGCCGTCATTCAAACACTTCTCCTCATGACTCAATGGCTACAGTCTACGCCAAAGCCTAATAGATGCTGGAACTGTATCGGGATCGCGTGTAGGCTGGCTCAAGGTCTCGGTCTTTACGTGGATAACTCTGAAGACAAAAAGTGGACTCCATTGATGATTGAGATGCGTCGTCGTGTATGGCACGGCTGTGTTATGCTCGATACGATTGTGGGCACGACGTTGGGGAGACCTACTCTCCTCTACAAGTTTGCCAAAGTGCCCTCACCATTACCTGTCGACGACGAGTTTCTCAGTGATCCCACTACACAGCCTAGAGACCACACTTCGATAATGCACTTCTATGTCCAGTCAGTCAAGATCTATGAAGTTCTTGCCGACGTCATGGCCCAGGTCTACGACCACTGTAGTCCGATCCATGGTCACACGAAGACCGACATGAGTGTGGACACAATACTGGGGATTGACGCGGCCATCTCAGACCTTGAGCAAAACTTACCAAGACACTTGCATTGGACGAGACAGGAGTCGTTGAACCTTAATAGTGGAAGTCATTCAATTTTTGCGCAACAAAGGTCCGTCTTACGGGCACGGCATTTACACTTACGAGTCCTCCTTTACCGCCCCATCTTTACGCGGTATTGCCAATATGTTCGCGATCAGGAGTCGGGAGGGTCCGGCAACTTGGGCTGGTACACGAGTTGGACTCCTGTATCTCTTACGATTGTGAGATCGCTGTCGATCTCATGTGTTGACAACGCTGTTGCCCTGATCGAGCATCTGCATCAGTTCTCAATGACTTCCTCAACTGGAGCATGGTGGTACAACGTCTTCTACGCACGTACTGCGGGTGCAGTGGTCCTCCTCGCCATGGCATGCAGGGACATGCTCGACGCCGCCGGCGGTGAGGGAGTATCATCAGCATGGAGTAAATGCCAGACTGTGCTGTCAAATCTGCGAAAGTCTAGCCCCATGGTCGAGCCGTGCCTTCGGGGGCTGGAGAAGCTCCACGAACACGTCCTGAGATTCCGGGATCGATCCGATCAGCATCCGTTTGCGAACCATGGGCACAGCTCTCCCAAAACAAGTGCGAGTCACGGCGCCTTTAGTACTCAAGGGTATCATGCAGGTCAAAATGTCGGTGGTATGGTGTCGCAGGAGAATGAGGACTTCGGCTGGCCAGCTGCTTCGGACGAGGACCTTTTCGAGATTTTCAATTTTGACTTTGGGCAGCATACGACCACAGGCACCGCCGATGGCGGAGGTGCATGGTGAAGGCAGATAAGCACGCATGTTTAGCTAACATTTTCGATGATTGACCACGTTTATCCGACCATTGTGGGCGCCGACCACAGTGAAGACAACACCTTGGTCAGATGTCTCTCATATTGGAGCATGCTTTGCATCCCGACTGTCCAATATGTCTCCCATTTGTGGAGTGACCATGGGCTCTTTAAAGTATTCTTGGAGTCTCGGGATTAAAGGCAGGGCATTGCGGAAGTAGATCTTCTCTCTGAGTTCCTTGTCCATGGGGTACGACTCCAAATCAGCACGAAAATTCGATACGCTCGTTGGTGGTGCGTATGGGAAGTCGGAGCCTACAAGATGTTTAGCGACCACAAGGCGAACAACCACGACCAAACTTACCGTAAAGGATATGGTCATGCGGCACCTTTGCGATGAGCATGTCGAGTCCTTCATGGGAGGTCGATAATGCCAGATCAAAATAGAACGAGCGGAAGTCAGCCATCATCTCCTCATGGGTGATCCCATCGGGCGTCTGTTCTGCAGAAAGCCCACGGCGCCAGTGGGTCACACGCGGGATAATCCATGGCAGCGTGCCACCAGCATGCGAGAGGATCACCTTACATTTGGGATACCTGCGCCTGTTTCGAGCCATCAAAAGGTCCACAGCTGTTCGCGTCGTCTCGTGCGGGTAGTCGATGGATGGTTGCATCAGTTTGTCGTTGACTCGATTGGTGTCCACTGGATGTGTCGGGTGAATGAAAACAACCGCAGCTCTTGAATTCAGTGCCTCCCATACAGGGTCAAAACCTTTATGCCCCAGGTAATGGTTCGATTCGCCATAGCGTGTGAACAGGGTGATGCCGTCTGCGTTTAATGTGTCCAGGGAGTATGCGATTTCCGCGAGAGCACCTTCCGTGTCAAGAAGGTCGGGCATGGCTGCGAAAAAGCCAAACTTGGACGGTTGCTCGTCTCGAATCTTGGCACAGAAGTCGTTGGCTTGACGAGCCAGGGCTCGGGAACCTTCGTTCGACCTCACAATCGGAGCACCGGGCGACGTCAGAGACAAAATGGCAGTTGTCGCATCATTTCTCGCAAGAGAAGCCTCACTGGCTTCGACACTCCATTCGGGTACGTGCCAGCCCGAGGGATCTCCCCCAGCTTCCTCGACCGCTGATGGATGTCTGGTCAGTATCGCACTCAACAATAGCTGGCCACAAAAGAAAAGAGGTCTTACCTTTGCAGTAAAAGGGGGGGACAACGTGGTGGTGTGTATCTATCATCACACCGCTGGACTTGCTCGAATTATCCATAGCGGAACCGACAGTGGAAGATTGCCAGTTCTGCCTAGGGAGTTGGTGGCTGCTATGTCGATTAATGTACGAACGTTACAATTCCACTTCTGGCATGGTCAACTGGCCAGCATTGCAGAAACAGTACCCTACCTACCGGAACCATCCCGGTCAAACTCACTCGTGTGCTTTCTCCACGGAACGAACCCCATGGGGCCCTTCAGCCATACTTGGTCTGAGCGGAATTTGCTGGGTTTCCTTGACTTTTGGCCGAGAACTTCTCGACCTCCTTATGCGCAAGACTTCCGCGCTCTCTCCCGCTCTAGGTATAAATCATTCTGTATGCCTACGGCCACATCATGGGCGTAGGAAGGACAGCTGCACAACACTCGTTGTTCAACCACTTTGTCCAAATTTTGCTTACTGAGGCTAAGCAGGTCACTTGGCTACACGGTCTCACGCCTTCTTACAATGGCAGCTGCAAAGCCGTGCGAAGTCACGCTGGAGGATGTCAAGGCATCTTTCTCTGCGGTGGAAGACATACAAATAGAGACTGTTGAATCTCAAGACGATTTATCCAAGGAAGAGCAGCGCCACATCATGAGGCGTGTCGATCTCCGAGTCAGCATTGCCACCGGAGCCATGTTCTGTATCTCTCTTATGGACAGGACTAACCTTGGTGCAGCTTCCATTGCCGGGTGCGTGACCACTCCTCATCTGCTCCACGGGCCCCCTCTTCTTCCAGCAAAGTATGTATGCTGACACCGGACTAGGATGACCAAGGACCTCGAGCTCCAAGTTGTAAATCGGTACAACCTCGTTGCGCTCATCTTTTTCATTCGCTCATCTTTTTCATCCCTTATGTGATCTTTGAATTCCCCGGTACGGTTCTCACGAGGATTATCGGGCCAAGAAATTTTCTTTCTGGTATCTGCACAGCCTGGGGTGTCGTGATGATTGGTTTCGGCTTCGTCGACAATTGGCACCAACTTCTTGGACTGCGAGTGTTACTTGGTTTTTTCGAAGCCGGATACTTCCCCGCTTGTGTCTACCTCCTCAGCACGTACTATACAAGATGTGAGTCTGATTGAACAAACAAGGAAATGCTCATGTCAGAGATTGATGATGAGTAGACGAGGTTCAAAAACGATATGCGCTGTTCTTCCTCATCGCATCTACAGCGTCGGCCTTTGCAGGTGTAGGCAACGACGAGGAATCCCAAGCAAATGAAATGCTCTAACCTTGGCTTAGATTCTCGCCTATGGTTTCATGCAGATGGATGGGGTGGCCGGAAAGGCTGGCTGGCGTTGGATTTTCATCATGGAAGGAAGTATAACCGTCCTCGTGGGGCTGACCGGTCTCGCTGTCCTCGTTGACTTTCCTGACAAAGCTCACCGGTCGATGAAATTCCTTTCAGCACGCGAAGTCCGATGGGTGGTTCGTCGCATCGAAAGAGACCGTGGAGATGGTGTTCCTGAACCCTTCGCCATCAGGAAGTTCCTCGGTGCGGCGCGTGACATTCGTCTGTGGCTTTTCGCAATGATCTTTTGGTAAGGACCTACTTGACAAGGTTCATGGACAATGGCTGACGTCTTCAAGCTGCCTTACCACAGTGTCATACTGCGTCACCTTCTTCTTGCCCATCATCCTGCACTCATACATGGGTTTCAGCGTGGGGGCATCTCAATGCCTCGTAGCTCCTCCGTTTGCATTTTCCGGGATCCTCATGCTGGCATGTGGCTGGCTGGGAGACAAATACCACATGCGTGGTCCCTTCGTGATTGGTAACGCTGTTCTCTGCATCATTGGCTTGGTGGTCATGACCTGGGGAGGAGCCGCCGGTATTCGATATTTTGGAGTTTTCCTTACCACGGGGGGTGTTCAAGCCAACATCCCCACAGCTATGGCTTATCAAGCCAACAACATCCGCGGCCAGTGGACCAGAGCCTTTGCATCGGCCACGCTGGTATGCGGAGGAGGACTAGGCGGCATCTCTGGGTCTCTCATCTTCAGGAGTCAGGACGCACCCCGGTATTTGAACGGCGTCTATGGCTGCATTGCGTAAGAGGTCTTGTTCATGTTGCCGAGACTTCTACTGACTCCTGCACCAGGGCGAACCTCATTATCATCCTGATCACACTCGGCTTCACAGCACACTTTATCCGTCAAAACCGCCGGGCACGTGCCGGAGAGATCGTCATTCAGGGACAAGCAGGCTTCTTGTACACTTTGTGAACACGGCAAAGACGCCTATACACTTGCTCTCAAGCTGGTGATCCGGGGGGCGTCACGGTCGCGTTGTTATTAGCACCGGCAAGCTATAACTAAATCCTCGAGTTCGGTCTTGCGAGCGGCGTGGTATGGGAACTAGAAGGCTGTGCTCTATCTAAGCAAGAAGGGTGTCGTCGTAAGAAGAGGAATGTGTATGATGACCAGATTTTGAGGCCAAATGATTGCAATATACAGAAAGGCATTGTCGTTAATGCTGTTGTTGCTGTTATGCCCTTCGTGCCAGCAGCTTTGCTACCACACATGAAATCAGACTCTACTTTCCAGTCGTACTTGTCACAAACCACTCTCTGTCATGAACTACCGCACACCGTGAAGCCACAACTGAATCCCGGCCATACTGGGCACGAGGGTGCGTACGAACACGGCTAGCAGGGGCCGATGTGGGCTCTTGCAGATGTTTCCGCCTGACCACGATAGCATAATTGTGCGGAAGAATTCCATCGTCCGGAGTTTGGAATCATGGTCGTTTCGCAAGCTTGGACGTTGCAAACCATTGTGGGATTGTACTGTAGTGGGAGTAGCCCAGAGTTGAGGGCTGCCTAGGTGCAGAGTCTTGAGGTCACCCTACCTACTGACACTTCCGGCCCGCGGGTTAAAGGGCAATTCAATGACAGCTCAGCTAACCAGGTGTCGTGCTTCCCACTCTTCACCGGTCCTTTCATTCCTAAATCGGTTGAGTTTGTCAGGCAGTCTGGAATATCCGGACGTCGAAGGGCTGTAAGCGAGACACGCAGCGGGATACCGGAATACCGGAAGGCTGAGTTCATAGGGAGTACTTATTGCTCCGGACAAGATCCGCTCTAGCGTGTGGCACCGACAGCGCTAACCGGAAGTCTAGATCAACGGCGGAAATGAAGTTCATTACCATATCGTCGTATGAATGGTTTGGCTGTTGCAAATGCTCCGAAGCTGCGATTTCTACGCCCTCTCCTTCCGCCCTTTGGTCAGTGCCAGAACGCTCAAGTAATTCATCAGATTCCGCTCCGTGGCTTACGGTCCAATTGCGCCTTGTAACTTCGAGCTTCTGCGTGAGAACACCCCCTGTTGGCCTTGATCCAGGGGACTATCAGGACCCACGCCACGCTATAGGCACTGGAATTGGTGGGAGGTTAACTGCATGTATTGTTTCTATCCGTATGGTCCTATTGACAATGACTTAACGCTTGAGGAAGGAAGGAGAATATCTTCCACCAGACTACATACATCCAGCGACCCAACCTCACCAAGGCCAACCGTTGGACCTCGCGTTCACATGTGCTGGTTTCTGAAGTGACAACGCTGCCGACGTGCTCAAAGCCTCCATCTAAAATCGGGATGTTTCCAATCGAGGTCATGGATCTGTTTTTCGCTCGCTTCATGTAGAGCTTCAATCGCTACGGGCCGTCTTTGATCACGTTTCATGTTATCCGATCTCATCCACCATCCAAGGATCAAGGTGATGATCACAATGGTTGAGTTTGTCGCCAAATTCAAGCCATTTCCAATAGGGTAATTAGGTCCATCGGACGGCAGGAATGACCAAGTTGAAATAAGGCCGCCCACATTTCCGAACATGACGGTGGTACCGATGGCGGCAGATCGCGCAGTGTCCGAGACCACGTTCGCCGCGCTCTGTGCCTGTGTGAGAGCTCCAAAAGAGAATGAGCCGGCGGCGACGAGAAACGTGGCAATGTATCTCGCTGTGCTGTTATTGGTAGCAAGGAAGATGATGTATCCTGGGATGACGATGCTGGAGCCCAGGGTCATGAAATAATTTCGATGATCTATCCTCCAGCTATAGTAACAAATGGTGAGAACGACCAGGGACCCGAAAGTATAAGGCGGGACCGTCATCAGCTGCTGGTGTACAACGGAGTAGTGCGGAAATATTGTGCGGACAATGGTAGGAAGGAAGAAGGCAAGGCCTTGGACGGTGACATTGATCAAGAGTAGAATAGTCGCAGTCACCAGTCCGACGGGATTGAAAATGCCGCGCATCGTTTTCGGAACGTCCAACTTATCGAGCAGCTCCGTTGTTGCGACACGCTCTGACAGCACTCGTTGGACCGCCAGCTGCTTTTCTTCGGCGGAGAGCCACCGTGCAGTTTCCGGTCGGTCAGTCAGGGTGACGAACGCAATGAGAGATAGTCCAATTGTAATGATGCCTGGATAACGCAGCATCACATATTAGTCTCGACGATCAAGCCCAGGATTCGCTCCATCTCCTCCGACGCATAAAGATAAAATGGACTAACCTTCAATGGCGAAAATCATCTCCCAGCTTTTGGTGCTTCCAAAGTGGTCAAGGCTTAGAATTGCTGAAGCCAATACACCACCAAATGCACCCGCAAATGGGCCCATCACGATATAAAGGCAAAGCCGGAACACAAGCTCACTTCTTCGACTGTTGTGGCGATGCCATTCCGTCAGATAAAGAAGCCCAGATACGCTGAAGGAGAGCCAATAGTTGGCTAAGGTATACTTACTACCATCGTGACATGTAATAAGCCACACCAGGGAGAACACCTGCCTCGAGCGCCCCGAGGAGAAAGCGTACGCCGCATGCAGCGTTGATGTCTCGCACGAAGGCGAATGCCACGGTGGTGACACCAAAACCAAGTGAGATCACAGGCAGATACCAGCCTGGCCCAATCATCTTGCAAGCCATGTTCGATGGAATTTCGAAGAGGATGTAGCTCACGTAGAATATCGAAAGCACAGTATTGTAGTCGTACCCCTTCAACTCAAGGTCCTTTTCGAACCCAGCAAGACGAGCATTACCTACACAAGACAAGCAGGTCAGCCTTTGGGGTGGTTTGAGGAGAGCAATGTGAAGTATATGTCGAGCTTACCAATGTTTGTCCGGTCAATGAAACCTTGTGGGAGTATTAGACTTGTTGTCATTGTAAGGTCTTATAGCTGCGGCAGCTTACAAAATAGGTAGAGAACTGCGACAGTCGGGACGATATAAAGATCGATCTTTCGATGCAAGCGAGACTCGGCTGCCTCATCGAAGTGGGGGAGCGCACCCTCACTTAGAAACATTCAGTATTAGTAGGGAGCTCTCGTTTTTAGACGGCCAAACAATGGCTTACTGATTATTCGAGCCTTCCAGAGTGCTGTCTTGCTCGACATGTTCCATGTGTGCGCTTTTGTCGCTGCTCGTCGCCAGCAGGACACCAGAACGGATGTCGATCGGAGACATTTTTCTAACTTGTGTAACAGAATAAGTGGGTGTTGTTGCAGGTCCTCGACAGAGAGCTGTGGTCAAGAGCAGGCAATTAAGAAGCATGGGATATTGAAGCTTTAATATTCGCCATGTTACTCTGGGGTGTAGCTCAACACTGAGCCGGGGTAGATTGAAATCTTTTCCCCGCTGGCGCATCCCCCCGACTTGACCTTAGTGCAACTGTTCCCGGTCTATCGTCATAGACAAATCCCCTCAGAGATCTTGGAAATGGTCATTTATCAATCCCCGAGCCCTGCTGTGTTCGCCGAGACGGTGTCGAGTCGTTGGTGAGAGACATCTTGATTCCACCAGGACATCCGAGACCTCCAGATTGCAAGCGGGTTGGGACGCCAAAGGCCCGCTTCGTTTCCGTCTTCGGGAACGAGGCTTCCTATTGATCAGACAACCCCTGCCGCTGGGGAAGCATTGTTGCTATCACCAAAGCTGCGATTGGATGTCTACAGTGTTCGAGACTCGGGAAACATCAGCAGATTACGCTCGACTTTGGTGTGTGTTTGCAGACATTGTTTGTTGTGAGCATCTGATCGTCGACTGCCTATCAATATCATTTCTACTGACTCAACACCAAGGGCACAGTTTTATCAGACAAGAGGCACCTTTGGAACCTTCAAAGGTGCGAGCACTCAGTGAATATCGAGGCAAAAATGGCGCAAGATAGCTTTCGAGACCATTTGCCCGACTTGAGCCTGCCAAGGTTCACTGTGATGGCGAAACAAAATGCTCATGAATATGCCGATGCATTCAAAAAATCAGGTCAACCGCCCTGGATCTTCGCACTTTATCAGTTCTGGCTCGAACTTGCTCAAGAACCTTACAAAGGAGTCACGGAGGATGGTACGCTTAATCCTTCTTAGTTCTCTGTGGCATCTACGTTGACCTCGTGATCAGGCACTGTCAGAACAAATCTTTATCAGTTAGAAGATGAAGGCGTTCCCATCAATGAGATTGTTGATTCAGCTCAAAGCCTGCTCAATCAACTCTCAATCGAGCAGAAGAAGGCAGTCTCATATCACATTGACGCCCCAGAGTGGCGAACGTGGTCGAATCCAGAGTTTTTGCTCTCGCACAAGGGCATCAGGCTTGATGAAGTCAGTCCGCGTATCAGGGACAGTGTCTTGCTTATCTTGCAACGAACTTTGTCACCAGAGGGTAAGTGCACGGATAATCGTCTTAGTCGACCAACCTCGGATTTTGACGAACCCTTGCGGTAGGCTATGCCAAAGCAATAGGTGCCATGAGGATCAATCACTTTTTAGGGGACTTGGTCGGCGCCCCTGGGGTGATGAACAAGGACTCGTACAATTTTGCCTTTTTCGGCAAGCCATCAACTACGTCCCCCTGGGGCTATACGTTTTATGGTCACCACCTCTGTTTGAACATTTTCCTGCATCAAGGGCAGATCGTGGTTGCGCCATGGTTTACTGGAGCCGAGCCCAACTTCATCGACGAGGGTCCGTACTGCGGCACACGAATCTTACATGTTGAAGAGGCATTAGGTCTACAGCTGATGCAGAGCCTATCGAAGGAGTCGCAAGTGAAAGCACAAACCTATTCCCAGCTTCGGCATGTCGAAATGCCATACGGTCGCTGGAATCACGACGACCAGCGTCATCTGTGTGGAGCCTATCGCGACAATCGCCTCGTCCCGTATGAAGGTATCTTGGTATCTGACATGGAAAATAACCAGATACCTCTCGTTCTGGGCATCTTGGAGCAGTATCTTCTCTACCTGCCCGAGACATCACGGAAATGCCGCCTGAATCAAATCCGTAGCCTCTGGTCCGAAACCTACTTTTCGTGGATCGGAGGTTTCTCTGACACTGACCCATTCTACTATCGTATTCAGAGTCCAGTCATACTCGTCGAATTCGACCATCACTCGGGTGTTTTTCTGAATAACAAGGAGCCTGCCAAGTTCCACATCCACACCTTACTTCGGATGCCGAACGCTGGGGATTATGGCCACGCGCTTCGTCAATTGATCCCAGGCGTGCAACAGGATTGGGTTTGGCCTGGCGACCAGATAGATTCCTCGGATTAACCCATAATGAGAGTTGTGAATTGGACATTCACACGCGCTTGAGTTTGCGTTACTCAATATATCGCTGCGGCCACAACCGCGTATCAAAAGTGAATTACCCTCAGACTCTCTCACTGTGTCAAAAACAAGAATGCTCGACTTTCAGCGATTCTATTGAAGTCGCCAAGAAGTGCCCTTGACAAAGAAAAAGGAAAGACTTCCCAAATCAGTGTACGAACTTATTCCTGTCGACAGTCTACGAGGCTCCATTTCGATCCAGTCCCCTTGATACATGTCATTCTAGATGCCCCTTTTCCTCAGGTTGTTCGTGTAGTTTATTCGGAAACACGAAATCAGTAGCCCGCAATCTTTGAATGTGGAGGCCATGAGATAAACACTAACGTGAAGCGTCGAGAGTATGTATACCCATATTTATATATTCGCCGTTCATAGAACGAGAACCGATCAACGATCTACAATCTGTGCAAAGTCAAAACGTTTTGGAAACTCGCATGGTGGCCAGCTCATCCTTGCGCTGTAGCCACTCTCTATACTCTCTCTTCTATCTTTCTTCTTTTTTTGCATCTGACCAACAGTGAATCCTCAAGATCACTAATGCCAACACTTATAAGCGAAGGGAGATCGTTCCCATGGTTTTGCCTAGAATCTGGCCACAACGCCGATTTTTCCACATCCCCCAGCATACCACTTGGCGTATCTTCACCAACAAGCTCGAATTCATAATCGCATAGTAACGAACTCGTCAACTTGTAAATGTTGGTTGTCGCAATAGTCTTGCCAATGCATTGGCGACCTCCGAGACCAAAGTGCATCAGCAGACGAGAGCGGGCATTAGTGGCAGGCTCATCCCAACGAGCGGGCCGAAAGATATTGTGGTCTTCGCCCCAGATATCGGGATTATGATGGAAAGCATGATTGCAGATTGCAACAGATGTCTGGGGCAGTTTAGTCTTGCAGGTTACGAAAGACGATGAAGGGAAAGAACAGGGTGATTGAGGAAAAGGGTACGACTTACGCCTTGCTTGATGTGCTCTCCTTCAATGATTAAGCCTTCTCTATCCGTGACACGGCGAGCTAGTGGCATGGTGAAGACGGGATTGATGCGAAAGTTTTCTTTGATGCAGTTGCGAAGATATGGAAGAGACGCCTCCAAAACGGAAATGGGATGTGAGGGTGTGTTCGCATCCAATGGAGGAAGATTGGCGTCAAGCTCTCCCACGAGTTTTGCGAGCAAATCCGGGTGGTGAAGAAGATGATAGAAGAGTAAAGTCGTCGTTGCTGAAGTTGTGTGTGTCCCTGCGATACTGTACCGCCCCGTTGTGTTAGCTCGACCTTGATTGATGAGCCCATTCGAGGTAAGAGAGGATACTTACATAAAGCCAAATGCTTCAGTCTCCAAGTCCACCTTTGTCAGCCGTTCTCCCGTCTCAGGATGCTTTGCCAGAATGAGACTTGTGAGAATATCTTTTCTTTGAGCCCGAATACTCGCCTCGTCATCTTTGACATGGGCAAGATCATCCAGTCTCCTTGTCACGCAGGTAGAAGCCAAATCAGCACATGCTTGTCTGCCCTTGAATAGATTTTCCAAAGGTTGGTATGGGACAAGCGGCAGCCATTTCTTGAGCCTTGGTAGCATGGCCGGCCACGCCCCAGTCGCGGCCGCTAGGAGACTGTGCTCTTTAACAGGCGGAACAAGTGAGTCGTCATCGGAAACCTGGACGCCAAAGCTTTGGCTGAAGGCAAGTTCGCCCAATGTGTCGATAACATAATAGTGAAATGCTGTCTTCAGATCGAAAACCTCGCCCGATGCAGCGTAACGATCCAGCTTTTGTTTAAGAATGCCAATATTTAGGTCTAAGTACTCTTCCATTTCTTTGACATAGGTGATGGAGAATGAATGAGACATGTGTCGCCGTCGCAGCGAGTGTTGCTACACAAAACCATACTGTCAGCCTCGCTCTGTTTCCGGCCAGTTTACTTTGCTAGCAGGGCAACAACAGTAGACACTCACAAGTTCATCTCGCATGCCAAATACGTTCGGATGAGCTGCTCCATAGGCATCGTAGAATTCGGTCTTAGGCATATGCCTACCACCCTTCTGAAAGATCAAGGACACTGCACTCTCGCATGTCGTACTCAATTTATCGGGACCATAGCGAACAAAAGGCCCGTATTTTTCATGGAGCTGAGTCAGGCGATATGGCTGTCGAAGAGTCATAAATTGATGGACCTGCCATAAGTCGGTCAAGGAAGCCAGGAACGGCCCTGGATACTTTGCCAACGGATGGAAGTATCGTTGGTACACAACATAGGCAAAGAACGAAATAAGCCCCAGGGAGCACAGTAGGGCAGCCTTGTGTTCGAGAAGAATAGTCACCAACGCCATGACTGTCGAGATTCGCAGAGTCTTGATCTTGAAACAACTGACGAGAAGGGCATTGCAATGTGCTTGTATAAATCCGCATCCATCAATGGGTTGCGGGCTGTGTCTGGAGCATCTCTCCAGATCCACCCTTGCCACCTCCAGCACCAACGGTTTGGTCAATTCATGGCCTAGAAACTTTGCGCCTCCACGAGTCGGGTCGTTGATACCCGATGACCCTCGTCGGATACGCTCGCTCCACCAAGGCACGCCCGCTCAGGGGACGAGAGCTGCAAAGCAGAGGCTTCTTACGACAACGCCGACCGTTTCGGTTTCTTCAACCGATGTCAAGCTGTTCGGTCATATTTTGCTTGCCACAAACCCCGTCTTGCACTTGGTGCGGTGCCCAAATTTATCTGCGAGGCTGCATGATCAGCAAGGCGTTCGAGTTACGAATATGCACTCCGGCTGGTCGGCATGGCTTCGAGCCTCGTTTGGCCAAGCCCGATGGCCCCTCGGCCGCCTCAGAACCCCAGAGCCCCCTACTCCTTCATTCCCCGCCGTTCAACCCCGCCCTCGCAATGGCTAGATGACCCAACCGAGTTAGTTTTGTAGGTGACAGACTGCTTTGCCGCTCGATCCTGCTCCAAACGTCGCCGCACAGAAATTGAAAAGTAGGCTATCTATCGGGTGGGTGCATTCCAATGGTATTCTTTCTTCATTCCATTGGCCGGAAGATCCTGTACGTGCCTTTGTGCTATCCAGATCATGAGCCTTCCACCCGAACATGAAAGTGTGGCTGCCGAGTGTACGACGGAGCTGAGCTCAGATGCGAGCAAAGCGTCCACTCTGCTAGAGAGTGGAAGTATGCCTCGCCCACGAACGTCGTTCAAGGTGATGAAACGCAGTCGGGTAGCGCTTGCTTGCACTCGCTGTAGAAACCGCAAAGCCAGGGTACGCCTCTCCAGGATCCTTGTGCGGCCTCCGACATACCCTGATCTGACCCTGATACGGTGTGACAGTGCGATGGTCAGCGGCCCAGATGCCTCGCCTGTGTCCAGCTCAATCTCGCCTGTGAATATCAACACCCGCCTCATTCAAACGATGAGAGCCAGCGACTGCAAAGGTGAGCTGAACCGACACCACTTCTAAGTGAGAGCAGCCAGTGTACTCACCAGCCCTAAATAGCAAGTCGCAGCTGCTTGCGAGAATCCAGGAATTGGAGTCCAGACTGAGTTCGGCGCGTCCAGGGTCGCCTGAGGAATCGCCTAACGTAGACCTGTCGATTGTGGACCCTCTCGTCGACGACGATGGCATGACATCCCAATCAACGACAATGAATAACATCGACTCAGACCCAGAAGTTGCAGTCGATGTTCTAGCGACAACGACATTCAACCAAGAACACGCAGCCAACATTGGGCATTTCGGTGAGACTTCCAGCTAAGTGTTTGGCGGATTGTTGCTCATTCGACTATTTCACCCTTAGGCCCTTCCTCAAACCATGCGTTGTTCCGCAATATATCAGATGCTTTTGCTCGCATAGTGAGCCAGGCCTCGTCCGAACGACAGATACTCAGATCTAGAGGTACACAAGTGTCTTACAGACGGTCACAAGAAACAATCAAATCCCAGTCGACGACACAAACGACACCTATAAACGTCAGTCGATTGACGTTGCCCCCACGAAATGAAGCATCGATCTTGATAGATCATTTCTTCGTCTCGGCTGGAACATTCCTACCTTTTTTGAGCCACTCAACGCTGACGTCTCACTGCAATGCCTTGGCAGATGGCAAGCCTCTGCCACATCCATGGTCCAAGCGAGCGTTACTGAATGCTGTCTTTGCTCTGGCATCATCATCACTAGGCGAAGAAGACTCTGCTTGTTTTTTCAATCGTTCCATTGCCTGTTTAGATGAACGGCAACTCAGCGGGGCGAGCGTTGAGCTTGGTTGGTCAAACATCCATGTCAAAGTCAACAATGTTGTTTTTGTCTAACAGAAGACATAGTTCAGGCCCTGCTTCTAATCGCAGCATATCAACAGAACCATCAATTGTCGATCACTAGCTGGACATATCACGCCCTTGCAGTCAAGACTGCGTTCCAGCTCGGGTTGCAATCGCCACTTGGATACAAAGAATACGGCCTGCATGATAGTGAACTCCGAAAGAGGTTGTGGTATAGCCTGGTCAACCAGGACAGGTATGGTGTTTTTCTTCATTGATTGAGCTCGATGGTTGATTGCTCTGACTAGGATCCTGAGTATGAGTCTTGGTCGACCGTGCCTTATTTCGAGGCAGTACATCCATGTGGGCAAGCCAATGGACCCGCGGAAGATTCTGCGGAGTATGTCTGTGGTACCTCCCTACTATGTTGACAGCATCATTCACCACAACCACCACATGTAAGATATGCAATCACCCCTAGATACTATTGAGGAATGATCGCTGACGTAAGTCTGCAGCACGCTGAATGAGATCGTTGAGTCAATGCTTCACGCCATGTATAATGACAACATCGACCGCGAAGAACCCTTATCTCTCCGGGACTTGATTGCCAAAAGGCTACCACTGGTGTGGGAGCTGGAAACATGGCGTCAATCTTTAGAGCCCTCATTCGAAATTATTTCGACGTCTAGCTTTGACCGAGGTTTACATCCCCTCCAAGCTGACAGTCTTCGGTTTCAGCTGGTGCTCTCGGCGTATTACTACCGGATCATGGCGCTCACCGATGCTCCAGTTTTGGTTCAAGTATTGACAGAATGCGTCAACGGCAATATTATGAAGGACAACTCGGACCTGATGTCAGACCACATCGTCCCGATAGTGAAACATGGCTTTAGGACAGCACGAGAACTCCATCATGTCATTAACATCATGAGTACTTGTGATAAAAGGTTTCTTGACCAAACTATCGCATGGTGGATGTGCAGCTATACCCGTAGGTTCCCAAAGAGCTGGAGTTACAAATGGACAATGTGCCTCGGATCGCTGACATGTCGCAGTGCTTACCGTCAACCT
This sequence comes from Phialophora verrucosa, assembly GCA_002099365.1. Lineage (NCBI taxonomy): Eukaryota > Fungi > Ascomycota > Eurotiomycetes > Chaetothyriales > Herpotrichiellaceae > Phialophora > Phialophora verrucosa. Next base: position 1,707,541 of record MSED01000009.1, on the reverse strand, counting down.
GACGTTCTTTTGTGTATTGCTGCTCTGTCATATATACGGCGACGTCTTGTTGTCTGCGGGACTTTCCATGAGCGAGATCCGACAGTGTCTCGATGACGGAATCGCTACCATGAAGTTGATTCAACGGACAAGCCTTATGTCTCGCAAGGCTACGCATTGCCTTACAGACTTTCTGGAAGTATTTGATTGCCTTGGTCAGTCAAACAACCTCTTTCTCCCTCCTGCTCCTGCAAATCCCGTTTCGAGTTGTCGTTTCCGGGCTGCCTTGGCAGCCTCTCGAAAATCTAGGGTGATTGACTTGTTCTTATTTAGTTTCTCAACTGCAACCCACGCCACTCAGTGCTGGAGATCAATCTTTGTCGGAGGATTTATCGATGCTGACAGTACCGACATTCGGATTTGATGACAACAACTTCTGCAACATCACTCAAGCTGCAAACGACTTTCTCTGGCAGTACAGTCAGGCTAATTTTCTGGGCGACAGTTTGCCTCTGTTTACGGGCGAGGGTATGACTTGAACGTCGAGTCTGGCTTCGTTCGGCAGCCCTGAATAGGAATAAATGACTCGTTTCAAACCAAAAGACTTGCAATGCGATCTTAAGTTGTCGCAAAGAAATGTTTTGAAGCGTCCTCTAGTTTAAGATAGACAGACTACCGTCTCGAACGGTCTCCTGGCCAATTCACCCATGTACACACAATGCCCGCCTTAGGACAATGTTCGCCGTTCCAATCATAGAACTACTTTGGTGCTTCAGTCTTGCATTTCAGGCGAATTCGACATGATTTCTCAGGGTTCCGATCCCGGTGATTTCCACCTCCATCACGGTGCCAGGCACAAGGTATTTTGGGGGTGTAAAACTGGCACCCACGCCTATTTCCGAAAGTCAGACTCATCGACTCAATCCGCAAGCTGAACGAAACAGGAACTTATAGGGGATAGTAGGGAATGCACTTGCCTCCAGGAGTGCCGGTCATAATCACGCTCCCCTTCTGCAGAGTCGTGCCAGAGCTCAAATAGGAGACCATATACGCACAGCTAAAGAGCAACTCATCGAGCGGTGTGTCTTGCCTGACCTCTCCGTCAACAACCGTTTTGAGATGGAGGTTTTTCGGATCTCCCAGGACGGGTGCAGACACGATGCAAGGGCCAAACGGGGCGTAACCGTCGAAGCCCTTGGAAAAGCCCCACTGTGGGATTTTGCCTGCGTATCGGGCATCTCTTTGGTGTCTTCTGGAGGAAATGTCGTTGCCGCAGGTGAAACCGGCGACATAGTCGAGTGCGGATTCAACTGTCACATCCTTGGCGTCTTTTCCTATGACAATGCACTAAATCGTGCCCAAATGTGAGAAATTTCTAACGACTGTAGCATAACTAAGCCGACAAGAGGGAAAGGAATGGCCAAACTTACCAATTCACCCTCATAGTCGGCTTGATCGTGGTGACAGATTTTGGGGATCACCACTGCGGCACCATGATCGTTCACCGTGGTATTGGGCTTGAAGAAGATCGAGGGATACGGAGGCGGTTCCCGCCCTGGAACCTCGTGGACTGATGCAAGATTTCATGTCAGCTTAAGAGAATCCTCCATATCGAAACTCGTGGCGCAAGTCTTCAGAGAGGGCGTACATACTATGTCGTAAGTAGTTCAATCCAATGCATCGGATGATGGGGACATCGGCTCGGGCAAGAGGCCCCAGCAAACGCTTGACGTCTACAATCTCCTCACTCACGTAGGTCGCGCCTGACTCGTCGTAGAGATCCTCCCCGACAATGACTTTTGCCTTGAGCTGGTCTTGCTGGCCGAGTTTGCCGATGTCTACGAACGCGGAGGAAAGGATTGGCTCCCCGCGCAAAACCCTGCCATCGGACGCGATGAAACGGATGGCACGAGCCCACACCAGCTTCATGGTGAATGGTGTTGATGATCCAGACGAACCCGGTGTGATGATGTGTACTGAAAACAAATACCGACTCCTAGTATAAGTAAGAAATGCAGATTCACAGCCACAGCCTTCTCTGTGAACGGACCCTGATATGCCCTCCCTTGACAGTTGCCGATGTGGAACCCCGGCCGCCGGTTGATGGGGTCAGTCCAATAGGATTCAAGCTTCCCGCGATTTTCTGTTTTCCCCGGTGGCAACTATGCCCTTTTGGGTGTGGGGATCCATATCGGGCATCACGGTCTGGGCTGGCTTTACAAGTATTTGTTGGAATAATATTCCTGCTTGGAAGCCTGTTGTCGCCGACAGTATTGACAAGAACGCATATTCCAAAGACTTCGCTTCTTCGTTCAGGAAACACTCACAATGGGCTTGCGAAGTTCGGAACATGTTGAGCATGGGGATGTGAAAGCATTAAGGATATGTATCATTGGAGCAGGTACGATACACTCTGTTGCGCGAATGAACGTTTCGGAGATTTGGTAACGGCGCTGACGGTGACTTAGGTGTCGGAGGTTTGACGACTGCACTGTCTCTTGCGCAGTCCGGCTTCCAAGACATCTCAATATTCGAAATGGCCTCGGACCTTGGATTTGTTGGAGCTGGGATCCAATTAGCTCCTAACATGGCCCGCATTCTCGACCGCCTGGGAGTCTGGGAACAGATCGCGGAAGAGGCAGTAGCCTGTCGTGATACTTCGATACGAGGTACGCCATTGTGAACCTAGAACGTCAGATGCCCAAAGAGCTGACGATCGAGTAGACGGGGCTACAGATCACGAACTCGCTTATGTACCGCTCGGGCATATCGAGAAAACTTATGGTTATAACCACATGGTGGGCCACCGTGCCTCTCTCGTCAACGCGCTTTACGATGCTTGTAAAAGGCAACCGGCTATTCGATTTAATTTTTCCACAAAGATGCAAGACTTGAAATCCTTTTCGCCGATCCCATCTTTTACCGCTGTTCCCAGAGCAGGTCCCATATATCAGGTGTCTGCGGATGTACTTCTTGCCGCCGACGGCGTCAAATCTGCAGTCCGCGAGAGTCTGCTTTCAACACTTGGCATCCAAGATAGTGTTCAAGACACGGGACAGGCTGCGTACCGGATCATGCTCACTCGAGAGCAAATGGCGCACGACCCCGAGCTGTTGAGTCTGATTGACACAGAACGGGTCACCCGCTGGATTGGTGCTTAACGCCATATCATTGCGTATCCGATTGCCAACAATTCTATCTATAACCTGTCCACGACCCAACCGGATGTGAACTTTGCCGCTGCAACGACGGCCACGTACACGACGAAAGGTTCCAAATCATCAATGCTGCAGGTCTTTCGCGACTTCTGCCCCAAGGTCCACCGCATGCTTGAGCTTGTGCCGGATGGAGAGGTCTGCGAGTGGAAACTGCGAGTCCACCAGCCCCTGCCAACGTGGGTTATTGGCAATGTAGCCTTGGTTGGGGACGCCTGCCATCCCACATTGCCTCACCTGGCGCAAGGGGCGGCTCAGGCGATCGAGGATGGTGCCGTGCTCGGGGTTTGTCTGTCAGGATTGAAGGAAACTACACCAGATGCCATCAACAAAGCTCTGAAGCAATATGAGAAAGTTCGAAAGCAACGCGCTGAAACATTGGTCGAGATGGCTGCGGCATCTGGGAGAGATCTGCATTTGGGCGAGGGTGCCGCAAAAGAGGAGAGGGACCGCCAGTTTGCAAAGCTCAAAGAGGCCGGAGGCGCGGGGAAAGTACCGGATAAGTGGGCGGACCAAGACGTGCAGGCCCTGATATATGGTACCGATAGCGTAGCCATCGCCCAGGAGGGGGTAAACAAAGGATATCAAGAGCACACAGGATGAACCTGTGCGCTCCTTAACAAGATATGAAATCTTTCTGCCGGAAAATGGAGTATTGTTTCACTCAGTGCTGCTTTCTCGAGTCCAGGGGAGATTGCGAGATTAGACCTTGCAGCTTCAAGATATGTGCCAGTTCGACATACACAAGAGAGGTTGAGGTAAGAGAATCTGCACCCAGACAGTCTAGTCTCATCATATACGTCTCGGCAAGTTTCGCTGAACGCCCTACGCAGGAAAGCGTTTGACGCGTACGAACATCCTGTATGGATCTCTGCTAACGTACCAAGTCAAAGAGTGCCACTTCAAACACCATGGCACCGTTCTTCCCTCGAGGTAACTTTTTCCAATTTCCCAGCCTCATATCCTTGCCCGTACCGACGATAAGGCAAAGACCTTGACATTCGCCTTCTTTCTTTCCTCCAAATTCGTTCAAAATTTCCTTTCTATGCTCGAAAACGGCCAAAGAATTGACCAAGCCCCGAACTAGGCCGAGATTCTCTGCCAGAATACCTGGGTGGGATTGGTGGACACGAGGAGCAATTTAGAACGAGTGGTAGATTGTCTATACAGGCAGTCCTTCAGACTATCGACTATCGACGCTGTTAAGGAGAGCACGAAGAGTCTCCTTCGCAGTCTCAGGATGCTGTGGACTGGGCATGCCTGGCACGAGGGCTAGGCTTGAGCTGCCAAGGGCGTCGGAACTTGTGATTTTCCGGCCGACTATGCAACGACGGCCGCAGTCCGCTGTCTGTTATGTATGTATCCCAAGTACTCGTACTATTAGTCGACTCTCCTTTGATGCTGGAAACATCAGCCCATACAATGTCAGGCAACATGGTCCCCCCGCCCCCAAAATGGGTCATCGACCTCAGTAATGGAGTCCCCGCGAAACCGAAGAACATTGCCAGCATCCCAGATCCCCCAGGATATTCAAGCTCGAAGGCGGTCACAGGAAAACAGGCACGTGGCTTCGAAGCGACATCTGTCGCAGTCTGCTGACCGTCTACAGAAGTCACAAGGAACTGGACGGAAGCCTCCCACACCGGAAGAGACAGAGACGTTGAAGCTGAAGAAAGCCTGGGAAGTCGCACTCGGCCCCGCCAAACAACTTCCCATGCAAGCCATTATGGGCTACATGTCTGGGAACTCACTGCAGATATTCTCAATCATGATGGTCTTCATGCTGTAAGCTCGCACTTGCTACGCTCATGACGGCGCAGGCTGATCTCGGTCCAGGTTCAAGAACCCTATCCAGGCGATTTCCCAAACGAACACACAATTCGCAAGATTCGAGAGCCCTGGCAACCGCACCCAGATGCTCGGTGTCAAGGCAGTGTACATTGTAATGCAGTGTCTGCTACTTGCCTTGGGCATCTACAAAGTGAACAGTATGGGGCTTTTGCCCACCACAAGAAGCGACTGGTTGGCATGGGAATACCAGAGGGAACCTCTTGAAAGAGCATATTTTGCTTTTGGTCGATGACCGCAGATGTGGAAGATGTACAAATCATACAACGAGGTCAACACGGCACCCGATAGCGTTCACGTCAGTAACCAGCTATGTGTCCTCCAGCTTCTGAGAACCCTGACTGTCGCTCCGACGGAATGCGCGCCTATCGATTTGATATTGATCCTCTCCACTCATGAGGTTGCTTTTATCTGCTCGTAAATCGAGACCCGCCCTTGGGATCAGCTCGCGACTGGACTGGCGGAAGAGCCCAATTGATGAAATTCTAGGCTGCAGCCTGCGCTTGGGACATATATCCTCCTTGCAACATTGTCCAGCATGCACCCGGTATGGCTCTTGAATTTTCGCCACCGCCGGTCCATTAATATAGTCCGGGCCAGTGCGGGCGAACAGTTCACTTTGTCGAAAAGTGCACCTTTCCTGGTCCGTGGCCTTCAACAGCACTCTTCGGGTATCTTGTCACTTGATCTCTCGACCACGTCAACAGTGTTGTTGTCACATTGGACATTAAGCTCGCCGCGCTCCAACGCCAGGGCTTGCATCTTCTCAGCCATGTCATCATCGCTGGCTCTAGCTATCGCCAGCGTCTGGGCATGATCAGCTATCTTTCCTCCTACAGGGGCCGGCGATCATGTTTCAAGACTTACCTTGAAAGATTTGGTCAGACTATCAGCGTCAACTTCATCGAGCAGCTTGATGTCGACAGCCCTAACAATCCGGAGCCACGCTGGCTCTGTTCCGAGTTGGGCTCGCACGAAGGCAGTCCTCTCTTGACAAGGTTTTGAGCACCACTTTTCCAGCTCGGTTCTATTGATGAGTTTGAAGTCCTTGCCGCCCTTCTGGTTCCACACCTTCTCGCCGCCATGTGCCAGTTTCTGATTTGGTCTCGAACAAAGCGCGTAGCCACACCGGTTGTCTGCGTTTCGCTCATAGATGAGATCATCCAGATCTGAGGCTTGAAACAGGCTCAAGCAGTGTCTGAACAACGAAGCATCTGATGGGTCTGGATTCGCCGGATCAGCATCGGATCTGGACGGAAGATCAAATGCCTCCACGACGAGGTCGGCTATGCGAGCTTGCAGTTTCTTTCTGTCTTCGATGTCCTTGGCTTGGCGCAAGACAGTGGCACGAACGCGATCCTGGTCAGTTGATTTAGATTTCTCGGTGGCCATGTTGTGCCATCGTCCAGTGGACTGTTACCCGCTTGTAGCCCGACCTGTCTCTGCGGAAATTAAAGCTTTGCCTAAGAATATTCCGGGAGTCGCGAGAGTTGCTGGCAGATATCTCGACGGGTAGCACGGGGAGTGATACAGGCGTACACGGTATGACGGCAAAATATCTCGAACTTCGAACCGAACGCAGCCTGGCCTGATTAAGTAACCAACTAGGTGGACAGTAATTGCAGCAAAGTGCCAATGCCCCACGTTGCTACACAACACTCTCACTCTTCCGTGGACCGCACCCGCCAGCTAGTCATTTTCTTCCACTGCAATACCTTCAGGCGGATGTTCAGGTGATCAAGAGTCTCACAGTCACTTCTTTCTGACCTTGGCACCGGAGCGTTGGGCGAGGGTGGCGCAGGCGCTGCGTCACCGTCTGCGGGAAGTAAGATCATTGCACCTTCGACTCTTTGCACAATCTCGGCTCTATCTCGCAGCCTGAAACCCCCATTTGCGAGCAAACATGCCTACGGTGCCTTTTAAAGTCAAGGCCATCTACGAATACAAGTCGCCCGAGCCGGACGACCTCAATTTTGACAATGGCCAGATAATCACCGTCACCGAGGACGAGGACGCAGATTGGTACACCGGGGAATTCGTGGGCCCTGGCGGAGAGAAGCTCGAGGGCATATTCCCCAGGAATTTTGTCGAAAAGTATGAGCCCGCAATTCCCTCGCGACCCGTGCGTGCCGCGAGGCGTGCCCCTGCTCCAGAGCCATCGGTGAATGTCCCTGAGCCTCAACCCCCTCAGCCAGCACCCCCGGCGGCCGACTCTGCAGAAGCTGCGCACGAGGAAGAGAAGGAACCTACAACGGAGCCACCGGAACCAGCTAGAGTAGAGCCCGAGGCACCTCCGCCAGCTCCAAAGCCCCAGCCAGCTGCTGCCGCTGCGCCTACCTCTGGCGCGGCTTCCACTCCGTCCGCGAAGGCTCCTCCGCCAGTCGCAGAGAAACCAACATCGAGTTCTTTTAAGGACAGGATTGCCGCGTTCAACAGACCCGCTGCAGCTCCAGTCACACCCTTTAAGCCGGCAGGAGGGGCGCCGAGCGCTGGCTTTATCAAGAAGCCGTTTGTCGCTCCTCCACCCAGCAGGAACGCTTATGTTCCACCACCTCGCGAGCCCCCAGTTACAAAGCCCTATCGCCGCGAAGAAGATCCCGGCGTGAATGATCCCGAGTCCAGGGAGCCTGCCGAAACGGCAGCCGCGCCGTCTGAGCCGGACGCCGAAGAGCAACCGAAACCACAAAGCCTCAAAGAGAGGATAGCGCTCCTGCAGAAGCAGCAACTGGAACAAGCGGCCCGAAATGCTGAAAAGAAGGAGAAGCCGAAGAAACCACCGAAGAAGAGAGTCGAGACTATGGAGTCTGGGGAACAAGTCCCGCAAACTGCGCCGGCTCTCACAAGATTGGACTCGAACGAGACTGTGAGTCGACCCTCGGCTGAACTAGCAGAAGGCGATAATGAGCCTGCTGTACTCCCGCGCCGCACGACAGGTCTCGGTACGCCACAGCCTCAGCCATCTCGAGAGCTTGTCAGCGATACAAATGATGCTGATGACTCGGGTGCCGCGGACGAAGAAGATATGCAAGAGACCTCTACGGAAGAAGAGCGACCGAAGTCGAAAGGAGCAGATCTACCCATCCCAGCAGCTGCACCACAGAAGCCAATGCCACAAGAACCAGAAGCTGAAGATGACGACGAAGAGGAGGAATCAGAGGACGAAGACCCAGAGGTTCGTCGCAGACGGGAACTGAGAGAGAGGATGGCCAAGATGAGCGGAGGTATGGGCATGATGGGTATGTTTGGTCCGCCAGGAGGTGTGGGCCTACCTGGTGCAGGCAGAAAACCAAAGACTTCGTTAGAAGGCTCCCGGCAGACAACGGAGAGCCATGCTCAGGAGCAACCTCAAGAACGAGCTGCTCCAATTCCAATCATGGCGCTACCGGGCATGGCACAGTCGCTACCAAGACGTCAAGAAGAGCCGCCAGCTTCTCCGCAAGACGACGAGGACGAAACCGCACGGCGTACACCTCAAGCACCAGCAGTCCACGGCGAATCCGACGACTACATTTCCCCGCAACCGTTGCAACGCCGATCAACAGACCGAACCGCCCCTCCCGTGCCTCAAGGTATGTCGGATGATATGAGCATCATGTGTTTGTCTATTGACGTCTCCTAGATCGAGCAGCTCCTCCTGCACCACCACGTGACACAAGAGCCGCGCCCCCGCCTCCACCCACTGGGCCAAGGGCAGCTCCGCCCGTACCCCAGTCCCCGACCTGTATGTAAAGGTTCCCAAGCCTTGAGGCATTGCTGACTCTCTTAGCGCGAGCTGTCCCTCCAGCACCGCCCTCTTTACCTCAAGCCGCTCCAGAGCAATCTGGCTATGAAGAAAGTGACGAACCAGCGGACGCCGAAGAGGAGAATGACCGTGAACCTGCCAACAGTGTAGCTAGCCCTGCAGCTGTCCCACCACTGCCACCATCCAGGCAACCCGAGCCTCCGAGGTTGGACACCGCTGAAGAGGCTATCTACCCTCCCAGCGAGAGACGGGCTTCGAGGATTCCTCCTCCGATTCCGATTAGCCCAGCTTCGCCTGTTACGAGAGCTCCCCCGCCTCCTCCGCCGGGCGCGCCTCCAAGCCGCCGTTCAACGACCGATTCAGCCGTCTTCCGCACCGTCCATTCTCCCAAGCCTAATCTAGAGGAGGAAGAGGAAGTCACCGAATATGAGGGAGATTACGATACTGATATCGCCTCTAATGCGAAACACAAGGATGCTTTGAAAGCTCACAATCGGGACTCGAGTCTGGATGAAGGAATGCTTACCGACGACGTCAAATCACCAAAGAGCCCACCTACTCGAACTGCACCTCCTTTGCCGCCGGTCAATATACCTCAAGACGTACCACCTCCCCCACCGCCTGTGCAAACGCCGAAAACACGAAAATCCGTGGACGTTCCACGTGCTGCTCCTCCACCAGTACCTCCGCCCAAGACTTCTGAAAATGAGGAGTATGATCCACATAATTATAATTACTCTGCGCCATTGCATGCCCCGCCCATACCGGTCTCCAGAGCACCTTATTCCACAACTTTGCAGTCTCCCAAGGAGGAACTGGAAGAGGGCGATATGTATGGCGGAGACGAGCCAACTTATGCTCCTCCGCCACCAGCAGATAGGCCGGCGCCTCCTCCGCCACCACCGGACCGACCTGAGTATATTCCACCTTCCACCCTGGCTCCTCCACCTCCCACCGGTGGTTCCCCCGAACCGCCGACGGAACTGAAAAGATCCGGTACAACTTCTCGTCGCTCAATGGACCATTCTCGTGGCAGTGAGCAGGGCTTTATTGCTTCAGACATCGACCTCGGAAAGAAGTCACTCTGGTGGACACAGGACAACCTGCTGCCACCTTCATTACAAGGGAGACCGGATATCCTATACGAAGTGGAAGCAAATACTTCCACCAAACGTGGAGGCAGAACAACTATTTCCAAGGATGTCTACGTGCTTTACATGGATTACTCTCAGACGACCATCAATGCCAGCTACGAATCGGGCGACCCCACGCACGTAACGCTCGAGCAGAACCATGAGCGACCGCCGCCAGCCCCTCGGCGGGACCAACTCGAGCACGCCTCGGAACAGTACGGGAAACAGATGGCAAGAGTCGCCAGTGGTCTTGCCGGGACTACTGTAGCCGATGGTTCAGCGCGAGCATTTGTCCTCGAACTTCTGAAGCCTCACACGACAGCCCTTCTTCCCGTCGGCACACGAGCATACGGTGCGCTTGTGTACGCGAATCTAGGCAATGCCTCTACTCAACAATTTGATGAGATCCGGCCAGGTGACATCGTCACCTTCCGCAACGCCAAATTCTCGGGCCACAAGGGTAGCTTGCACCAGAAATACAGTTTCGATGTGGGCAGGCCGGAACATGTCGCCGTGGTGATCGACTGGGACGGAACGAAAAAGAAGATCAGAGCATGGGAGCAAGGAAGAGATCTGGAAAAGGGCAAAAAGCCAAAGGTGCGAGAGGAGAGCTTCAAGGTTGGTGATTTGAAGAGCGGTGAAGTCATGGTATGGAGGGTCATGCCGCGGACATGGGTGGGTTGGGATACTGTCAAGTCCTAGATGGATGTTGCACAAGTAGACGGAGGATGGTGCATGCCTTCTTCCTATCCCGATGCCGGGGGGTTTTGGGCCAGGATGATGAGACGCATGCGCATGCGCATGTGTGTGTAGTGAATCCTTTGTTGTGGGCCGACGCTTTGAGTTGGAACGATGCACCGATACAGCATAAATCAGTCATCTCCTGTCTGACACACGGAATGGGTGGCCGGGAATTCAGTTGAGAGATCCCTTAGCAGTACTGACAGTTATCGAGTGGGCGACAAACCTTTTCAAGGAGGTTCCACGATAGAATCACAATGTCACTTGGTCCGTGCTATGTGTTCTTCCTGCGGTGGAAGTGAATATCCAAGTATCCGAGAGAACGGACAGAGGTGTCGGCCAACACTCCCTTGTCATCATGGTATCAATGATCTTTAAGAAGTGCCCTTGTCGAGACTTTGATGTCTTTGTCGTCAACTTCCTTGTAGTCAATATTGTTGCACTCGAACACCGAGGCAATGTTCACCACTGCCATTGAGACGCTCGCTGCCTTGCACTGCCGATCCAGCGGCTGCCTTTGACGGAGGGTCATGTATTTTAAGTCGTTGAAATCGCACTGATTCCACCACCACCACCACCTCGCCGAAGAACTGGAGTCAGTCTTGAAAGGAGATCAAAACCGCTGACTTCTCTCAACCCAACCGAAGATATCTCCCTTCAAGCCTGGATTCCAACCTCAAGCCGGCAGACGACCGCGCTTGCTCAGCAAACCAAGCACAATCCAGACACCCGGTTGTCTCGATAACACCGTGACCATGGCTCAGCACACCTTCACCAGCCTGGCCGACTATAAGTACGATAGCGACGCTGCCGCTCGAAGGGAAGCCGAGAGAGAAGCTGCCGCTGCTCGTCGTGCGGCGGAGAGGGCTGCCAGAGAGCGAGAAGCTGCCCGTCGCGCCGCCTCCTCAGCTGGTGGTGGTGGTAGTAGCAATGGAGGAGGCCGACGTGGCGCCATTTCCGAACAAGGCGGCTTCAGCTACCGCTAAGGGTTGCTAAGTTGTGCACTGTGAACAAGGTCGTACCGGTGCCGTGGACATGGTCAGTCAGTGACTCAGTCAGTTGGTTAGTCAGGTAAGTGGAATCAACCAGGTGAGTGGAATCAACCAGGTGAGTGGAATCAACCAGGTGAGTGGAATCAACCAGGTGAGTGGAATCAACCAGGTGAGTGGAATCAACCAGGTGAGTGGAATGAACCCGGTAACATCGTAGAGCAGAAGTGGTGATGCGGACGGATATCCATCGCAGAATACATTTGGATGAAGGCGACAGGAGGCATCTCTCCAAATATTCAAAGAGACAAGCACTGGATCATCCGATCAAAGTCAATCAAGTAAGCACCCCCTTTTTCCGCCCCCTAGGAGGTTTTCCCGGCGATTGACATGGCTTGGACGTTGAAGAGCGCACAAGGAGACTATGTACAATCAATCGTTTCCCCCCTATCCTTCAATTCCTCCTCGTAGTTGTAGTGCATGCCTGTGCATTCGCCCCGCCGAAGAGTGATGCCCCATGGCGAGTAATTACATCTCCACATGGACTTACCGAAGTAGGTGGCGGTGTTGGGACATGAGACTCAACGGCTCCGCTGGGCTCATCAGCAAGATCGTCTTCATATACTCGGTCCTCGTAGAGAAATGAGGAAGAGGACAAATGCAGATTTGAAGTAGGGTGCTTTCTGTGCCTGAGTGCGAGTACATACAGTAACGAGTAGAGCGAGTCCCCGAGTCAAGCCGGCCACAGAACTACGTCATCACTGACTCGGCGATTTTCCTCCCAAGTCCGTACGCAACTCTGGCTTCCCGCCCCACGAAAGTTCATTCGGTCCACGTCGCACTCGCACCGTGAGGATACAAGTCACTTGCGCGGTAGAAGACACAGTATTGCTGTGCTGCGCTGTGCTGTACTGTACTGTACCATAAAGACCGCCAAAGGTCGCCGATACTCATGATCGCCAGGGCCCGAACTCGCCCATCCGCCGCGCCATCATGCCTTCTCTCCTCATCACCGTCTTCGTGATCCAATTCGTCTGCCACCTCGTCCTGACCATCGGCTCGAAACCCATCAACGACCTGGTATGATGCCGTGCCGTGCACGCCCCTCCACTCCCGATACCCTGCCTGCCTGTGGCCCCCCGTCTACCGTCTATGGGAAATTCTATTCTAACGAAAAGTTCTGTCTGTAGTTATGGCAGATCTACACGCGGCTCCCGCTCCAGTCGTCTCAGCAACAAGTCCGCCTGCGCAGGGAAGTCGTGCGCCTCAAGCGGGAGATGAACGCGGTGAGCGCGCAGGACGAGTTCTCAAAGTGGGCCAAGTTGCGGAGGCAGCACGACAAAGCGTTGGAGGAACATGATAAGAAAGGTACGCCGACGAGTCCAGGGATTTTTTTTGGGAGGATCTATACAAGGGGGAAAAAAGAAGGAAAGAACATTGCTGATATATTGACTTCACAGCCGCCGCAGTATCCGCCTCCCGCGCCTCCTTCGACACCAAAGCCACGGCAATACGATGGACATGTACGAGCGGGTTACGCCTCGCGCTGCAATTCTGGCACGCCAAGACGCCGGTCTTCACGTACCCGCGCGGCTGGTTCCCCTGGTACGTCGAGTGGTTGTTGGGCTTTCCTCGATGTCCGTACGGCGGAGTCAGCATCAACGTGTGGAGCACGGCGTGTGCGACGGTCATTGCGCTGGTGGGCGATGTCGTCGTTTACCTTGTGCAGTCTGTGCTGCAATCAAGGACAGGCGCACAGAAGTACGGGAAAGAGAAAGGGAACCACAGAGGGCCCATGCCTATACCGATGCCGGTGGACTAACAACATGATAAATATGACAATGACATAGACGAGATCTGCCTGCCCTAGATACCAGACAGGCAAGAAATAAGAGCTTCCAACATCCAATCCACACAATAGCTTTGACTCAATCCCCAGCAGGGCTTAACGAAACACATTGGCCTGGGAGGGAGGGTCATCGTGGTCTCATCAGGGCTAAAGCAATCATGTTCGCGTCACCGGCCAGCCGTGCTCATTTCGAGGTCACGGCGGCCTAAGTGCTTGACTCTATATTGATTGGAAGTTCATCATCTGAGCACCACTCACCACCACTCACCATTGATGTCCGTCATGTCTCGTCATCCACTGCCTTTGCAGGGCTGGGGCCTGACATCTTCTGGAAACCCTCGTACATGCATATATGCTTGTTTTTCCCTCGACGGTCAGTCAGTCAGTCAGCCGCCCACCACCCACCCAACGAGTCCGGTCCCTTCGACAGGACATCTGCCAACTTCTCGCGAAGTTCGCCGCTTTTCCATAAGCTACAGACTCAAAAAAAAAAAGGGTGTGTGTGCTCCGCGCCTCGAGAATAAGCCCCGTCGAGTTACTCGGCCTTTCGGGCGGCGCGCGCCCTCAGGCAAAAGCAATCGCATAACTTTTCAACATATGACGAATTGGCGCAACCTCCAAAAATCACTCCGTAAGCTTCCTCCAGCATGGCCCGGGCAAAGTGGCAGGACGCCCCCCAATTAATGTTTACCCTCGCCGTCTCTTCGCAGTTCGTGGGGTGGGGGAGGCGGGTAGCGTCTCGGCTTCAGACGAAAGAAAAATCCCGTGTGGAGAACGGACTCATATCTTCATCCATTCTCCAGGACAATTCTCCCGTCGAATGTGAGGCGGTCCCCCAGCCCGCCCGCAAGAGGAGAGGAATACAAACGACGACGAGGTCGGAGGCACCCCATGGCGCCCAGGAGCTGGAAGAAAGAGCGGGAGGCGCAGGTGTACAGAAACCGCAGTGGTTGGTGCTTTTATGGCGGTTGCCTCGCGGCAGGTCCTGACGTTCTTCCGGCGGTGCCGAAAGGTAGGGCGGTCCGGGGACTTTCTCCCAAAGCTTGAGGGTATGCAAGAGGCTCGTGGGCCGCTGCTGTGCGTGAGCTTTGAATGCGATCCTTCGAGCGCGGAGACGGGTTGAAAGAGGGAAGGGAAGAGATGAGAGAAGCCGCAGAGAGACAAAAAGTTCAGGTTGGACGAATAATCCCGCCAAGATTTTGTTTCCAACGCTAGGCTGAATTAGGACTAAAGGCTCCGCGCCGATGCGATGGGATTGGTCCGTGAGAGATGGGGCTGGGCTGGAGACGCAAACCTCTCCGCTTCGGCTTTCCGGCCTCTCGAGATCGCGAAGATATCTTTTCACGACGAGCGAAGGACACGGGAAGAATCAAACATCATTCAAGAGCAATCTTTTGTGTCCCGGCTCGAAGCAAAGCTACCTTCATTCCTCCAAGAGCTCATGATGTGTTAAGACGGAGCTTGTGGACAAATCGTTCGAGGGGAAACGCTGCGAGTGCCACGGGTCACGTCACTTCATCTCGGGGCGGGACAAGAGCGAGAATTAATCAAACAGCACAAGCGAGCAGCTGCTAATCAAGATGTCTGCCCGTCAAGGCATGAGGCCTCTGCTGGCCACGGCTTGCAGGGTGAGCAGAGCACCATCTTCGAGCATCATCCCGCGAAGGCAGCTGAGCTTTCTTATCACGTCATCCGCGACATCACAACGACAACAACAACGGCCGGCCGCCGGTCGCTTTCCACCTGAACTGATACCGATCCCCATACCGGTCCCGAAGCCGACCTTTCCGCCAGGGGGAGCAGTGTCGCGTGGTTTCTCACACCAGGTTCGCCATGCATCTTCCGAGTCGGGCCAAGAGCTGAAGCGCACGCCGCTGTACGACTTGCACGTCTCGCTCGACGCGAAAATGGTCCCCTTCGCAGCCTACTCCATGCCCCTGCAATACCCCGACCTGAGCCATAAGGAATCCCACCTATGGACGCGCCAACACGCCAGCCTGTTCGACGTGTCCCACATGGTCCAGCACAAGCTCTCCGGCGAGTTGGCCGAGGAGTTCTTGATGACCGTCACGCCATCGGCCTTGAAGGAGCTGGAGAAGCACCGGTCGACCTTGTCGTGTTTGCTGAACGAGCAGGGCGGGATCGTCGACGACACGGTGATTTCACGGATCGGGAAGGATGGGTTCTACTTCGTCACAAACGCCGACTGTCGGGACAAGGACCTGAAGTTCCTGGACGAGCAGATGGGCAAGTTCCTGAAAGCCCGGGACGCGTCCAAGGACAAGATCAACTGGCACGTCCTTGACCACCACGCCCTGTTGGCGCTCCAAGGCCCCGAGGCAGCAGAGGTCTTACAAGGGCTCGTCTTCAATGACACGGAGGAAGAGGGCCTCGACACGAGCCTCGAGACACTGTACTTCGGCTCGAGTCGGTGGCTTCAACTCACACTACCCGAGTCAGGAATGAATACGCCGTCCCTCCTTATTAGTCGGACGGGCTACACGGGCGAAGATGGCTTTGAGATCTCGATCCCGCCCGAAAACGGAGACGCGACGGAGCTAGCCACCAGCATCGCAAAGGCACTGACGGCGGACAAGTCAAAGGTCCGCTGGGCGGGGCTCGGAGCGAGAGACTCGCTGCGGTTAGAGGCGGGCATGTGCCTGTACGGCCACGACCTGAATGATCAGATCACACCACCAATGGCAGCGTTGGGCTGGCTGGTCGGCAAGTCACGCCGCGGAGAGGCCCCCACTCCAGCCTTCAACGGCCATGAGATCATCAACAAGCAACTCGCTTCGCCGAAGAGCATGCCTGAGCGGCGAGTCGGGCTCCTGATTGAAAAAGGTCCTGCAGCGCGCGAAGGCGCCGAGATCGTCGATCTCGAACACGACAACAAGGTCATTGGGCGGGTTACCTCGGGGTCACCCAGTCCCAGCTTGGACGGGCAGAACATCGCCATGGGATACATCAAGAATGGCCTCCACAAAAAGGGCACCCAAGTCGGGGTCAGGGTGCGCAAGAACGTGAGGAAAGCCGAGGTCGCCAAATTGCCATTTGTGCCGAACAGATTTTTCACCAAATCCTCGTAGAAGACGGTTGGGAGATAGGAGATTGAATTCCATGCTGTTGTATGAAAGACGCCGATCAGATTCGTTCCACGTGCGTGGATTTCTATTCACGCGGCTGGAAGATCCGGCGCGATCGACATTCCTTGTCCATGCGCTTGGTGGAAACTGTGGGTTGAGAAGACGGACAGTAGCAGTGCTCGTAACGGGTTATGATATTTTGTGTCTCCGCGGATCTGATCCTGCGCGATCGTCGGCGTCGACTGACCGAAGCGGTGATTGTCTGGTGCGGAAGTGTGGCCTCACCTGATCTTCAGCACACGGTCACTTGGCCAGGATAGCGAATCGTCTGCTCCGGCCAGAGGGGCGTGGGTTTCTGTCCGCATTGGAGCCCGTGAGCCGTCGCTGTGGCCCCTCATATACGAGTACTCGTACAGGGCAGGTGGTTGGAGCACACGGCCTGCGGTATCCATCCAGGGTCTCGCGGTCTCTTCAAGCAGCTCAGAGCTCGCAGGAAACTTCTGATCGGCCGGAATGGAGGCACGCGGGGTTCTCGTACAGCCAACAGCCATGGCTCTTCCAGCCGATTGCGTCCCTTGAAGCGGGCCTCTTCGCTGCTGAAAGGTGGTCCTGGGCGACCTCTGATTTCAACTGGCTCTCACCGTAGTACTCGTCCCCGCAATTGCCTTTAATGGGATGCTCCTACAGGGGATCGTCGCTGGTCGCCAAGCCCGTATCCGAAAATGAAGAAGGGCGAGGTAGAGTTCAGACTAATGATGGTTAGCCTGAAGCATATCGTCAAGGACGCCAAAGCCATTCGCAAGCCAGCTTCTCCATCCTCGCGGCAAGCTCCCCTTCGATGCACGTCCGCGTCCACGCCCACGCGCAGTGGCCGTTGCTCTCGGGGCTCCGGCTTGGGGCTAGTTTTGACCTGCTCTTTTGCCTATTTTGACGACATCCGGTCGAGGTACCCGAGTTCCATCTCGAGGCCGTCGGCCAAATCTGGTGCCTGGGAAACAATGTCCGAAAGCACTGACGGCAGACGGTGGCCTTGCGCGGAATTCAAAAGGCTGATCCTCTTGTCAGATCCTCTGTGCATGGCGACCGAGTGGAGAGATGCGAGTACACACACCACACAGACCCATTTCACCACTTGCAGCCGCCATCGCCTGTTCCTGGAGGCAGCTAAGAGGTCTTTGTGACGGCTCTTACGATTGTGATTTGAAGGAGCCGTCGCTACGAGGAGGCTAGTCGCCCACGAATGCAAGAGGCAGTCCGGCTGAAGCCCACTTCTGCACCCAAAGCCCTGTGCGTCACCTCTGTCAGGCAAGAAATACATGCGCTAGTGGAAATCACAAGGTGAATGCCAGACTTGTGGGAACGTGTGCTTGATCCCGAACTTCGGAGGAAGGCTGGCCTGGGTTAGCGTCTCAGTCCATGTTCTTCGGTCGCGTGCTCGTCGCAGTGTTTGGTGGTCTCTGTCCTATGGCCCGTGTGAGTCAAGAGGTCGGGAGCCTTCGAGACGTCAGTTAGCGGCATGTTTGGGCCGAATCGAATCAGCACGCACTGGATTCAGCAATGCTGAGCTGTGAACTCTCGCAAAGGCCGTGCAGGTGGTTGTGGAGTCTAGCCCTGCTCGAAGACTGCGCTTAGCATTGGGCTTAGGGTGCAAGCTGTCCGGTGGGAGAACGAGGTTGTGCATCCATGAAAATCCATGTTTATTTGCGGGTCACTTTCGCCCTGAGGCTGTGCCCACCCTTTCAGCTACCATCCACCTTGTAAGCTCCCTAGGCCTGCTTGGTCTTGCTCTCAGGTCGACCCTTCGGCGCCCTCTGGCTTGCTCGGATCGTTTCAAGGGCTCGATCACCCCGGCGAAGTGAGGCCGGGGATACGCCCGGGGGTCCACAGGAGAGCTGTTCTTCCTGCATCCTGCAGCTCTTGCTGCAGCTCTCCCTCCTGGAGTGGGAGAAGCGGCTCTAGCGCAAGTCGACTGGTCACATTTTGCTTCTTGCTTGGGCATCTCGACTTGACGGGTTGATTTCGCTTTGTTGGCGAGAAGGCCGAGAGAGACTGATCCAGGTCACTCTCGAGTCTCGAACACATGCATGTCGCTTAGAGAGACTGTAGCTACTCGTCCCATTCTCTTCACCTTTTGGCACGTCCTGATGGCGTCAAAAACCGATCCTGCCTCGCGTTGGGCTCAAGCTGATGCGGCGCCAATCACTTTGAGATCAGCATGGACAAGAGGAATGAGCATTATTACGATCGACGTGCAGGAGTATGATCGTCCTACCCGATCTCGAGGACAATGTTGACCTTGATTAGCTCATAGCTGCAAGGGCAGGAAAGAGCCGGGCACGTCGTGGCTCCGGCTCAGCTGAAGGCGCGCGTGGTGTCAACGGGCGTGGTTAGCTATCTTGGAAGGCCTCGGGGGGATGTGCTAGTGGACGGGAAAGAGTGTCAGAACGAACGTGATTGCCTCACAGGCTACCTCATAATGTAACAGAAGGGGCCACCAGGTGTGCGTCCTCCGCTCCAATTGCTCCTCCCCCAGCCGCCTTATCGCACGCTCCACCATACCCGGCGAAGTCTCGTCTCCTCTGTTTCCCCGGGGGACTCGCCGGTTTCTCTCCCACACTCAAAAAGCTGTCCTCGTTGTTCTCGGCCAGCAACCTTGCCCAAAAACCATGCCATGCAGGGCCACGCCCCTGCCCCTCTAGGCTCCTAAGTGAAAAGCAAACTTTGTCCAATTCTTCAAGCAGCAAAACTGATTATGTGCCGTGTGATATCGTCATGTCGTGCTGTGTGCCCATTTCCAGTCCCGATGGGCTTACCCAGATCCAGTCGCAAAGCCAATGCTACCAGGCGGATTCTCATGCTGTAGCCTCGCACATTGGTGGGTGACTGACCTTTGAACCTCGTTCCTGACTCCGTCCAAGCTGTACCATGCAATATATACCCTGCCATGTATATCGCTGATGCAATCGTTCAAATACCTATTCCTCATACACCGTGGAAAATGAATGGCTGTGGAATGAATGAAACCCATCATGTCCGATCCAAACTCTCTTTCTGTGGGCCCTTGGATGCGCCATGCAACCTGCAATGCATTGGGGTATTCCTAGACGCCGTGGCACCCTTGTCCTGTTCCACATAGGTGCATTGTCCTTGCGCCGTCGTACAACATGGTTCCAGAAATGCTGACAGAGCTTGCAGTCGAAGTCGCGATACATGTCAATAACATCTCAACGAGATTTCTTGCCGTTAATATCGAAATATACTTGATCCAGCCGCCGAGTTCTCGTTCGCCTCGTTGGCTGGTGGTCAAGACGACGCACACAGCAGTTTGGAGTAAGCCATGGTTGAGAAGTCCGGGAGTGATGGCATACTGTCGGTGTATGGCTCTGGCAACGGAAATCGCAGATAATCGCCTTCCTCTTCACTGTCGAACGGCCTCTTTCGGCTGAGGCTGCGGCGATTGAGACTGCTGAACATGACATCGTCACTGCCCTCCGAAAGTGGTGTGAGCGCGGAGGTATCGGAGGATAAGGTGAAGGACGATTTTCTCGTATGTGAATCGGACAGGTTGACTTCCGCATCTGTCGTCGTCTCTCCTAGTGTGGCCGTGGATACTACACTTCCCGGTGAAAAGCGAGAATTCGCTGCATTGCGGTAGCTGGATCCGCCGTAATGTCGGTTTGGTCCATAGCCGTCCCAACCTACTGAAGTGTGGCCGTGGCCATAGCTCCCAGACGAAAGAGTGCCATGATGTCCACTTGCTCCATGACCAGTTCCGCAGTCGGGGTCCATGCTCGTCTGGCTGTCTCGGCGTCCGTTGTCTTTGTAATGGCCCGGTGAGCGACCGCGCACCACCATAGGGTCAGACTCTTTGGTGGCGATGACGACCCAGTCTTCGTGAACGCCCCTTCCAATATTAGCGGCGAGCTCTACCACTACCAAGAAGTATTGTTGTTGGGCCCGCCGTTTGCCATTGTTTGCAGTGGCCTTTTGAAACTGTATTCGCTCGAATGTGTACGTAGTGGGAGGCGAATTGGCCCCCGGGGTCTCGAAGGCCCCGAAACTGCCCATGCTGGTGGAATGGAGGTGATTTGCGCCCGTGTACATGTGTCCAGCGTTTGTGTATGTGCCATTCGTACCCATCCCATGGCTGTGTGAGGGGGCAATATGCTGTCGACCGGGCACGCGCTCTGTCGCCTTTTCCCGCTTTGGGGTATGCTGGACCAGGCCCCGGGTTTCGCTCTCGCCGTTGCTGGTGATGGCGGTCTTTGCAGATATGGAAACCGCAAATTGGTGTATCGCCTCTTCTGTGCCATTCTTGCTGAGGTAGAGTGGTGGGTCCGCCACGCCGTTTCTGAAGTTGAACGCACATTGGACAGCAAAGTAATTTCTGCGGTAGCAGGTCCACTTGCGGTCAACCTGGAAAAATCCTTTCTGTATGCTGGCCGTGATTTCTGGAACGAGGGGATGACCACGAACCGTCAATACTTGATGGTGCACCTTCGTTTCGTGGAACGGAGGTCCATCTCGGCCGGCGCAGCTCTGGCTATCTTGAGGCATATTCGCACCTGAAAAAGCTGGGTCCGGGATTGGAAAGGGGAATGGACCATTGGTGCGAGGGGGGTAAGTAGATGAATACCCGAAGGCCCGTGGAAAAGAGCCCGGACTTATCTGGGACGGCATTCCAGTCGAATATTGTGGCGGTCTCTCCATGCCTCTGATTGTTTGCCCAATGCCGTTTGCCGCACTGTACGGGTGGGAAAGTTGTGGAGGTGACAGTGGAGGGCTGTGCGACAAAAATTTTAGCACCTCTCACAAAGCTGGTTACTGCATTCCATAAAACATGATACTTACACGCGGTGGGGACGATCTATGACTGTCATTGAAGACCCGGTCCAGTTGGACGAGAGAAGCGAAGGAGGTGCGCTCGAGAAATGGTCCGATGTGCATGCATTGCTGGGAAAAGGCTTAGGCAGGGTGGTATAGCCGTTCGAAGAGGTCGTAGGATTTCCACTGGTGCTCACCGAACCGGTGGTGGAATCGGGAGGGCTCAGCAGAAGCTGTGAGCTCTGGTGATACCTGCGCAGGCCATGGATACGTTAGTAAGACAGAACTGCTAGAGCGCTCTGTTCTGGGTTATATGTGACACCTCACAGGTGCGACGGTTGAGTCATGCGAGGATCAAGCTCAACGGATTGCCAAATCGCCCGAGAAATCGTCATCCGCCTTTTGCACCGATCGCCAGCTCCGGAGAGGACGATACCTTGGACCGATGATGCCCAACGGTGCAAGGCTCTCGCTTCGCGTCGAGCCCAGGTTGTCGGCCCGGCGGACACCATTGGGTGCTTCAAAACCCATGAACAGGCGGGGGGAGCAGCGCTTCGGATACTCACGGTGTATCGCTCAGCAGCGAATTGCCATTGAAGTCGAGACTGGGGTTTGCTGGCAGCGCCACGCCTGACGTGCCACTCGTCAGGTTGTTCTGAGGCCTTCGGCTGGGGAACGACAGGTCATTGGCAGAGAAGGCTGGATTTGAAAAGGGACGCCCCTGCCCGAGATATTTGTCTGCAAAGTCGAACGGTAACGGTTGCGGTTGATGAAGCAATGCTGCAAGTACGGTCAGAAGTGGCCAGTGGTGATGAGCAGAGTTCTCGAGACAGGATTTGATAAAGAGAGAAGAAAGCCTAGCACAAGCCTCATGCATACCGGCGGGCTGAGGGGCTTTTCGTGGGCAATTGCCAATTCAGCACCAATTTGGCAGGCAGAGTAGGACGGAGCGGGGCATCCTGGTCAGGCCAGCGTAGGTGGCAACCGCGGCGCGCAAGGAGCACACAGCGGCCTCCAAATGTGGCAGGCCATGTGCACACAGCATATCAATGCCAGATTGCCGAGCCGCAGCTTGGTTATGTCGACTTGGGCTTTGGGGATCAAACAACACGGACATGATGGGCTGTTGATATACAGAAGTTGACGTAAATACGTACCGGGATCCATGACGGTCTCCCAATTGCACAGGCAAGGCTGAATCAGCGCAGGGGAAATAGAGTTTCCTCTCCCTGTTGGAGCTGTCCAAGTAAGTTAGAGGGCCCGTCGTGTTCGGCAGTCCTTAGGACTCGGTCCTGTCCAGCCGTCCACTGATCCACTCGTCCTCGGATGTGCTCCAGTTTGGACTCGCTCTGTTGAGGCCTTCCGACTGCCAATGGAGTGGAGAACACTCCCCCTGCCAATAGCAGGACTCTGCAAGGTTGTGGAGGGAGCGCGCGGACAGAGTTCCGGACGGTTGATGCAACTACTGAAGGTCAACGACTATTCGGATCTGCTGTTCAAGTGCCCACTGGGCCTGCAGCATGACACATGGCTGGGAGCATAGTCTGCACTCGCCTTTAGCGCTGGCACCACTGTTCGCTTCGTTCGACTCGTTCTTTTGCTGGCGGTGCTGTCATTGGTCAGTAATCAGGTCGTGTTGTTGACTTCGAGGGACTCACCCTCTATTCACTAACAAACAGACTTGCCTGTTCGCCCCGCGTCAAAGTCTTTTTCTCCCTCACGGCCTCTACTATGGCAGAATAGTTCCTTGTCTGTGCCGTCGTTTCTGCACGATCTCCGCGCCCAAGCCGCGCGGTGAGGAAGCGCACTCCCCGTGCCCGTTCAATCGACAAGCCAATGGCGGCAATACCTCATACAAATCGCGGTCGGACCTCGACTCCCACGCTCGTGGCACGGACCGTTTGCAGGCAATATACACTCGAACGGAGCGCACTGGTACGCAAGGGGGACTGGAGTAGAAAAAAAATCCAAAGGAGCACCAGAAGCTTTCGGATCAAGCAAAGGTTTCGGGCAGCTGAGTGGAATAGAAAAGAGTTCAAATGAAGGCGCATTCATCAGTCAACATCAAGGGCAGGGGGTTCCACACAAGCCTTAAGGCTTTGGCCTGGCCCAGTTGGGCAGGCTGGGATTGCAGGTCCAATTGCCTCGATCGGACGTAGGAATGACTAGCTCAGCCAGCGGCGCAGTGTTGAGATCTGACATTCTGCCTCAGTATTCTGCGAGGGCATGGATTAACCAGACGTTGTTGGTAAGGACCGTTCAAAGGAAGGCCGCATATTCGACAGGCCAATGACCATTCAGGACATGGCCTTTGAGCCTTGAGACCGCCCGACTGTGCTGCAGGCGGCCTTCTTTAGCAGCCCCAGCTTCAGACCAGAAATTGCCACAACATTGGCTTGGCCACCGAATCATGGCCTTGAAGAGGGAAAGAAAGGAAGATTTGGAAGAATCGAACCAAGTCGGACTAAAATGCAGGAACGAAGAATGCATTGACGCGCAGACCTTGTCGAGATGGGTTTCAGCTGAGATCCACGATGAAGAGCAGAGCGCTGACCACGGCCTCCCACAGCTTTTCAGGCCTATTGCAAGTGGCGGCAGAGGCGTCTGCTTCGCATCAAGCATGGAATGCTGCCTGGCGATCCTTTGTCTACGATCGTTGCTGGAGTGAGGAGCAGTCAGGTGGCGCAGTGGGTTAGCCCTCGATATGCTCGCTGGAAGCGAAGATGAGCCGGCCGAGCACTTTCCATGGAGGGGATTCGTTGCTCGAATGGATCAGACATTGCTGGTATTGACAGGAATGCCTGGTCCCTCAGCCTGGAGAAAATCAAGCGCGGGTAGCTGACTTCTGGAGGATTGATCGTCGGGCAGCTTGGTAACCAACCAATGGCAAGCCGAACTGGCGCAGGGTGATGCTGGTCGAGGGCTTTTCTGGTAGCCCGTACTCCGCGGCAGGGGCCAGGCGAGAATGAAATCTTCCGAGTCGAGAGATGTGGGCCAGAAAGGGTCGACTCAGGTGGAAACGTCGATAGCACGCTCTTGGGCTCGAGGGCCGCCAACACGGACGGCGAATCTCGGTGCATCCTCGCTGGTAAGACCTTCAACCATGGAAGGACAGCAGGACGTACACCACCTCCAGCTGAACCGGCGGAGACGGCCCTTGACCTCTCTACCATTTCATGGCTAGAACCGAGTTGTTGACACGTTGGATCGATCTTGAAAGGATTTTGACTTGAAAGGGCCCCAGCAAGGGCGAATGGAGCCGGATGGAGCCCAGAGTGGTCATTGATTCGATAGGCGCTGTGGACGAGTGTTTCCACAGGCCGGAGTCTGCTGCGGCCCGCAGCCTGTTGTCATCTGCAAGTGTGTCGTGCACACCTCGCAACGTCCGGCACAGGGTGGGTTTAGAAGTCGGGCAAGGGGCGGAGCCGCGTCGAAATGGACGATCCAACCTTTACCAAAAGCGGATCGAGTTGACCTCGGTGAGCTGGACGCAGCGGAAATAGCTTACAGTCAAGTCAAGAGGCAGTAAGGCATGTTGTGGTGCCAGGAAAGACACGAGGAGGCCATGCGGCGGAGAGTGAGGATTGGAGGAGGATGGAATGAAATGGATTTGAGGTTGAGCCACGGCGACAAATCGGCGGCCGGGGAGTCGCGACTTTCCTCAGAAGCGCTGGACCGACTGCCACCTCAGCAACATCTGGCGTCGTTTGCAGCCTTTCAACAACGTCGCCCCTACACCTCCTGCTCGCACCTCCGGTTCCGCTGATCTTCCATGTACCTCATTAAGCTCTCATGGGTGTCGATGACTCCTTTCAGCGCGACCAACGCGAGCTCACGCGCCAAGTGCGATGGTGACAATGAACGCTGAACTCTATTCTCGACGATCAGGTGAGTGTCTCCAACTCACTTTCTTCTCACCCATATACACTTGTAGTCAGTGACAAGCTTGCTTCCGAGATCTAGCTGGTGCTGGTCTCCTTTGTGTGAGCAAGACTGGAAAACATGCTAAGGAAACAGGCGGCTCTCGACCGGTTGGTTGCGGTCGTATTCCTGACCACCCACGGCATAACCCTCCACCAGGACACTCCTTCTCCTCCCATTCGCACAATAGTCTGCTTAAACTTCGGCAAGTGCACGTGGCAGTGTTCCAGTGCCAGCTACAGTGATTTGACGAGGAGGAAAAGAATCAAGGGTCAAGATCATGCGGCACATACTCCGGCTTGCGAGTTTGACAGGTTGGCGAGGGAATGCCCCGTTGGTCTCAAGATCGCATCGAATTACACGTTGTCACGGTTCACAAGCCTACCTAATCTTAACGGTTCCCAAGCCTCATTTCAAGAAACCTGGAACTCCCTTGCGAACAATGCGCCGCGGAGGCCTCTGTTGGCCCCTGACAAATCCTGTGACTTTGACGGGTCGTACTGCTAACTGCCTTTCTTGCAGCTCGGACCACCGGTTCGTCCGTGACGCTCCCGCGGTGTGACCATGTCGGAGGCTCCCTCCGGGGTTTGTCAACGGTGTCAAGATTGGGCTGGGGTAATGGCCATGGTTACCGCCGGTCGCAACCTATCTGCCTGAGGATCCTCCTCAGACTCTGTGATTTGGAATGCTTCCAGATGCTGGCACTTGAGACTAGGCTTGCATTTTCGAATCACCTTCTGACCATGGGGGCCCGACGCTCAGCGAGGGCCTCATGCTGTCGCGCCGTGCCAGCCACAAGCATGCCATTGTCTTCAGGCGACAGAAACTGTTGCCGCCGGGACGAGCTTCCCCGACGCAGGTCCCAACAGAAACACTGAAACTCGGCAAAATGTTTGGCTCAGCTGCTCAGGAGGGGATCACCCTTTTCAAGAACCGTCGGGCGATGGCAGTCCTGGAATAGTTTCCCTCTTCGGGCTATTTTGATCCCGACCGGCCATGAGTGAGAACAACAATTGACATGGAGACTTCACTCTCCATGTGCCAGGGCGGGGGGGTCTCACTTGAATGCTTCCGCTGAGATCCTAGGCCCGTCGAGGCTTCCGGCACCGCTGATACATCAAGCTTTGGCTGGGGCAACATCAGGCGGAGGGGGTCGGGCCTGACGTGTTTGTGCAAGCCTGTTGTGTTGTGATGTTGCAGGGCCTTGGAAAGAACCATGCTCGGGCCACAGGCAGCAGCACGCTGTGCCCGTCGATCGGCCCAGTTGTGTTCAGCCATGTTTGACCATCCATGACCTACCATTCGTAACGTGTTCCAGAAATACACACCAGATCACCAAGCCTCATTATTCCCTACGTCTTTCGGTGGCCAGCACCACCGCTACCGCCCTCACCGCTTTACCTTGGTATCCCATCTACAGAAGCCGCCACGCGACTCCAAGAGCGATGCCAGAACGAGAGCCGTCCTACCTGTCGATCAGCTGTTCCGCGTGATTCCAGGATACATTCCCCTGCACGTTTCTACGCCGCCTTTCTGCACCCCTTGCCATGAAAGACAGGCCCTCCAATGTCTGAGATTTACGAGCCCTTCCACCCTATCTATCCATCTATCTTTGGGGTCCTGCGTTTCCGCTCGCATCTTTAGCCAAAGGGCCCCCGACGTTTGCTGGGCAAGGATGAGCACAATGCAGGGAATTACATCAAGCGGGTGGACTCTGGCTGGGGCTGAAAGTATCACTGCTTTTGCACGATGATCTGAGGCCGTTAGGCTTGGGACAGCTTTCTCAGCACTGGGCGACCGAATGCATGAACCAGTGGAGTCCTCGTTCCACCCACAACTATACGAAAGGCTTGATCCCTCCCCGAAAGACTGACCAACGACCAATGTTTCAGTTCACCGGTCTCACGATCGATGGTTGCAGAATGTCGGTCATGCTGAATCCAAGAAGCGAAGACTTCCACTGGGCTGGGCACCACAAGGCACCAGCGCCGGCCGGTTCAAGTGACATGCTGCCGCCTGGAACTACATACGGTATTCTCGAGTCTGGCTCAAACCGTGAGGAACGAGCCCGCGTATCCCTACAACAGCACAGCCACAGGGATGGGATCCCTGTATTATCATGCGTCATACATCTATGCACAATCTCTATGCCATGATTCCATAATGCTCATTCAGGCCGTAAAGGCGCAAATTTTTGGGCTTTAAACCGCGTATCTCCAAACAGAGTGCATTGGGAGAAAGGCGCCAGAATTCCGATTTTTCGTCACTCGTTCGCCACCAGCTCTCTCTGTTTTTCCTTTGTCCGCTTATCGATTCAGTCTCAATAATTGGAGTTTGAGAGTCACCAGAACCCTCACCGGACTATTAGGTCGTCCTCTTGGCAAACTCGACTCGGAGAATCAAATGCCTGTATCCGAAGCCATCCATCTTCTCGCACGCTCTCGCCGCATCTGACCTGTCGACAAAGCTGATAAAGGCGAAGCCCTTTGCACGGCCAGTGTCTCTGTCCTTGGCGAGGAAGACGCGCGTGACGCGGCCAAACCGCTCAAAGAGGTCGCGGAGTTCTTGTTCTTCGGCCATCTCGGACACCTGACATGTAATGTAAGCCTCATATTGCGCCAGCACCCATAACTCGGCAAAAGGAAAAAAAACTCACGTTCGTGACTCGTAACGTAGCCAAATCATCCCTCTCGTACTTGCCACCCATCCTCTCGCCCGCGCCTGCCGCGCCTTTCCGCATGTGCGGCGGCACATAGCTACTGCCACCGGCACCCAGCCCACCAGCTGCCTTGCCCCCTCCCTCTTCGTCCTCGGCCATAGGATCCGCCACGGGGTTGGCTCCGTCATCCGCCGGCGCCATCGTATCTTTGAAGGGACATCTCGCGGTGAAATGCTCGCCCTGACAGATCCGGCACTTGACCTTCTTGTCCCTCAGCTGTTCCTTCAGCGACTTCTCTTCTGCCTTGCCGCCGCCGGACTTGGCCTCCTCGGCCTGCACATTCTTCCAGTCCCTCGACGGCCGGAACAGGATGTTCTCGCCCACGGACGTGGTATCGGGCTGAGGCCCCTTGGGTTTTCCCTTCTCGAGGCCGAACTTCGCCCACTCTCTACGCTCGGCGACTACGGGGTTGACTTTCTCCTTGATGATTGTGGTGCGGGTTTTGCGCGTGACTTTGACTTTTTGGCCCTGGTCGTTGAAGCGGTAGAGGACTGTGGTCTTGATGCCGTTTTTGTCGACGGTCGTGACGGGCGCGGGGAGCGCGGTCGGATCGTTGAGTTGTTCAGAGTCCGAGACGTCGTCGGCCCAGTCAGGGCGCCTGTGGATTTCAAAGCATGGTCAGTGTGATTTTCTCGCTACGGGCGCGTTTACGACTGATCGGTCGCAGGAGGCGGGAAGTCGGACTCACGTAGCTGTCTTTGACATGTTGATGATCTTAACACTTAGATTCTAGGGAAAGGTTAGAGATTCCGAGCTGGTTATGAGTGCGAGGATGGAGTGATGGCAAAGTCCTGGAACGAGGAACATTTCCCACATTTTCGATGTCACTCCTTGCACCCAGGCGCCAGAAACGGTCTAGTGTGCCAAGGCCGGCGAATAGTCAACGGGCACAATTCGCAATGTCTTTGCCTAGTTCGGAGAATAGTAGCTCCTTTGTCGCAATCGACGACGAACTCGAGTGCTTCCTGCACGACTGGTAATGGCAGAAACAGAGGCGCATGAGTCTCTAATGGAGAGCCGAAGTTTTGGGGAGGTGCACTGCTATTCCAGACGCTACAAGTCAATCCAACCTACATGCTGTACAGTCCAAGTGCACATCAGGTACCATGTCTCAATCTTAAACCGCCTATAGCTTGCTCTTCGATACGATCAATGAGTTGCCGATCGTCAGAGCCTTGACCGCATCATTGACGAACTCGTCCACGATTTCGCGGGCGGACTTCTTCTCATTGACCACAGCAGCGGCCTTCCCCATCAGGAAGGGACGGGCATTCTCCATCTCCTCATCCGTCAGGTCATCGCCCTTGGTCTCGAAGTCGTGCTCGACCTAAAAGATCACATGGTTAGCATCTGTCATGACCAATAGTCCAAAGCTGGAACTTACAGGGATAACGCCCTTGTCTGTCAGCTGCTTGATTTCGTCTTGTCTGTTCTCTTCCCAATTCTTGATGTACTCGTTGGTCCTGACCCGCAGCGGTCGTCCAGTGAAGATGATCGTTCTGATGTTATCATCAAAACCAGAAGTGCGCACGGCTTCTTGGTGTGCTTTGGGAGCACCGGCCTCCTCAGACAGCACGAAACGTGTGCCGACCCAGACGGCAGAGGCACCCAGCATCAGAGCGGAAGCCAGTGACTGGCCATTGAACATACCACCTGCGGCGATACACTGGACGGGCTTCCCAGTGAATTTCGAGGGAGGAGCTTCGGCACAGAGTTTGGCGACGGTAGGGATGAGAATCGAAGTGGGAATATCGCCAGTGTGGCCACCACCTTCACCGCCCTGGGCGCATATTAAGTCGACGCCCAGTTCGAGGCATTTCTTTACATGCTTGACGTGGCCGATCATGTTCTGGGAGGGCAGAGTTAGCCAGTAAATCTACCATGTATAGCCGCCGACTGCACTTGCCATGTATAGGATGCCATTCTTGTGGAGCTTGTCAACGACCTCTTTGGGGGGGACACCGACGGCCGAGACTATTTTCACAAATTAACATCCATTCCGAAGCATGGTCCCGACAGTGCCTACCAAACAGCTTCGCGCCAGAGTCGATAATGATGTCGATCAGCTCATTCAGCTTGCCCTTTGTATAGTCGTAGCTGCAAATCTGTCAGTCCCCGCGCTCCTGACCGTATCATCCCACTGACTTTGTCTTTCTTGCGCTTCCTCCAACCTGCGGAAGGAGGAGATCAACACCGAAGGGAGCGTTCTTGTCGTTCAGGTAGCTTTTTAGCTCAGCGACCTGTTCCCGCAGCATGTCTGGGGTGTACCCGACCTTGTGAAGGTGTCAGCATGCGACCCAGCGTGTTGTCTGATTCATGACTTACACCACCAATGACACCAAGGCCTCCTGCATTGGTAACGGCGGCAGCAAGTTTAGGGCCGGCCGCAACGTTCATACCAGCCAGTAGCACCGGATGCTTGATCTTGAGGAGATCAGTGGCTGTTGTTCGGAGTTGCTGAGGAGAGGACATCTTGACGTGGATCTGAATGCGATCTTAGGTGAGGTGTGGAGCGAGTGAGATCTGAAGGACGCTTTGGGACGAGATGGCACGATATGGGTGAATCTCAGAACAATCACACGGCCTTTGAAGGGAGTCAGATCAAGTATATACTTGAGCTTCACAGGAGAGACAGCCGAGAGCGCAAGTAATCAGGAGAGAAGAAGGATAAAAGACAGAGCGATTGCATACCAGTGGCAGGAAGCAGCGGCTCAGGTGCGACTTGAAGGGCAAAGTGCCGAGGCACAACCCGCAATCGGAATCACATCGCTATGCCACCCAGTTCATCTCCACACTTCCTCCACATTATGTGGTAGTCTTGGGTCTGGAGTCCCAAGTGCGAGGGACGTTACGTCTTAGACAGGATGTTGTTGGTGGCGAGCACATGATATCCTCGGCTCGCGTAAACCTCACGATGAAAACCTTCATGCTTACAACACATTTCGAGAAACGAGTCCGAAGCACTTACGCTCAACGCGTCGCTAAGACGCGGAGAGGCAACTCGGCAAAGCTGCCTGTCACAAGCGCAGCGGCTGGAAAACTGAGAAGCTGGCAGCGCCAGGAATATGTACAGCAAGATATGCTTTCCCGTGATATCTTCACATCGACGTTGCTCAACCGTGTCCGAAGCCCCGTCAATTCGCTTCTAACTCGCAGTGACAGCTTCAAGCGTTCCTGGAAATCGATCAGCCCTGAAGGGGCCGCATGTTCGCTTTTTCAGTGTCCCATTTCAGCCGGGTCAGCTGCAGATGCAGTTTGACTCATGTACCTATTCGCAACTTATTTGTGAAGAGCAAGAACAGTCTCTGCGCTGCCCAGGAGTCTTGGTTATGCCTCCGGGTCAGTGATGCTGCAGGTCCCGTTGTGAATCCGACGGCCTTTCGAAAGATTCCCGCCCGTACGGTTCATATTGGCCGAGGCGCGCGAACCGCTCCAAGTCATCGCCGTCCATTTCACTCAGCCAACGCAAACATGAAATCATCTCAAACTGCTCCCGATGGGCTGAACAGAGCCGTTATTGCATTTGGTAGTAATTTGGGCGACCGAGTCGCCAATATTGAGGCTGCCTTGTCTAAAATGGGAGAGCAAAATCTCCACGTCATTCAGCTCAGCGCCCTATACGAGACAAAGCCTATGTACTACGATGATCAGGACCCCTTCTTGAACGGTGTTTGTCTGGTCGAGACAAATCTTGAACCTCTGCCACTACTGGATGTGCTGCAGACTATTGAGAATGAGCTGGGCCGGAAACGCATCATTGATAAAGGCCCAAGGACGATTGATTTGGATATCGTCCTGTATAACCAGGATCACATCAAGCACCCCCGTCTTCACGTACCACATATTAGCATGCTGGAACGGGAGTTCGTGCTTAGACCTCTTGCGGAGTAAGTCAAAGGGGGTTTACCTGTCGCTGAGCTGACGTTTCCAGGATTTTGCCCAACCAGCATCTACCACCAGACTTCTCTCCAAATGGTTCGAATCGGACAATAAGCCAATTCCTGCAAAGTCTGGCGGAGAAGGACACCACCATATCGCCTGTCACTGTCCTGCGCCAGAATATGCCACTCATCCGAGTTCAGGACGGCACCCGCAAGACTCATGTAATGGCTATTCTGAACTTGACGCCCGATTCGTTCTCGGATGGAGGTGTCCATACAGGCTTGGAGACGATCAAAGCCTCGGTGGCAAATTTCATCGCTGCGGGTGCCACAATCATTGATATCGGCGGACAAAGCACTCGGCCAAGAGCGGATTATCTTGGTCCAGAGGAAGAGATGGCACGCATTCTCCCGGTCGTTCGTGCTATTCGGGATATGCCCGAAGCTGAGAAAGTTGCCATTAGTATAGACACTTTCCACTCAGATGTGGCTCGAGAAACCATTCTTGCCGGAGCAGACATCATCAACGACGTCTCCGCCGGGTTATTGGATGGTCGAATGCTGTCAACTGTGGCCGAGCTGGGAAAGACCGTTGTTCTCATGCATATGAGAGGCGATCCCCACACAATGACACAGCTGACTGATTATCCGGATGGCGTTGTCCATGGAGTCGCAAGAGAACTTCTGGGACGGCTTGAAGCCGCTTTAGAAGCTGGCATTCCTCCTTGGCGCATCATCCTCGACCCTGGATTAGGCTTTGCCAAAAACCAGGAGCAAAATCTCGAGCTTTTACGGAGTCTGCGGCAGTTGCGAGAAAGCACGGATTACTCGTCTCCCCTGCGAACTTATCCATGGCTGATGGGACCGAGTCGCAAAGGCTTCGTCGGCAACATCACTGGGGTTGCTGAAGCTTCTCAGCGAACCTACGGGACTGCTGCCGCAGTTACAGCAAGCATCGAAGGCGGAGCCGATATCGTTCGAATCCACGACGTCAGTGAAATGATGCAAGTCACCAAAATGGCGGATGCGATTTACCGTCGGCCGTGAGCGCCCGGGTTGGTTTACAGCCTCTGTGCAACGTTCTCCTGCTTATTCGCCATTATATCGGTGAGAATAGAATACGTCCACTGCGCCCAAGTTGGGGTCTCGCGGCCTCGTTAGCAGAGCAGGGCAGAGCTAATCAAGCCTTGTCAAGGCTCGGAGCATCTTAGCCGATGTTGTCCCGTCACATTCTGTGTGAGCAGTGATGAGGTCATCTGTTCCCGCCTCGATTGAATTTTACCAGCTTTGGCAAGGACGAACTGACAACCGCGTGCTTCATCTGCACTTTAAATTATGTTCCTGAAGCTGAGGTGTAGCCGGCAACGCATACTCACAAGCATTCGCTACCTCAGACGTTCGGCAGCATGTCATCTAACAAGCATCCAATAGGGCTGCGCTGGCGTGCAAACACTCTTTTCATCATAGCCACAGTCGCTGTCGGTTTATTCACCGATCTCTTTCTCTACGGACTCGTCGTTCCCGTCCTACCATTCATGCTCCAAGAACGAATTGGCCTTCCCGAAAACAAAATCCAGTCTTACGTATCTGGGCTTCTTGCTGCTTATGCTGGCGCTAGTGTCGTCTGCTCCATTCCTGTGGGTATCATTGCCGATCGAACCAATTCCCGCCGCCTGCCCTTCCTCTGTGGCCTGGCCGCCTTACTTGCTGCCACATTGCTATTGTCACTCGGCCAGAACATTCCTACACTCATCGTTGCCCGGGTGCTGCAAGGCACCAGCGCCGCTGTGGTTTGGACTGTGGGTTTGGCTATGATCTTGGATACAGTTGGTCCAGAGAACCTTGGGAAAGTGATTGGATCGGTAAGCGGTGGTTGTCCGGCTCTGTGTCTATCTTCGACTGACATGGACGTTAGATCTTCTCAATCATATCGGTTGGCGAGCTCATGGCGCCGGTCCTCGGCGGAGTGCTGTACCGCAAAACCGGCTATGGAGGGGTCTTTGGACTGGGCGCTGCATTACTCGGCCTCGACTTCATCATGAGAATACTCGTCATCGAGAAGAAAGTCGCCGTCCGCTACGATAAGTCCCTGGCCGCGGCAAAGAACTCACGGGAGCATGGCAGTCGAGAGGAAGAGTCGGATAGCAGGGATGGTGTCAGCGAAGAGGAACCACTGTTGCCAAACAAGGAGGAGGAAAACTACCGCATCCCCGAAGGCCAAAACAGACTAGTCCGAACCCTGCCCATCCTCTACTGTCTATCAGACCCTCGACTTCTAGTCGCTTTCCTCCTAGCCTTCGTACAGGCTGCCTTACTTGCGACGTTCGACGCCACCCTTCCCACCGAAGCCCAAGCACTTTTCGACTTCGACTCCCTGAAGACAGGCCTTCTTTTTATCGCACTCGACGTCCCTTTCCTCCTGCTTGGTCCAGTCGCAGGATGGGCCGTTGACAGGTACGGCACCAAGCCTGCTGCCGTCATAGGTTTTGCTTACCTCGTTCCAACGTTGATCCTCCTCCGACTTCCTTCCGCACAGATCACGCCGATCCGCAAAACGAATATCATTCTCTATTGTGCTCTTCTTGCCCTCAACGGTGTCGGCCTCGCCATTATTGGATCTCCGTCCATCGTCGAAGCCTCCGACGTGGTCCAAAAGTACGATAAGGCGAACCCTGGCGTGTTCGGCGAGACCGGGCCATATGCTCAGCTCTACGGCTTTAACTCATTGGTATTCTCTGCGGGGTTGACAATCGGACCAATTCTGAGTGGCTCGTTGAGGGACAGCATTGGCTACGCCAACATGAACATTGTGGTGGCGTCCGTCTCTGGCTTGACCGCCATCTTATCATTCATCTTTATCGGAGGACCACCGAGAATGCTGGGGAGATGGCGGACGAGGCGCAGGGACAGATAGAGCCTTTCCAGCAATAAGGAGAAGCGAGAGCAGCAAGCATCACCTACAATAGAATAGATCTGCTTTTGACGTATATCTCAACGCGGCCTCAGCGACTCAGCGTATGCAATGAGAAAGTTTTTTGTTGGAAAATGTAAGCTACGTGATTGTTATCGTGGGGGGGAAAAACGTAGGGTCGATGTAAGTCAATTGAACAGGCCAGATCAAACTACGCACAAGTAAATCACATGCAAGCCATGTGAAAATGCGGCTTGCAGACGAGGGAGTTCCTATCTTGGATGTGTAGAATTGCTTGCCTGCCTGAAGCTTCGCAAGTCTCATCTACTGTAATGTGGACAATGCTGTAGTTACCATGGTGTGAGAGCACGGAGGGAGGGAGCATCCCGAAATACTCTGTGTGTGTGTGAGAGAGAGAGAGAGCCGTCTCGTGAAGTCCCGGTACCGCTTGTGTCTGGTCTTCCACCGCGTGCGGTGATGGCTGCCTCCCTGTTGGAGCTGGAGCGTGCGAGGGAAGCTCGAACTTCGCAGCTTGTAACTCGGTCAAAGCTCACGACCTGAGAGGCTTGGTAGCTTTCACGACGGTCTCGTCATTCGCCGCGTCTCGTTGGATAGTCACACTCACTATTAAGGATGCGAAAAGGGGAAGATTGAACTTTGCACTTTTGACATTTGACTTTTGACCTTTGACCTTTTGAAACATTCAGGGCTCTGTGTCCATCATCACATCAGAGCCCGTATCTGCAGCCACTGTGCCTGCATCCATTTGATCGGTGTTTGGGACGCGGCGAATCGGGAGCTTGTAGAATTCCTCCGCGTCGGGGCACACGGGACATCCGACTTTCCCGTTTTTCATGCGGAACGGCCACCAGCAAGGTGGAGCGATGGGTGGCGGCGGAGGAGGCTCACGTCTCTCTTTATCCTCTTCGTACCAGGCGTTGAGTTGCTCCCATCGATATCCGCCACGGATGAAAGCCATGAGTTCCTCCCACGCAGCCCCCTGTCCCCTTCCCTTGAGTATTGGTTCCAACTTTTCCGCCGCGCGCCAGGTGCCGGCGCTGAGTGGCCCTTCGACCTTACCGCGGAGGTATAAGAGTCGCCACATCTCTCTCTCCGCCTTGAGGTGGTCGCGCAGGTGGAGCGTCAGGGAGGCATGTCGCTCAAGCAGTTCCAAGCGAAACCTCTGCAAAATAGGGCGGTGGAGTCTGATGCGATCTTGGGCGCGGACAAGCAACTCCGAGGCCGTGATCGCTTCGTGGCAGTACTCGGCCGCCATTGTTAGATTCCCTACCTCGGAATGAGCTCGAGAAACGACCGCCAGGCAGCTGACAGTCAGCAGATCGTGCCGCCCCATCCGTCTTTGGCATACCGGCAGACTATCGGTTAGCATCTGGATCGCTTTGGCATAGTCCCCCTTTCGAATCAGATGCCATGCAAAGAGATATCCGCTGACAAAGTAGTTCGGATGCTCCCTGCTCCAGATGTGCCCGATCTGCACGTGGGAGCGCTCCAGGTCGTCGCCGATGCGGTCCATCTCTTCCTCATCGTTCCGGGCCCAAGCCCAGGCATATCGGAAGGGTGCGGCGTACGTGAAGCTCTTTTGTATCCGTGGCTGCTTATCAATGAGGTCGCAGCTCTCACGGAGAAAATCGGCCAACAGCCGCTTGCGTTGAGTTTGTCCCAATACCAGTATCACCCAGCTAAGCGCCGGAAGGATGAACTCATTATTGCGCTCCAGAGCGTACTGTAGAGCATTCATTGAGAGTGCTTTACTGCTGACAAGGGCTTCCTTCCGCACGTCCTTGGAAAAACATTGCATATAGTAAGGCGCGGCCCACTGGCTGGCAGTGAGCTTATGCAGCCCGGCACTCAGATGCTCATCAAATCTTGCACTACCTGAAAAGGCCATCATCTCAAGGTAACTGGTCCTGACCAGAGCAGATCTGTTCTCCAGAGAGTCGATTGATTCATTGAAATCGAAGTCCCGATGAGAGTGTGGTGGTGAGCATACATGGCATGGAGTGTATTCTGACAAAGACCATTTGACAACAGCTGTCGACGTCACCGTCCACTCTCCTTCGGTATCCGCCGGGGTCGTTACAGGACTTTGCTCTTCTGTGGTCGGGAGAGGTCGAAAGACCGGCGCACGCAGGAAAGGCGCCGAATTTGGCCATTGGCTTGACCTCATGTGAGTGAAGTCTGGACTGAAGTCTCCAGCCATAGGGAAGGAGTCGAATTGGAATATTGGCACGACTGGTAGCGTGACGCGGCTTCCTGGCGATCGATTAATCTCCCCAGAAGACGCGCTGTTAGGCGTATGCACTGTCTCGGGTGTAGTTATGCTCTCTGGCGTAGCCGTGCTCTCTGACACCCGTATTGTTGCACTGTTTTCGCTTGATGGAGACTTCAGATGGAGTCGCCGTTTTGAGCATTGACATTGCGGCGACGCTGGCATTACGGGGTAGGAGTGATTCTTCTGCTCCTGCTCCTGCTCCTGCTCCTGCTCTTGAACGCTAGGGCGACTCGGAGGTCTGCAATCCTGCACAGGCACAAGCTCGTTCGCCGGCGCCACCAAAGCGAAATTTTGGGGAGGTGATACTTGGGTTTGTGCGTTCGAGGATGACAGGTCTCCAGCGTAGGAAAGGCCCTGTCCAAAGACACTCGGACGCACCATCAAATGCTTCTCAGACCAGGAGATTTTGCTCTGTCCAAGAATACACTGAGCGGTCGGAAGGGAAGGCAACAACAGGGGCTGACCGCGGGTTGCGTATCTTTTCTTGACCCTCTCGCATTCTTTTCTGACCTTCTGGGTGGAGTAGGTCACTCGCTCCTCCCTTTTGGGAACTTCAAAATCAATCTCAAGGCCGCGAGACTTGTAGTGGTCGGCTACGACCAACATGGCCAGATACTGCTGAAAGGGGGTCTTCTTGCGCTCGAGTTTCCACTCGCTGAGCCTGTTCTTGATCTGTCGCTCGCTCACTTTGAAACCATCCGACTCGAGCGCCCTCTGGATGTCTTCACACGTTCGATTCTCTGTCAAGTACCATCGCCGGATGACGTGCTTCCGACGCTCCCACGCCTCCTTGGGAGGCTGCGGGGAACGATCAGTCGCCATCAGGTCAGACGACGTTAGCTGTGCTTTGAAGCCGGGAATCAGACAAAGGTTTTGTATGTGGTCGATCCTGGCAAGGAGCATCCAGTGAGCGCGCCGCCGAATGCCTCCGGCACCGAAATGGGGAGAAGGGTTTGTAACAGCCAAAGAGGCAATTTGGGAAGTTGCGGAGTCAGGTGGTCGTCTCTTTTCGCAGATAAAGTGCCATGGCCTGCTATTCGTTAGAAAAGGCCGGCTGGTCGAATGAACGTGTCATGTCTGTGTTACGAAGCGGTGGCAGTGTGATTGGGCCTGTGGTCGATGAGGGCGACGGAACAGATAGGGTTAGCAGAGACCGCGCCCTGTTCACGTTTACGTGGGCGATGGGTGGTTGCAGCATCCGGAAACAAGAGCCTCTTCGATGGCTCTTCTTGCCCTTTCTCTGTCTTTCTCTTTTCTCGGTCCCGCAGACAGGGGAGACAATAACGACCTGTCCAAGATGCAGTGTAGTTGACCAGGGGCTGAGTGCGGCAGTTACCTAAGGAAGAAACATTGAGGAGCGTGAGGCAGACAGGATTGAGAACAGGCGAGACCAGTGAGCCATGTTGCAGGCTGCGGCGGTCGTTGGAGGGGTGTCGCTTGCCAGACGGGGATCGACTGACCTACCCGGGCACAATCTGAGCGAAGCACGAAATGTTGTGTAACTAGCCAGGACCAGTGCCAACGGAGCAGTTTAGGCAGACAGACGTGAACGGGGCGCCAGCTCGTGCAAGATCGAGCGCTCAGCCTTTCATCCAGTGGTGCGAGTGGAGCCAAATCACAGGCGAAAAGGGCAAAGAGCAGGAAGAAACTGACATGGCAAATGCATGGGTCCTGAGGCTGGGTGACTGGTCATACTCTGTGTCCCGCCGTGGCTGGCTACGCACAACGGACAATGCACGTCCCCTCTACGAAGATCGGGTGCGAAAGACTCGTCCTGCCGCAGGATTTGCGATTAAGCCACGCCTTTGGAATTCCTGGCGGTTTGCCCGGCCGGGAAAGTCACACCTCAACGGCGACGCCTAGCGCACTCTCGCAGTACATACATACATCGCACTGTGTGAGTTGGGGACGATTGTGATTGCTTGTGAGCTGCAGATAGTTTCGCAGCGGTCCGCCAATAGCGGCAACCCTGATGCCTGACGGCCTGTCGCCCAGCTTCAGGCTTCAGCTTCCACCTATCCGCCGCCACCGGGGCATGAGGGGGTGAAGGGGGCCCGCTGCATGCTTAGATTGGCCCAGTCTCTATCAGTGTCCTTCGAGCGTACGCAAAATAAGTAACGGTGAGGGGAAAGCGAAGTGACAGCGAGGTGGGTGAGAGATGACTGTTAGAAAATGAAATTAGGCGAAATATCTGGACACAGTGCCATTTAGCACTCTCTCCTCAGGTCTTAATTACATCAAGAGCCTATCCGTTGAGCACCTTTCCGCACCATTGAATTGGAGGCTTTCTAGCTACAGTAGCTGCGAGATAAACTCGCCAGCACACGAGGATTGCCCGCCTTTCTTTGGGCACGCATCGCTTCTCCAATAAGAGGATGCGCCCTCTGCTCCCCCTGGCTCGACAGTGTCGGGATCAGACCATGTATACATGCACCCTAACTGCTGCTTAGCATCATAGGACCAATGCCATTCCACTTGCTCGGTCTATTGCCCATGATTCCGCCATTCGTCTGGCAAGGGTATACGAGTCCGGCCATGGAGGTTTGTTTCAGTGACCATCCTCACGGCGCATGAATTCCTCTACGCCAGGCCCACAATATCCTGGGCTACTCTTCTCGCTTTCCACCCTTGGGACCTCCCCTCTGCAGGCGCTATCAAGATTCGCGAGTGCATGCTCTGTTACCCGCAGTCCTCTGAGCGGCAGACACTGTACATAGTAGCCAGCACACGGACGACCTCCGAGCGCCATTTTGTTGAATCCGCTCCAGAGAAGCCGATGCGTCCTGTCCTCTGGTCAACTTGCCCGTAGAAATGTTCTCAACTGCTGCATGGTCCTGCAGCGGCACTCCAATTCAAGGCGGGTTCCGCCGAGTTTGGTTCATCAGTAGTGATGGAGGGAAGAACAGGGTGAGACGGAAAGCAAACCACTTCTCACCCTCGGAGCTGGTTGGGCATCCATGACAATGGTCGCAATGGCAAAATGGCCCCGAGTCTTGCGGTATAGAATGATGCTTGCTTGATCAAACCGTATGTTTTGCTACCTCACATGGGTCTAAGCCCCGAGCCTGTTTTCTCTTCTTCCCATCATAGGCTGCATCGCATTTCGCAAAGGATAATTGATATACTCAACGTCATCCACCCAAGAATGTTTTCAAAGTGATTGCGATTCGGTGCCTCTCCCATGTCGCGCAGCTGCCGGCAGCTCTCAGCAACCATTTACTGGTCACACCGTCACGATATGCCAGGTAGTGGACCCGTAGGTTTGGGCGGAGGCTTTGGTGGAGGTGGTTTGTCGTCGCCTTTCTTGTAGCGGCCATGACGGGACGATCGTAATGCACCCGCATCATCGGTCCCTGGTTCACCGCGTGGTTCAGTGTCATTTCCTGTATCGCCTCCGCGGTTGGATTGCAGAACGGAGCAGCAATAGACTTTTGTCTCACCAGATAGAATATCATGGATGTCGTGCCTGCCGGCCGCATGGAGTAAACAACGGTCGTCAGGGCTTCCAATGGCTGTCGAGATAGTCAGCTGTGGTAGTACAAGTACATGGTCCCAAGCCAAATATTGTCGTGCATGAGGGTTGGTGACACAGACCATTGGCCATTGGCCGATTTCCACCGTCCATAACAAGAGGCTAGTTTTTAGTCAGAGCCTCGCAGAATTCTCGTTCCTTACAACGACGACCTCTCTTATTGTAGAGAAAAGTAGAGGGAATGTTCAGTCAACAGGAGGACTGAGGCTTGAACGGGACTCAGAAGCGCAGGGCGGGGCGAGTCAGCTTAAAAGGGGCGTGGTGGCATCTCTGACAGCCGCTTGCGACTAACAGGTCTTTCTGCGCCTCCCGTCATTCCAGGATATCGCTTGAAGCGTTTTGACCGCCAAAGCACCGTCTCATGCATGGTCCACTGATCGTGCAGTAGTTTCCAGTGGTTCTTGATCGATGACACCCTCGAACCACCAACCGTTCGTCGGTCGTGCGCATGGAGATAATGGCTGACGAGTAATAAAGCATCCGAGATTCATTTTGTGACAGGTCGAATTCTGTTCCTTCCAACCCTTCTGTGAATGGTCGCGGAAGCGGAGCTGGCTGCAAGAATACTCAGCCTTCAGCAGGATCTCAGAGCTGGCAAGCATGTTACTGGCACATGCGAGTGCATCTAGGCGATGGAGGGTCTGGCGAACACGGCGCTTCGGCACCCAGCAGTGGTCAAGGAGGCGATGCCGACCCTGGCGGTGTCTTCGTACGTAATCCCGGTGCGAGATCTCTCCATGTCCTGTTCCGAGCGCCGCCCGGGCGTGAAGGGACTGTAGGGCCAGCACAGAGCCGCTTCCAACCCGTGGTTGGACGTCACTCGTGCTCCACGCTCAACCCTGGCACAACATACCCAACATACCACACAACGCAGGGCGACAGCCATGGCGTCACAGTGGTCCATCGAGCATTCGTTGACCATATTTCCCAGGACAGATGGGATCGAATGCCGTCGTCGAGGCGCCTGGTCCTGACGCGCCCTTGGTGTCACTGCGGAAGAAACGCGCCCCCGGTCTGTGCCATGAAATGGCACAAATCGGCAAAGTGTGCTCAAGTAGAACCATATTCCAGAAAGGCAGCAGAGCGATCCGGCGTCTCGAAGTTGTGCGTACAGCCAGGTCGAATAGCAGTCCCTTGGTACCAAGATGCTCGATGCTTGACCTGCGCGACTGATACGCTGCGCTGGGGCCGCTCACCTGTCTCGGAAAGGCTCACCGGGAGGAGTTTTGCTCCTCAGTCGATTTGCGGTAGGTCGATAAAGAGCCTTGAGAGCTGGACGCCCAGGACCATCTCTTCATTTTGGCTTCAGGAGCCTGTGCGGGTCGTCGAGCGAAGACGTGACAGCGGTTCTTGTTCCTGCGGGCACCTCATGAGTGGATCATGGCCGGCACATCGAAGCCTCGAAGGAACCTCCTCGAGATTGAGGAATGAAAGCTTCAAGCAGTCGGTGGAGGGCTGGCAAGAAGTAAGTGAGGATGGAGGAAGTGGAAAGAGCAGGTGGTGAAGACGAAATAGAGTTGGACGGCGCGGCCATGGCTGTACGGGGGACGGGAGTCACCGAGAACGGGGGGGGCCACTGGCATCCTGCACTGGGAACACATCCTTGTGCTCATGCTAGTGGGACCAACAGACAAGAGAGCTAAGGCCACTGCACCGGAGATGCAGCCTGTGCCTGCGGATCGCCTAAGTGGGCATTGCCTGCGAGGGTTTTGAAGGTTCAGCCCTGCAACGCCAGTCCATCAATCGACATTGAGCGTCTATGGTGACGAGACTGTGGCTACCAGCGTCCTCTCGACTGAGCCGCCTACGAATTGCCCAAGAGCAATCTACTCTCCCCCTTCCCAAGCAGCCGCTGCTTCGCACCGTCCTCGCTTACCGGGCAAATCAGAATCGAACATGTCATCTGAAGCAGAAGGGCAAGACAACCGCGTGGGTGGACGGCGCCCGAAGAAGAGGCACGGCAAGACGGAGGAAGGACACAGAGTGCCTGCAACCGACCAACCCAACCCCCGGCGACCATACCCTCCTCGATGACACCAGTTACATTGCATGAGATTCCTGTCACCTGGAGGAGATTTTACTGGTCTCTCTCCTCTCCCACACCCTGCACCAAGTCCTATTCGGCCTGGTCCGCCAAGGACCCTGCCGTTCAGCACCAGGATTCGAACTACCTCCCTGCGTGCACATGATGTCTGGCCGGAATGACTGGCCGGAAGCTTAGGACAGCTGCGTTCGAGGCCCAAAGCGACCGGCGCAGGAGACCCAACACGCCAACACATTGCGTCTGCCTCAATCGTGCACAATCCATCCTGTTTGCAAGAAAAAAGCAGCGCAGCTTACATGCAATAAGTGCCTGTGTCACCAGCATCTCACCAACCAGCCAGGGTCGCAACTAACGACGCTCAGACACACCGCCCCTACTTCCCCGCCTACCGAGACGGACCAAATGCCACGAGACGCAGATGATCATCTGTGCGGTCAATCCTAACACGGGCGAGGGATACGCAGCTCTAGCAGGTCTAAGTGCTCTGCAAACCCCAATCGCCGTTCCTACACGCCCCCTTGAACCCGATCCCACATACGTGCGATGCATTTTCAAGTCACAAGATCCCAGCTCTGCCATCTTCTTGGTTATACTCGCCAACAGAGCGGCTTGATAGGTTCCTTCAATGCGTCCTCGTCCAGAGCCACGGCCGCTGATGTGAAGAATCAATTCAGGCCCTCAGGATTCACGCTTGACCAATTGTTTGGCTCGGAAAAGGACAGTTGATGCGTTTCGCCGAGTGCGTCGAAATGGGTGAAATTTCAAGTATAAACCGACCGTGTAGATGGTCCAGAAGCAGCTCATGCCGTTTTGCACCCTCAAGTCCGCATGGTTGGGCGGCAGAAGACTCCGTTTGTGTGATCAGACTATGGCGTTTCTGTTCGTGATCCAAGGGACGGGATGGGACCGGTGAGGCGAGACGTGCATGAGAGCACACCCAACAGTCGCCGCCTCACATTTTGCGCCCTCAGGCAGGAATAGTTGTCTCTACTATGCCAACATTGGGTTCAAGGTTGTGTCACCACACCTTCTCTACGATCTCTTTCTGAGTAACCAGACTGTACGAGACTTCAAGTGCAAGCAACCTTGCTTTGAATTCTGTTACCAGGCATTATACTTCTCGACACCATTTGTGCAAGGTCTCGCCCACACCAGCGGCACCCAACTTCTGCTTGACCGCCCAGGCGACTTCATCAAGCGTCACATCAACCCTGAACATTCTCGTTACGATACCGTCTCCGCCGAGCCCTTCATCGCCCAACCGGCCACCAACAGCTGAAGCTGGAACGATAAACTCCCATTGTGCCAACTCCTCCCACGCGCTGCGTGCAGTGTCCTTGTTCCACGTCCTCAAACCTGCTCCCGTCAGGCTGCCGCCTCTGGTGAACGACAACAGCGACGACCGCTGAAGTTTAGATCGGGTCAACAGCTCTGTGTACTGCTTGTAGACGAGCGTGAAGTTCATGATCATCACGTCGTAGATGGTCTCGAGCCGGGTGGCAGAGATGAGGAGGGACAGATGAAGGACAGGCAGGTGGGGGAGAAGAGCCAGCAGAGATGGTAACGCGGTGGTGGTGGCCATGATGCTTGGCACAGGTGCCGTTGTCGAAGGGTTCCTCAGGTCGGCGGGCACAGAGATCGTGGCGACGGGAACGTACAATGCAGTCAGCGCGTCTGGGATGGATTTCGTGCTGGAAAAGGTTCTCTTCAGCATCAATTGGACACTTGGTGATGGGAGGAATTGATTCTGCACAATCAGCAGGTCAGTAACGCAGCTTGTCAATCGCTGATGGTTGAATCAGACTCACCTCGATAAATTTTTTCCACATTGCCCGCCATTCCAGCTCGACCTTTGCCACTCCAAGCGCCTCTGTCCCCTCAACGGGGAGACACAAGACATGCTTGACGGTCTCCTCAAACGCCACGAGACTCTTCGCTGCAGGAATGTGCAGCCACCGATGGCTGAATCGGCTCTTCACGCGTTTCTCCAGGCACTCAACCACATCCATACGCGTGGAGCAGCCGATCACCGCAATGGGCGCTTTTCTTGCCT
This sequence comes from Phialophora verrucosa, assembly GCA_002099365.1. Taxonomy (NCBI): domain Eukaryota; kingdom Fungi; phylum Ascomycota; class Eurotiomycetes; order Chaetothyriales; family Herpotrichiellaceae; genus Phialophora; species Phialophora verrucosa. The sequence continues at coordinate 1,662,781 of MSED01000009.1, read as the reverse complement.
GCGCGATGTCGAAGAGGTTGTACAGCAGTGTCTGTCGCGGATGGGTGGTGAACAGGTCGAATTCGTCCATGATGAAAATGATGCTTTTCGAAGTCCACGCTGGTCTTCCATGCTGAAATGAACCATTGACGCCATCGACCTCCGGAGCGTTAGGATCCCCCAGTTCCTCTGGATGACTTAGCAGGCTCAACAGACTTGCCATGGTGTCGGCATAGCTCGACACTTCGCCCGTCTCGTCCTCTGGAACAGCCATTTCCCTCCCCAGCTGGTGCCATATCTCCTTCAATGCAAGCTTGTCATCAGTCTGAAAGAACCCGTTGAGTCTGACGACATGGAAGGAATCACTATGCGACTTGCTCAAGTCGGCAAGGGCGCTTTCGGCAAGCAAGGATTTGCCGCTGCCTCGGGAGCCGAGCAGCAAAAGAGAATTAGACTCCCCGGCTGTGACTGTTGCAGTGAGCAGGGAATGCAATGTAGCGTACTGATTCCGTAGATGTGCAGGGACAGCCGTTGCTGGATCTTTCGGGTTCTGGTCGTTGTTCATTAGCCGGGAGAGGACCTGGAGCTTTATGCTGGTAAGATGAGGGTTTTCGTCGTTTGCCGCCAACGACTGCGCCTTTTTCGATGCCGGCTGAAACATTGGAGGGGCATCATCCATGTCGGAGTATCCGTCGGCGATAGAGTCATCATCTTCTTCCCCGATAGCGCCTTGGTGTCGAGGCTGATGTTGATACTCTGCTGCATCTTCAAAGACATCTTCTTGTTGGTTCTCAGGACTTTCCGAGATCCTTGTCCTATGGTTTCCATTTTTCTTTCTTGAACTGTCAATGTCCTTGAATCCAAAATGTTCTTCAATCTGTTTCTCATCGTTGTCCTCCACGTCAACATCCTCATGAAACACCACGGATTTTCGTGGCCCGATCCTCTGTCCGCGCCCGTGTCGGGATGGGGTTAATATGCCCTTGGGCTGGGGAGAAAGGACGTTGGTGGGTGCTCGGTTCTTTAATGGCGATACCAAAATCTGTTCGGGTTCTCCATCGCCAGGAGAGTTGCCTCGTCGTGCAGGCCGCCTCGTCCGGCCACTCGATCTTCTTGCCAGGGGCTCGGCTTGTTCGTCCTCAATTTCTTCCGGCCTAATAGTTTGCTGTGCTGAATCCTGGTTCTTCCTCGGTCGTGCTGGTCGGCCCTCCGTCCGAGCGCTCGCTACTATATCCGAGAACTCATCTTCTGCTGTTTTCCTGCTGCCACTACTTCTCCCCGATGTGGGAGTCCTCGCTTCCTTCTCGCTTTCCACCGCAGGAGGGCTTTCCACGGCCGGTTGCTCCGTCTCCGACCCATCGCTGCCATAGACAACCCGCTCGGCAGGTTGTGCCTGTGCTGCACCCTTTCTTAGACTCGTTGGCGTCCTTTGCGAAGTTTCTTGTGCCTGTGAAGGGGACGAGGCCAATATTCGTCTTCTCGTTGCATATGTCCCCGTTCGTTTACGCTTCAGACCGCGAGGGGAAGGGTCGAAGTTATCCATGCGAATCAAAACAGCAGCTGCTGACAGAACGTTGCTCAACGAGACACCAGGGAATACATATTTTCAACAATGACAGCGACAGTCGGCAATGGCTCGTCCTGCATGCGCTTTACGCGAAGCGCGTCGGCAGAGTTTCCACACCAGGAACGCGTCCTCGCGTAGACGGTGAAGGTTCCGAACGCCTGCAATTACTCGAACTGCAGCTTGAGACGTGCGCTTACAGGTGGCTACGAATGCTGCTCACATGTGTTCTTCAAATACGGAACATTCATCAGGCACATCCTATGATGGCAGACCTCCTTCTGCGCATGGGCTGGTTGCGAGATTTATCATAACGAGTACAGGGTTGACCACGACTGACTTCGCGGAAACCTGCAGCCTGGGCCACGTAACTCTCCCATTCCACACGTACAGGTACTGTGCTTTCTTTAAGTCCCCGGTACCTCGTCATGCGGTACTATTCTGCGCCTCAAGGAACCGAGAGGCAGGCCAGGGACCTGGGCGGGGATCGAGCTGATGAAATCTGGGGTAGCAATCACCCCAACCACCCACCCCAACGAATGACCTCATGCCCTGCTCGCATGGAAAACGTATTTCTTGCTACCCAATGTATGCAGAGTCGTCCACTACAACTATATTGCGGTAGGTCGGCTGAAAAAAGACAAGTCAACCGGTGCAATCTGGCACACATACAGCGGAGAGCCAAGCAGATCCAGAATTTGAGCGAACGTAACATTATCATTGAAGGAATTTTCCAAATTTCGCCGAATGATGGGGACGCCGCTTGATGGTCTGGACAGTGACCCAATCATGGCGCCTTCGCTACGCATGACCCCCGGGGCTTTGGCTTTTGCGGGGAGGACAACACGAGCGTGCACGAGTCAAGAGTTTTCCGTACCAGTGCTGGAACAGCCACCGACAAGCAACAGCTGACCCTTTTCCATCTCCCACTACTTTCGGGCAACCCAATCATCACATCGGTTGACCGCGATCGTGTCCAACTCCGGTCCGAGCTTTGCCTTGTCCGGGCTTTCTCTCGGCTACAAGCTGGACCTAGAAGCGAGAATGACCGCTTTCCACTTGATCGCCTCTGCCCTGACGCACCCCGGCCAGGCGCGAGATCGAAACCTACCTTTTTCCCATCTATTCCCATGTTGGCCATCCTTGCTTTCTCTTGTGACACCTTGCTCGAATGTCTGCATTGCGCTCATCCCCAGCCGCTCTTGTGAAATCTGACGACTTTCGACCCTGCGAGGGTAATGCGCCAACCATGATGATCCCAAGCAATCCCTCTCCTGCCCGGCAATGAGCGATGCAAGCAGCGCCAACCGCGACCATGGCGGTCCAGAAAGCAGCCGCTCCACAGCCTCAACTGACAAGCCTCACCCGTCCGAGTTTCTCGAGTTCGTTACCGTTGCTGATGGCTCGACTCAGCGTCGTCTGGAACCTTTGAGGACGCAGACTGCCAAAGACTCAAACGAAGATCGGATCAACGTCACTCGATCCAACGATGACCTCTTCCATGGCCTCTCGGCCGCGATACCGAGCCTCCGTCGTCTGTCGGTGGAGGCGCGAGCGGCGACGAAGGCCGAACATGCCATGACCTTCCTGACGGGATGTCGACTGTATCCCAAGGCGATCGCGTGGTCTCTCCTGTTGAGCATGACCATAGTAATGGAAGGCTATGACTTGACGCTGATCAATTCGTTCTTTGCATTTCCGGTCTTCAGACGCTCCTATGGCACGCCGCTTCAGCCCGATGCGCCCCCGGGCCAGCAAGACTACCAGATCTCGCCGGCATGGCAGTCTGGTCTCACCAATGCAGCCGTCGTTGGCGAGATCATCGGCTTGTTGTTCAATGGTTTTTTCACCGATAGATTCGGGTATCACAAGACCATGGTCGGCACCCTGATCTGGATGGCCCTCTTTGTCTTCTTGGCTTTCTTCGCCGTCAACATCAGGATGCTCCTCGCAGCCCAAATTCTCTGCGGTCTGCCATGGTAAGTACCAGCCCACAGTCGATCAATCTTTAGTCCGGAGGGCATGAACTGACCGTCGTCACACACAACAGGGGCATCTTCCAAACGCTGAGTACAACATACGCCGCCGAAGTCATGCCAGTGGCTCTCCGAGCGTATCTCACATCGAACGTGAACATGTGCTGGCTGATCGGCCAGATCTGCGGCGTCAGCGTCATTCGAGGCCTTGTCCACAACAACTCGGAATGGTCGTATCGCATCCCCTTCGGTGTGCAATGGGCATTTGCCGTCCCGATCCTGGTCGGCGTGTTCTTCGCGCCAGAGAGTCCATGGTGGCTCGTGCGGCACGAGAGGGTCAACGAGGCGCGGCGCTCCCTCCTGAGACTCACCACGCAAAACTCGGATCCCGATTTCAACGCCGACGAGACGGTCGCGATGATGCGACACACCAACGAAGTCGAGAAGTACCTCAACGGCGGCGGCGTCTCGTACTTTGACTGCTTCAAGGGGACCGACCTCCGGCGCACCGAGATCTGCTGCATGGTATGGTGCACGCAAGCGCTGTGCGGCTCCACGATGACGGGCTACGCCGCGTACTTCTACGAGCAAGCCGGCTTCAACACGGCCGACAGCTTCAACCTCGCCATCGGCATGTACGGCGGGGCCATCTGCGCGGGCGTCCTGTCCTGGTTTGGCATGCGCCACATCGGCCGGCGCACGCTGTACATTGCCGGCCTGGTCTTGTCGCTGATCATCCTCGTGGTGACGGGCGTCGTCGGCATCTTCAGGCAGACCCACGGCGTCTCGTGGGCACTGGGCTCGTTGATCATCGTCCTCACCTTCGTCTACGACTTCACCGTCGGCCCCGTGTGCTACGTGCTCGTCGCGGAGATCCCGTCGTCGCGCCTGCGTGTCAAGACCGTGGTCATCGCCCGCGTGGCTTACAACGTCATCAGCATCATCACCAACATCATCACCCCGCGCATGCTCAACCCCAGCGCCTGGGACTGGAAGGGGAAATCGTGCTTCTTCTTCGCCGGCACCACCTTGTTGTGCCTCGTCTGGTGTTGGTACCGGCTCCCCGAGCCCATGGGCCTGACGTACATGGAGTTGGACATTCTGTTTGAGAAGAAGGCCAAGGCGAGCAAGTTCCGCGAGTTCCAGGTCAACCTGGCGAGCACGGGCTATTTCAGCCTGAGCACGCAGAACAGGACGGACAGTGTTTGGCGAGGCTACCAATGAGTCTGTCCGTACGTGACAATTCCCTGCAGAACCGTATCTTCAATCTTTCTCACCGTGTGCGTGTGCGCGATGGTTCCTTTGTTGCAGCACCCCCTATCTCCCAATCTTTTTCCTTTCTCAACGTTAGGCCCCTTCCCCACAACGTTCGGCACGTTTCCACGTGTCCGGATACGCGAATTGAATTTCCACACAAAACTCATACGTGCGTACGGAGGGACCCTAACCCTGCCCAGTCCGGTAGTATACCCTACTCCTATGTACCTACCAACTCGTGTGCGCGTGCGTGTGCGTATGCGTATGCTGACTCGGACCTGACTCGAGGCGTCTCTCTGCATATCCTCCCGCCTCCCCTCTCGTCGCCTTCCCTCCGTCTGACATAAACCCATGAAACCATCGCATTCACTGAAAAGTGCAGGCGGTCCAGTGTACGGAGTATGTAACGAGCAGCCTGATGTCTTGTCGCGAAAGGGTTGGCGGCACTACGAGCACGTACGAGCAGCCTGATGTCTTGTCGCGAAAGGGGTTGGCGGCACTACGAGTACGTACATAGCACGTAGCTGTGTATCCACCCACTCGCCCGCCGCCCATGAGAGGTGGAGTCGGGATTTGAAGAATAGTAACACTACCTCGTACTACTACTAGTAGCCACACCGGGATGGGTGGGGTGAGTCATGGGAAGGATCTAGGAAGGGTATCCACACGATAGCAGTACGAGTAGTACCATGCGGTTTCTTACGAGTAGGGGCGAGCCTCGTGGCGGGAGGAACATGGCGGTCGGGGTGAGGAACAATGGAGGGTCGTAAACAGAACGATTGCTCCGCCCATGTCCACAAAATGGCATGTTAGCAACGGCGAGCTGTGAGATCTCTTGCTGCGCCGATGGAGCGTGGATGTTGGTGATTGATTTCATTTGCTTTGCGAGTTTGCTCTCTATCTATGTTACGCGCAAGTATAAAGCAGAATTCTTTTTTCAAGGTTCACACAGTCGTCAGCACTGTGCCATTTCGTTTTTGCCAGCCGCCTGCGGAGGAGAGAAGCAGGCACTTGATGAATGGTCCGACTGCAAGCCAGTCTCCCACAAGTCATCCTCCAACAAGGCCCATCGATATTGAACAGTCAGGACTGTGCCTCTGACGGAAAGATGCAGGTTCGGTTTTTGCCTGCTCATGCGGCCGCAAAACCATCGCCCTGGGGGTTTGAGCCTGCTTGCCTGAGCAGCTTTGTCCGATCAACAAGTGGTCCTCCCTGTCAAATGCACGAGGCCGTTGAATGCACGCCGTCTCGAAAACGCCATAAATAAAACACGAGAAGCCACCAATTGAAGCGGCATGGTTGGCCATGCCCATGCACACACAGCAGACACCAGCACCTCCCAGAGTCATTCTCGAACTTCCAATTCCCTTCCATAAACACTCATTATCGACCTTTTCGTGTCGTCATTTCATGGTGCCATTCACAATGTTTCCGTCATCGCCAGTTAAAAATGATCCGGTAGAAATATTCCGCCGCAGCGTTCTGAGGTTGGTTCCGACCGTCTATGATCTCCACCGAAAATGCAAATGAATCCACGCCGTGCCAATGCTGTTGTAACTCGGGCTGATGTTGACTGGCTATGCTTGTTGCATCCAGCGGACCAGCAGCAAGCAGTGTCGAACAGTCCATTTTGTCTATGTGCAAAAACTTTTGAAAGGGGAATCGAATTTGAAATGGTAGAATTGGGTCTTCCCACGCGGCGACAGGATTGCACATGAAAATCCGGAGACCGCATTGCCAGGATCGCCTCGGAAGCGATGCTTCAGCGATAGCCACCGCCAGAGGTCTGGGCTGATGTTCCAGGACTGTCGATTAAGCCCTGGATAGGTCGGAATAACTTTCTCATATCCAGCTCCGGAGTCTCAGAGGCATAGTCGTCGTCGATGTAAGCAACGCTGCCCGGCTCTTCGCCTCGTTGGGCGCCGTCGGTACGACTCCATTCCCTTGCTTTTTTGAGCCCGTGCAGGACTTGGCGAAACCGATCATCGGCAGGAAGCTGCCAATCGTACATCCTGTTGGGCTGCATAAGGGCGCGAGCAAGCCAGTAGAAATGCACACCGTCCCGACAGAAACCAACGCGTCTCACAGGAGGTTGATAGCCATTCCCTGGTGGGTATTGCAGAGCGTAGTCTCCGTCCCAGACTTGTTTCCAGCGGGTAAGAGCCACGTTGATGGATTTTTCCATCTGGTTTGTCTCATCCACAGACGAGTAAGAATGTTCTGTAGCGCCGGTGAATGTCCGTTGGCGCTGCAGCTGCCATACCTCCACGTGAAGGGCGTGGATGAGGATGAATTTGGAATAGACATTTGTGGTTCGAGGCTGCATGATCACCGAGGTGCTATGTAGAGCACTCACTGCGTGATGCATCTCCAGCTGTTTTAATCGGAGTGAGCCGCTGAGATTGGCCCTTGCTTGGACTTCGAATCCACGCAAGCCCAACGCTTGAGCGCAGGACTCTGCATCCGGTGCCTCCCAAGCAGCATCATCGCAGGGCAGAGGCAACTTAATCTCCGCGGATGAAAATTGTGGTGCCACGTTGAAGTAGATGCACATTGCCGCGTCCCATAGGTAAGCCATATACATCAGTCGTGACCGTTTTTCTTGCTCCAGCCAGGCGCGCCAGTCCCAGCGCGACGGATCGGCTTCCTCGCCAGGCTGCAGACAATGTAGATAACTGTAACTCAGAGGATCCTCTGGACCAGCCAAAGTTAACATATTGAGTTGCCGCACGAGATACAAGACTCGTTTGCTCTCAGCACGGGCCACCGCCCTCTCCTCGGGGCCCCCATGCCAAACAAACAAGCTCTGCAGTATCTGTAGAGCTAATAGTTCTTCAAACTCGAGCCCTGATGACGAAAACTGAGTTCGCAAGGCGCCCGGCTCCAGATTTTGAAGGAGCCGTGACGTTCGTTCGATGCCAGCTCTGACCAGTTGCATCAAAGCCCGTACATGATGTTGTGACACGCGGTCGGAATAAACTGCTCCGCTGCAAATAATGACGAGGATGAGACCGTCATAGGCGGTCGCCAGGTTGAAGGTCGGTAAATGAAGCCACGGAAAATGACCTTGGAAGTTCGGGAATAAATCGAGAAAATGTTGCATGGCTTCGACTGTCAGGCAAGCCCTGACGAGGGAATCATTTTGTGGGTCTTGGAGCGATTCCTGTATTCCACCAGGGAAAAGAAACGTTAATAGCGAATTCACCTTGGATTTGACAAGCTCTTGCTGAGATGCATGCAGATTCCAGAGAGGGGGTCCAAGCGTACCGTCAGCTCCAAGGCTCGTGGAGGGAATGTAGTAACCATTCGATCCACCCTCATGGCTTTCAAACTCCTTCTTGACATCATTTTGTGATTGCTCATAGCCACCAAACATGGGGTTCATGTATCCCTCGTTGCCGCCGGACGGGAACATGTTCCAATCATCCCCAATATGGTGAGGGCCAGGCATGACATTGCGCTTATCATCCCCTCCACCGGGCTGCATGCCAAAGTGATCCGGCGTTGAGTTCGAATGATACATTATCTGGTTACTTCTTTGGTGTTGCATAGGGCCCCAGCTGTTAGCATTGGGGTCCATGGGACCAGGTCCTGACCCGGGTTGCATTGGCTGCCCCTGGCGCTGCATATCGCCCTGGCCGTTAGGGTGCATTGGGTAAGCCATCCCAGGAGCGGGTGCGCTGGTTGTCGGCGCAGATGTGTTAGGCATGGCAGCAGTAGTGTAGGGAGGGTTTGGCATCACTGCACTTGACGGGGTTGTAGCACTTGCTGGCGAGGCAGTCGCCTGCTTCTGCTGATGCTTCTTGATATGGGCAGCAGGGTTGGATAGGTGGCTTGCACCCGTTGGGTTACCTCGACGAACTGAGCACTTCTGGAAGTGGCGTTTGAGGATGTCGGATCTACTGAACGTATCGTTGCACAGAACGCACATGTATGGTCGGTCGCCGGTGTCTATGGAGAAGATTAGCGAGCGACAACAAGACCAGAACTAACAAGCTTACGTCGTAACATGTGCCGCTTCAGATGCTTCGCGTGAAGGTAGGTCTTCGTGCAGTTGGGGCACGGAAATTTTCCATCGGCATCCTTTTGGGGGACGGCGCTGCTCTTGGGAGAACCATTCACGCCGTTAGGCATCACCGGAGGACGACCTGGAGCACTGGGCAAGATGCCTCTTCTTCCTTGGGATCCTACAACGTGCGTCCTCGTCGGGTCACGGCCAACCTCAGCTTGCATACTGGGGATGCCTTCGGCGCCAGACCATGGTTGTTGACGGTTGTCTGGCTGTCCATACCCAGGTTGTAATGGGTCCGGGCGGGGAGGCGCAGGAGCAAGTGGCTGAGGGTAGGTTTGGCGTGGTGGTTGCTGAGACTGGTAAGCCTGCGATGGCTGCTGTTGAGAAGGCTGGTACGCTTGCGACTGCTGCTGTTGAGGAGGCTGCTGCGGCTGCTGGCTGTGAGGTTGGGGTAGAGAAGCAGCGGGTGGGAGGCCGGTCATGGACGTTTGAGGAGCCATGTGTTGATTGTATCTGTTATCAGGCGCTGGAGACGGGACGGGTGGGGGCGCGGGAGCGGCACTGTATCGTGGGAGGTCGTTCCGGTACTGCTGCTGGGGCATGTAGCTCTGGTTCGCAGGTGGAAGCTGAGAATAGTTTATCGGAGGCAGGTGCGTGTTGTTCTGATACGGAGGCATTGCGTATGCCGAGGCCATGTTATGAGTGTATGCTGCTTGCGGTGGTCCAACGTTGGACGATGTTGTCCTTGATAGTGATTGCCTAGGGTCCATCACCCGAGTTCAAACACCAGTGGAGTCGCGGTGCTCAATCGACCATTGGACGACCAAGCGTAGCGAGAGGAGGGTCAAGGTGTCACAAGGGCGGTTTTCCCAAGGGACAGATCAAGGAGGTTGGGGTTGAAGGCGATGGACTTCTGTAAGGACTGGATAGGTGCGAGGAGTTCTGGCTCACTGTCGAGTCTGTGAGAAGGGGAACCAAAGCCTGCAAGGTACAGAAGGAAGCCACAGGTCAGTAAAGGGTTAGGCGGCAGGGTGGATGTCTGTTGTGAACTGTCGCGACACGCGACAGGGCGGCTGCGGGTGATCAGGTTGATTGCAGGGGAGTGGTTTGGTAAAGTGGAGGTGAAGGCAACGGGTGGGTTTGTGTATGTGGCATGAAGAGGAAAGACCAACTTACGGATCAGAGATTTTTTGTTTTGAGGAACGCGCGGAAAAAAGAGTACGAGGGAAGGGTTATGATGAGGGTCGCCCACTGGGTCCTGTGTTCGTGGCCGGGGCCTGTCGGTGACTTGCAGGATGTTCTTGCTGGGTCTGGCGCGGCAGGGCAGACGGTTAGATAGGCGGTAGGCTTGCGTGGGTAAGAGTGGGAGAAGTGGAAAGTGGGCAGGTTTTGTGTCTTGGAAGCTCCGTACGATGATTTTTTTGGGTTGGGGCGGCAGTTGAGTGGGCGTAGGCGATGATGATGTGGTTCTCAGCAGCAGGTGATGGTTGGTTGCCGGAAGGGAGGGTTGAGAGGCAAAAGTGGTAAGAAGAATTTTTAAACTCGGAGGTGAGCTCAAACCCGGTCAAAGGACGGATTGAGTTTTCACTGCTTGGTGGCCGCCGGGTCCGGGAGGGAGATTGTTGTTTCGGAGGATGGGCCAATTGCTCGAACAATGTGCTGAAGCCAATTCAGCGGGCAGATTCACACGTCTGGGTGAGAGGGTACGAGTCGTAGCTGTTCATCAGACAAGGAGAAGACACGAAAAGGGTTCTGAACAGCAGCTGGGCAGCGTCGCAGCGTGTTGAATGAATGATTCAGTCGGTGCGCAGCCGCTGTGACGGTGGAAATCCACCTTGGCCACCACAGCCAATCATTCGCCATGCAGTGGCCCACCAAAATGTCGATCGGGGAGGGCGCTGGGTGGCGCTGGCAGGGGTGTCAACAGAGACAGGGGTTGGGTTCAGACACGTCCTCCAGCTACAATCACCCGTACGGTACGAGAACAATAGTCATAATAATAATAATCATGCGCAGAGGAGACAATAGTATGCTACTAATCCCATATATTCTGAGATGGTCTCGCTTCAGCAGGAATATGTGATGGTGACGATGACTGCAAAGTCCTCAAGCACTGAAACATCCTCGGGATTCAACAGCGAGAAAGTCCATCTGACCCGTGAAGCCTTTGCGTATACTCTGTACAAAGCAGGCATGGGATTGTACATGTAAAGGCAAAGGGTATCGGAACCACCTACACGGCGGCCTAGAAAAGGAGTGTCGATTACAGTTGACGCGAAGGTTCTACTGAGTATACGGCGTATCTCGACCGCGAAGAAGTAGAGGCCAAGTCTCCCGGGATGTACCACTGGTACGAGCACTGGCGTTCATGACGATCTCTAGAAAAGTACTCGTAGACTCTCAGGCTCTTCCCCCGATCATCATTTCAGTGCCATGGTGCGATGCGACGCCGACTTATCATTCGCTCTCGTCACTCGGGGTTGGAATGTCATGTGCAAGTCCATTGTTTGAGCACGCTACAAGGTCGACAAAAGTTATGCACATGAATGGTAGTGTACAAGATATGACAGGGATCCGATGAGGCAAACCGAGGCTTGGACTGATTGAGCATTGGCGGAGATGAACGGAAAACGCCTCCCAAGCAGAATCAGGGCCGCCTTTCCAAGCCTGGAGGGCACCAAGGACGAGGTGTGAGAAACAACTGACAGGGGTGGAGATGGCACAAGCAAGCTATTATTGCGAGCCAGTTAAGCGATGATGCCCGGTTTCCTTGGTCTCACCGTTAAAGGGTACCTAACTCGTCCGCCTCCGAATCTGAAGGGCTCCCTTGACTTACCGTGTACTGACACCGCCGCTTCCCATGCTTTTTATTGCAACGTACCGTGTAGGCAAAGAGACCAACACTGGGTACGCCAGGTGGTCAGGTCGTTGACACGTCAGAAGCACGAGTTGAGGAAATGCGCCGTGCTCCCTGCTCCTTGCTCCCTGCTCTGGCTCCTGTGTTTTAACCCGCCTGAAGAGGCTTGGCTAGGCGTTGGTCGTGGCATCGCTTCAGGCGCCACGCGGCGCTCTTGTCCGGCGGCGCGGCACTATCAGGCGTCGAGGCTGACATAGCGAACCTGGACTCGTCATTTCTGGGAGTACGAGTATGTGAGCTGGAAGGCTACATCATGTCCGCAATTTCTGCCTGAGTCCAACTCGTCATAATCTCGACCTTCCGAAGACGAATGAGCTGCTTCCAGAAACATAATAGTATTACTCTACGTTGGCCACCAAAGGCTCCTGAAGGGAACGTTGTCCGCCTCACTGCAAAATCCGTGGGCATGGCCTGGCGAGCCAGGATCCGCACAGTCGACTGAAGCAGCAATACCGCCGGTTTCGTTCATCCCCTTGATGCCTTTTCCCCGAATATCTTCCGCGTGGTTCAACGGAAACACAGTTCGTTTTGATGCAACCTCAAATTTTAATCGAGCCACGGGCTGGGATTTGTGACGATTCCGAGACAGACTTTTGCTGCTTCGTTGTCGGCTATTGCTCGACAGCGTGTCATTCGCCAAGACATGTCGGCCAGCTGATGCAGGGTTACCACTGCAACTTTCTCTAGAGTTTGCGCGCTTCGGTGTGTCTCAGGTGGCCAGAGCGCCTCAAGCTGGGTTGACTAATGACGTCGGCGGTGAACGCGTGACAGGAGTAAGGAAGGACTTGAGATCAGATCGCATGATGGCGAAGACAGTCCAAAGCCACGGCAAAGGTAAATCTGACTCGACTCTGTTCGCGCCCGACACTTCTGGACGTCTTCGGAAGCACGCGGCTGTCCGATGGCGAGTGCATCAGCATGAGAAGGACGCTGGACGCGACTTCCAGTATCGAAATCCCATTCAGCGTGACTTCCGTGTTTGCCACGCTGACAGCAGATTACCCTCTGATTATGTTTGAGGAAGCAATCTACGACACAGGAGAACTCCCGCACATGCGCTGTCCAGAGGGGACTTGAGGCAGCCATCGTCCCTCTATCTCATAAGCGGACAAGGTGCACTAACCCTCACCGTAACGAACAATCACAAACAGGGATGAGCCTGGACTGCTTTCCTCGACCGACTTGTGTACAGGAAAGATGTTGCTTCTGGAAAGACTAGCATCTCGTAAAACAGGCCAAGATCTTCCGCAGCCCTTGTGCTGCTTACATACTGTACCAGGCAGTCGACGTTTTTGTGCAAATGTTCGATCAGAGTGCCAACTTCGGGCCTCGCACCAACCTGTCAGGCTCAAACTCCCCTATAACGGCTACAGAGTGACGCAGGATAACCCGAATAACAGCACGTACTTGTACTTCGAATAGAGGTCACGACACGTGAACGAACACATGCCCACAATTTCACTGTGGCTCCGCGTTCCACGTGTCGAAAGGTGGACGAAGGCGCAAGGCTCCTTCGTCCTATATTGGGGCCAAGTGAGGTTTTAGCATGTAATGGCTACCATAATGGGGAGGACCACCAAGCTTCCAGCTCCGTTAGTAGCACGATATGGTGTTCCGCACTGCAAATGGTCTCGAGATTTCAAGACTTAGCCGTCAGCCTTGAAGGTTATTTTCACCGTCATCTTACAGTATGTGACGGACGCTCGCCGTCGGCATGGCTCCGGTGGACAGGGCACGCGGCAGAACGTTAAAGAGGCAGCTGGCAAAAGGCCGACCTCGGTGTCGCATTCCCGCGTCCGGGGCGTCTCGAAAACGAGTCAGTTCACATTATCTCGGACTCGACAAGTGGCCGGAGCCTGCCAACCTTGTGATCAGGCAGCTAGAAAACACTGGTGCCAACACCTGCCAAGCTGACCAAGGTTTGCCTTAAGTCATGCCACTGGTGCAATTAACATTCGGGAATACACCCACGCATGCATAAGGCTCGGTCGGTCGAAGGAATAATGACAGCTTCTCGGCACGAGAAACAGGGATTTCCGAGGCCTCGATCATTCGACGACTTCGCCCTGACGCTGACGGGACGTTTGTCCAATCCCATGCAACCGGCTAGGCTCTCAAATTCCCGATAGCAGAGACATACTCGCAGCTCCGTGCCCTATGAACTCTGTTTCTCATGAAATTGCCCATTTTGAGTTTATGGCCTCCATTCCTCAGCCATACACAAACGATGGAGAAGGGAACGTAAGCCAAAGGAAATGACCATTCTTGAACTGCTCAACCGTTTCACTTGAACCAGGACCTCCGCTCTCGCTTCTGGCAACCGAACACGAGCCACCGATAGCTAACGCAGCCACTTGGTTTCGGCAACGAAGATCAAGCCCACTATTGAACCCACTATCTGTGATCCATTCTTTCCAGAAGCTCCCCATTTATTTTACGCTCAGGAGTCAGCAGCGGCCCAAGGAAGCGCTTACGTCGACATCGGATTTTGAGTTCACTTATGCAGCCACCAGCCCGGCACATTTCCAGATCTGGCTGCCCCTGTGCGGAAGCGACTTGACGCCGACACCGGTGCACTGGTGCGGAAGCACTTGTAGGCAGTTGTTGAACCATGCTATCCCGTAATGTTGAGTCGGATACGGAGTACGGATTGCACCATCCGGAATTCAGTTCCTAAATGGTAATTGACACGTTCGACGCTTTCTCCTTGAGATGATGTCAAAATGTCATCAATGGAGGCAGATCAAGTGCGATGGCAGAGTTCCTATGTACCTTGGGAACAGCGAGGGCGCTGCACCTCGACTAGTTATTCTGGTCGCGCTTGATGACCACAATATGGATATTACTTGTCAAACATTTACCTAGCCGACTGCGAGTGTGCCAGAACTGTCCATTGTCCGTCCTATGCAGTCCCAAAACTAAATCATGTTCATTGTCATTTCATCCAGGGAGAAGCCCTTGAAGAGGGAAGTCATGAAGATGTTGCAGAGCGCAAGATATCGGGACATGGCCTCTTGTTCGTAATGTTGCTTCCTTCTCGATCCTTATGGGAAACTCTTCGTCCACCCAACGCAGACCGTCTCTTCGACCCCCAGCTGGGATCTCCTGGGGATGCTTGTTGTTTCGCTACGTCATGACTTTCAGATCTATGCTTGACCGACCACCAAGCGCGACGGAGATCGGCTCAGGTAAGGTCCTAGATCCTAGCCTCGATCTCCCCAGGCGTCAGGTTTTCTTGCTACAGGGCCGATCATCTGGGGATGGTGGCGCTCAACCTGGCGCCCTTTAAGACGGCAGGCCTGGGGTTTTGGTCCGTTGCTTTTATCTCTCGCTGCTTAGCATTAACGGCGACCCGTGCTATATCCCGTTACAGACAGGCAATACGACCAACGAGCACTATATCGGACACTGCAAGATCTCAAACAATGTCCAAGAGAGATGCGGGAGACCGCCCGGAGCAGAAGCATCCAAGTACCAAGCGCGCCAAAGAAGTCGATGCGCCCGAGACACCATACGGTGAACTTCGTTCACTGCTTGGAGACCAGCAGCCACGCAAAAATACCAAAAGGACGCTGCACTGGTTCCGCAGCAAAGATCTGCGCATCCATGACAATCGAGCGTTGAACGCAGCCTCACAGTTTGCCAAAGCATCGAAGGCTCCCTTGCTATGCGCGTATGTCAATTGTCCCGCAGAGTTCAGATGGCACGGCACGTCGCCGGCGCGCACGGATTTCATCGTGGAAAACTTGGCGCTGATGAAATCTGAGCTCCAGAAGCTGGACATCCCACTAGTCTTCCTTGAAGCCGGCGAACGTGGCGATATCGTGCCGACCATCATCAACTTCATTCGCGAGAACGACGTCTCCCACGTCTTTGCGAACTTCGAGTACGAAATCGACGAGCTACGCAGGGACATCCAAGTCCTCAAGACCGCCAGCGGTGGTAATGTCGAAGCCAAGGGCTTTCATCTGTCTATGCACCACGATCAAACAGTCATGGAGCCAGGTGCCATGCTCACGGACGCCGGCAAGGCTATGAAGGTCTTCACGCCTTACCACCGCGCCTGGCTCGCCGAAGTGAAGGCGAATCCCAACCTGATCGACACCGTCGCAGCACCCTCGAAGAACACTGCCGAAGCGAAAAAGGAGCTAGAGCCCTTCTTCGACAGCCCCGTGCCCAAGCCACCAGAGGAGAAACAGTTCTCCAGCGACGAAGAACGCGACCGAATCCGCCAGCTCTGGCCCGCAGGCCACCAAGCCGCAATCGACCGACTCACGCATTTCCTCGACGACAAGATCGCAGATTATGCAGCCACGCGGTCCCAGCCAGCCCGAGATTCGACATCGCGTCTGTCGGCGTACCTGTCCGCGGGCGTCATCTCCGTGCGGGAGATCCTGACGGCCGTCGGCGAGCGTAACGGCGGCTCCACCGACTTCTCCCAGTCTGGCTGCGACGCAGGCATGGCGGGCTGGGTGCGCGAACTGGTCTTCCGCGAGCTGTATCGCCAGACGACCGTCGACACGCCACACACGAGCATGAACATGCCGCAAAATCTCAAGTTCGCCTTTGTCAACTGGGAAGATGACGAGGAAGGGTACAAGCGGTGGGAAGACGGCACGCTGGGCGTCCCGTTCGTGGACGCGGGCATGAGACAAATCAAGCACGAGGCTTACATGCACAATCGGCTGCGGATGAACGTGTCGAGCTATCTGTATTGCAACCTGCTCGTCGACTACAGGCGCGGGGAGCGCTATTTTGCGGAAACGCTGATCGACTGGGATCTCAGCAACAATACCCAGGGATGGGAGCCGAGCTATACCGTCTTCAACCCGGTCAGTCAGGCGGAGAAGAACGACCCGGCGGGCGAGTATATCCGGAAATGGATTCCAGAGCTGAAGGACGTCAAAGGGAAAGCCATTTACGATCCGTACCACAGGCTGGACAAGGACGAGTTCGAGAAGCTAGGGTATCCGGCTCCGTATGTGGACTGGAAGGAGACGAAGCAGCGGTGCATTGAGCGGTTCAAGAGGGATATGAAGGACGCGGAACCTTGATCGACGGGGGGGTCAGGCGGAGCGCCAAACGTGGCGACCGGGGTTGCGTCTTGTCAAGAAACACTCGGCCTTTTCCGTGTGTGGTAGACGATAGAAGGTGTAGAAATGGAGAGAAATGGCTGTATGAGTCCATGGGTCATTAGGTGGTCATTGACCCATGGTCAGGAACATCTACAGACAATCGAATCAATGCACCATATCAATGTCGTGGAGGAGACGCCTACCGTAATGACGTCGTCGACGCAGATATAACGCCTACGTGACAACAGCTGGCAGCATGAGAGGGCTATCCTCGCATTTTTCAAAAGCACCTGTGGAAAGCTTGATGCTGGGGTGGCTGGCAGCATGTACTCGTACATACTCTACCACGAAACTAGATCGAAGATAGTATCCTATGCACGAGGTAGTCAGCTCGGCTCGATTTTCGCAAGACGTCCTGCCCAAATACACAGGTATGCCCAGCCTCAGCAAAGCGGTGGACCTTCAACCCCACAAGTCTGATCCAGGCTTTCTCACCTCGTCGCGAACATAGATAACGAGTCTGATATGTACTCAGTACTGTAGGCAACAGTCGAAGTGCGCGACGCCGCGCTATGAACGGACCAAGTTTCTGTACTGTGGAGCATACTGCCCGAACTGTCAGCCACAACGCCACGCAGGCAGCCACAGCAAGGTGATGTCAATTGCTGGAATTGCGCTCCCCGCATTTTCACATTTCTTCAGAAGGCAGCAGCCTCGATCATCACGACGAAAGTCACGAAAAGTCACGAGCACACCATACAAGGTCCGAGTCCTCCCGTTGCCACAGGAGATCCTGACATAAACTCGTACTGTAAGGAAAGTAACTTCGTCTCAGTGGACAAACGGTCCCAGTGACGCAAGGCTTTCACGTAGACCGAATAGCAGGATTGGACATATATCTCCGGCCTCGTTCCCAGCTTTGTACTTGACTTCGCACTGTATTCGCATGGTGGTCCTTCGTGCATGAACAAGACCGTAGCCCCAGTCTTTTTCACAAAAGCCACAATACTCGTGCTCGTACTCAGCCAAGTCTTCCCTCTCACCACATCCCATCCGATCTACATCCAATCTCGCGGACCTACAGAGGTCACTCACCCAAACCCAGCTCTTCATTTCTGAACGCGCGGGGAACCTTCTTAAATCGACCAGTTGCACTCGCCAACCACGATGTCCAACCAACAATCCGGCTCTTACTACGCCTCGTCCTCGTTCACGGCCTCTACCTCCTCCTCCTACGGCGGCTCGTCCGGCGCCGGCAACCCGCAAGGACACTCCAAATCCATCACCGAGACCATGACGTCCAATGACCGCGACGGCACCAACATCCGCCGCACGACCGAGGAGACCGGGAAACCCACGCTTCAGGACGAGACGTACATCCCGCCCGGTGGACGACAGTTGGGCGGCGGTGGCGGCGGCGGGCGGGATGATGGTGGCGCCGCCGGTGCAGGCAGGATTCAGGACGTCACTGACGAGGAGCAGAGGGAAAGAGATCGGGAATACGAGGAGAGGATCGAGGACGAGTACGCGAAACGGGAGGGGGGTGCTTGATTTTGCGGTGGGCGAGCTTTCAAAATAAGAGGGTGAACATCAGGATAGCAGGGGGGGAAATCCGTCCGGCTGCTTGAGGACGTAAAGACGACGCACCATGAGCATTCATTCAAAGTTGGGGAGGAAGCCCTAAGACCGACTATGTAATAACTCGCTGTGCACTGTACAACATCAATGGGGTATTTCGTGATCCACGGGATTCTATCAACTCTCTAAGATGATCTGTATAGGTGGTTGGTGACTTGTGCTGGCTCCTGTACGCGTGCTTCTTCACTCTACTGTGTAACTGCCCTTTCTAGTCCTGCTTCGTGTCTCATAACGTGCTGCATGGTAGACCGACCCGGCAGGATCGATGAAGGTGGCCCACTCCGCAGATGTGAGACTATCGTGGACTGCTGAGCCAACTTCTTAAATGTTCAACTCCTCTAATGCTGCGACGGCGACGGCGTCTTTACGCTTCGATGGTATGATCGGACTGTCGGAGATGTTGACCTTCTTCGTGCAGATCCATGCTGACGCGTACATGTTGACTCTACACAGATTGGTTAGAGCTGACCGACCAGGATATGTAGGCGACTGAGCTCACCGGTCAATGCACTTTCCCGAGTCTCGCCTGCCCACGCACTTGACATCAAAGCCATTCTTCTCGAAGATGTCGGTGTACCATGGCCTCAGCGCCGCGGACCGGAACAAGACTCGACCACCCATCTGGAGGACTTTATTCAGTGAGACGATTTGTTCGAGTGCAGCTCCGTCCGAATCGTTTGGATCGAACCAGTCCATGGAGTCCATGAGCTACAGTCCGTGTCAGTAGTTGCGGACGTCATCGTCATCGGTAGACTCCTCGAGCTCAATGAAGAAGGAAGGTGTCAAACTCACGATCGCGATGGTCAGCGTTGCTGGGCTGATGCGGGCAATGACCTCAATGAACTCATCCGTGTGAATCCGCAATCCGTCGAATGCGTCTGGCTTCGAGAGCTGTGTATGAGCTTTGACGCCGAGGTAGCGGGGATGGCATCTGTGTTCTTTGGTCAGACAGTTTCAGGGATGTACAGACGATCTTGACTTACTTCCTTGAGAACTTTCCTTGAAGACACAAATAGTAGAAATAGTTGTCTCTACTAATCTGGGTCGTTTCCACCACGGGATCCAAAGTATCAACAACATACTGCCAAATCGCCTCCCCACACAGCTTCTTCGATTTCGGCAGCTTGGTCCGCCGCGCATAATCGTCGAGTATCAGCGCGTGTTGGTTTGGCGGCACACCTGCGGCTTTCCACGCCCACCACTCCGTCGACACGACAGTTTTGTGTAATGGCCAGCTCAGCAGGAGATTTCGGATCTGCGGCCAAATCTCGCGCTGCTCATTGAGCGTTTCGATTTTGCACATAGTCCGTACTTTGGCAGTTAGACCGAAGGTTTTGAATAGCCAGCGGATGAGTTTAATGGCGTGCCTTGAGCCACCACTTTCGTAGAGTCCTCCCTTGGAGGAGAAGATGTAGGATTTGCCGAGCCAGTACTGAAATGCCTGGCTGGACATGTGCGGGCTGAGCTTTGAAAGCAGGAGGTTGCGGAAGTCTGGGTGTTTGCCCTCGCCGAATAGTTGCCAGACGTCACTGTAGGGCAATGACGTGAAGGCGGCGACCTTGAGTTCCAGGAGATGGTTCTGGTTTGGGTTCAGATCAACTGCATGAACGCGTTTGGGCTTCTCAAGAAGATAGTCGAGAATGTTGTCACCTGCACTGGTTATGGTAAGGATTACGTCGTCTTGGTTGATATTTAAGAGTTGGCCGTCGACTTTGGGGTCTTCCCAGTTGAAGGCGTAAATGTACTCGTTGCCGAACTGCTGATGCTTCTGGAGGAGGTCATTATAGTAGATTCGCCAATGGTGTTGTTGGTAGAAGGCAGATGGCAGAGGCAGGTCGTTGCTCAAGTTCACGATTGCTGACTCGTAGGATTTTGAGCGTGGGACATTCTGGATTGCATCCAGATTTCGTCGTTCCTTAAACTTCATCGGAGAGAGGTATGGCGATTCGGTGAGTGCAGCGTCCAGCTTTTCGAGGACTTCTTGACCCTGTTCTGCAAACGCCTCAGCGTCTCGTCTGCAACCGATGAAGATATAATATGGAATGCTACAAAAGGGGAATGTCAGTAAGGAACATGGACCCAGACAAAACGCGGGGCACAATGCCGAAAGATGGACACGGCATTGTTGCCATAGACGATTCTCTTCGGGCAGGGAGGGACAGGGCTCCAACAATCGAACAGAGGCTTCTAGAGGTCTTTGTGACTTACCCGCCGAGTGGGTAGTTCCGCTGGCTTGTTGAAAGGATGGTGCCAAAGCGGTATTCCACGTAGTCTCTACGCCCTCCGTCGAGATTGACTCGATCCGCTTCAAACCATGTCCGCCAGAACATCCGGCCGAACCAGTTGACATGACGATTGAAGGCTCCGCCGCAATAATTTCTGGACGAGTAATCGACAACGCTCTGGACGTAGAAGTCGACGATCCCAATCAAGCCTTTCGGAGACAGAAAGCTCGTAATCATGTCCACCACGCTGTAATAATCGGGGATCATTGACAAGCTGTAGCTCATGGTGATAAGGTCGGCAGACCCAGGATTGCACGCGACCGACCTGGCATCCTGGCACAGTACCGTAACGTTCTTCCAGCCATTCTTGTGGACTCTTTCCCTGGCAACTTCGCATAGGGAGGTGGAAAGATCAATGAGAAAGACATGCTCGAAGAAGCTTTCGACGCCCACCAATTTGTCCATGACTTCGATATTGTAGCCGGTGCCGCCGCCAATGTCATACCAGACGGGTTTGCGCCCGTCTCCTGAGGCCATTTTGCCTTGTAGTTTGGCGACAATAATTGCGAGCATGTCTTCTCTTCCCCGCAGAAGGCGTTTTCGAGTGGAGTCGTAGACGTTCGCCTGAACCAGAATGAGCAAAGGGAAAGACGAACAGTGTCTCCCCTACCTGAGTCGAGTAAAAGTGATCCAGAGCCCCCTGTTGACCGCCATCAGACCGCCTCTCGTGGGGTTTGAGCATGCAGGCATAGACAAATCTGATATAGGGGTTGCTGGTCAGCTTGTCGATAGGAATCTGCCCGCCAAGCCGATAGAGAACAACACCCAAGATGGTCACGAGGACAGTGAAACCGACGCCAATCAACCCAAGTTCGAGGTGAAAGGATTTGAGTCGCTGCCATTCTGCATAGTTGAGTTGTGCCATTGTCGCCCCTCGACCAACAACGACCCTTTGCAGGAGAGGAGAGAAAGACGAGAGTGAACGCTGGGGAGCTCGTGACCCTGCCCATGTCTTCGTGAAGTTTATGAACTGGACGCAAAATATGAGATTCTTCACACTGAATGATTTGCGGACACACCAATCCGCGAATCACCTGGGTGATAGGAGCCATATGGCGGATTGAGTGGCAAAGACAGCGGCCACAGAGCCTCCAGAGCTCTCCATTCTGGAGAACCAAAGCTGCATGTGAAGACCTTAACATTTGGTGGGATAGAGCTCGTGGAACAATCCTCAGAGAAAGTATGGAAAGAGGCTCGGAAGGGACCAATCAGAGCGCGAGATTATGCGCGTGGACCTCGTAATCCTGTCGCGAGACGAGTTGGAGAGCAACCCAGAGGAACATGGTCTCGAACGGAAGCCCAGTGTTCGACACACGTGCTACATTGAACCCGAAAATCAGCACCGTTAGTGAGAGCGTAATTCTGCCCTTTATCCGGTGACCAGCCAGGTAGATTACAAGATCTCAAACCGATTCTTTCCTCTGCTAGTCGTGTGCTGGGGTCGCTGGGTCAGTCCCTGAGATCTTTACCCTGCAGAGCCGGGGTTTGTTTCATGCAGGTCATTCATCGTCGCTTGTCGCAGGACCACACAGTTTTGAGAGTAGTTCTCGTGCCATGTCACGTGCAAGTCCAGCGTCACGCAGGTGCTCGTCCTCCCACGATGTCCGTTCTTCTTCAGGCAATAGAGGCAAATCATGCTGCTCCAGGAGGCCGTCACCCTCCACAGAATCAGTATTCTTGGCCACAAAAGCGCAGTCTTCGTGAAGGTCAGCGATCCAGAGGGCAACCATTGCACGAAGTCTGATTAACTCTGGCTCGTCCATGAAAGGGACGGTCGCCATGCATGTGTCCATCCTGTTGGCAATTTGATTAGCCTGGTCTAGTTCTCTCACCTTTCTGATAGGCGCGACATCGTTCTCAGCGTCCTCATGGCTGTCCTCGGGGCTGGTACATTCGCTATGGACCACATATATCCATAGATTGAACATCGCCAAGTGAAAGTCGATAGCATTCACGGTATGAGGCCAAGTCTTGTGGTAAGGGTGCCTGACGATAAGTCGCTCATAGAAACGTTTGGCTCTCTCGAAACCCTCATGCGTGAAAGGGAGTGAAGCAGGAGCCGAATCAAGGCTGGGATTCCTTGAGCTTCCATTGCGGAGAAGTACTTCTGCTGCAATGCCCATGAAGCCTTGAGTACGTATTGCAGCATTCTCGGTGACAAGGTCTTCGCGAAAGAGTAAGCCTAGAGCCCGGGATGCGCGAGGGAAATCTTCCCTCAGCAATGACCGATGAAGTATGGTTGTCAACGCCGCGAGGTGCTGCATGTGTAGAGACTGCGACGCCTGATGAGATATGTCTGTTCCCTTCCTTCTCTCGAGTAAAGTGTGCCGTACAGCGTCGCTCTTTGTCGCAGGATCTGCAGCATGGGGGAACGGGAACTGCGGTGGTTCTTGGTCGAGAGGTTGGCCGGCCACGCGACGTTGGTGTCTTTCCTGCGGAGTGACCACAGCTGTGTACTCAAGATTGCTGCTGGATTGTATCTTTGCATCTGGCGACGCGCCATCGTTCTGGTCCTCGTTTGCTGCATTGTTTTCAACCAGTTTCTGTTTTTTGCGCTTGTGGCTCGCTGAGGGAAGACCCCATGCTGCGGGGTGTGACCGATACGCAGCCACCGGTGGTGAGAATATATTAGGCATGGCTTTCAAAGGCGTTGTTCAAGGTGGCATCATGGTCATGTGAATCTCGTGCAAGTGCCTACAGTGGTCGGGGAAGGCCAGCGCCGTGGCTGATATGTTCATATTCTGATGTAACCACCGAGACTCATCGATATTCTGGAAGATCTTTATTGGAGGCAGATTGAGATGAGTGTGAAACAAGCCATAGTTGAGTTCAGAATAAGAGGATTCTAGGAGCTTTTTACGTCCTTGTGACCTCTATTAGAACAGAGGAATTGTCATTCGTTGCTTGGTTACGATCGCAAAGGTTAAAGTGAGAGGCACTTGATCCGTGCCTTGCTTTAGAACTTGGGGCGGCTTTTGGTGCTCACTCCACTGCCAGCGCTTCAGCCTTCCCTTCACCCACACCTCATCAACACCCAATCTCGACATCACCACCAGGTCACCATTTCGCAGGGTACGGTGTGCACACTGCTTGTTGACACAGGGACCAAGTCGCATTTTACCGCGGGCTCCTTTCCTCTACGTTGCTTTCAACCACGCCCTTTAAAGCGCTTGGATGACTTCTCCAAACTGCTGACCACCGCTGCGGCCACCGTACGTCGATCAAACAGACTACCTTCCACTTCTGCTACCTTCCCGACCGATATACGTTCCTCAAGCCGGAAATCGCGAGCCGTGGCCGAGACCGAAGTGTCATAGATTCGACGCCTTTCGGTCATGAGGGCGCAGTAGCCCCAAACTGTTGAGTGGGCGGCAAGCCACCAAATCCGTAACATGGGCAATACCAGTTCGGCACTGCGTGCTCAGGCAGACGATGGACAGTTGGAGGAGATAATGAATACCCGGAATGGCAACGAGACCACAACTGGTGACGCAGGCGCTGAGGGCAGGGGGTCGCGGCTAACAAGAAGAAACACCCAACAGTTGAGGGCCGCAGGCCAGAGAGCGAGTACACTCTACGACACCTTTCGACGCCATCGATCCGCCGAATCCATGTCATCCCGTCCGAATGCAGGTCATTCGACATCGTCAGCATCCGAGATGGATTATGAACAGGAGAACAGACCGCTTGTGTCGATGGGGGATGTGGATATGGGAGATGCTGTCCCACCACCCATCTCGCCCGCGCCGATAAGGAGGAGGTCTACGATGTCAAGACTTGGGTCACGACTCCTCCCAGACGCGGTCGCACGAGGTCTGCTAAATAGTGGAGAAGAGACCGCCGAAGAGGGCCGCGCACTACGCCATGGATTATCTGTGCGATTACGCCCATCTGTCTACGAACGCCCACCGAACGTGGATGGCAACAGTCGCTTGTCCCTCACGGGCTCGATAAGAAGACGTGGCGAGAATCGCACTGAGTCTCGACGACGAACAATCCGAGGACCATTCCCTGCTCCGCAGAGCGCAAGTCAAGCACGTGAAACCGGGGATTCATTTGATGAGGACAGGGAGGACGACCTGCAAGACCTGCCATCGCTGGCGACGGCTGGCCTACGGCATCGGAACCGGTTCAGCAGGGTACGCGACTCCATGTCTATCTCCCAGAGAATTTCGAGTTTGTTTCGGCAGTCCTCAGAGCAGCTGCAGTCGACGCAAAGCGGACGCGAATCTCCAGCCCGACCGGCCAGAGTCACGTTTGCAGATGAGTCTGATCATCTGTTACTGTCCCAGGCCTCGGCTGACCATCGCCACGAACATGACGAAGCACCCCACGAGCTGGACGCTGTCGAGCCAGAGGCTAGAACCCTGTTGCCCGCGCCCCGAGTCACCTCGGGTATGAGTACGATCAGACGTTTCCAACCAGGCCTGCGATCGAGGTCGACTCGACTCATAAGGAGAGGAGAGCATCCGCCCCTTTCGCAGGTCCTCCAGCTCGCTGCAGCAGCCATCGCAGCACAACTTTCAGGCCATGCCACGGCTGGCTCCTCTGGTGGCCGCCACCTTGGTGGCGATACTTTCGACGGAAGTATCCAGAATTTCGTCCAGACGCTCCAAGACGCTGCAACAGCACAAGCCGGAGAGAATATCGACATGAACGCGTCCGATGGTGACCTCCCGCCGGTGAATTTTATGAGAGTCTTCCAATTCCCGAACGACGAAAACGGATCGCCCATTGCATCGCAAGCTCAGGCTCGTGATGTCGACCAAATGGATCTAGATTCGATCGCAGGACCTGGCGACAACGATCGGTCCGTAACATTGGTCCTAGTGGGTGTTCGGTCGCTCCCTCACGGTTCCGATACTACTGGAGGCGAGAATGGGACCCTAGGCCCAAGTCTCGATACGCTATTGAGCCTGCCGTTTTTGCCCCCTGCCAACGTTCTAAGAAATGGAAGCTCAGGCGCCCTGTTCCGACGTTCAGACGGAAGAAATAGGCCTACCGCACGACGACACTCGATGACAAATTTCAGCTTCCCTGCTCAGTACGAGTCTCAACGACACCAGCGCACGAGGACGCAGCACAGCCGTTTGTCGAGTCACTCCGATCAGATAGGACCGACGACACCGGACGCAGGCCTGGGGTCTACCCTGGTCTCTGAGTCCCCCCCGGGACCTCATCCGCCGCCGTCAACACCGGCAGACATTAGAAGTGGGCATGCCACGCCGATACGCCGACCCTCTTCCGCGTCAGCCGCACCTAACCAGCCACTCTCCGATCTCGACGAATATCGCCCGCCACAAGAGCTTGACAACGTCCCTTACGAGTCGTCATTCAACGCAGCTCGTCAACGCAGACGCAGTGACTCTGAGTTTGCTCGTCGCCCAGAGCTAGGATCAGGCGCAGCACGACGCAATGGAATGGTGGAGCCGGATCCGCCGCCAGCCGGAGCCGGACGAAGCTGGCTAATTTACGTCGTTGGCACAAATGTGTCGCCAGATCATCCTGCCTTTGCCATGCCTAGCTTGTTCACTGACAACCCCTCCTATGAGGATATGCAAATGCTGTCAACGCTCCTTGGACCGGTCAAGCCACCTGTCGCAACCCAAGAGGACGTTAGTGCTGCCGGCGGCGTCTTTAGGCTCGTTGTCCACGAACCAGGCTTCCTAGGGCAACCTCTCACCGAAGACAATGATAGCTCGACATTGGTCATCAATCTTGGAGAACGCTGCCTTATATGCTTGGCAGATTATGAGGTCTCGGAGGAAGTGAGACGTCTCGACAAATGCAAGCACGTCTATCACCGCGAATGCATCGATGAAGTAAGTAGACCCATCCAAATGCCAAAATCTTTCCGATGCGCTGACATGTCCACAGTGGCTCACAACCGGTCGCAATAGCTGCCCAATGTGTCGGGGGCAGGGTGTGCAGGAGAAAAACACTTCATCGGCGTCGAATGCTTCTCCAGCTTCATCATCTTCGATTTGAGAAGGCGAGTTGGCGATAGGGTGTCGTCTGCCAGTAACCAACACTAGCTACGACGATTTCCAGAAGCTCATGACAATTCACGAATTTTCTTTGAGCCTTCTCCACAACTGCCTTGTATCCGGCGCATTTTGGGTAGCAACGATGCTGGGAGGGAAGGCTCGTGGACGCTTGGCCTGCATGTCCACACTCGAAGAACGAGACGTGGTTGGCCCAGGTACCGACACGGAAGCGATGGTTTATGGATTTGGGTTCTCTAGTCAGGGACGAATTTGTTTGTCACATACCCAGGCACGAGGTCGTGCTTTGCAAGCTGGAAGTTTGAGATGAATCTCTGCAATTGACTTATACGGATGTAGACGAGGCTCGCAGATGACTCTTGATGAGAGCTGGTGGGCCTGTTGATGCAGGAAATGAGTACGAACCGACGACTTCTCCGTCCGCTACTTCTGCTTTTCCGTCTCTAGCTAGTAACAATCGGAAGGTTGGAATAAAGAAGATGGCATCTGCAATCACGCGCATTGGAGCCAACAAGCGAGAGGCCGATGCGAGCCTTGCCGTGTCGCGGTGCGATTCGATTCGGCTGCTGCTTTGTGGAGCAGCTCTGTGTAACAGGCCTGGAGAACCAGGAGCACTGCGTTTAGGAACAAATTTGTCCGGGGACTGAACAAGAGAGGCGACGGGAGGTGTCTCGGAGAAGACAGGCGCAATCCGTAGTGAGTCTCTAGAGCTGCAGCAGCGAGAATGACAGCCTGCCTGAGGACTGCTCGTACGAGTACGGGGTTGTTCTTTCACAAGCAAATGTTTCTTCCCACCTTCGGCCCCCCACCACCACACGAGCTCCCCGCTGCACGATCGACACATTGTTAGTCAATGATGGGCATCTCGATCAAGATCAATGTACTCGTATGAGGACCGTACTGCCGAGATACCTGACTGACGAGACACAGCCCGACCAGCACTGCTCAGCGTGTCGATGGTTGGCGTCTCACACACTCTTCCTGCTTCAACGTACAATGCAATCCCGCGCCGCCGATGTCAAACGCCCTTTATAGCTGAAGGGGGTCCTCCGGAAAGTTCAAGATGGTCTGTGGTGGGAGATGCCATCGGGTTGGACAAGCAAAGGCACCAGCCATAACCGGAAGCCTGATCGAGAACCTGGCCGAAAGCAATCAACGGGCTGCGAGGACAGGTCGACTGATTCTCAACGCCCATGCACATGCTGCTTCGGGAGGGCCGGTTGGAAACACGAAGATGGGCCTCTGCCACGGGCGGCTCCATCCACTGAGACTGGCATGCGAACGGCCGGCTCAAACCCCACGAAATCCCACTGGTCAGTATCTCGCATGTCTCGCTCACAAGTGGGTAGGCTCAGCGAGACAACAGGATCTGCAGCCAGGGTTGCTAGCACATTCCCGGAGACAGCCAAGCTCAACTGGCTACGGTCTGCAGCTGCCATTGGGCCAGGGGTGTCAGAATCCCCAACTGCGTTCGAGCTCATCAACACTAAAGGAGCCGTTACACACGGTAGCTTCGTCGTGCTGTGACCGTTATGACTCGGGCGAATCTTCTCGGTCTCTAGCCGACGAATCAGGCCTCAGGCAGCCCCTAGGTACGGGAAAGAAACCAGAACGAGCATTTTGCAGGCTCCCTCGCGCTCGTTCCCCGCCTTCACTAACCGGCCGTGCAGAGTGCAGAGCATTTCGTCTCTCGTCCGTGAACTTTTGCGGTCCTGGGTCCTTGCGGCGTCCGAGTCCACTCCACTTCCTCTGGAGGGCACGAGTACGAGTACTTGTAGGCCTGGGACGATTCTTGGAACGGAGCACCGGAAAGGGACTTCCCGAGCAAGATTAGAGGCTCGCGACACCTTTGACTGGAAACTGAATTGGGTTCCATGACAACGGATCTGCCATGCTGTTGTCGTCCGGCAGCTTCGCGACTTTCGCATGCTGCGCGTGTGGCACTCTAGCGGCCGCCCTTTGTACGGGCTGATTCCATTATTGCTGCAGCCTTCTGGGGGCGGAGTGGCAGCTCCTCGTGGGCTAGTGTAGGAGGGTACCTCCACAAGCAAAAATACCGTTTCCAAGGAGCACCAGGGGGACAGGTTTGGCGCCACTGATGCGACTTTGGTTCAGGAGGCTGCCATATGGAGTTAGCTATCCACCGCGAACTCAACGGACCGAGAAACGTGGCTTTAGCTTTAGCTCTCTGGCGGCTCCCAAGACACATCAGACTCGCTCGACCCTCCCAGACGCTCCCTGGTCTGTCAGGAAACATGATATCAGAAATGTGCGGCGACGATCCTGGAGCTGCAGTCTGCAGACGAGTACTTGTACTAGGCATGTAGAGAGGCGTCTCGTCCACACGCACTGATGACGAAAGACCACATGGGGGATGTCGGAGCTCACATTCTTTGCACGCGCCACTGACGGCCCATTAATCTATCACACCAGTGAAGGAAATTGTTGGATCTGTGAGCACGAACCCTGTGCCAGATGGTCCAGTCAGTTGCTGCGATATTTCCACCGGCGCACAAGGACAAACCGCATTTGGTGCAGCTCAATCTACTAATGGACGCCAGTGATCCAGTTCCCATTCTCGCTCTTTGCAGGGCGGCATGTTGCTGAACTCGTGGGCAACTTCTCTGACCAGCCTCTGCTCTGGTCTGCCGTCGGCTGGCCACATCGCTCTGCCTGGGGTCCGTGCCGTCGCCGCGAATGCGAGAGCCCTCCGTCCGCTCTCTCTTGCCAACCACCACCGCTCTGTGACTAGATGCCTGGTGAACAGTACAAGTAGTAGTCCGCGGTGCGGCTCTGGCTGGGGCACGACTGCACCGAATCCCAGAAAATTCCCGGGCCCGCCGTCCTTAACCGCTTCAAGCTGCAAGCTTTCGAGCTCAGGCGCCGTGTGGGCCACCCTTGATCGACGTCGGGATCGACCTCAGACAGTCCCCAGTTAAGTCTGGCTTCTGAGTTCACGTCTGACGACACTACCGCCGCCGGTGCTTGGAAGAGCGACAGAGACCCCCGGTCGTGGCCTCGATCCACCGTCCCGGTATTTGCGCCTGTGCCATTCGCTGCCGGGGGGGGTGGGCATGGGGCCTAACCACCAACCCAAGATTGTCACTTTTTCGACTCCAATCTTGGAGTCTTGACCTCTTCCTTTCTGTCCCAGCGCACGGCATACACCAGGCCCCGTCGTACAATTGCAATCTGTGCCCACATCTAGACACAGCTCCATCTCACCTTGCACCGCGCAAATCCCTTCAAATTTCAGGCCGGATGCAAACCGACATTAAACGGTCTCGTCTCAATCAAAGATATGCTTCGGCGACCTGGTTGATTCTCTGATAAGCGTCCAGTGGTCATCCTCGTCATAGCCGGGTCTGGCTGGGTTCGCCAACTTCCACCTCCTCCCTCCGACCGTGTGTCGCATCCGCAGTGCTCGACTTGCAACAGTTGCGACCACCAGATTCGGCTGCACGACCAGCAGCTATACCCCTTTTGCGAGGTCCGGTGAGATCTGTCTGGAGGAGTGCCTCAGTCTGACGAGTTTCCCGGCCTGCCGATACCATATCATGCCTCCAGAACTTCTCCATGATCCCCCAACAAAAGTCCGCCATCTGTAGCTGTCGGTGCCGCAGGCCGTTTTCCCTACTTCCCATCCGGTCAATCAGCCGACGACTTACCTGTCCTTGGCTGTGAAGGTCGCCATCCCGCGCGGATATCGGGATTGAGACAAGCTTGGGGAAACCTTCCTCGTTGTTACACTAGGCTCGACCGAAGCAGGTGCCGATACTCCCAGCTATCGGTCCTACAGCAGAGCCCCTTTTGACGGAACGACCATCCCTGCGTCCCATAAGCTTCTCGTCAGACTCTCGACATTTTCGCTGACCACGAGATACATCGAGGCACACAGAGCACAATTTGGCGACCGCATTCAAAGGCGACCCAGCATTGGTTCCTTTCCCTGTTACGACTGTCGCGATTTTCGTGTCACCAGCAGCTATTTGAAAAATTGTGCGACTTGCTCAGCCCGGGATGAGCGGCCCCTACGGCCATGGCATGAATATGCCAATACCCAATATAATGGACGCAAACTACCCCGTCTACGATGGCACCTTCGGTACGGCGTATCCCAGAATATCGGGTCCTCCGACCCATTTTGACGGTGTGGCGTTCTGGTACAATCCTTCAGCCACAGAACAACTTTACGACCGGGAGGCAAGCTTGTTCAACGCTCGTGGTGTCGCAATACCGGTCGCTGGTATGGAGTCTTCGGCGGTCAAGCATCGTCGGACGCGGAGTGGCTGCTTCACATGCCGCGGCCGGAGGGTAAAGGTATCCTCATGAGATCTGCCAATGTTTGTTCGTCCCGCGCTGATCAATGCTGCAGTGTGATGAAACCCGGCCCATATGTGACAGTAGGTAATGCATCGACATCATCAGGGACCATGTTGACTTTTGTCTTAGGGTGCAAGAAAGGTGGCCGCGAGTGCGAATTCCCACAGGCCACGTCGTCATCAAAGCGCACAAAGCACGGCGACGGCCGGAGCACCAAGGAACAGCACGGAAAGCAGGCGATCAAAGAAGAAAATATGGCCGAGTTGCCCACGATAAAGGACGAAAGCGAGGAAGAAGACAAAGGGTCCGTTTCGCCGACAGAGCGGCGACCCGTTCCCCCCATTCGAAGTGACAGCGGCCAGTCCGTATCCCAAAGCACGAAATCGAAGAACCTGTCGGAGACATCGTCCAGCTTCAAGGG
The DNA here is from genome assembly GCA_002099365.1 of Phialophora verrucosa. NCBI lineage: Eukaryota > Fungi > Ascomycota > Eurotiomycetes > Chaetothyriales > Herpotrichiellaceae > Phialophora > Phialophora verrucosa. Next base: position 1,631,329 of record MSED01000009.1, on the reverse strand, counting down.
CCAAACCAGTCCGCAGTCGAGCGACACGTCGGATAATCGGTCCAGGGACGATACCCCGGCTTCGTCTCTACGCACACATGCGAACTCGGCAGAAATGCAGGCCCGGCAAGCAAAAATCAAGAGCCTGAAACCGGACCTTCAGAGATACCTACAGTTCCAGCAAGAGTACATGACTTACTACCACTACTTTTACAAACTCGACCCGACGGACTTTGTACACAGCGAATTCATCGATCTGGCCCTGTCCTACGAACCACTTCTCTATGCAGCCGTGGGGTTCGCTGCGTATCACTACGAGTTGCAGCAGCCCGAGCCCCGACTGTCGCACTTCCTGGGCTACCATAGTAAATCCATGTCGACGCTCAGGAAATCCTTGGAAAAGAACGCAAAGATTACGGAAGCGACCCTGCTTACTGTCCTACAGCTGGCGACCTTCGAGGAGTACATCGGCGACTGGGTCAACCTGGTCGGCCACCATCGCGCGGCGCTGACGATGGTCCATGAAATCTTCACACCGACGTCGATGATGGAGACGGACCTGGGAAGACGGATCTTCAGCTGGATCGCTCGCATGGACATCATGGTCGGGCTGATGGCGGGCAATAAAACTCGGCTGGACCGCTCATGGTTTGAGGCGAACGCGGCGTGGTACGGCAGCCAGGTAGACTCCGATCCCGAGAGCGACGTCGACATCGAAAACACACTGGCGTATTTCGTGGCCGCGAATCGACTGATTGGCATGGACATGGCGGCTTTGTTTGCCAGATTCGCCAAGCGCGAACTCAGTGTCGAAGAGTTCCACCGGGAGAACACCGAGATCAGCGAAAGGGTCAACAGCATGAAACGTCAAATCGAACTCTTCAACGACGACTATTATCGGGTCCAAGAGTTTCCCGTGGAGAAAAGGCGACCCTTGACGCCGGACGACATTGTCAATCCCTATGTGCCCGGTGGTCTCTTCAAGGAGGAGCTCTGGCCATTGAATTTCATGTGGATCGACTGGTACAGCATCGAGCAGCTGCAAAGATATCAGACCGCCGTCATGCTCCAACAGCCGGTGCCGCCCGAGGTGGAGCAAATCAGTCTCGAACAGTGCCGCATCTACGAAGCAATGGAACGGTGGCCCGATGCGCCCAACGGGGCAATACTCGGCGCCCATGCGCCGCTGGGCCTTGCCACAGTCTTTCTGAAGAAGGATGCCAGGCACATCATGTGGGCGCGGCGGAAATTTGCGGCCGTCGAACGCCAGGGCTACATCTTTCCACCCTCGTTCAGACAAAGGATGGCGGAGATGTGGGGCCTGACGCGCGAAGCGGTCGGCGAGAACGAAGCGGTCGAGAATTGGTGGTTGCCCAACGACGAGGGAAACATTGCCATGCTGAAGGAGATCCGCAAGGTGGTCAAGGAGCGCCACGAGAATGATGCCACGCCCGGCGTGGAGTCCATCGCCGACGTGAGGGACCTGAAGGCCATCTTTGAGAAGCTGGACATTCGGACGCAATCGGCTCAAAGAGCCGGTGTCGTCGCCGTCGATGACCACAGCCCGTTGAGTGAGACCAGCACAGCCGCCAGCGACCGGGGGAGCAATCCGAGCTTCAGCCCAACGAGCATCAGCTTCGCTGAGACGCCGAAGCCCAGCATCTCGGGAGACGCGAAGGCCCCGCCGAGGAGAGGGAAAAGGTCGGGTTCGAATTCATGAAGAATGACGATGTACACGATGGAAGTGATCCACGACACTACACACACACACACAAACACAAAACGCCGCAGTGATTGTAATGGGCGAACCATAAACCCCCAACTCCCTATTTGAAAGCAACTGGCTGTACGGTGTATCTCGGGGAAATATCGAGTCGCTGCACCAGACTATCTGTTATTCTGTTCTATTTCCCTGTCCGTTGCAAGACGACCGTGTGGTGCGCACCGGGTGTTGGTCTCGGACAATCCCAAAATATCTATCCTCCGTATCTCGAGTCTCGGGCCCGCCTCTTACTCTCTTCCTTCTATTAGTCACAGTACGATACCACGACGCGTCGGTCGCCAGTACGGGGTAGATGAGAAGTGTCCTCCTTTTCGAATTCAAAACCGCAGAGAGCGCGCCGAACAGTGCGTGCGTGCGTGTGCTATCAGTATGCCGCGAGGACTAGGACCGTGCGTACTCGGTATTAGACAATGAAATGAAATGCAGGCCCATATCGCTGAACGTAGGACTTCCGAGTCAACGAACAGAGAGAGAGCTTTGTTTACACTGTTTTGATTGCACAGGAAAAGCTTACCAGGGGAACACTTGCCGACTTTTGTCATTCAACTCTGACCTTGCCCTATTGCTCGGTATTTTTGGGTGCATCATGAGATCCTCCTTAGCAGATAAGTAGTGACTCATACATACATACATACCGAGTACATACATAGCTACTCCTCTCCCGAAGACGCAATGTCGTGAATGCAGTCCGCACCCGTCCTCCGTCCTCGTCTTGCGTAATTTTGTCTCGGAGCTTTTCCACTCGCAAGTCAAAACCGGGCCAACAAAACCTTTTCTTAAAGCTCGGTCTCACGTTGCATGTCTCATGTCTCATGTCATGTCTCATATCTCGTCTCTCGAAGGGAGCGGGGACGGTTTGAGGGTGTTTGGTTTCAACGCGAAACAAGTACCAAGGGGAGGCGTCGGCAGCCGTCCGTCTAAATGCATGCGAAACGCTTTTCTTCCTCCGCATTGGAACTCGTACATAATACGGAGTACGGAGTACATATGTATCTCAGTTAGGAGGAACTTGGGATTTTGATTGTTCCGTAAAGACTGAGGGGCGAGCTCAAATCCTGAAGCTGCATGGCTTGAGGATTAACGTGACGAACCTGAAGAGCCTGCTCCTGAGGATGAATGCGCACTTCGAGGGTCCCGTCCCGTCGTGGGTTGACTTCTCTTCCGATTGTCTCTCTAGAGTCCGTGCCCGCAAAAGAAAGGTGGGATCGTGCTTCTGGCGAAGACGTCGCCATCGCCGTCTCTCTGGTTTAAAAGATATCTCGGTCTTTCGCGAGTAAGCCGACTTACTGTCTAAATGTGTCTCCAGCGGACCCGAGGAACCTGCCCTTCTTGGCCTGACAAGCTTGGGCGAGTCTGGTTCGGTCTGGGTATGTGTGGATACGGATGTGAGAGGGAGTGAATGGCTGAGTGAACGGAGAGATTGGACAGTAGAAGAGATGTGGAATTACCAACGCACAGCTCTATCGATACTGCATCTCATGGCAAGGTCCCTTTCTAGGCAGACGTACTGACCTACTGCGCAACTATATCAAAGCAACAGCTTTGCGTTGAGGCGCCTGGGCAAGAAAGCGAGAAAGGATATGAACGTATGCTCCGCAGGTTGCGGCTTCGGTCGGCGTAGATGAAATCGCAAAAGGGTGCCTGGGCCGTTGTTCTTGCAATAGCCACCGTGATCGCCGAGGGCTCTTTGCAGAGTAGTTTAGTTCAGGCGTCAATCGAATGGGCTTTCAGTTCAACGAGCTCTCACCTAACTCGTTTCCTTCCAAGGCGGCACAGGGAATAATGACACTGGCTTGTGCAAAAGCTGGGCGAGCAGGATAGCTTACTGGCTCCCTGTACCTCGTACGTGTTGTCGAGTCGTCGCACCCTGTAGGGAGGTAACACTTTTAGAAGCCATTTCCCCTTTCAAGCCCGGTGTGGTCGGATCGGTGTGCGTGGGGCAAGCTATCAAGTCAGAGAAATTCTCCCTTTTCCAGTCACTGGACTTGCTGAAACTTGTGTCGGATGCTTCGAAGAACAAACCTGCATGGCAGCAGCTGCTAAAGCCTTTGCATTCGGACGGAGCCTGCATCTGCACAGGGTTCTTCAACCAACGGCAGACATCAATACACACCACCCCAACCTTCGAATTGCTTGCTAGCTGTCGTCGTCCAAGGTAGCCTCTTCTGGACCGCATTGCTCTAGCGTCGGTCGCAGATGGGACGGCTTCTTTGCAGCTTGACTGTTTTTGTGCTTCAGACATACCGAGCACAAAAACATCGTGGATGTCTACGTGCAGGACGGCAGCTGTCGTCTTGCTTGGCCGACGTGAGAGCATAATACGAGCTCATACGAACAGAGACTCGGCACCACCGGGTTGTAAACCCCCGCCTCTTCGAGAAGTGATCTTCTCTGGTCCGATGCAACTTGCAGCATGTCGGGGTTAGTGGTATCGTATCGAGGATTGCAAACGCAGTAGTAACACCCCACTGTTGCCTCCGAAGACTCAGAAGCCGACGGGATCGTCGTCCTTGGCATGTCGTCTGAATCATGAAGACCGCTTCGGACTCGTAGTGCTCGTAGCTTCGCCTGCCACCTGCATTAATCAATTTCGAAGCCCTGTCACATGTGCATTGTTTTCGGAAATGACACCAGCACTTGTTATACTGCCCGCATGACGCCGGCCGAAGTCGGTGACTAGAGCTGAGGTGAGTTGGAGTGGCCTGAGCTTTCTCGCCAGTTCCACTTCCATTACCGAGACACAAGAGGCCTTGTCTGTCATTACATGTCCCCTTCCAGGCCAACTCGCGACTCACAGCTCTGTCTGACTTGAACATAGTATTGCCAGCGCAGCATTGAGACTGACATGGCATACATCGGTGGGGCTGCTCGGTAGGAGAACATAAAGCCCAGCGGGATTCGAAATCTAACTTTCTTGGTGGTCGAAGTTTGAGTTGAAGCATCCCGAGTATGCGGATCCTCGAACCCTGCGTTTTGGCGCCAACAACAAGCGCTATCATGTACTCGTACGCAGGCTGTTTCCACTATCGCATTCGAGTGCAAGACCCTGGGAAACCCCGTCACCAAAGTTACATCCCTTCGCGCTGGGATACCTATGTAATCGCATGCATAGGGGTGGGATTTCCCGCACGCGGCTTCGCAGAGTCTGCCATGCAGGGCCGATAGGGTGCCTGTGGCACGAGAACAAGGTTCAGATATTTCCGAGGCTGCTGTCCCTAGAGCCTATTGTTGAAATTTGAAGCAGGAAAGGTCGAACGGGAGAGCACAGCCTAGGCGACTTCGAGTGTTAATTGCATGCGCTTTCATCCAGCCAAGGTGACCACCTTTCCAGGCTAGACGCGGAGCCACCTGGTTCTCGAGTGCTTCAAAATGGGTCGAACCGTGACCTCCATAACCTGACCGCCCGTGGCCGATTTTGACGAAGCCAGAATAGTTGCTGGGGCTGACAAGTATCGCTCTCGCTTGCTCTTTAAGTCAGAAGCTTGCCATGACTTGCTTAGATCCTCCATAGCGAGAAGAACCCAAAGAACTACAGCTCGGCTTGCGGACGTCGATGGTAGCCGACGACAAGCTCAAAGTCCAATCCTAGAGAGAGATGACTTGTAAGCTGGCGCAGGGCGTTGTATCATAGGACCGATGTTAGACCGTGAGACCGTGTCGTCGACGTTGATTCTGGCTCCTGTAACTTCCCAATAATTCATGCAAATCCCCATCTTGCATCTGCAGATTAACAGCCAGAGGCAGACGACTATGTAAAGCGGAAGTCAATTGCCGATAGCATCAATTGACAACTGGTTGACGATTACATGCATGCATCGGCAGCTGGGAGCCATGGCTCAGAGCTAGGGTCTGAAACTATATGTCACAAATGCAATCAATTGCTGATAGACCACGGAAGACGGTCTTGTGTCTGGAGACTGCGTGTAGTAGGCCTCCTCAGGGAGACATGGAATCTTGCTGCGGCAGAAAGTCACATACTGCCCTAATCAATCAGGAATTGGGAGAGCCAGTGATGTCCTGAAGAGGGTTATGAGGAGGCATCGAAACGCCATTGACGAGATCCGAAATGGAATCTGCCTAATCTTCAGAGGGTGGTGGCAGTGAGTGATTGGAATGCAGGCAAGTCGCCAGTGCTGCAAGCAAACGCTGCCCTCAACATGACCCTCTACCGCTTGCTGGCAGTGGCGACTTCAGATTCGAGGCGTCGCAGCAGAAAGCGCACTCAATGTGCAGTGCGAGGAGAAGCTGCGAACAAAGCCACGGGTGTGAGAAGCCGTTGCAATGTCTCGAAAGAGCAAAGCAGCTACAAAGTCACCACCGTCAATGAATGAAGCCTTTGTTTACTTGGACGTTGATCTCAATTCACTCTCGGCTCAGTTTCCGCATCTTCGCTGCGTGGCGCGACGGCGAATAATTTCTATCTCGGCGAATCCAATGCTGGACCTGTCGACTCGAGACTCATTTTTCTTCACTCCCATGCGCGTCTCATAGAGTCCACATTTCCTCTACCATGGACTCGTATCGCCCAGGCGCTGGCCGCCGGCCTCCTGTTCGCGACAGCGACTCCTATCGACCTCGCGACTACGACCCTCCACCTCCGCACTGGCCGACCGCAAACTCGGACAATAATGCCATGTACCATTTCCAAGGTTCGCGCGACAGAGAGCCACGACGGGAGTTTGCCCACCGCTCCAGGCCCGGTTACCAGAGTATGCGACCTCGCCCTGCACGAGACAGCTACCGAAGACCCCATCGGCCCGCCATGAGGACAGCTGCGAACCGCCCTCTGTTCAAGCTCAGACATGATGAAGCGACCGATTCCTCTGTCGCAAGTCGCAACCCCGAAACCAAGTCCAAGTTTCGAAATCTGGATGAATTGACAGACAGCGGGGAAGAGGACATGGCACAGTCGGAAGAGGAAGATGAGGGACGCCATGTGAACAAGCGAGCTCGACTCAATCAAGGTGATGTCGGCATTGCATCAGCCCCTGCGAAATGGTCAAACCCGGACCCGTACACGTCGCTTCCTCCTGCGGGAGACGTGGCTGCCAAGCGGACCGATGTCGTCAAGTTGATCAGGAAGGCGCGCATCGGCACCGACTCGGACCTGCCGAAAACCAAACAGGCGGCCGATTTCATATCTTTCGATGCCGATGAGCACCTCTTGAGTGACGACTCGGCTATGTCTTCGACCCGGCCCACATCTCTATCGCCACAGCCTGCCTACGTCCCGCCCGCTCCTCAAACGCCCGCTTCGAGCATGGTCACTGGCAAGAGAAAAAGAGGACCCGACAACAGAGACGAAGGACGGTATCTGCGGTCACACAACAAAGGTTACGCCGATGAGCGAGTCGAAGACAAGTGGGTAGCCAACTATGGGATCAATGCAAAGCCGTGGCTGCGTACTCACTCTCCCAGCGACATTCCTAGAGTCGCGTAAGTGATCGAAATCCCCCGACTTCGCCGCTGACCATTACAGGCTCCACAAAGAAATCATCGACTTCTACGACTGGGTGAAGCCAAAACCCCACGAGATCGAAGTTCGTGGTGCGGTGTTCCGGCGTCTCAACAAAGTTTTGCAAGGCTTCAAAGCAGGAGAACTGAAAGCCTTCGGATCTTATGCTGCTGGTCTCTACTTGCCTACCGCTGATATGGACCTCGTCTACCTCACTCGACGCTTTAAGCCTGGCGAGTTGCCTTCGAAGAAGCAGACAAGAGAGTTGGTCCTCGCAGGCGCAACGTTCCTTCGACGCTGCGGAATTGCTCAGGGACCAGTCGTTCCGATTAGTGGAGCAAAGGTTCCGATAATCAAGTTCGTCGATAGAATCAGCGGACTCAAGATTGACCTAACCTTTGACAATGACACCGGTGTTGTTGCAATCGATACCTTCCACAAATGGAAGAGGGAATATCCGGTAATGCCCATCATTGTGTCGGTTGTCAAACAATATTTGATGATTCGAGGGTTGAATGATGTGTCCACCGGGGGATTGGGTGGTTTCTCGACGATCTGTCTGGTGACCAGTCTCTTGCAACATCTGCCTATCACTCAACATCCGGTCAACGTAGGCGATGTCCTGGTCGAATTTTTCAACTACTACGGTAATGTGTTTGACAAGAAATCAACCATCATTCGACTTGATCCGCCGGCGTACTTGAACAAGGTATTTGGGCTTCATTTGGCTTGGAGCTTACTGACTTCTTTATCTCAGGCAACACACGCCTCTCACTTCGGTGACAAAGACAACGGACGTTTGACCATAATTGATCCTCATCGGGCGGACAACAACATCTCGGGAGGCACTAGGCAAATTGACACAATTATCGACTGCTTCTCCAAGGCGCACAGAGCTTTAGCCGCTCGACTGGCCTCCTACGAGAAGGACCCCTTGGAAGTTCATGTAGAGGGTTTCTTGGGTTGCCTCATTGGCGGCGATTTCACGTCCTACGAGAGACAGAGGCAAAGATTGCGAGAACTTTCCGTCAACGCCAAACCTGGGCCCCCCAGCGGCAAAGGAGGGCTCGTAACCAAAGAGCCGGCTCAACCAATCGAGGTCGATCGCCGCACCAACCGGACTGTACGTTGCTAGTAGCCAAGTCGCTGGCCATGAAGCTTGACATGTTTCCTAGGGTCAGTCGACTGCAGCCGGCGTTCACGACGACACTACGAAGCCTGCGACGATGCCAAAACAACCCACTAGGGGTAGGGGTATTCGAAGAGCGGAGCGATTAAAGGTTTTACGACCCGAGCTTGCCGCATCAATTCGACAATCTATTAGCCACCTCGACGCTCTGAAACTTGGCGGCTACAAAGACACAGCAGAGATGCTCGCCGATTTCCATGTACGAGAAACAGCTGTCGCGAAGCTCACTGCAATGTCGTCTGGTTCAGCGTAACTGGAAAGACAGTTCAGCACCCTGGAGTTCTTTTACCAGGTCAGACCGAGAGGTGCATCCATGACAGTCTGGCACGAGTCAGTGCAAGCATTATCCATTGCTCTTACTGCCACTGCACAGTGGAGAGACCGGCATGTAGTCGGAGCTTGTTGACAGTCACAGTGTCAGAAAGTTCTATCTCTTGACACCAGTCACACGATTTCAATACCCCATTGCGCTGACCTCAAGTCACCGCCTTTTTCAAACCTGCCCGCTCCAGTTTTGACTCTCCGCTTGTTAACACAATCATGAAAATGCTGACGTCTTATGCAGGGCTTCGTCCGTGCTGATTTAGAGATTCGGTACAGAAGCTCAAACGCCTCTAACGTTCAAGTGCTGCCAGGCACCATCGTCAGCATCCTTGCTCGTCGCGTTCCGTTCGTGGATTGTCGTGACTACAGCCTTGAGAGAACCAGGTAACCTACTCGCAGTGCCGGATCCAGTTGACTCCCACGTCGGCAGTGGCTCGAAAAATCAGCCTCCAGACATCTCCACGCCGCCATGACGACGCTACAAACATTGATACTTGGTCGGCCCACGATGCCATAGCCTTCGGCTCAACAGGGCAAGCGCATTAGTACCACGCGTACCGTGACAATGGCTCAGGCCTTTCTCGAAAGGTAGTGCCTCCAAATCCGTCCAGACCCGTCACCACCTTTTCTCATTGTCACGGTGCTTCACGCAACGTGGCAGAGAGGAAGCTTCCTATTCGGTGGCCTTTTCAAACAGTATCCTGACCAGGGTCTGCTTTAGGCACGGATCGATTGAGACTTGAGAACCATAGAGCGTGCTGTCTTCAATGGCCCCGTGTTGGCAGTTATGAGGACGCATGAGGAGAGAGCGGGCCGTACACGCAGCGTGGAACGGACTGTCTGCATCTCACCCGCCACAGAAACGCCCTGCAGCGGGGTGAACAAATTCTGTAGACAGAGAGATGGGTGAAATGGACTAGGCGGATTAGCAGCAAGTGGCATGGTAGTGTAGAAGAATTCTGAAACTAAAATGACGACCCGATGAGAACTGGCAGGAAAGGACAGAAGAGACAAGTGTACTGTGAAATCAGACATCACCGGCAACAAGAGAGGAAAATCCGTCATCGTACATTCTGCTTCATCCCCATCATACATCCCACCCGCCATCGTGCCTGATCATTCATACGGTTTCTGCCTGAAGGGTCCGTTCCAGCGGCCGCTTCAATCCCACCTTGACTCTGTCAATCTGCCACAGCTTCGACAGCATCACAGTCGGCATGCGCAGCACGGTCTCGCGATAGAGCGTGCCGGTCTTCCAGTCCAACGAGACCATGACCGCGCGCTGCATGCCGCCTTCCTGGGCGCAGAGCAGTGCCGCGACCGGCGGCCGCACGGCAGTGTATAATGTCACGAGTCCATTCCAGGTGTCGACCAAGGTGTAGACTTTGGGTTCACCGAATTTGCTGTACTGGGCTTGCTTCACCATGTCGGCCACGGAGCCGTCGGCCGTCGGATCCTCGCCGATACACTCGCCGTGTTCGTTCATCTGGTGGCGGCTGAGAGGACTGCCTGCCGCACTCCACGACAATCTCCCGGTGTAGAATCCATAGATATTTGTCTCGATCGTGACGATGTCGAGGTAGCCTTCGAACCCGAGGAGATACGGAGCCGCGTTCCAGATCTTGCCGCCATAAAGGACCCTGACGAGCCATGGGGAGGCGACAATGGCTGGTAGGGTGAGGAACAGATACAGGGCGAGGATGCTCCCACTTAAGCTCCTGCCCACGTAAACGAGGATTATCAGCGCCAGACAGGAGAGGCGAAGCCACATCTTTGCAAACAGGCGTTTCCAGGACCAGGCCGTGTCATGAGCCACAGGGAGGAAGGATTCCCAGCGAATCGACGCGCCCATCACACCGTCGAGAATGACAGTGTCATCCTCACAGACACCGGCAATCTGACACGTGGGTTGGACGTCCCAGAGGTTGACATTGTACATATCGTTGGCGTGATACCACGGCTGGGTCTGAGATCTTGGAAGGATGCAGATCAGCCGCTCGAGCAGGTTGTCGCTGTCGTTGGCAAGGGAGAGCCGAGCGAACGCTTGAAACTCGGAGTCAGTATGGTCGATGATTGGACGGCGACGCAGCAATCCCATCAAGACGTATGCAAGGTCTCCGTCGAGATATTTCGAAGTGCGCCGTTGGCTCAAGCACTTCAGGGCCAAGATGACCAGTTCAAGTCGACTCAGGGTTAGATTGCCTTCGTAATGGTCGACGAGCTGCCGCGTAAGACTAGTATCTTCCCAGACCAGAGCAGCGAGGTCTTTCTTCGCAAGCTCCTTGACAAACTCGGGTCGACCTTGGCGAGCGTTGTAAATCTGGATGGGCTTGTCCTTCGGAGCCAGGAGTGCCTCAGGTAGGGTCCACATCCTGGTGCCCCAGTCCTTGAGAAGGCCATCAATCGAGGCGGTTTGGTTTCCAGGCTGGGGCTTCACAGCGATGATCACTTTGTAGGCGGCTCGGATAACGTCGCTGATGCGGAAGACGTCTTGCTCAAGCTCAACTTGGTCCTCAGACATGCATGCGGAACCGACCCAGTATGCAGGGCACTTGTTCTGAATCGCGGCTTCGCGAGCAATGGCATGCAAAGTCTCGGTATCCTCATCTGTGTCCGTGAATTGGGTTGAGGTGTATGCCACAACAATGAACCGCATGTCATGCTCAATCATGTTGTGCTGTTGAAGCCAGAGTTCGACGTCGTAGAGATGGATACCACCACCGTCTTTACTGGCACTGTCGACAAAGCATAGCCGTCTTGGATACAATGGTCGCTCGGAAACAGGGTGAGCTCCCGCGTTCTCGTCGCCACCTAACACACACTTGCCAGGAATGTTCTCGAGGTGATTACGAGCAATCTTAGGATAGCCCCAATATCGGTAGGGGAAGTTCGTGTACCTTGAATAAGGCGACACCCCGTCGTAGAGCGGGCCTAGTTTGAGCAGCTGGCGGCCAAATCGGGTCAGCGACGGACTCACAGCCGGTACAGCAGCAGGAACTCACCGTGAATATCAGAAAGAAACAGGACACAGGCCACTTGACAACAATCCAAATCCAGTCATCGGACGACCAGTGCTTGGAATCTATCGGGGTGGTATTCATGGGCCAGTTTGCGATTCGAATCGCCCAAGGAGCCATGTTTCGAACGAACGTGCGCCGCCATGTCGAATTACGAGGGCCTTCGTATATGTCATCAGTGCATTGCACCATCATGCGTTCGATGTGACGATCCAGTGCGATGAACCTATCTTCCTCGATACCGTTGAATATCCTATTGACAGCGTCTCGGTGACGGTGTGTGCGACCTGATGCATACGCCACGCCTGGGCGTTGATGGGTGTGGAAAGACTTCCACCAACGAAACGTGGTCCGCTGTGAGAAGAGGTTTCGGTAACCCTTCTGATGCATTCGCCGCCTTGCCTATTTTGGGTCAGCATAGTTGACGGAGGGGGTTTGTGCAAGTCTCCTACCATGACTGGGGCGTGGTAACTTGAGGTTTGGAGCTCGGGTCGTTCCTTCAAATGGACCTGCGACCCAGAGACTGCGGCAACGTGGTCTGTGGTGCTATATGTGGGCACCTCATTCGTCTGAACCGATATCCCACTCATTGAACCCTGCAAATGTGAGCCAAGGTCAAGAGTCTCGATCTATGCCTCACTTTGTGGGATGTTGTGTAGGTCGTCTTCTCATCAGGGACTGGAGGCGGGGCGATCACAAGGCCGGAGGGAGTATAGGCCTTGTTTGGACCATACGACTGTCGATGTGTCAGCCTGGGGTCTTCGTTGTGACAGAGAAATAACTTACGCCAGAGTAGACAGTTGGTGCTTGGCTGAAGGGTGGTGTGTGTGCACCCTCGAAGCCGTCGGCTGGTCGCTTTTCGTAGGCCACTGGGGATTGCTGCCAGGTGGAACCTTGGGAGAAAGAAGGTGGGGTATTGTGTGTAGGCACATGCCGACCACTTGCAGTCATCTGGTAGCAATTAGTGATAGATGCAGTCTCCCGGGCGGGTGGCTTCACCTGGGAATTTGAATCGTGCGCGATGGTCGAGGAAGCTCCAGGCGGCAGCCTCGCTCCACCATGGCGTCTTGCTCCGGAGTGCCCAGGGCTACTCGAAGCTGGAGAACCGGTAGTGATAGGGGAGGAGCCTTGGTAGGGAGTCTGGTCGGATGTCAGTCAACTGCAAGCCTTCAATAGTCTTCAGTTCACATGCTTGCACTTGTGCCGGTGAGGCATGCGTAGTTGCCACCGCGTTAGCCGGTAGTTTCGCCCCTCCGTGTCGTCTTGGTTGAGCCTGAGAAGGTCAGTGAGGTGGGCTCATACGTTTCAATCTGGAGGCACTCACCATGCTGAAGGTCAGGAGCTTGGACTGGTGGGGGCAAGGCAGGGAAGAAGAGAGTGGGAGAATTGAGGATAGAGCGATTCCAAACCGACAGGCAGGTGCGCCCTTCACTCTTATCTACCTCTCCATGCCGACGGTCTCGACTCGGCGCTGTGCAGAGGATAGGAGACATTTGGCTCAGGGGTCTTTCCAACTCGTATTCTCTGCAGCCCAGGGCGTCTGGTTTCTAACATCAATCACAGAGGCATTTCTGCCATCAGGCTGAACATCAATAGACCAGGATAGGGCTGTGTCACAAATGTGATATAAATGAAATGAGGTGCAGCTGAAGCAAAGTCAATTGGACAGCCTCCCAAAGCGAAACCTCGGGGGGCTGCCGTATGATTGGCTGGCGCGAACAAGGCTGTCCTGTCTCCCTGCCGGCCAAGAAATACTGTGTTCGCGCTTCAAAGCCACAGGGGTTGCAGTCGAGTCTGGATGAACTGTGTGGTATAGGAGCCTCGTATTCATTCGCGTATCTGAATCAATAGACTGCTATTTCCGTCGCGAGCTGAAAATGTCGTGCACAATGTGTCGGAGGGCTTTCTGGGCAAGGCAGAAAACGACCTGGCCGTTACTCAGTACTCAGCCCTTACTTCCCCCCTGGGGCATGCAGCGGCGCACCGTGTGTCGCGTGACTTAAACTTCCATCGCCCGCTGCCATCCGCGTGGTGAAACTGAGAAGCAAACACTTGGGAGGGAGGTGCAAAGACCGCTTGCGCAGTGATGTCTTTGCTTCACGATGGTAGTCAGTATGGCGCGTTCAAAGACTTGTTGGAGGATTCCCGGGCTCCGTTCATGGATACAAACGAGTACAAGGTAGAAATACTCGACATCGTGCAAGCTGGCAAAGGTACGTCGTCCTTTTGCGGAGTGGGCGCTCGTCTTTGATACGTGAACAGGGCAGTTGATGCCTCTAGTGCGCGAGTATACCACAGCATCGGAGTTGGCGAAACGTAGTCGTCCTGATCTAAGGCTGATGTGAGAGCTTCATCCATGTGGTGACTGGCGCCGTGCTGAAAATGGCCACAGATTTGCACCCTTGGACTATCCGACGCCAGCAACTAGCAAGACGCTCACAGCTCTGTTCCAAATGTTCTCGGTACCGACTGCATTCATGTCGGAAAGGGTTCAGAGTGTGACTCATGCTTTCGGCTTCGAGGAGTCCAGAGACGGCGCATTCTGTAAGTGCTGTTGCCGAACCCTAAAGCAGAATCCAACCGCTGATGACGACAAGGCACTTGGTTACATTTCTTGTGCAAAGCGATCGAGCCCAAACATGACAATATCTTGTGGTTGCGAAGCGGGTATTTTCTCTCTCGTGATGCCCAGAGCAGGACGACCTTGATTTGCTTTGGCGCTTCAGACATGCTGGAAAAAAGGTTCAATTCTCTGCCGTCCGAAAACTGGAGAGATGCTTTGGACGACCCCTTCGGTCTCTTGACCGTGGTGTTGTCGGACCTACACCTTCAATTGGATGAGCAGTTATGGGCACTCAATACATCTGTTGGAGCAGTAGAACAGGTATGCTATGCGTGCCAATTGTTGTTGACGCCCTTTGTTAACCGTCCCTACCTGACAGCATACCATCGCCTCGACTGAAGCCCGCGACTTCAACCTTAACTTTGTGCATCTCCATTACATTGCGAAAAACCTCATCCACCTGAAGGAAGCCTCGGATGCGATTCTTCACACCGTCCAACACATGATCGACGAACAGGGTGAGACACCTTCCCCGCGTTCGTTCGGTTGCAGAAAGACGTTCTCTGCCTTGCGGTATCAACAGACCCTTTTCGAATCAATCAACTTAAGAGCCGTCAGCATGGAGAAGCGGATGCAAAATGTGATCAACTTGGTAAGTGACGAGCGACTCTTGAATAGACGGATGACTGATTGGTTGGCAAGAGTTTCAACCTGGTTGCGCAAAAAGACTCGAGCACCATCCTCACCGAAAGCAGCTCGATGCACACAATTGCGCTGACAACGCTAATCTTTTTGCCTATCTCTACTGTCGCAGTAAGTCTGGGCTGACCATGACGCCACCAATAGATTTGCTGCTGACTTGAGCAGACCATCTTTGGCAGCCAGTTCTTCAACTTCATTGACTCCGATGATCAAGACGCGTTCCATGTCTCTCCACAATTCTGGATTTTCTGGGCCATTACGGTTCCGTTGACGATTGTGGTTTTGACGGTCTGGATATACTTCCATCCAAGCAACGTATCTCGCTGGCCAGTGTTGAAGAGGAGCAACAAGCGTGACCAGGCATACCAGATGCTGAATTTGCCGAGCAAATGATCCACTCCGACAGGATTGAAACAGGCGGCTTCAGGGCCGCTGCTTTCTGTGGTCAATTATTTTTTGCGCCACCTCATCGAGGAGTTCCTTCCTCTTTAGTTCACGTAGCCAGTCATCGCGTATCGCATCTATCCCAAAATAAGTTCCAGCTAGCCCGCCGCATATCGCGCCGACTGTGTCTGAATCGTACCCTAAGTTGACGGACTGTATCGCAGCCTCCTCGAAAGTGTCCGAGGTAAAGAAGGCCCAGAGCGCAGCTTCAAGTGTATCGACAACATAACCCGTGCTACGTATCGACTCGACTCTCGTCCTTTCCCAATCTTCCAGCGATCGATACCGTCCGATGCGCTCCGCAAGCACTGCTTCAATTGGTGTGTCGGAGATATTGCTTGGAATGTCGTTGATTGATTCGTTTAAGCTGGTGGCGAGTTCTGCTTTGGAAGCACCGTTGAGTGCCTGCTGCACCAGGGACGCGTATATTATGCAAGCATGCACACATCGCAGATGGGGATGCGTCGGCAGGGAGCTTTCTTTCGCAAGCTCGACCACGTTTGGCGCGCTCGACGCGATGAGTGCTGTTGGGAGGACTCTCATCAGGCTGCCGTTGCCACAGTATTCTTCCTTCGAAAAATCATGGGTTATCTTCATCAGAATCGCGCGATGGGCGTCCTCCACGGCGGAGTCCTCGTCTCCACGCTCAAAAGGGAGCATATCAGCCCAGATTTTGAGTGCGCTTAATGTAGAAACTCCGATGTCGAAACACCCCCCAGTCGAGGACATGTAGCCCTCCTTCCACCATGAAATGTACTTTCTGACTTGATCTACCATGTTGGAGCGGCCGGCGCAGTCTAGGAGAGAATGAGCCAGGCACAATGTCATCGACGTGTCGTCTGTGAAGCACCCTGCTGGCAGCCCAAAGTTTTCGTTCGGCAGCATGGTCGTGACGCGTTCAAAAGAGCCTCGGGGTTTGAATTCAACGGGACCTCCTAGAGCATCGCACACCGCAACGCCATATATGGCGCCCTTTATGCGGGAGGACAGAGGAATTGGCTGTGGCATGTCGATTTCACTGTATTGACAACAATAGTACTGACCGTGAAGTTCGCGAGTACTGAGAGCATAGGCGGAGTCGGGGCATGCGATTGAGAGCCCTCGTTGCTGCAGTTGTCAACAACCCGTATTAAACAAGGACGAGAGGTCTGATCTATCGAGGGTAAGAAGGAGAGGAAGTGAATTTAATCTCAAATCAGATGCTTTCAAGGATGAGAATTGCGTAATGGCCCATGCCATGACACAATGCTCGAGAAGCTATGACTCGAGTCCCCTGGGCTTCCTATAATCCCGTTAAAGCTTCCACCTTCAGGTTGGCAGTACCAGAGAAACATGTAAGAAAGGGGAATCGCGCTTGATGCAGCAAAACTGCTCTATTGTTGTCTAACACGAGATGGAAAGCAGTGGCAGTACATGAAATCGAGAAAGTTGCGGCTGGTCCTAAACCGGTCGAAGCTGTTTTAGCTTGACCAATTACACATCGAGCTCCGGGCCTTTGGAGTCGCGATAAGGGCGCAATCGCTTACCCCGCATTCCCGCTCATTTCGAGCCGCCTCGGAGGAGTAAAGAGGCAGATACATAGAAGATTGAGAAAAAATGAAGAACCTGCTGATCGGAATCGCAATCAAATAGGAGCTGCCTCTGCTGAGTGATGTTTCTGTTTGACAGCTAACTAATGTATGTTTGTACTCGTTATTGCCTGATCAGCAGATCCACCAAGCGTGCGTCTAAATGAATGTCTGAACCATCCACTTCCCGCCATATCATCAGCATCGTTTCTGTGCCTCCCAAGACATGTGTTGCAAGTCCACCACCAAAGAATGAGCCATCATAGGCAGGATATCAATCTGTTTATTTCTGGGCCGATTGTTAGTTGAAGATGGAGGTAGGAAGCTCTGGTGATCATACGCAGGTGCATTTGCCGGAAGGACATGCGCCTGAGACTTGAGTTAGCAATGATGTTGGATGATGGGCCACAGAAGGCACTCACAAGTAGAGCCGCAGCTGCAGGAGCAAGGACCTGGAATTCCAGTCAGCTGAGAGTCACTGGACAGAGCTTGGGGTGTCCATACCCATTTTGAACTAGTAAGCGAGGGCCTGTGATCGGTAGGTTTGCGTATTCGGGTTGACTATCTTGTTTTCAAATCGTAAAAGACAGGTGAGATTGCTTGTTGCTGTTTGCGATCAAAAGTAAAAGGAGAAGGAAGGTCAGAGAGAGAAGTGAGCATGTTTTTATGTGCCTTCGGCCTTTCGCTGATGCCCGCATGCCACGGCACTAGGCTCGATCTGAATCGAGGCCTTCCGACAGGCGCAACGTGAGGTGAGGTCGAACATGACAGGACAGCTGAGCGCGGGGGTCTTCCTCGTGAGGATCGCGCACCATTCGCCTTGTTGATATATCCTCGCATTTCGCCGACCCTTGAAGCACAGTTGACTTTACCGGTTGTACCTGATAGGTGCCCTCACGTCTCGACGCGGACTTGTCGCAGCGTTGAGACGCACACAGTGGGTGGCATGACTGCCGCGCCAATAAACTGACACATCATGCTGTGAGCGGCAAGGCCCGCCTCATTCCACAGCAAAGATGTCACTGGAGCTGGTATGCCGATATACGCCGCCATCGTACCAAGGAGTAAGCGTGACAGAGATCAACGGCTCCAACAACCACGCAGATCAGCGGAAAGCCGTATCCGAAGTTTCTCCTTTGAGGTCAGACACGAAGAATGACTCAGTTTGAGGGCATGACGTTGCTTGTTATCATTCAAGGAGAAAACCTCGGAATCTCCATGAAGGTAAATAACCATCATTTAGCAGCGATTCGTGACCAGCATCGGCAGTCGACTGCACGAAAGAAAAAATGACGACAACCGCCGAAGTCACTTGCTTGTGCGGGAGGAATGCTGGAAAAGTGCAATTGAGCTCCCGGCTTCCTGTTCCTAGTGCTCCTTGTTTCTGCAACATCTGTCGCTATAGCACGGGAGCGCTATACTTTTCAGATGTTCCTCTTGCCTCGAGACCAGATGTGGTGGACAGACTTTGCAAGTACGACTCTTCCTCCAAATTGAGCAGATACTTCTGTCCGAAATGTGGAAGCCCCATGTTTATTCAGCACCACGGGGATCCTTCTTGTGATGTTCATGGAGACCATATTTGGAGCGTCAATTCAGGAGTCATTGACCGCATAGACGGCGAAGAAACTGGTGGCGACTTAAGTTTGGAACGGATTGTGCAGCACGAATTCGTCGGAGACACGAAAGATGGAGGTCTGGCGTGCTGCTTAGACCAGATTGATGGGCGTTTGGTCCCGTTCCTGCTGCAAGGGCCCGACGGAGCGAAAGTTGAAGGAACGGCCGCAGAGCTTCTCAAAAGGCTGCAGCAGGATGGTCCTGCTGGGCCCGAGGGCCATGAAGAAAGGAACACCAAGGAGACAGAGAGTCGAGATGAACTATACGCGGGATGTCGTTGTGGGGGAGTGAATTTTCGGGTCACTCGTCCAAACATGGCCTCGAAAGATTGCTCCTCTCCTTGGCCTGACTTGGTCGTTCCGGATCATTTGTCGAGCTCGGAGAACCGTGAAGACGTCAAATGGTGGCTCCGTGAGAATGACACGAAATACCTCGCGGGGACGTGTGCATGTAGGTCTTGCAGACTGGGTTCAGGCTCGCCCATTCAAGCATGGGCGTTCATTCCGAAGGCAAACATATTGCAGTCGAATGGCAAGCCGCTGGACTACGACATGGGCAGTCTCCAACATATCGAAAGTTCAAGTGGACGCCATCGGGAATTCTGTAGCATCTGCGGCGCTACAGTATTTTGGCATGCTCTCGAAAGGCCGAACCTAGTCGATGTCAGCGTGGGACTGTTACGAGCGCCGGAAGGCGCTAGGGCATCAAGCTGGTTGGATTGGTGGACTGAGAGAGTGAGCTTCAAAGAGGAGGCTTTCGACAAGAAGCTCATATATCATCTCGAGAAAGGGTTGCAGAATATCAAGCGGCAGTGCTAGCTGCGATGGATGGCGCTGCGTTGTTCAACACGAATGTTATGGAGGTCTTCGTCGATATTGTGAATGGATGCCTCTCGAGCTTCGCACCTTGTACCGATCTCTCACATCTGAGTAGGGCGAGCTTGATCATTTTGTCGCAGTGTAAACTTTGAGTACTGGGGGGAAAGTGAGAGGTAAGTAAACACGCAGGAGGGAGGTCGGGGGGTGGTAGGTGGGTGAGGGAAGGGGGCTTGGGTTACGTAATGCGTCGCGCGTCCTTAATGTCCTCAATCTGCGGCTCGTGTTAAACTGAAGCCTGTCCGAGCCTGTCATACATACGAAATCGGTCCACGGCAATGACAAGTGCACACGACTTTCCCATGATCCTTACTGTTCCTGAACACTAGCGCACTCGTGCAGGTGGACGTTTAATATTGCACCTCTTAAACTGGTCTATACCTCTGCCACCACGACAGGCTTCCGCCATCAATGTGGATGTGGACACTTTGGCAAACATGGCCACTGGACACTCTGAAAGTCCTTACGATAATCCCTACGACGATGACCACGCTGTGCTAGACGATGACTTTCTGAACGATGGTGGGAGATCTGGCAGGCACCTCGGAACAACTGAAGGCTGATTCCTCACAGAAGTCGAACCCGACGAGCCTTCATACAGCGCCTCAGATCGTGCCCCATTAACGGGCAATATTCAGTCATCATCTTCCAACGCACCTCTAAATCAGAATTACCTGACGTCGAGAATCCCCGGTGAAGACAGACGCGCACCACAGAATACGATTGACGAAAGTGTCTGGGATACCGTATCCCGAGATCTGTTCGCAGTATGGGAGAAGATGAAGCAAGTTCTCTACCCCAAGTACCTCCTTGGTGGCATGCTCCAAAGACAAGGCGGGGGCATGGGCGATGTCGAGAGTCAGGGAGCAGCCCTCGGGAGAGACCTGAGAGGGTTGCTAGGACGATGGCCTGACGCGGACGGGATCTTGCACGGAGGAATGAGCGAGGGACTGCGAGATTGGGACCTATGGTGAGTACTGGTCATCTAAGGGATTCGGCTCATGACACGCCTCTGACACATTCACAGGGGTCCGCTTATATTCTGCTTGCTGTTGAGCGTCTTCCTCTCGATGCGAGCCAGCAATGGTCAGACCGACCTAGTCTTCTCCGGCGTCTTTTCTCTGGTCTGGATTGGCGAGGCTGTGGTGACACTTCAGATTAAGCTGCTGGGAGGGAACATGTGAGTTCTTCAAGAGTAGTAGATCGGTCGGACACTACTGACTTCCTGACAGCTCTTTCATGCAGTCGGTCTCGATCATCGGTTACACACTATTTCCATTGACCATTGCCGCCCTCCTCAGCGCACTCGGCCTACCCACAATCGTGCGCATTCCGGTCTATCTTGTCCTGGTCGCGTGGTCACTTGCAGCCGGCGTTAGTATCCTCGGGGGATCAGGCGTAGTCAAAAACCGGGTAGCTCTCAGTGTTTACCCTCTCTTTGTCTTCTATATCGGTCTCGGTTGCCTTTGTTTTATTAGCTAGATTTGAGAGGGCAGTTTACACAGACGCAGCGTTCTCGGCGGCGATGTGCATACCACGCCCAGCCGCTGAGATTGCATTTTAATGAAAATTCAGACGTGTCTCATCGTGCTTTGGTCACAGGAATTGCCTAGGCATCTATTGTGTGGGGCGGAAAAGTACCTGGTGATTGTGATTGTGCGTAACCGGAGCCTGGCACGCATCAATCGTATCTCGACCAGTCCTGACACTCCTTCTGGACTGCGACTTCACTTGGATTCACTTGGTGACGGTCGCTGATTCTGATCATATCGACCATACATCCTGCGTCTCCTTCAAGCTCGATTCGGTCTGGGCCGCAGAGGACCTTCAATAACGTCATATCACGAACTCGGGAATCGCTCAAGGCGTCAAATGCCGTTTGGCGGTCCTGTACCTTTGCAATCATCGTCTCCTCCAAGAACGCCGCGCTCGTCTCATAACTAAATACACAGGGTCGAGGATATCACTGACTTTGACTGCCGAGGCGGGGTACCTCCGGGGGTAAACATCTGAACTCGAAGTTCGATCAACCAACCACCTTCGATTTTCCAAACCCTCCTCCACCGTATTGGCGCACGAATATCTCTACAACAGGTCGCCGGTGGGCTGTGGTAGCGGAAGGCGAGCCAAAGATCTTTGAATCAGAAGCGCCGCTCCCTACGACTAATCGATCACGATGGCATCAGACCACCAAGCCGAAAAATCACCACCAACTGATGCGTCCGCGGATACAGTTATACAAGACCTTCCTCCTCAAGATGGCAGCTCGGACGGCGAACGAGATGAGCGCACCGCCCGAGAGAAACTGAAAAAAACATCCATCGCTGGACTAGCACAATACTCCAAGGTGGGCAGGGCTACTGGAGACCATCCTTTAGGCGAAGTCGCTAATGCCGACACCATTTCCGATGTACAACCCGAGAATGGACAAGCAAGAGGCCGACCATCTAAGAAACGATCCTTCGATGACTTGCAGAATGAAGAGTCGGGACTCGGTGTGGAGAACGGAGGGCCTCCCTTGCCCAAGAAGGGCACCCAGCACAAGAGAATGCGATCTCGAGAAATCTCGGGAGATGATGAGGAGGCTCACGGTCTGGATTTGAACGAGGAGATGGCAAGTCCAGCGCAGGAAGAGTCTGGCGCAGACGCACAACAATCTCCGGGCGGGCCTGGAGTCCTCGTTTCGGCGCCTTCAAAGGAAGAGATGGACGCTGCTGCTTCTGCTTCTACCCCACTTGCGGAAGATACAACAGCTGGCGACACACTGCCGAATGTTACTGCTTCATCACCTGCGAAGCCCGCTGCGGCGACCGCCGAAGTCCCTCCATCTGAACAGGCCCCGAAAGCAAAGATTCCAGCTTCGTCAGGCTTTGCCAACGCATCAACGGCGTCTCCGTTCGCTACTTTCAAATCTCCCAAGTCGCCAGAAAAGAGCGCTGAACCTTCAATACAACCTTCAAGTGGTGCAACTTCGACGTCCGCTTTCGCTTCTTCCGGCCTGTCGGCTTTCGCCTCATCCGATAAGTCTCCTTTTAGCACCGTAGGCTCCACCGCTAAGAACAGTGGCGGCTTCGGTGGTGGGACGACGTCTACGGGCTTCGGGTCATCCTCTGGCGGATTTGCAGCTGCGTCATCCTTCGGAAGTAAACCAGCCTCAGGGTTCGGTTCAGGCGGTGGCTTTGGGTCAGCAGGTGGCTTTGGAGGCGGAAGTGGCTTCGGGGCTGCATCGAAGCCGCTTGCTGGTGGTATTTCCTCCTTCGCTAGCCCGTTGGGAGGAGGGGGGACGTTCGCCAAAGCCAAGCCATTCGGATCAAAGAATAATGAAGATGAAGATGAAAAGGGAAGCGATGAAGGTGGAGACGACGAGGAGGGAGCATCGCAAGCTGAAGAAGATCCCTCACAAGACCCCCGGTTCCATCAGCAGGAGCGTACGTTTCGTCGTATCGTCCATCTACCAGCATTGAGCTAACCTATTGTCACAGTCAACACGGGAGAGGAGGAGGAAGAAACGATCCTCACCTGCACTGCCAAACTGTACCACTTCGAGAAGGAATGGAAAGAAAGTGGCATCGGTGACTTCAAAATCAACATCCGCTACGAAGCCAGATCAACACGTGCCGAGTCATCAACCGAAGAAGATGCTAATGCAGTTGCAGGGAAGGACACGCAGACTGCCGAGGAGGATCTCGAAGCAGGCGAATCCGAGTTCTCTGGCAAACTCGAACGCAAGGCACGGCTGATCATGCGAGCGAGGGGAACACATCGCTTGGTGCTCAATACGCCGGTTTTCAAGGAGATGATCGTCGGGACGCCTGACGGCAAGGAACCAACTGGGAAGACAATGCATCTCACTGGATTAGAAGCGGGAAAGCCTACTGGGTATCAGATGAAGGCAAGTTCCCCAGTCTTAGAGATATCTGTGCTCTGAACTATCTTGTTATGAAGCATAGACTAACAGTGCTCGGGCAGGTTGGCAAGGAAGAAACCTTGAAGGAGATCTACCACAAGATTCGGGAGTTGCAACAGGAGCTGTGAAGGTACAACAACCTGTACCTCAGCCGAGAACTTTGCACAACCTCAAGATTGTACCCCTCCAGACATGCGGCCACGGCACCCACTACAGTAGCTGGGCCACTATCGACGAGTCCTTCAAATTACGAGTTTTGAGAGAGAAAAAGAGCGTTGGAACGACCTGGATGATCTGCATGCATACCCATCAGGCACGACATGGAGGGCACGAGGGCACCGCCGTCGCCAAGGATTGGGCATCAAAGCATAGATTATCCTGATTGGAATCATGCGAGGTCTTATGTTAGGATATCCACATCCCAAATACACACGAAGTCAACTGTTGTCTGCTGATCCAATTCCTCCCAAGTGACGCGAATGTGCAAGAAACCACCCAGCCCAGCCCGACCCAAACATAACAGTGCATTCAATCATCAAAGACGTAGCCAACACATTTACGTAACCCGTTGCTGTTCCGTTTCCGTTTCATACATCGGACCTATCACGTTCACCCATGCCATGCCATGCCGTTGCCCTCATACTCATACTCATAAGCCCACGGAAAATCAAAGCAAGACCATCCCAACTCCTGCTATTACCGCGCACACCGTCCACACCCAGAGCAGGAGCCTGGCTCTCCCTCCCACTACCGTCCGCTCTGCTCCACTCCCCGTCAAATGGAACGGCCCGCCACGACAGGGCAGCGTCGTCGCGACGATGATCGTGCTCCCCTGCGTCGTGTAGGTGTACGTAAGGACTTCTCCACCACCGCCGGAGCAGTACGTGGTCGTGATGACTCCGCTGCCGCCGTCGCCGCCGCACGCACATGTGGGGGCGACAGCCCACTGTGCGGGCGTCGTGAGCACGGCGCAGAGACTCGCGGGCGTGGACGTCACTTGGTTGTTCACGGTGAGGCGCGCGTACTCGTTAGAGTAGTAGGACGTTCCTTCGGTGAGCGTCACGTAGCTGTCCCCGTTGAGATAGCCGAGCGTGGTGCAGGGTTTTGCTTCGCATGTGAGCGCGACGGGGACGGGGACCGGAGTTGGACCGCCACACGCCGGGAGAGTCGCGCAGTCGTAGTTGGCGAAGTAGACTTGCTCGTACGCGGTGCATGCAGAGGCGGCAATGGTGGTGGTGTAGCTTTGGCCGTCGTTATTCGTGACATATGCGACGGCGTATTCACCGGAGCCGTAGGCCGTCGTGGTTGCTTGGACGGCACCGTTGATCTGCGTGGAGCAAAGTTTGGGCTGGCATGCTGTCGGGGCGGCGTTGCAGGTGTCGCACACGCCGCAGGTCGAGCATTTGTAGACGGTCGTGTAGGACGTTGTTACCGGGCAGGGGACGTACGAGGTCAGGGTGACGATCTGGGTCGAGATGTATGAGACCACATAGGTGGGAGTCGAGGTCCAGACCGTGGCTTGGACGACTTGCGTGTATTGTCCGTCGTCGTAGTCACCTCGCTTTTGGAGGCTGGACAAAAAGCCCGTGAAGAAGGCTAGAGCGCGCATCACACGTCCCGCTCATAAGCACTCACCCCGCGAGATATCGCCCCGGGTTGAAAGCTGCGGGCGAGTTGACAATCGCAGCTGAGGCTTGGATTCAGTGTTTCTCCCGGGTCAAGTCGCGAAAGGAACCAGGTTTGTCGATGGACGTTGTGTTACGCCGTGCTGGTTGCTCTTGCTTGGACTTGTTGAACATCATGAGAACGGAGACAGCGCGATTGACCTACATAGAACACCCTGGGCCACCCCTCCAACCTCGCCTGGGGCAACAATCGCGTTCGATTGCAAGGATGACGCCCGTTACTCCGGGCCGCCACAAAACTTACCTCACAGGGCGCAGCTGGAGAGATACCAGTTTCAGACGTCCTTGGTCTCCGATAGAGACTAGCGCTCCCTCCATCTCCGGTTCTGAGGGATGTGAATCACCACTTCGCCAATCGCGTCTCGCATAGCACGATGTGGCCCGGCTGGGAAGAGTGTTTTGGCTTGGGAAAACGCGGTTGCTAGGGGAACCAGCCGGAGAGATGACAATTCTGTGAACCCCATCTCGCAGCACCGTGGGATCAGATCTTGCATCTTTCCCTTGTGCGATTACCCTAGGCATGTAGTGCATTGGTAAGTATGCTTCGGATTGGAAGATGTCAGTATGTACATACTTGACTGGTGATTGTCGGTGATGCTTCGCGACCACCAAGACTACGAATCAGTCTTCACCGTTCCCCACTGACGTCGAGCAGCAGGAACAACACAACGCTTGCTGGTGATAATCAACTCAACCTATTTTACTCGCGGCGAACGCAATGTTGCGACTTCTGACCTTGAGCCTTTCCACTGTAAGAGCGTGCTTCTAGACGTGACTTCTCCAGGCGGCGCATGTCTCGTCAACCCCCAGACGAATTGAAAGACACAAAGGGTATAAATTATCCCTCTGGCTGGCACCAGCGGCCTATCAATATGGACCCATCACACAATTCCACTCGCTTGGACGACGAATTGGCTCTGCTCGAAGCGATGTACCCCGGCCTCGCTTCCTTCGACTCAAAAAGCCGTGACCTCAAATATACCTCTCCCAGTTCATCCAGCGCGACCCTGGTTTTACGACTTCAGGATCGCTATCCTGAGGGACCCGGCAAACCACAAATCATTTCCGCATCAGATAGATCGAGAAATGACATCCGAAACAAATTGCAGCAAGCGCTCGAGACTATCGGGTCCGATGAGCAGGGCTCGGAAATCCTGGACATTTTGATAGACCGATTCGAAGAGGTCACAGCTGAGACTGCGCAGGTGCACTTGACCGCCGCCTCGGACGGACAACACAAGGCCATAGACCACAAGGGTATCGACGCCGACGCCAATTTCGCGTTGCCGTGCAAGACCGTCATCATCTGGCTCCATCATCTTTTGGCGACCTCCAAGCGCAAAATCGCCGTAAATCCGAGTTTGAATGCAAGGGCACTAACTTCCAATGGGTCCTCGCCCCTGGACATCTCAGGCGTCACGAAACCCGGCTACCCTGGGATTATGATCTTCTCGGGTCGCAGTGACCTTGTCGACGCACATGTTGGGGAACTGAAGGCGTTGAACTGGCAAGCATTCCAGATACGATATGATTCAGCGGAAGGAAGCGGACAGCATAATCGAGCACCGGACGAGTGGCAGTTTTCCTGCTGCAAGGGGAAGATTGTCGAAGTAGAGACAATGGCAGAAGTTGTCCAGAGTATCGTCAAAGAAGAGAATAAATCGATATTCCTCCAGGCTCTTGGGTTGAAGTGACAAGAATTATGGGCATTACAGTATGCTGCAGCACAACCGGAGTCGAGCACTCCAGTGGTCTTTATTACGACTGGTAATCTCCTTCCCCGAAGGTCCTTGAATCGCAGTCGCTTTGGGGAAGTCACTGTCGCTACTGGTGACCTTCACGTACTGGAAGTCTTTCTCAACAGCAATCCAAGGATGGGACGCTCACAGCATCCAGATCTTGCCCATAGTTGTCCAGCAAGAGCCATGGCCACAGATCGATTC
Organism: Phialophora verrucosa; assembly: GCA_002099365.1. NCBI lineage: Eukaryota > Fungi > Ascomycota > Eurotiomycetes > Chaetothyriales > Herpotrichiellaceae > Phialophora > Phialophora verrucosa. The sequence goes on along the minus strand of MSED01000009.1, from coordinate 1,604,278 downwards.
TCGCGAAAGCACCAGCAGATGTTCTCCATCGTCCGGAGGCCCGGGTTCATGTACCATCACTTCGCCGCAATCTGGTGATCCACCAATCAAGGCTGTGCACAAGAGGTTCAACACGAACTGGCGATCGATAAGGCGTCCCACCAGCGCTGTTACCTTGCAACGCTGTATTCAGGGGTTGCCATGTCTGCTGAGGTATCGGCACGCACAGAGAGACCACTGCACCAGTCGTCTGCGCTCTTGGATGTCCTGCATGACTCGCGGAGAGACTGGTGTGGGCAGCTGGGGCCTTGTGGATCGCGCTCTCAATCTTGTTAGGTCCAACCCCGCCGAAAATCAAGCTTCAAGATCTCGAAGCTTGAACATCACAAACGTTGCACAGCCGCGACGACGTCTCGCCCTGCACCTTGCTACGCATACCAAGCAAAGGTGCATGCGGCTGGAAATATGCACGTCCGCGACCCCCTTCCGCTGCCGTCGCCCTGTTAAATTCTAGGCTGCGATCAAAATTGCGGCTGAGCAGACGATGCTGTCATGGAGATGTCCTTTCTCAAGCTTTCGTTCGTCCACAAAGTCAGGGATGCTTCGCGCTGGACGCCCGATCATGTCAATTGGCTCTTCGTCGCGTCCCAAGGACAACCACAATATCTCCGCTATGGTCGGTTGCTTGCTCCCACATATATTAGGATGCTGTGGGGTAAACGGTGCCATCCTCATGTAGCTCATTGAGTTCTCTACTTGGCCCTTTGACGTACTCTAAGTTGCCTCACGCGGTCGAGCTACAAGCGTAGTAGTCTCATGACGGAAATCCAGCAAATCCACTGCCTCTCCTAGAGAGCTCGAAATCCACGATCAATCGCGAGACTAGAAGCAGCATCATGACACAACTCGCGAAAGCGCACACTTTCCCAGGGGGCAAGTATGGCCTTGTCGGCCTGGTGGAGAGCATTGAGCACACAAGACGGCTATCTGCGACGCACCAAGATGCAGCCCACGAGAAAGAAAGCAAGGCAGCCTCAAGCGCCCCGTCCAGCCAGAAGAGCGAAGAACGGTCGACTGTGTCTGTACTCAAATCCATTCAGGCCTGGTGGCTGGAAATCTTGAGCTGCTTGGCCAGCCTCTTTGCTGTCGTTGCCATTCTTGTTACTGCCCATGCCTACGACAACAAGCCCAATCCTCATTGGCCTCAAGGTCTATCCATCAATACGCTCATCGCGATATATATTGTGATCCTCAAGGCAGCCCTGCTCACCATTCTGACCACAGGACTGAACCACCTCAAATGGACGTGGTTCAGCAGACCAAGGCCCCTCAACGACCTTGCCACATATGATAGCGCCTCTAGGGGTCCGCATGGCTCGCTGTCGCTCTTGGTCACCGTCCACGGTCGGGACATTTTGTCAACCATCGCCGCACTGGTTACTATCGCGGCCGTCGTGCTCGACCCAATTGCCCAAGAACTGATTCAGTACTACAGTTGCTCCAGAGCCCAGCCGGCCTTTACTCCACCACGGCCTTCGCTGAGTGCGAGTGTGCAAAAGACCAGTTCCTACTCCGAGGCAACAGACAGGGACGGCATTTCCTATGGACTGAGAATGGCCATTAACGCCGGGCTGTACAGTCAGGGTTCGACCGTCAATTTTCAATGCTCCTCGGGATACTGCACTTTCCCGGACGAATTCTACACGTTCGGATATACGCACAGTTGTCAAGATGTCAGCAACGAACTACGCTGCACGTCAACCCAGCGACAGCAGAACGTCTCCACGCTGGCCACGGATCCCCAGACGAATTTGCCCGTCGATAGCTGGCAGATCATCAACGTCACCGATTTCCGGATCGGGCTGCCTTCCGGCCTGAAGGCGAGGTACTCGTACAGCGACACGGACGCTTACTATCAAGACGAATGGGTCATGTCTTATAGCACTGACGCCGCTGCCGTAGACCTCGTCATGCTAGATGTCGAATATGTCGGCATCCCTCCAAGCTGCAATGAGAGCGCAACGGGCAACTGGACGAGCAGAGGCTACGGTGCCGCCAGATGCATGCTCAAGCCGGCTGTGCTTGCTGTGAACGCCTCCGTTCGGGACAGCAGGCTTCACGAAATAGCCGCTTTGGCCACCGATAGCTTTGGCGAGGTGTCCGGAACGGGGGGTGTCAGATGCCCAGCGACCAGCACCATCTACCTGCCTTGTTTGACGCCTTCTCAGGCGGAAAGTCTGACTCGAGCCGGCTACGACGTCCCAAAGGGCGCCACATGGTTCCCAATTTACGACTCCTGGATCTGTGAGCACTACTATGCCTTCAAACCGGGTAAAACTACCCTTGTGCCCCAAGAGTGTATGTACACGTATGGCTACCCGTTGGACAGTTTCTTCGCCACCTTCTTCAGTCCCGGCTCGGTGAGCTGGCACACGGACGACGTCGGTAATGTGGTTCGCAATAGCTCTACCGTCTCCGATGCGTTCTACAACTCCGGCAAGGCGACCTTCCAATCCGTGGACGGGATCTTCGCTAACATGTCGAGGAGCATGACCACGTACGTCCGGGGACATGGTGACGACGGTTTCTCCGCGCCGGCATATGGCAACGTAGTGACCACGCTCACGTGTATTCGGGTTCGCTGGGGTCTGATCGCTTATCCGGCTACATTGGCAGCTGTGACGATTGCTTTCTTTGTTGCGCTGGTGGTTCAGGAGCGAATGCTTAGCAGCGACGACGGGAACGCCGCGGCTCTAGACCACAAGGTGAAGGAAAATCCGCTCGCCTTGCTGTTTTATGGATTCGATGACAGGACCTCGAGCAGGGTTGAGGCGCTATCGGACCGTTCTGGCACGACAAAGCTTGTGAAGGAGGTCGAGAATATGCCGGTGCGCGTGAGACTGACGGACCGAGGCTGGAAGTTCGTCAATGAAGAGTTTCAGGACGCACCGTGACGCGCAAAGTCATCATTCTCTGTCAGTCCGCGTGCCGACCTGCTGTTCAGTCAGGAAGATCTCTGTTCGTTTGATGTTGAAAATGTCGAAGACGCCAGTCCCCGTTCCGGACAAGACATAGACATCTGCCAGGCGATTGCGTGATGCAATTTGCCCAAGACCTGCTGCACTAACTCCGGACTGTAACATGACAACTCACTCGTTGAGGTCATGGAAGTGAAAGAAGTGCTAAGCCCACGCGACGAAGCCACACTACCGGAACATGAAGAAACGCTGCTCGCGCCATCGGGACAGTACGAGAAAGGTTCTCTTCAGCCTGGGTTGGGTAGGTCTAGGTCAGAGGTCGGAAGAGATACCGCGATATAGTTGAGTGGACGGGTTGGACTTCAAGCCCCAGGATCCAGATACTTAGGTAGATGTACGCGTCGGTGCGAAACCCGCGCTGGAACAATCATGATTAAGAACAGTAGTTTTTGCCTCTTGGATACCATTGTTGTCATGTCACATCCTGACTGTATATAGAAATGACGACCGATTCCTTGGGATCTAAAATTGCGTACTGTGTACAGGTGCAAAATCGGGTGGAATCCGTGTCGTCTTGTCACCCTCCCCCCCCTTCTGTCGGTATATAGAAAGCTCTCTCTACTCTACTCTACTGTACTGTACTGTGAATTTCACTCACACTCGACGGCACCTGCATGAAGGGGGGGAGGGGGTCACAAACTGTCCTCCCTCCACCGACTCCTGACCCTCTGCCAGCCTTCCTTCTCTTCCAGTCCTCCTCTCTTCTCCAGGCCCAGTCCTCTCTCCACCCACTCCTGACTGCCCATCTCGGTGAGTCGGCTCAAGGCCCGTGCGAAGGCGAAGCGCTCCTCATCACCGCTGAACAGCGACGACTGCTTGAGCATGCTCATGTTCATGCCCAGATCATCCATCAGGTTGCGCATGACGTCGTCCACGTCGTGGCCTTCATCCTGCCCCGAGGGCCCGGACTGGTTGTGTTTCGCTTTCTTCACCTCGTCGGCGACGTTTTTCTCGTCCTTGCTCGCCGACGCCTCGTCCTTTTTGACCTTGTCCGTCACCTTGTCCAAGCTCTCGTCCAGCTCCGTCCTGCTCACAAACAACTGACTCAGCGGCACGGCCGTGGTCAGGACCAGCTTGGCATGGCTCTCGTAGACCGCGTCGATAAAGGTGATGAATCGTCGGGCCCAGTCCCTCTCGCGATGCGTCATCCCCGGCACATCCGTGACGACGAACGCATCGAAGCTGCGCATCATCTCGATATAGTCCGCCGCGCCCGTCGCTCGGCCGATCAGGTCGTGGAACGTGAATCTCGCGGCGCGCCCCGAGACCAGCGGTATGTGGACTTCGCGGCCCCATACCGTGATGGTCGTTGGGTGAGGCGGATCCTTCTCAGGGTCGCCCAGGAAGTTGAACCATTTGTCCGCGTGGGTTTTGGCCGCGCGGTCAAGGGGATGGTGGTACACGCCACTCGGCGGTCTGGGCAGCTTGCGATAATCCGTCTGGGAGTCCAGGTTGATGACTCGCAACTGCTTCTTCAGTAGATTGATGCACGGGATGAAAGACTGGCGCTGGATGCCGTTCTTGTAGAGGTCGTCCGGGTGGCGGTTGGAAGTGGTCACCAAGACCACGCCATGGGACATAAGGGCCTCGATGAGCCTTCGCAGTATCATAGCGTCCGCGACGTCGACCACCTGGAACTCGTCGAAGCAGAGCACCTGGGCGGTTTCGGCAATGTCGGCCGCGATGAAGGGTACCGCGTCAAAGTCGTTTCCGTATTGCATTCTCATCTTATGCAGCCGCTTGTGGACATCTTGCATGAAATTGTGGAAATGGATCCTCGTCTTCGAAGTGATATTCGCCGGCAACGTGTCGAAGAACAAATCCATGAGCATGGTCTTCCCGGAGCCGACATCGCCGTACATGTATAATCCCTTGGGGAGGTTCTCAGGTATCTCGCCGATGGTCTTCTTTTTCTTGCCGCTCGAGAACAAAGAACCGAAGAGGGACTTCTTGGGCGGTTGAAGGTCGTTGATGTCTGGGTGGACTACCTTCGGCGGCTTATAGTCCTGCAGTGATTCGTGGAGATCCTGGAGGTGCTCGACCAGCGCTTGGTCCGGGTTAGTCCAGCAGCTTTTTTTCCGGGGCAGAGGGATCTTTCTTGTCGCTCACTTCTCTGATGCTCGTCCATCCGCAGTCTCCTTGCATGGACTCGTTCATCGTACTCCTCCAGCGGCCCATGCGAGGGCACGTCTTTCACCGTCGCGAGCTCCCTGTGCTGACGCCACTGCCATGGCGGTTGCGCAGACCTCTGAGCCGTCTGGACTGCCTTGCGGGCATACCTGGCCGAGAAGGCCCTGCTTGCGACATGTAGCTCGCGCCCGGAGACTCTGGGGGCTCTTCTTTGTCGTCGCAGTGTCAGTGTTGTCAAGCACTGTGTGCAGATTGACTGGCGCAAAGGAGGCCGGTGGGCGGTATCGGAGATCAGAGCTCGGAGGTAGGACTGGAAGGCATTGTCGACGGGCTGCACAGAGGCCTTCATAATGACGGCCACGTAGACAACATGAAAACACACGCCGTCACGGTCATAAACTCATGGCGGAGACGAAGCAAAAAGGTGCTGAAAGAACGAGGGCCAGCGGATACGCAATTCTGAACGACTAATTGTAGAGCTGCGTCACTGGCTGTTGAAGGCGAAGCGAGGCACTCGGAATAAAGACCGCATTTTCGCGATCCCAGTCGCCCGGTGAGAAAAGAATTGCCGGTCAAGCAACCGACCCGCACGCCAGACCTTTTTGGCGGGCAAGATATCTGGCAGAACGTACTTCGAGCTCAAAGCATTTGACGATCGATTATAAAGAGCAGGTTCTATGGCCGTGATCGAGTAAGTGTCTACGGCCGCTCGCACCGAAATGGTCCCGATGCCTGCTTGACCGAAATGGATCCTCTCCTTCACGAAAGCCCTCCCCTTGTGTTCATATCTCAGCTGGCTTGCTTTGCAAAAATCCGCCCAGACATGACCTCAGCTATCTCGACCTCCTCGCAACGCTCTCATCGCCGCAGTGATGATATGAAATCGTTGGAAAGCGTAAACTTTTGCAGGACATTTAGAATTGCTGGAACTGAATCCCATTCCCCAGGCCCCATTTAATGCCCCCGAAGCTCCGACCGTGATTTCGTAAACCATCTATTTCGTCAGGTTGCCCCGTCCTTCGCCTTGTATACCATATGTAGAACGCATGCAGGTGGGCCGATGCAGAAGCAGCTGCTATCGGCTGGGCTGCTCTGGGGCCGGGGTTGAAAGGCCGTCTTCAACCGGGGGCATAATTAACGTAGAGCGTGAGTTTGGGATTTCGTTGAAGCGCCACATCGAGGTTGTCATCGTTCTCAAGATCGATGAGACTGTTGGTCGGCTCGTCCTTGTACTGGATCACGATCTCTTCGTTGACCTTCAGCCGCTCTATAAGCTTTTCCTTTAGCGCCACGAAGACAACATCTTGCGGTACTCGAAGGGCGATAATGTCATCTTGGAAGAAAACTTTGACTTTCATGGCGCCACCTGCATTGCCCGCCTTCATACTCGACGAATTTGATGCCTGCGTCAAGTTGCTTGGTTGAGAGTGCAGAAATGGCGGCCCTCCCATAGCCATGCCTGTTCCGGCGGACATAGGTACGGGCATTCTCTGCTGTGATGATCGCGCTGACGGGGGTGGCATGCCGCCATACGCCATTCCCGAGGGCTGTTGGTTGGAAGATGTTCGAGACACCGGTGGCAGTGAGTGCTGTGATCCACCTGACAGCCTGTAATCCTCTCCGAGGGCGTTGGGATCTATCTCGAAATCTTGACCGGGCTTGGGTTTGAACAGATTCCGGACCAGCATACTCTTGGAGATATGAGGGGGCATCCCGACGATCCTCTTGATATATTCGTCGAGGTTCTGCCGTCGACCGTTGGAAATCGCATCCGTGACGTGTGCCACAGGCCCGGGCATGAAAGGAAGTGTACGGGGCTTGCCTTTGTTACCAGCCTCTTCCGGAAACATCTCGAGGAGAGCAATCTGGAAGTCGTAAAAGTCGGCGTAGTACCGCGACAGTTCCCACCATCGTCCGTCTTCCATCTGACACTCGATAATGTACCAGTACATGTCATTGTCAAAGCAATATCGAGGGACCGAGGCACTGATGGGCGCCAGTGGCATGTTCGACTGCTGCTGCGATATTCTTGCTCCAGTCTGTTTGAGATTTCATGAGCATCTGGTTCCAAAGTTCACGATGGGAACCGCCACTTACATATTCAGTCTGCCTGGGAGTAGGCTGTTGCGCAGGAGCATTCTGTAAGCTCATCCGAGCCATTTCGGCCGACATTTGAGCCTGAGGGTTATCAAATTTGCCCAAGCTGATACTGCTGTTCTTGTACTCGGCCGCAAATTTTTTCCACTCTTCCACACGAGGCACGCCCGCTTTTCGAACAGCCTCAAGTGGATCTGGCACTGATTGCATAGTTGCAGTGTCCTTGATATCGATAAATGACACAGGGATCAATCCAGGTCCTCCTAGCCGTCCTATCGGCTTCGCAACGAACCATTCTGGGTTGGATTGTGCCACCACGATAATCGCTTCTCCGGCTTTGGCGTCCAGCTCATCTGCCCTCTCCGCATGGAAATCGTACTGTACCACGCCATACACCATGGCGCCCGTGCTTCGTCCACTCATACTCGGTCCTCTTTGATGAGCTCCTGCGCTGGGTCGCGTGGTTGCGGTCGATTCTGATCTTGTATGGCCAGAGGTGGTCGAACCCTTCTCTGAGAAGCCTGAGTCATGACCGTCCGCCTTTTCCGCCGGAGATGCAACAGAGCTTCCGCTTTGTCGCTGTTGCTTGCCAACCACTTCGAAGAATGCGACGGGCACAAGGCCCCTGGCGGACGGAATGAGCGGGTTGCAGGCCTCGTACCACTCTGGGTCGTCCTCGCGACTCAGGACATGGAAGAAGTCGCCCTTGTGGAATGCTAGCTCTTGCGCATTGCCATTTTGTGGCTCATAGTCGTACAAGGCTTTGATCACCTTCTTCGGCGGTAGTGCCTGGATTGTCTTGGGTGTGATGGACAGGTTCGGCGGCTGCCGTCCGTCTTTGTCGCTCTTCAGGGATCGACGAATGGCCTATCAGAATAGCATGATCAGCGCCCGCCAGCCAGAGAGTGCGACCTGCGCGTGCGTGCGCGAGGAACAACATAGACATACCTTCATTGTCGCATTGAAGGACTGCCCCGCAATCGCAATGGGCAGGAAGGCAATCCTGCGGAAACCGTGCTCTTTTTGGCTCTAGATCGGCTGAGGCGCAGTCACAGGGTGGAACGAGGCTTTCGAGAGCCTGCACGGGGTTGGATTCTTCCGCGCACACTTGACGGACAATGTGTTTCAGGATTTGATGTCGACCAGGTCAGGATGATGAGGGCGTCAAAGTCGGACAGACTGCTGTTCACAAGGTCAAGCAAGGGAGAAGGCCTGGTGCGTCGGTCTAGCGTGTCTGGCAGGGATCCCTCCAGTTCAAGCCCGTGACGCCCCACTGATTGAAGATTGCGACGGGACTAGATTGGTGATGGAAATTCTGAAAGGATTCCAGAAATCACAGTGAGATGGAAGTGACGTGTATGTGAAGCTGCAATTTGGGCTCTTCCTACAAGGTCCTAGAGGTTGCGGAAAGCGACCTTTTGTTCTTGGGGTCTCTCTCCTGAATCGAGCTTGACGATAGCCGGCGCTGTCAGTCCGTAATTGTGCGCCGGGAAGTCGCCAGAAAATGCGAGTCGGAAATGCAACTCTACGTCCGCAACGTGGGCGCGGCTGCAATGAATGCATGACAGCCATTCCCAAAGCGTGTGAATCGCAAACAAAGAGAACGAATCCAGGACCTTCGAACACACAGATGGCCCCCAAAAGTCACGCACACGCAAACTAATGAAACCTGCGAGAACCATCCCAGCTGCGGGAGCTGCGTTCTAAAGGCTAGTTGCGTGTTGATCCGACATTCCAACTGGATCGCATCTCCATAGCCACAGCTGGAAAGCTTGCAACAGCTGCACAGGAACCTGCCAATCCTTGGGTCAACAACTCTTGTTGGCCAACCCGAGTTCAGCTGCATGCGGAGACCGTGCTCAGCCATGAGAGATATCTCGCCACTCATAGATAGGCAGCAGTCCAAGGTAATATTCGGATTGCTCTCAAGCTCAGACCTAATCACTAGCCCTCCTGGCTGGCCTTCTTTCATGCCTCTCAAGGCCTAATAGGAATGCGATATCAGGTATATGCAACTTGATTCCATGCCGTGGCTCGCAGCCAGACTGAAAATCATTGTTCGCTTCGTGCTGTCAGGCGTTACCAGACCCCATGATTTCCCAATGATCCAACCCCTTGCAGTAGAACAATGCGAACGCTCCTTCAACAACCCAGGAATGGCACGCTATGAACGCCGCAAATGAAAGCCCGCAAATCGTGAGCACTGGCGATCCGCGCGATCAATCTCCCCGATTCGTGGCAAGGACAAAGACATCCCAAGCTTATGACCCCAATCGCCGGATGAGGATGGCGCTCAGCCAAAAAGCACAACAACTGACCATCCAATTCATGTGACTAATGCTCGAAGCGGCCGCCTAAAAAGAAATATACTGGAAACTGAGCCGAAAGTAAGGAGGGGCCTGCCAGCTGCCAAAGATCCAGAGCCTTCACATCGATTGAACTCCAATCACAGGGCCCTAAAGTATGTCATGAGGAACGTTCATATCTGACCCTTGATGTCGATTTGTCCAAAGGCTCTCGCCTTCGCGATATGGAAGATGGATCCAGCCTTTCCAGTCAGAAAGCGTACATCTCCATCACGTTCTTCGAGTAGGGTCGAGGACTCATCCGGTGCATGATCAATGATGAATTGACATGCTTCTTCGTCGGACTCGAAACCCAGCTCTTCCGTAACGAAGCGTAGGCGGACATCAGGTTTGTACCTACAAGAACACGTTAGTTGCAGGACAGGGGGTGTTTGCAAATGGGAAACTCACGCTCTGCATAAGCACGCCAGCGCCGCCAGTCTTTCACGTTCTACGAACATATCCATCAAATATGCGCCCATGTCAGGCACAGTCAGATACAACTTGAAGAATTTGTGGTAATTGCCCAGAGCGAGAGCAGAGCGCACCTCAAGCGCGTGTTTGATCGCCGGTTCTTTCTTGTCTGCTGGGGTTAAATCAGATAGTACGTCATTCATGTCAGTCCGGTTGCAGGTGTGGATGAAATACAGGATACGATATGCCTTGAACTCCACAGGGTGACCGCCTAGATTTTGCTTATACAGCGCCCGCAGTTGTGTTTGGCACTGATTATACTCACCCAGGTCACCCTTCTCCAAGGCAATCCGGGCATGGTACTCGTACACACTGGTGGTGAAGTCGTTCTTGATGTGTTGGACGGTCAGGTCTTGCCGCAGAGACTTGAATTGGTCACAGATATAGACGTAGTTGGCCTCGGAGCGCCACTTCTTTTTCAGTAGTTCCAGAGTTTTCCGAAGGACTTCCAGAGGTCGGACGTCGTCGGGGTTGGGCGCCGATGTTAATCGGAAATAATTCTTTTCCAGCTTTTGCGAGCGCCCAACGATAGGTCCAGTCGTCTTTGGCTCCGGTGAGGCGACCCGGGACGATTCTTGTGTACGTGGAGAGTTGGAGTCTCCCCGCATGTCTTCAAACCGCCGTCTGCGGGATTCTAGACTGGCGCCGGCTTTACTTACGGATGTGCTCATGTCGAGCTTGGGTCGCTTTTCTTTCGAATTGAAGGAGACACGATCGGCCAATGACCCGGAATGTTGTCCATTTTGTTTCCAGGGTGGCGGCGGTGCAGGGGCCTCCACCGCTGCCGAGAGCTCTGTGGATTTGCGCTTACGCGAGGTGTCCGGTTGAGTGTGATAAGTAGTGGTGGGAGCAGGAACAGATACACGGGGAACAAAAGGTGGAGGAGTTATAGGAGCAAGAAGAGCACGGTTGCGTTCCTCCAAGATCATTTGCTGTGGTAACGGCAGCTCTTTCCAATTGACAAGATCCAAACTCCCACTTTGGGTGGCGTCTGTGATGATCTCCTTGAGTTTTGCTTCGATCTGTTCCTTGGATACAGTTCGCATCTCTGCAGCTTTCGCGAATGAGCGGTTGACATAGTCACGGACGTCTGGCGACCAAACGACTTTCTGCCGGGGTACTTGTTGGGGTGGAGGTGGAAGAGGATTGGACATGGTGCTTGCCGGGGGCGAGGACATGTACTGTTGAGGTGGCATTGACGCAGGATTATAGGCCGGCGGTGGGTGGAAGGTTGGCGGAGGACCAAAGGCATTTCGAGCGGGAACTGGTATGTAAGCATGACTCTGGTTGTTCAACGACGGGTATGGAGACGCTGTCTGCCACGGAGGGTGGCCTGCAGGAGATGAATACATGGCAGCGCGTCCAAGCACAGTTGACTGAATCGCGCAGGAAAACAAATGGAGGGAGAGAATAGTCACTACAACAGCCAACTCGATGGACCGCCTATGTTGCAGGCGGTTGGCTCAGTCGTCGTGATGCTGTGAAGAGGAAGTCGGTGAAAGGAATAAGAGAGAAGTTCACGTTCGACTGAAATTGGCGCCAGAGAAGCCGCTTGGCGAATGCCTAACCTAAACAGGCTAGTGACATTTCATCTCGAGTTAATCAAGGCATCGAGCAATCTTCCTTCGTTCGCTTCTTTCGTTCTTACAGTAATACTTCAGGCACGATGAGGATGCTAGACCTATAGCAGCCGGCACTTCCAGAAGACCTGACGTGCCCGAAGATGAACTCCAGTCTAAATAAACAGCCGGATGTTCCTCAAAAAGCCAGACTTGACTGCTGGCTCTCGCCCCACCCTGTCGCAAGATGAAGTCCTTCTGTTTGTGCAGGACGGGGTTGGACTCTATGAAGGGAAAGTTGGACCTTGATGGCCGGTGAGTCCACTATCGCTAACATTCGTTCAGAAAATACAAGATCGATTCTTGCCAAAAGGGACATGTGTATTTGACCTCCCATCGCGCATGCTACGTGGATGATGCAGAACCGCGCACCAACTCATGGGCGGTTGACTTGAAGGATGTCGAAAGACATGAGTATCAGGTAAGATCAATTTCTTCATACACAACAACGGTGCTTACCCAATACGACCAAGGCTGGGTTTCTCAGATCATCGCCCAAGGTCACCTTATTTCCTAGGCCACTTAAAAGAGGCTTTGGCTCGATAAGCAGAACTGGCACGCCACAATCGCCGCATTTCCAGAGGGTCTTGTCTTCTTCGACACCAACTTCTCGGTCGCCCAGTCCATTCCGCCCTTCACCGGTCCCGTCGGCTCCAGCGCCAGTGGTATCCGGGACCTGGGTATGTCCCATCTGCTCTTTCTCCAATCCTGTACCATCGAATTTCGATCCTACCATCGCTACGGAGGCTTTCCCACTACCGCCGTGTCTGGCCTGCGGTATCAAACCGCCATTCTCCACCGTGCTCAAAGCAGCTGTTGTTGCGAATGCGAAACGGATTCCGCCGACAAGAGCAGAGCCGACCAACCTGGCGAGCACCTCGCAAACAAAGTCGTATGGTGACGACACTTCTGCGAAAAGCCTGACCTGCCCTCGATGCACCTTTCACAACCATCCCTGGTTGCGGGAGTGCGAATTGTGCTCTGCTCCGCTACCAAGTCCAAGCACAGTTCAGAGGGCGGGGCTGGAGGAACCATTCACTCGGTCTGAGTCGCCCGGACCGGAGATATCGGGCTTGACCCTCGAAGACGAGCATGAGACTCCGAGCATCAAGTTTTCCTTCCGGAACGGAGGCGATCGAGCGTTTTACGAACGCTTGAAGAATGCAATGATTCAAAGAAAGTGGTTGCTGCAGAACGCTCCGCCAATTCCACGTGCTGACAGTCCGGCTGCCCCAACACCTCTCAGCAGTGCAAGCCCTGCACCATCCGACCCGCGGAAAACAGCAGTTGGCATTGCTGGCCTCGAACAGCGAGGGCTACAGACTCGTAAAAACAACGAAGCTGTTCTGGGAAACGCTTTTGAGGATTTAGAAGCTTTGATGGCATCGGCTAAGGACATTGTGGCCCTCGCTGAACGATTCGCCCAAGAATCAGGGGCTGCATCAGGCCTCTCAGGCGCTGTTTCTGACCCTCTTCTTTCCCAATCAGCCGCCGCCCTCGGCATGGTGGCGACAAAAGACATGGTTGGCGACAGCTCGAATGCACTTTACATCTCAGAGCTAGCACGCAACCTTGCGGAATATGCCATGGATGACAGGAGGGGCGTACTACGGCATCAGGGCGGCACAATGAGCCTCGTCGATCTCTGGGCAATATTCAACAGGAGTCAAAACGGAGTGGAACTGGTTAGCCCCTCTGACTTCCACAAGGCTGCTGAAGCATGGGAGAGGTTGGGACTTCCTATAAAGCTACGACGCTTCAAAAGTGGACTGCTGGTAGTCCAACACCGAAACGCAACTGACGACAGGACGATCAGTCAGATCAAGGCATGGCTAGAGTCATTGAAGCAGTGTGCCGCAAATGTGTCCGAGCTGTGGGATCGGTCAACGTTTAGCATTGGCGTTACAGCACAGCAGGCGGCGGCACAGTTTGGCTGGAGTCTTGGTGTTGCTAGCGAAGAACTTGAAATGGCAGAGGAGCGAGGAGCATTATGCCGAGAAGAGAGCGTGGAAGGCTTGAAATTCTGGCTGAATTTCTTGGTCGATGAGGACGAATAGATGATATGTGCGCCACACACGATAGAAACGGGACGTCTCGGGTGTAGTTTGTCCCAGTACACAGTATGTCTCCTGGCTAATGGCTCGACTTCCACCCACGATGCCCTCACGCCCCACGTGTTGTCGCGGAGTCGCGTGTATCTTCGCCGCAGTTGCCCCTTTGGGAACTTTCTGCTCCTGAGCGACTGCGGCGACATTATGATGGTTGTCTTTGGTTGTTGTCTCCGTTCTATCTCAGAGTAGAATGAACATCTGACCCAAGTCGCTCCTTCCCTAGACTGTGCAAGAATGGCCAGAATAGGTCGCGGAGGGTTTCTGGCCCTGGCCGTGATCTTCCACTTGGTCTACCTTTACTCGATCTTCGATATATACTTTGTCAGTCCCATTGTGCATGGCATGAGGCTATATGGAGTCCAGCAAGAGAAAGCGCCGGCGAAGAGATTGGTCCTGTATGTTGGTGACGGTCTCCGCGCGGACAAAGCCTTCCAGTCCTTCCCAGATCCATCTCCTCCCGACCCAGCCAACGCCGACCTAACTCCTCGACCTTTGGCTCCCTTTCTGCGCTCCCGAGTTCTCGAGCATGGCACATTCGGCGTCTCCCATACACGAGTCCCCACAGAGTCACGGCCCGGTCATGTTGCTCTCATAGCCGGCCTTTATGAAGACGTCTCCGCTGTTACAACGGGATGGAAACTGAACCCTGTGGACTTCGACAGCGTTTTCAACAGAAGCAGGCACACATGGAGTTGGGGTAGTCCTGATATTCTCCCCATGTTCAAGGATGGCGCGGTACCAGGTCGAATCGATGCGGACACATATGGCGCAGAATTTGAAGACTTCTCGCAGGATGCAACAGCGTTGGATGTCTGGGTCTTCGACAGGGTCAAAGACCTCTTTAAATCAGCCAGTACGAATTCTACATTGGACGCCATGCTCCGTGAGGACAAGGTCGTTTTCTTCCTCCATCTGCTAGGATTGGATACAACTGGACATTCGTACCGCCCATATTCCAAGGAGTATCTGCACAACATCAAAATTGTGGATCAAGGCGTCCAGGAGATCACTAATCTGATTGATGACTTCTATGGCGACGGCGAGACGGCTTATGTCTTCACTGCTGATCATGGTATGAGCGACTGGGGGAGTCACGGCGATGGTCATCCTGACAACACAAGAACTCCGCTGATTGCCTGGGGAGCCGGCGTTGCTCGACCTCGAGTGTCCATTGGTGAGAGAGCTCCTGGCCATGAAGATGGCTTCTCGTTCGACTGGGGTCTAGACCATGTCCACCGACATGATGTTGATCAAGCCGATGTTGCAGCGCTCATGGCATACCTTGCCGGAGTAGAGTACCCTGTGAACTCGGTTGGAAAGCTGCCCTTACCTTATCTAGCTGCGACCACAGAGGAACAAGCCAATGCGTTCCTGGTCAATACGAAACAGGTTCTGGAGATGTACAGGGTCAAGGAGGAGCAGAAGATGTCGACTGCGTTGAATTATCAGCCGTATCCCCCTTTCTCCAAGACCAATGCATCTGTTGCTGGTCGTATCTCAGCCATTGAGAGTGCTATCACCAACAACCAGCCCGAACTCGCGATTCAGCTGTCTTCGGATCTGTTCAATCACGCTCTCCAAGGGCTGCGCTATCTACAGACGTACGACTGGCTTTTTCTCCGAGCTCTGATTACCATCGGATATCTTGGCTGGATAACATATGGCATTACGACAGTCATCGATCTGCATGTTCTGCATGGGGCAGTGCCGGACGAAAGGACATCTGCTTCACTGGTGGCGTTCTCTTCCATCCTTGTTGCTCTGTATTCGTTCTTCATCATCGAGCGATCGCCTGTGACATATTATGGATACGCCGTGTTTCCCGTCTTTTTCTGGGAAGAGGTCTTTGCCAGAAGAAAGGCCTTGTCCTCCGGGTCTAAAGTTCTTCTCGGACATATTCAGGGGTTTTCCAAATCCAGCTCTCTCATCGTGCAGGCATTCTGCTTCTTGTTTATCATTGAGGCTTTGGTGAGTTCAAGTCATCCTGCATCATTTGACCTGCTCCTAACTCGTCCAGGTTCAATCATACTTCCACCGTGGCATCCTCACTGTGTTATACCTTCTAGGCGCGATTTTCCCTGCATCATACGGCGCGGATTTCGTCAAAAAGAACAAACTAATATTCCTCGCATGGGCAGCTGGCTGCCTTGTCCTTAGCACCTTCACGCTTCTTCCTGTTGTCAAGGTCGAGAGTCCGACTATGATCACCGCAGGCGGTCTCCTGATGTTTGGGGCGGGCGTGCTTTACCTCATCTTCGAGCACGATATCACTTTGCAGTCCAAATCCGCAGGTGCATACAGCGAAACAAATATCTTTTCACGAACTCTGATGGGAGTCCAAACTGGCATCATCCTGCTGACGGTCATCGTGACACGGTCGAGCGTCGCATCACTTCAAGCAAAGAAAGGTCTCCCTGTGGGAAATCAAGTTGTTGGCTGGTTGGTCCTTTTGGCTTCGATCATCCTCCCCTTTGTCCATCGGATGGCACCAAATAGACACTACCTCCACCGCTTGGTCATCATCTTCCTTACCTTCTCACCATCTTTTGTCCTCCTCACGATCTCCTACGAAGGTCTCTTCTACTTCGCCTTCTGTTTTATCCTCCTCACCTGGGTGCGCCTCGAATACGCCATTCAGCTGCATACTTCCTCTCAGCCTCAGCCGAACGCATCTCAATCTCCAGCAAACAGCGTCACCATAACATCGAAATCCCCAACTTCGTCAAATATACATCCTGAACAAACTTTCCGGACCCTTTCCCTCCCCGATCTCCGCCGCACCCTCTTCTTCCTCTTCTTCCTACAATCCGCCTTCTTCTCGACCGGAAATATCGCCTCCGTATCCTCCTTTTCCCTCGACGCGGTCTACCGTCTCATTCCCATCTTCGACCCCTTCTCTCAAGGCGCCCTCCTGCTCTTCAAAATCATGGTGCCCTTTGCGATCATCTCCGCCGCACTGGGCATTCTGAACCGAAGGTTAGGACTGCAGTCCTCGGCACTGTTCATGACGGTGATGAGCATAAGCGACATCATGACACTGAATTTCTTCTGGATGGTGAGAGACGAGGGGAGTTGGCTGGATATTGGAACGACAATTAGTCACTTCGTGATTGGCAGTTTGTTGTGTGTTTTCGTGGCTGGTTTAGAGGGGGTGAGCCAGGCTCTCATTAGCGGTGTGGAAGTCGATAGCTTTGAGGACAGGATGAAAGAGAAGGGAGGTGTTGAGCTTGTCAACGGGAGCGGTGTACGAGAGAATGGTGGAACGAATGGACATGCGACAGAGGCGAAGAAGGGGAGGGAAGGTGTTGATGAGCGACCAGTCATTGATTAATCAATCTGGCTGGCAAAGTGATCTTTACTGTGTACAAAATCCCTGAAATCAGTGTGGAGGTGGTACAAGACGCGTCCCTTGTATAGACTAGACATGCGACTTCGCGCTTTCCCTGCTACATAACCCCATCTGCTCGAGCCTCTTGAGGCATATCCGAGCGTGATCCATGCGTATGTCGCTCTCTCGCTCTCTCTCCTCCCTGGCTCTACACAGCAATACGCCCCCCTAAACACGACGCGAACATGAACCCCACGACTCTCGCCACTTCATGGCACCGTGTCCGAGATCTTTCGCAGCACAGCGTGAAACCTCTTACGGGAAGGGGAGAATTATATAGGCTAGCAGAGCTCCCAGCTGTACGCCATGGGAAACACCAATCCAGAGATGTCCACCGTAGGAGTACGTACCTACGCATGTATAGCACACGAACCTAAGACGCCCCCAAACGAGGTATGCTACATTGTTGGGTTTCCATGTCACTCACTGGTGTGGGAGGTACACTGTATCATGAACGGGACGGGTATAGTGACTTTTCTATTGTTCTGTACACAGTGGCTATCGGCCTCGCATCACATGCCTTGGCTGTGGAAGCGGTTCTAGTTCCGTACGCGCAGTGAGGCATGATCGGATAAGAGACAATCCGAGCACATCGGCTTTCCCATCCTCGAGCGCAAAGACCTATCTGAAGTCATCTGCTCTCACTGTGCAACTGTCGAGGGACGGCTCCTCTTACGACTGGTATGGCATTTTCCGACCATTTTCCCTCACTAAGGTGGAGCACGTTACTCTTTTGCCACAAATTCCGCCCTCTCGGGCTCCTTCTCCTCCGCGCCTGCCAAAGACTGGTTGTGTTCCCTGATCGGGCCCGTCGGGTGGGCACTATCGTCCTGTAACCGGCGGAACTCCTGATTCAGATCATCGGGGTTGTGTAGGCCGCTGCCTCCTGTGGCACCAGCGCCCTCGGGGCCGGAAGTTGCTTTTGACGCGGTGTGGTGACCCTCGTGGCGGAGTTCGGTGCTTGTCTGACCTTGTCCTGGGTGGCCTAGGCCGGTGTGTACGTCCGCGGACGTGGCGCCCGGGAGGGTGCTTAAGGGGTCAGTACGGACGCCCTCTTTGCCGTGGGAGCGGTCAACATTGTCGTTGAATTGTTGGCCTGGGATCTCATATGTGGCATCTGGCCGGAAGGTTGATTCTTTGGGAGCGGTCCCTGCCGGGAGGGTTTGGGCGGAGAATTCGGGGGCGTAGTCATTCGGTGATGTCTTTTGCCCTATTTGGTGCTGAAAAGACTGGTTAGCAGCGGGTTCCAGTGCGTATGTACAGTCCTCCAAATTTCTTGGTCCAAGAGGACTTTGATGGCTGAGTACTTACTCCGTGCTTCTCCGTGGGCTCTGCACGGGGCTGTCTGGGATGGAACTCGCCCTGAGCATTGGTCATTGAGTCCGCGTTTCTTGCTGCCATGGTGTATTGATTGATCTGATCTGTGATTGATTCTGGTGTTCGTTTCTTCCAAGGAGTACTTCTCTCGAGTGATGAAAAGAATTTAGAGGAAGCAGTTCAAGGAGGGACGAGCTCGCATTCAAAAATGGTCGTGTGCAAAGCCCTTGCAGTTGACGTCATGCTTGAAGACCTCGATGATCTCATTCTCTGCGGCGACGTTTCCATGAACGTTGAAGGAGTGTGGAATGGAGTCAGCCTTGTAAAAGATCGGCAGGCACGATGCCTCAGGTCGACCGGATGACGCCAGGGAAAAGGGGGGCCGAGCCAATCAGGTCGCATGGTATTCAGCCTCGCAGGGAAGCCGACCATGAGCACAAAGTGACGTTGGTACTCGTACTCGGTACTTTTAGTACCAGCACGAATTACTCGTGAGGAAGAGGCTTCGCTATTGCGCGTCTCCAATCCAGCGAAATCATCACCAGCCAGCAGCTCTCATAGAAAGTCAAAAAAAAAAACAATGTCTGAGATTAAGTCCAAGGGCGGAGCACCCATTGAGGAGGGTGATACTGTCACCACGCCTGTAAGTACAGTGGCATTCCATAAGATAAGTCGGAAAAATGCTTACTGGAACAGTACCGTGGAGGAAAGCACGAAGGGGAGGTGAGCACCTTATCGTTTGTTGATGATCAAGCTTGAAACATAACATGTAACTGTGAACCAGGTTGAAGCAATAATCACGAGCGAGAAGCAAGCTAAACAACTGGAAAATGCTAAAGGGGCAGGTCATGCGCCGGCAGTTGTGTTCACTGACCAAAACAACAAGAAAGTCGCGCACAAGCCGACTACAGTGACCAACTTGGATAAGGAGGGCTGAAGCGGAACTAGTAGAGTGACCGAGCGAGGAAGCGTTGAGACTGACACAAAAGGGCTGGTCCGATTCAACTCATGGAATCTCGCTGAAAATATAGACATTGGACGCCCTCTCTTGTCGGGTCAGATCGTTCTGCATCGTTTTTGACTTGCTTTGTCTTATCGAAAAACTTCCGCAATGCCCAGCCGAAACCCGTGTCTGCAGCAATTGGGTAGCCATCGGTCCTTGTCGTCTATTGCTTGGATGGCGACAGCGCCAACCCTGTCATCCTGACCCGCAGCTCCAATAAGCCCACGAACAACCTGGAAGTTAGGATCTCTCCCACAGTCGTCACATCAACCACTCGGCCATTTCTGACCACATTTCTTGTAAATTTGAAATGAGGCTGAGTTATTCCCCTAGTCGGGTTGAATGTAGCCGAAAACCGGACAGTAGCTGTCCTGTATTTCGTTGAGTAGCCTAGCTAGAAGTGTGATACCAACCCCGAGCAGCACAGGGGTTTGGTGGATAGTCGTGCGTGCGTAATATACTCTCAGTTATCGCCTTTGTCTGAGCATCGATTTCGGACCTCGTGACCTTGACATCGTCCCCAGCCTTAGGTGGCGGGATGGCGAAGTAGCGCTCCCGAGGTTGCCGACTTCGAGTATGTTTTTGGCTCAGTATTCCTGGTGAGCAATCCTACCATTCTCTCCTGACCTGCGGTGTCGGCAACAGGGAGGAGACCTATGGCATGAAAGTTCGAGCGAGCGTATTTTGAGCTTCATGGTTTTCGTTCCGAAATGTCGAGAGCAGGTGCTCTTTCATATACTCATCGGAGGCAATCCCATCGTGGATCACGCTCGTGAGCAGAGGTCGCCCGCCCTGGTCCGCAGCCAAATTGTTTACGACGTATCGAAAAACATCGAGTGGAGCGAAGTACTGTTCGCCTTGCCAATGTTGTTGGACCCGATCCCTTGGTGAAAATGTTCTCTAATTCAGGGAACAGGACTGCGAACCTTTGCCTCGGCTCTTTTTCTCCGCCGCTCAAGCTCAGACGATATATCTGGATGTAGTGGCGTTGCAAGGACAGTCGCAATGGTGTAGTCACCATCGTGGCTGATACTCAGTTGGGCAACCTGCTCGGTCACCATACTGGAAGAAGCAGCATGATCTGACTTTTTGCAAGAGATCGAGTCCATACCACAGACAATATGCACAGCACCACCAGACTCAGCTTCAACTCTCAGGTCTCGAAAGCTTAGAAGAGAAGCGCCCCAAGCCTTTTTAGCTGCTTCTTTAGCAGCCCACCGGCCAGCTATCCAAGCAGCAATATGCTGTGTCCGAAGTCGGTCTTGAGCATGCGCATCGTTCCAAGCTGGGAAGCGACGGCTGAGATCATCTAGCTCTAGGGGTAGTAAGAAACGATTGGTGAGCCTGATCACCCGTCGAATATCGGGTTGGAGCGGGGACAGAATTCTGTTCGTTGCGATGATATCTGTGCCTACGCGCAATTGTAGAGGGAATGGCAAGCGCATGAAGGTCGACGCTGCTGGACTCAGTTGCATATGATTGTTGATTTGAGCTATAAATATGAAAGTGAGGACGAGCGTCTGGTGGGAGATGGTCCGCTGGGTGCATTAGCTGGCACGAAGCTGTGTGCAGGGTCAGGTGTGATGGGAGTGAGCCGAGAATCATTGGCGAGTTGGAGAAAATCAGCAGTCACTTCCAAATGGGAAGTGAAGTCGGCCTGAAATCCGTAGTCCGCACTCAAGTCAAATCTGTTTACGCTGTTACGAATACGAAAATCAGACATTACAGCGGCTGTATATTTGTTACCTCTCTCAACTTCCTATCGCGGTCGCTTTCTGAGGTGCAGATTACCCCAATGCGATAACTACCTTTATAATATGCTGAACGTACTGACTCCTGGCTCTACACCACGCACAACTCCGTGACGTGCGGAGAACGTGGCACAGTGTGCTGTCCTGGACTGCCCGTCTCCTATCACAGCGCGCGGGTTTCTTCTCATCTCTTTATCTGCTTAAAAGCAAAAATCAAGTAACAGCTTTTCAAGATGCCGGTGAAGCATATTCAATGTTTTGGAACGACATATGAGGTGAGACTGGGCCCTCCAAACTAGGAACAGCGCCGCGATTAACGTATCTATTCAGATTGGTCATCTCCATGGTCAGGGAGCCAAGACCGAGGTGCATGGCAGTATTGCCTTTTATGGGGCGTTTTTCAAGCAAAGAACAAAGCTGGCATGGTCAGAAGTCCGTGATGTGGCCAGGCAATTCGTTCCGTTCATCGAGTCATCGTATCCAGAGTATGTGGAGGAGATGCAGGGCGTCGCTGACGGCGCTGGCGTGGACCTCGAATCCATCATCGCATTGAACGTGCGCACAGAAATCGCCTATGGCATGTTGAGCGATGGTTGCACCGCCTTGTCCTGGAAGACGCCAGATGCCAGTTTCCTGGCTCAGAATTGGGATTGGAATTTCGAGCAGACACCCAACATCGTCTGTTTGTCGATCAAGCAGTCTCCCAAACCAAACATCCACATGATGACCGAAGGCGGCATCATTGGCAAGATAGGTCTCAATTCTGCTGGAGTCGGAGTCACCTTGAACGCTATACAGGCGCCGGGCGTCTCATATGACAAGCTTCCGTGCCATCTTGCGCTCAGGACAGTGCTGAACAGCACTTCCAAAGAGGCTGCGGCGAATGCTCTGCGCAAGACAGGGGTAGCCTCCGCCTGCCATATCACAATTGCTGATCGCTCGACCGGTGGCATCGGATTTGAATGCACAGCTCTTGACATTGTTGAGATGCCCATGGAAAAAGACGGTCAGCTCCCGGGCACTTGCACTCATTCGAATCATCTGGTCAAGAAACACAAGGTAGAGGGAACATTGTTCTTGAACGACTCCCCATTCCGTCTTGACCGCATTCAAGAATTGATGCGAAACACTGGCAAGCCATCCGTGGAAAGTATCAGTGAAATGTTGAAAGACGACAAGAACTATCCTACCGCGATCAACAGAGCTGTCGGCGAGAAGAGTACCAGCCAGACCTTGTTTTCAATTGTGATGGACCTGGGGAAAGGTTTCGCAAGAGTCAAGATGGGTCGACCAACAGAGGATGGGGAAGTTTTTGAACTGAAGCCGTGAGCATTGCGGGAATGCGAGACACTCAAGCCAGGCCTGATGTAGCGGCGTTTGATCCGTCTAACTTATGTACAATCCGCAAATCGTCCCCATTTTCATGTCGCCGTGCTTTCTCAGCTCAATGCGCTTCCTTGCCCGAGATCTTATTTGCCTTCTCTTCTTGCTCGACCTGTTGTAGGAAGTCCCTAGGTCGCATGAGTTCTTGTAGTCCGGAGGAAGAGGAGGGTGTCATGTCCTTACTGGATGAACTTCTCCTCGTCTTTGCTCGAAGCATTGATGGGCGGTGTATTTGAGTTCTTGTTCTTGTTTCCGCCTGGAATTAGGAAGGGAATGGCGAAGACCGCGCCGAGCGTAGCCATGGATAGCTACATATCGTCAGTTTCAGAAGAAATAGAATAGCATGCCTCAATCGGGATTCAGGCTTTGGAGCACCGTTGACATACGACGTGTGATCCGACCTGCCGGCCCGCAATAGTGTACATGGCAACCATCTTGACGGTTCAGGAGGTATCGGAAGATTGATCTGCGATGAGGTGCAAATGAAGTGCGTTTGCGGGAGGAGTTCAATTCCACTTGGTCAACTGCGATTTTGCGTTTGAGAAACCAGGAGCTTCGATGCCGTGACTCGCCGTACAATTGGGAGCTGCCAGACGAAGCATATGATCTACCGTAGCAAGCTATGACGTTTCCGTCTCGGCGCTGGGTGAGCAGCAGCCTACCGAAGTTGTTGCCAAATGGATTCCCAGCTCGAACCACTCGACGCGAAGGCATTTCTGCCTCTGTCACCTTCGTTTATAAATGAACCTTGAAGCTTGAGGCCTGCTCATAGCTTCAGAGCTTCTCGGTGCTCGCCCTGGACAGTCTCCTCACTCACGATGGCTGGCAAAGACGGGGACAGTCGTCCGAACTCTGCGTTCCCACGAGAGCGACTGAATAAGGACCTCCAAAAGCTGGTCGACAAACAGGATGATATGTGGGACAATATTTACGAGGGGGAGGGGCCCGACACAACCGAGACAAGCGTGCGATATGCGGCCTATGCCAATCGTTTGCGCACCATCATGTTGAGCGCCCATCGTTATGTCGCATATACTTCAGACATTGGCGAATCATTTCGGCCTATTGCCCATCCCATACTTGTTAGAAGCGCATATGGGATTTCTTGGGCCTATATCCTTGGCGATGTCGGTCACGAAGGGTGGAAGGCATACAAGAGAAATCAGAGGTTGGCTGCACCGCAAGGGGACGAGCACTTCGACGGAAGGCAAAAAGAGATCACGGACAAGCTCGATGCTGCTCCTGCAACACATCCTGTCCGCATACCGGCAATTGAGGACTATAAGGCGGTTATGGCGCAGCGTGCCGTGTTCCAGAGTCTTGCGTCTATGGGATTGCCGGCGTTCACAATACATTCCATCGTGAAATACTCGGGGAAAGCGCTCAAGAATGCAACGAATACTACAGTGAGGACGTGGGGGCCGATAGGCGTAAGTTAGCATGCGACACCGTCGACCGCAGACACTAACGGAAAGGCAGCTCGGTCTTGCAGCTGTACCAGCACTCCCATATTTGTTCGATAAGCCTGTCGAGGAGGCTGTGGAATGGACTTTCTATACCGCCTTCCGGGCAATTGGCGGGGAATCCGCGGTTGGCAACAGGCCTCATACCGGCAGAAAGGAGGCTCTGCAAGTCGAAGCGAAGATCGCACATGAAAAGAAGGATCTATGAAGTCAAGACCGAACTATTTCGGCACCGCTGTTCTGCACCTCGACTCTTCACCATGCACATACTATCCTACTCACCTCATATACATCCGAACTGTCGTTGACAGTCGGCAACTAGCGGAATTAAAGGCAAATTCGGATGGGGCTGGCTTGCAACTTTCTCACACGGCTCATTCATGGAAGCCGGCGGTTCATATTGCCGCGTCGCATGCGACCGCAAATATACCCTCATCAGTCTCACCGTCTTTTCTTTCTTGTCTCTTTCATCTGCCTTGGTCTTCCGGATCCATCAACTATGTAGCCTTGTCGGCTATTGAGCAAGGCTGAGATAGAACCGGACCGATATCGGGTCGGTGTAGATTGACCCGAAGCCAGTTTTGAGTCAAATCTCAAATCCATCTCGCTGCGCGCAACCAAATTTCCTTAAGTAGATACGAGCAATCTCCTGCCGGCAATACAGTCGGCGGAGTGCCGACATGTCGAGAACGTGAAGTACTCTCCACACGAATCTTCTCGGCCATTGCCAGAGACCGCCAGCCATAACGCCCATCCGGCTGGCCTCAATGCACCAGCCTCTGCGACCGACATGCCCGAACAGCAACAGCCTCTCCCTACGCCCAAAGCAGAGAGGGCTTCAAGAACAATATCAAATGACTCACCGCCAGTCTCTCTCCCCGAACCTCACCTACATATCCCCTCGTTGCCGAAGGTCATGATAGGCCCGATAAAAGATGCCCAATGGAACACTGCGACCCTGGGGTTGCGACTGGGCGCGGACTTGACCTCAGCAGCAAGCGCTGCCATCTTGATTGCACCGATAATCACCATGATAGACCGGTAGGTAAACTCTGGTCGGTTGTTTCCAAAGCGCCCATAAAGAAGACCAAGGAGGACAGAGCACTCCGGTCTCCGCGTTTGTCTCTAGCCTGGCCTCTGGGGATGAACAATGCGGGAGCTACGTATGCCTGCCTCCAACGATCCTCCCCCAGCATCTTTTGTGGTTGGCGTCGTCCGATGTTTTACTGACGCCAACACCGACGGACAGGGCGATAGTCGAAAAGGCCGCAAACGGCGCGTCCTTCTCGTCCTGCTTTCTGCGCTCCCTCCGCCCGGCCATCTCGCGACCACACCGATTCGTCTTCTCGAGACCGTTCCTTCTGATCTTCGGCCTGTACTTTGCGACGTACTCCACCGCCAACACGGTCGACACCTTCCACTCGACCGTGACCTCCAAGCCAGCTTCGACGGTAACGCCCAGCACGTCCAAGTTCCTCGCCACATCGTCAGTCAACATGAGTCTGTGCGTGTACAAGGACTCGTGCTTCGCGCGAATGTTCGGCGCGTCGGCCTCGCCCGCAGCCGCTGTGCCAAAGCTGTCGTACGCTCTCTTTGCCGTGCGCGACTGTCTCACCATCTTTGCCTCCTTCAACTTACCCTCCATGATCGCGCCGGGGCTCGCGCATCTGCCGCCCGCTGTCAAATCTCGGTTGTCGCGCATTCTATCGACCGAGTCGGGACGAATGAACACGGCTCAGTTCCTGGCCCCGGCGGCGGTTCAGCTGGTTTCGACACCAATCCATCTGCTTGGCTTGGACTTGTACAACAGACAGGCCCGCTTGGGGCTCCGCGAGCGGTACTCCCGCATCGTCAGGGATTGGGGTGTCAGTGCTTTCGCGCGAATGGGGCGCATTATCCCTGCGTTCGGTGTTGGTGGCGTCGTCAATGCTAACATGCGGAAGAGCTTCATGGCCAAGCTCGAAAAGTAACGTAAGAAACACAGCGATGGGCGGTGGTGGTTGACGGCTTTCCACGACTTATTGACTTGATTGAATTGCGTTGCTGGTGTTGCTGTCCTTTTCGGGTTCGGCTAGACAAAATGGTGGGCGGGAATTGATGTTTTCTCCAACTATTCAATAATGCTTGTGGTCTTCAAGGGTAAGCCACGCACTCTGTACACTATTATGATTGCTTTTGGAACGGGCGTTGGCTGGGAAGGTTAGATGTGAGATATTAGTCCGGGTCAGATGCTCGATATTAGATGCGGTGTTGGGCGAGGCTGTATGATCAGAAGCGTCCGCCTTCAGGCGCGACTGGTACACAGGACTGCGGTCCTCTGAAGATCAAACTCCTTGAGGAACAAGATCCAATCGTGATTGATCGATAATTAATCCGTACACACTCTCTGTCCGCCCGCCATCGTGTATCAGACTACGCACCATACACCCCTCTAAGCTTCTCCCGCAACAAATCCAACCCGACGGCCTTCCTCCACCACTCATCCCACCAGCCCACAGGCCAGAAGGTGCAATTGTAGAACCAAGTCCTCCACGCTCCCGTCCCGCGCCAAATCTCCAGTGGTAAAGCACTTCCGCCGAGCCAACCCTTCTTCTCCCAAGTTCTGGTTATATCCGAGACGACGTTCCTGGCCCAGACTTCTGGATCCTCTCGATCCGGGAAGGCACCCCTCATTGCGGCCTCGGTCATCTTCTTGACCTTCTCGTCGACCGCGTAGATACTTCCCTTCGGCAAACTCGCCCGACCCTCCTGGTGGTTCGCGTGGAACTTGGAATGCACACACCCTGTCTTGAGGTCGACCACGTGGATATTGAACGGTTGGAGTTCTATGCGCATGTGCGTGGAGAACATCGCCGCCGCGACTTTGCTGGCGTGGTACGCCGAGTTATGCGGCGTGGGTTCGATGGACGAGACAGACGTGTTGTTGAGGATGAGGCTTGGCGAGGACGAGGTCCTGGCCGCGTTGAGGAGAAGAGGGAGGAACTCTTGTGTGACGGCGATGTAGGACCACACGTTCAGATCGAAGAGCTGCTTTGCGTCGGGGACGGATATGTCGGAGACAGGCATGTTGTAGCCTGTCCATGAGGTTATCGGCGTTAGTGCTCGCACCTTAAAACCTTCCAGCGTTTGGGGAGGATAAAACCTCGATCCGACGGCCTTCGCCCCGGCAACATCAACCTCCGCTCCGTGAGTACTCACGGATGGGATGCTGAGGCCCGAAGCTTCCATGACTCTTCAAATCAAAGTCGAAGAAGAGACCAAACAACACACATAGCACGTGCAACAGGGAAAGAAAGGGCGGGACATACCTCCCCCAGCGTTGTTGACAAGGCAGTCAAGCCGCCCTTCCTCCCCATCCTGCCTGGTCAACCGTGTCACCTCCTCCACACACCTCTGGATACTGCCTTCGTCGAGGACATCCAGTTGCAGACACTCGATTCCCAGTTCGCGCAATCCAACCATCTTCTCTGGGGTCCTTGCCGTGGCGAAAACTCTCAACCCGGCATTATGGAACGCAATTGCCAGTGCGTGGCCGAGGCCGTGGACTGAACAGCCTGTGATCAAGACAGTACGACGGACAGCGTTTGATATTGGAGGAGTCGACATCGTGAGAATTGGACGTTGTGGCTGGTACTCCGAATTGTTCTTGCTAACAGTCCGTGTTGGGCAGTGTTCTTGAGCCGGTTGTCAGACGTCCTCCCTGCAGCCGTGTTCACCCCGAAAAAAGAGTGCTGGCTGCCAATTCGGAGTCTCATTAGCTGCACAGCCTAGCTGTTTGACCGCACGATCGGACTGGGGAGACTGATCAGCTGTAAAAAGTCGAGAGTGAAGTTCCGATCAGAGCGTGTACATGACGGTAGGTAGCGCTCCAAAAGAGGAAGGTAGATTTCGGTCACATCGCCGTCCGTAGCCACTTCTATACGGCCACGAAGATGGCAGAGGCTGAACTCGGTCTCTGTGTGCACGGAGGAATCAGGCAAAGCATGTGTACATCAACGTGGACTGGGAGCTGCGACGACCCGATGAGGATGCTTGAAGAGTGAAGGACGTATTTTGCTCAGCGGAGAGTTGCTATCGAGATACAAACTCACCACGAAGAGTGGACTATCAATAGCTGCAGTACATACATAATACCCGTCCGTCCCCTTTACGCCTCGAACACGCCAATGCTGTGAGACATCGTACTGCGAGCCCCGAAACCAACGCTCCGTGAATCGTGCCGATGTTCTGCGAACCGTACAAGGTGCATGTGACGCCCAACTACCACCTCCAATCTTTCCATCATCGTGAGCTCTCGGTGCTAAAGATACCCGGTCTTTGACCCGTCATGACAATCCTCTTCCTCGGTCCCGGAGCTTCGGCATTCTCGATCCCCTTCTGCTGCTGTGAGTGGGCGCTCAATCCTTCAGCAACAAATCCAATAGTATAGGCACCAACTCCCAGGGCTGTGATGGTCAGAATAGTCCGTTTCACGCCACGTGCAAACCGGCTCCATACGCTCTCTTCCAGTGCGTTGGGAGCGTCTTTGTCAGGTTGAGACGCATTGGGCTTTTCATCCGACGCCGCACTTGGACGGATTGTCCCGGAGAACACCTTCTCCTGTCTTCTCACTCTCGGCTTGCTTTCGAGTGGACGAGATGGAGGCGCCGTTGGTGCTGCTGGACCCGGCGATGGGTCTAATTCGGCAGGTAGCTCATCAAGGACTGTGGCGGCCTTTTTGGGGGTTTGGGTAGGGGATGATCCTTTGGATAAAGTTGGCAATGCTTGCCCAGCCACTGGTTCCATGTCTGCTACTACCTCGGCTACAGCTGAAGTTGAAGCTTGTTCTGCCTGCTTCTTTTGGAAGATCAGCATGCTCTCAGTTCCATTGTATAGTGAATATCCCGCTTTTTCCATGGCTTGGAAGTGTTCGAGAAACTGGGGCGCATTCTCAAGTCTCCCTAGGATCTGAACCAGGTTGTTAGACTCGGTCATTCCTGTAGCTGGCTGATTCAGTGGTGAGAAATTGACTTTTCCAGTCGAAGAATTGTAGGCCAGGACAAGATATGGTGAATCGAACTGGATGTCTCGAAGGCTCTCAATCGGTGGGATCTGCTCGTCGTTCCAGGTGGACGATCCTGACGGAGTATGAACCGGCTCAGGCACGATCTTCTCAGCCTTTTCTTCGGGAATCTGCGACGCTGGATGGGTGTCTGTCACGACCTCAGTGTTTCCCTCACTAACCGCGTCCGGTGTGTCGGCTTCTGGGACATTTTGAGGATTAAAGTCAATCCTCTTCTTGCCGAAGTCGGATCCCGATAGCTGGGGGGTCTTCCACGCAATGTCTGGTCGTCTTGTTTCGATGGATCTTATGGCGTTCCTAGTCTCGTGTAGAGCTCTTCTGACTTGTTTTGTTGCCCGAATGACTTCGCTCAGTGTCGAAGGAGGCGGCTTAACCTCGTTTGGTATTTCATTTGCTCCTGCTGTTGTCGATGGTGTTGGCTTCTCAAGCTCCTGGGCCTGGATGCTTATTTCACGAAGCTGAGCTCGGACATGTTTGACATTATCCACAATCTCGGCGAGCTTTGGCTCGAATGTGTTGATATGCTTATCAATGACTGGATTCATTACGACACCAGGTTTGACGCTCGCGGTCGAGAGTGGATGGGCTTTGGATCCATCGGACTGGCTGGATTCGGGTGCAGATGATGCACCTACCGCTTTACTGGGAGTCAACGTCGAGTCCGAAGCAGTCTGTCGGTGATTGGAGTTGATCGCGCCATACTCGCTCTCATAAACAGCCTTGATCTCTGTAGCCAGCCGCGAGATCTGAGCATCCTGGACTTCTGCGTCGCTCTTGGCCTTTTCAGCCGCCATCCGCAAGCTAGCTGTGCGTTGCTGCTGTTCTCTGTCGGCCTCGAGCACATCATCTGATGGAGTGAATAGCTTCCCTGTAAAGCTTTTGGCTTCCTGCTTATATATGGACGGAGTCTTGCTTAACGACTCGTCTCTGAAGATGAGCTTTTCAGTCAAGCCTTTCACCGCATCAGGCCGAATATACTTCTTGTAGTTCTCGTTGAGATTGGTCATAGACTTCATCGTCCTGGCGACAATGCCGTCTGGGTGCTCCCGTATATGTTCGAAAACATTGTTGATGGTCTTGGTCAACTTCGTTGTCGAGATTTCAGTCTTTAGGCTTTCAGGTAAAAGGTCTGTCACTTTTGCCGCTTCAGGCTGTCTCTCATCGGCTCCTGCTTCGAGTCTTGATTCTATGGCCTGCCTTGGTTCACCAGTCTCTGACGGGGATGTCGCTCTGTCCATACCTGTCCCTTTCTCTGTCGAAGGTACTTGTCGTCTGAAGGCGGACACTTGGCGATCGAGAGCAGTCTGTAATCTGGCTGGTTTGTCGTCGGCTTGGGTTGCGCGCGCCCGGACTCGGTCAAGTGCCGACTCAAGCTTGGGCTTGGATTCCTTGAATGGGATATCGACTGAAGATTGTCTTGTTGATCTCGAGGTCTGCGTTTCACCAGCAGGCTCCCTGAAACCTTCCCTAGCTAGCCAATCTGATGGATAAGCCCTTGCTTGATTCATGGCTCTAGCTTCATAGGTTGTGCCCGAGAACAGTGGAAGGGTGTCGTCTGGTTCAGGTGACTCCCGGGGTTTCCTCGAAACTCTGGTCTCGCCAGTAGAAAGCCCAGCCGTCGTTTCAGGCTCACTCCCTGAGTTAACTTCCGTGAACGCGGCGGTGGTGTCGATGGTGTTGCCCTTAGCTTGGGTTATCAAGTCTCGCAACTGGAGCTTCCTCGAACTGTCAAACCTGTTTTGCTTTTGGTTTGCCTCCGTTTCCACGGGAGGGTTGGTAGCCTTCATATCCGAACTACCATAGCCATAGGCTTTATGAGGCTTGAAGGTCTTCACAGGTATATCAACTCCATGTTCTTGAAAAAACAGGCTCTGGAGAGACTGCTGCTTTGGCTCGCCCTCTGAAGATTGCTTTGACTGGTCCTCTGAAGATTGGGTTGCCGGCTCGGACTGTGAAGAATGGGAGTTTGGTTCTGCACTTGCCGGGTTCTTCGATGGCTCCGGCGATGGACTTTGGGTCTTTGGCTCGAGAGGAGTCTGCTTCTCTTGCTCGGGTGAGGAAGGCTCCATCTTTAGCTCAGGTACTAAAGTGTGCTTCTTCGTTGGTACCTTCCTCATGGTGATTGGATCGTATTCATATTCCTCCTCACTATAAGACACCGTAGTCTCTTTTGGAATCTGCTGTGCGGGATTCGAGGATGTGGCCGCGATCGGCTCTTTAGTGCTCGAGTCCGCCGCCTCTGCCGACTTCGACTGCCTGGGCGAGACATCTGCATCACCTTTGATCTCTTTTGAATCAGTGAACCAAGAAAATGAAGTCCATGATGAGTTATTCGACGATGGGGGACTCTGCAGGCGCCTTCCAAATAGTGTCCCGTAAGGGTCCCGCGCTATTGCACGATCGACAGCTGCTCGAAAAGACTCAAAGTCATTGTACACTGTCTTGAAGTGACTCTCAGGTTTTGGCTCATGAGGAGGCTCATTAGCTTCTTGGTTCGAGGCTCCCGTCGACGTAATTGGCTTGTAATCACAATACCGGGTGGCCCAGAGTCGGTTGAAACGCCATGGTCGCATGGAGCCCTCTTCTGATTCCCACATGGCTCTCCTCCGAGTAAGCTTATAGTATCTCGATCTCATCATCTTCTGATGCCTCCTCATACGCTCTTCGAAGTCTTCGGCTGGAGTACTTGTCTGACGTCCCCACCACCAGAGCGTCCGTGCTTGAACGGAACCGACACGATGGCCTCGGTGGCTCTGAGTCCTCAAACAGAGTGGCCTCGTCTTTGTGCCGGCTGGCATGGTTCGTACGGACGGTACAGGCATCTTGGTGGAGGGGCTTTGAGATTCGATGGTGAGGTATGCTACCTGCGTACTAGAGGAATGAGATTGGACGGTCCTGTAAGGCGATTAGCGATCGGGGAGGTGAAGCATTAAGAGCAAGGCCGGATCTCAGGCTGGGTGAATGCCCCTCAGGCGGACATTTGCCCTCGAGGCCGAGCACTGAGCATACAGAGAATGCTTTTCAGGCAATGCTAGAGCTTGGAGGTAGACAGATCAGAGGCACACAAGATGCATGGCAGAACAGTCAATGATGACCAATTGAGTGAGCTGTGCGCAGGCCGGTGAAGCGAGGAGAGGGAGTGCAATGGAGGGGCAGCATCTGCAGGCAACCGGCGATAACGATCCCCAACGCTAGCGACACAATGCGGAGAAATCGCGTCCCAGCGCGTAATTGACGGTGCCGCCCAGCACCTCAACATCGAGCTGATCAAATGCATTTGTCAAGTTACTCGAAACCAGAACCCATCTTGTAGGTCAGTTCGAGACATCCTACCCAAAAGCAATACAGCATAAAACCACATCATACAGCTGCTTTCATTCCTCGACTCTCTTCTTAGTCAGCGTATCTACCACCCTGCCGTAGAATTTGGACGCGTTAAGTCTTGCAAAGGTGATCTCTTCTGTCAGGTAGCCAGGCATCAACTTCATCATCTCATGGTCCCTGTCAGCGTCCAGAAGTGGCGTGTACAGGTACTCGGTGTCTTCGAAGCTCATGGTCCTCGCAATCTCTTGGTCGACGAACAGCCGGAAATGCAGGGCTATAACATGGTCAGTCTTCAGATCGAAATGGGACAGGGGGTTGTACTTACTCCCATTCTGGCCGGTCTGGATACACTCGTAGCTATGTCCCTCCTCTGTCTTCTTCATGTTCAGGACCACAAGTCCTGTCAGGTCGCTGTATAAATCCAACTTCATCTGCGCCATTTCGACGGTTTTCGCAGCTTCAGCATTGCTGACCAGAGCGGACCGCTGGACAGTGCCCTTAATCGCGCTACCTGGAGTCTTAGGATGGTCGACCGACGCCGACCGGGCTGCGGCCAATTTGGCCTGTAGGGCCTTGATCTCATGTTGCGCAGCCGTGAGGGAGGTTGAGAGACTTGCTGCCGTCTGGCGCATTTTGCTCATTTCGTCTTCCTGGTTCTGCATCTGTTGCTTGAGTTTGCGCGCCTCTTGTGCTAAAGGAGCTTGTGTGGCCAGCTCTTTCTTGAGAGATGCAATCAAGTCATCTGAAGCTCGTGTCGTTGCATCGCATTGCTTGCGTAACTTCTCTATATTCGCATTCGCCTCGTTGATGCCCACCTCTTTCAAATTACGGTATTTCAGGTCGACGTTTTCGAACTTGCGTGTGATATCTCCCAGCTTGCGTCGGAGGTTGGGATCTCCCCGTTCGGTGTCTGATGCGCTTCCGGCGCGTCGTCGAAAAGGTGGGTCTTCTCTTGATCGCGAGGTGTTCCGGACAACTGGTCTGGGCTTTGGTGATGATGTGATTTCTGCCAAAGAATCGGTCCCGTCCTCTTCCAGCTGCGAGTATGGTATGACGGTTCTCGGTCTTTGTGGAGCCTTTGACTCAGCTATTGTAGGGGCTTTGCTGGAACCTTTCGAGGCCTGCTTGGTTGTCTTGGTCACGGCATGCTTCGAACGGATCTGGACTGGACCTTCTTCCACTTCGACAAGATCATCTTCTCGCTCTTGCGTCTCGAGCGCCTTTGTGTTGCTCTTCGATTTAGCAACCCGCCCTCTCTTCTTGGTCTTCGGACCAGGAGCTTCAGCCCCTGCGCCAGCATCATCCAATGTCTCACCGGGGTCCTCCTTCGCTTCTGGGTCGAATTGGTCCTCAGCGGCCTTTCGTTTTATTCCCGCAGTCTGCTTTGGAGGGGCCTTCTTTGCTTGTGGAGGCGCAGATTTCTCTGGCTTCGACTTGGACTTTGGAGGCATGGTGACGCGCTGTCTTTTCTTCCCCTTCTTCGCTTGTGTTGTTTTGGTTGAAGTGGCACTGGTCGCGTCCGAGGCAGAAGAGAGGATCGAATTTTCGTCAATAAAGGGTGGTGTCTCCTCCATATCGGAGTCTAGGAGATCTGCGATGCCTTTCATCGTGATGCGCATGTAGTGAATGCAGGTCGTAATTGAAGTCCAATGCACATGTGAGGGACCGAAAAAGGAAAGCAAGATGTCAACAAACGAGAGCGGCGTCTGGTTGGTGGTTGCTTGGCCTCGGGCGCCGGGCACTTCACCAGCCACAAGTCGCCCCGTCTCAGTCCCGGTGGCGATCGCTGTCAAGCCTCAACTCTCACTTCCTGTATCGACACTCCTCAACGTTCCGAAGCAATTCACGTCCCGCATTCAATGCATTGTATTCCGCCGCTCATAGTCTAGAATACAGCTATGATGGCTCCCGATCGGGGCGACGGGGCATGGTGGCACCGAGCGCTGCAAGAATTGGCCATTACTGTACCTTTGGTTCGTCAACCGCACTGTTCGCTTCCCATCGGAGCCTGACTATCCACAGATGTTCGGAGGGTACTACATCATCAGATATGTTTTATCGCAGATGAATATCGATCCCGAAGCAGAGCAGAAGGAACAGAATCGACTGCAGTCCGCCGCGATATTGCGTAGACTCGACGACCCTAAGAACAACCGACTCACGACGTCGTCAGAACCCCGACAGCCACGGAAAGAAGACTTGCACCTGTCTCAATATGAAGAAGTTATCTTACAAGAGCTTGTATTTCCTGAAGATATATCTGTGTCATTCGAAGACATTGGGGGCTTGTCGGACATTATAGAGGATCTGAGGGAGTCGGTGATCTATCCTTTGACATTGCCAGAACTCTACTCTACCTCTTCCTCGTTGCTGGCGGCGCCTTCGGGAGTCTTGCTATATGGGCCTCCCGGTTGTGGCAAGACGATGTTAGCCAAAGCGCTGGCGCACGAGAGCGGTGCATGTTTCATCAATCTACATATTTCGACCGTCACGAACAAATGGTTTGGGGACTCTAACAAGCTGGTCAACGCCGTCTTCTCGCTCGCCCGTAAGCTGGAGCCCGTCATTGTCTTCATTGACGAGATCGACGCAGTCCTGGGCACCAGACACAGTGGTGAGCATGAGGCAAGTGGAATGGTCAAAGCCGAGTTCATGACACATTGGGATGGCCTCGCTTCAGCTAAAACTTCCGGCCGGCCTCAACGGATACTGATCCTGGGTGCCACCAACCGGATCAACGATATTGACGACGCTATCCTCCGCCGAATGCCCAAAAAATTCCCAATCTCGTTGCCGAATGCTTCCCAACGGCTCAAGATCCTCAAGATCATCCTCCGGGACACCAAACTTGACAAGGATGGTCTCGACCTGGACTATCTATCAAGGGTGATGGCAGGAATGTCCGGAAGCGACATCAAAGAAGCTTGCCGCGAGGCTGCGATGGTACCTGTTCGTGAAATGATACAACGGCAGAGGCAAAGTGGGCAGCGCATGGAGAACATGAGAGCAGGGGAAGTGCGAGGTCTCCGCACAGCAGATTTCTTCCTGCGAGCTCGTGGTGCCAAACCAGCTCCGAGCGAGAAGGATGGGAAGGACGAGAAGGAATGGAGCACAGAGCCGTCGTCCCCCATAGCAGACGATCTGCAGGACGCGCTTGAAGAGCTCCAACGACCCGACTGAACGAGGCCACTGTTGTGTGTACATCAGGTGCTTTCACTTGGCATCATCAGGACGTTTACGGGCGTAGCGGGCATTTCAGGCCACGGGGACTCACATATACCGAAGTAGATTTTGTACGGCTTGGCCGATTTTATGCAGCAGCCACTTGGTCGCATACTGTCCCTTGTCCGGGGAGAGGAATACGAGGATAGCACAAGGATACCTCGAAAATTGCTCGGAGGCCTTTCCCATGTCGATCGGTGCTATGTCAAATCGAGGTGCAAGCCGAGTGCCTCATACTCCATACCCCACACTTATCGAAGGAGGAAGAGGAAGAAGTGTGGGCGGTCACCTGTTACTGGAGGGGCGGGCGGGCGCGGTCACTGGGCAGTCACTGGCGCTCTGCAGGGCCGCCCTAAACTCTGGTCCACACCGAGTGCCTCGCAAGGCCTGGCACGCATGAATCAAGTGTTGTGTCCTCACCACGATCCCGTCTCCTTCGTGTTTGAGTTTGCTGTCGACCTTCGTTGTCGATAGTTCCTTTTTGTCGATTAATTTGTGCCCGCGCTGTCCTATTATTGCCTTCTACGTCAACTGCCTACTCGTCTCTGTCTCTCTCCCACGAGAATCCATGCGGGCGCCGCCATGAGTGATCCGAGCCCACAATCCGAATCGCAGGCAACTTCTGCGCCAGCTCCGTCGCAAGCAGGCAGCGAGCAGCCAGGCACGAACAAAGCACCTCCAAACCAGACTCCGGGTCATCCAAGCTTCAGAAGGTACACTGCGATTGCTGGACCCTTTCGCGAATCCATGTTTGCTAATGCAGTGGCCAGGCAGCGCGCATCTCGAGCGTGTGGTAAGCTCACCTCCTCCACCTCAAACCATCTTCTATACAGCGTCGCGGGTCGTGCGGAAAGTTGAGTGAGCGCCTGTGGGAAACAATACGGCTGCGTTCGTTGCGGACAAGAGAACGTCAGAAATGCACACGCGGACAGGGTCATCTTTGTTGATTTTGTCTCTTTGGAGCTCGCCGTAGACCGAGATCCTCGGTCCAAAGTGGTACCTTTGATCATCCATCAATGCCAGCTGGAGCCGGCCGCAAAACATCGTCAACACCCAATGAGCATGGGGAATCAAGCCTCGCAGAAGTGTCTGATATTCCATGGGCAGAAGCATTGCTAACGTATCATCTTCGCAGAAACATGTCACGCTCGCAA
This sequence comes from Phialophora verrucosa, assembly GCA_002099365.1. Lineage (NCBI taxonomy): Eukaryota > Fungi > Ascomycota > Eurotiomycetes > Chaetothyriales > Herpotrichiellaceae > Phialophora > Phialophora verrucosa. The sequence continues at coordinate 1,567,418 of MSED01000009.1, read as the reverse complement.
AGTATGTCGCTCCAACTGGTCTACACGTCGAGGTCCTAGTTGAGTGTTCAAATGCCTGACACTTATGTGCTTCTAGGTTCGATGCGATGCGGCATCTCTTGGGTAAGGACAGTTCTGTCACTTCAACACAGTCTTTGACATTGACCGTCCCTAGGGTACCATGCACCAACTGTGTGGCATTTTCCATCGAATGTAGAATTCCGGTTCCCAAGCGGAAAAGAGCCAGTGCCGCGCGGGCCAAAGATGAGGAGAGGTAAGTCACTAGCTCTTCAGACGTCCAATTCCGTACATGAAGGGTTATAACTCCCAACGGAGACTTGCTGATAATGCTTCCAGCGAGACTGGCGATTCTCAGCAAGCGGGCACGCCTACAGATCCTCGTTTGACACGGCCAACACAACCCAAGCCTACCGTTGGCTACAACTCTCCAGATGGCATTCCCTCGACTCAGATGTCAGAGGCACAAGCCGCTCAGCAAGCCGCCAACAATAGTACAATGGCCCAGTTCATGAAGCCCAAGTTCGCAAGAGCGCCGATCAAAGAAGCCGGCCGGGTGGCGTATCTGGGGGAATCCTCAAATTTATCATTACTTGTCCACGATCGACACGGCACTACAGATGTTGTGCACTATCCGTTACCAGAGAACATCAGGGGTGCTCGTGCCCGCCTGACGGAGCCGGATCAAATGGAGATTGAAATTCTCCAGCAACGGGGCGCGTTCCTACTGCCCCCTCGCGCTTTGTGCGACGAGCTTGTTGATGCTTACTTTCGATGGGTCGCTCCTATAGTGCCAGTCATCAATCGAAGCCGGTTTATGAAGAGGTACAGGGACACGAAGAATCCTCCATCGTTGTTGCTGCTCCAGGCCATCCTGCTGGCTGGCTCCCGGGTCTGCACCAACCCGCAGCTGATGGATGCTACCGGCTCCACCACGCCGGCAGCAATGACTTTCTACAAACGTGCCAAGGCTCTGTACGATGCGAATTACGAAGACGATCGCATCACGATTGTCCAGGCTTTGATACTGATGGGCTGGTACTGGGAGGGCCCCGAAGGTAAGGGCCAGGCGTCAACCGAATTCGCCGACTATGCCCGGTCTAACATAGCAGCAGATGTGACCAAAAACGTGTTTTACTGGACTAGGGTGGCCATTGTCGTTGCCCAGGGCGCCGGTATGCATCGAAGGTATTCACAACTGGGCCTTCACGAAGAAGCCGGCTAATGACTGATAATAGCGTGGAAAGTTCGCAGCTCAGCCGACAGGACAAGCGGCTGTGGAAGCGAGTATGGTGGTCTCTTTTCACCAGAGACCGCTCGGTAGCAGTTGCTCTAGGCCGACCAGTTTCAATCAATACGGACGATTCCGACGTCGAGATGATCACCGAGGAAGATTTCATTGAGGATGAGGGCGACCCGAGCAATGACTATGAAGCCGATCCTGTGCACATCCAGTTCTTCTTGCAGTACGTCAAGCTATGCGAGATCATGGGTCTTGTACTCTCTCAGCAGTACTCGGTTGCCTCGAAGGCCCGACGCACGAACGCCATCGACCTGACCCATAGTGATATGGCTCTGGCCGACTGGCTTCAGAACTGTCCTCGTGAAGTGTATTGGGAACGGTCACGGCACCATTTCTGGTCGGCGCTGTTGCACTCAAACTACTAGTGAGCATGATTCGTCGATGGCTCTGACTCCAGGCTAACATAACCTCAGCACCACACTTTGTCTGCTGCATCGAGCACATATGCCACCGGCAACAGCCAAACCACATGATTACGAGAACGTCGATATGGCCTATCCCTCAAGGACAATTGCCTTCCAGGCCGCCGGAATGATCACGTCCATAATGGAAAATCTCCTCGCTCACGATCAGGTCAAGTACACGCCTGCATTCATGTAAGTACGCGCTGATACAGCTTCCGGTCTCGATACTCATGCTCTTCACAGTGTGTACAGCTTGTTCTCGGCGCTCATTATGCATGTCTACCAGATGCGCTCATCTGTGCCATCAGTCGTTGCTGCCAGCCAGGAACGCATCAACGTGTGTATGAACGCCTTGAAAGAAGTGTCCAAGGTGTGGTTGGTTGCCAAAATGGTGCACACCTTATTTGAATCAATCCTCGGCAACAAGGTGCTCGAGGAGAGACTGCAGAAGGCAACGGGCAAAAAGGCACAAAGATCGAAGAACAATCAGCGTGGTCAAGACCAAACCCAGGCGAATGGCAACTCCAACGGCCTCACAAACACCACATCCGCGACAGCACCCATTGCCGCACCTCCGACAAATCCGACCAAGCGCAAGTATGACGAGATCGACCTCGTGTTCAACGTAGGGCCACCAGCTCCTCAAATGTCGTACGAACGATCACGACCGCAGACACCCGCTGTGACCCCATCACGCGAACTACCCCAGCAGCAACAGCACAATAACTACCTGGGCTCACCTCCATTGCCAAACGAACAGTATTTACCGCCGTCCAGGTCGCGAGGGGCATCCGGCATGCCATCTCGGGGTCCTACAAGAGCAAACTCTCCCTTCAATGGCTACTCGATCCCCGCCACGCCGCCAGATTTATTCCTTGTCACGCGAGACTCCCCGAACATTTCTCAGCAGCTCTGGGAGAACTTCCAGCCTGACCAGCTCTTCCCCGACGGCACCATCGGCGACGGCACCGGCTTCGGCACCAGCCCCATCATGACTCACGCTGTCGATCCTCAGCTGCAACAAATGCAAGGCCAACAGACTGGCATGACGCCGGGAGGCCAGCAAATCCCGCAAATAGACATCTCGGGGACGGGACAACAGCACCCTCAGGTATGGCCACCAGGGATGTCAGGCATGATGGGTGCGGGAATGGAAATGCACGATAGTGACGGTTGGTCGACCAGTAGTATTGGGAACGCGCCGGTTGCGCCGACGACTCTGAATGTCGAGGACTGGTTCCAGTTCTTCGGCATCAATGGCGAGATGGCCGGGATGAGTATGGATGGCAGTGGGCCTTGAGTCTCGCTCTCACGGTGGCGATGGATGGCAAAGCCATGATTTCTTCCATCTGCGTCCTCATCACTCCCATCACCTTGACATGTGCATAATCTACCGGTATCTACAACATGAGCAGGAAGAATGGCACCTACTCCAACAGCATTGCTACATTGCGGAAACATGACGTCCCCATGTAGCACCAAGACATGACTGAATGTCTACGTGACATCCCTTCCAATGGTACAGAACACGTCAGCCCGTGATAGAGTGCACACGGTTTCACCTGATCTTGAGCTGCTGCACCGCCGATGCGACTGGTCCTCAGCTAATCTTGGGTCGCGCTGATGATTGGTCCGCTTACAGTATGCTTCATTGGGTTTAGTCTGCGATTGCTCCAGAAATTCGCTCGCGTCGGTCTCTGCAGCTCGATTGGCCACCCAGCGTTTCCCCCAAAGTCTTTTCAGCCTATTTTCTATTTCTATTCACGAGGGGATGGTTTAGGGTTCGTATGAGGCTCACTGAGGGGTTTTCCACCCAGGTGCTCGCGAAAGTGTACGCACCAGGCACTGGCGAGGGACCTGGACATGACGACAAAAGCAAAGGTAACTTGAAATGTTGCTATGGATAGAAGTCGCTACGTCGGAAAGGTCCACGTAGGTACGTACACAACGTTGGAAGAGGGGAATGGAAGGTAAGGATGATTTAATTATAAAGAACTCGACAACCATGCGTGGAAGGACATGTCTGCATCATACAGCATCAACTCCTCCCATCTCACACAGAGCAACAAGGACGACAAAGTCCATCGAGCGGGCCTCCCAACATCAAGCAATACCGATCATCGTTCAACGTACGACGCTCCTCCTGACTGGCAGAGATATACACATACACGATAACACGACTTGCATCCCAGACCGGCATTTCAAGAGACACCCATCATTTCCGTAGACCCATTCAATTACGAAAACACTCCCTCAACCACAGAACAAGTTACGCACTGTACCAAGATGCCCGCCTCCATCCCAACAACAGGCCTCTTCTACCCTCTTCTCGACTCGACAAAGAGCTCGAAATCCCCAGCGACATCCAACGCCAGGTCCTCTTCGGCCCCTCCCTCCAAAGCCGCGACCGCGACCGAAATGGCACCGAAAGCGAAGAAACACGGCTGGTGGTTCCGCGCGCGCTCCGCCAACGTGATGCGCTCGACCGACCGCTCGCGGCGCACCATGAGTGCACCCTCACCCTCCCCGTCCCGGGCGCCCACCCCACTGGATGAAGGCATGTTCCCGCGCATCCTCGTCAAAGCCAAGACTAATTAGGTTTGCGTTGTGCAGACGACCGGCGGGCCACCACGCAGTCGACCACGTCGAGGTCTTCTTCCTCCTCCTCCCGCCCAGCGAGCATTCGCTCCGACGTGAGCCTGAGCGAGTCGACCGCGTCAGATTCGTCGACGACATCGACGCTGTGTTTCCGCTCAGTAGGACGCTGCGAGAGCGTCAAGGGCCTTGCTGGCGTGGAGGCGGCCGCGTTGGGCACGAGGGCCGTGCTGGCGGAGCAGCGCAAGTTGGACGAGGCCCGGGCCAGGGCCGACGCGATGGAGAAGAGGCGCCAGACCGATGTGGTCCACTTGTTGGTTCTGGGTGGCGGGTTCATGGGCATGTAGGTCGCTACTTGTACTGTACTGTCCGAGTGAACCACGGATGCATGGGGGAAGACGCTGGCGGCTCGGGTTGGGTTGGGTTTGGCGTTTGCACATTGTACATCGCACATTGCACATTCGGCCACTACGGTACGCGGTCCCGCGGGACGGGAAGTGAGTTATCTTTTCGGCGTCAGTTGTGCGAACGGAGTCGCATGAAATGATACAGGAGCATGGGATGGGTGGTTTGGCGTCACTACATATTTGGTTATTGGTCGCTACAATCAGGAGCGTGCATCGTCGCATTGAAGGGCGTTCCGAAGACATCAACTCCTCTAGGGGAAGAAATCTCATTGACTGGCCTCTTGTTGGTTGTATTCCGCTCTGTTTCCGCTGCGTGTGCGAACCACAATGATCACGCAACGGTCGAATTCAAACATTGCCTACAGTAACTCCGGTACGTTGCCCCGTATTACTTGTCCACGTACATTTAGAAGGCTCCCGCGCCTGGGGCTCACATTCTTCATGCCATTATAAACGCCCTGGATACTGTCAAGACTCTTTGTCTTTCCCCAACGCCGAACTCGCATACGCATTCCTCACCCTCCCTCTGATAGGAAACCGCTCATTCATGAGTGCCTGTTCAGTGGCAAAATCCGACGTTGTGGCCATTGTTGCTGTAGGCGTGGTATTCTCGTCCCGGTCCGTTTGTTCGCCTCTGCCCAGACGCTTGCTACTGTCCGTGGTTATGGTCTCTGAATTTGTCTCCAATTCAATGAGGTCACCCAGCTTATCCACGGCGGCACTCCTATCCCTCTTCCCAGAGGCGCCAGCCATCGTCCTCACCCAGCCTTGAATGGCGCCGCTCACTTCGCCCGCTAAGCCTGAGCTGCTCGAGTTCGAGCGCACACTTCGCACGGAATCCATACTCGCCCTGGGTGTAGTTCTCGAGGCAGGTGTTCTACTGAGGCCTGAACGAGGTATGTTCTCGGGCGGAGGTAGAAAGTCCGGGAAGTACTGATTAAACTTGCGGTTTAGAGGATCGTCAGCTGGCCCAGGGCGGGACGTCTGTGTCCTTAAGCCGCGTAGATCGCCTACACCGCCGGGTCCACGAAGGGCGTCGGCAAAGGTGTTTCCACTACCTGAAGTGCTAGAGGAGCGCTGACGGCCGGAGGAGCCAAGGCGAGAGGCTGGAAACACGGGCCGCCGGACGGGCGAGGCGTTCAGAGATATGGACTGTTGGGCCGCGTGTGTGGGCGGATGTCGAAGCATGTCAAAGGACGTCTTCGGCGTCGAGGTCGTGGATGAGGCGGTCAGGGTGACATTTGATTTCCGTCGAGGTCGAGGGAAGTAGCCTAGTGCGCGGCGAGGCACGCGCAAGACCTCTACTGCTTCTTTAAAGTTGGGTAGCATCGCCCAAGAGTCGTGCTTGAGTTCGGTGGCGTCGGACATGGACGTGATGATGGACAAGGGCTCGGCGGTGAGAGCAGAGGATGATATACTCGAGCTCGGGCCAGAAGAGCCATGGACGTCGTTTGGGGATAAGTCACTGTCTGGTTGCGGCGGATTTTGCGTAGAGAGGGGCCCCAGGTTCGAGTCGAAAAGATCCCTCGAAAGATAGGGACTGTCGACTTTCCGCCCCTTGACGGTAGAGCCTTCTAAAGGAATCAGTACGCGCGTTCTCGTTTGTATGTTGTCGTTGGGCCAGAACCTGTTGACCTTTCGAAACAGATCCGGTGGACAGTTGTACTTGATGATGACTCCGGCCAGCGTGTCCCCATTTTCGACCTTGTGCATGTAAACCAGGGCATCATCACCCGCGTCCGTCTGGGCGCCTACAGCCGTATCTGCGTCCGAATCACGTCTCTTAAACCTGCCGAGACCGTCACGGTTTTCTGTAGCACTCGCCAGGAGAAGGGCTTCCCTTTTCTTTGCTTGGACCATGGCTTTCCGCTCTTCCAGAGCGTCCCGGGTTGCGTTTGCAGACACTTGGGTCGACGGACCCCATTGCGGTGTGGATATCTTCGAGGTGTAGTTCTTGTCCTGCTTCATCCACAAAGGGGTCTTGAACGGACCCAAATTCTTGTCCTTGGGGGAACTGGAGGGTTCATTCCCGAGAAATGTCGAGGCGAAACCTTGAAGGGAGCCCCATGGTTCCCATATACTTTGTCTCCCTGCAGCAGGCGGCTGTGAAATCGATGAGGACCTTGTGTGGGGTTTGTTCGCTCGGCCATTTCTGGGTTTGTCCGTCGACTTCGACCTGGTCACCGCGGCTGCATTGGGAGATACGCCTCGACTAGGGAAGCGTGGCGGAGTAGAGGAGGTTGAGGTAGTAATGGCGGTCGACTCGGTATTCCCATCGTCAATGTACGAGATGAGGCGACCCGTTCGAGGGCGGAGAGTCGAGGTGCTGCTGTTGGTAGACGAGTAGAGGTTTGTTTGGGAGGTGTTGCTCATGGCTTCCCTGGCTGCCCATGCAACACATCGAGGGTCGACGACATCGAGGAGCCAGAGTGCTTAGATTGCAGTCGTAGGAGCGCACGAAGACCGCGTCGTTTGCCCTTGGCCGACGCCGTGAGTTGCGTTGCTGTCCGGGGATGACGAGGACAGTTTGTCGTGGGGGACCAGCGCGCACACGATGGGGGCCGAACCGTCCTCACAGGCCAGATGGAAGGCTCCGAACCAGAGGATGGATAAGGAAAGTAATGGCCTGGTTAGCAGAGAGAATTGAACCACGTTGAACTTCTATATCGGAGGGGCTCTTGCTGAACACTTCGGCGCCCTCCTTTGTTGGTTGCAGCCGCCGACGTCGATCCTGCGCTAGCCGGAGGTCGTGGCGTGCTCAATCAAAACACAGAGAAGCACAAGAACTCAAAGCGCTGGTTACATACGACGTTCACGTACTCGACTTACATACGACGGTCACGTACTCGACGATGGGCATTCAGTGCTTATATTCAATGTAAATAGATTTCCCCTGCCTCTTCTATACCATCACAATGCATATCCCTTCGGATGCTTGTGACCTTAGCTCCTCCTGCTAACTCTTCATCTATTTCTTCGCCTCAGAAACCCCAGATCTCGCAGCACTCTGCACAATACATTGCCCCCATCCTCCATCACATGAAATGGTAGTTCTCCAAGCCACCAAACCTTGCCCTGCTCCACCTGGGTACCCAAGGGTGCAAAACAGGAGAAATACTAAAGGAAAAGTACTATAGATCACAAAAAACAGGGGTAGTTGGGTTTCATCGTAGACGGGCATTGGCTGCGATTCCAGTCATTCACACCTCCAGCTGTACAAGGCTTATGCGCGCACACCCTAGTTCCATCCCAAGCTGTTCTCCGCCATCACGGGCGGACTGATGTACGTCCGCCCACTCCTCTGAGAATTGCTGCGATCGCTGGTTCTCGAGGTACGACCCCCCAGACCGCCAAATCGCGTGCCGTAGCTGCCTCTTGCGCCAGCCATGAGGTTCGAATTCTCCCCGGGGCGGGCGCCGCGGTTACCCGATTGCATGCTGCTTGACCTTTGGTGACCAGCCTTGCGCTTTTTGTACCTACGGGCGACAAGGAACATAGCAGCTCCGTAGACTGCTGCGCCGGCAACTGCGCCAACTGCGATGCCAACCGAGGACGGACGAACGGGGGAGCTGCCCGAGTCATTGCTGCCCGGAGTGCCACCATCAGGGGTACCGCTGTCGTCCGAGGTTGTGGCAGCAGAGTTCGCCGAGTTGACAGGGGTGCCGCCTCCAGCGATAGCCGACCCAGGCAGAATGGGAATCGATGGATCGATCATGCTCATCAACGTCACTACCGACGGGTTCGTGTTTTGATAGAGCTCCGAGTTAGGATTCAAGAGGTTCATGGAGAGTGTGTCGACTTTGTCGGCCGGGATGTAAGCCATGGCCAGAGTGGTGATGTAGTTCAGTGTGTCCAGAGTGTTGTACGGCTGCAAGTATTGCATGACAACCTTGTCCAGACCAAGATCCAGGCCATGCGATACACCGACAGGAAGATATGAAAAGATCTGGGACACAGCAGTCGGCGAAGAGACCACAAAAGCATAGTTGAGACCATAGTTGAATCCGAGCTGGATCAATGTAGAGTTTTCCGGAGCATCTGGCACACCTCCTTGAGGTTGAATAACTCGGGGCAGACTCGTGGGGATCACTGCAGCGCTAGTTGAAGTCGACTTTGAAGCCACACTAGGAGGAGCTGTGGTGGCCGAGACGACGTTTGAGTCCGGCGTCAAGACCGTTGCAGAGTCTGTTCCCGTGGGTTTGATGGTGTTTGTCGGTGGATCTGAGGTTGTCAGTCTGTCAGTTGTCGTGGGCGTGACCACGGGAGTTGTCGCAGGAATAGTTGTGTTTGCGAAGAATGAAGTATAATCAGGAGTCGTTGTGGGAACAGTGGTAGGCGTTTCAGTGGGCGTGGTCTCTGCCGTCGTGCTAGTGTCGGTAAGGGAAGCAGTGACGGTATTATTGTTTCCAGGGTCTGGAATTGAAACCGTGGGGCTGATCGTAGGTGGCGACGTGACTGACTCTGTTGGACTGATGGTAGGAGGAGATGTCACCGACTCCGTTGGACTGATAGTAGGTGGGGATGTTACAGATTCCGTTGGACTGATAGTAGGTGGGGATGTTATCGAGTCTGTTGGACTGATAGTGGGAGGAGAAGTGACAGAGTCAGTAGGCCCGATTGTGATTGAATCAGTCGGAATTGTCAATGAATCGGTGGGTGTGATTGTGGGGGTATCGGTTGGCAGATTTGTATCAGTCAGTGAGATCGTAGGCGAAATGAGCGAGTTGAGGTCACTGGTAAAATCAGCGAGACCGGAGGTCGTAGTGGGATCTGCCGACGTAATCACGGAGTTTGCTGAGCTCACTTCAGATGCGATCGAGGAGGCAGCGTCGGCGGCAGACGACAGGGCTGATGAGATTGATGCGATGTCTGAACCGAACGCCGTCGAGGCAACGGATTGCAATGAACTTGCGACAGACAAAATCGAAGTAGCAGCATCACTAGCCGAGGCGAGAGCCGATGACGCCGCATCAGTAATTGACGCCAAAGCGGCCGAATCGGTTGTACTCGTGGCAGGATCGGTGGATGTTTCGTTGCTTGAGATGATGGAATCAAGTCCGAGTGTGATACCCCCCTCATCTGAGGTTGAAGTATCAGATGGTGTTCCCGTACTGCTCGCAGTATCCGGTCCTGTTGTAGTTGTTTCGGTGTTGATGTCTGTGGGCACATCAGTCCCAGACGGGTTGCTCGTATCTGGGGTCACCACGGGAATGCTGGTATCTGTAGGCGACGGTGAAGCTGCATCAGTTGACGCGTCTGTATCGGTAGGTTGCGCATCAGTGCTTGCTGGTGTTGACGTCGTGGTATCGCCAGATATCGCAAATGCTACCCCAGACAAGGCGTCTCCTACCGAGGAGATCAGACTCCCCAGTCCAGAATCCGTAGCACTCGAACTGGTGGAGTCGGTCGGACTAGTCCCGTCTGTTGTAGAGTTGTCGAATGTGACCTGCCTCTTGACAGCTCTTGGAAAGTAGTACCTGGGCTTCAAATCCGCACCGCGTCGATGAGCGGGGACAGCATCTGCGAATGATCCTGCGATCACAGCTGCAAAAAGAGCAATGTATGAGGCCTTCATTGCGCAGTAGCTGGCTTAGGGCTGGAATTCTGTACGGATCGTCAGCAAAGCCCTTGCCAATCCAGATGTGATCCGCGTACTTGATATTCTTCCGTGAAACGAGCGTATAGGGTGAGCGTATATGTTCAAAAGAGTGGCTAGGATCAACTGATCCTGATCAGGTTATTTCAACAAATTCGTCCCAGACGATATCTGCGGCCAATTCGTCTTCTTCAGTCAAATAAGCCGATAGTCGATTGTCACCGTGATGGACAGCGTGCAGGGTGACCGGCCTTTGAGGGATAGAATCAGGGGACTCCTTTATCTCGTATGTCTGTCGGTGGAAACGGTCCAGTCGTCAAAGGATCCCAATCATGTATTTTGGGCGATTTCTTTGACCCAGATTTGCCCTTCCGTCTCCAATAAAGAACCCGACACGACCCGTACACTTCCTCGAATGGTTGGAACCAGCCAATTGCTTTCGAAGAGGGATACAATATCCAAAAGAGCTGTTGCTGCCGATCCGTTCTCTATTTAGAGAAGGGACGAGGGTTCTTGAAAGTATAGTTCGCCGAAGCGATCACTGCTTTGAAGAAGGTAAGGGACGAAGGAGCGTGTTTGATCGGGTCAAAAATAAGCTGGACTTCGAAGGGTTGAAGGAATGAACGCGAGCTGTGGCTGGCAAAGTCGTGGGACGCGAAGGGATCAAGAACCGTGGCCGTCGAGGCGTAATTGACTAGTCGAGGGGTACAATTATCGGTCGCGAAACGAGAGATAGCGACCACGGCGACGTTGACGGATCATCGAGGCTCGATGGTGAATGCGTGCTGGCGGAGAATGTGAAGATAGACAACAACGACTGAGAGGGAAAGCATTGTCGAGAGACCCATTGAAAGGGAGAGGCTGCGCTGGGCACTTGGAAAGGGAGGAGAGCCAACAAGCGCAGGTGCTAGACCCAAGCACTCGCCGTTGGTCGAGACGAGGCGTGCGAGTTTGTGGGCTCGGACCCAGCACAAGGTGGCGCCAACGGAGCGTCTCAGGCACCGTCATGGTACGCATATTTCCACATAAATTACGACCTTAATCCTTTATTGGCCGCTTTCCACCAATCACGCGCGCTGTATCTGGCTCATAGTTGGACCGCTAACCTAAACTCACATGGTCAAAATACCGCCGAACCGTCATTTTACGTGACACGGACATGGCTGAGCCTCCTCCGCCCTTGCTCGGTGCCTTTGTTGGTGGTCCTGGCTTTGTTAGCTTCTGCCCCAGGCAATCTCACAGTCAATCTCGTTACGCCGCCATCGCTGGCTTAGATCACGCTGTGGCTGCTCATACTTTCGTCCGGCTTCGTTCAAGACTCGAGATGGATCTGCGTCGTGCTTCTTTCAAGCATACACGAGCTCGTGGTCGTCTGAGCCCTTTTGGATACCGAATTGGTCAAGCTTCTGGCTCCGGACGAAACGTTCAATCAAACAGGTTGTGCGTCCGATATGCTGCAACGGCGGAGGAGGTCAGCAAAAAACCTCGTCGAAACGACAGGAACAAGGATCGCTTCAAGGTGAGCCCTTGTCAAGAGCCCTGGTGTGATGCGTGGCCTTTGGGGCACCGTGCTGCCAGTGAGAGACAAAAAGCATGCATGGAGCCCAAGCAAGCAATTTTAGGCCAGGAACAAGGACGAGACCCAGGAACCACTTAGAGCCCAATCGCATGTTTAGCCAGACGCCGGCTGATGTCCCTCGGTCCAACAGGGACGGCAGATTGGCCAGAAAAATTCCCATCATCTTCTCCATCTGCCGCCCTGTTCGTAATCCCTGAACAACTTCAGATGCCAAGTGCTGAACATCAGCACCGACGCGTACGGAATGCTACGGTACGGCCGTCGCACTGCATCAGCGGTATGTATATCGCCTGCAGCGTCATATGTGAAGAATGTTTAGCTGCATTCCAGTGCTGGCCCTCATGACTTTGTCGCCTTGACATGGATGTCATCGCGTGGATATCCGCAGGGCGTGAGTCGGCCCCGCTGCCGAGCCCCCGACGTTGTTTCATTCAGGGGTATCCGAGCACTGTGTGCAGCCACCGGAAAAAGCCACATCTCATGCCTTGCCGGGAATTTTTACTGATCTCAAGATTGTTTCATGTGCAAAGTTACCTCCGTCGCAAGGCGCACTGCGCAGCGCAACAGTTCTGAGAGTCTCACACCCTTGAGCATTTCACTCCAGAGGATGCGTTATTCGGGATGATCAGTGCTCAAATTCTCAAGCACATGGCATGCCATGTGTTGATCAACAACGCGGTTTCAAACAGAACATTGGACGATCAATACCAGTTTATGGATGCTCACCTGAGGCCATATTATACTCGCTGGCTTGCGCAGCGTACAAGGAATGACACTAACGGCTTGCTTGCGGTCTGATGAAATCAACTACGAAAACGTGCTGAATGCTGCGATTGGCATTGCTCGACTCTTCCGCGAAAGTGACAGGATGTCACTCTGTTGGAAAGGCGTTTCTAACCTGAGCTCGTGTTCAGTTTGTCGATCAGCTAATTACCCTTTAGAATGAACAAGACGCAGACTTAGAGCAGAGCGCGATGGAAGTGCTGATTATTTTTGGCTCTCCAAGCACGGTGGCAGACAGGTGTTGCATTCGTGCCACGCTTGCATTATGTTACGAGACAGCTTAGGCCCAGCAGCCACCCAGCAGCATACCGTTGCGAACGGTGACAGATGCACCAGGAATTGGGTTCTGGTCCCGTTGACGTTCTTCGGTTAGTTTGGTAATGCTACCCGGTATACTGTAATATGTTGTAGAAATGGACTTGGCAAGCCGTTCGAGGGTATTCGACATGGGTGACTTCAACTGAATACATCCAGTATTGGTCATTATGCCGGCAGTACTCGGTGCTTTAAGTAGCATAGCAGTGCTAGATATTGTGCTGTAGACCTGCGCCGATATAGCAAGACCTCGGCAGAATGTTCAGCCCAGCATCGCGAAAACATGCCCAGGGATCTGAGTTAACGTAAGGGCCAGCAGTTGATATCAGTCGCCAATCCTCAGTGATAGAGTGCAGCTCCTTTGCGTTTCAGGTCCACGCAAAATTATTGATCTTTTCAGATATTTGTAGTGGTGTTCCATGCACCAATATTCTGGGGATGTTCTGGCCGAGATCGGGCGGCCAAAGGACGGGAAACGGGTCGTGGGGACGCCTGGAATCGAAAGGCCTGGAGCACGTCATTTACGAACGTTCGTCTTTTTTGCCCGCAAACCGCACTTTGATCCACTCGGTAGATGCGCTTTGCGAACGACTCTAAAAACATCTCTTGACCTCGTCTGTTCGCCCTCTAGCTGCTTATTATTCCCTGCTCTATCGTTGATTCGGTCAGTTGTTGTTGACTGAACAACCCACTGACTCTCATATGTCCTTGAACGTATTGATTAGCAGTCTACAAGTCGTCGAACTTGTACCCCCACCTCTCGACCACCGCCACCATGTCTGAGTCAGGTTCTTCTTCCACACCGCCATTGAAGAACCCAAAACTCAGCGCAATGAGCAAAGCTTTTGCCCAAGTTGACCTTGATGGTCACGACTTACCACCGTCGCCTGTGCCGTCGAGTCCCAGAAGTGGCCGCCAGTACGCATTGGCGACGCAATTGGTCTACTCTGAAGGGAACGACCAGTACAATGCCAGCAGTGTGCCTATATACCAGGTCGGTCAATACAGCTCTAGCTTGATGCCATGGACCCACTAACACCCCATAGTCTGCCACGTTCAAGCAGACCTCTGCCACAGGCGGCGTCTCCAACGATTATGACTACACTCGTAGTGGCAACCCGACACGCACCCACCTCGAGAAACACCTTGCAAAAGTCATGCGCGCGAAACGAGCACTCGTTGTCTCCTCCGGTATGGGTGCTCTTGATGTGATCAGCCGCCAGTTGAGGCCCGGTGACGAAGTGGTGACGGGTGACGATTTATATGGAGGCACAAATCGGTTGCTGAAATACCTGTCCACGCATGGTGGGATTATCGTGCACCATGTTGACACCACAACACCTGAAAAGGTGCAGGAAGTCCTGAATGCGAAAACGGCCATGGTTTTGCTCGAAACGCCTACCAATCCCTTGATCAAGATCGTAGACATTCCAACGATTGCAACCATGGCACACGCAGCTAATCCGGCATGTCTGGTGAGCGTGGATAATACCATGCTTTCACCTTTGCTTCAAAATCCACTGGAGCTTGGTGCAGATATTGTGTACGAGTCTGGCACAAAGTATTTGTCAGGCCATCACGATTTGATGGCAGGCGTCATCGCAGTCAACGACGAAGCACTCGGCGAGAAGTTTTACTTCACAGTCAACGCCTCCGGCTGTGGCCTTGCACCCTTCGATTGCTGGCTGTTGATGCGCGGAATCAAGACCTTGAAGGTGCGCATGGACGCACAACAGGCCAACGCCATGAGGATCGCCCAGTTCCTCGAGTCTGCCGGCTTCAAAGTTCGCTATCCAGGCCTGAAGAGTCACCCCCAGTACGATTTGTTCCACTCTATGGCACGGGGTGCTGGTGCAGTCTTGTCTTTTGAGACAGGAGACATTCAGTTGTCCGAACGGATTGTCGAGTCTGCGAAGCTGTGGGCTATCAGCGTTAGCTTCGGTTGTGTCAATTCCCTCATCAGCATGCCTTGCCGTATGAGCCATGCCAGCATCGACGCAAAGACACGAGCAGAGCGTGGTGTACCAGAAGATCTCATCCGCCTGTGCGTGGGCATTGAGGACGGAGAAGACTTACTAGATGACCTTCAAAGCGCCTTGGTACAATCCGGCGCCATGAATGTTACCCTTGATGGGATTTATGCGAAGAACGCAACAGTCGGCGATGAGCATCCGGCTGAAGGCGAGCATTTGGCGGCCAAAGCCGCGGCCATCAACGAGCCATGATGAGGCCCCTGACCTATATGATCTGTCGTCGACAGTGTCAGAACGCGGGACCATGGAGAGGCTTCATAAATAAAATGGGTGGGAAGAATTGAAAGGAACAAAAGCCTGTCACAAGGCGCAAAAGCAAGTCATACTCTTATGTATAGTTGCATGTTCGGTGGTGACCAAAGGAGAAATACCCTGTATTACCCCGTACTTGGCATCCCGGCGGAAGTTGATTTGACAACTATGAGTATACGGGTTGTACATCGTGGGAGATAAAAAACAGGGCATGTCCTCAACTGCTTCATCTTTGATCTCTTTTGACTCTCGACGGACGTACCTAACCCACTCCTCGTTGCTGGGACTCTTTCGTGGAGCATCTCCCGCTGCCACTTACTACAGAACAGTCCCTTCCAGATCGGAGCTGCTCGGAAGTCATTTCCATCCATCTGGCTCTCAAACCCCTCAGATACGGACAGTGCGGTCTCAATTCCTTACGCCCCCTTCTTATCTTGTCCTGCTTTGAAGATGGGTCAGCTCAACATCGCAAGGCTGAGCTGCTTCGCGCCCTGGACGTCGAGTTACTGTAGGCACGCCTAGCTACGTACCCCGCGCAGCCCCGCGAGAGCTCCTCGTCACGTGTCAAAAATAAAAGCTGTATAATTTGCATGTTTCTACAAACGGTCCGAAATAGTGTTGATTTCGAACACAGATTTGAAGGGGGATTGGCGCAGTATGTTGGAACTCATGTGCTTGTCCTTCATTTACGAGTACTAACATTGATTTAGATGGTAGCGCGTGGCTCTCCTTTTCGTCTCACCTCACCTCTGGCATCGGCCACATCGCTAATAACCTCTCAGATTGCGTTGCATAGTGAAGCCAAGGTTGTGGGTTCGAGTCCCATGTTCCTCGAGCTCTTTTTGCTTCCTTAGCCTACATAAGTCCGCTTATATTCTCCTGCCCTTTTTTGCAGGCGGCGAAAGGTTAGGGGAAAGGGCGGATTTCGGCCCAGAAGATAACGACCCCTCGGCGTTATCCTCGATCTCGGTACGAAATACGGAGTACGGAGTGTCACCATTCTACTAGGCTATAAAATCTGTTTTTCTCCCGGTCTAACAGGGTATGGCCAGAAGATGACGGCGGATACGATTCTCCGATAGCGAGAGCCCAACTTCGTGCATCCCAACAGACCGCAGATCAAAGAAAGGATCAATGCTGGTTTCCTCCATCAGATCTCCGTTTTATACGTCTCAACGATGCCACATTCCCACCACAGCCACTCTGGCCAATTCTGTCCGGGCCACGCCCGCGACCAACTCGAGTCCATCGTACAACACGCCATTGCTCAACGGATGACCGTCTTCGCCCTGACAGAACACATGCCTCGTCACGACCTGGATCGGTACCCGGAAGAAGTTGACAACTCCCTCGAAAAGCAACTTGCCAACGAGGAAGCTTACGTCCAAGAAGCACTCCGTCTGCGTGAGGAATATAAAGCCCAGATTCAAATTCCAATCGGCTTCGAGGCGGAATGGATTCGTCCGGAATCACAGGAATTGATTGAAGCCGGCATCAAGAAGCACCCGTACGATTTCTTCATTGGCAGTGTTCACCATGTCCATACCGTCCCGATCGATTATGATCATGACATGTACCGCGACGCACGCAGCAAAGCTGGCGGCACGGATGAAAGACTGTTTGAGGATTACTTTGACGCCCAGTACGAGATGTTGAAGGCTCTCAAACCACCTGTGGTCGGGCATTTCGACCTCATACGGCTGAAGAGCGATGATCCGAATGGGGGTTTTGAGAGCATGGAGGGCGTTTGGTCGCGGATACTGAGGAACCTGGACTTGATTGCCGGTTATGGTGGGATTTTGGAGATCAATTCAGCCGCGGTGAGGAAGGGTATGCATGAGCCGTATCCAAATGGCGAGATATGTCAGGCCGCGCTGGCAAGGAGGATCAGGTTTTGCCTGTCCGATGACAGCCATGGCATAGACCAAGTTGGCCACAGCTATGGACAGGTATTGCAGTTCCTAGACAATATGGGCATCCGGTCTCTCACCTTCCTCAAACACCGTGAGTGTGACGGCATGGCCGACAGCAAGCATTCAACAGACGAGCGTTTTCCAACTCTGCAGGACGAGTGCGTGGACGTGGACAGGCTGAAAGAGATGAGCTTCCAGGATTTCACAAACACTGCCGGGCACGCCTCGCCGAAAGCTTGACAAGGTGGCGGTAAGGGCTCAGCAAACAGTCACATTTTCAACGAGCCAATTCGAACGAGTAGCAAGTGGGGAAGTGCTGAAACGGAGCCAATTTGGCGATACCACAAAAGTCGGGAGACAGAGCACCTGCGCAGAGCTTCGAGGTGGTTACTGGCAGCCCTGCCTGCTGCTCAACGGACTCGGGGTCGGGTACTGGGGCCCAGATACGAATGACAATTACTCTTGCTGCAGGCAGGTGCAGATACGGTTGCTTCACTCTCACTAACCTGTGATGTTTGTGCACTCCAAATCAGCGTTGCCCTTCGCAGTATACGGATCAGCATGTCGGAAAGACGGCCACGTTGCAAGGAGGCTACTTTCTTCGGATGTGCCGACAGTGGATCCGAGGTTTCTCGCATGAACAGTTGGTCCGGTGAATACGAGGCGCAGAGAATGGCTTGATTCGGGGTATCACACCGCCCCAAAATGGGGACATGAAGGAGAATGGTGCTGCGAGGCAGTTTTGCTGCCCAGCACTTGGCCTCAGAGAGCATGTATCTTTGGCATTGGTGCAGTGAAGTGAAGCTGCCCTGTCCGCTCGAATTTACGTCCTATCCGCCTGGCATTCAAGTTTGGACTGGCACCACCGTATAAAGACCCGACCAATGTATGGTTGGACGGGAGACAAATGACAACCCCTGGGTGTTGGGCTTCGTCCGAAAACCAGCGTTTCGGGAACGGTGCGAACAAAGCAGCGTGATAGCCGAGAAGCAGCGGAGCGTTCACAGAAGCAAGATCTACGCGGAGATAACGAAGATGCGGGGCCGACAAAGCATCCTCCAGATCCAGCTCGCTAGGTCCTTTCCGTGGTACTCCATCGCGATCACCAGCGACCCTAGGCCAGTTGGCCAGTATCGTTAAGCGAAAGGTACTTGTTAGACTTCAAGCCCTTCTCCACCAGGACGAGGGAAAAGGTGAGATAGAAGCAAGCGCCTTAGCTCGGAACGTGCATGGTCAGACAAGGCATGATGTAAGTCGATCCATGTTGTCCACCACAAAGATGCAGCCAGTGACGTGAAGGACAAGGATTCCACTGGGACAATGTGCGCTTCTCCTTGCAGGTCGAGTGCCAAGACACGGGCTAGTTGACCAGGCATCTACCTTCGTGGCGCCCCAGGTTGCCGAAATGTACAGGTGGCGGCGTTTTACGAGAGGGTGTCTCCTGATGTACGTGAAACGATACAAAGCGAGATTTGGACGTCACACTCGAGTATGGCAGGACTGACATGTGTCGGTTTCAGATTGGATACAGGGAAGAACCAAGATCTTGACGAGGCTGGCTTTCCTGACCAGGTGAGGGGCATAGCTAGATCTATGGCCGGGGCTGTTAGACAGCGGAGTTGATGGAGTCCTGTGTAAGAAGAGTTGTAAGTACCCAGGAAATTCTGAGATCGCCTCTTGGATCAGCTTTGGTAGGCCATGATCTTGATCCGAGAACAGTTGGGACTGTTCCGAGTTGACATCGGTTCAGATGACGGATTGGCACTAGACGCTGCCTTCACGGGACATTGAAGAGCCCCGCCAATCTGGTCGTAGTGCCCGACTCACGAGTGCATGAACCAGACACCCGGGATCTACACCTGACAGAGTTTGAGTTCCTTGTTTCGTGTTCGGCAATCTAGTGTTCAACGGTCTGTAAAAGGTTGCTCGAGTCACACAGTCTCGCCGTCAGTGCGCTAGAGCATCCTTGCCTTGTTCAGTACTTGGTTAGGTTGATAGCTCTCGTATCTGCTTGCGTGTTTATCCAACAACCGCCCTTCTCGGCTAGCGTCTTAGAGATCGATAGCGAGGACATCGAACATTGTTCAGATCAGGGCCCAAAGCGACATTTCCGCAGCATCCTCGGATCACGATCTCCAGGACAGTATGCATGATTAATAATGACCGGATCATGTCGTAGTCAGTTGCTCAACCGGTCACACAAGAGTGAGCGACGATGTAGATTGATCCCAGCAAACTGCTGGCGAAAAGAAAGAAAGATTGCCCCGCACTTTCCTCAGGTCCTTCGTCTCCAACCCCTCCCCTCCATTCAGGAGCCTTTAACCCCCCTCCAGATCAACGATACTTCCCTTGCCTTCGCTTAAGGAGAAGAGCTAGTCGTCGTGGAGCATGCAACGCGGTTGCCCCGGGCTGCCCGGCTGCGCTTGAATTAAACTCGATATTCCACAGGACGTAATTAGTCTTCATCCGATGTCTACCGAAGATTTTCGCAGCTGCCTTTCTCAGCGTCCCAAGATCTTCGCGTGGCCCAAGACAGATGTCTGCATGTGCTCGGATCCCTGTTTGGCTCGGGGATCCATGTCTGTTGAGTTTCCCAAAACTTCGGACCTCCTTTAACCTCCTTTGACTTGGTGCTCTTTCCCAATGTATGGCTAGCTGTGTCCATCATCTACTCCGGCCGCTGACCGTGCAGTCTGCTCCGGAATTCGACCTCTTGAGGTTGTTTAACCTCTTGTGCATAAGCTCCCCCGATGGTGCAGGGATGCCTTTGCCGCGATGCTACAAACACTGCCTCCTACACAGTACAATCCGTGTCACGCTTCTTCGGCCCCTTGTAAGTGTCCAGTGATGATGACGAGCATGATCGAGGTCCAGCTAGCACAGATTCTGTCTGGCAGTCTCGGAGTCGCAGGCTCGCAAGTTGCTTCTTGCCGTTCCAAGTTTCGTTCAGGCCGCGCCCGCGCCTGCGACTGGCCTTCAAAGAAGCAAAATGTACATACACCGCTCGTATGACACCAAGTCCCCCCACCATCGATTTCGCAACTGCTCGAGTAATCGGCTGTTCCACTCTTGCCATTGTTTCGTGTACCCGGTCGTCAGCTCCTGCCAAGGTCCACTGTTGCCTGAGACAATCTTCGCCTTCTTGACCTTCGCCCTTGCTCCACTTTACCGCCAGTGTTCTGATCATCACGCGCATCGATCCTTTATATTCTCTCCTACGAACACAATTGACTTTCATCAGAGTCATCCATTCAACGCTCCGCTACCACTACTTCTGAACTTGTAACTCGTCACCTCACCCTCTTCAAGACGACAGACGCTAGATATCATAGATCAAGCGATCATTGAAACGATGGCCACTCAACTAGATAAGAAGCTCCTCTCTGCAGGCAATAATAAGGACTATCCCAAGGTCGGCGACGAAGTCGCGATCGAGTACACTGGCTGGCTATATGACAGTTCGAAAGCCGATGACAATTACAAAGGCGACAAGTACGTCGTCTCGTTGCAGGCAACGGCTGCCGCCTTCGTGCGCAAAATCTGACCTTTGACGCACCAGATTCGACAGTTCAGCCGGCCGCGGCGAATTCAAGACTCAGATCGGTGTCGGCAGAGTCATCCAAGGTAACCGCCGCCAACCCAATATCGAATCTCGTTTGTTGATAGCTTGACCTTAGGCTGGGATCAAGGGGTGCCGCAGATGTCTCTGGGTGAGAAGAGCAGATTGACGATTCCAGGGTAAGTCTTCCAACAACGTCTGCTTCGCCTTGTCCCTGGTCCTCCGTCTATTTCTTGTGTGTGAAGGCCACTTCCTCCATCCCCCGACGGCGATCTCTGCTTCAGCGCGCCACACATGCCCGCATTTCACAGAATCAACAACCGAAAACTGACATTATCCTAGGCATATGGCATACGGTGACCGGTCAGTACACGGGACATCCAACTTCTATTTATCTAAGACCTGCATGTTTGCAATATGCTTCCCACCACCAATCTGTCGAAACCCTGCGTTTCCGTTATGCTGTGTGACGTGTGCACGCAGTTCCAGATGAACTCTATTCGAGCGTCAGCCGCGGATTTGGGTCTTGCCAACTTGCCACTTGCACGGATATCGTTCCTCGTTCCTTGCCGCCCTTGGCAGTTTCTTACTAACATACGTTGGCTTGCAGGGGTTTCCCAGGTCTCATTCCCAAGAATGCCACCCTCATCTTGTGAGTCTACCTCCTCCTGGTTCTTGTATTGGCATTCTGTCCTTCGGGTTTTGAAAAGAAGCGATCTGTGCAGAGCTAGACGTTGACTTTGTGTGCTAGTGATGTTCATCTCAAGGCTATCAACGGCAAGAGGGAGTGACCTTGTTGCTCACTGCAACCTGACACAGCTCTTCGGGTGATATTGCACGCTATTACATACGACAGTACCTTTACGAGTCCGGTGTATTCGTGGGACGAAAGAGCCTTCACATGGAAGGCGACGAAGCCGACTTCATGTGGAGAATAGAGAAACGAGAGGTTTCCATGAAGAGTGCTTCTGAGCAACAGAGGAGAAACACATGAGTCGATAAGCAGATAGTAGTTTTTCATTCCGCCTCGGTCGAGAGCAACAGCGAGATCTCAATTACCCTTCACGCCGCATCTCTTGTGCTTTCGTCACCCTCATTGTCCATTTGGCCAAGTGTCCTCTGGTGACGCCGATTGGTGAACAGCGTCTGGAAACTTTCTGGGTAGGGGTGTGGTGTTGTATCAGAATAAGGAGCACACCACCTCGGTCTCGCGGAACATGTTTTTTATTCAATGATGCACTGTATGAGAAGCGCCAAGCAAGACGATGGATAGACGAGGAAATCAAATCTGGTTGCCTGCAGTTCCAGAAGGCATTTGAAAGGCCGAACGTCAGAGAAGACTGGGTTCTGTCCTCTGATGGCCTTGGCCGGGTGGGAAGAGTCCAGTGCAAAAAAACTCCAAAAGTGAAGATTGACAGGCAGTGATTGTGGTTCGCGAGACTTCCAATCCCTGCGGATTGGGCCTGGGGAGATGTCGACCTTCTCGTCTCTCAATCGGCCTCCCTTTGTTAGATAATTCATTGCTCTAGACCATACATTTTTGACGCTTTCCTCGACAATCGGCTTCGAAGCACTCACCTCGTCCTGCTGTTCATAGAGACTCTCATCTCAACAAAGGCGGAACTGCGCAGGACCGTCGATTTTCGTCACTGGCTGAACCCGCATTTTCAATACGCACTGCACTTGACTTGCTATCTTCCATCAGATAAATACCGTTCCTTGTTGTATTGCTCATAGCTTGACGACTTCCCTGACCTTCCGATCTTCACCCACTATTAGTCTCAATTGCCTCCCCTTCCAATCCTCCCTGACGCCCTTGAACACCCCATCCCTCAACGTCTCGGTGTAGAGCTCATAAGCGGGATAATACCCATCCACAAAATGCCGGACCTGCTGGTCCGTCATTCCGCTGCCGCGCGAGGCACGAAGCCCGGCCTCCTGCTCCAGCCGCCATTTATACACGTACAGCGGGTCAAGGGCGTCGATGTGCACGAACGCGTCGAACTGAGACGTAATGTCGTCGTACTGGCGCAGCGCTTCGTTGATCGTGGTGACTGACTCGAGGGTGTTGTGGCCGAGACGGCCCCGGTACGGCATTTCCGGGGTTGACGTCTTCAACGCCTCCACGGCGGCGGCGTGCTTTTGCCGCAGTGCCTCGGGCGAGAGCGGGCGGAATCCCACGCACCATCCCTCGAACAGGACGACGCGGACGGGATGCGCGGGGTCGGTGTTGACCTCTGCCCACTCCGTCTCGGGGACGCGGTCTCCCTGGCCCGAGAAGGCGGCTTTGTTGTACTGCGGGATCTTGGTCGGTTTGTTCTGCTTTAGACTGTGGAACACAGCCTTTGCGAGACCGATGTCGTGTGTCGACGGCTGGCCTCGGTGCTGGAGCAGGGGATTATCCGGGTTTGCCTGGGCGAGCGAGACTTGGTCCTCATGGGTCAGGTACAGGTCGTCAAGGGAGAAGACCACTGTCGGGAGATTGTGCGGCGGGGAGGTGAGTGTTTTCTTGAGAATGTCGACGAGGACTGTCTTTCCAGCGCCTTGGACGCCATTGAGACCAATGAAGAAGGGTGGTGGATTGGGGGATGAAGAATGCGCTTTCTGGTGCTCGGAGAGGAGGGACAATATAAAGGGCACTACGTGCTGGGCTTTGTCGTCGATGATCTCAGGCATATTTCACAGCTTCTAGTTCCAGTGGGCCCGCCGATGTTTTACGTGAGAGACAGCACAGTGTTTGGGAGGGAGACATAACATCAAGCTATCGATGTGAACAAAAACCACCCAACATTTTGTGGCCGCATATTAGATTGCCCGCATTCGAGCGGAGTAAGTAGACCCGGACACATCACCGCACTCCCAGTGTGTTGATTGGGGGATAAATGACCTGTAGACATTGCGTGTGAAGGGATAATCCTCTGCGATGATGGACGTTGACCCTGGACCATGGACAAATGGACCACGAACTCGATGTTGGGTCATTTGGCGCCGCGAGCCACAAGGTGTTTCCTACCTCACCGTGGTCGACAGCGGGCTGCCGACTTGGTTGCGTCTGATCAGCAAATCTTCACATGCCGACAGAGCATCGGGATTAAGTGGAGGCGAGGATTGGGCGGGATCCGGTGGGCTTTGCCGGGGGGGCCTGTTCGCTCACCGGTGGGATGGCTGGAGGACGGGGACGGAGATGTTTTCGTGGGGCTGGCGCCGGTCATGTGATCAAGTGCCTCGGCTGGTTTTCGACTGACGACACCGAGGCTCGCCAATGGCTCGCCTTCATGACCTTCTCATAAGCTCAGTTGTCGTGAAATGCCCTTTCCTGTGTTCCATCATCCTGCCGGCATCAGTTTTCGGCTACTCCATTCAGTCTTTGCGGCCGTAGTCTACACTGCCGCTATATCTCCTCCCCTCTGTGCCCTTTCTCCCACCTCTGCAAGAACCCTTCCCGCATTTCCATGAGCGACGAGTAAACAAGCGACGATGGTGCAAGAATTACGCTTCGACAACCAGACCGTGGTGGTTACCGGAGCCGGTGGTGGTCTGGGGAAGGCATACGCTCTCTTCTTCGCTTCAAGAGGGGCTAATGTCGTAGTCAACGACCTGGGAGGCTCGTTCAAGGGCGACGGCGCCGATACAAAGGTGAGTCGCACTGTCACATGCTCCAGCCATCTGCGTCACCTGCTCACGCATGTTTCAGGCCGCAGATGTCGTGGTCGAAGAGATTAAGGCTGCCGGTGGCAAGGCGGTAGCCAATTACGACAGCGTCGAGCATGGCGACAAGATCATCAAGACTGCCATTGACAACTTCGGCCGTGTCGACGTCCTACTGAACAATGCAGGCATCCTACGAGACATCAGCTTCAAGAACATGAAGGATTCTGACTGGGATCTGATCAATACTGTTCATGTCAAAGGTGCATACAAGTGCGCAAGAGCCGCATGGCCATATTTCAGGAAACAGAAATACGGCCGGGTCATCAACACGGCTTCGGCTGCTGGCCTCTTTGGAAGCTTCGGCCAGTGCAACTACTCCGCGGCGAAACTTGCTCAGGTCGGTTTCACGGAGACATTGGCAAAGGAAGGCGCCAAGTACAACATCATAGCGAACGTCATTGCTCCCATTGCCGCCAGCCGAATGACTGAGACGGTGATGCCTCCTGATGTTCTGGCTAACTTGAAGCCCGACTGGGTTGTGCCCCTGGTTGCTGTTTTGGTCCACCCTTCCAACACACATACCTCGGGCGCAATTTTCGAAGTTGGTGGCGGCCATATTGCTAAGTTGCGGTGGGAACGCGCCAAAGGACTCCTGCTCCGAGCCGACGAGACATATACCCCTGGTGCTATCCTCAAGAAATGGGATAAGGTCAACGATTTTTCTGAGCCAGAATATCCCACCGGAGTCGCCGATTTCGTCACAAAGTCAGAAGAGTCTCTGAAGCTACCGCCCAATGAACAAGGCGAGGATATTCGCTTTGACGGAAAGGTTGTCTTGATCACGGGCGCTGGTGCTGGGTATGTCGACCTATCCTCCTTACAGTTCTATTGTTAACATCTCTAGTCTTGGGCGAGGCTACGCACTTGCCTTCGCCAAGCTTGGTGCATCCGTTGTGGTGAACGACCTGATGAACCCAGATACCGTCGTCCAAGAAATCCAGAAGCTCGGTGGTAAGGCCGTCGGCAACAAGGCTTCAGTCGAGGACGGAGATGCTGTCGTCAAGACAGCCATCGACACATTCGGAAGGGTCGACATTCTGATCAACAACGCTGGTATACTACGAGACAAAGCCTTCGCCAACATGGATGATAAGCAATGGGACGACATTATCGCTGTTCATCTCCGAGGCACGTATAAAGTCACCAAGGCAGCATACCCTTATATGGTCAAGCAGAAGTATGGTCGCATTGTCAACACCACCAGCACAAGTGGCATCTACGGCAACTTTGGTCAAGCTAACTATGCCGCCGCTGTAAGTATCTTTAATCACGTGTTGGGCATCGACTAACATAACTAGAAACTTGGTATCCTCGGTTTCTCTCGAGCCCTCGCACTTGAAGGGCGTAAAAACAACATCTTCGTGAATACTATTGCACCAAATGCCGGTACACAAATGACTCGAAGTATCCTCCCCGAGGAGTTGGTGCAGCTGTTCAGACCCGAGTATGTCGCTCCTCTCGTCCTTGCCCTCTGCTCGGACAAGGTGCCAGAGCCGCCAACGGGGCTTCTCTTCGAAGTCGGCAGTGGTTGGCAAGCTCGAACACGGTGGCAGAGATCAGGCGGCCATGGCTTCCCCGTGGACGTCAAATTGACCCCAGAGCATGTTGTCTCGCAATGGGAAAAAATAGTCAATTTTGACGATGGCCGAGCCGATCATCCCGAGTCTGGCCAAGACGGTCTCAAGTCCATTATGGCCAACATGGAGAACAAGAGCAACAAGTCCAGTGGCTCAGCTTCCGGTTCCGAGTATCTGGCTGCCATCGAAAAGGCCAAGAAAGCCCAAGCTAGTGGCACCGAATTCGTCTACGACGACAGAGACGTTATACTATACAACCTGTCGCTGAATGCGAAGCGAACGCAACTACCTCTCGTGTACGAAAACGACGACAACTTCCAGGTTCTCCCTACCTTTGGTGTCATTCCGTTCTTTGGGGCTGTTGCACCCTTCTCGATGGACGAGGTACTTCCTAACTTCTCACCGATGATGCTACTACACGGCGAGCAATACCTCGAAATTCGAAAATTCCCTATCCCGACTGCTGCAAAGTTGATTTCGTATCCCAAATTGGTCGAGGTTGTTGACAAAGGAAAAGCTGGTATCGTCGTGACTGGTACGGTCACTAAGGATGCGAAGACGGGCGAGGACGTCTTTTACAACGAATCAACCGTCTTCGTGCGAGGCTCTGGCGGGTTCGGAGGGCCTAAGAACGGTGCCAACCGTGGCAACGCCACAGCAATCTACCAGCCGCCCAAGCGGTCACCTGATGCAGTTGTCGAGGAGAAGACCTCAGAGGACCAGGCTGCTCTCTACAGACTGAACGGCGACCGCAACCCTCTGCATATTGACCCTGAGTTTAGCAAGGTCGGCGGATTCAAAGAGCCTATACTACACGGTCTCTGCTTCTTCGGCTTCAGCGGCAAGCACATCGTCCAGACTTACGGCCTGTTCAAGAACATCAAGGTCCGCTTCGCCGGTACAGTCATTCCTGGCCAGACCTTGGTGACTGAGATGTGGAAGGAAGGCAACAAAGTCATCTTCCAGACCAAAGTCAAGGAGACCGGCAAGCTATGTATTGCTGGCGCTGGAGCCGAACTTCTGGGTTCACCGAAGCCTAAGTTGTAGATTATATGTTTCAGGTAGCATAACTGAGGGTTCTGCATGGCATATTTTCAGGATCAAGCTTAGAGAGTAATCTATTCCCTAATAAGTCTCTCAACATTTTCCTGGGCCACAGTATTGGCGTTGACAGCATGAGGCGAGTATTGAATCCCGGAGCCTTCCGTGTTCAGCCGGCGGGCGTGCAACGTTGCCCGGTTATAGCCGCGAATTGATGAATATATTAAGAATACACGAAAAATTGTACAATTTTCATGTTCGAAACGAACACAGATGGCCAGGCTTCGTGGTCTAGTGGTATGATTGTCGCTTCGGGCGCTGCGGCCTCTGGTTGAAAAAGCCATGAATTGTGACAGGCCTCGGGTTCGAATCCCGACGGAGCCCTTTTTTGTTTTTGTGCATAGGCGATAGATAGATATAGGAAATATGTTCTTGCAAGGATGGGGCGAATAGGAATACGTTGATGTCGCGTTTTTCGTACCTCGTAAGTCGGCTGTCAAAAAGTAGCCGCTCCGAGACACGCCAAAACCGGATTGAGGTCGGCGAGGCAAACACCTAAAAGTCACTCAACCTTCTTTCTCATCAGCCTTACTCATACCTAACGTGCGTGAAGTGAATGGCGCTGCCTGGATATCTGCATAAGAATGTTATGCTCCACGTCCTTCTGCCGACAATCGCTTAGCCATGATGTTGAGAGAGTCTCTGGCAACTCGGTGTAATGTGGCTGTACTCGAGCACATCCAAACGCTCCGTTACTTCCAAAACCTCCTCACACAGTCCTCGTCCTAAGTCCCCGTCCTCGAAGCCCGATCTACGTCCAACGTCGCCGAGTTCGGCACTCGCCGAAGTTCTTAGAAAAAATCCATT
Source organism: Phialophora verrucosa (assembly GCA_002099365.1). Taxonomy (NCBI): domain Eukaryota; kingdom Fungi; phylum Ascomycota; class Eurotiomycetes; order Chaetothyriales; family Herpotrichiellaceae; genus Phialophora; species Phialophora verrucosa. Next base: position 1,539,486 of record MSED01000009.1, on the reverse strand, counting down.
CCGAGCAGGCTCGAGAGAGTGTCTCACGCCTCAGAAGGAAGATGAAGATCCCTCAGTCGCCCTGAACAAGGACCTCCGAGTCCTCGCCGATTTCTTCCCAGATGTTAAGGTGGAAGTCCTTCGCGAACTACTCCTCCGGTTTGACGGCGACAGCAGACTGCCAATATGTATAGAACAACTCTACAAGTACAAGACGGGCTGGGCTAAGGGCCGCATGAACGTACCACCTCGGGGTCTAGACGAACCAATCTCAGCAGAAGAACAGTTCAGGACGAAAGACTATATTGATGCGGTGAAATGGATCGCTAGCCTTGAATTCGGCGCTTTGAGCAGGAATGCTGTTGAGGCCGTGCTTGCTGAGGTCAACTTTTCCTATGCTAATGCGCGGCCGACGCTACAGGGCCTCGCAGGCAGATCGTGGAAATTCGCCCTCGCAAATCTCCTCAAGAAGAAACGGTCGTCAAGCGAGGCTCCTGCGGCGTTGTTGGACAGATCGAAGACGGGCGCTGGGTGGCCAAGATTGATCGCGACAGGCTGTGATGAGCTCGACCAGGAGCTGTCACAACTCTTCAGCTTCCCGATTCAATCTCCGCGGAAACTCAAAGACCAGAAGGTGTCCGATCTCGAACTTGCCCAAGCACTCAACTTGAAGGAGGCAGGGGAAGCGGGCGCCCTCTTCGAATGCCAAGTCTGCTATAACGATGTGACCTTCGAGGACGTCTCAGTTTGTACTCAGTCTAATCACGTCATCTGCCTGGACTGCGTCCGACGAACGCTCAATGAAGCTCTCTTCGGACAAGGCTGGGCAAAATCGATTGACGTCGAGCATGGGACACTGAAATGCCTCGCCGACGACGACTGTGACGGCCACATCCCGCAGCACCTAGTCCAGCGCTCCCTCGATCTCCGCGACCCGAAATCCAGTGGCGAGACGTGGAACCGCTTCGAAGACAGACTTGCCGAACACAGTCTGCAGCGTTCTGCTCTCTCTCTCGTCCGCTGCCCGTTTTGCCCTTACGCCGAAGCCGAACAAACATACGACACCGACGCCGCGGCAGCCATACAATGGCGAACACGGAAACCCACCACGGCAATCCACACCGTTGTTGTCATCCTGCTTCTCGAGCTACTTCCTGCGACCGTACTCTTCCTCCTGCCTTTCTTCCTCCTCTTCCCCACTCATTTCACCACCTTGTTCTATACGTCGCTCGCCAATCTCGTCCTGAAAACCCGGACATCTCGCTTCGTCTGCAAAAACCCCTCCTGCTCACGAAAATCCTGCCTCAAATGCCAAAAAGCATGGCATGACCCTCACGTCTGCCACGAGCCCTTGATTGTGTCTCTCCGTACCACCGTCGAAGCAGCTCGTACTGCTGCAATCAAACGGATCTGCCCTCGCTGTGGCACGTCCTTTGTGAAATCGAGTGGATGCAACAAATTAACTTGCGTATGCGGTTATTCGATGTGCTACCTTTGCCGGAAGAACATTGGGAAAGCGGGTAACAACACCGAAGGGGGCGAAGGATACAGACACTTTTGCGAACACTTTCGGCCCATGCCTGGGCAGACGTGCACGGAATGTGACAAGTGCGATCTGTACCGGGCGGAAGATGAAGACATGATGGTCAAGAAGGCTGGTGAGGAGGCTGAGAGATTGTGGAGGGAGAGAGAGGGCATGGTCGGTGTCAAAGGGCTGGAGGATGCCGTTGGCAACGTAGCAGGGGAGGATACATGGTGGAAGAAGTTTCAAGAGGGCAGGTGGACGGTTCAGGGCGTCGTCGATTGGGCGGTTGAGCAGAGTGTTGTTGTTGACGTGGAGAGATGATGGGCTCAGAAGCTCAGAGACTACGAAGCAAGAAGAACAGTCGTCCATGCTGCGAGTGGGCTGGTGTTACGGGCGTCATCTTGGTTGCTTCTGGTATGATACCCCTGATAGTCGATTTTGGTAGATTGAATTGGAATTATATGAACATGCGTTCCTAGGCTACGCGTATCGTAGGGTTTTTCTCTGGCAGGTCAAGCACTGTCAACATCGTCGACACGGGCAACACTGCCTCGCCCTGGTCGTCACATCGCACCGACTCTGAAGGACAAAACCCCGCTTGCCATGCACCTGCCAGCTCAATTGGTGGCTCGATTCTCTCCAACTTGCAATCCAACCTCGCTGCTCAACATCAAGTCATAGCCCGAAAGCGGTCGCATTCATGGCTGGCATTACCCCCAGCGCATACCTTGATCTGCTCAAGTCGGGGGATTACTCTGATCTCACCATCACCTGCCAAGGGGCCGACTTCAAAGTCCATCGCGCGGTTGTTTGTTCTGGTTCATCAATGATAAGAGCGGCCTGCAACAGTGACTTTGAGGCGCGTAATAGCACGGAAACGAGGGCATTGAATACTGATCAATCTCCTTAGGAAGCCGCTTCGCGAAAGATCGACCTCTCAGAGGATGATCCTGGGATTGTCGGCCGAGTTGTCTTATTCATGTACACCAGCGACTATGATGCAAGCAGAGTCCCCGCCTTTCTCATTCCCGGTCACGTCGAAGCTTCTTCAGCTACAGTGCAGGGCGAGGCGAACAGATTCCCGTCCGCTCTAGGCCAGTCTGCTGAGACCACAGTCACAGTTCAGCGTCTGAAGCCGACGCTGAGGTGGGCCGCGAACAGCAAGCCTGTCGACCGGGGAGTCTTTGAAGCAATGAAGACAAATGCCCTCATCTACAAATGCGCCGACATGCTCGGTGTCGAGAATCTGAAGGTGCTAGCTGCGGACCGATTCCTCGCGGATGCTCGTACGGTCTTTTCAGAGAAAGAATTTGCGGTGAGTGTACTGTTTTTCCAAGCTCTGTTATGGCCATTGCGAAACAGAAATCACTTTGCTGCCGTTTGTCACCGCTTCCCGCGTTACACTTGCAAACCCGTGCGCTTGACGTGTGGACGGACGTCTTGTAATTCCGTCTTGAACAGCCCTTGTTGGTGCGGAGCATTTATACTAACTTGAATTCTGCCGCAATGGCAGGAACCACTTCGAATCATGTATGAATCTACACATCCAGACGACCAATACCTGCGCATCCCAGTCACAACGCTTTGCGTCAAAAACCATGACCTGCTCCCTGCTGAGAGTGAGACCGTCAAGGTGCTGGAAGAGCATGAGCGTAGCGTCTGGAAAGTGTATAAGCCTCTGCTCCTCGAGGGTTTTGGCGGCAAATCTGAGGATCGCATCAAGAAAGAGACCATCAGGCAAGTGAACAATGAACTCGAATGGAACTGTATTTGCCGCAACAGCCCAACCAGGTTCGTAATGACCCTTGACAAGTCAATAATTGGGTATTGCATTCGGGCAGAGTGTGGCGGGACCAAGGCCAACGTCAACCGAGAAGATTTTTGACCACGCTGCCGTCCTTCAAAAGAGGAGATTTTTTACCACGCTGCCATCCTTCAAAAAAAATTGCTTACAAGGATTCTCAACGGTTGCAATGTTCTCTACACCTCTGCTTAGTGCTTTACCCATACTACGATTGCTTGCTTCAACTCGGAACGACAACGGGTTGATAATCGTCGCAGAGATTCCGCAATCGCGGCCTGCAACTTGTGGTCGTCAATAGGCGGTACAGATAAACATCGATAGGAAGGTTTGAAGGCGAGCATTCCTTCGAACGACCGAGGCGAAAGGATTCCCGGACCTACTAGAAAACAGTACCTTCAATCGACCTGTTGGGCGCATATCTACCTGCCGATCACATTGAACGGCCTGAAACCATGAGAGCATTCTGGTACTCAGGGTTGCCTGTCATGTCTGGGTATCGCCTCTGGGATTGTGGTCAAGTTGAGTACGTGAGGCGCTCAACGACAAGATCGGGCGAGATCCAGTTGAGAAGGTGAACTCGGAATCGAAGTTCTTTTGTCACACCAACAAGTGCCCGGTAAGGGTGGTCTACGGGGAGGACACTACAATTCGCGGCTCTTGTGGCAGGAATCATTGCCGTGGCGCCAATCATAGCAGACGCAGATACATACTAGATCAACCCCTGACATGGTCGGCAGCGATCCCGGGTGACAGTGGAAAATCGTGGTCATCGATGTCACAAGGCTTCTTGCACCCGGAAATCACGGACCTGGTTGTTTGGGACATGCAAGGCTCTAGAAGGACTTCACCGAGCTGAATCAGAGAGGGTTGAAAAACCCGCATGATATCTAAATTGGACGGTGTATTTATAGCAGACTGCAAGCATGACTGGCTCCATGCTGAAAGCCGGTGCTGTTCCGGAATAGCGACGAACCTGTACCTCTCTTTGCGTGAAAGAATGCAGGATTATGTATTGATAAGAAAATTCTCGTGATACCCTCAACCCATCCCTTTGTCGATGTACCGGTCGATGTCTCAGGACTTCGCGATGAGACATGACACATGCAGCAGTAGCCCGGCCCAAAGGCGAAACCTTCATTAGCATTGGCATCATCCCTCTGCCTGGCCGTTAATCAGGGTGAGGATGCGTGCAACGTGTCAAGCGACCAGTAAAAATCCTTGCTATTTCGACCGCGGGAGTTCCATTTTGTCCTGGACCTCCTCAGCGGGATCAGCCAGTTCGTTCTCGCCGAACGTACACAGCGATACCTAAGCCAAGAATGTCGTATTCTCCCCACGCACATTTGCATGGATTCGAGTCGTACGGAGCTGGTAGTCCCCTGCGCTCATACCGAGCTCTTGGTAGCGTCGAACATTCTCTTCCCGGACTCCTCGAAACCAACGACTCGAAGCAGAAAGCCGCTTCTGTGTGTCACAGGCGTGGTTCGGGGGGTCAACCTTTGTGGGTCCTCACCTTTCAGACCCTTAGCAGTTGCGAAGAGAAAGGGCATTGACTCTGACGGGCGGCCGCAGGTTAAGAGTATCGCCTGGATTCCTTCGCTGGCTCAGATTCCGCATGAGAGCCACTAAGGGGAGGGCTCTGCGGAGACTATGTGGCTGGTCTCATTGAAGTCGTTTTTGCCCCAGCATTCTTGGGGATCAGTCCGCGCTAATCGGACCAGTACATGATTCACAGACCTTCGGGCCCAATACCTCGAATTGTCGAAGCACCCCGGAACGGCAGAAACGAGCAGTCGAGATGATGTGACAGGCACTGATGGTTGCTCCTTGGCATTAGATTGTAGAGCCTGAAAAATGTGCCCGACTCTAGTAGGGCTAGGTTGCGATGGAGATGGCGTAGCCGTCCTGTTTGGTGGCTGATGATGTCAACTTGAAAAGATAGAGATCGGTGGCGACATGACAGAGCAAATAAAGGTATTTTGCTTCATAGGACGCAAATAGGCATGGCTTGGCAATCGTTCTCCCGATCACAAGGGAGGGACATCTGCCGCGACCCCATCGTCATCTGCCTCGGACGGCGGTGTAAGCATTGCTGTATCGGGTGCGGCCTTGACTTCCACTTCCCTCACAACCGAGGCTGATTTCTTCTGGTTGACAAAGCCGGGATCAGGCGAAGCCCAGGCATAGTCGACCCATTCGTCCCCGATGACCTTCCGTATGCCTTTGGCAAGTTCGCGAATGGTTTGTCGACGTGCGAGGGACCATTCATGGTCGCTCACCGCCTCAGAGGGAGTGATTGTACCCGGCTCACCGTCAAGGTCGTCGGCCAGTCCGTCGAGAACGCTTCTCCAGACTCGCATGGTTTCGTCGAACTCTTCCATTCTGCTCACACCCATCACACTGACACCGAGCTTCTCTACGGGCAAGGTGAGGGCATGGCCATATGTATCAGCCTCACTCAGAGGACTAGCCAGAGTTCCGACTTTGGCAGCTTCTCGGAGCCAATTTTCCAGGGCGAATCGCACCGCGACGACCTCGAGCTTTTCGCCCTTCGCCTCGACCCATTTGGCAGCATTGATGCACGCTTGTCGCAAGCCATCCGGTGCAGGGTGCCAGTTGCCCATTGCACCCAGGGGAGGACCGGTGGATCTAAGTAGACCCATCCCCAGAGGACTAGCATTCGTGACCACGTCGACGCCTGCTGTGACGAGGCGCTGGAGACCCTCTGAGAGTAGTCTAGTATTCTGGAGGGTGAAATTTGCATAAGATTGGACAATGTCCAGTGGTTCTCCTGTTTCTCGCAGGATCATCTCGGCCAGCTCGCACAGCACTGTGACAGGGTAGCCCGAGATGCCAACATATTTGAGGGTCCCGTCTTCGTCCCGTATCCGACGAAGCTCGCGGATAGCGCCTAGGACTTCCTCGGGGGAGACAAACTCGCAATCGTGGCAGTAGACCACGTCAAGATAATCGGTCCTCAGACGCTTGCAACTCCGTTGTACGCTCTGTCGGATCCATGCGGGAGAGTAGTCGAAGACGTCGGCGGATATCCGGCCAACCTTGGTCAGGATGAAAAAGTGGCTGCGGGGATAATGTCTGCGAACCAGGTCGGTGTCAAGGGCCGTTCCGAGTATCTCTTCGGCAGGGCCATAGTAGGGCGACGTGTCAAATGCATGCACTCCTTGGGCAAGCGCCTTCTGAACGAGTGTTGTCGGGCCTAGGGCGTATGGGTCGACATTATACTGCGGACCAATGTCAACAGACGAGTCTAGAGTGGAGAGGAGGTAACTCTTACCTGGTAATTGAAAGTAGCAGTCCCGAAAACCAGGGGGGGAAGGGAGTCAGAGAGCGGCGATCTTGATTTGTACATGGCTTATCAGTTACGAGACCAGCAGAGCGTTTGGTTTCTTTCAAGAGAAGAAACAGCAGGAGCGGCGCGCGGAGCATTTAACATTTACCTTTTGTATTGGCGGTCAAGAGAGATGGAAGCATGGTTCTGGGTGGTGACGGGAACTCTCTTGATGACTGCGACACGTACTGGTTGTCGCACGCGGAAATTCTGTGGGAGATGGCGAATTTTCGGTGGGGCTGCCCAGGCACGTAATGGGCTGGTTTGCGGCTAGAATGGGAGCTAGGAAGAACAAGGAGCAGAATGCCGTGATCCGTGGCCTAGATTCTCTCTTGCTGAGACTGTGTTGCTGGTGAGCACGAAAGATATGGGTCCGGAAACGGACAGCACGAGTGAAACGTCGCAAGATAGCATCTGCATGGATGGCATCCTCGCTTAGGCACGCAACGCTACCAAAAGATAATGCAGCACGCCAGCCTGGATTCCGATGACGAAGCACAATCGAGCAAGACGCCACCCCGATCCATGATGCGTTTATATTGGCTTCTCGCATCTGATATGATATCGAGTCGTGGGGGAATCTCATCTCGCAATCAATTCATGTCCTACATAGCCTGGGTTTCCTAACCTTCCATCTGTGTTGAGCTCATGGTGACACTTGAATGCTCTCCACTGAGTAGGTCTCAAAGGGCTGTGCTGGCAACTAATTGAGGCAATCGGGACCGCGTTTCTCATGGCCTTTGGGGTCGCAACATGGACTGTCCGCTCTGTCCTTCGCGGCACGATGTTCGAGCCATTATATCTAAGGACTCCCAAGAATTGACTTTCGCCCGATCTCGCGTCCTGCTCCGCTGGCGAAAGGGAGACTCGTTGGCAGCGGACGAGGAAGAGCGACGAATTCTGCAGTTAGAACAGATGCTGATAGACGAGACCGTCTCGTATCACTGTGAAGCCGATCTAGCTTAAATGGATGTCTGCTTAGAGGGCAGGAGTCACTGGCGTGTCTTGCAATACTGCTTGGGAGGAAGAGATTGAACGGAAGCATTAGTCTTCATGTCACTTTGTGATATCAGGGGTCCCAGGCTGATGGTAACTGCTCCCATCCCGTTGTTGCTCCTGCGTGGGTACAAGATCCTGCATTGAGATCATCTGAGTCGTGATCTCGTAGAGTCGATCTGCCGCCGAAGCCTCGAATTTTGAGTTGAGAGTCGCCCGTCAAGATTCCCGTAGCTTGCGTGCAGGTGCTGGGATCGCAGGCCAAATATCCCCATGCCAAATCCAGCTGATCGGCCTCGCTTCCTCTTTAGAAAATGACCATGTTCAGATGTAGTAAAACATGTATGTGTGTCCAAGTGTCGCCCGCTTGCTGGAGTAGCACCGTGCGTAGTGCCGCCACCTGATATTGTACAGTCCACCATGCGGTAAAATCCGACCAACGCCATTCGCTATGCATTGTAAATGGACTGTCTAAAATGAAGAGAAGGGTTGTGAAGTGGTCGATCGAGGCCCAGGTGCCTTCCCGTCTCGTCATCGTCCTTTTCCGGCGCCGTCAGCGACAGGGAGATCAAGTTTTGTATAGTTTGGGTCTCCAACCTTCTTTGATTTCCTTCTCCAGCTGCGCTTTCCGCTCAGCGTTGCGGACCTCCATCTCTATCCGCTCTCTTGCACGGAGAATCTTGCTTTGAAGGTAGAATGACCCGCCGCCTCCTTTTTTGGGCTCGTTAAGGTCGTATAACTTTTTGAATCTCTCCATAACGCCTTCCATATTGATGATGCCACCTTGAGGGGGCTTGACATTGAGAATCTTGCAGGCTTCGTCGAGGGTCATACCCGAGGCCGCAGCGGTGTTTACAGACCCGGGATCGTTCTTCGCCGCAGCGCGGGCAAATTGTGATGACGCCTGGGCCTGCTTGTATGCCTCTGCAAAGGCTCTTCCGAAAACACGGCCGCCGGTAAGGACGATCTGGGCAATGATTCGATGCGCCTGGACGAGTCAGTCTTGCGGCGATGCGCAGATTCGGAGGTGCAGACTTACCATTGATTACTGTCGGCCAGAGTAACAAGATAGACGTGGCCGATGGCAGCAATAGTGTCGATGGCGAATCGTCTGAATGCGATGCAATGTGAAAGCTGCGGGAAATCTTTTGCTTTCTGTCTCCGAGCCGGTAGATCTTCGCCTAAACTTGGCCTCAGTTGCGTGCATCACGTGTTACGTTCATCGCCCTCCGCATGCCGCGCACGGCCGCGACAGCAAGGATCAGCATCATGACTTTGGCTGCCTGCGGTGCACATGCTTTTCCTGCTGCCATTCACCCACAGTGTCAATGTTGACTTCAGTCTCCTTGGAATATTATGTCAAAGCATTCAGGATAAGTTGACCATCCCGTCGTGCTCGGCAGGTCGCTCGGAAATCAGGTCATCATCATCTCAGCGTTTCCGTTCTCCGCACCGCAGCCTCGCTCACCTCGTGGACACCCTATGTAAATGACCAAGACGTCTTCAGTATATGGCAGCGTTTGGTGGGACTGCAATCCTACCCTCTAGCACCCGCCCAGTTGTACTCATGGTTCTCTAGATACGCCCTGGGTCACATCAATGTCCAGACCGTCCTCATACGCATCGCCGTCCGATCCCGCGTCCCAACAGGGCTGGGACTCAAATCCTCCGACATATGCTGCCTTCTCTCCGACCTCTACCTCCGGCTACTCTGCCACGTCGAAGCAGCGCTCCACGATAATAGTCCATAAGAAGTCGCCATTACTGGTAGCGACCCCGCCTCAGATTACCCGAGCGTTAGCTCACTCGCATCCGTTCTTGCTTCCCTTGAATAGACTCGCAGGCCTCTTGTCATGGAGTACTCAGGATCCGTGGGAATCGTACCTGATGGTGGCTGTGTTCTGGGGTTTAACATTATATGGTAGCGAAGTCATTCGCTTCGCCAGCCCCGTCATAGTGGTGGCAGGTCTCATCCTGGGCATGTACTCAAGACGCTACTCGCCCCTCTCATCAACAACAAAGACGGGAGAGAAACATTCTGCGAAAGGTCACAGGAGGGCTGTCTCGGAATCCCAGTCTCACCACAAGACCCTGGACGACATTGTAGATACGTTGCAGGAATTGACCACTCGGTGTAATATCCTGCTGGATCCCTTCCTCAACCTCACCGACTTCCTTTCAACTCAAACAACCCCTACTGCCGCAACGACTCGACCTGCACTGACGACCCTCTTCATTCGTGTACTTCTAGTTACCCCTTTTTGGATAATCTTGACCCTTCCCCCTTTCTATATCCTGACTCCTCGAAGAGTCATTCTGGCCTTTGGCACGATAGCATTGACATGGCATTCGAAACCGGCTCGGGTGTCTCGGGTTATCCTCTGGCGTTCTGTGTTCATGCGGAAAGCTGCTGCGTTTGTGACTGGCCTGGAGTTCGATACTTCGCCTAGCGTCAAGTCTGAGGCTTCCAGTCGGTCGACTATAGGACCCAGGTCCAAGTCCCAGGGCGATCTTGCTACAGAGGCTGCCAACAAGAAGAAGCCGGACTCTTCAGGTGTCCGCTTCACATTCATCCTCTATGAGAACCAACGAAGATGGTTGGGCCTTGGGTGGACAACCTCTTTGTTTGCCTACGAGCGTGGCCCCTGGACTGATGAACACCTGAACCCAGCGCCGTCCAAGGAAGAGTTCGAACTACCGGACGTCGAGGGCGGATTATCACGATGGAGGTGGATCGACTCGGACTGGAGGATAGAGCACGGAGACATTAAGTCGCACAAGCGGGCGGCAAGTGACGCGAAAATACCGGCCTCCGGTAAAGACAAAGCTGATGACGGTGGAGGCTGGATATATTATGACAACCGATGGGAAGACGGGAGTAGAGAAGATGGTTGGGGCAGGTATACGAGGAGGCGGAAGTGGTACAGAGATGCAGAACTCGTCGAAGCCACGCCAAGCGTCGAGGACACTCCGAGTGTTTCACCAGCACAACCTTCTTCCGACACAGAAGAGGGAAAGACCAACAAAGCAAAGGACTTTGCGAAAGGTTTGGGAGACTCACAAGTCACCATCACAGCGGGTGCACCGCCTGTCGAACGGCCATCTCAAGTTGACCCAAAAGCAGACGATGCTAGTAGCACCACGAAGCCTGCGGCGTCGAAGAAATCTAGCAGTTGGTTCTCGAAAAGAGACAGAAGCGACAGCAAAAGCTCCAGCGGGAAGAACACTGGTCAATTTAGCACGAGAAGTGATCGCAGTCGTGATGGACCGGAAGATGACCTACACGATAAATGGCGAGATGCACCTGGCCATCGAACTTTCAGCGTGCAGGAGGATGTTGCTATGAGCCTTGGCTAGATATAATTCAAACTCATTACGGGCCTTGAGAGGTGTATTCCTCAAGTTTTGGTCTGTTCCATGCTACGATCACATACACCCCAGGTCCATGGTACAGGAATCACCAGAGCATCTGAATCTCAGCCACTGTCTGGACTACATTCGAGCCTGACTCGTGCTCCGGCTTGGATTTACAAGACCCTCTTCATCATTCAAAAACGACTTCCTCAGGGGCCGTCAGCGATTTGTCCAGAGGACCAGCTAACAACACCGCTCGCCCACTTAGCCGCCCAATTTGATGAGGACATGCTTGAACAGGCTTCTTTCATGTCTAGGTATGGCTGGAGAGCCTCGGCAGGGAAACGCTCTGCGAAGACTGCGGAAAGTGTACGGTCAATATGGGCACGTCGTCGCCAATGATCCTGACTTGAATTAGGCGACTGTTCACATTCAGAAGGGCGCAGTGATGATTCCTCAATCTAGTATTAGACAAACCCGAAACTACGTCATTTTGGGCAGAATCCATCGTCGTCAATCCTTTCAGTCCTCTTCTTCCTTCAGCCCCAGGTTCCCCTGCTCATCCTCGAGCAACCGGGCGACGAATGATTGGCCTGATCCCTCCCAGTTAAGTGACCAGGGTATCTGGATCAGGATCATCTCTTCGGGCAAGCCACCCTAGCCACCTGTGGCCGTGAAGCTGGACCCCTCCTCGTAACATCAGAGACTGGCTCTGAGGGGTCGACATCACCAACGTTGACGTCAGCCTCATCATCCTCCTCCATCACAGTAACGGGTGCTCGAGTGACACAAGCCGTGACTGTTCCAAGGCAATGGCCGCTTCCCTGGATCATACGAAAAAGGTAGAAGTATATATTATCCGTCTGTTCCAAGGCGCGACTCTTACAGAACTTGTCTCCCCATCCTCCATATCGCAGGCCTTCAACAAACAAGTTTAACAATACTGTACCCGTGTAACATTTCTCACTGAAAGCCCCCTCCCGATTTGACTGCCCAGCTCAAACACACCAACATGTCTCAGGAACAACAAAAGAAACAAGGCGGTACGTTGTCGGCTCGCAACTCCTTACCTCCATCTTCCACGACACTGTACGGAAATGCATTTATTCGGAGGATCAATGCGCCTTTGCAACACTCTCTTGACTCTCTCACCCAACCCAACCATTCCCCAATGCCAGAACTAAAAAGAAAGCTGATCTTACACCAGGCGGCGTCCTAGGCGGTCTTACCGACACGGTGGGCAACACCGTCACAGGCCTCACGGTATGTAATTGCTCGATCGTCCCGCCCCCTCCCTGACACCACAATCCTCGATTTGTCAACCACCCGCAAGTGATTAACGCGTATCTATCTCTCCCCGGCAGGACACCGTCGGCAACACCGTCTCCGGCGTGGGCGAAGGGCTCGGCAAGACCACCCAGGGCGCGACCAAGGGCGTAAGTAACGACCCCACCCTCCCTGCGTTGAATATGGGTTACAACAGAACGAAGAACGCGGCATGGCATGACATGGCATGGCATACTGACGTGTTGGTGTATCTTGACTGTTTAGCTCGGCGACACGACCAAAGCTGTGGGCGACAATGTCAAGTCCGGAACGGATTACGTGGGAGGTAAGAAGCAGACGGCTGATAACCCCCTGGGGTTGTAGCTTAGATGCTTTGGAGAGAAGGACGACGTTTGGGAAGAGGCGCGTGAGGCTGCTCGCCATGGTTGTCGAAGTACCTCATAGCTAGGGGACCCGTGCTGGCTTGACCAAGTGTATGGATACGGCAAAATCCTATGATATACGACTCGATCGCTGGAAAATAAGCACTGTAAGACAGATGTCTGCAGAAAAGCTAGTTATTCTCCGTAGCGGATGCTATGATTCATAAGTTTCGCGAGCCAGACGTGCCACTCCCATGAAGGTGAGAGTGTGTTATCCTCGCAGGTTCTCTCGTCCAAAGCTCCTCGCTCGCCTGTACGTGTTCAATCCCCTAATATCAACGCCGAGCCAACTAATGGTTCATGCCGACCTAGCCTCAGCGCGTATTTGCAACAAGATGGCGACGCCGTAATCACAAAGGCTATAATCCAGTTCCCACAGGCATCCCCTCTACTTATAATTCAGGAGCATATTCATCGTCATACCCGTCCAAACAAATCAATCCAAAGAAGACCGGGTTTTTACATTTCCCCCGCTTCCTCTCATGGTCAGTCGTGCTGGTTCGCGAAGGCTGCACACTGCTTGCACTCGCCGTCGGCGCCCCAGTAATCATGTCTGTATCCGTACTCGGAACGGTGCTGATGTGATGACGCTTTTCATCCTTACAACCCCAGAAATACCCTGGTGTCTCGCACTTGTGCTTCTTATGCGGTGCAGCTGTTCTCGTTGAGCTGGGGCTGGATGACGTTGGGCTTGGAGATGCCGTATGTGTCGTTGTAGACGTAGCAGTAGGATCTCGACATCCCCACCAGCCTGGATGTCCACAACTCGTTGTACTCTGACCCGGCGTCGAAGGTAGATGTGTAGCGGAAGCAGGGACAGAAGTTGTTGGCGGAGTTAATGTCGGCGCAAGCGTAGTTGTAGTCACTGTTACGTTGACTCGTTCTTTACATCCAAACCAGCCTGGCGTGGCGCAACTTGTGGTAGTATATGTGGTTGTAATGACGGGGATTGTACCGCTCGTCGTGGGATTGTCATCCAGGCAACCCCACCATCCAGGTGTCTTACACGTACTCGTCCGCGTGTAGGTACTCGAACTGGTTGTTGTTGTTCTCGTACTCGTGGTGGAATCACTCCCGTTACTGTCGAAGAACTTCCAGTTGAAGCAATCCACACATTCATCATCCGGTTCGCAAACGGGCACAGTCTTGTACATCTTGATAACGTTGTCGATGACATTGTGGATCTTGTGATTACCGATTCCCACTCGCCAACCGTAGTCGCTCACTGTGTCGTACACGCATTGCTTCCCCGTGTGGCAGGCGGATTCCATTGCGTAACCCCCCAGTGTACAGGTTGCCGTGGCGCCGTTGCATGTGCCCATAAATACAGGGTCAGCTGTGTTGCCAAAATGATATGCGCCAGTGTATTTGGTGCGTGGTTTGTGAGGGTCGGATGATGGAGGTGCGGGTAGACCTAGGCGTTTTGAGGCGAGATCATCTCCGGGGGCTTCGAACGTTACTGTCGGAAGACCGAACGTTTGCCCTAACAATGCCGTGACTGCGCCGCCAAGGGAATGGCCTGCTAGCCAGACATTGGAATGCGGGTAGAGCTCTGTGACGTTGGTGTATAGGTCGATCGCTGCCCGGTAGTAGCGATTCTCTTGCCTCAGGGCTTGCACCACGCAGGTCCGGTTGCAGGTATATGTGCTGGTCTGGCAATCGCAGACTTGGTGCCAAAAGTAGGAGCCGCCTTGGCCGCAGCAGCAGGAGAAGAACAGATTGTCATTCATTTTGTCCTTTGTGGTTGTTCCGTCGCCGTCGAACACCGCGGGAGATGTTCCCTTCAGACTTATAATGACTGTTTCATTGCCTTCGTTCGCGAAGATGTGGCCTCGTAAACCGTCGCCCTCCCACCCAAACGGGGTAGACCGATTGTAGCCTTGGCTGACATCTTCCCAGTCTCCCTCTCCTGGGCCCGGATTGTATGCATTTGCAGCCATGATGGCCAAGTTTACAATTGTGTCCTTGTCAGAGATGTTAGGGCCCTTCACTTCGTCTAGTGTCCACTGTGAGGCGTCGAGGAGCGCAGGGCTCCCTGTTCGTCGGGCATGCTGGAGGTATTGTTCTACACTGGAGGGCTCTCGGTCGACCAGTCTTTCAATCTGTTCTGAGTGGGAACGGAGCATAAAATGCGGTGGCGGTTCCAGAGAATGTGAGAGGCTATCATCGTGATCTTGGGTCACCAGGACGGGAGCCTGAGGGTGGAAGTCGTAGCGTTTGTGCAGGCCTGGGTCCCGGTATGTGCCTCGATGGTAGATATGTCTCAATGTAAAGTCGTCGGTGTTGGGCTGTTTGGGTAGAGGTATAGGATACCACGGATCGATGGCTGCGGGGAGGTTGGCTGCAGCAACCGAGGGGGCAAGGGCGAGGAAGGACAGCAGCATCCCAGCAGACACCCGGCTGCTCGAAGTGCACTTCTGGTCCCTTGGTTTTCGTGTCTTCATGCTGTCGCCTGTTCGTTGTGAAGTGAAGCAAGTCGTGTGGAAGTCAGGAATAACGGATGAATGACTGTTGACTGAAATGGGCCCGAGGGTCTCGTGGCCACTGGTCACATTTGGGGTCGCTGACGTCGACTGCGGAGGGCAGCAGCGAACATCCCTGCCATTTCACATGCCCTTTCGTTTCGTTTCACTTGTCAACAGAGCGACACCACGCATGCTGAATTCTCTACGGATCACCCGGGTTGGCCTCAGGTGCGGCAGACATGCCTCCGAGCCTCATGTTCTCTTGAGTAGTCGAAGCCGAAAGCCTTAAGGCGGCTGGCAGCCGTCGATTCTACGATCTGCAACTGATCATTCGCAGCATGTCAAGAAACGTGCCTAGTGGCTCGCTGAGGGCGAGACCATCCGCGCTCTCCACCAAGTCATTTACACGTTATGAGCCGTCTGTCCCCTCTCCTACCTCAACCACTGGGAGAAGCCGAGCCAGCACTATCCAGTCTGTTACTGACGTGAAGTCGCCGAACAAAGTGGATGGCTCACCAGAAGACATCTTCGACAAGTCTATCGCCGAGGGGAGTGAACCTCCTTCTCCGGATCTGGGAAGGGCCAACAGCCTCCCGGAACGCTTCGATGAACTGCCAATAGAGCTGGCAAGCCTCTGCGACCGATTCGTTGAGTCCCTCAGCGCCAAAGTATACAATGAGCCACCTGACGTCGATCGGCTGTCCGAGCTGTTCCAGGAGTTCTACGCAAGAGCATCGGGGGCAGTTTCCATCCACATTGCAACTTTGAGGTCCCGTCTCAACCGAGGAACGTCACCTACGCCTTCTAAGGCTTCTTCCCGAACGCGACCTGCACCGAGCAAATCCTCACCTGACTCTCTGGGCACGGGCGCAGGTCGCGGTGGCGCACAGCAAATGCTCACCGCGTCCGAGGTGACAGAACGGCGGAAACAGAGAAAGCTCCTCGAATACAAGAGAATTGTCCTAGAAGAAGCCGTGGAAAGGAGAGTATGTGAGAAGGTCTACGACAAGATATGGAGACACAAAAGCACCCTGGACGAGGTTAGGGACGAAAAGCTACGATCAAAAACGGCCGCATTGGCACTGGTCGGCATCGGCCTCAAAGATCTAGGTATCGAATTGAGTGAGGACAGCGGGACATCGGCCGAGGATGTTCAAGCCTCCCTTGCCCCTGCACGAGAGAGTCTGGCCAAGATGAACGATGAGCGGTATCCCTTGGGTAAATTACAGCACCTCACTTCTGCCCATAAAGCCGTCGTCGAGACACTCTCATCTATCCACTCCTCTTCCTCTTCAGCCGACGAGATCCTGCCCACCTTAATCTATACCCTGATCACATCTCCTATCGAGGGTATCAACGTTATCAGCAATCTTCAATTCATCCAGCGGTTCCGCGCAGCTCCCAGGATTGACGGTGAGGCTGCCTACTGCTTGACCAACCTGGAAGCTGCAATCACGTTCCTGGAGGACGTTGACTTGGCAAGTCTAAGGGAGGACGAGAAACCAGAAGGCCCCACCAAAGCACCGTCACAATCCGAAGGAGATCAAGATCCGGAGAAATTGGAAGCTTTTCCTACACTACCCGGCACAGCACCAGCGCCATCGACTCCCACAACGGCCACCTCGACTTCCAACGCTACAGGCACAGCAGCAGAACTAAGTCCGGCTGCGTCGATTATCAAAGACCTCCCCGAGAAGCCTACAAAGGCACCTACCACGAGACACCAGCGGACTCTCTCCGATCTGCTACAACCAATAACCAACGCCAATGAAGCTGTTCGATCCACAGCCGAAGAAGGCTTCAAGAACATCTCTAATACTCTCGATAACAGCTTGAAGTTTTTCCTTGGCAAACTCAAGGAAAGAGGCAATGAAGGCCCGAATACTGAAGTTGTTGTCCCGAAGACCCTTGACGAGGCCAGGCAACTCGTCAGTCGCCCACTGACTCCAGACGAAGACGACCACGCCCTCAGTGAATCGAGTTCCATGCACGACGGCCAAACAAGTCCCATGCCTTCCAATTTGAGCAAGACCGAAGAAAAGCTGCTGGGTCTGCTTGGTGGGCGCAAAGCCGCTGTACGGGAACGCAGCGTCGATAGCATCAAGAGTAACGGCAGCGCCGCTGGAAAAAGAGTAGGGTTTCTCCAAGGTACCACGAATTCACCTCCCAATGGGCTTTCCGCGCCGAGCAATCCAGCTTCTTCGCAGAAGCCGGTTCCACCAACTGCGTCGGCAGCGAGCAGCAATCCGCTTGAAACTGTCAAGAACTTCAGCAATAGCCTGAATCCTATGGGTTCCATAGGGTCCGCGTTTGGTAGCGCGTTTGGCCGGTTTGGCGGTCGACCATCAGCTTCACCTCCGTCGGTGCCGACGCCACCTACGCCGACTATTGTCGTGGATAAGGAAAGCAAGAACATCCCCTCAACAATTGAGGAGGACAAACCCCCGAAGACAACGAACGAAGTGCCTCTGAGGATATCAAATAAAACCGAACTCGCAGCCATTCGAGCTGCGCCACCGATCCCACGATTCCTCCTCCTAGGCGATGCAAACGAGCTTAGGTTAGGAGAGGTCCAGGATTTGCTGGACGACTACCAGCGTCTCGCGAGGGTACTGGGCAAACTAGTGCAGAGAGCTCAAAACGAAGAGGATGACGAAGTCGAATCAGAGGCCGAGGAAGCACTAGGCGCAACAAAAGGATAGGAGGGTGAGCCGAGAGGTCGAACTCCCAGATGCTTCGATGATGGTTGATCGCGCCAGAGTTCCGGCTATCGGACTATAAAAATAATAGAGAGCTCGAGAGCTCACAATTGCAATATTATCGTGGACTCTGGACAAGCCTGAGTCGCGGCCTTGATGTCTGAGTACATAGCACTACCGCCGAACGCCATCCCCTCGCTGTATAAATCAGTGCATACATGAACGCCGTAGCTGGACACATCGTCGGAAAGGCATGTCGACCGGTAAACGGGTACAGTGCTCCATAGAAGGAAGGAAACCGCCCAGAAAAATGGGGAAAGCCATATCTCGACATCGACTGTGATTCATGGTTTGTGATTCATTTCCATCGCTCTGCTTCTGATCGAGAATATTGTACCTTGTTTCCGCCCCAGGAAAGGCTGACTGGCTGTGGTTGGAGGGACTCGGTACACGTATTGATAGATACCATGTCACATGTATATGAGTCGGAGGTGTCTCGTATACACAATACATCACATCACATTGCAGTACAGGGGGGGACAGTTCGGTCTTGCTGCCATACCAGAGACGACCGCTCGGGACACTACTCTACTAGGACAATGCCTTGGGATGCCACGGATTATGTATGTAGGAGGCCATGATATCTCAAAGTGATGGAACCCCGAACATCCCCCTATCCGCTCCGGCCGGTTCGTTTTCTTTTGAGCACCTCTACCTTTGTACATGTAGGTCGTTAAATCATGATCTCTCGATTGGGTCATCTCTCGTAAACTCATGGCTCGTCTATGCACCCAGTTCTGTCGAGACAAAGAAAAGTTGTGCAATTCATGCGTCTTCCCGTTTCCTCCGTGGCGGCGGGCTCACTTCGCTGGGCTCTTGCCCCTGACTAACTCGGTGCCTCCTTTCTTCAAGCCGGCCAGCTCCTCTTCGACATCCCCTTTCTTCAGCTGGACCTGGCGCTCCCTCTTCTTGACTTCCATCTCGAACTTCAATGCAACTTTTCGCCTCTCGACTCTCACCTCCATTAATTTGGCCACGTCGTCCTTGAACTTTTCGAGGAACCATTCTGCAGTCTGTTCTCGTTCTGTATCATCGAGCGATTTGAACAGGGTGGCTTGATCTTCGGAACGCATCTTGGTCAGATTGGTGAGCTTGGCAGGAAGGGTTAGGGGCTGGCCATTGCTATACATGGCGGGTGCGGCGTCAGGGAGGCGGGGATCTGTCGGAAATGGGATATTGTCGAGCTCCGCCATGGTCTTGTTCATGAGCTCTTCGGGGTTGAAGTCTAGGTCTCGGGCTGAACGGGGGCGTTTGGTGCCCGGGCGTGGAGACTCGGATACAGACGGTGCGAGTGGTGGCTCCTCCTCTGACGAGGATTCGTGGTAAGAAGAGACCTTGGATGAGAACGGTGCGGCTTGAACCTGCGGCGGACGTGGCTGAGGAGCGTGGAGTTGCTGCTGCGGAGTCTCGGATCGTTTGATTTCAGCGGTTGGCTCTTGTGGCTTGTGCACGTGGAAACGATCACGAACAAGCTGTTGACGAAGAAGGGGCTCGGCAGTGGTCTTCTGATCGACGTCGCTGAGAGACTTTCTATGTCTGGGCAGAGACGGGTTTGCTGCTTCTTCGGGCTTGATGGGCTTCAGTACAGCTTCTTGGCGAGATTTCACAGCCGTCTTGTGGTCAGCAACCACTCTTGTGCGAGAAGGAGTGTTTTCAAGCAGGAACGTCCCTTCATCAACATCCCCGTCTGGTTCAGACCCTTCGTCGTAATCGTCCTCGGCCGGATGCACTGGGTATACATTATGATTGAAGCGGGTACCATACTTTGGGGCAATGCCACGACGCTCCATCTCGGCGTCCACTTCAACCATCCAGTCTCGGTGGTGTTCCATTCCCTGCTCACCTTCCTCAGGTGCATTTGCTGTTTCTGAATAAAAGGCTGGAAGAGAAGGAATGGGAGGGCCGGCACTGCGCAGACGTGGACTGTTTCGACGCTGGCCGTAGGTGAAAGGAAATTGCATAGATACACCCCGATTATCGTCCACGCTCATCGAGTCGTCATAGTGTATGCTCTGAGTATCGTCAAACGCCTCGAGAACAGTTAGTTTGTGACGCGATACTGATCAACCGAGAACACTGACACTGGGCCGCGAATCCATTACGGAGATACGGTCGGTATGGGTGGTATGTGGAAGTGCAGCTGGACGTTGGGTTGTATTGGACTGAGTGACTTGGGCGAGCTTTGACTTGGGCCGAGTATCAGGGACATCCATCTTCAATTTGGCTGCTTCTTCTCGGCTGACTGGTTCATTGATTTGTTTGGCATGGCTGGCGGATTGCGGCTTGCGGCGGGTGTCATCCTGACGCTGCAGAGATCGTTCACGGCCGGAATTAGGCTGCGGTGTTAGAGGTCGTTTATCAGGGCGAACCGTGGATGTACGATTGTTGACGAATTGCTGCATATTTGTATTCTCGTGTAGAGGCATCATGGATTGCAAACAACACGGATGACAGCATGAGCCCGGATCAGCTGGCACTGCAGAGTGGACCAGGCAGGGAAGAAAGGATTTGACATGCGCCCGTAATAACTGAGAACGAAGTGAGGGACGAAAAGATTATCCTAATTGATAAAGGCAAAGCGCGTCGGAAACGCGTGGGCACGTGTCCAGCTTCCCGAGGCTGTGAACACAATCTCAATTGACAAGGCTGTCATTCACGCTCTTCCAGAAAAACAATGGCATTGTCCTGGAGGGCCTGTGTCGTCAGACACAGTTGGATCAATAAGGGTGATCTGCCATCTTGCCGTTTAGATACGCCATACCTGGACGAAAAGCAGCCGCTGTCCCTTGTCCGTGGGTGTTTGACTGGTTAAGCACGGCTAGTCTCCAAGCAATTACAATGCCGCCGAGTTCTTGAGTCGGCACATTGTTAACAGGTCTTGACTTTATGGGTATAATACAAGGTTTGTTTGATTCGACGTGGTAATGCTATTTCGTGAAGGGCGTGCGGTCGAGAAAAGATCGTGCTGCCTCGACCGCTCCAAAGAAAATCCTACAAGGAGCAGGCCCGTGTCGTCTGGGAAAAGCTCCGCCGCCTATCCCTCAGGACGCCCCTGAGGATGAGCCTGGCCCGGACGCAGACGCTGCTCCGGAGCCCGCGGCCCGTCCAGAGCCCGAACTCGACCTCGTAGGCCTCTTCCTCCCACCCCCGGGGTTCTCACCGTCAACCCCATCCACCCCATCGTCGCCGAAAGCATCATGATGCGCTCTTCGCTTGGGGCGCCTCCAGGGTGTCAGTGTATGAGCTCTCTTCCAAAGTACCTCGTCGTCACTGCTGCCTAACTCCTCGTCTTTTCTCCCCTCGTTCGATTCGCCGTCCGGCCCCGCCCAAGGTCGATGCGCGCTCCCCAAGAAGCCGTTGTACTGCTCATTGGCTACAGGGTCAACGTCGGCATTCGGGTCCCAGACAGGGAGACCATCAGGTGGCAAAGCCTCTGGCGACGGCGTTCCCTTAGCATACTGTGCGAGCGAGCCGTTGATGCCAGTAAGGGACCAAGCAAAGACTGCCACGTCGCGGATGGCGGCCATAAAGCCGGATTCTTCTGGGGTTGCCCCCGGTGAACTGGCTGCCGGTGCAACAGCAGTCTCGTATGCGACAGGAGGCATGACTGGCTCGGGGGCCCAAGGAGACGCAAACAGCCCATTCGCATAGTATGGTGCCTCTGTTGCCCCGAGTGTGTGAGGAACAAGTGGTCTGGCGCGACGAAGAATGACAACAAGCCCGTCGGAAGAACAGGAAACGACGGCTTCGATCTCCAATCTTGGATCCTCCGGTGGGGTCCCGGATGACGACGACCTTTGGGTAGCCGGTCGGTCGAAGATTGTATCGGGAGCGTTGGCTTCGAGATCCGCGCTGTTGTCCGAGCCCAAGCGTTCCCTAGTGAGGCTGTTTTCCACCGGAAGCCCAACGGTGTGACCGTTCTGTGTTCGAAAGCTTTCTTGCACGTTGGACTGTCCGGACGTCTGCTGTCCGTTTGGCGGGCCACCGTTCACCGCTGAGGACTGTCCTACAGCCGGAGGAGTCGATGCGTCGAAGAGACGTGCGCCGTCTTCGGTCTGTCGCGGAGTCGAGGCATCCGTCATCGAGACGCTGGACCTGGCTCCAGAAGACGCGCCAGTACCCAACGATACACCCCCATCTTCGTCTTCATCCTCATCACCAAGAGACTCGACATGAGTTCGGTTGTCTCCATGCAACGGGTTCCGAAACCAAAACCTCAGGTATGCGATAGAGTCGTTAGCTTTTGCACTCTCGAGGGCTTTGACGGCGTCCTGAAGACAATTCTCCTCGATGCAGTAATAAAAGCTCTTCCCGACGACGTCTGCTGGCTCTAGACCAAGAATCGTAGCGAGGCTGTCCGTGGCGAACATGATGGTCGAGGTGCGCGAAAATCGATTGAGGAAGAGCGCCGCTCTCGGCTCTGGAGAATGAATCTCTGGTTCCTGATAGAATTTGTTCGACAGGTACTGCAGCATGTGATATCTCGGGTCACGAGGCGAAGACGAAAAGATGCGCCGGACGCCAGCTCCGTCGAGTGCGCGCCCTGTGTTCAGTCAGCATGGCCGCCCTTGAGATGGCAGAAGCTCGACTTACGCCTCGCTTTGGGCCCTCGTCGGTAGATAGCCGTAGTGGCCACCAAAACATCATAGACTACCGTGAACGAGCATTCACACCCGACCCAATGGCCGTCCTTGTGCTTGATACGGGCATAATTCATGACGGCAGCCTTGTCCAGACTGATGCCACGGCCCTGTATCGCCCGTGCAAAGGGGATCTCGTCTGGGTGAAAATACTCCCAACATGATCTGCCCGTCACCTCATGGGGAAGATAGCCCAGGATGTCCTCGACCGAGTCAGAGCAGTACCTGATCCTAGCATCCTGCGATAGATCTGGCAACTCGTCAGCATTGCAAAGCGCACCCCGGGGTACGATGCTCACCGTGAATAGTAATGAAGACAGTCTCCATGTTGACAAGACTGGGAGTATAGCACAAAGGCGGAAAAGCCGATGCGCACCGAGCAGCCCTAAAAGACGCTGGCCTCCGGTTCAACACATGAAGGGGACCGGCCTTTTATGTCCCCTCGGGAGGAGTGCGAACGAGTCTTTGGACAAGCCGGATCTGCGGTGAGAGAATCCGCTCAACAAGGCACTGGCAGCTGCGTCAGACGGACAACACGATGCAGGGCTTCGACCAAAAACGGGAATGAAGAAACGACTGGAGAGCTCCTAGTCTTGCGCGACGGTTGCACGAGTACGGACCCTCGGTAAAAGTGTGACTTGGCCTGAGCATGGGCAGGCAAGAACCTGGTTCGTGCAAGCTTAAGACGCAAGGCTGGGTGATGCTAGTGTGACCATATCTTTCTGGCGGATGGCGGAGCTGATATTGATGGACACCATTCAAGCGCCGGCACAGCCTCTCTGTTCAAGTCGCGGCTAGACGATCAGTGTGCTACTTTCCAGAGCAGTCGATAGTCGCAAAGTTTCTGCTGAAAATCAGGACGGGAATGACTACAGAATAGGGTCAAAATTGGGATGGGAGAGAGCAACACTGCCGTTAATTGCCACTCATTTGCATTTCCAGCGACCAACGCCAATGGAACAATGGGGGACGCTAGGCGATATTGCCGGCCAATAAGCTTGTCCCGGGGCTCGTGGTTGGGAGGTTCCCGGACGTTGATGATGGAGAAGATGAGGTCGGCGGTGTCGCCACAAACGCGACCGGTTCGAAGGGTGCAGGCGGCGAGCGGTTGAAGCCATGTGGGGGTATCGTCGAGGCAGCAAGGATTGTGGACTTTCGACAGCTGCACGAGCTACGTCTTACGTCAAACCTTCATGTTTGGAAAGTCCTGTTCTATGCTTCATCGCGATCCTTCTACAGGACACGAGGGTCATGCTCGTAGCAAGTCCGGCTCTACGAGTAACTCTTGATATTCTGGTTCCAGGGGTTCGAGATCCTCCTTTCCTTCTCCTCGTAGTCGTACTCGTACTGGGCGTTGGGTCTTCGGGCGTGGTATCGGATTCTCGACGATGACCTGATTGGCATAGTGCCGCTGGCTTCCTCCTCCTGCTTCTTTGTACGACGTGACTCGTCGCATATCACAGACATTAGAGCAGCGAGCATAAAGGGTAGACGGCAAACTATGATTACAGAGCATCAGAAGAGGTCTATTGTTCATGCGTCCAACACGCGGGCGGAATACTCCTCCCACCCGGGCTGCCGCTTCGCTCAAGCCACAGCCAAGTCGAGGCGTTGGCTGACTTCCAGTTTGGTTTCCTTCTCGCTTATGCAATGCGAACTGTGCCGAACTAGCTTACTACTCCCAGCTTCGAATCATCGTCTCGACATTGCAATTAAACGAGAAAAGGCGATAGTGCCTCCTCTCCAACACTGTAGACAATCACGAATGACGTCTAAAGAGGACTCGTTAGTCCAGCCTTCCCAGCTTTGTGCGGTGCTCCAGGACTTGGAGTGGAGGCATCGTTAAGTTTTATAGCTGTCGCATGGGAGGCTGGGCATTGAAGCGAAGACGTTGTTGAGGTCAGACTGCACGACACTATCTAATCTTCGGAAACTCGAAGGCGGTGATGACGGACATGTCACTCTACTCGTACGAGTGGTGCCGCTGCAGCTGATTGACGTTTTGCAGCTGGTGTCGAGAGAAACACAGGAGCTGGGACTTTGAACACCTGCATGTGTGACTCGTGATATGCTCGTGGACGTGTCGCATCGCCACACGGCACCTGCTTCTCTTCGGATACTGATGTGGGCCATTCGTGGAGCCTCAGGTACTCTCTTGGAGCATGACTGGTGAGCAAAGTCGAGATCGTCGATGACTCGCAGTGGACGCCAAGCCTACTGCTTCCTTGTCCCCTTCTTGCTTGACACCGCCTGCCAACAATGCGCTCAGGTACACCCCCTTGGCGTGAAAGCGCCCTTGCTCGTAGGGGTTGGCCGTCCCGCTCGCCAGCATGCCGTTTTCCGAGGTGTAACCCCAGCGGCAAAGGTTCGCGACCTTCGTGCACGAGCTCCAAAGTGTCCACAGCCAACTCGCTATGTTGGGCGACGAGCATATGCAACTCTTCAATATACGGTCTCTAGCAAGCAAGACAGCCCTGTCTCTAATAGCGCCTTCATCGGATGTCATGTCCTGTGCCAATACTGGCGTCGAGGATTGATGCTGCACGTCCTTTGCTTGCAGCTGAATTGTCGGTCCTCGGAGCTGTTCGAAGTGGTCTTTGCTTTTCGTCTGTCGGTTCATGAGCCAGACGTCCGTCCACCATCTCAAACCAAAGTCATATGGACGTTAGTCGAATCCGAAAATGCTGACATGTTGTGTGACCGCTAGCGGTCCAGTTGCAGTCAAACCTTGCTACGGGTGTTTTTGGGGGTATGAGAGTGGTTCAGAGCTAGCAGGTCTGAGTAACATGCCTCTCGTTTGCGCCGACCTCGTGCTTGAACTTGCTGCATCTCGAGCGTTCGGGAGCACGGCATCTTGCGTCTCCAGTTCGGGGGAGGACCACCACTCGGTAATGGAACCTGAGAGTCGGCTAATCCCACACATGGTCTGAGTCCCTGCATGCAGTCCTGAGGCCTGCGATCATGGGTCATACGGCTGGTGGCGACATGAAATTTGTGTCGGTCATCGAAAAGTCCAGCCATGCCGGACTGTTAGACCCGAGGTACGCATCACATTTTCCTCTGTCAATAAACGAGGTCAGCTCACCAATAGCTCCATGCTTGTGCGAAATCAGAAGAAGATGCAATTCGAAAGGACGCGGAATGTCGCTTGAGGTTGTTGTGAGCCATTGGTTGCCACTCACCTTTACCAACCCTTTGAAAAAGTCAAAGCTATTGGCATCGCTCTGCAATGTCCACCTCCGACCCGTCTCACGGTCTTCATAACCAAGCTCTTCTGCGATAAGTAACCCGTAGTCTCTCGTGATGCCCCTGATTCGTGCACGCTGGCCGCCTTCAGCTTCGAGTGTCACGATTTGATCCATGTGGAGCCAGTGCCTATAGTACATCTGCTCCATGGCCTCATTAAAGCCAGTCACCAAAAATCGAGCGTACAGGTCATCGAAAACGGTCAAAATCCTGGCTAGTAGCTTTTCGAGTGTGAATGGGGCGACCTTGTGGGGAAGGAGCTGCGTAAGTTGGTTCAGAGAGGTGGTCGGAGCAGCGTTGGACGTATTCAGACCAATGCCGCAAACAGCAATATATTCCTTGCTGTTGTAGTGACTGTTCACCAGGATGCCCCCGATTTTTGTGTAATTCTCATTGCGGTCACCGCCATTGTCTTTTGCTTTGCCAGGGTCCAGGGCGAAGATATCATTTGGCCATTTGAGCTTGATTGGCATGTCCCTGTAAAGCACGCCATCGTAGCTTTTGATGCCCGTCACGATTGCCATTGCTGCCAGGTATTGGACGAAGACAACCGGAGCGGTCTGCATTTGAGCCATTGGATGCCGAATGACAGTGCTGAACATCAGACTCCCTGCAGGTGAAACCCAGACATTGGATCCTCTACCCCTGCCTGCGACTTGAACCGTGGCAGTTGCCGTGAAGCCTTGCGGGAGAACCCGAAGGAGATGGGTATTCTTCTCGAGGAGTGTATTCGTGGATGTAACTACTTCCCCGTACAACAAATGAGCTCCGAAATTGACGGCACCAGGCGTTTGCGATTGGTACTTGTGTAAATTCGAATAGAAAGCGGAGTGGTTGAAGTACGGAGTCGATCTCGCCTGAGGATGATCATCGTCATGCACAATGATCCTCTTCAGAACCGTGTTATAGTCGACTATCCGATCGGAGCTGCCATCGGATTGGTCAGCAGGTTCCTTTGAATCCGACTCTGTAGGTAGTGCTTTCGTCAAATCACTCATCTTCCAGACGGACGGTTTCAGGATCTGGAATGTGTCGTTCTCATCCCTGAGAAATTCGTCACCCCGTTCATCCTTCTCGATGAGATGACTCAGGGAGGAAATAACTCCCGCGGTGTCGACAGGGTCGGATGAAGACAGATGCATATAGGACAGGGAAGGTACATTCTGTTCCCCGCTCACTGTGAGACCAAGCTTCGTCAGGCATGCTTTGAGGAAATCCATCCTGTGCTTCTCGTCTCCGGCCAGGGCTTTGATGACGTCTGAGAATCCAGGGACCCCCGGCTTCGGCTCAATGTTCGAAGGAGCAAACCTGGGCTTCGTCAGTGACCAGTCATCCGCTGGCTTTCCGAGAAAGACAAACTCTGGGTGAGGACCAGTCAGTAGTGCAGCACCCTGACCAACTTTACAGTAGACAATGGCAGCGGCTCCCTCGCCAGTTTCGACCGCAAGGGGCTCGGTATAGCTCGCGAGCACTTCGACCCCATGCTCTCTGTACTTTGGCGCGTCGACAAAAACACTGCCGCCGTTATAGTACGACTTGAAGACATCCGGAACGGTCCCTACGGTAAGGGAGGTCTTGTCGACTTTCAACTCTGGAGCTCGAGCGCCTTTCTCACTATGGTAGACAAACCCCGGAAAAGCGCAGCCTCGAGCGGTGCCGGGGTAGAAAGCAAGCTCCCTATCTCCAACGACTTCCAAGAGTTTGTTGCCGACCTCAAACTCACAACGTTTGCTTCCGTAGTAGCCACCTGCGCAAAAACCGATATACAGACCACCACGCTCAACAAATTGGCGAATTCGTCTGTTGCCTTCGCCATTCAGTGTGTTGCAGTAACCTTGGTCTGCGCCGCCTGGAAACACCACGGCAGCACAGCTTGCTGTCCATGGCTCTTTAATGAGCATATCACCAGTGACCGGGATGACAGCATAGTGGGGAGCAAGCAACCTCCGGAGGGTATAGAGACAATGTCGAACTGATTCGACAGTGCTGCCATTTCCTGAAGAGAGCATTAGATTAGGGTTACCTCTCCAGGCATCTTGAGTAAGCGCACCAGAGTAGACGAGGACGTTCATTCGCTTCGACATGGTCGGTGGTGGCGGGCCGTTTATTGCAAATTGATGACGGGGAGGTGGGATGACAATGGCAAGAACAACGACCTCGGACTTCCGATTCCTCGCGAGTTTTGAGCTCTCTCTCTCTCAACTTCGGTTCGCCACCTCCAGGATTGAATATGTCGGCACAAGGCAAGCCAAGCGAGTCTGACGCAGCGGACGAGGAGCTTGATGACTGGCAAGTACTTCAGACAGTCGACTCAAGACATCTGTCAAGGCTGATATGTTGGCTACGATGACAGGGACAAGCGGATATTCAGTACTGGCTGTGCCGGTAAAATCGAGATCTCAATGCGAGGCAAGCTGCAAGACTTGATTCTAACGACCGGGACAGAGGAGCAACTTCGAATGAACGACTGCTATTATGACAAGAAAGACTGGCGGGCTTGCAAAGATGAAGTCGGTGTTGAGTCCCCAACCCCCAATGCTTTGAACGACCTCTCCGCTCTCGGTCGGCTGGTCCTCGGCGAAAGAAAATCCAATGTCTAACTGACTTTTGCCGCTAGATGGAGGCCTTTAGACAATGTTGGAAGCGGAAGGGCAACGAGGAACGTACACAAAGCAAGGACGCGCCGTTGGGAAAATAAATGCACAGAATCTGCTATCGGGGCAGATACTCCGGACCGCTGTACTCGATGGATTAATGTTCGGGGCGTGGTCACGAGTTGATGCGTCACCGTGTGGTAACAACGCGGTTCCCAAAAAGGTGCGCAGGACGGAGTTTCAAGCAGCAAATCTCTACTTTCTCGATCTGCCATTTTCCCAGCTTTGCATGATTCGACTGCGTCGCTAAGTGTCATCTGTGGCCTTTTTTATCTCTTCTGCCTTCTTCGATCTCTGGCATAGATTGTCGTTCCTAGAAGTCGAGTCTCGATTCGTATCTACCATATCATCACGGAAAGATGCCGACGGCAACTCGATTGCCTTGCCAGGCTTTCAACGCGTCGATTCACAAGCCACTCTCGAACTCGCCCAGATTTTGGAGTCGCTCATTAGCATATTCCTCTGTCCCATCTCGATCGCTCCGCCCTGTTCCTCTGCGCACAATCTTTACCCAGTCGCCATCTCGACGCGCCGAAGCTGCTGCAACCCCTGCCCAGAGCAAGCCCGCACCTCCCCAGAAACCTGCGACAGCCCCCAAGGCTCGCTCCCTCGATAATCTCGAAGACCAACCCTTGACGCTGCAAGAAGACGATCCTTCAAACGTCGACTGGACCAGGTCATTCCATGGTCTATCAGTCGAACCTTTCTCGAAAGAAGCGGCAGCTGCCTTGCTAGCGCCCATAGACCCTGAAGACATTGAGATCAAACCGGATGGCATAATATATCTCCCCGAGATCAAGTACCGACGTATACTGAACAAAGCCTTCGGACCCGGTGGCTGGGGATTGGCTCCAAGAGGCGAAACGATTGTCACGGAGAAATCTGTGACCCGGGAATACGCGTTGTTGGCGCATGGCAGGTGAGGAAGGATAGTACAACTCTTGAGCCCATATTGACTGGTTTTGTAGACTCGTGTCCATCGCACGTGGGGAGCAAGACTACTTTACGAAAGAGGGTATACCCACGGCAGTAGAAGGCTGCAAGTCTAATGCCATGATGAGGTGTTGCAAAGATCTAGGTGTTGCCAGCGAGCTCTGGGATCCACGGTTCATTCGAAAATTCAAGGCGCAGAATGCCAAAGAGGTCTTCGTTGAACATCAAGTCTCAAAGAAGAGAACGAAGATCACGTTGCGCAAGGTGTGTTTGTTCTCCTCACAAACCCTTCCTGGTCGACTAACCTGGAATTTCTTACAGGAGGATCGAGTCCCCTACCCTTACGTGGAGCTGAAGAAGTGAGCGATGTGTTGAGACGTGATATCTTTGTTCGGAGATATCAGCCCGAGTCTTTTGAGAGGAGACAATCCTAGCGAAGTAGATCGCATCCAGCCCTCGAGTCCCTCCCGTCAAGCGCCAGGTTGTCCGTTCAATTGTGGTACAGCTTTGACGTTTGTTGAGACGACCAGACTTGGGCAGTGGAACTGATGCAATCAAAGTTACTAGAGCTCCGGGATGCGTGCAACAGCACGCTTGTGGAGGCAGAAGGTTACTTCCTGACGGCACGACAAGGCAGTCGTTGCGCATGCCACCACCCTTGTACGAACGTTGTCACCTGGGAGTATGATAGTTGACATGCTGAGGTGCACTATGCATGCTCACTGGCTGCGGCTGTTGAGAGATGGCAACGATCGCACAAAAGGCACACCAGCTGTAAGGGCACTTGGGAGGTACAATGATACTGAACAAGTCTGCATTCTGGTGAGAACTGCCTTTCCACAGCTCGTATGTTCTTTTGCGTTGCGCCAAGTTCTCATTACAAAAGTATCACATGCTTCAGTAACAGTGAGGAGTATTCATTTCACATGCCCCGGTGATGCCTTCAAAAGCCTGCTGTGATACACCAGCATTGAGGGAGCAGGTACTGACTTCTTTTGTGTACTGTGTGGCGTCTCTCTGTCTCATCCCGGCATCATAGCGGACCAGCAACATCGTCTTCAATAGCTGACAGTCTATTTGCGGATGAGCGCATGATTGAGGCGAAGACTGTTGTCTGATCAATACAGTATTGATCGTTTCGGAAGGACGGAGCCGTATTGAGATCACGAGAGGCTCCCTCGCATTCGAGGAAACCTTCTGCCGTGAGAAACTATGGAAACATCCATCGCATCCTCTCGGAACGTCCGTGATTGTTCATCAGCCGTTTGATTCTCCCTTGTTCTCCCCGCAAGCCTCGACGAGTATCCGTTTCAGCTCACAACCGATTGGCAGCATATTCCTCTCACCAGTGTCCCGCCACGCCCGCCCTCCTCAGAGTTTCTGCTACTCCACCCTCCACCTGGCTAGCTCCCAGCTCGCTGTCCTTGTGCCCCGCAGTCCTCGCCTCAATTTGAACATTTCAGCTTAGTAGGAGTCCATACCTCAGACAGGCCAAGATACCAAGAATGTTCACAGCCCGCGCTTGCAAAACACTTGATTGTCGGCCATGAAGTCTACCAGCTCCCCTTCTACCTCTGACCTGATGCAGCTACATGCCGGCTGATTGGGGTCGATTTGCATCACCTTCGCGTCTGTCACGGTTGAATCATCACAAACCAAGCGAAGAGGCGGAACCACGAGACATACGCTGTGACATAGCGGTCTAGAACCCGCCCGATGACGAGTGGCAGTGCCATTACGATCTATCCACCAAGCAAGCGCTGTTATCCTCTTGACTCCTAACTGACTCTTTGTTACCACCGGCCCGCTGCTCCTCTTTTGCCATAAATTCGACCCGATCGAGAGCTACCCCGCCCGCTGTTGCAATATAAGATGACGAGCGCCCCAGCGCACGCATCACCTACTACACCAGAGGAAGAGGAAGAGCTTAAATTTGGCCAGGTGTGGAAAGACGCGGCCAAGGCCACCCAAAGACCGAGGCTCGCTGACCAGGCTGACGGTGGAAGACGCAAGTCGTCGGTCCAGTTCCATACTGCGGACGCTGAAAATACGATAAGGCGGGAAAGCGTCGTCCAAGGGCCCCGAATTTCTGTGTCGCAGAGGAGGATGTCATCGCCACCTCCCCCGACACATTACCAGCGCGGAGTTTCCTTCGATACGATCGACAATCGAGATGCATCAACCGAATCTTTTACGCTGCAATACAAGCATTGCGATTATGCTGCTACCCCACGCAGTCGTGTCTTCCTATGTGGCACAGACGCCAAAGACTACTCTGAATATGCGCTGGAGTGGATGATGGACGAGCTTGTCGACGACGGCGACGAGATTGTTTGCCTCCGAGTGATCGAAAAGGATTCCAAAACGGCACATGATACTCCATATGATCGGGAGAAATATCGGAAAGAAGCGAAACAACTGCTGGACAGTATAATGCTAAAAAACAGTCAGGAAGAAAAGGCGATTAGTATCATCATGGAATTGGCTGTGGGCAAAGTGCAGGAGATTTTCCAGCGCATGGTAAGCTGCACCTGCTGCTGAATTCCGATCGCCTGCTAACTTTGGAGAAGATTCAATTGTACGAACCTGCAGCGTTAGTTGTGGGCACGCGCGGACGCAATTTGGGTGGCATGCAGGGCTTGCTTCCAGGGTCAGTTTCGAAATACTGTCTACAACAATTACCTGTTCCAGTCATTGTCGTCCGACCGAGCTCCAAACGAATGAAAAAGAAGAAGAAACGACAAATGGAAACTGGCCGCAGTCTGTACAGCAACTTGCTCGAGCAAGCCCAGACCGCAGGCGGCAACCACGTATTTGCAAAGAATATTTATCCATCAATGTCGATGGAAGCTACACAGAAAGAAGCCGATGCTGTGGAAAGGGCAATTGGCCACCCCAAGCGAGGCATATTGAAAGGCACATATGGTGGTCCGCTTACACGAGTCACCTCGGGTAAGAGCGACGTGACCTCTGATGAGGACTCACCCGAGCGGAATTTTGCATTGCCCATAGGCTACTTGAGCACGGAAAGCGCCCCAAGAGCCGACCTTGCCATGAACAGTCCGAGCATGGCCGCCCTGGTGGAAGATTGGGATGATACTGATCGAGCTACCGATCGGGCAAGATCGCCCAGACCTCCTGCCAAGCGCGGCGAGCACAGAGAAAGTGACGCGGCTGTATCCGACACAGAGGATATCCGCCTCCTGGTGCCTAACATCGTCGACGAGCGGCGACCATCCGTCAGAGAGACTACCCCTTGGTTGGCGAATATTTTACGCGAGAAACCGCAGAGGAGGGCTCCCAGTCACGGTCGATCCCCTTCACGGTAGCTACTGATCACCTGATAGTAGCTGTATTCAGACGTATACCTTCGCAATCCGCTCCCCGGGACAAGAAATTATATCATCAACAGAGATATCATTATGGACAGGCATAGTGCCACAGGTCTTCAGCGGTGCAATGCAAGATGCGATCGGTCGGGTATCAAATAGGGCTTCGAGGTCACAGGAGAGCTTGAGCCAGAGGGCCTTCTGATCAGGTCTCCTGGAGTCCATTGCCGCGCCAGCAAGGGGACTTTGACCAGGAGAAGATGAACCTGTTCTCTGGTGTGTCTGTCGAGCGAGACTCGAGCGTCTTCGCCGAGGTCAAATCTTCCTCGTCTTGACGTTCGAGACAGTCGACTAGTGGGAAGACAGGTCCGAAGAGTCTTCGGCAAGCAGGCGTTTCTGTGGAGAGCTGACGCGGTTGCGGCGTTCGGGACTATTGATTGAGCCCCTGAATGCAAGCCCGGAGCCTGACGACACTGAGGAGCAGCTATTTGAATGACTTGCAAAGGATAGAAGTCAGACTGGGATAGAGTCGTGGATACCCTGAATGGATGACACTCACTATATCCGACCTCACCTGTTTCCTCCCCATTCACACGTCAATGTGCACAGCCAGAGGGGCGTGTGGATTTCGTGAGGCTGAGAAAGGCGTGCCCAGACATGCTTGTAGAGGGCGAACACGTCCGGCCACCCGCCCCGAGAGCCTTACGCGTCTCCGTAATGCCCCAGCGCCCAGCGAATCACCTTTCGGGGCGGCGGGGCGTCTCCGCTGACACCCAATCGATAACGCGGGTTCAACCACAGCCCAGATTCCGTCCTCTCACCTCTGCGTAATGTCGCCGTTGCCCCCCTGCGCACAAGTCACAAGTACATACTTACAAGTCTCTGTGTCTCAGAACCTTACTGCGGACACAAGTCCACTGCTGATGCCCGTTTTCCTTTCCCACTTCATCCTCATGCACTCGAGGTGAGAACATGCCTCGGAAACACAGGCGCTTCTCATCTCTGTCCGAGAGCGCCCACCATGCTGCCGACATTCGCCGATGACGATTGCACCGAATGCACCCCAGCGTCTCTGGACCCGGGTCGGTTTACCAGCAAAGCCGCCTTCTCGACCCTTCCGTTCGTCGCTACCTTTGCGGTCCTGACGCTCGTCGCTTACCGCAAGGTGTACCCTCTTTTGTCACAAACTTCCCCCACTAGCAAGAGTTCAGATGTCGGCGGCGGCGGCGGTAGTAGCAGCGGCAAAGGCCTCCCCAGACCGGCGACCGCAGCGCCCGAGCCAGCGGCGCAACACCTCGCCCGGCGTGTCGCGGCCATCACGTTCGCATCCACGATCGCTCTCTCCGCCGTGTTAACGGAACTGCTTCTCTGCGAGATCTCCAACTCGTTCAACCCTACGGCCAGGAGTGTGGCCCTGCAGATCACGGTAGTCAGCCTGTTGGGCCTGCTGGTCGTGGCCATTCCATTGCTGGGAATCTCTTCCGTGGTCGCGAAGTCGGGGTACAAATTCCGGGGCGAGAAGAAGAGGAGCCGCGCCCATCTGGCGTGGGTGCTGGAGTTTGCGGGATACTCGGCCTTCCTTTTCGGCTTCTGGGCGATCGGGGCCCTCCTCCCCGACGCACCCACCTTCACCATCACAGAAAGCATGACACGACAGTCGGGCCTGTTTCAAGCGTGTCTGGATCGACTCGGCATCACGGGCGTGTCGCTGATGGCGCTGCTCTCGGGCTTCGCCTCCGTCAGCGCCATCTGGCAGAGCTTTGGGCCCAAGGCGCGGACCGTCGCTGACACGGACATCGCGCGCAAACAAGCCGGCCTCGACGCCACAATGGACATGATCCTCGAGAAGAAAGAACGGCTTCGCATGATGGAGGCGATGTCGCCCGAAGCTCAGAGCCAGAGCCCGATCCAGAGCTTCTGGAGTCGTACGGTCGGCGCGGTCCGCAAGAACACCTTCGACCAACAGAAGGATGTGCTGGAGATGGAAGCCTCCGGGCTCGAGACCATGGCCTCCTCGCTGGAGACGTCGCTCTCGATCCTCCGAGCCCGGCGTGCGAATCAGCTCAAAGCCACAACCCCGACGGGGAGACTCTCGTTGGCCTTTTCGCACATCTTCGCCTGCTACTGCGTCTATCGCATCTGTACCACCACCTTTAACATCATTCGGCGAACATTGTCCTCCTCCTCCTCTTCCTCCTCTTCTCCGTCTGCTTCTTCCTCCTCCGACACCGACCCCGTGACCTCTACGATCGCCCTCTTCGCCCGCCACGTCTACCCCTCGCTGGACCAGGCGTCGTGGGCGCAGCAGATCTCGTTCCTCCTCTCCGGGGCCATGCTACTCGCGTCCTTTACGGCCGTGACGCAGACGTTCCACCTCTTCGCCCGCTTCATGCCCTCGGTCCTCCACGCCACCAAGACCAACTTCGCCCTCCTGATCAGCCAGATCAGCGGCATGTACGTCATCAGCTCGGCGCTGATGCTCCGCGGCATGATGCCCAAGGAGGTGGGCAGCGTGATCAACACGGCGTTGGGCGCCGGGCTGCTCGAGCCCGCATGGGTGCAGAGGTGGTTCGACGGCTTCTTCATGCTCGCCGTCGTGGCCACCGCGGTCGGCCTTTTCCTGGGGAGACAGGTGTCCGGCGCGGCCACGTGGGAGGACGACACGGATTGGGACTTGGCCATGGAATTGGGCAAGGAGTCATGAGATCCGGTGGCCCCTTTTGATGCAGAACGGGAGGAAAATGAAGACCATGACCGGGACTGGGAAAATCGCTTTTGTACTACCACTGTATGGCTGGCGAGGATAGAGAGACCAGAAACAAAGATGCGCTGCTATAGCTGCTACATAGAAAGACATCAGGTTGTGCGAATTTGCCCCTTAAAACATACCATACCGTCTCGATCAGGGCATGTCTCCTGTCGCTAACTACAGGACCTCTCGTATGCCATTTGTTAGGACATCGTCTGCGGGTTCAGAGGCGACACAGTTCGGTTTTCCTACGTTATGCTTTTTCCTGGATAATACAGTGCCTCGACGCGCTTGTCGTGCAGTTCCCAAAAAAATATGAAGCATGGCTAAACACAACCCTGGCTCCGCATCCTTCTCAGCCTTGAACTACGGCTACTTGGAATGTCTTCTACTTCCTGGATAGCGCGCATCATCTTCATCCTCTCCCCAGCCTTGCATTGCTGGAATGAGCCCCATTTCGTCACCTCGTCCGCTCTGCCTATTGAACGCTCCTCACCACATCATCCAGCGCCTTCGCAAAATACTCTACATTCCCCGTATTCAAGCCGGCCATACTGATTCGCCCGTTCTTGGTCATATAGACATGCCATTTCTCTCTGATCGCCAGGACTTGCTTCTCACTTATGCCGGTGTAGGAAAACATGCCGATCTGGCTGGTAATGTGATCCCAGTTTCCGGGCGTTTGGAGCTTGTCCAGCCAGGACTTGAGGGCTTTGCGCATATCGATGATGCGGCCGGACATGGTGCGCAAGTCTTGCTCCCATTCGGCAAAGAGGGCCGGGTCGTTGAGGACGATGGAGGCGATGCGGGCGCCGTAGGCCGGGGGGTTGGAGATTTCAGAGCGCTGAAGGATCGCCAATTGGCTTGCGACTCGTTTTGTGACATCCTGGGCGTTGGGAGCCGGCGCGGCGACGAAGTGGAATGCACCCGCTCTTTCACCGTAGAGACCGAAGTTCTTGGCGAAGGACTGTGCGATTATGAGTTCGAAGCCTTGTTCGACGAAGTATCTGATCGCGAAGTTGTCTTTCGAGAGACTCCCCGAGGCAAAGCCTTGGTACGCGCAGTCGAAGAACGGGAACAGCTTCCTTTCACGCATGATGTCTGCAATCTGTTTCCATTGGTCTTGTGTCGGGTCCACGCCTGTAGGGTTGTGTGCGCAGGCGTGTAATAAGATGATGCTCCCTTGCTCTGCAGCTTTCAAGGTTGAGAGGAGGCCGTCGCAGTCGAGCATCTTCGTCTTTGCGGAGAAGTACGGGTACTGCTTGATGGGGAGATGGACGTTGGTGAAGATTTGATTGTGGTTGGCCCATGTTGGGTTTGAGAGGTAGATGGTCGGCGGATGAGGCTTTGCGAGAAATTTAGAGAGGAAGAGACCGCCTAGGTGGACGGCGCCCGTGCCGGAGATGGTTTGGAGCGTTGCTGCCTTTAAAAAGAGAGGTTGTCAGTCCTTGTGGCAGCAGTAGAATCTCCCGTGGAACTGTACATACTCTTCCTTCCTTGATGGCGGGGCTCTCTGGCCCGAGAATGAGCTTCTGAGCGGCAGAGGTGAATTCGGCGAGACCAGCGATGGGCAGGTACTCGTGATTGAGGTTTGGGTCATTCCGCAGAATCTCGTCGGCCTGGAACCAGAGTCAGTCATGCTCGGGTGTTGCAGTAGTACTAGTCTTTATGACTGTCCCACCTTCTTCACCACTGGCAAAACCCAAGGCTTCGCATTGTTGTCCCTGTACGCACCAATACCCAGGTCGACTTTCTTTTCAAAGGTGTCCCTTCGGTAAGCAGCCATCAACCCGAAGAGAGGGTCCTCGGGAGCTTGAGGCACGACATTCTCGTCGAAGAGGGTGTGAACAGGTTCGTTCGAGATGGAACCCATTGTGTGATCTTTAATCTGAGCTAAACGAGCGTTGGTATTGGTCTGCGCAAAAGAAGAGGAGGAGGAAGGCAGAGCTGAAGAGGGACTGAAGGAAGAGTCAGAAGATTTTGGCGGTGAGAATTGCGAGGGCATGTCGTGAAAATCTCCTGCGAAGATGTGACTACGAAGCGAAAGTCTTGCAGCACGGTCGGCACGTTGCTGGGCGATGCACGGCTGGATTCTTTTAGGGCGGGCGGATGCACGATACGTACCTTAGTGTTGGCTTCCGATGATGTGCGATTCAGGCACATGCAGACACGGGAACGAGGACCCTAACGAGGGACTTCCGGTTATTCGGTGATCGAGAAACGATCACTTGAGTTTCTTCCCCAACACCGAGGACTCCAAGGTCGTCTCCAACAGGCCACGGCCAATCGGCGACGGCTCATTGCTCAGAAACAGAGAGGCAGGCGGCTGCTATGTACAGTATCTGGATACACATGCTCCCGAGAGACTGTGTCTACAGTCCTACGTGTGCTCTCAGTCCTACATAGTCCTAGGTAGCGCTCAACCTTGACAACAAGGGTCTGCAACGCCTCCGCCCTACTCACCCCGGCTTTGGAGGGGATTATCTCCACAGGATATGGTGATCGGGGTAAATCGGAGCGGGAAACGGAGCTGGGGAAGAGGGCCAAAGTGGATGGATTTTTGTGCCACACAAACAGTCAACACCTACTCGCCTCGAGGGGCACGGCCACGGGAGCAAGACTCACGCCTTTTTCAGCGGTCCTGCTCATCAGAATATCAAGTCCCAAACCACCAAGAACGAGCAAAACCCCGCCGTCGCGTAAAACACGAGCCTCGCCGTACTCCCCCTCTCACTGGCCTTTTTCAGCTCTCGGTTGCCCTTCCTCACATTCTCATCCGTATTCATCGCATCCTGGACCAATGTGTCAATCATCTCGCCCTGCACACTGAGATGTCCCACCAGCGTCTGCTGTAGACTACCAATTTCCATCAGGGACTTTTCCACCTGCGTGACCTTGGCCAGTTGGTCGTTGAAATGCTCGAATATCCCTCGATTCTCCTCTTCGAACAGTTGGAGTTGCTCGGGCGAGAGTTCCTGTTCAACACCGCCCTGGGCGTCGGTCCAGGGTTTGTATTCGTCGTGACCACGCAGATCCTGCGTGGGCGGTATTCCCTCCGAAACGCCATTCACCGTAGCATCCGCGCCTTTGTTTGCCTGTACGCCCTTGTTCCGTGGATTGTACAGTATGCTCATCTGCTTCTGCTGTTCGCGCTCGAGGCGTTTCTCCACCATCTCCTGCTGAACGGTGATAGCGTCCTTGAGCATTTTCCCTAGATACCACAACACCCCATCTCTGAACATCTTTAGTGTCCTTAATCGTCCTTCCTCCTCGATTTGTTTCTGTGGTTTGCCGGCATCAGGTGTATCGCCGTCTCCCGCTGCCCAGCGCCACAATAGTCCGCTGGGTTTTCCATATTTTTGCTCGAGGACTTTCCGTGCCGTGTCGTGCTGTAGACTCACTGCTGAGTTGAGATCTGTTATCTTCTTATTGATATCTCGCAGGACCGAGGATGTTTCAGAGTCAATGGCCTCGCGCTGAGAGTCGTTCAGGTGCTCCGGTACATTTCCGCCTGGTACATGGGAAGATGTCGAATGTCGATCGACGCCTATACGTTTCTGGCGCGGTGGAGGGCCGCTTGATAGATAGGGAGTCCGTATCGCTCGTAAATAGCCTAGCAGAGAGGAGATGGATTTGTTGATCTGGTACGCTTCCCGCAGAAACGAGTCTAGTTTGGCCGTAAGGTCCCTGGACTGGGAGAGCGCTTTCGCGGAGTGCTTGTGCACCAGAATATCAGACAGAGTTGCAGTCAGGTCAGGCATGGCAGCCTTTGGTCTTGGGCTTTAGCTTCACAGCATCTACATGGAGAGGTCTTGCAATGGTGAAATCGAACACGTTCGCGTTTCCCCGCAGCCGCAGTTTTCCCGACCTGCAAGGCTGCGTATTTTCCATGGTTTACAACATGGGCGTGAAAGTAAAATCAGAACTGAAGCCAAGTGCCCTGCTTTCAATACTTGCAGAGACAACTCATACGGTACATGAAACCCTCCCGTAAAATCGGGGCTAATACTGGCTAACGAGGCCAGATCATACCGATCGAACGATGCTCTGCTGCAAAGCCTAACCAATCATTGGACTCTCCTCTAAAAGTCCTATCTGCAGTCTCCGCGCCTTTAAGCATCGCTGGGACCTCTACTCTGCACTCTCAACCGTAGCCTCGTTCCTCGCCTCTTCGAACACATCCTCTTCTTCCAGACTCGCCCGGCCCATTGCCTTGGACCTCTGATAGTTCTTTCTCAGCCTACGCCTGAATCCGCGAGAAGGCGGCCGCCCCTAGCCTGTCACATGCTCGTTGAAGATCATAGCCCAGGCCGTGACTCCCTCTCCACCCTCTGCCGGCCATCCCGCGGCGTCGACCTTTCCTTTACCCACTGTGATTGTCTCCGCGATTCGGAAGCCAAAGTGCTGGTAAACATTGACAGCTTGGAGGGTCGTGGCCTCGAGCCAGGCCGGGACATTCTCAGCCTTGGCGCGCTCTAGGAAAGGAGTCATCACAGCGTTGATACTCCCGGGGACTCTCTCGACCGATGGGTTTCGAGCGAGGAACGAGAGATGATAAAATGGTCGTAGTTGTACAGAGTCCGGGTCCACGAGGGATGTGTTCGAGTTAGAGTCGGAATTAGAATCGTCGTCAATCGAGGATGGCGTCCGAGAGGACGGCACGGCCAAGTACTTCGCCTTGGCTTGCTTGACTCTCGCTCTCCATTCGCTCAGGAGTGCAGGAGGACGTGCTTTCGAGTCGATGAATGTTTTGCCCTGGTAAGATGGAGGCTCCCATAGTGCTATTGCTGACCAATTGCCAGCTTGGACGAGTTCAGCACCCGAAGCCGCACTGTCCAGTATGCCCTGCGAAAAGTGCCGTTGTCGGCGGGCGGAGTTTATGAGTGGTGACGGGTAGGGAGGAGGCGTTGAGTCGATGTCCACTATGAAAGCCGTCGTGAGAGCTGTTTCTGAGAAGGCCGCCGTGATTATTGAGATGAAGTGAGACAGCTCATCTTCAGATCCTAGGGGGATTTTGGTGTAGGCTGGGGTTGCAAGTATAGAGGACATCTTCGCCTCCTTGTGATACTGGCTCTGGTGTTCTGAAATACACAGTACGCTCTGCTCGGTGGTATTACTCTCGTATCTGTCAATGAGACCGTTTCCCTTGTTTCATACTAGGATAGATATCAATGTGAGGAGTACTCAGTATGGGCGGTGAGCACCAACTTGCACAGCGAAAGAAATGATACGAGGAAAGTGAACGTCAATGGCGTAGGCTGTGGACAGCGATCACGAGGCAAGCGCGATAGGGGGTCGAGTCCGGGAAAGGAGAGGCAAAGACGCAGCGGACCGAGAGTAAGCGCTGTGTCTCACAGCCTTCAGCGACGGCCTGTTCCGCCTTGTGACGAATGCAACGTCGACGCGGAATTTGTATCGGGTAATAGAAACCATGATATTGGTCACGGACGGTGGAATATGATTCATTCAGCCACAGACTGACCGGATGCGACAACAAAACAAGGAATGCACCGGATGAGTCGTCACGAGGGCTACGGGGAAGGCGAGGTCTGGTATGTTGTACGTCGAAGGAAAACAAAGGCCTGCATTAGAGACACTTTGCACAATGTGCTTGGAGTTTGCTGTTTTCGACATGGACCTTCTTCCCTGCAAACCTTTTATCATTCTATTGACCAGCAACGAGCTGGGTATTACTATGACCTGGTGCATTGACTCACCTTCCCTGGACTCAATGAACAATGATTACCATGACACTACAACTTGAGGTTGAACATCAGTGTGTAACGTCGTGCGGGCAACAACTGCAGCGCGTGATCGCGCCAAGGCATTGTTTTCATTTGAGCAAGTCTTCCTTGAAACCACACAAAAAGTTCAGGAAACCGCCTGAACTTACCCTTCTGCCTTCTTCTGTTTGTTGTCTCAGTCACTTTGACGCGGCTGGGCACGGAGACGATGGAAGATCACAAGTATGCAGGACCATGTCGCTCTTTATCTTGTCGTCGAGATGGTTGATGACTTGGTTGTTGTTCTCGTCGCGCCGGATGGTAGCTTGGCTGGTGGCCCTGTCTTCGAGCGTCTTCGATGTGTCGTGGATGGCGCTCTTCATATACGGGGCCAAGGCCGGCCGCAACTTGTGCAGACGCGCCCGTTGCTGCTCTAGAGCTTCTCCATGCATCATACAATGGATCTACACCAAATGCCAGTTCCCCATGGCCAGCAGACCGAGAAGGTTGTCGTGACGAAGATACGTACTGCGGTCGATGTTGAGAGGCTGGTTTCGGGGCTTCAGCACGTCGGACGCTTCCTCCAGATCGAGATGGTACTGCATCATGATACCCAGTAGCGTCTCGAGGGCGGCGCTCTTCGAGAATGACTTCGCGTCTAAATTCCTGTCTGACGACTCGTCGATTCCCCTCCGCATCGAGGAAAGATATCACACGAACTTCACCCGGGCGGCTACTAGCATCACGCACGGATTGACCCTTTCGGCTTCCAGAGCCGGCGGCTTCATGTCCGTACGGAGTCGAAGGCATCCTGGCAGAAGTGGGTGATATGGCTGAGAAGAATATCTGACTGGAAGAGATTCGGGCTTGATATTTTTGACTCGTTCCTTGATCAGGTCGTGGTTTAAGCCAACTCAACTAGAACGGCGGCTGTGACCAGGATTTTATCTTCGTTGGACTCTTTGTCATTACTCTAATAAAGCTCACCGGCACAACAGAATCCCCTTTGAGGCCTCGCAAGGAGATAATGCTTTCGACAAAGATTAGTTGGAAAACCCACCTCGAGCACAGTACTTTCGACAACGAGTGTTCAAGGGCCCGCCTTGAGGACAAGGCGTCATACAACAGTTTGGTCGGAACACTCGTAGCAAAGACAATGCTTCGACCACGGCACCCTTAGGGTGCCCATCCGAACAATGGTTTTCAACCAAGGACTGAGTCCAGACGGCCTTTGCCGTGACAATGCTAGGGATGCCGCCCTTGTTCGAGGACTCGAGGATGCCAGGCAGTACACAAAGACCATGAAAGGAAGCCGGACCGGACACAAGGCAATGAACAACAGGGCCGAAGCAGTAGACTCAACAAAGCTCTTTGACACCGAAGCCACTCGAGGTGTGGACCCGAAAGATATTTAAAGGCTCGAAAGCTTCCACGATTCAACGATTTCTTCTCCTCATACCGAACACCAGATCTTCACCTCTGAGTAACAAGAACTCAATTCCTGACACTCAGAAGTGAAGAACCCAACCCGCACCGCAGCCCCTTTTCGGATCTTGCCAGCAGCACCCAGACAAGATGCCTTCATCTTCATCCTCCTCATCCTACTACTCCTCCTCCTCTTCTTCCTCTTCCGCATCTCGCTCATATGGCAGCCCCTCGTCCAGCTCTACCCAGCGCCTCGCAGATGCCGTCACCTTCGACTCCCGCACCTTCACTGGTGGCTCTTACAACACCGGCACTTACAGCTCTGGCTCCCAGCGCCGTGGTGGTGTCAGCGAAGGCCACATCAGTGGCTATTCTCTGACCAAAAAGTAAGTCCTCGACCATGTATCCAGGTGAGTGAGTTACTCGGAGATCGACAATCGGCAGGGTAAGTGACATAGAGTGGCCTGAAGTCTGGGAATAGATGGGTGAGATAAGACACACCGCTGTTTTGGTATCCAGCAGTGTCCGAAAACGCCACGGGTGCAGTAGCAGGCTTCTACTGACCTTGACAACAACAGCAAAAAAAAGAAGCGCGACTGGGAAATCAGGTAAGTCAGGCTGGGCAAGCTTCCCAGCAATAGCCAATTTTCATTAGGGGTTTTCCCGGTGAATTGTCGATAGAAGGACCTGACGATATGATGGCTCCTCATCGCAGATAGACAAATCCAATTGATCGTTTCCTCTAACCCTTCTTCTTCTCCGCTTCTTCGCCGTGTACCCTAACAACCAATGTATAATACAGTACGCTGGTCTCGGTTCTCGGCTGGAAGTCCTTGACAGAAATCGTGGTCTGGCTCGACGCTAATGCCAGCCAAAGGTTGACTTGTTAGCTCCTTCCGCCCACGGACTATTTCATGCGACCGACTCTAAGGAGGATCCCGTCTGCCACGTAAGCAGTCACCGACGGACGCCCACTCAGTCGAGGATGTCAGGACTGGTGGAGGACGACCACCCGTGCCCAGATACCACGACTGAAGGTCCAGTGGATCGCTTGATCCAACAGACGTCCGAGTTACCCGACATGTGCCTTGGATCTGTGGGCCGATGGTCTCGGTCCGTCGCTCCTTTTCATGTGGCAACATGGAAAGCGCCAAAACAGATACTAACAAGGTCTCAAGCGAGCCTCCCTCCCAGCCTCCTGCTGTGTATGATACGCCATTCCATGTGCTATGGAACTGGCTTGATTGCACGTACTGACGAGCCGTGTAACTAGTTCGGCAAAGCATCGCTGCCGAACCGCATCATTAGCCATACAGATGTGGGAACGGAGAGTGGCACAAATCCAGCAGATCGTTACGGCAAATACCATAGCGAGGCCTTCCGATAATGCTGCCAGATATAGCGTCAAGCAATTTTAGAAAAAAGGGGGAGGGGTGACATATTGCATATTAACTTCGAGTCCGCCGTGC
Source organism: Phialophora verrucosa (assembly GCA_002099365.1). Classification (NCBI taxonomy): domain Eukaryota; kingdom Fungi; phylum Ascomycota; class Eurotiomycetes; order Chaetothyriales; family Herpotrichiellaceae; genus Phialophora; species Phialophora verrucosa. The sequence continues at coordinate 1,495,378 of MSED01000009.1, read as the reverse complement.
GAGGCTGTGACGGTATACATAAAAGCTCCCCGTTATAGCTTTGTGCTTACGTTCTCACGTGAACCAAGATGGTTGCCTCTTTGTCAAAAACGCCCCGATCCCCTCTTTAGCATCGGTCGTTTGCGCGAGGAGCGCCATGGCCGTGCCCGCCCACGCCGCTGCATCTCCGTATCCATCGGCGATCGACGTTTTGGCGCGCAAGCCCACCTGGGTCCAGTAAGCCCATTTCCCAAAAGCGTGCGGCTGGGCCGCCGTTCGTTGCGTATAATAGGCGAGCATCTCGTCAATGGCCTGGTCAAGCGAGGCATTGTCGTCCACCACTTGCAGCGGCCGGCCCGGCAGCTCGTCTGCGCGATACGCCTTGGACAAGGCGAACATCTCATACGCAAAGGCGTTGCCGACGTTGCGGGACACGGCCGTGACCGGCGAAATGCAGGGGAATGCCATGCTCGAGCCCGGCAGGCGCAAGGGCGTGGACGCGTGGGCGACGGGCAAGTCTGTCGTCAGCGCCAGCTGGGCACCAGCGGCGGTCGCCAGACCCTGTATCGCCCCGATCACAGGCACTGGACAGCGCCGGATCAGGGACATGACTTCGGCACACAAGTCGAACAGGCCCTTCGCTTCCGCGTGGCTCATGCCGTGGATTTCGTTCAGGTCGTGGCCGGAGCAGAACACGGGCCCGTCACTGCGCAGCACGATCACGCGCGGGAGCCCGGATCGGTGTCGTTGCCATTCGTTCGCGTGGACGAGCCAGCCGTATGCGCTGCCAGCTTCGGAATCCGGGTGGTAGAATGCCTTTTCCAGCTCTGCGAGGATGCCTGGCTCGAACGGCGGCAGGAAGCGGGCCTGACCGTCAACGGGGGAACGGTTGTAAGCATGGAGTTGGTCGCGCAGATTCCGGAGCACGGCCACCGACAATGCATTTCGTTTCCCTGCATTATCGAGGTGAAGATATCGGGCACCAGCTGGGAGAGTTGGGAATGGCGTCGGCGGCCTGTCATTCGGAGAGGTGCCGCTTAATTGGCCTTGCACCTGCTCTAATCGTCGTGCTGCTGAAGTTGAGGGGGACATTTCCACCTGGATTCTACCCAGCGTTGTTATCAGTTTGAGTCGAGCATTGTATTCATTCTCCCAGAATGGAGCTCTCTGGCTGTACGAGTACCTAACCTTTTGAACGAGAGACCCCAGAGTGAAGAAATATGTATGCCGAGGAGCACTTTGCAGCCGCGGGGGTTTTGCGGAGGAAAAGCTGGGGTTATTGCATTATGCTCTGACATGCTCAAAGTATCGGGTCGTCTTTCAGACCATCTGCTTGGCTACAGCCACCTAACAGCGGTCGCCACCAGCAATTACATTGACTGATCTGGCTGATGATGTACAGTATTCTACGCGCCCTGCGCATAGACGGAAACGAAATCTAGAGAAATCAAGATTCGGCGCCAAGTCAACTCGTATTTCACTTACCTTTGACTATGATACTTACCCTGCTATAAGGCGCTGCTTCTCTCAGGCACGCAAGACTCTTCCAGAGAGTCAGTCACTCACCTACCTTGTGATCTACACCACAGCCTTTTCTTCACGAGATGAAGAATAAAAGCCACTTCAGGTACTTTGCTTTCTTCGCTTCTCGACGTGCTCGCTCGGCTTGTCGACGCGCTTGTTCAGCTGCACGACGCGGGTTGTCCCTAAGGGGACCAGCCGCGGTTGGGCGGCGCTGTGGCTGCGATTGAGCATCAACGTTGGACCGGCGGCCTGTGCCTGCCTCCTTGGAGTGAGGTTGACGATCACTTTTCGCGGGTACGACTGACCCTTGCGAATGCGGTGTTCTCGCGTTTCCATGGCTGGGATGAGATTCTGCTCGATAGCGTGCTTCATGTTGATGTTGATAGCGTACTTGTCGAGAAGCAGGTTGATTGCTCGTTCTATGTCGATGTTGCCCGCGAACAGGTTCGTAGCCTTCTTCTCTAATGACTTTTCGCACCAGGTACTTGTTTCCGTCTGCATCGACATATTTTCTCGGCTGTGTCTTCTGCACTGGGTTTCGTCTTCTTGATTCTCCATACTGTGGTTCCTCTGCATACTCCGACGGCATGGCGACTGCAGAGGCTGGTGTTGACAGGTACGGAAGTCTGAATCCGAAGTCAGGAAACAGTCAGAAAGCGAAGACTACTGCGGAATACTGATCTCTTCGACAGTCCTGCCTGATCTGCTGGTCAGTCTGTGGGAATGTGTGCTGAAGAGACGTAGTAGATGTTGAGCTTATATGCTCGAACTCCTTTGTTGTGAGGCCATATGATTGGAACAAAGCTTCAACGATCCGTAATGAAATCGATGAAAAGGTCTTTAAAGTGTTACAAAGAGGCAGAAACGATGAAAGAACAAACGCCGCTGGAGATCAATGAAAATCCCTTGGTTCGTCCAAGTCCATTGCCTAAATTGTCCGCTCGAGTTCGGGTAATGGACCGGTGGTTCAGTCCTGTCACAAGGGCTTTCAAGGTGATTCTGTACTGGTTCACAAAGATGATGCCTTCAAAGGTTTGGTAACACGCCATGCCAGAGAACCGCGACCCGGAATGGCAATACGTGCTTATGGAAATATTGGCTGTAGACATCAGGTAGATGGCACTTACCTGACCATGGACTTTTGTCACCCAGGACTCAACCCAACGTCTCCTTCACTCCCTTGCTGCCACCACCGAGTCACATGACTACCTTCACTGCCGCACTCTTTATTGTTGATATATTGAAAGCGCCCAAAAAGCTTTCACAATTTCCTTGGTGGTTTGGATCAAACTAGCACCGGGCTAGAAGGCGTTCCACCGACGAGTTGTGTCGACAACCCTCTGACGATTCGGACCTTCCCTCGACTTCGATATCGACAATGCCTCCCCCCGCTCCGAACAATCAATACCGACATCGACAGACCCAAAACCACAACCACATTTGCATACTTGACACGAGTCAAATCGGCGCTCATCTAGTGATGTTCGCGAAATGGGAGTAGACCGGCTGGCCACCGGATATAGCCCAATCAAAGAATGTTGTCGGTTATGAAGACTTACCACAGCCTCTGCGTTCGAGCAGAGGTTGTGGCAGAGTTTTTGCCACTTCTTTTCCTGATGAACTCGGAATTAGAGCTGGGTTTTAAATTCAGCCTTGAATTTGTGTGCGCCAAGCGAAGGTCCAGTAGATTGACTGGCAACTCGTATAATCAGGATACCACATGTGCCTAGTAATCATTGAGGCTCCCTCTCACTTGTATTTAAATCCTGATTCTCAACACGTCGTACCAACATTGGTGGTCTGATGATATTTGAGATGACACGTCTTGATGGTGTCAGGGGAGTGTGCACTTGGGAAGTTGACATGCGACCAAAGAAGCAGGATCTGAGAGAATGTACATACGCACATACGTTGGCATATTCGATCAGCAGGAACAGCATTCCCTATCACGCCTAGGGACCAATGACATGAAATTACTCCTAGTGCTCATTTCTCGCTTATGGATCGTCCAAACTGAGTACTACCTCGTACTCGGGATCCGGAGTACTCGAACTGGGTACTTGTGCACCTGCTGCACCTGCTGCACTGCCTTTGCTTTGCGGCTTTGCTAGTGAGACCTCCAGAGGGCATCGAGATCCCAGCTCCGCACGCCCACCTTTGTGGGTTTTGAACAACTAGCGAAGGGAATGGGTAAGTCGTTTTCGCTGGACACTTCTGCAGAGTTCTATGTTTGTACATACTTAGAAATGGATGCGTTGCGGATCACTGTGGGCAAGAATGCCGCCAAGTGCGTGGACGTGTTTCAAGGCTTGTTTGAGATTCAAGCCAAATCAGCCATGGCGTCAGCCACAACCGTGCGCTATCCCTTACGGGCATCTGAGCACCTAAGTTTCGGGCACAAACGGGCCACTGACATCGGGGCTTGCATGCCTGGAAAATTTCTCGCGGGTTCTGGAGAGGGCGCAGTTGACCGATGGTAGGTGAGTGGCCACAGTCGAAGCAGTTCCTGGCGAAAATGCCCAATAGGCCCGCTAAGTTCTCGCTTGAGCCGGGCAAATCAGGCCAGCAGGATTCTCACTGTTACCCCAGTTTGACGCTCCATTGACAGGGGACCCGCCGGCGTAGAATCAGGGACCTCGTCATGGCGAGGAGCAACGTCGAAAATTTAATACGCGCATCGGAGACCGTGATGGAGCAGTGCGTAGTACATAGCACTGACATCGAAATCGTTCAGCACTCCCTTTCATCGGCTTTGTTCACTTTTCGTTTTCAACACTCGCTTTCCTCCCGACATATTTCCTTGTTACAGGTGGTAGTCCACGTAACCACTGTTGATCCCCTTGTCACACAATTTCATTGATTTCATCCCCTGTTCAGATCACCTTCGCTTGCCTGGTTACATCCTGGTCAATCAACCTTGAAACCAGGTCATTTTCTGAACAGACCGCGTTACTCTCAGGTAGAGGACGCGTACAGAGTACAACTCTCTGCACTCATTCACTTCACACGTACCACATTGTTTGAGAAAGATACTGCTGGTGCTGGCCACATTATCCAAGATACTGCCGGTAGTGCCCACATTGTTTTCCTTCACTTGACCGGTCGAGTGTGATATCACTCGCGGGGATGTCACAAAACGGTCACTACAAGAGATTTTCCAGGGACGGCTTCCAACCTCTTAACCCCCAAACATCCCGCGAGATGGCAAACCCTAACGACGTTACGATTGATATCCCTCTGACCAAGGTCAGCACCTCCGGCAGCGCTACCGGTGCTCGAAAGGCCGACGGCACTTCTCCTTCAACGACTCAATACGACGCAGGCTGGAACCACGATCAGATGGACGAGAAACAAGCTCACCACTTTCTCAAAGGACCCGGAGGCAGGAGAAAAAGGTTGGCAGATCAATCCCGGAACGTCAAGGACAAGGACGACCGCACATTGAACGCGGTGGGCAGATTCTACAACAAGGTCTACAACTTTTCGGTTCTCACTCGCTACTTCATCTATGTCGCCCCGCTTGCTATGGCAATCGCTGTTCCCATCATCGTCGGTGCTACCGTTGCTCCTCGAGCTCGGATTGGAGGCGTCAAAATTGTCTGGTTCTTCACATGGCTCGAGGTTGTGTGGGTTTCGCTATGGGTCTCCAAAATGCTGGCGCATTACATGCCATTCCTCTTCCAATTCATCTGTGGGGTGGTAAGCGCGGGCACCCGAAAATATGCTCTGGTGCTCAGCGCGCTCGAAATACCGCTTTCACTGGTTGGCTGGGCAGTCACATCATTGGCGACTTTCGTCCCGATCATGACCCTCAATCCCGACCAGAGATCTCGTGGAGAGACTAGCTTGAAGGACTGGGAGAGCATTGTGAAGAACATCCTCTTTGCCTGTGTCTTCTCGACTCTGATCTTGCTTGGCGAAAAGGTGCTAATCCAGCTTCTCTCAATCAGCTACCACCGCAAGCAGTTTGATGATAGGATCAAAGATTCCAAACGAAACGTCCACCTGGTCGGCTTGCTTTATGAAGCCTCCCGGAAGCTCTTCCCGGAATATTCTCGAGAATTTCTCGAGGAGGATTATCTGATCAACGATGTTCTCGATCTCGGTGAGCGCAGCAACCGAAACAGCATGTTGCCCGGCCACAAGCGATCAGGCTCCGCCACGCCCATGAGGCTCATTCAGAACGTTGCCCGAGTTGGAGATAAGGTCACAGCAGCGTTTGGCAATGTCGCACAAGAAATTACGGGCAAGAAGGTCTTCAGCCCCACCGCATCTCACTCAATCGTCGTACAAGCTTTAGAAAAGAAGTCTTCTGCTGAAGCCCTTGCTCGACGCCTCTGGATGTCCTTCGTGCTTGAGGGCAAGGATGCCTTGACCATTGAAGATATTGTCGATGTTCTTGGTCATGAAAGAGAACAAGAAGCTCACGAAGCCTTCGAGGTCTTGGATGTGGACGGCAACGGAGACATCTCGCTGGAAGAGATGGTTCTTCGAGTAACCGAATTTGGCCGGGAACGTCAATCCATCGCAAGCAGCATGCACGATGTCGACCAAGCAATCAATGTCCTCGACAACCTTCTATGTACCGTTGTCTTCATTGCCGTCATCTTCATCTTCGTTGCCTGGCTGAACCGCAACTTCACCACCACTCTTGCGACAGCGGGCACTGCTCTTCTGTCCATGTCGTTTGTCTTTGCGACTACCGCTCAGGAGGTTCTTGGCTCCTGCATCTTTCTCTTCGTCAAACACCCATTCGATGTCGGCGACAGGGTGGACATCACCGATGTATCATATGTTGTGGAGCGCATGTCCCTTCTCTACACCGTCTTTCGACGAGTCAAAGACCACAAGCGGACTCAAGTTCCCAACATCGTCCTCAACTCGCTCTGGATTGACAATGTGTCCCGCAGCAAAGCAATGCGAGAGAGAATCCTGCTCTACGTCGACTTTGGTACCACCTTCGAAGACCTGGATCTGCTTAAGAAGGAAATGACCAACTTCGTCCGTGACAAAGACAATGCACGTGACTTCCAGCCGGACCTTGACATTGAAGTCACCGGCCTGGGTGAGATGAACAAGATGGAGGTGCAGATTGAAATTCGGCACAAATCAAACTGGGCAAACGAGGCCATCCGAGCCGCACGAAGAAGCAAATTCATGTGCGCACTCGTTATGGCAACCCGGAAAGTGCCTATCTATGGGCCAGGAGGAGGTGGTCCTCCTGCTGGAAACCCGGCAAATCCGACTTACTCTGTTACTGTCACCGACGAAATTGCACGCAAGAATAAGGAGCAGTTCGATGTGGAAGCAGATAAGAAGAGACTGGTGCCTCTTATGGAACAGAACAAGACTCGTGCGGACCCTTCCAGAATCCAACCGATCGACAACGCTAGCACAGCAACGGGCACCGAGGCCAGGGAAGCATCGGCAGTCGACAACCTTGTTAAGCGCAAGGTGGCCGTTGACCCGGAAGACGTCCTTGACCACGAGCGAGAGCTTCAGGTGAACAAGCAACGCTCGGATGATGTCGACGATGTACGAAATATTCTTCGACGGGAGTCGACAGTGGGCCGACGACGAGCAGCACGAAACAGCGGGCTTCAGATTCCCGGTGCGGATGTTATGGGTGGTTCACGCACAATCCCAACCATCGCGGCCCCTTCGCCACCAGAACCAATTACTGCAACTGTGTCTGCACCGCCGAGAGTCAGCTACTTTGAAGATACACCTCAGGCGATGCCCGCCGCATCAACTGCACCACAAGGCTGGACTACATTTAGTCCATCAAACTACAGCCATCCTACAGGCAGCCCGGTGCCACAAACGACACAAATGCAGCCCAATTCAAGTCCAGGCCGGTATGTGCCCGGCAACGCCTTCTCGCAAAGAGCTTATGGCACGGCACAAATACCTCGACAACCCGTCCCAGGGATGCCGGAGATGAAGAATCATCTACAGGGTCAGAGTCCATCTCCGCCTCCTAAATGAAGATACGATAATGTTTTGAAAAAACATTGAGACGATAAGACGAAATAGAGATGCATATTAAGCATGTTGCTGCATGGACCGTGCGCGGAAGGGACTAGTGAGCATCTTACCTGTTGGGTAATGCAAAATTGGGCAGGTTCAGTTCACATAATGGTTTCATGCCAGCCAGCAGCCGGCTGTTGCATGTACGATAGATAATCATCTGCTGTCCCATGAATGACACATGCAGGCAATTCGATAGAAGAGACACTAAGAAGAAAATTCAAAGATAGGGAATTATGCTATGTTTCTTCGTGATACTAGTACATTGAGGTTCGATTGACTGGAAAACATGAGCTGGGTCTCATAACTTCGTGCTGAGGGGGTATAATCGAGGTCTTTGGAAGAGGAGTGCCGTGCCGGTCCTGCACCGTGTAGCAGTTCGTGTCGTTGCCCGATGGTTCGGTGGGATCAGTACCTGACAAAGACGCCTGCGACGAGTCTCGAACGGCTGCTGCCACTGCCGCTGCCGCTGGTGCTCGCGCCGGCGCCACCGCTGCCACCAGCGCCGCTTCCTGATCGGTCGTCTTTCTTGGTGTCTCTCGCCGCCTCCGTACCTTCGCGGGGCGTACTTGCACTGCTGCTGCTGCCACTGGATGTACTTGATCTCGAGGTGTCCGGTCGACGATTACTCGTGGATGAGGATGTCCTCTCTCTTTCGCTCTGCGCACTAGCCATCCTTGAGTAATGGTAGTCGCCAGGGTAGCTCATGTCTCGTTCTTTGTCTTTGTTTTGTGATTGATCTTCGGTATCTTGAGGAGTTGCCGCTGCGGACCGCTGCTGCTCATTCAGGAGACTCGTCCGAGAATCACGCTGTTCGTTTTGTTCTGTCGACGCCGGCGATGTGTCTTCGTCAACGCCAACGGCGCTCGTCTGATGTGAATAGTATTGATCGACGTCGGCCGACTCGTGTGGCCCGGTGCCCCTTTCTGCTGGTGGGCTGCGTTTGTGTTCTTCAGTTGACGTTGGCTGATCTCGGGTAGGTGGACTTGACGGCTTCTCTTCCATGTCACACACAGGGGCTGCTGGGAGATTTTCATTAAGACTCCAAGAATCAAAGCATACCTGGCACGAGCGCTCACAGATTGATATACGGCAGCAAATGGTGATGCCTTACGACATGCACGTCGAACGACCCTTGCCAACAGGGCCCTATCCAACAGGCAGGTCACCGAATTGACGTGTCTCGGTTGTTTGTCTTCAGGAGCACAGCCTCGTTCAATGCAGCAAAAGTACGCTTGTCGTATTCTGCGCGTATCAATCAACAGAGAATGTCGTCGACCTTGCCCAGCCACTTCCTTCAGGGCGGCTCACCTTACCTGGTTGCTTTCCTTCCAAAGGTTCCAAGCGGCAGGAAAGAAGCTAACATAGTTATAGACACACACCTGCACACCGGGCAAGAATCTCTGATACAGACCTACCTCGATGGAGTCATCTCGGCTACTCCAGGAGAGGCGGTAACGGCTTGGTCCTAGTATTGAGCGGTGGGTTTGGCCAATGAACAAGGCGCTCGACTCTCAAACCTTCTCCAGGGTCCATTGCTTTGGTCATGCCGGAGAACTGGCGTTACATTGTTTATCATTGGCAATCGAGTTAAGAGACTGAGAAAGGGCCATCAATGGATCAATCACCGACATCGACTCATAAACAAGTCGCTGGTCTCCGAATTGTGTCATGTTTCTGGCCCCTGGCAAAAAGGCTGTGGCGCCCTAGTGGTCTTCCGCGGCTGTGGATTGGCCGATTGAGGAAGCGGCAGCCAAAGGGGGGGGATCGGTGGGGGGATTAGGCTCATTAGGCTTGTTAAGCCCCCCAGACGGTGGGTGATGGCGTCGCCATGACCGGCCGTATGGATTAACAAGCACCCGGGCTCTAGATGCGTCCTCGGCTCCCAGTCACGCCTGTCCCGATCTTTCACGATGTTGCGCTCTCATAAGCTACGAGAGATTTTTATCTGGCTGCCTACACATCCGTGCCTGGATGCCTGGAGTCAGATGACCGCTCCGAGTCAACTGCACCGCTCATTTGTCGACCTCGCGTCACAAGCCACGATAGTGCGCACTTCCTGAACGACATCCCGAATGGGCTGAGCTTGACGGGAGTGACCTTCGACAGTTCAATGCACGAGAGCACAAGTGCCGAGAGCGGAACTACCCAGGCACCACGAGGATGACCTCACGCTGATTCTGAAGTCTGTTCTAATAACGAGCCATTCAGAGGCCCCTTCACGACATGCGCATTGAGTGTCTGCCTGGTGTGCCTGGTTCGCCTACCGCGCCGACACCGTTGGCGTGCCTTATCTGCAGCTGATTCAGGTTAGGCTCAGCGTCACCTGCAGAGGGCATTTACCCCATTACTGCCTTTGGACGCGAAGGTCGGCCCAGAGAATCCGAATGTTTCTTGCATGAAACGAGGGTTCGATCCCCACGTGCGCTGGCCCGCCCAGGGGGGGTGTGGGAGCACAACTTTGAGCCAACGACTGCTGTCTGCCTTGCCGGGAATAAATCGCTCGTTCACAGATATCCAACCAGGTTTTGACATACGCCGTATACATTATCAAGGGAAGACAAGATCGGCGGTGATCTCTCTCGCGAAATTAGCCTCTCTAGGTCTAAGCAGTCCTGACATCCTTCCGGCAAGCCGCGTTCCTCGTTGCGACTGATACATACTGCGTTCTCTCTGGAGGGGGCACCGTCAACTCTTAACATGTCGTTCGGGAGAAAACGCCCTCTCATCCTGACATGCGGCGGTACTTTCCCCGCCATACAGAGGGCGAGGATTAGCGAGGTCCTCTGTCAATGTGGTAAGGTGCCTGCCTGTCTACCCGTCCAAGGCGAGCAGTTTCTAAAAATACCTCGTGACCTCTGATACTCCACAAGCTCCAACTACCCCCCAACTATCGACATTTCGAAAAGCGACGTGCATCTGATACAAGTTGACACACCCAGCATTTTCGCTTCTCAGAAGCAGATATCCCGTCCACACGACTTGATATCGATCTCTCCTTCCGGAGTTTGGCCGTTCGTGCCGACGTCGCAAATTATGACTCTTGAGGTATTTCTCAATCGCCCATCGGGAGGACGGAGTCATCTTCCACCAGGAGGTCGTCGCACCGACTGCAACCATCTTCCACCGGTTTTGATACCTCGTGCCCCAGGAGGCCCCCACCCATCTCTCTCAGATGCCTGGACGCCTTGATCTACCGACTACTTGGGACGTCCTATTTATAGCGCCAAGAGCCTTGGAACCTTCCCCCGTCGTTCTGCCACTGTACCACAACGGGCAAGGGACACGATGATTACGCCCCCGAACCCCGTGGGACAAGGCTACATACGGCACCTCCTGACAGTTTGCCCGCCTGTGGGGGATTGGCAAGGGATGCCTTTCGAACGTCGGCCGGTTCACGCGAGGCTATTTTTCGAAACACCAAGGCGACGCAGGCGATCACCAGGAGCAGCGCAGCCAGCACGCGAGGCATTTTCTTTAGCGACAGCACATGGGGCGTTCCATGAGCACAAGGACAACGCGCCCAGGTAGGCTGCCTCGCTCTTTGCTCTAGACTTACACCAGGGCAGGGGGGTGCCAACATTGTGCGAAGTAATGGTCATTCATGCACGGTCTGCCACAAGCCCCTGACCGGTAGGTATGGATGAGGGTATGTATACGCCCAGTAACCGGTACTGTGCAGGGTGTACATAGGTCCCGGTTCGCTTGGCCAAAACAGCCACTGGGCGATCCGGGGGAACTGATGCAGTTCTTTCCTCCCTCATTTCTCTCACTCCTCCTCACCCCTACTCTTTCCGTTCTTACCAGTACCACTTCTGGTCCTCCTCCTGGTCTCCCAGAAGCGAGTCCAGCAACAAACGATTCCGTCTCCGTACGCGACAACGAAGGCATCTCTCGCTTCCGTTCGTCCAAGGGGTACCTATTTCAGCACTGGCTACGGCGGGACGGACGGACGGGATTTCAGATTTGTACACACAGAGCATGCCTCATCTGCGGGCAGACAAGTCAAGTGCTTCACGACTTGTCGAGACCGCGGCACCGTCGTCCTGCAGAATCTCTTCTCTTCTCCTTCCCTCTACTCCCCATGCTTGTCTTCTCCGGTTAGGAAGGTAGCGACCATAGGGACAGTAGGGTTGATCCTTAGCCTGAACACACACATACACACCCACCCTTTCGAATGCCAACAGACTCCGATAATCATATGCTCGAGCATCCAGTAGATTTATCTGATATTAATGGCGACGTGCCGTGCTCTACCATTACAATGCCTGTGCTTTCTCGTTCTGTGATCGTCGCGATGCCTGTCTCAAGCATGCTTACTATGCTCATGCGTGATGCTCATTACCCTTCCGAACCCAGAGAGCCACTAACGCCTTCGCCATGCAACGGACAAACCCTCAATATCTCCAGGGCGATGCGATCGAAAGGCTGACAATGCTCGAAACCTCGTCCTCGCGAGGATAGCCTCTTCTCAAGCTATGCCGAACGCTGCACCTTTGATAATCCACCAGTCGGTCCAATCCACCCCTTCAGAATTTCTCCATAAAGGCCTTGCGGACGGTCCACATCCTAGCCCTCTTGCCGTAAATGTACATGGGTATCGTGCACAACATACATGCAATCTGAATGCCCCCAATGGCCAAGAACGTTGTCTTCGGTCCATCGTGCTCTAACCAGCTCGCAAAGAACAAACTGAACACCAAGCCATGGAAAATGTTCTTGCTGAAGTTGAGAGTCACAAGAGCCTCGCCAGCATATTGTCTGTAGGAATCCACGCAGAAGGTGATTGCTGTGGTCGACCCCAGGGAACAACCGAAGGAGATGACGCCGAAAAAGACGGTGGGCACAATCCAAGCATCGCGCTCCTCTGCGGACCAGCCGAAGCCCATCAGGCCGATGGCAGTGCTGATGGCGACTGGGATCGCCATGACAAGTCGGAATTCCGGTTCGTACACACCGCCATTCTTCCGAGACATGTACCGGACGATAATATCGGACACCTTTCCTGCGACTACTGTACCTAGAATGCCGCCCACAAACGGCGAGATGTAGACCAGTCCGGCTTGTAGGGAGGTAAAGTTGTAGGTGTCCCGACTTTTGTAGATATCAGAGATGGCTTCGGACAGCACGATAAGCCACCCAATCGACAGCGAATACACCATGGCCGACCATAAGATACTTGGGTAAGCAAACAAGATGAAAGGCCGGAGAGCCACCAGAAACCAGCTCGATTTGGAGAGCCTGCCGTTCCAAAGACGGAGCGTCTCGACATAGGACTTCGGTGGCGCTTGTCGAAGATGTGTCGTATAGCGGGCAAGCTTGGGAGAATGATGTGCTTCGTCGACGCTCGCGGACCTCGACTTCCCTAGGTCGGTGGGGCCATATTTAGAGCCAGGCAGTGTCGCGGTGGTGTCAACTCTTGCCAGTTCATCTTCTTGCTCTTTGGACTCCTCGTGTTGCGGTTCTGGTGCCTCATGGTGGCTAAGGTAGTCACCGCCCTTTTCCAGTTCAACGTAGTATGGGGAGTTGAGGTTGTGAAGATGTGGAATGGATGGGTCAGTCTCCGGTGATGGCGGTCCGACATTACCCATGCCAGAAGGAGGCATGAAGCCTGCGGGTACAGGGACTGGGTTACTATTCTGAGTTCCGTCCCAAGGCCTGGTGAAGGTGCGCGGATCTCGCATCGGCGGCATAGCTAGCCCTGTGGGTTTAAACTTTTTCCGAGGAAGAGCGGCGGGCGCTGGTTGTTGTATTGGAGCCGTTGGTGGTGGAACGCGTTGACTGACTGCCTCTGAGCTGGCGTCTTCATTGGCGCCGTCTGTCATGACTGGAGCAGGATTGGTCTTTTCGGCACTTGCGGGAGCGGTCGAAGCGCCTCTCACTGAAGGGACAGGGTCCGGTATCACTTTGGAATCTCTCTCATCATGCTGCGTCGTCTCCTCGTCTTCTAGGTTATCCTCAAACCGAGCATGTGCGTTCTGGTCAAGGAGCATATGCTGTCTCGGGGTCAAAGCTTTCTCGACTATAGCGGCTCTTTCTGCTGGGCCTAGTGGTGCCTGTTCGTTCACAGTGGTCTTGTTGTGCAGGGGATGAAGGAACTTGTTGGAGATGTTGGAGATGGTTCGATGTGCAGTTGGTCTTCTTGATTTAGGTCTCGGGGTCCGATCCCAGAAGGTTTCAGGAACGAAGAAAAAGAGGAGGACGCCACCGAAGCCGACTACAATAGCGACAACCCTGCACAAATAAGCAAAGAGGTCAGTCGACAGAAAAGGGGACTCACCAAAATACCCATCTCCAGCCCTTTGCATCGATTAAGACCGCGCTCGCCAGGGGTATCAAGTTCTTTCCCCCGAGGAGCAGAAGGGTGTATATCCCCACTCGAAACGCTCTCTCATGAAGGAAGAAGATCTCGGCTATAGTGGCAGATGGCAAGCACTCCACTGGACTCACAGATATGCCCTGGAAGACTCTCGCGGTGGCCAGATTGGCATAGTTGGGAGCCAGAGCACACCAGACGGAGCTCAGGACAAACAAGACGGCGCCGCCAATATAGACAGGACGCTTCCCATATAGGATAGCCGTGGGCGAGAAGATGACACTGCCAACTCCCAGACCCATCATGTACAAACCTGTCGTCAGAGCGACCCGCGAATATGAGACGTGGAAGTCATCGGCAACATTGTTGAAGCCAGCGGCCAGAATCGGCGTCATGCCGCCGCCGAGCATACAGTAGAATCCGAGGGTGAGAAGAGCACTATCTCGTCTCCAGGTCGGCCAGTTGAGGGGATCGTTCAACGAGTCATCCGGCTGAGGGTCCAGTATCACTTGCCCGTCTTTTGTCTTCTTCTTGGAGCCCACCGAAGCACGTCTGGGTGACATTGGCTGGGCAGGCATGGAAGAGCTGCTCCTGTTCCGGTCATGTTGATATTCCAGCCCCAGCGGTTCATTGCGGGTCGAGGAGAGCAGCAGGACGGTGCCGGGCACCTCCTCGGTCTCCTTGTCATTCAAAATGCCCAATGTCCATCTTTCTAGCTTTGGTCCCGACTTCTCATTGACCAGTGAAGGACTCAGCGAAGGCTGAACTCGCCCAGAGGGACGCCCCGAGGGCTCGGTAGAGGATTGAGCGGCCGACTGCCGGGCAATGCTTTCATTCCGGGAGACGGTAGAGCGACCTCGTTCGGTATGGCCTCTGCCGGCCATAGAGATGTAAGGTGAGGGGATGGGTTGGACGGCTCAGATGGTCAAATGGATGTCGACTGCTTCCATTGAGCAGTCCCGCAACGCCGACGAGTGTCCAGCAAGCAAGGCCCGATCAGCCACGACAACAGATAACTTAGGGACAATGCAAGGTAAGACAAGTGTAGTAATGCATCAAAGAGCCTAGGGTCGTAGGGATAACAATATGATTGTCAGGGATATGGATGGAGCACACCCTGAGAAAAGCGGGATGCGAAGACGAGGATGTCATTCGATCGATACGACGTGCAGCGGCCACCCACAAGTGACTTCTCTAGGCTTACGGAAGGAAAGAAACATGAGCTTGCATCTTCGAATCTTCCTGCCCTGCAGCAAGTCAAGTCAAGTCAGATGGAATCGCCATCGCAGGGAGAAAGGGAGGGCCGCGTCGGATCAGCTGGTGGCTCATTCTCTGCGAAAGCGCGCGTGCCAAGGTCGCCGACAACGTCACGGTGCAGCTGGGCAGATCATCTTCCCCTCGTCCCCTTGTTCCGTGGGATGCAGCACGGCGAGGATTGGCATGTGCTGGCAACAGCTGCCCGTGGCTATGCTTCTTGTAGGAATTGCTGTCGTGTGCGGCCAGTGTCTGCTGACCCTGTCTGCCCCAGTGTGCGACGGCCTCGTGCATCGCTCACTTTAGTGAATATGCAAAGTCACACCGCGCTTCATCAGATGACTCGACGGCCTCAATCAATGGTCTATGGCCTCTGGTCACCGTGCTGCTTTCCTGCTTAAGAATAACTTGTCGGGTCAATGTGTGCCCTCTAATTGATTTTGCTCCTGCAAAAACCCTTCCCAGACCCTCTCGATGTCGTTGCGGTAGATCCAAGGCAAGGCCTCCTCCCCACCAAATGCCTCCATTCTGGCCTTCAAGCTGTCCTCGAAGCTCGCGTTGAGATCGGCTTTCTTCGCCTGTGCCACCTTTTGCTTCTGCTCGTCCAGGTACTGATACATCCGAAGGTAGTAGGGAGATCTGATGTGGTCGAAGATGTGCAGCGCTTTATCCAGTGACTGAGACGTCGCCGCCGCGTAGGCGATTGCGCGGGCGAGAATCCAGCCATCCTCCAGCGCGAAGGCAGCTCCTGAGCCAAATGCACCGGAGAGAGGATGGCTTGCATCCCCCAGAAGCACGACCTTATTCCAACCCGTCAGTTTTTCCAGCCTTGGACCCGCGAAAGCCGAGAACTCTTTCCACTGTCCTTCCGGTACTTTGCTGAGTAGTTCTCTGATGCGAGGGTCGTAGTCCTGGAGACGTGAGTCAGCAATCATAGATCCATCACCAGCACCACCACTGCCGACCGGCAATGCTCGCTCACCACGAAATGACTCTCAACTCGCTCGTTCGTCGCTGGGATTCCCCAACTGAATCTCTTGCCCTTTGCCGTCTGCGGGTCTACCACATTTCTTGCCGCAATCTCGAACATTCTCTCCTCCTCGTCAAGCTCGTCCACATCGTCGACGAAGGAATGGTATACATGGCCAGCCGGACCATGCCACCATGAAGTCTTCTCCGTAAGTTCGGGGATATGTTTTATCGCGGTGACTGGAATGAGGACCCGCCAGATGGTCGTGCCTGACAGTGTGAGTTGTAGCTACTCGTACGTACGTGGTGGTAGGAAAATAGCACTTACCTGTGAACTGGA
The DNA here is from genome assembly GCA_002099365.1 of Phialophora verrucosa. Classification (NCBI taxonomy): domain Eukaryota; kingdom Fungi; phylum Ascomycota; class Eurotiomycetes; order Chaetothyriales; family Herpotrichiellaceae; genus Phialophora; species Phialophora verrucosa. The sequence goes on along the minus strand of MSED01000009.1, from coordinate 1,478,966 downwards.
TCTTATGATCCGGGAAGATATGATCCCTCACGGCCTTCAGAACGTCAGTAGAGAACCTGTCAAATCGACTGGCGTGCTCACCGAACGAATCCCATCGGCCCCGACAACAAGATCCGCAACGGCAACCTCGCCATCCTCAAACGTGAGCCTCACGCCCTCGCCGCCCAGATCCTCCATCAGCACCAGCTTCTTCTTCAGCTGGATGACACCTTCCGGCACCTTCGCCTTCAACGCGGCCTGTAACCTCGTCCTCCTGACCCGTCTGGGCTGATATTTCAAAGGCAGTCCAACGGGTCCTGTCCTGCCGACAACCTCGCCGGTCAGGCCATTCCTAAACTCAACGGCACAGTTAGTTCGATGAATTCGTCGAGACAAGAAACCATCCTTTCAAGTGAGTGATGGTGACGAGGAAGGCAGAGCGTAGCACAGGAAGATAACATCCCCTCAAGATTCTGTTCTCCTTTCACTCTCGTTCCTCCCCCGTGCCCCTTCCCCTCGTTTCCACACAACGGACTGCGCAAGGCGAGACCTCCAGCATCACTCGACCAAATCATGGAGGGATGAAACAGGAAGAACCCACCGATGCACAATCCCCCGCTTATGATGCCCCCTGACCTCTTCCGCCGCGTCCAGCCCCAACGACTCGAGCACCCTCCAGCAGTTATACCCGATGCGGATCCCCGCGCCGATCTCTCTGAGCTCGCCCGCCCGCTCATATAGCCGGACCTGCACGTTCAGATTCACCCTCCCATTCCCTCCCGGCAGAGGGAGAGAGGGAGGAAGAGCCGAGAGTGCAATCGCGGCGCCCAGACCCGCGGGCCCGCCGCCGATGATGGCCACACGGAGGCTGAGAGGCTCGTTGCACTCCTGGGAGAGGGAAAGAGGCGGATCGCCCGCGTCGCCCATGTTGCAGATCCTGGTCGTTCTCAAGGTCAAGGAGATCTGAGAGAGACGGTTCTACAAGCGAACCCGAAATAGAGAAATAGAGAAATAGAGAACCCCCGAAATCGAAGAGATGGATTCTAATAACCACGGCCCCGCCGAACGTAAATCTAAAATCTAAAGATCTTGAGTTCTAGAATTCTCGACTTTCCACACACAAGAACAAGACGTACTGTATGTAGCATACGAGGTGGGTAAGACACGCGCACCCTCCTCGACTCAACTCGCCGCTCCAGAAGTCCACGGAGAGTCGAGTGTCGACAGTGAGATGACGTGCTTGTGCTGGCGTATCGCGTGCCGGGCGAGAACCTCAGGCCACTGCCTATCTGTCTATCTAACTATCTATCTATCTGCCGATTGGGATGCGAGACCGTCAGCAATTGAAATCTCGATACAGGGGAAGAACAGTGCCTGTGCACATTTGTTTTGCCGTTGTGGTCGCGAGAGTCGGCATAGAGCTGTTGAGAATGAGACCAAGCGCCCCCTATCGTCTCAGCCTGGTCCAGCCGCCAGGGTCAAATCAAACTCCAGCCTCTTGTTCAGCAAGCAAACGTACAAAAAAGGCACCTCGAGCGACACTCGAGCGATACTGCTGGTCAAATGGTCTTTTGTCAGATCTGGCTAGATATATCACCGCTCGCTGCCCACGCTAGGTGGAGCGCGCTTCCTTCTGTAGCCCCATGCTCCTGCCTGCAATGCTGGGGTGCCAGAAGTCTATCGTAACACAATCCATCCATTACACGCACACCGTGTATCAAAAACCAAACAACCTCACCCATTTCATCGTGACATCGTAAATGGCTGTAGATGAACAAGAACATGGAAACAGTCGCCCTTTCGAAAACCCCCGAAAATCAGACACTGCCAAGGTGTTCTAACTGTACCTGGCTCCAAAAAGTCCTAGTCCAAGAGACGTCTCGTTCTCCTTGCCACTGCCATTATTCAGCACTTCCCACATGCGAGGCTTCCACTCTCCTATGATCCCTTTGCCTTCTTTCGTCAACTGTAGACCTTGGCCCATGTCTTGCACTTGTACAGATCCAAGCATGCTGATACTGCCAAACAAATACCGGACGCGTCCATCTTGTAGTTTGTCCTTCAACAGTTTCCCACACATCATGTTCACTTCATCGCTGACTTCGTCGATAATGGTGGCGATAATGTCGAACATTGAAAGAATCACGTCTTTGGCCAGAACTTGCTGCTCTTTGTTGCCTTGCTGCTTCGATGCCGCGACCATTACTGGATGTGTCGCTATCGAGGCTAGACGGACCAGAAGTTGCACCTGTTCCGACTGACCTTGTTTTGGATTGGGTCCAGTACGTCCGGCTAGGATGAGTGCTGGCCGTTGTAGACACACCATCTGCAGCATATACTTCAGATAGCTCAAGCATGGCAGCGAACAGACGCTCGAGGCGTGTTCTGATGCGCTGATGGTGGGAGTGGAAGGCGCCGCCCCCACCTGAGGGCTGTTCATCGCTGTAGAAGGCCCAGAAATTCCGGGGATTGCTGGGTGACCTGCGGTATTGGGGATGCTTGGAGCGACCGAGGCATAAGCTAGCGACTTGAAGTACAGAGATAACCGGTCGATCAGTTGCGACATGAACCCGACGCTCGGCACGGTGTCCTTCCTGCAGACCTGGAACGCGCGCTCAATGGTCGATGCAAGCTGCTGGGTTTCGCCCGGAAACACAGCCGCCAGAGGACTCGTCACTTTACCCGGCGGCAACTTTGGGGAGGCCTCCAGGAACTCGTTCTCAACCTTATGTCGGATCAAAGTGGCTACCTCCGGGCCAACTGTTTGAAGAAACTGTGCGAATCGTTGGTCTTGCCCCTTGATCGAAGACGGAGGTGACGTCTGCATGGTCTGTTGCAGAGATGCGTACAGAACATCCGCCAACTCGTCGTGGTTTGCTCCCGAGCCCTTCTCGGCAGAGTTCTCTGACATGCTTCGCAAACGTAGCTCGACGTAAGGATGCGAGAAGATGTTCATGGTCTGGAAAAGTGCTCGGAGGTCGGCTCCGGTCAATTCTCCGTCCCGGCAGGTCAGTGAACGACTGAGTGTCTTGAGGAACCATTGCCTGGCCGCTCCAGACAGGACACACGAGCTCAAACTGTTGCCATTCACGAGCAAGGACAGAAGAAGAGAGTCGAACTTCGGTGAGAAACCCTGCAGCCCGGCTTCGCAAAGGGTCTCCAAGGCCGTCTTGGGGTCTCGCTGCACATATTCGTACCATCGAGTCCGCGTCTGATAAGCAGCCCAGTCTAGTACTGTGCTCTTGGTGTGTCCCAGGATCTGGTACAGCAAGGACGCAAACGCTACATTGCTTCGTGTTCCGTGCTTAGAGGTGGCGACTGCTTCTAGCATGCCGGTGAAAGTTACGCACCCGGTCGAGAGGAGATTTCGAAGAAGCAGTGGACCCCACTTCGAATCCAGGCGAGGTAGGAGTCTTGACATCCATTTTTGTATGAGCAACTCTCCTTGGCCCCTGCGGCATAGACGAAGCCGGCTCAAAAGTTGGCAGAATGATAGGGTTGTCTGTGGATCGTCCTCAAATTTCTGCTGCTTCTCGATGCGATCGACTAGAACCGAAAAAAGCCCGTTCATGGTTTGTTCGTTCATGTTGGTTTCTGACTGTAATATGGCCTCGAAGTCCTCAACGAAGGTAGCACCTGCCTGCTGCAAAGACTCCGCAATTCCATCACTATATGGTGAGCAAGCCGCAACTGCCCGACCGCGATCGCCCCTAACCAGGTCTTGCTGTAGGAGTTTGATCGCGGGCGCCTTCGATGGGAAGGCGGTGCACAGGTCTAGCAGTGTCGAAGTAAGTAGGGGCATGGTTGGCTTCGCGGGCCGCCAAGTCATGTAGACTTGACACATCTGCTTCTGTAGAAGTTCGAGCGCGCCAAGGGAGGAAAATGCATCCGCATGGAAATGAATCGTTGCCACAAGCGACGCTACCAGGTCGTCGTTTTTGGACGAAGACAAGATACCAACCACATCGGCCAGCACTGCTTCGTCATCCATGCTTTCAAGAACGTGCCGAATCAGGAAGAACTGTTCTTCGTTCAGGATCCTCGACCCAGGAAGCGCCGGGCCGGTTTGCTCTGCCTTGGCACCTTCAAGAGCCCTCGCACGAAGCCACATAGATATCCTTGTCCGTATAGTCCATGGCAGCAAAGCAAAAGAGGGCTCGGTAACTCTTGGCGTTTGAGACTTTGACACCGAGTTGGGATCAGCCAACCTTTGCTCAACAAAACGTATACACTTCCTGAAAGTGGCCTCTTCTGAGCTGGGGTCGAAGCCGGCACGCTCGAGGATTGCTCTCCTCAGATTGACAACGTGACTTTCGACCTTGTTCAAGGATAGATCAAGCAGAAAATGAGTGGTTTCGGGGTCTTCCTCTTGCCAGGTTCCCTCAGCTGATCCAAAAATGGAGTTCGTGTCGATACGGACTGTTCCGTCTTTTGGAAGACCTCTGACCATGAGCCATTGCATATATTTGCTGATCGTGAAGCCATCGGACCGGGAGAATTGCGCAATCAAATGCTTTAAGCTTTGGGGATCAGCAGTGGTTCTTTTCTCTTTGTAGGCGGAGAGAAAATTCAGGATCGCGGTATCCACGTCGAGGCCTTCTCGTTGCCATCGTTTGACCAAGCGCGTGATGAGGTATATTCGCGTTCTCGAATAGCGAAACCGGGTGCATGACCACTCGAGACAGGTTTGCATGAGCAGTGCAGAATCAGGACAGACGCTTTTGAGACTATCTTCGAGATCCGTGAGATTGTAGGGTACTCGAGCTGCGTCGAGGATCCCAACCAGAGCTTGATCAGGGGTTCGAATGGACGAAATGTCTGCTTTATTGTGACCCATGACCCTTTGGTTGATGCGATTGAGACCGTCAAAGAGTTGACGCTCCGCTGGGAGAGTCTGGTCAAGGCAAGCTCTGACGACCTCCATGTTCTCTGGCCACCTGTCTGGTATCAAGAACAGCGCGGCACGTGCAAACAGAAGTTCACGGATCGCAGCACGCAGTCTCTGCCGCAACGGAGCTATCGCCGGCTCCTGGACGTTGGCCAGGGAGTGGAACTTATTGATGAGGGCTTCGACAAATCTGCTGCCTCTTCTCCGATACTGACCCAAGTCTTGCTTGTAGATGTGAGTGATCATCAGCCAGAACGGTGTATGGCCGACATCAGCCGAAGCGAAAGAACTCAAAATCCAGTCCAGATAGTGGTCCCGATCCAGCAGATTCTCCAAATACAAGCGAGTGGTAAGCCGCAAGGCATATTGAATGTTGGATTTCCAATCTGGTAGGCTGCTCTGTGCAAGACATGCCTCCACAAATTGCTCGACGTTGACAGTCCATTCGCGCAGCCACTTGCTCTCCGTACCGACCGCGACAGTAGGGGCTGTCCCTTTCCGCTTCAGAGTCCGAATCTCGTTTGCACAAACGCACTTTGCAAACCAAATTGCGCGGCTCAGAGGAACATCACTCTGCAAGCATTGATCCAACAGAGCTTGACCCCTAATACCCTGGGGAATGGTTCTGCTTAATCGTCTCAATGGAACCTCAGCATTGGCCAAATCTGCTATCCACGACTTTCGCTTCGCTTCGGTCAAGGTGACACGCGGGGGCGGTTTGAAAGTCGACACGGAACTGGTAGTGCCATGGAGGCTCTTTTGGTCCAGGACGAGCGAGAACAAGACGGACAAGCTGTCAACGCCTGACTTGTGCTTGAATGCGTTGTAAAGGGGCACGCGCGCGGTGTTCAGCTCCTTCTCCGTGGGGTTCGGCGGCTTGTCGAAATAGCCGGTCTTCACATTCGTGTCGCTTAAAATGTCCTCCGCATGTTTTCCGGTCCAGGGAAAAAAGCCCGCCGGCTTCCTGGGAACAAAATGAGGTACCGCAGAGGGGAGTTCGATCGAATCCGGCGTGTTCGGCACAGGAATGTTGACTCGAGACCGGTGAGTCGGTTTCGATTCTTCCACTGCATTGGGCGGTTCAGTCGTTCTCCAGGGCCTCGGTGGGAGTTCAGGCACATCGTCTTCCCCATCGCCGTCCTCCTCGTTCTTCACCAGTGATTTGCCCACTCTCGGCCGGATGGCCGCAGGCTTGACCCATCGCAGTTGGATGTTCCTGATCTCGGCCTCTGAATCCGCTGATTGTGGAGCAACTGGAGGAAGGTTGTTGTGGCTGGAAGCCTGATCCAGTTGCTGGCCTTCTCCTTCCATCTTCCGCCTCTTTGCCGGTCTGTCGTCCCCGATGTCCGACATCTGCCTCTGCAGCCCCGAAGGTCTTCTGTCCAGTGACAAGAAGACATTGCTAGTGCTCCTCCTGGCAGGAGGTCGACTCAAGCCAGGTGGACGTGGCAATTGAGGAGGAGGCCGCGGTTCGGCCAGGGGAATAGATGTCATGACCTGATCATCTTGAGGGAGACGACGATCCGACGCAGGAGGCCGAAGACTGCAGACGAGAGGCTCGGGAGATATGGCGTGTTGTCAGACCCAGGTGTCCGGCGCAGGGTTCGTAATTGAGGGTGACGGCTCAACGTAAATGCTCTGTAAATGCCGCGGAGATTCGTCGGTTAGCGGTACGAGGAGCACAGCGGACTCGGGTGTGGCGGTAGATTGCCGAATAGATGCAAAACTCGATTGAGGTCGGTCGTGTAGCTATAGGAGAGTCCGATTCTGCGTATACAGGGTGGTAGCTTTTCGAGGCGAGGGAGGAAAGGGGAGGTTGTGGTTGAGGTCGATGCGAAGTGAGTTGAGTGCCAATGTTCAGACAGGGTTGGCAGGATGCGAATGGGGAAACGTGGAAGCTGACGATGACAGAGGAGCGAGGGAAGCCGAAGCCTATCGGCAAACTCTAGGCACACCAGAGGTCGACAGCGTGCCAACGCAGCCAGCCAGTTAGCCCGCCAGGCACTCCCGACATGCCCTGGGCCTAAGGCGCCACTATGGTGGTGCTACTTTAACCGGGGGGAGATGACGGGATAAGGAATTTCGGCCTTGGGGGGCGAGCGGGGGCTTCCTGTGTATACGATCTACTACTGTAAGTCCGGGTGGTTTTGTGCTACGGCACCGCCCTACTTCGGACAACTCCCAACTCCCTCCACACAACTCGCTCTCTCTACGGAAACGATGCCGAACTCTAGTCTTCGCCCTCTCACGGATCGCTCATCTATTCAGACAACTTAATCAGGCACAAAGAGAGACGCACGGAGCTTGTCTTACGTCCGACCCGCGAGTGCGGGTTCAGCACTTTATACCTACCTCGCTACGCCCGGCGAGAAGAGGAGTGGAAGCCATGACAGCGATGGCGATGGCGATGGCGATGGCGACTGCGATTATTGCGGCTGACTGATCAGCAGAGCCGTCCGGACCTGACAAAGAGGGAAGATGAGGGGGCCTTCTACACACACAGTTACGATACGCTTTGGGGTCGATCACACACCCTCCCACCCTCCACAACGTCCCTCGCTCCTCCCAATTGGCAGCGGCGGTCGATAGTCCCGTCGGCAGCATTTCATTTACGCGGTCCGTATCAGCATCTTCCATTGCTCGCCTCGCCCAGGTTGAGGGCTGCGGGACGCCGCGGTGCACCACCCGATAACAGCGTCGCGATTCTCCATTGTCTTTGCCCTGAAATTTCCTTCTTTCAAGCTATTCCCGTATCGCGGAAGTTCCGACTGGTGGGACATGTCTCTTGTCGTCGTGCTTCGCTCGGTAGCTTCCCTCGGAGGCATGTTCGCGGGAATGTCGTCTGCAGATTCCACATCTGGGTGACATCAAACATTGGCTCACGAGCTAGCGGTGTTCGAGGCCCAATCTTTCGGAATCGAAGTGGTAAGATCAACAGATCTCGAGTGGGAAATAGTGCTCCCCAGCCTCCCGGGTACAGCTTGCGGCACGTTCACCATTCGCTGTTGTGCAACGGAACTGGTCTCCTATCCACCCGTATCGGTACTGTGTACGTTATGGACTGCTTGGGATGTCCACGCGCCGCACTTGATATGTATAGATGGATTCTCGAAGCCTTTGCGCTAGTAGCCATGCACCGCACCCGCTTCCCATGGCTTGCAGGAGCCTCCAGTTCCCGATACTCATATCATGTCTGCACGTAATTGGCGACGTGTCCCTCGATTGAGCAAGCCCACGGTATTCCGTACCCTCCCGCCTTTGGCTGGCCTACGATGTCCAAGAGACTATCGGGATTAGACAAGACATGAGTGGGCGTGCTGACTCCCTGCATCCAGCTCGCTTCGGGCCTCGGGTGACCATTCAGACGCAAGACAGGGGAACCAATGCTAAAGCTAGAGGTACGATGGATGCAACGATTGTGCAATCGCGCCTTGCTGCGGTAATCACGGACTTGTGCAGCGTATCGTACCCTTTCCACGTACGGATAGCACTACTACACAATTCGGTACTGATAGGTATGCATGCAGAACTGCATCGCGAGAGCTCATGTCCACCGTTCATCCGTCTCGACTAAAGTCCGCCTTCAAGTGCCACTCAGCAGCTGAAGGGTTTCGTCATCAGACTCTTCGGCTTGTCTTCGACCTTCACTTGCTCTCCTGCCGCCAATATTCAGGCTTCTGCGTTGCTCGTGATGGTCCGGGGTGCTTCTTCGCTTCGCATGTGAGCTGGCGCCGACCATACTGCCAAAACGGCTCCCCGTTACCCCGAGTGGCAAGTCTCCCTGGGCCTGTAGGGAGGCATGTCGATCCGTTTGCAAACCATCTTGCGCCGTTCCAACCGTCAAATCTACCACAATTCCACTTCCATTCGAGTTCGCTCGACTCCGGAGCGGAGGGAAGAACTCAACACGCTCAGGAAAGGGTCTTGTGCGAGCTTGGCTGGAGCCTGCGTCTGTCGACAGTGAAGGGAACACGTTGCTCGTCTTTGTCGAGGACTTGGAACGGGGTAGCCTTTCGGATGCTGGCTCGCGAAATAGCCGAGCAATTTTGGGGTTAGACCAAATGCTCTGCAAGGACACTTCCATGCCGGGCACATAGCTTGTCCTTCTACTCCGACTTTCATCCGTCGAGGCTCGCCTTGAGCGCGAGAGAGCATTCGATAGCCGTCTCTCCAGTGTTTCTGTTCCGGCAAGTTCCCGACTCTGCAGAATGGAGCCGCGGCCACGAGAGCTGGGGTTTTCTCCATCTGAGCTCGCAGACGAACTCAAATTCTCGTCCCAGATAATTTCATATACCACATTCTCCGAGATGTAGCGAGTGGAGCACCGACGGATTGAGCTGAGGGCCTGATTCGATCCGGATATTGATAGTCCTGGTTCTAGCGTTACCACCTCAGTATGAACAGGTGACGCGACCGCACTCGTCGAAGGGCGGACATCGTCTTTTGTGCTTACTGTCGAGGGTCTTCGCGACGTCTGTGGGACCCGCTTCGTCGGCTGAGACTCCACTGGTGCTTCACTGTAGCTCGTGATCGTGTCAAGAAACGAGGATAGGAGTCCGTTGCTGTCTTGACTGAACTTAGGCGGTGGGAACGATGTTAGTGTTTTCGTTTGTCTTCGTGGCCTTGTCGTAGTTGCCCGGCGTAGAGTTATCATTGCCGGGCTTCGGTTCGCATAGGAGCTGGAATGGCTGTCTGCATTTGCTCTGTCAGATGTGTCATTGGCTGGCACCAGAGTGGCAAGCCCGCAGGTCGAGGCGGCTTTGGAGGAAATTGTCCATCGTCGTGCTCTTTGCGGAGGGCTTTCAGGTGCTCCTCCAAAAGTTTCAACAGTACCCTGTTCGAATCGAGGCTGTACAGTTGGTAAAGAGTTGCTCTTCCGTAAGCTGCGCGCCCTGGGACGGGAACCACTTAGTGGGTTCCTGCGCCTGCGCCCCTCTGTTTTGACAGAAGCCGCCATCCGCGGGGAGGACATATTGTGCGGCTCATGCCTGTGATGGCTGGTTTTCATGCTTAAGCTAACATGATCATTGTCTTGTGGTCTGAATGGAACTTCCTTGAACCCCCCGTGGGACACTGGCGGGGTCGATAGTGTGTCATTCTGCAGGCTGCCGGGGACACTGTTGACTGAACCGAGAGAATGGAAAGTGATAGGCATGTCGTCTTTCTGTTAGCACTCCAATATTGATAATATGCGGGGACTAATGATGCCGTGCTAGAAATCGAGGTGAAGCTTGTCGCCATGACTAAAGCCACTGATGATGGGGGTAGCTTCAGCGTAGCTAGGCGTGTGCCTCCTTCTGCAGCAAGTGGTTCGTGGCTTCGAGTCGGGCAAAGCAGGTTTGCACGCTCTGACATTGCAGCAAGTGCGCTCGACTGTGTCGTGCTTGCAGTAGGCGCAGCCTGCCTCGCTTCTTCCTAGAGTAGGACGATTCCTCACTTCGGCTGGTGGCATCGTCATTTGAAATAGCCCATCTCCGAGCAGCCTGGGTGTCGTTCTGGCTGGAGATGCAGATTACGGCATGCGGCGCCCGTCGAATCCTCCGGAGCCCTGAAACACAAGTCCAACTTGCCTTCTTGGCCAGTCCAAGTACCTAGCCCAGGCAGGATCGAGCATGCTCGAGACATCGTTCACCAAGCTGTATCCCCAGCCATTCACCCACCAATGGTGGTCCATGCAGCGGAACATAGCGGCCCAGTGGGCAAATATTGCGAGAGCTACAGGGTTGCTTCTTTTGAGGCAATGGATGAAGGCTGGCGGGGCCATGATTAGCCACGAAAAGATGTGGCCATCCCATTCCACGACAGAACGACATCTCGAGATGTCGCGCAATTCGTCCATTTGCTCGAGCAGCAGACTTCTCATCGCCTGGGGCTCCTCGCCCTCCCAGAGCGATATCAGTTGAGGATCATCAACAGCACCGCGGAGTACAGTGAAAGCATCTAGGACGTCGGGAGGGTGAGGAGGCAAGTCTTCCGACCGGGGATATCGCAGCAGTTCCTCGATGTCTCCCTGGAGCCAGGTGTTTGTTTCTCTGATTACAGCATATATACCCCTCAGAATCATAATGACCTCGATGAAGTCTCCGGTAGGCGAATGCATTGGGAGGGAGACGCCCGGGGACGATTCACCGCGGCCAAAATCGAGTTTGACGTTGTTCAAGCTTTCTGGGAGTCGTTTAGAGGCGAAAGCCCATATAGTCAGGAGCAGAGATACTGAAAATATCGCTATTCCATTGTCCCGATTTGGTTTGCTGACCTCGGGGATAAAACCGGCGAGGGCGACGTTTTGATGAGCCAGCGCGATCCGCGAGTACTCGGCGTACGCGTCTGACGACCTGAGCATCAAGGTTGCCTTATGGAGCGCTGCCGTGGCCATAAGACCGTGCAAAAGATAATCATGGCGCAAAGCCTCTGCGAAAATAGTGTCTCTCCACACAGCATGGGAGGCGAGTCTTGAGGAAAGCGTCATGTAGGTCTGGGTCGAGTAATGCTGGATGAGCTCAAGATCCAGCAGGTCAAATCGTTTCTCCGTGTTTGGGCCATCTTGGATTGTCGCCAGTGGTGATGACATTTTGGGGGTCGGCAGGGTGCCATGGCGTGGCTTTTCAGGATCTGAATGCTGATAATCGAAACTCCTCGGTGTCGACGACGTGTCGTAGCTGGGCGGTGCGTTGCCCGGTGGCGTCGGGAAGCCTTCGGAGCTCGTCTCCAGAAATGAACAGGGTATCTGTCGCTTCACACAGCGCTGACACTGAGGACTTGTTTCATCGCACTGGCGCCTTGGGTCAGTAACGACCACAGCGAGCATCACGACGGGTAAGCGAGATGGCACCGCTACTGCACACCAATTATGGAGCCTCGGGACAAACAGGCAGGGGGGGAACAAACTCACCTTGACTCTCCTGGCCTTGCATTGTCTGCACCCATGGTGGCTTTTCGTATGCGATCTCCGAGAGGGCATGTCGACGGCCCTGCGGCGTTCCAGTCCTACACGGAGCGAATAATGCACATCACAGTCACAGGAGATGAAGCGGAGGTCAGAGCTGACTTCTAAGCAAAAGTTGGAACTCGTATCGGATTCCGTCACGCTTGGCACAACGCGAATTCGCCTTCGTGTTCGGAAAGCCGCGGACAGCCTCGTCGTAGAAATACGCCATCGAGGTGCCTACAATAGAAGCCTGGCGGCGTTTGTGGCTCAGACGCCTCTGAATCGCGAATGCACATAAGCTCGGCGTCATATTGAGGCCGACGCGACCTGAGATCCGGATAAGCTGGAACCTTTCTGCCGCCGAAACACACAAATGCCAGCACGTGGCTCCAATTCTCTAATTTGACCCCCAGGCTGTGCGTTGCTCTGGAGTTCCTCTATCTTACGTCTATGCCCAGTCTCTGTATACAGCAGGTTCGTGTTATCATGATTTCGATTCAAATGCCTCAGGCTGCTCGACAACCGCGCCCTGAACAGGGCCGTCTTTCTTGAATTTTCTCATGGGCTCGAAGAAGAAGCCGGGGTGGAAAACAGTCATGAGGACACACGCAATGCCCACCATCCTAACAGAGTCGAGTTAGCATTCTGTTGACTGTTGCCTGGACCGTTGCAGAACTCACATTCCATCGAGAATCAGGAATTCAGTCTCGTTGCGCATGAGAGTGTTGCCCCAACCACCGGCCATTTCCGGAAGACTGCAAGAGCCATTGTTAGCAGACACCCATACAACACACCCGTCGAGGACTCGTACCGATAGATGCAGCGGATGAGAATCGTTGTGTACGCCATCCCAATGGCAAAGCAGAACAGGCGGAAGTTGCGCGCCTCGTTTGGCACTGCCGATCTCTTCTCATACTCGCTCCCCGTATGGGCTTGCGATTTCGTTTTCTTAGCCCGTTGGAACCGGATGTAGTAGTCCAATATCAGAAGGCCGCAGACACCCATCGTCGCAACCTGGAATGCAATACCCGCCACGATCAACCCATTTCCGGCATCCAACAACTTCGGGTCTGTATTACGGTCGCCTGCACTCGCTGCCACGCCACCTCCAATAGCCTGTAGAATAATCGACCCGAAATCGCAGCCAATGAAGACCCATGGGTATAGTCTAGGCTTCAGCCTTGAGTTTTCCGCGCCACAGTATATCACCAGGTGCTTCAGCGTCACGTATATGCCTGCAGCTAGAAAGCTCGGCGCCAACACCAGGCAGCATATCTGCGTCTTGAATCCTGCGCCGCTCCAAGGATTGCTATGCATGATAATTCGCCCGATATATCCCACCGCCTCTCCGAAGCAGCCCACGGCAAGAACGACCAAGAATGTCCATGTCCGCCTCCATGTGCCCAGTGCCAGTTGAAGGAAGAGGCAGATGCCAAAGAGCGCGATGAAGAATGAATTTACGGAGAGGTCCGGGTAGTAGCCGTATGTCGTAAGTTCGACGGGGCACTCGGGTGTGATTTCGGTACAATAACGGCGGGGGTTATGTGTCGTGGCGTTCTGAGCCATAGTTTCTTCAGCTCTGGGGGGTCTAGCCCACGAAATCAAGCAGACAATGATCGGAATGTGCAAGGAGAAGGGAGAAGGAGATGGAGGTAAGGAAACGACCGTGATGGTATTCGAAACAAAAGGGATGTCGAGAGCAGGAGAAGCCGAAAACTGAGGGTACGAGTACATCCAAGGCGCTCGCACCCAAGTGGACCGGTGCGCATCGGTTCCCCCAGGCGAGGGTGGATGGAACGGTCTGGCACATGGTGATGCAATGTTAGTGCTTAGGGGCCTCTCGAAAGGTCTATTTTATGAGCAAACGACCCAATGCGACGCCGATGTTGCAGGCGGTTTGATGGCGGTGGAGCTCGCGAAGACGCAAAGATTGCATCTTGGTGGGTGAAAGACGCTCTAAGCGAGGTGCGATGGATCGAAGGGCCAAGCCGTGCGCTGCTCTAGGTGACATTGGGCAAGGTTTACGGGCGGCTGAGCTATCTTCCGGGCTTCGACTCTTCCAGGCGCGAATACGCCAGACTTACCTCGTACACAGGTAAACACGTCGACCTCGGCCGATCTGCCCGCTCGGATGGCATCAATACGCCCAAGCAGGTAGCCAGGTGCGTTTGGGGAGAGGGAAGCGCAGATTCTATTGTTCCCCAGACGCAGGTGAATAATATCTTCACCAGGCGCTTGATGGCGATGTCCAGCGCTTGGAGGATATGGCTGGTACGAACTTTCGGATCACAGCGACCTGCTGGCACTGCCCTTCTCTCCTCTTGGACAGGCCGAAGGATGTGGGATGGTGCCAATGCGAGACCAATGCTATGTTTGAGCAGAAGCATTCTTATTCCGCCCTGTATTACTCGGGCTTGATAGACCGCCGCAGTTTAGCGAGAGATCATTCAAGCCGTAAGATGGGCGTCGTGGCGCAATCGACAACCTCGATGAGAGTAAGTACGAGACAATGCACACATGCAATTGCGATGGAATAGTTTCCCAAGACGCGGAGACACATTAAGTTATTCCTCTTATTGCCGAGCATCACATTCCTTTGATCAGGATCAAGCAAATGTCGTCACTGGTACGAATTTTTGACGAGGCGGCCGAGAGTCCAGGTCATTATGGACTCGACGTTTCCTCAGCCCGGAGTGGGAAAATAGAAGTATGTTTCTTTGACTCTACTCAACTTCCACAGCTACGAAGTGGCCGAAAGTGGGATTGGTTTGTTGCGATTTCCCACATCTCATCCGAGTTGGTTTCATCGACGCTATCTTGCAACCGACGGGCCGTGGCCTTGCGATCTGGAGCGGTGTGGGACTTCTGGAATTCTGCGAACGAATTCATTGCCACTCTGTCTACTGCTAGGATATCAAGATGCGGTCAATTGCCTGCTTATACGATAGGTTAAGGCGAATACCATCCTGGATTGATACTGTTCGCGTGCCTCGAGACACGAATGACCGCGGTAAGGCTATAATGTCCTTGAAAAACATCTATCACAATGCAGGCAAAATGCTTGTTCTCGACTCTGTTCCGGTCGGGCTTTAGATCTGTTTCTTCGGACATCCTCTTCAGCGAGAGGACCTTCGACATTGACGCACATGGCATGAGTTGGTTTCCGGAAATAATGGCAAACCTTATGGCTTGCCCTGTCCATGTGATTCGTATGTACAAGCTCTAACTTACTAGCAACATGCTTTCCATCCTGTTTGTTTGTCAGTCTGCCCAACGCACAGAGCCAGAGGCAATGCAACTCTAAGCCACTTGCTCCTCCGTGAACCAGCTCGCATCGACTCGCATGTCAGAATCTTCAAAAATCCTAATTCATCTTTGTTTGGCAAACTTCCTACCATTCCCCACTTGGCCGTCCGTATTAGCCACACGTCAATAAACGCCCAGATTATACCCATTGCCCTTTTCCAGACTTCTCTTCCACGCCGGCCGGTCATGAATGCGAGTATACCATTTATCCATCCTCGGATACTTCGTGATATCCACCATCCCCGCCGCGACGCACGTGTCCACCGGAAAGCTAATGATGAAGTCGGCCCTCGCCGGCGCAGCACCGCCCATGAAGTAATCCCGCCCCTCGAGCTGGTCGTCAAGGTACCGAAAATACAGATCGAATTCGGGCCCGGAGAACTGCTTCCGGATCTGCGAGTGCACGATGGCCATCAGCCAGCGGACGAAAAACGGCGTCATCTTGCTGGCAGCCAGGAGGACCAGGTCCACGACCATGACGGGCCCCAGGCTCGCGGCCGCGAGATTGCACAGCTCCTCGTCGCGAAGGGAGTCGTTCTTGGCCGTGCCGTCGCCCTTGAACTTGCCGGTCTTGTCGTACGTCTCGATCAGATACTTGGCGATGACGAGGGACTCGACAATGACGCGCCCGTCGCCGGTCTCTAGTTGGGGCGCCTTGCCTAGGGGGTGTGTCTGTTTCAATTCCGGCGGGGCTCGTTGCTTCACGCGCCGGTGCAGTGCGAGGTTATATGGGATTTCAAGCTCTTCTAGGAGCCAGAGGATCCGTTGCGATTGTGAGTCCTGGGGGCACGGTGAGCAGTGGGGACATGGGGAAAGGGGAGCCCGGGGGAGAACCTGACATTCATGTGGTGGAGGGTTGGTTTTACGTCCGCCATGGTCAGTGCTGGAGAGTGAGAGATCTCTGATAAGTCGTGAAAGGACAGGTGACGGAGAGAACGAGGAATTACAATGGCCTGGTCGACACTCTCGCTGGATGAGGAATCGAAGGCTTTCGCCGGGGCTTGGGTCGAGACAACGGACGAGTGGAAGTGTCAGACCGGATTGCTACCTTCGCGAGCAGATAGGAGGTAGATTTATAGTCTACAGGACGGAGAGATCGCGGGACCCCTCGTGCAGCTATGGTAAGTACCAGAGCGGCTTCCGGTGATATTGACGTCGTCCAGTCTGATAAACAACCTCGAGATGGTGGAGGCGTGTGTGTCGAGTGGAGCAAAATCTCCAGCTGCGGTTGGCTCGGGAACACCCATCGAATGCGGTCTAGTGGCTTGGCAGTAATATACAGCTCGCCCGAGCGCAAATTGTCTTGGGACATTATTATCAATCGGTATGATGATTGTCTCCTTGCTGATGACTCTTCTGAGTAAAAGCTGAAGCTTCGGGTGTCCCTGAGGCATATCTTGCCACAGAATCCCAGCATTACCGGACATCCACGGGTAAGCTTGGCCTCATCTCGTCGGGCTTGAAGTGCATAACATGTTCTCCACTTCATCAACTTGGTACAGCTCCCGCCGTATCACTGCCGGACCTAGATCATGTGGCCTAGTAAGAAAGTCGTTCCAGACGAGGTGTCCCCTGGGTGTGAGAATCATGAGGGCAAAGACTGGCTGGAGTTCTGAACATCATGGTTTGTTCCGGAGAGGCCACCCACTTGAGTGAAATAGCTGACATTCTAGACATGGTATTATTGCCAAAACCCGCGCCCTCTTCAAAGAGAAATCGTTGCCATCATATTCCACGGCACGCCAGGACCTAGGGGCCAGGCGATATTTTCGGACATTGGCGACTCATACCTCCCGCCTTTGGGGTTACTCAACAAAATGATGCGAGGTATACATCCAGCCAAGCAATACGCTTTAGCAGTTACGATCGCCAGCCCGCACAGCACCCCGCCAATCTCACACAAACATGAAGGCTCCTGAGGTAGGAGCTCTATGACGTCGTTGAAGCTCACATTCCGTTCGCACTGCCAATGAACACGACCACGATGGCCGAAAATCTGCTCAACTGTAAGTGTCTGCCGGTAATACGCCTAGCAAAGTACTTACGCGGCGGTCGCGCCGAAGATCTCCTTGGATTGCGCAGCGGTGAATATTTTCAAGAATAACCCGGCAACCATCGTCAAGCCGATGGCGATGGCTATCCTGTTCACCGTCCGCTTGACAAAGTATAAGGTGAGTATGGTAAGGACTGGCAGCATTGACGCTAACAAGGTGACAAGCAGCTGCCAAATCCGTCGCGACGTCCGTACGACGAGCAATTCCTCGATATCGTGTATCGGCCCAAGCTCAACATCAGCTTCTATTTTCGTCTTTGGACCGGGTCCAGACCGTATGCGGTGGAAAAAGTCGACTACCCAAGGGTTAAGCCATGAGTCCGGAGGAAAGAGGCACACCAAGTCTTCCTTATACCGGGGGTCCCATGTGAGCCTTTCTTGGGAAACTAGGAAGCCTTTCATGTTATTCTGCATCCAAAGCCAAGTATCCAGAAAGCGGACTTGGTGATTTTCCGGACGAGACAGCCGAGCAACCTGAGCACTCTTCACCAGGAGATCGTAATACTGAGCCATCACATCTCGAACCTCCTCTAGCTTTGCCAGCTGACCACCTTGAGAACCGTGTTGCGAGCCTCTTGAGGCAAACAATGCATTGAAATTGGTCGAATAGCATTTTTCATCTCCGATCCCTGAGCGGTCGTCGGAGCTGCAGAGTTTCTCCAAATCGAACTGCAAGTTGACCAGCCTAGCTTGTAGGCTCAACAGCACCAACGCGTTCAGAGAAGAGAAGCGTCTGTACATTGCGGTGTCTGGGTAAGCCGCTTGCAGATGAGCCAATTTCTGGTAGCCTTGCGGCCGCCATTGGTCATCAGCAGCCATCAGAAGAGTGCTGATAGAGCTTGGGTAGGGATACTCTCGATTTTGCGAAGGCTGTTTGGCAACGTCCACGCCAGGACGCGGTTTCGCAGAGCCTTAAGCTGGAGTGGGATGGGATCGTGGCCGAGGCCAGCAGCTCTTTCGCCCCTGATGCTTAAAGTCAACTATTCTCCACACACATGAGCACGTATCTCATAAGATTGAAACATCATGCGTGTTTTCGAAGATGCAGGCAAGGATACACAGCACCCAGAAAGCCCCCACACCACGGAGTTGCGCCAGGTGCGACGGTATGGCTGGGATTCTGATTTCGCCGCCGCCTTCGGTCGCGATTGGCTCCTGTATCGCCCTTGCTGCAGCATTTCTTCTTTCGACGCCTTCTAACGCTGCCATCTAGGCGCTGGTGCCTGGTTCAGCCTCACCAAGTAGGTGGGAGTCCTTGACACTGCTCCTGGTCTGTGTTGTGTATCGCTGTCGTCTCTTCGAACATTCCTACCCCAGTATGCCCTGGCAACTTGCTCACCATGGACGACTTAAGACAAAGCGAAAGGGAGGCCCTGGTTCTGGATCCCCTTGTGGAACCAGTGTTAGCCGTTCAGCACCCAGAAACGCCGAGTGGTGCACCTGATCTCACTCAACGACCTGCTAGCCCTCAGCAAGGTCGCCGAGCTCTCAATAGTCTCAGGTGACGCAACAAGTCGAAGAAGGATAGAGCCGAGATGGAGCAAAACAGGAAGAATGCGGTCGAGGAAGCGGAGAATGAGAGAGCAGCAGCTCTACGGATGCTGACGCCTATAACGACAAAATCCAGCTCTGGCCTCAGCAGGCAAAGCGCGCCGGTGCCTTGCACAATCCCTAGCCCATCTGCTGCTCTCTCCTCAGTGGGTAGCACTCCAACCATAATAGATCCCGCCACCCTCGCACCCGCACGCGCAGAGCCAACCGCCTCTGGAGCACTTCCAAGCCAGTCTCCTCCGGCCTACGGACCTTCTTCAACACCAAGTGCCGGTACTACTAGAACTGCCTCAGCCGCGTCCTCCATCGCGACATACAGTACCGACCCAGCGACGACTAACACTACCACCCCCGCCGCCGCCGTGCGTACCAAAACGTCTCATGCACCTTCCACGCCAGGTACGGATGCCCCAGACGCTGTTCCGGCTGTGATATCTGGGATGCTTTCTCGGACGGCAACATCCACGTCCGCTCCTTGAAGGCAGGTGGACGCGTACCTTCAGATGATGACCTACCGGTATATCAGACAGGGAATATGAACCCAGATCGGGATCGAAGAGGAACAGACGGTAGGAGAGAACGGGGATATGTGGGAAGACAGGGGCATAGGTAACAGAGGGGAGCTAAGACTAGGACGGGAACAGGAAAAAGGAACAGGAAGCTTACGACGATGCACGAAATTAACCTTTATCCAAAATTCGTACCTTTGCTACAGATGTCGGGCGCCTGGCACAAAGTTTGAAGTCATGCCTGCTGACCTACCCCCAATCTATTGTATTCCTGGCACCGAATCCCACGGATTACTCTCTGTCCATTTCCCTTCCACCATGCAGGTATGGGGCACGTCAGCCGGCAGCTTGTTCCTCCACCCCCAACTGTCCTTCGGCCCTGTCGTATGATAGCCCACACCGACAGCCTGTTTCGTTCCCGTAGCGACATCCATGCCGAACATGGCGCGCTGGAAGACGCGATAGATGGCCTCGGGCGCGTACGCGTTGACGGCGTGCCCGGCGTCCAAGATCCTCGAGAACGACAGCAAGCCATACTGCTTGACGACGCCCTGGTGGCCGCTCGAAATCCCCTGGATCTTCTCGTACCCGGCGGCCAGAAAGCCCTGGCGATGCTCCCACGTCGCGGCGTTGGCTGTTGCTTCGGCCCCGGTCCACGGACAGCGGTAGTCCCTGTCGCCGAACGCGAGCGCGATCTTGACACCGTTGGAGAGCAGGTATTCCAGGTTGGGCAGGCCGGCCTGGCGCACTGTGTCGCCGGTACCCAGAATCGTGTAAGGAGGCGCGGGAAGGCCAAAGACGGCGTTCATGAGCGTCGAATCGTACGTGAAGTTCAAAGGCACGCCGAGCGCGTCTTGCACGTCTGGCCGGTTGAGATACCTTGTCACTGCGATGTTGAAGGGGCAGGGGTCGGGTTGGTGGACGGCGATGTCGAAGGCGCTTCGCTAATAAGTCACGACAGGGTATCAGCGTCGGTTGTCTCGAGTTCAATCTCATGACTGGACGGGGCTGACAATCCAAGCAAGCAAAGTTCAAACAAAGAAGTAAAAAGAACCACACTTACATTATTCAGAGCGTCGGATGCGCCGATTATGGCCAGGGCCTGTGCCGTAGCTTGCATACATATCGCGTTCACTGTTTCGTTGGTCCCCAGGAATCTAGGGTCGCTGGCTTGACCGGCCGCACGACACGTCTTGATGAGGTCCGAGACGCCGCCCGGACTCGTGATGTTATCCATCGCTTGATTGTATTGAGCTTCCGTCAGGAAGTGGACGTCATAAGTGTTGTTGTACGCGTACTCGGGATATCCGGTGAGGCCGTACTCGAAGTCGATGCACCCGTTCGTGATGCCCAGGGTGTCGACTCTGAGCTTTTTCGGCCGGAGAGGGTGCTTGGCCGGGAGGGATTTGAGATTCTTGGTGAAGCGCGCGGCCGTCTCGGGGCCCCAGTACCCGCCGTACGAGTTGGTCCAGAAGCTGATCTTGTTCGAAGATGTCGCGTACCGGGGGAACGACGAGAGCCAGTGTTCGGCAAAATGCCACACCGCCCTAGCGCTCGAGACGCTGGTGTTCGTCATGTGTGCGGGATCTTGGCTGGGGAAGGTACCCCAGCTTGTGAGGGGGTCGGTCTGAGCGGTGGCGGACGAGGCGTTGAAGTCCAAGGGCAGGATGATCTCGTCTGTGAGGTTAAACGTGCCATTCACGAGCCTGTCAAACGAGAAGCCCGTCTGAACGGGCTGGTCGATGAAGAGCATGTTGACGTAGTTGTTGAAGGCCCAGGGGTTGAGCGTCGTGTCGTTGCCCGCCGTGTTGACGTAGCACGGCCCGCTCTCGCTGGCCAGCGCGGTATAGATGGACGATTCGCCGGGTCCGCCGGCGAGATAGATGGCCAGCGGGGCGGTGGACGCATTGTGCCGCGCCTCGACGTACAAGAAGTAAGTGTTTATGTCGAAGCCGCCGACGTCTGAGAGGATCGAGCCGGGAAGGTAGACATAGCCGCCAAAGGCTGTCGTTGAATCGCAGATGGTCGTCTGCCACAGACACGGTTACAGTTAGCATGGTTTGACGGGATCCTGCGCCAGGTCAGGTCAGGTCAGGGGAGGGTACTTCACTTCTTTGTACGAGATCTTGACTTGGTTGTTGACCTTTGAGGTGGTGTTAGTGAGGCCAGTAGGGGCTTGAGGGAAGAATTGAGCGAAGGAGCAAGAAAGAAAGGCCAATAAATAGCCAGCAGCGCAGAAATGTCTCATGATGAGTGGACAAGGGGTTTGTACGAGCAGTCCCTAAGAGTGATCTGCTTCTGAATGCTTGAGAAACGTCCTGGAATTCATCAGTTGCTTATATACCTTGTACTGAAGCGGGCCTTCTCGTCGTGGCTAGTTGTAAGTAGTGCTTGCAATAGACTCAAGCTGGCAACTAGTCGGTTGGTTAGCTAGATATTCCGCAGTCATCTCGAGAATAGAAACGCAGTCGTGGTCGATGCAACGCAGACGCGAGGGGCTGAACACAGGGTATACGGTGTAGGGAGATTTGCAGGGCTGAGCAAGGCTCTTCCGTCCAGCATGATGCGACGACATGGCATCTTGAACAGGTTGGCCCGTACGAAAGGGGGCTGCACTGAAGCGTAGGTTGGTCATATCTAGATCGTTTTGCGCAGGGTGTGATAGTCCTGTTCATTAATGGTCAAATTAGTTGGTCGGAGTGCGCCAGCAGAGAATGCGAGATAGGTTAGTGTATACGAGCAGGTCAGGCGTGCCGCGTCTTAAGTTCGACCAAATGTGGAGTCTTTGGAGAGTCTCTGGAGCCTGGCTCAGCCTCATCGACATCGAAGACGAATCTGTCAGAGAAGCAGGGGTGTGTCCTGGCGAGGAAGCAAACTGAACCTCCAGTCCAGAAACGCCGTTCTTGTGACCCGGAAATGGGACACGATGACTTTGATGCGGTCGAACCGGTGGACTGGCCATCCAAGCAGGGGCTGCTCGGTCTGAGGCAAGGCGGCAGACATATCTCTCGGTCACGAACGGACTGCCTCTCGACCTCATTGTACTGTGTATAGGGAACCACCAGCAGCGGAAGAAGTAACTGTCTACGCAGTCACGGCGTGCGCGAGATGCTGTCCGGATAAACTTCGGCCCGGTGAGGCTCGGCAGGCCCCTCCATCGTCATCTCGTCGCTGCGACAGCAACCGCGAACTCGTTCCAGGCTTCAGACATTCAGACACAAAAGCAGAATCAAAGGCGACCAAGACGGCAACAGACTCGGAGACCTCAACCCGCAAGGTGGAACAACCCAAGCTTGATCTATCACTATATCACCACTTCGACCAGACTTCCTCAGCTTCCGATTAGTGGCTCTACTTGTCTCACACCTGTACCTCCATCGGGATTTCTGCCTCTCTGCACCAAGATGTCAGGGCTCGAGAAGGCTCTCTTTAACCTCAAGGTACGCTCTGTTCGCTTGATTGTGTGCTTGCAATCTCCCTCAACTCCTTGCCGGTCGTTGCTCCCCCAGTTCATGTCCTCAAGCAACCTTTATCAAGAGCCCAGGATCATTGCAGTACTGATCACCACCACCCGCAGTTCACATCCAAACAGCTCAACCGACAAGCCGCCAAAGCGGACCGCGACTCTCGCGCCGAACAAGCGAAAATCAAGAAAGCCCTCACACAGACGCCTCCGCAACCTCAAATCGCTCGCCTCTACGCCACGAACTCGATCCGTAATTCGCAGCAGAGAATCCAGCTGCTGACCCTCGCGGCGCGGATCGATGCCGTCGCCGCCCGCGTGCAAACCGCCATAACCATGCGAACTGTGACCGCTTCGATGGCTCAAACCGTGAAGGGCATGGATGCGGCGTTGAAGAATATGGATCTAGACAAGATCGGGGCGGTGATGGAGAAGTTCGAGTCGCAATTCGAAGATCTCGATGTCGTGTCGGGTTACTACGAGGGCGTGGCTGGCGGTGTGGAAAGTCAGCAGGTCGGTGTACAGGGCCAGGGCGAGGTGGACGCCCTCATGAACCGTGTGGCGGATGAAGCGGGCGTGGAGCTGTCGCAGGAAATGCAGCAGCAAGTGCCTGAGCATGAATTACCGGTCGCCGACACCGCCAAGTTGGAGGAAGGACTGGGTGACAGGTTGAGGGCTTTGAGAAATTGAGCGAAGGGACCCGAGCAAGTGCAGAATGAACGCAACGAACTCGATGAAACGTTGATTTTCACACCGTGCCAAGGTATAGTGCTTAACGTGTTACGAAGGTCAGAGAGTGGATGCGGCGTTGGGGTACATGATTTTCTCTCACTTAAGTCGATATAAATATTCTGTGCAGCTGGGGGAATATACCTCTTTGAAAGGAGTATGCTGAGCCTGCAAGGGTACAGGCGTCAATGAGTGATGATTACTGTCGCTAGGGTGTTCCCTGGATCCTTTCGGCCTCGCACAATAGAGTCAAGATCATCCTAATACCCTAAGTTTGGATGAGAACGTCTTAGGACCCCCGCTCTCCGTGCAATGTGGTAAGAACTACAACCGTATCCCTTTCAGGGGTGTCCTTTCGTAACCATCCCCTCCCCTCACATTCTATCTATCTATCCTTCTGACTCTGGTGGATCTTCTCCACGGCCCTCTGTCTCTCCTCCTGCCTCTTCTTTGCAGTGTGATTATCCCTGACGATCTGCTCTTTGGCCCCCGCCCACGGTTTGCGCCCCGCCATGTCGAACAAGCGCCACACAGCCGGCGAGAACAAGCCGGTCTTGCACAGGCTGTAGAACGCCCGATCGTGCCACCAGAAGCGCCAGGCCCTCCAGCTGAACGGGGCAAAGTGGGTGAACACGCCTGTCCCGGCCGTGTCGTCCAACCAGGCAATCTGATCCGGCAGACGCATCAGGACAGGCATGAACTTTGTGTTGAATTTCGACCGTCGGACCACGTCTCGCCTCCACGCCATATGCTCCTCATGCCAGGCTTGCATCTCCTGGAGAGGCGGCAGACGGGATCTCCCCCGCCATATTTGGGAGACGGCGCAGACGACGAGCTCGAACTGCACGAAGCCCGGGAGCGGGATGCCCCCTTGGCCGAGGAAGGCGAGCGAGTTGCGCACGTCCGCGTCGCGGTGCAGCGGGAAAATGTTGCGGTACAGCACGGGAGCCTCGTCGGGGACGGGGTAAGGGTTATATTCCGCCGGCGCGCAGGGGACGGCCGACTCGTAGCCCGTCGTGTAGATGATCGCGTCGATGCCGTGGAGGAGGTGGCCGTCCGTCAATTGCACGGCGTTGGGGCCCGCGATGCGCTGGATCGCCGCGACTGGTTCGGCAAACCCGCTTTCCAGGAACGGGTAGACGGCGTCGGCGATCAGGGGCGGCGTGGTGGCCGCCGAGGGCGCGGGGGATAGATTCCACTCCTTCCGCTGGTGAGGGAATGCTTTCTGGGACATGTCCCGGATGACTTTGTCGAAGAGCCAGTCCCACAGGCGCGGGAAGCACTTCGCCAGGAAGACCTGGAGGAACAGCACGGACAGGGTCTGCCCCTGGTCGTACGTCTTGCCGTCCGGACTGTACCGCGCGAGCTGTCGACACAGGTACAGCATGTAGATCTTTAGCGTCCGCGCAGCGGTAAAAAAACGACACCGTGAAGTATAGGATTACTACAGTAGGCGATAGGTGGAATCAAACTCGCGGGGAATACGAAGTAGTTACTCACCAGGACCAGCCCGTTCTTGTGCGCGATGTACACCTTCTTAGCGTGCTGCGACAGTTCCACCACCAGATCTTGGGCCGTCGCGTGGAATCCTACCAGCAGGACATTCTGACCCCGGAAGGTCGCCGGGTCCGGGAAATCAATCGAGTGCAGGACCGTGCCGCGGAACGTCTCGATGTTTTCCAACCTAGGCGAACGCGGGATGACGAACGAGCCAGGCGACACGGCGAGTTTGTCAAAGTGTTCGGTGTACGAGGAGCCGTTCCGAACATACTCGACAGCCCATTTGCCGCCCTGCGTCCTCGAAAACGTCTGCACGTCCGCGCCGAAGCGGATCCGGGGCCGCAGCTCGAACGCGTCGCAGTAGTCCTCGAAATACTTCCACATCTGCCTCGCCGTGGGGAAGTCGTCGACCTCGTCCGGGAACGGGAAGTCCGAGATGGCGCTGCGGAACCGGCTGCTGTTGAAGACGGTGTTGGCCGTCGTGGACAGGCTGGCGTCGTCCGACTGCTTCCACAGGCCTCCCACCCATGCGCGCCTCTCGAAGCCGTGCACTTCGAATCCGTCCTCCCGGAAATTCTTCAGCGCCATCAGGCCGAGAGGCCCCATGCCCACCACCGCAACTGTCACGGGCATGGTCTGTGGGTGCAGGGTGATTAAGCGTAGCGTAGCAGTTATAATTAATCGTGGTGAATTGAACGCGGACGTGGGCTAGGATTTGCTGCTCATATGGTGGTAGGTACCTGGGCTTCTTTAACTACCCCTTCGTGACCCTTCGTGCCCTTTTAGATGACTTGCTTATCGGTCAACCTGGGCAGAATCCTCACTTCGAAAGACTTTCCCGATTCCTATCGTCCTTGCAGCAGACAGACAGACAGACAGATCAAGCTGCTAAAGCAGTGGGATGCGAAGTAGGGGGCCTAAGCGTGAGATGTATGAAGTGTGGTCTAATTACCTCCAATCAGCGGGTTGCCTCAACCATGAGGACCGCGAACTTGCGTGGAATCAAGCTTGTGTCGCTCGTCCTGTAGCTAGGCCAAGGTCGCCATTCCATTTCGTGGACGCCTTATGCGCGGGGTTCCCCATGTAACGGCTCATGGCAGTTCAGCCTCGATGTCCTCGCGTGAGCGACAAATCAGGAACAAGTCATCTGAAAGGACTCGGTAGGCTGTATGTAAGCCTGATATGTACACTGATCAAGGGTCGAGGAAAGTGGAGACGCCGTGGCAGCCTCGCCAGCACTCGTTTCCTGCATTCCACGCGTCGGCCTGGTTCCGCTACATCGTTTATCGCAATTGGGATCGAACTGCCTCTGTCATGCTTGGTGACGTCTCATGACCGTTTCTCTCGTTGTGAAGGCCGAAATAAGCGCACGGGCGGTGTGGCCTGCCACCCATCTTGGACGGTGAGAACACGGTCCGCCCTCCGCGCTCCGTGTTCAAAGCCTGCTCAAATGACGCTCGTTTAGGCTCTCACCTCCGGGTGGGCCTCATGGGACGGATGTCTGATCACAGAGCATCGCACCGTTTTATTCTTGCATAAGACTGGAACATAGGAGTAGTTATTGCAGTGCTGACGCCGTGGAAAGCGAGGCCTATCGCGCTACGCCGACAAGAGACTGTGATTGGGTTCTTCTACCCACTCTTTCGCTCGTACGGTGACATTCCCGGAGTGCGACAAAAACGAAGAGAACTTGGAACTACACAGCTGCGTCCTTGTATGCTATCTACCCAGCTGAATGGAGCTGTGGGTGGTAAAAGTCCGAAATCTCCTTCGTTAGGGCCTCCCTGACGATGGATCCGCACAGCTTGGCGTATGGATTCGTCTTGACGGCCAGCTGACGAGCCGTCTCGTTGCCATATCGACCGCCCTTTGCAAGTTCACGACTCGCGGCTTCTTCGAGGTCATGTACGGACAGGTCCCTTAGGCCTGGCACGTTCGCTAGCATCTTCCGATTCTCCTCAGACTTGCTTGCCAGCAGCAGCAGATATCCTCTGTGCGTATGTGCTGATGCGAGGATTCTCGCATCCGTGATTGAGAGCGTCATATTCGCTTTGCTCGGGGTCGTCAGCGAGATGGCATGCGCAAGGTCTGCAAAGATCTCGGCTGCGGTCGATGGGTGTTGAGGCAGCTTTTCATCGGCGATGAGCATCCGGCGCGCTTGTGCTCGGTTGTTCCATGCCGATGCGTAGGAGGGATCGCTTTCGATGATGGCCGTTAACCGGGAGATTGCAAGCTCAATCTCCTCTGGTTGAGGTTGGTCGTGGTTGATTGATTTCAGGGCCGACACTTCTTGTTCCTGAAGCTGCTTCACTCTGCTCGGCATTGAAGAGGTCGATATCATGTCGTCCAGTTGGACAGTGCTAGCCAACGACGACTCCGGGTCGAACAATGCCGCCAACACACTGGAGTCATTCTTGCTTAATCTAAATGCCATTGTTGTTCCTCGGGCTCGGACTCCGTACGAGTAAGTCGAGTGTCTAGGGACTCGCTGCCAGATGACTGATCGTGAAGACTTCGTCAATCATGGAATCTGCGCGAGATATTCACAGACTGAATCACAAAGTGGTCGGGACTGAACCTCTCCCGGGTCCCGTGCCCAAGTTTTGAAGCCGAATTCTTCGTCCACTGTGCAGCGCTTACTCGCGGAAGTGTGTCCGTGGCCGGACCCGGATGCCATTCCGTACCCACAAAATGGTAACAAGAGCTCAATACGATGCCGTGGACAGGACATCCGTCGTTCAATCAGTAGTCATAAGAAGTGTAATCGGCTCATGTTCACCATTCTTCACTTTCCTCCGTAAACCACGATTGTGTCGACATCAGTCTCTCCCGGGTATAACTCCACCACCAAATCGACCTAAGATGGCTCCCATTGCTCTGGAGCCGACTCCTGTTCCAGTCCACGGACTGACGAAAAAGACATCATACGGAACTACACCCAGAATAGACAGGTTGCCAAAGGAACCCAAGACGGTTGCAAGTTATCGAGGATATGACCACGTTGGATGGTGGGTTGGAAACGCCAAACAGGCGGCTGCATTTTATGTCTCTCGTATGGGCTTCGAGAGGATAGCGTATCGTGGACTAGAGACCGGTTCCAGGGTGACTGCCTCTCATGTTGTCCGCAATGGGAATGTTACCTTCGTGCTTATCTCACCACTGCATGCGCCCGACGCGAAAGCCACCTGGCTCAGCGATGATGATAGGGCCCTGCTGAGACGGATCCACGACCACTTGAAGGCCCACGGGGACGCTGTCCGCGATGTCGCATTCGAAGTGGACGATGTTGCCGCAGTATACGATGCTGCGGTCGAAAAGGGTGCTGACCCAGTCGAAGCCCCCAAGACGATCCACGACAATTGCGGAACGGCCAAGCTCGGTTCCATCAAGACATATGGCGATACGATCCATACTCTGGTTGACCGACGCGGGTATTCGGGAGCATTTCTGCCTGGTTATCGAGCCGTGACAGAGATTGAAAAGACCGCCAAATACCTCCCATCGGTGGATTTACTCGCTATCGATCATTGCGTGGGTGAGTGCAGAAACCGAAAAGTCGAGCTTCTCGCAGCTGTTCGAAGTATTGGACTGACAGTTGGCAGGCAACCAGGATTGGGACGAGATGGAAGCGGCCTGCGAGTACTATGAAAGAACACTGGGCTTCCACAGGTTCTGGTCAGTCGACGACAAGGATATCTGTACCGACTATTCCGCGCTCAAGTCGGTAGTGATGGCGAGCCCCGATGAGAAGATCAAGATGCCCATCAATGAGCCGGCCAAGGGTATTCGCAAGTCGCAAATTGAAGAGTATGTCGATTTCTATAACGGCGCCGGTGTTCAGCACATTGCTTTGAGGACAGACGACATCATCGCGACGGTAACGAACCTAAAAGAGAGGGGGGTCGAATTCATCAGCGTACCAGACACTTACTATGAGTCCATGTCAAAGCGGCTTGCACAAGCTGGCATGAAGCTGAACGAGGACTTTGCCGCGTTGAAAGAGCTTGGAATCTTGATTGATTTCGACGAGGGCGGCTACTTGTTGCAGCTCTTCACCAAACATCTCATGGATCGACCGACTGTGTTCATCGAGATCATTCAACGGAACAACTTCTCTGGGTTCGGCGCCGGTAACTTCAAGGCGCTATTCGAAGCGATTGAAAGGGAGCAGATGCTGCGAGGGACTCTGTGATAACGAGTGAAACTGTACATTAAACACGCAATGAGGGTGAAATCAATTGCGCGTGTTCGAATGATTCGTCTCTGTGCTCTTGCACGCAATGTGTAGCATCACGTAGGGCCGGCATACCGTGCGCAGATGCTGCCCTTTGGGGGTGCCGAACATTTCCAGCCCTAGAAATGCTGTCGCTTCTCTAGGATGGTAGCTGGCACTGCGACAATAAACGAACAGAACGAAGAGTTAAAAAGCCATTGAACCGAAAAGTCCAAGACCCTGTCCGGCCCGGAAGGGAAAATCATTTTCCGCGGCTATGTACTATTATCAGCCCCCCTTTCCGGGCGTCTTCGAAATACTTCCTGGGCTGCCTCGGTAACTTGGCTGACTGGGGCTGAGGGTCCTTGTTTTCTCCATGTCCGCCATCTTTACACAACCCGCCCTCCCCCCAGACCATGCCCTCAGGCACCGTTACTTGCTTGTGTTGGGACTAGGAAGCCAATGGCATGACTGACACCAGTCCGTTGCAGACTCGTGTCAGACAAGCCTGCGACCCGTGCAGAAGGAAAAAGGTGAGGTGCCCTGGAGAGCGACCGAGCTGTGGTTTCTGCACCCGGCTCAATCAACAATGCAGCTATACGCGGCCGAGCCTCGTTCCTGGGTATCGTGTAGAGAAGGATAGGCAAGATGGACTCTCTCCTGTACAGCCTCTCCTGAAACGTCTCGGAGGCTGTTAGACTCATGACTCGAGCAGGGTGAAGGCCGTTTTGCGGCTGGGCATCGGGTTCAACGGTTGGAGGCACGGGTGGATCAGATCATGGAGGCCGTGAAGTATGTGCGCACAACCCGTTCGTGGCTGTCCAAGGGCGCTGACAGAATAGCACGCTGGTCCAGCTACAATCGGGGGAGTCCTCGACGAGGCTTCCAGCGCCGTCCTCTCCGACCCCGAGCAGCAGCGCAAATCAGCTCGATGAGGACCGTAGTGTACGGAGGAGCGTCGGTGCCTTCGATCCTCTGCTAAGGTTGCACTCTCTTGTGACCCTGGAATGCCCGAGCTGACCGCTTGTAGCCCAGACCCGCCGCGAGAGGTGCTCCAGTCGCTGGTCAAGCTCTACGTTAATCAGATAGCGGACCAGCCCCTACCCCTGTTCGATATCCAGACATTATCAGACAGCGTGCAGAGGTTCTCGAAACACCTGCTCAGAAGCTTTCTTGCATTGACCGTCAGATATTCTGACGACGATTTCTTTGGAAGTGGTCGGTCGAATGCTGTGGAATTTTACAAGGCCGCTGCCACCAAGGCATTGTATGTCCAGGCTGCAGAAGCAACGAGTGACGTGGACGTCCTTCAGGCTTTCTGTCTGCTCTGCCTCAGCGAGATTGCGGGTAAGTCTGACAGTTGTTAGCATGGCATGTCCGTCCGAGCTAACGAGAAATCTGCCAATAGATGGAAACATGAAAAGAGCCTGGATGGCTGTCGGCGTTGCCACTCGGCTCGCCATTTGTTCTGGCCTGATGAGCTCGGCAGTCAAGGGGGTGGTCGTGAGCTCTGAGCATTCCAGGTGTTATTGGAGCCTCTTCATTCTCGATCGAATACATGGCAGCAGTTTCCGCAGCGTACCCGCCATATTGACCGACGATGCTTTTCCCGAAATGCCGCCTTCCGCAAGGAGACCCGAAGGTCTGGGACTGACCTCGCCGAATGATCTTGAAGAGCCTCAAGCCGCAGAGGAAAAGGACGCCGGCATCAACTCGTATGCCCTTCGACTATTGTCGATCTGGGGTCGCCTCATGTCGTACCTCAAGACAATCAGGCAGGGCGTCCTCGAGGATGCGTGGACAGCGAACTCGATGTATCAGCAGATCAAGGCCGAAATGTCCCGCTTCGAAACGGTCCTGCCCGAAGTCCATCGGTTCAAAAACACGAGGTTTCGTGAGAGGAACATCTCTGAGCTGGAAAGAGACCGGCATTACTGGGCGTCATGGGTGTTCACGCAATGCATCTACCACGCCACGCACTGCACTCTCAATCATCCTTTCCTCCACATTGCCAGGATCCGGGGCCAGAGGAGACTTCGCTCCCCTTCATTCCTCCAACACGCCAGCGACCAAGCGGCCCTGCACTCCGCTTGGGTCGTTTTGATCCTGAACACGTGCGAAGAGAGAGACTTCCGAATCTACGACCCTTTCATCGCCCATTTAGCTTCGATGATAGCGACCGCCGAGTTCTTGCTCCAGTTCTCCAAGGACGAGGCACTGGCAGCCAAATCGGCGAGCAATTTCAGCTTGCTCCGAAACTTTGTGGAGAGAATGGCCGCGAACCATCCTCATCTCCAGCATATTGTAAGTTCACGTCCGCTCTCGCAGTAGCAGTAGCAGGCCTTATCTAACATGACCATTCCGTCCGTAGTCTCTGAAGCTCGCCCGGCTGGGACAATTCGCGACGGCGCATTTCGAACGGGGCTCCAATCAGCCTCCAAAGGTCGAGATTGCGCTGTTGTGGGATCTGCTCGACTACGCCGTATCCTCGTCCCCCAGCGTCGACAGCGGCGAGTTATCCGACAATGTAGAGTTGAACGTGAATACTCAGTTCCTCTCACCGGTTAATCCGGACGAACCTCGAGCACCACTCGCGTCAGAACAGCTGCGAAGTCACGGCCAAGAGACCTTTCACACGACCCTTTGGGACGACAGTACCTTCGAGTTTGACATGACGGACTTTTCAAACATACATGGAATGTCCGATCTGAGCATACCGAGCGAGGCATGGATCGGTGGTCACCTCTAAGATGAAGTAAGGTAGCCGCATGCTGAGGCCTTCTGAAAGCTCGAGGAATCATGTCGCTCATTTCGAAGCAGCTTCGCTTGACCTATTCTGTGATTTCCACAGTCGCGTGGCACCGACTAATTAGAGAAATCAAAGTGGATCAATTCATTTCCCACGCTTCAAGACCGTTGTCCTCGCTTCCACCTCGCCTTCATTCAGAGTTGAAACGCTGTTAGCTCTGCGAAGTTGGTTGATGACCTCTGTCCCATTTGGAGCTGGTTCCGTAGTGTTTCTTTCAGAGACGATCTCGATGTTGGGTTGTCGCTCGCCGCTCCTATACCCGCCCACTTTGCGACTCACCCTCCTCCCTCCTTCCATTCACCATCAAGCCACCGTCGCCCTGACCGGCTTGCCGCGTTTCATCCTTTGCTAGCAAGAAATACAAATCGACCTTACCGTAAATCTGTACGAGGCCGAAACCTTCATCTGATGTCGTCCTGTCGGTGACCGAGGGTTGGGCACGGCCGTACCGTGTCACCCTCACTGTCCGAGCGTTGTATAGCGTCGCAGGCTGAATCCTGAGGACAGGGAGCTTGCGGATATGGGGTCGACATGGTCGGTCCTTCACCTCACACTTCATCAGCGAGCTTCAAGCAGCCATTTAGCTGAGACAATCATGAGTTTTTGGGAGCCACACTGTGTGGTGGTGATGGCTCAGTGATATGTATCGTCATAACTCCCGCTTGGAAAAAACATATCTGACTAGTACCGTCCAATAGCGGTCATTGTTGGAACACTCTTGTGAACATGCGCAGCGCACGCTGTGTGCGGCCTTGCAGACACTTTTCTCGTCCGCGCTGGTGCAGAAGGAGTAAATAAGGGTTGTCCCGGCATTTTTCTTCCTGCTGCAACTCCTCCAATACCGATACGGCGCGGACGAGACGCGGGTTATAGCCCATAAAGATGCCGTAGGCGGAGCACACATCAAATCGTAGTTCATGATCAGCAGGTGGCACGGGACCTTCGGTGCCAGGAATCGCCACCCAGCCCAGACCACACTGTTCCAATCTTTCGGCGGGGGACTTTCGGAACGAGACATGGGTTGCCAGGTTGATGAGTGTGCCGCTGGAATGCACGTAGGAAATCTTGTCCGCCAATGTCTCGGGGAATCTCGGTAACGCGAAATGCATCGGGCCCCGGCGAGTCCAGAAGCAGATAGCGCATATCCCGAAGAGCTCCATGGTCAGTATGATGGCAAATACCAACAGCCACAGAGGAACCTGGTGATTCCAGTATTCTGCAACAGCCACATAATCATCCGCCTCGTAGGATGCATGAAGATCGGAAGTTCTGCCGAATGTCAGAGGATTGCTCGCGTAGACGACCGCGAAGATGTCGGCCCAGAACGGTAGCACCGAGAACGTAGCCAGTGAGAAGCTGTTACATTGCAGGAAACGGATCGTACTTCGAAGCGGCACCATCGACTGCAGATCGCACCGCATGCGAGACCAACTTGACGGAGCGTGGTCCCGGCCGAAGCGAGTGGCTGGACGAAAAGGCTCAAGCTGGCGAGATTCTAGACGTTTGTAATGTCAGTCCTGGAACATTTTGGACTGAACATATCATAACAGAGCTTGAACTCACCTCTATCAAGCATATCGAGAAAAACACGGACGACGACAACTAGGCCCATGCTTATGGCCTTTCGCGTTTCCAGGGACATAAGGTGAGAAATCCGACCGACAACCACTATCCAAGTCACGAGAACGGCACCTAGAAAGCTCAAAATCAAAGGCTGCAGCCCCAACGGCTGCCTCGGCACCCAAAAACGCGCCCAGCCAAACCTTTGTGGAATTGGACAGTTCTGGAGATGTGATTTGGAAGGGATACCAGGCGTGTCGGCCACCAGGATAGATTCCTCTGCTGGATTTGAGGAAACACGAATGTGATAGCGTCGACCTTTCAGCAATTCATGGAGCTTCCGTCCTGAAACAAAAGCAGACATGTTTGTGAATTCTTCACGCAGTGCCTTTTCTTTCGCAAGCTTCAAAACACCTAACAGGGTGGTTGGGTTATTGCGGACGCCGGTGCATATCTTGGCCGATCGCCAGATGAGGCCGGCCAAGATTGAGGCAACAATGGCTAAGATGACAGTCACAGCAGTGACTACGGCCGGTCGGGAGTGTACTCCCACACGTGAACTGACCGGGTCCAACACGCCAGTGAGGTTTCGATAATAGACGCGTCGAAATTTCAGTTCGACATAGAAAGCGGACAGTATCGGCAAGACCATGGCCACAAGGATTGTCGCCAAGGTGGAGAAGAGGACAGCCAGATGGCCTCGGCGTACAGAAGACCAGATGACAGCCGGGGGAAATTGATTGACGTAGTCCATGCAGATGGACTCTTCCGCAAGTGCCCCTCCGGGCCGGGAGAGGCGCACAAATGGTTCTGAGCGTTTGATGTCGACATCCATGATCAGGAACAAAAGACCCATCAGAGTCGGGACGAGCACGGGCAAATCTACAGCACATGAGCATCCATGATCGAACACGCAGCAGGGTCGACTCACATAGGTAACAGAATTTCTGCGTGACTGTGGGATCGTTCCGCTCCAGCTCCCCGCCATAAGTTTCGCGGTAAGGCGAGTAGGTGAAAAGGGAGGCGGTCCGACCGAACTTCTCGTTGCAGGCAAGGACGCTCAGAACCACCATTAATAAGAATCCCTGGTACCAAGGTTTCATTCCAACCGGTTGCCAGAAACGGCCTGTTACACAAACGACTTGAGTTGCTGTGCACATGCTAGAGAGGCATGTCACCTACCCGAGCGAGGCGTAGTCCTGGCTTCATCTGGTGCAGCGGACACCGTAGCGGTCGCTTGCTCGACCTTGCCCTCGTGTGTCACTGACACGGTAACTGGAATATCTGGCATGTGATTCGGCGGTTGCAATGGCCATTGCAGTTCATCAGGCTGGACGTGGTTATTTCGGCTCGGCACCGGCTTTCGCGGAATCATTGGAGGAGCAACATCAAGACGAAGTCCTTCGCTGCCGGCAGAAGACACGATTGACAGAGGTGTCAGGCTTTAGGGGAAGCACCAGAACCCGTGCTCGAAATTGTCCTGTACAATGTAGGTTTCATGGTATCAATGGAATCAAGGCGCCTCTGCTTTAAAAGAGGTTGACGCGGCGAAAGGCATCTGGAATGTCTTGATGCCTGCCCCATTGCGGCGCCTTTGGGCCAAGAGCTCTCCAAAGGGCGATGCACTTGGCTGCATATGTACTGTGCCAAAGATGTAAGTTCTAGCACAGTTTGACCCCTGAGAGAGTCATGTACCCACGGACCATCAACCTCTGTTTACGAGTAGATGTCCGCAATATCATGGCAAGACTGACGTGTGGAGCCATGGTCGCCTTGTGGGCTCGGTTGAACCATCCACGCGAACGCGAAGTCCTAGTCACCTAATCAAGATAAGGCTGAAGCTGGGCTTGGAGGGCGGTTGGGGCGGCCGAACTTGGGTGGCTGCTCGCTAACGAGAGACATCCAGCATTATTGCTAGTGCTCGGTAGAGGGTGTGTCGACGGACCGAGTGTCACTGGAGAGGAAACAGGTAGAAGGGAATGGTTCAGGCCAAGGAGGGCTCATTGTCAAGCCATCGGCGGTAGCCAGGACGGCAAAGAATTGAGAGGCTGATACGGAGTAGTAACTAGGACTACGATGTGCTTGTGTCGTCCGGCTCCGGTGATAGGTGCGGTCCGCCCACGTGCCCGGTGCACCATTCCCTAAGGGTAGGGGTTGTGGGGGTCTGTCGAGGAAGTCGCGAGTCGCTCGTCACGTT
This sequence comes from Phialophora verrucosa, assembly GCA_002099365.1. NCBI lineage: Eukaryota > Fungi > Ascomycota > Eurotiomycetes > Chaetothyriales > Herpotrichiellaceae > Phialophora > Phialophora verrucosa. The sequence goes on along the minus strand of MSED01000009.1, from coordinate 1,443,281 downwards.
GACTGAGGCGCGGGTGTCACCCTTGTCCCGAAGGGGGATGAGTTGCGAGCAGTTTCCAGGCAACACAAGATGAGGAAAAGACCGTCAAAGACTTTATTCGGTTCTACATCGCTACAGGCAAGCCCTAGCTTGATAAAGAGGGAACAGAAACTTACCGTCGACTTCCCCGTCATCGCGTTGGGATGGTTCCTCGCTGTCTAACCTTCGCACCGCAAGAAACACTTGCCAATGCAATATCTTCAAAGATTTTGGAGAACATCTTTGATACACCGATTGTCAGTTAAGACCACGTCAATATATGAACCGCTGCCTTTAACTTTGTACGGGAGCCAATGAAGGTCACAAATCTCCTGCATCCAGACAGCACAAATGTAATTGTTCTCAAAGCTTCCGCCCTGGTTGATCACTACCCACTTGGTCACTTCTGAGCGTGCCCTTTCTTGATCCCCCCAAGGATAACGTCGATATCTCTCTCGGCAGCCTCCCACTCTGCCCTCGCAATACCGGCCTTCCCCACATCTCTGACCTGAAAGCTGGCCTTGAACGGCATCGGCCTCGAATTGAATCCCTGTGTGAACGCATATGGGTCGACATCGTGCCTGATCCTCCGTCCATTCACCTCGTCATACGCATGGCAAATGTTGAATGTGTACAGCATTCGTGCAATATTGATGAACAAAGAATTTTTGGCGATATGCTGTCCCGTGCAGATGCGCCGGCCGAACCCGAACGGAGCAAGAGGTAAGTCGGGTTGTTCGATCCACCTGTCTGGGTTGAAGGTCTGAGGGTCCTTGTAGACGTTCTCGTCGAGGTGGATAGACCAGTGGTTGCCGATTATGGTGGCCCCTGCAGGAATATGGTACCCGAGGTACTCATCGTCCTGGACAACGGCGTGGGGAATACCACCCGCTGACACCGGGCGCCAGCGGAGCACCTCTTTGATGATTGCATCGATGTACGGTAAACGATCCTTGTCGGCGAAGGAAGGGTAGGAGGTCAGTGTAGTATCAAGCTCGGCCTGGGCCTTCTTCATAACCTCGGGGTATAGCAACATGGCCAGCACAAAGACCTCAAGAGCCATGGTGGTTGTGTCACTGCCCGCTTCATAGATGATACCCACGTCGTACGCAAGTTCCTTCTCCGACATCTCTCGCGACTCCTTCATTCCCGACACCTGCTTCACCCAGTTCCACGACCTGGTATGTAACGCTTTGCGCAAATTGCCCACAGAGAGTTTCTGTTCGAAATCATGTAGCTCATCACCGTAGCGTTTCCATGGGGCAAGTAACTTAGGGAGGTAATTGAGGGCGGGAATGGCGTCCACGATCCATGTACCAACGCGGGCGGCATATAGGAAATTGTCCATGACCTTGTCGATAGCGATCACCTCCTGCTCATCGCCACGGGGCAGCCGCTGTCCGTACGCCAAGGCAAAAATCAGGCTGGACGAGTAGCGGTGCATTCGTTCGGAGAAGTCGACAGCTGGGTTAAGCAGCTCAAAGATGAGCTGCTTGCTTTCGATGTCCTGAAGTGGAGTGTAACTCTGTGAGATTCGGATGTTCAGGTAAGAGGCCTGCAGACGCTGGTGACGCCGCCATTGCTCGCCGTACGGCATGAGTAGAGTTCGTAATCCCTTACTTACGCATTCGTGGCCCATGACTAGTCGAGGTCTCGAGCTGTAGATACCACTTCGCTTGTCGAGCAGGTCGTGCGCAGCTTCGTATGTACCAAGCATAATGATAGTGCTGGTGCCGTACTGCAGTTTGTAGATGGGACCGTACTGCTTTGTCCATTCGGCGTACGTTCTCCATGGATCTTTGGCTGGGGCTTGATGTAGGTTACCTATGATCGGTAGCGGAGGCGGCCCTGGTGGAAGACGTTTGGTCGACCTGGAGCGAGTATGCAACCGCCATGCCAAGGCGAACACCGCAAGGATAATGCCTAGACGCAGTAATAAAGCCATTTGATGCTGTGGTGAGAGCCCAGTGACTGCTGGTCGTTGTTCACCAAGATATCTATGCCTTATGTACCTCCTGGAGCGGCTCGGTGCTCAGACAGCTGAAAGGTTCATTGGGTTGTCGATACATCAACACATCTCATCCCATTAGTTTTGTATCTAGTTGAAATCCGGGGGCACCACAACTCACATGCCTCTTGTCCTCTTCCAGAACGCCATCCCTGCTCACTTCACTGTCCCCACGAGACTGATCGCCAGAAAAGTGCACACTCGACCATTTTCTTTAGAAGATCGCTCACCGATTGGTTGCTCTGTCCTTGCAAAGTCCTTGTCCTCAGGAAACTTCCAATTTGTCCCACATTTCGCTGGATCCGCAGGGAGGCTCCCTTTGCTTCCTCAAGAAAATCAGTCCGGGGACCAAAAGAGCTTTGAGCCGGTCCGAGACAGCCGGACGTGAGCACAGGTTGGCATAAACCTCGAAGTTCTTGGTGTCGGCAACCCGACATTTCCGAAGATTTCGCGTCCGTGTTGGGGATTGTTAGTTCTCGGGTATATTAGCGGCTAGAAATTGACGTTCGATTGGGTAAAGTACGTTGCCTGGATGCGGGGAAACCCTGAGGGCTTGATTTGATGCCGGGGAACAAAATTCCATTGTTCGAATGGTTGTATACTGGGACGCGTTCTCAGGTGGGACGCCCTAAGGCATAGTCCCACGACGTCCGTCACGGGTCTGAGTGCGTGGGACAGCAAAGGTCCTCAAGGCGGAGGACGAACTCCTACCTCCACGTGGCATCTGCTAGGAACTCTCAGAGAAACAGTCAGACTGTCTCTGAGTGCCAGGAGGATCTCAACCTCCGCTTATTCTCTGTGAACAACGCTTCGACATGCCTGAAACCGACCTCTGAGGCTCGCGAAACACCGGATATCTTAGCCACAGCATGTAGAAGGGAGTGGCGCACTTTTCATATACGTCCATGACAGAAAACGGACTTGGGTCCTCCGTTTTCCTGCCCGACAACAAATCACGGTGTCGGGGGTCCAAGAGTACGCGATGATGAGGCGGAGTAGAAGAAAGGGACATGTCGAAGTGCGTAAAGGACATCAAAGCTCTCAGGAGAAGCGTCTAGCGCCTACATTGAGCATGTTTAGTTGACTTTATACGGCAAATAACCATCCCTAGCAACTACCTGCCGGTGGCATCAAAAGATGACTCGTACTCTAACTCCATATCTACGAGTACCGTCCTTCCGTCACCTCAGTAATAGTTCGTATATCACACCAGGTGAGGCAAGAGTGAGTACAGGGCGGCATCACCTTATTCCGAATCTCGGGGTGAGGAGCCTGTAGATTTCCTCCGTAATAGGTGATGCTGGATGTAATTTCCGCCAATGCGGAGAAGGCAGCTTTGCATCATTGCAAGCTTCCTGCAACAGCTTGTAATTGTGATATTAATGCTGCTGTGAATCTTTCTTCTTGCCCATTACTGTAAATTCGAAGCCCTACCATGGCCGTACATCGCAGTGCCCAAAAGTCCGTGCCCTTGGCCTGGCGAGGCATATTCTCGCCAGGCCGGCTTATATGTCGCGACTGCGAGCACTCCCTCAGGGTCGCGTACCGCCAAAGGCGAGGGATAAGCAGCTATGGCTACACGCAGTCGAAAGCGCTCGTCTACTCCAAGTATGGAGAGCCGCAAGATGTCCTGTCACTACACGGCCACTCGATTTCGCCCGCGACCGGAACCAACGTTGTCCTCCGCATGCTCGTCGCACCCATCAACCCGGCCGACGTAAACCAGATTCAAGGGGTTTACCCAGCAAAACCAGAAATGAACACAGCTCTAGGGACTTCCGAACCCTCTGCCGTCGCTGGAAATGAAGGCGCTGCCGAAGTGATAAGCGTGGGCTCTGGAGTAAAAAGCTTAAGTAAGGGCGACTGGGTCATTATGAAGAGCACAGGGATGGGTACATGGCGGACACATATGGCGATCGATGAAAGCAAGCTTATAAAGATTGATAACAAGGAGGGTCTGACCGCGCTCCAAGTCGGTACTGTGTCTGTGAACCCGTGTACCGCATACCGCATGCTCCTCGATTCTGCGAAATGGAGCTTTCGCGGGGACGAATGGTTCATCCAGAACGGGGCCAACAGCGGAGTTGGAAGGGCTGCCATCCAGCTCGGTAAGGAATGGGGCTTCAAAAGCATCAATGTTATTCGAGGTCGGGAGAACAAGGAGGAAGAGCAGAAGCTTCGCCAGGATCTGTACGATATAGGTGCAACCAAGGTCATCACGGAAGAAGAGCTTCAAGGGCGAGAAATCAGAGACCAAATTAAAGAGTGGACGAACGGTGGACGAGAGCCAGTCAGAGTAGGATTGAACTGCGTGGGTGGGAAACCGGCCACAGCACTGGCAAAGTTCTTGAGCCCTGGGGCAACCATGGTGACGTACGGCGCGATGAGCAAGCAGCCCGTCATATTACCGGCCTCGCTGTTGATATTCAAGGAGATCAATTTCAACGGCTTCTGGGTGAGTAAGTGGAGCGACCGGCATCCGGACCAGAAGAAACAGACCGTGGAAGATGTCCTTCGACTCACGAGAGAAGGCCGTTTCAAGGACATACCGGTGCAAGAATGCAAGTGGGAATGGAAAACCGAAGTTGACATCTTGAAGGCAGCTGTACAAGGCACACTGGGTGGATTTAGACCCGGAAAGGGCGTTTTTGTGTTTGAGGAGCCATGAGCAAATGAGTCGTACCGACATCCCGCCATAAGAGTCTTCCAATCCGGAGTCTCGCCCTTATTATGGACAAAGAGCTACGAACTGTGCAGTCCGAACACGGAGGTGCGTATAGCTGGGTGCAGACAATGTTCGGCAGGGTACACGAAGCGCCGATACCTCGCCTACCACCGTGTACCATGCAAGATCGGGGAACGAGCGATCTCATCTACGAGAGTCCACCGTTCCAGAACAGGATATCGCATACACATCGGGCGACAGGTTTCATGGCATACCAGTCACTCGTCTTGTCACACGGTAGGCCCAAGCCAAGCAGTAGCGGAAGCGGTCGGAAGCGAGCGAGGCGGCGCACAGAGCGCCTTCTAGGTATCTCTCTAATGGTACGAGCGTAGCTATAGCTAAGTCAGTCGGTACCTTAGGTACTTTGCACTGTAGTTGCACGCTGAGTCAACGCATGCAGCAAACAAAAGGCCTGAGAACCCCCTCCAGACCGGGCAAGTGATGGCGAGGCTCCGCAATTCCGCCAATCATTTCCGTCTCTTTGCCGTCCTGCGCCTGAATTCCGCCTTCGAAAAGCCATCAACACCATAATCTGACCTGAAACTTCAGTCTATGACAAGGGCGTGCATAGACGTGGCGTTGTTCTTCGGTGTTCTAGAAGACGTCGAGGACCAACTAGACGGTCGTTGGGAAATCCGTTATTCGTACAAATACCGGCCGTGAGGAGTCTCACAAGCAGAGCAGGTCACCCTTCGGAAACTTCAATCTACCCAGAAATTTTACACCAAGCCCAAAAATTTAGATATGGACGCCGACCAGTTTAGAACGGCCGCCCACGCGGTCATAGAAGAGAGTATGTCGCATCCTTCATGCCCGCGCGGCCCCCCCCCCCTTTGCTTCACACAAGCGAAAGACACTGACGCTTCGCGAAGTAATTGCATATAACCAAAATCTTCCCAGCTACCCCGTCCTGCCCAGCATAAAACCCGGCTTCCTGGCCCCCCAGCTGCCCACCTCTGCGCCTGAGAAGCCGCAGCCATGGACCGAGATCCAACCCGACATCGCGTCGAAGATCATTCCCGGCATCACGCACTGGCAGTCTCCCAATTTCATGGCGTTCTTCCCGGCCGGTGTGACGTATCCCTCCATGCTGGGTGAGATGTACTCGGCCGCATTCACCGCCCCGGCCTTCAATTGGCTGTGCAGCCCCGCTTGTACTGAATTGGAGACTGTGGTCATGGACTGGTTGGCCCAGGCGTTTGACTTGCCCAAGGAGTTTCTGAGTACTGGTGCGAGTGGTGGAGGCGGGACCATTCAAGGCAGTGCCTCCGAAGCCATCGTTACTTGCATGGTCGCCGCGCGCGAGAGGTATCTGCACAGTAAGTGTGATGCAGAAGGACTAAAGCCAGGTTCCAAAGAGAGAGAGGACCGGATGGACCAGTTGAGGTGTCGGTTGGTTTCGTTGGCGACGGACCAGACACACTCGTCGACGCAGAAGGGTGCCTTGATCGCGGGGACGCGGTACCGCTCTATCCCGACGAGGTTGGAAAACGAGCTGTCTTTGCAAGCGGCGGAGCTCGAGGCTGCCTTGGAACAGTGCAAAGCTGATGGACTAGAACCCTACTACATCACACTCACCCTTGGGACAACGTCAACCTGTGCGGTCGACGACTTCGCCAGCTTGGCACCAATACTCAAGGCCCACCCAGATGTCTGGGTCCACGTCGACGCAGCATACGCCGGCGCCGCCCTCGTCTGCCCGGAATATTCCTCGACGTACTCACCATTAATGGCCATGGCCGACTCCTTCAACATGAACATGCACAAGTGGCTGCTCGTCAACTTCGACGCATCATGTCTGTTCGTCCAGAACCGAAACCACCTGACCAGGGCGCTGTCCATCTCCGCGGCTTATTACACGAATAAGCATTCGGACAGTGGACTTGTCACGGATTATCGGGACTGGCAGATCCCGCTTGGGAGACGGTTCCGGGCGTTGAAGATCTGGTTCGTCGTGAGAAGTTACGGCCTCGAGGGCATGAGAGAACACATCAGGAACAGCATCAAGAGAGGTGAAATCTTCGCTGACCTTGTCCGTGAAAGGAGTGACCTGTTTGAAATGGTCGCACAGCCAAGGTTCGCCCTGACCTGCTTCCGAGTCAAGCCATCTGCCCTGCCCGCGCAGACTAGCACAGCAAAGACAGACCCGGATTTTGTGCCCCAGGAGGCGGCAACGCAACAAACGGAACAAGATGCCAACAACGTGACAAAGCAGATCGGGGATTTGATCAATGAGAGGGGTGAAATCTTCATTACGTGCAGCAGTACGGCAGGAAAGTCCTTTATCCGTGTTGTCAGTGGGAACCCGTTGGGGGAGGAGAAGTATATCCGGTCCGCGTTTGACATTATTGTCAGGACGACCGAGGAGGTGTTGGCTTCAAGCTCGAAGGGCCAGGACAAGACGAAGCTAAGTAATGGATGCGCACATTGAGAAGCACTCCATATCTAAGATAGATCGAACATATAAAGGCTTGGAAACTCGTAGAAGGTGAACCGGAATTGTTGCCAGGAACAGTGCCGTTGTGACGGTTCTTCTGGCGCTGTGTTGTTGTGTGGAAGCAAGGCATAGTCCTGTAACCATAATCAGGCGAGCACATCCTGAAGACGACGGTGTAAGCTTGCCATTTGGAAGTGTAGATCTATTAAACATGCGCTCTTCACATCCTCGGATGGCTTGGGGTGAAGGAGTATCAAACGTCCTTCAGACTGACATACTGGAGACTTCAAGTTGGTGCCATGCCGCTCCAATAATGCTTGGAGACGACGCGTTCTCACAACACGCGTAGAGTGCTTTTCCCTGCGCCAAATTTTCTGCGCGAACGAAAGAATCGCCTGCGCTGGGATCTCTTTCTCTACCCTCTCTGATTCCTGCTCGCAGATGGAGGGATTCGAAGCAGGTACAGGCTACACTGATGCCAACCGCGCATTCCTCCAAGCCTTCCTCGCCCGAAGCGTCCTCACTCTCGACACGGCTAGACCCATCATCGCAGCATGTTCGTCCTTTCAGGAACGCCGCGAAATGCTGCCTCAGGATGTCACGGTGGAGGACTTGAATGATTACATCGCAGACGCGAATCGTAGACTCTCTCCTCTCGACCTCGAAATCCGAAGTACTTTCCACCAACAAACGCGCGAACGTATCTACGCCTTGGTCAACACGACGAGCGATCCTCTCACACAGCTTGCTACAACGTATACGCCCGATGAGATCGCGTTCGTAAAGAACCTTCTGGATGCCATGTTCGATGGGCAGAATAACAAGGGCAGAAGAGAAGCGATGTGCATCAGCGGCATTGATGCGATCCAAGTTGGACGGGCTCAGAACCGGCGGCAGACAGTAGATGGAGACGAGAACGCCACACAATCGACAGCAGGTGTTCTCAGCGGTAAGGACGTTGAGACCGTGCTTCGGAAATTAGTGGACGAGGGATGGCTGGAAAAAAGTAGGGCTGGCTTTTACAGCCTCAGTCCGCGAGCGTTGATGGAGTTGAAGGGCTGGTTGGTCGACACCTACAACGACGAGGACGAGGACGGGATCAGACGAGAGAAGGTCAAGTTCTGCCACGCTTGCAAGGAGATCATCACGGTGGTACGACCAGATATCTGTCAATGCGCGGTTTCATGCGTTGGGAGCTAACTGATGTTTCTGCCCGCAGGGTCAAAGATGCGCAAACCGCGAATGTGCCTGTCGAATCCACGACATCTGCAAGACCAATTTCTTCCGAGTGCAGCGAAACGAAAAATGTCCTCTTTGCAAAACTCAGTGGGATGGAGAGCACTTTGTGGGCGAAAGAGCCATTACAGCATCAGACAGCTATCGGACCGGGAAGAGACGAAGTAGTGCACAGAACAGAGAGAGACCAAGGCCAAGTCCCGACGCCGACGAAAGTGACAACGACCAAGATGGTTGATTAGACATCTCGCCGCAACGTAGAGGCACCCAGTACGAGTACGAGTCGAGTTGCCCTCGTTAGGCAGCAGGGTTGCAGGGACTTCGGCAGCGAAATCCGACGAGGATCCCAGGTGATGAGCACCAAATGTTGACGCTGTGAGCAAGTCCATCCTCTGATCAGCCGGCAAAATACCGCAGTTTGCGAGAAACGCAAGATCTTCCCCGCGCCGTGCCACGCGATGCGACACCCCAAGCTTGGAAGTGGCTTCCAAGCCCGGTGATGACATTGGTGGCGCCCTTCCAAGCTGCGCCATCCCGCCCAATGGCGCTCCCAAGCATCTTTCACCCGCCTCCACAACTCCCCACAATCGCCTACGAAACCCAGTTGTAGCAGGTCGATGAGCAGCTGGCGGCCAATCAGCTCAGTCCGGTACGCTGCTCGAACCTTTCCTCCGCATCCTCTTTGTCTTCTCTACAGATGACGTTGTATCGGCCCACCAGACAGCTCGGCAATGGACCTATGACTGGTAGAAGGAGCGGCTGATCCATGACAATGTGACCACAAGGACATTCGAATCAAGCAAGACCGAGTGGCGGGATGTAACTTTTCGTGCACATGGAGCAGTACCGGTCTTCCGCGAGGTGCCTTGCGTTAGCCTCGTCCAGCTCCTATAACAAGTGCAGTGGGGAGTGACCTCGAAGAAATTTCTCAGTAGGACGAAAGACAATTTTTCGTGACCTCCTCAAATCTCGAAGCTGGTCTTGCTGCTACACGGGCGGCGGACATTAACTGGAACAAGCTTGAGGGCGTCGTACCTTGCGGGGCCTTAGCAAAAGATAGATTTCTCAAGCACGAGGACTTTAGATTTCCTTGACTTGTGCAGTTGCACTCGAGATCACGTACATGCGCGAGGCTCTACGAGCTCAGGTATGGAGACGACACAGCTACCTGAGGGCCGCAGATCATACTGACCTCGAAGCAGATGGCGGGCAGAACGCATATATTTGGCCTGCTTGTCACTCTCCTCTTGTCCTCGTTCACATCAGCGCAGTCCGGCAATGCCTCGACAGTTTACCAAACCCGCTTCGACGGTGTGACCTGGGATGCCACGAACTGGGTGCTCACCACGACCGACCTTGACCAAGGACATTATCAATCTCGTGTTTCTGTCGCAAACGGGTACCATGGCATCAGTGTAGCTTCTCTGGGCCCTTTCTTCGAGGTCGAGTCCTCAGTTGACGGCGATAACGTCAGTGGCTGGCCGCTCTTCACCCGACGACAGACATTCGCTACAGTGGGCGGATTCTGGGATTCTCAACCAACAACAAATGGCAGCAATTTCCCCTGGCTATACCAGTACGGGTGGGATACTGCCATCAGCGGCATCCCTCACTGGGCCGGCATTGTGGCGGATCTGGGTGGTAACACCTTTCTGGCAGCTTCAACCAACAGCAGCACCATCAGCAACTTTCAATCGAGTCTAGACATGAAACAAGGTCTGAAGAATTGGGCATTCACATGGACCCCAGCGGGCGGTCATGGGTCATTCAATGTGTCTTACCAGATGTTTGCTCACAAGCTCAATATCAACCAGGCACTCGTTCAGATGAACATCACCGCGGCCCAAACGACCAACATCACAATTGCGAATGTGCTCAACGGCGACTGCGCTGTCCGGACAACCGCTGGACCCAATGGTGTCGACGCAGGCATCATATACAGTGCCGTCCAGCCTCAAGGCGTGCACAATGTGACGGCGTACGTTTATGCTGGTCTGAACAGTACCGGCGCTACGGTCCGCTCTGTCCAGCAAGGTACGTTGGAACGGCCGTATGTGGGCAACAATCGGTCTTCGATCGCTTCTGGGTTGAATGTCACGCTCCAAGCTGGTCAGGTGGCGACCTTCACCAAATTCGTCGGGATTGCTTCAACCGACGGGTTCCTCGATCCTCAGCCAGTTGCTAGAGCTGCCGCACTTGCAGCTCGATCCACCGGCTATGCCGCTTCACTGCAGTCACACGTTGCAGAGTGGGCTAGACTCTTTCCGTCCTCCTCCATTGACGACTTTTCCTTCCCAGACAATGGAACCTTGCCCGACGATGAGTACATCCTTGATGCGGCAATTACAGCAGTGGCGAACCCGTTCTATTTGCTTCAGAATACGCTTTCTGAGAATGCAATCAACAATACCGTCAATGCCGGTGGTTCGATCAACAGCAACAGCATCTCAGTCGGAGGTCTTGGCTCTGACGCATATGCTGGGCAGATCTTTTGGGATGCTGAGATCTGGATGCAGCCAGGCCTTGTTGCAGCTTTCCCGTCCGCCGCGAAGGGTATTGCCAACTATCGCGTCCAACGCTACCAGCAAGCCCGAAACAACATCGGCACCGCTTTCACCTCGTCCAAGAATGATACCAATTTCACTTCCGCAGCGGCAATTTTCCCATGGACAAGTGGGAGGTATGGTAACTGCACGGCGACAGGCCCGTGCTGGGACTACCAGTACCACCTTAACGGTGATATTGGGCTAGAGTTTACGAACTATTGGATTGCGTCCGGTGACACGGCCACCTTCCAGAATGATCTGTGGCCTATCTATGACTCGGTCGCCTCTCTGTACTCTCAGATCGTCGAGAGAAGCGGGAGTGACTGGGTGCTTCGCAACATGACCGATCCAGATGAGTATGCGAATCACATTGACAATGGCGGCTACACCATGGCCATGATTGCCACTCATCTCACCCGCGCGAACCAGTTCCGCTCTCAGTTCAATTCAACACCAAACAGCACGTGGGACAACATAGCTCAGAACGTACTTATCGGTGAAGACGAGGACTCCGGCGTCACGTTGGAATTCGTTGGTATGAACGGTACAGGAGTGGTGAAGCAGGCGGATATTATCCTCAATACTTTCCCTCTTTCCTTCACGGGCCAGAATTACACGTCCAACGACTCGCTCAGCGACTTGGACTACTATGCGGCAAAGCAATCGGTCGACGGTCCTGCCATGACATATGCCATCTTCTCCATTATCGCAAATCAGATTTCGCCCTCTGGCTGTTCGGCCTACACCTACGAGCAATATGGCACACATCCGTACGTTCGAGGACCATGGTTCCAATTCTCAGAACAGATGGTCGACAATTGGAACGAAAACGGCGGCACACACCCAGCCTTCCCCTTCCTTACCGGTCACGGTGGCGCGTTGCAAGTCGTCCTGTTCGGATATCTGGGTCTTCGCCTGGTCCCTGACTTTAACTTACACGTTGATCCCAACCTCCCTCCTCAGATCCCACAGATCCGGTACCGCACTTTCTACTGGTACGGCATTCCAATCCAAGCATTCTCTAACCAGACGCACACCATTCTTACACGAAATGAATCCGTCACGCCAGCTGAGGGCGCCTTCCCCAACGCTACCTTTGCGAATGCCGCCATTCCCGTCGTTGTAGGCCCTGTCGGCTCTCCGCCACTTTCGACTTATCAACTCTCGCCCAACTCAAGCATCACGATCACCAATCGACAGATCGGGCGTATTCCAACCACACAAGATAACGTGGCGCAGTGCCTCCCCGTCTCCTCGCCAGACGACTTCTTGCCTGGTCAATTCCCGCTCGCGGCGGTAGACGGCGCAACCTCCACGAAATGGCAGCCCGTGTACGCCAACCGAACCAGCTCCGTCACTGTCACTCTGCCACAAGGTTATCGCGTGCGAAGCTTCGACTTCAACTGGGGCCAGGCGCCACCATACAACTACTCCGTCCTCTTCCACAATAACTCGCTAACCAACCCCTCAGCTGCCTCACTTCCTGCGGGCTCTGGTGTGCAAGTCGTGGCGAACAACCAGCGTGTCAACATCACGGACGTGTACAATGTGACTGAGCTCAATGCGATCGAAGCCGTACAAGACAACATCACCACCTTTGCCATCCCACAGTCCGCAGGGGAGGTGTTCACGTCCCGGTTCGCGACGCTCCGCATCTGGGGAAGTCTCTTCAACTCATCCGCAACGGTGAACAATATGTTCGGCGATGGAGCAACAGTGGCAGAGTGGAGCATCATTGTGGATGGATTGCCTGCGCCGCCTGTCCCAGGTGCAACGAAGCGAGACGTGCCGCTGGGCGGAAACCTGAAGGCCAGAAATCTAGATCTGCTCACCAAATTGGGCCACGTTGCTAGAGCACAGGATATGAGGAAACGTGGTAGGACCTGACCAGGTTGAGGGTGAACCTATGTACGACGAGAGAGGCAAACCCATGCCATAGGTCTACAGTAATCAGTCGAGTGACTTACTCCCAAGCATGAATTAGCATTGACATTGACATTAGCATAAATGAATGTCTCCACTGTTCATTCATTCTTGCTTACATGCTTCACGTTTCGGTTCTCCGTCTCTTACCTCCCCACCCTTGGTTGAAAACCAAGAGACTTCGAGTGCTCATACAGTAAATTCACAATTCACCGCTCACAGCCACAGACCGACATGTGCACAGTACGGACCCAGCACCAAAGGTGAGTGGGACGTCACCCAATGTCTCGTGCGTCATGTCTCATGCCTTTATGCAAGCACGAGGGCAAGGAGGGTGAGACGGAGGGCGCGACCCATGTGTCTCCGTACTGTCCAGTATACAGTACTCCGCGTGAGGTTCGAGAATACAGCATTCCTGGGAACGAGGTGCTGGTGGAGGGAGGATATTCTGGGTGGCTCTCTTCTTGGACCCACGAATGCGTACGGGTCACGCATCCGAGTATACTGCGCTGTACTCGTCATGCATCCAAGTAGAGTAGAGTAGAGTAGAGTACAGTACTCGTACTCGGTAGGTCCTGTGCTGCAACTATAGCATCTCCCTCGTCAAGCAGATCTCCTTGCGTTTGTCTCATATTGCGGTCCTATGGTGCTGTAGTCCCATACGCGCCGCCCTGTACTTGAAATACAGATTCCCGTGGTACATCCTCCGAAGAGCGAGAGAAGTCGTCTCCTCGCTGTCTTTCCTGGCGTCATTTTCCTTGCCACTGCCACCAGTCGGCCAGCCTCGGAACATGAAGCGATCCTACTGCGCTTCCTGCCCTCCGGCACCGCCGCCCTCCATTCTACCTCTGGCCTCTCCCAGAAGCGCCTCCTGCATCTTCCGCAACTCGTCCTCCCCCATCTTGTCGAACCCGCCGAAGTTGCGCATCTTCTCACCGCGGCCGATCCTCTTCTTCTGAACTTCCTGCCACTCACCGACCACGCCTCTGCACCCTTCGATGTATGAGCCGAATCCCAGGTCTGTGAGGGCCTGTTCTACGTGTTCCACGCTGATCGTCTTCTTGCTCTCGCGCTCAGAGATTTCGTTCGACTCGGAGGACAGCATGCGCAGGAATTCCAGCGAGCAGGAGATGAGCATGTCGCGCGCGGGGCGGGTGAATGTCATTTCCCCTTCTTTGCCGCTTGGTGGGGATCCATCGTGCGGGATCTGAGCGAGGATTTCGGATATGATCTTCTGGACCGTGGCTTTGGGGAGGGAGAGGTCATCATTGTCTAGGAGGTGCATGTTAGTGAGTCGTGCCTGGGGTTCAGGCCACAGCGAGTGTCAAAACATACTGCCGAAGTCTTTGTCGGACATGATGGCTGATCTGTAGTTTGGGGGTGATATAGATGTGGCTAATGTGGTCTCAAAGGGTGTAGTGCCTGTTTGCGACCCATGGGTCCAGCCCAACTGAGGGTGAGGGAGCGTCAGTTAAATAGACGTTGTAGAGCGACATGAGCGCAAAGCAATCCTTGCGGCCTGAAATGGAAAAGCGTCATTTTGTCTTGGCGGGAAGGGGCCTTTTCCCGTCACTTCAAAAGTCGTTTTTCACTCTGCCTTCTTTCTTCTTTTCCTTCACCCACCATTTTTAACCCGTTGCCACTTTGTGAATGCTTTATGAATGCGGCAAAGTCTTGAATTGGCGTGATGCAGTGACTGCCATGTCTGAATATGGTGCTGAAAAACGTATTTGTGGCAGCGACGCATGGTATGTGACCTCTCCCCTCCCCGAGCTTTCCCTTTCATGATGAATTCTACGTGTCGCCCCTATCATACCAGATAAAATATGGTGATTACCTGTCCAAACCCAAACCGGACTTTCTGAAAGCCTTGCACATCTGCCCCGTCAGTTCTTGTTTTTGCTGTAGTGGGCCTTCACTTACATGCTGCAAACTTAGGTTAGGCAAACACTGGAGAGACCAATTCTTGAGCAACCACACTGTATGTTAGGCCTCAGTTATCAGCCTTAGCCTCCTCACGATGATGAACAATCTTTTTGTACTATCAAATTCGGACATGCGATGACGAATAAACTGGTTCGATTACCTGAACTTGACTGTCGCCACAGCATTCTTTGTCTCGCTTTTCATCTGGAGCAGTTCCTGACAAGAGTCTGCGCACCTAGGCCAGCCATAAGTCCTGTTCTTAATGGCTTCGTATCTTGTAAGAGTAAGCGGAATCCCAGCTTTTCTACATATCTTCTATGATGAACACACCACTCTTCCATGCTAAACATGAAGGTTCATTTGAGCCTGATGCTTAAGCCTGTGTATTCATTTTTCATCTTTCGCCTGAGTCACAAGTCTTTCCCGCGGATATACCTATTTGCATCCTAAACATGCGCTAATAGATTACAAACAGGTGTAGACAGTCGCCTCTTTGCGGCTAGAAGGCTCTCGTTCTGCAGGTCGCTCTCCTAACGCATGCATTCCGTGCCGTTGCAAACCCAGGGAGATGCCTGTTCCAAGTCACTGCGAACAGGCATGATCCACCCGCATGCTTTCTGAGCAGCAATTCTGTTATTGAGGCGTTGACTGCCGCTCCTCTCACTTGACGTAGTCCTTTAGCTTCGGGTCGTCCCAACTACACCTTGGTCAGTAGGTCTGCACGGAAAGAAGTGTCTTCATCGCATACCTTAGGAACAACCCCGACAAGTCCTTGTCGGCGGTAACAGCCAGTTCTGCGATCACGTTCCCCGGCATCTCCGGCGGCAATAGTTTCCCTTGCTCTTTGGCGCTCAGAAACTTTTGCTGGTCCTTCTCGTCCATATTCGACAAGAAGCTCTCCCGGATATCTTTCTGCATGGCGGTGTCCACCACACCGGGTCGGATCGCCACGGTCGTCACATCCGGCTCTTCATTCTTCAAGGTCATAGTGAGGTGGTTGATGGCTGCTTTCGAGGCGCCATAAGCTCCCCAAGACGGGTAAGCGTTCTGCGCGGCACCAGATGAGGTGAAGATAATGCGACCTTTAGCCTGTCGGAGCCAGGGAAGTGCCTCGCTGATCTACATGGGCACCAGGGTGTTAGCGGTGCTCCCTGTATTCGATAGTCCATCTGGATTCCATAAAGACGTAAACTTACCATCGCCACGCAACTCGTAACATTCACCGTAAACACACTCTCCCACTCCTTACCTTGGTTGCCCTCCATCTGCGCCACTCGCAAACAATTGCCCAACGTCCCATGGTTGAGGATCAACGCGTCAAGTCTTCCATGTACCTCGTAATGCCGTACTACTCGCGTCACTTGGCCCAGATCCGCCATGTCGCACTGGACTGTCCGCGCTCGATCCGCATACTCTCGCTCAATCTGTCGCAGGACTTCAACATTCCGCCCGGTCAGGATCAACAGGTGGTGCTCGCTAGAAGAGAGCAGGCGCCTGGCGATAGCAAGACCAATTCCGCCAGTCGCTCCTGTCAAGAGGACCGTCTTGGCTGAAGGGTACTGGGCCTGTTTGGTCGGGACAATCAAGGCATCAAGTTAGCCTCAGCCTGGGCTTGGAAATTGTGAAACGCCGTGCGCTGCTTTGGTTGCGACTTTCTTGGCTGGGGATTCAGGTATTCAAGACATGTGTAAATACGTACCCGGTGCTTCACGATCCAGTCCGGTGAGGACCCGAACCACGCGGTTGCCATTCCGATCCTAAGACTTGGTAGGTCCGGCCTTCTGCTAAATGCGTATCAACCCTTTCAGAGTTCAGCCAGGGGAAGCAGTTGAGCCCAGATACTCCATATGGAGAATGGTTCCAAGTCCATCAGAGCGGCAGAAAAGATGGGCGGACATTCTTCGGGCAGAATCCCCCAGCAAAAGACTGACGTCAACTCAGGCGTATCTCATTATTAGCGGGTGAAGAACAGAACATCTTTGTCTTTTGCCTCATTCCTTCCTACCCTCTTGCGGCTGCCAACCGAGGTTGAGAAGGCCTCAAGGTCTCCCGTTCAGCAGCGTACCATGATACGCACTCGTATGGCCACAAAACGGCAAAGCTGGACGGACACCTGCGAAAGCCGAAAAGCGGGGACGGTTATTCTGCAGTAGGTTCAGGTGCCGCCAACGTGACTTGGTCGACAGCTTTCTTACTTCAGGCCGACTGCTAACCACGGGTTCACCATCTCGACCGAGACCGCGTGATTTTGTCATCAAGACGCCTCATTGCGTTATATATCCGCAAAGGCATCGCATCTACCAAGGCGTCGAAAATCAACGGCTGTGACAGACTGAATTGACGCTATCGATACAACACACATCATTTAATTCATCATGGTTGGCGCCTTCGAGAGGCTAGTGCGCTTTCGAGCCCCAGATGGCCAGATCTACTACGGCGAGGCCGGATCGGAATGGCAATCCGACCTCAAAGGCCGGGAAGTGCAAATTTTCTCAGGCTCAGACCCGTTTGAACACGACTTCAAGCTGTCGGAGAAGAAGGCAGTAATCTCTGAGGTCAGCTCTGCGGCCGCCCAGTCCGACCTTCGGGCGCACAACTGACGGTGTCGTAGGTCCTGTCACCGTTGGAGAAGGTGCCGATTGTGCTCGGAATCGGGTTGAACTACAGGAAACATGCGGAGGAAGCTGGGGTAAGATGCAACCATAGGAAACGAGTGTGCCTGGATCTAAACAGTCTAGTTCGCCATCCCAACCTTCCCGGTCGTGTTCACCAAATATGCAGGTAAGCTACCTCGCAGGGATGGTCGATCAGGGAGACTGACCGCGCTGGAAACACTCTAGATACTCTGGCTGGTCCGTTTGAAGACATCCCGATCAACCCAGAGTCAAAAGAGCTTGACTACGAAGGCGAGCTTTCAATCGTCGTGGCCAAGGACATCAAGAACCTGTCCGAGAAGGATGATCCCCTCGACTACATCCTCGGCTTTACTGTTGGCAACGACGTCTCATCGCGTTATTGGCAGGTAGCTCCTCGGTCGGGCGGCCAGCACGGCCCCGCAAAGTCTTTCGACAAATTCGCTCCCATCGGTCCTGTCATTGCTTCGTTGAAAGCTGTCGGCAATCCCGAGGCATTGCAGCTTCGCACCTGGGTCAACGGCGAGATCCGACAAGACGGCAGAACGGATGATTTGATCTTTGGCATCAATGCGATCCTGAGGCATATCAGCAGGGGCACCACAATTAGGAAAGGCACGGTGATAATGACCGGCACTCCCAGGTATGTATTCGAAAGCCGCGACACTTGTGCGTTGTTGGTCGCTGACACTTCTAGCGGTGTGGCTGCGTTCATGAAGCCAGCAGCATGGTTGGTAGACGGCGACGTTGTTGAGATCGAGATTGAGCGCATCGGTAGGATCGCGAACAAGATGGTCTTCGAGAAGTAATTCCAGCTGCCGTCATGCATGGGGCGGAGATCGGAGGGCCCCCAGCCGAAAGGTCAGGCTGGATATTGCGCGGACAGTCAGGCCGCCCAGAAACTGTCCTCTGGTCTAATATGGGTGAAATAAGCGCCAGCTTCGACAGTGTGCGGGCCTGCCAATCTGGCAGGTCTCGACTTTCCTAGCTTGGACTAATGAACAACCACTATGTCTGCTGAACTTACTGTCAAGCCTGAACCGCAGTTGAGGTAAGCATATCACGTCAGTCTGTCCTTTTCTGGTCTATACAGCTGCAAGGGCAAGGGAAGCTCGTTATTGGACGAAGGTCCAGGAGAAAGCTGCCCGCCTTTACGTCGACACTGCTCTGCTAGTGTCAGTACTCCCTCGCAAACCCTATCGTCAGGGGGTGGTCTCTCCAGAATACGGGGGAACCCTGGTCAGAGGGAGCGCCTGACGATGGATGGTAATGATTAATGATCCCTCCTCGCTGCTGACGATGGATCGAAATTCGAAACGATGTACAAAGGTCGAAGAATGCCCAAGATTTTCCAGCTGTGTTCTCAAATCAGCGGCCATGATGTTGACCATTCTCACCTACGCCTGGAAGCTTGCGCTGGCAGCGCTCACCCTGGCCGTTGCTTCGTTTCTCGTCCGATATGTTCCTGCTAGCCGGCGCCCTCGCAATTTCCCTCCTGGGCCACCTGGGTTGCCGATTCTGGGGAACCTTCATCAACTCCCAATGAAGAAAATGTGGCTCCAGTAAGCCATAGTTGCCTCCCGCATGTGGAATGGCAAAGCACTGATCAGACAGAATCCACGAGTGGCAGAAACAGTACGGTCCTGTTATGGGATTGAAGTTCGGACCCCTTAACGTGGTCATCCTGAGCAGCTACAAACCTGTCAGAGAGTGAGGAGGGACGCTCACTATATGGTTGCCTCCACTGACATGGTACAGACTCTATGACAAGCGAGGCAGCATCTACTCCAGCCGGCCCGACAGCTACATTGCCGGTGAGCTCATCTGCCCAAACAACGTTCACATACTGTTCCAGCCTTACGGCCCAGCATGGCGAGCGCTCCGGAAAGGCTCCGTAGGACTGCACATTGCTCCCGAAATAGATGAGATGATTCCACTGCAAGAAGCAGAATCATCTCAGACAATGTACGACATAATGCATAGTCCCGAACTATGGTACAATCACATCCGGCGCTACGGGACCGCAGTCATCCTCGAGGCTGTCTTTGGCCTGAGGGGAGCGACGTATGATGACCCGAACATCACCAGTTTCTATGAGATAGAGGAGGAATTCGGTTCGATCATGACGCCCGGGGCGACGCCGCCAGTGGACGCGTTCCCCTTCCTGAAGTACATTCCTGACTTCGTCACGTCGTACAAGGCCAAGGCTGTGGCAATCGGGAAAAGGCAGAGAGGTTTCTACGAGCATCTGCTCAACCGAACAAAAGCGAGATCGAACAAGCAAGGCACCGCTCCGTGCTTCATGCAAAAGCTCCTAGCGAAGGCGGACAAGAACGACTTGACTTATGATCAGCTTCTCTATGTCGGTGGCACCTTTGTATGGTTACTTACCCTTCCCCCCTGGGAGTATCGCAGAGCGCTAGCTAACATTTGCATCAAGCTAGAAGCAGGCTCCGAGACGTCGTCGATGAACCTCCATCTCTTCGTTCTGGCCATGATATCTCATCCCCGCGTGTTCAAGAAGGCTCAGCAGGAGGTGGACGCCGTGTGCGGGACATCGACAGCACCTTCGGCAAAGCATATAGACAAGCTGCCTTACATGCAAGCCGTCATGACTGAGGTCAGCCAGTCTCGTCAAGGGGGGATGTAGATGTACAGCACTGACACACGAGGAGACAGATCTTCAGATGGCGCCCGACAGCGCCGGGGGGCCAGCCTCACATGCTGACCCAGGACGACTGGTACGAGGGATATTGCCTGCCCAAGAACACCATCTTCATCGCCAACATATGGTCCATCCACCACGATGGCTCCGAGTACGAGGACCCCGAGCAGTTCATCCCGGAGCGGTGGTTGAACAACGAATTCGGCACCAAGCACGCGTCAGGCGACGCTAACGACACCGACCACCGCAGGACGACGTACGTCTTTGGCGCCGGCCGACGCGTGTGTCCCGGCCAGCAGATGGGGCAGAATTCCCTGGTGAGTGCACAAACTTTCAGGATAATATATCTCCAAGATAATGGCTGAGGCTGACATTTCTGCTCTGCGCGCTTGGCAGATGATCAACATGGCGAGAATGGCATGGGCGTTCGACATCACGGCCGATCCCGACTCGCCTCCCCAGCTGGACGAGCGAGTCGTGTACTCGGACACCTTTGTCGGCGCGCCGCACCCCTTTCCTGCCGTTTTCACGGTCCGGTCGGGGGTCCACAGGGAGGTTCTGGCAAGAGAGTACGCGCGAGCTAGAGAGTTTCTGCGTCGGTATGAAGACTAGTCGTGTCCAAGGTGTGTACGTAGATGGGAAGACGGACTAGGCGGGAGTCTTATAGAGATATAACACCCTGAATTTAGTCTAGTCAACGCTACTCTGCCCTGCCCTGCCCTGCTCTGCCGCGCTCTGCTCTGCTCTGCTCTACTTTATATCATCTCACATCAAGTCACGCTACACCACGCGCTTCTATCTCGTTCTATTCCACTTACGCCGCCGTAACTACATCGTGCATCAAGCAGGACGGAACCTAAAGCCAAACGTCGAACGTGACGCGACTCGACTCGTAGGATCTTGCGCTGCATCCGAACAGACGTCGCTGATACAGAACAGGAGACAGTCTATTGATGAGCAGAGAAGTGAAGACCGAGCAAGCCGATACTTATGAGTTGCAAGTTGGCGCGCACGAACGTTTAAATGACGACGATGGCGGAGAAGGGCGCTTGAAGAAAAGGGAGAAGAGGGAGTGGTCAGTAAGTCGGCCTTTTCCCCGAATACCCAGTGTCGATCGTGTATGTACTTTATATCTCATTTGCCATGCTGATTACTGGAGTCACCAGAGATATCGTACGCGGGACACACGTACTGCATATTATCGGCGTCTTCTCTCAGCTCGGCAGCCTGGCTGCCGTCTTGCACAACATTTACCTCTCGTTCGGGTCGACTTGAGCGCGGTGTGACGATGTCTACAATCATCCTCGGCGGCGGCATCATCGGCCTCTCGACCGCATACTATCTCTCCCTGGCGCGACCACCCTCGTCGACTTCGAGCATCCACGTCATCGACTCGTCGTCACGGCTCTTCACCTCCGCATCAGGCTACGCCGGCGGATTCTTGGCCCTGGATTGGTTCTCACCGTCCGTGGCGTCGTTGGGTGCGTTGTCGTTCCGTTTGCATCGCGAGTTGGCCGACCATCATGGTGGGCGGCGGAAGTGGGGGTACGCGGGGAGTCACGTTTATAGTTTGAGTGAGGGTGAGGTTGATATCGATCCCCCAGAGGACAACACACCCGAGGGAGACTGGATTGTGGAGGGGACGAGCCGGGCGCAAGTGGCGCCTTTGACTTCGACATCAACCTCGAAGGGAGAGATGGGCGATTCAGATCCAGTCTCAAACCCGGACGACACTCCACCTGCTGTATGGACGCGCCGAGGTGGCTGGACGCTCGAGACGATCGGTCGGCCAGCGGATTGTGCGCAGGTCGAGCCGCGGGAGTTGTGCGAATTCCTACGCGAGGAGTGTGAGAAACGAGGTGTGCAGATTCATCTCTCGACGACGGCAACAGGAGTGCTTACGGACGACAAGGGAGTGTTGAAGGGACTGAAGCTGCGATCTACTGAGGCTTGCAAACCACAGGAAAAGGAAACAGAACTCGAGTGCAAAAAAGTGGTGATCTCGGCCGGGGCGTGGACGCCGCGAGTCTTCAGCGCGCTGTTTCCCCTGAGTAAATTGCGGATACCCATCGAGCCGTTGGCGGGACACAGCATCGTCGTCAAGTCGCCGCGGTACAGGACGCCGTATGTGGACTTCTCAGGGCGGGAAAGAGCAACCAAAAACGACAATTGGATGTGCTATGCAATATACTGTGCTCCAGGCCCGCACTGGTCGTATGCGCCGGAGGCATTTGCTCGACTTGCACGCAACGGCGAGACGGAAGTCTGGGTCGGGGGCCTGAACGACAGCGCGCTTCCCCTTCCAGAGCTTTCGACTGATACCAAGGGAATGATCAGCCCGCACAGCATCCAGGATCTGCGCAGGACGGCTGTGCGATTGACGGGGGGGCTTGCGAGCAAAGGCGGCCCGGCGAATCAAGATGATTTGGAAACTATAAGGGAAGGACTGTGCTTCCGTCCGATAAGCCAGAGAGGGACTCCGCTTATTGGTGCAGTAGACGGTAAAGATCTCGGCTTGCCCGCGGGTGATAGCGGTGTCTATATCGCTTCTGGCCACGGCCCGTGGGGCATAAGTTTGAGTCTCGGAACCGGGAAAGTCATGAGTGAAATGCTGGTGGGACAAAAGCCGAGTGCAGACGTCCGCGGGTTTCGCGTTGGCCGGTGATGATTAGTTCATGACAAGAGATTCATTGTGCTAGACTTGCTTGATTACCGTCTTCTCCAATCCAGCCGTCGTAGAGGAACTCGTCAAAAATGGGCCACTGAAAATCTTGAAATACTGTGTCCGGCGACCACCCGATGCCCATCATGCGGTCCGTTGCCGGGGATGTCCAGGTTGCGGAATTCGTTGCACTGATGTTCATCTTCTCGTCTTCGACGGCATCGTATGGATTCGGCTGGCCTCCAAACTCTTGCCGCCACAGCCAGAAGCAATCAAAGGTCAAACTCCACCCGAGCCGATTGCGACAGCGAAGCCAGAGGCTGTCAGGCGTGCCGTCGGGCCGTGTAATATCCATTTTACTCGTCCATAGCTGGGAGAGGATCATTGTCGCCCGTGCTGAAATGTCGTCTGGCCTCACGCTTTGTCTCTTGTCGAGATTGATGGTTGAGAAATAGCATGCCTGTCCTCGTTTCAGGTCGAGTGACTCGCGCACATGCGACTTTCCCACTCGTAGTATGATGAATGCCGCAAGGTTCCACGTCAAGTTCACATTGGTGGAGCCGTACTCAGCTATCTCTTGCTGTCGATCCAGTTCGGTTGCAAGCTCAATCACGCTGCAGGCGTCTGCATACAAATCCACCAGGTTCGCGTCCCCAATCGCCGACGAGGGTGCAATGAGATGGCAGGCGGAGACCTGTAATTGGGCGCTCATAAGGAGTATTTGGTCTAATGACGGTAAGCTGACCGGAGGATCGATGGGGCAGGGGTCGCCACTAACCCAGCGCAGAAGAGCATTCCATGCTCAAGGTTGCTAGCTTTGAGAGACAGGCGTTGATTGTCGGACCGAGCATGATGTTGCGGACTTCGGGTTTTCTAGACAGGACGTCGCGATCAATCTGCAGGATCGCCTCACTTTGCATCTGACCCAACTTTCTTTGGAAGCGAATGTGGGGGGTCAGAGTGGCCAGAGGGTCTTCCCTGTAGCCATCATGGCCATACGTATCCATCAAGACTATTGGGGGAAGGCCTCGGGAGTTGTTGACTCTGCTCCAGGCATCAGCATGAATCCGACGATGGCCACGAGCACTCACCTCTGGCAGGTGTATAGACAGACGGACCATAACCGAGTTCTGAAGCTACGCTGGTGGCGGTCATATTTGAGCGGTATCCGGCTAAAATCTTGGACAGAGCCATGCACGTGGAGTCCGACGTTTGATGCAAGCTGGATCATGGCGCCTGCTAGCTGGGGAGTAATGTCCTTCTGGAGTGTGTCGATGGGCATCTGCCAAGTGCAGAGAATTAAGAGTGCTTGCAGTGTAGGCAGAACACGTTCCGAAGCGAAGATGGCCATCTTTGCCATGTCCAGAACCTTCGGAGCGAGTTGTAGAATCAAAGTAGGGTTCCCGATATACCTCCTTGAGCCAACCACGACAATGGTCCAGAAGAGGAACGGCGAGGCTGCATGACAGTCGTTCGGGCTCATCGGCTTGTCGAAGATCGGCAGGAAGCGTAAATTTTTGTCGAAGAACCTGGTATTTCTCGTCAAGGCTGGAGACGAAATCGCGAACGGCGGCCAGACTCACAGTTGAAAACAGCCATCAATATCTTGAGCATCGACGGTCAGATCTTGTATAGTTTGCGATGCCGTGCTTGAAGCATGGTCACTGGTGGCAGAGGGTACGCCTACCTCATCCTGCCTTGGTGGAATGGGAAAGGCTGAGGAAGCAACCAAAGACGATGGAGTGGCTACAGGAAGCTGCGAAGCCGGATATGCATCTGTCAGTGTCGCAGAAGGTGGTATTATGGGCAGTCCAGAGGAAGCATCGTGGCCGTTGGCTGGTCGGGGCTCCTGTATTTCCTCTGATGTGCTTGTCCCAACCTGTTTTCTCAGCCGCTCCAGCTCGGCTTGGAGCTCTGTCTTGCTGTGCGACGTTGTTTAGCAGGAGTCTCGCACGAGCAGGAGCAAACGCACGTGCGACGTTTCACCCTTGTGAAATTCTTCGAGACGACACAGTCCAGCTGGAAGCGCTTACAACGGGAGCATGGCTGTGAGTAGTCTTTCGAAGCATCGCAGCGTAGCTAGCAACACTTTCAGCTCGTGCTGACACACGAAGAGCATATCCGGAAACCCAGACCTTCTGCTGCCGGCATTCAGTACAAGCCTTAACCCTTGTGCCTTTGATCTCTTCCGAGGTATTGGTCATTATGGAGAGGGTGATTTAGGACGGTGGAGAAAACATGGTCGCTCATATGATGCAGCGAGCAACGACGACGGCCACCACAGGAGTTTTGGCTTAACACTAAGAAATGGTCCTCACATCGACAGCCGATTTCAGAAGTACAAAGTAGAACAGAAGCAGCAAGCAAGTCGACGGTGCCGCCGGAACAAACCTCGTCCGTATCCCGAGCCCCAGATTTTGCACGTGACCGAGCCTCTACCATCAACCGCAGTCTCGAAGCTTCATTTCAATCGTAGCACTCCTGTGTCAGTGGTTTCATCATCGACGGTTGCGCAAGCAGAGACAGGCCTCATTGCTGCACCGATCGCTGATGCGCATCGGTCGAGGTCATCGCGACTATAGGGATGTCACCCTAAAAGCTCACGTCCGGGCCCTCCTGCGCCGCTCCCACAACAACTACCAATATGGGAACCCATATATCTCGCTCAATAACGAGATCCGTGTGCAAGATGCTCTGCTCAAGCAAGCATCACACAATGACAGCCTGCACAAGAGCACGAAAGCCTGGCGGAACTATCGTGAGCTTACAGAACCCCCCCATGCAAGCTAAGCTAATATGTGTGGGAAGACAGGTTGAAGTCCGCCAACCATGGCTTCACGGTCGTCATTAAGGACAACATCGTGACCGTTGAGCTGCCTACGACCTGCGCTTCGAAGATCCTCAAGGGATTTTGCCCCGCGGAGAAGGCCACCGTCACCAAGCTGCTGGAGAAGGCTGGGATGGTGATGGTCGCCAAAACGAACATGGACGAATTCGGCATGGGTTCGCATTCACTGCATTCAGCTTATGGCCCCGTGGTCAACGGGCAGGCTGCGAAAAAGGATCATTTGTCTGCTGGCGGGAGCTCTGGCGGCAGCGCCGTGGCTGTTGCTGCGGATTTGGCTCATATCGGTATTGGCACGGATACTGGGGGCTCGGTTAGGTTGCCAGCGGCTTACATGAGTCTCGTCGGCTTCAAGCCGTCGTACGGCTTGATATCTCGGGTCGGGGTAATACCATATGCGAACTCCCTGGATACTGTCGGGATTCTGGCCAAGTCCGCCCTCGATATCAGGTTGACTTTCGACTTTCTCCAGCAGCCAGACGACAGAGATCCTACTTGTCTGGACAGCAATTCGCGACAGCGGATCAGAGCCGCAAAGCACAAGAGGAGACGAGTCGTGTTCGCGTCGAAACTCTTCATACGGAGAGTGTCCTATCCTGCAAGTCGGCGGCAGGATCACGAACTGGCCTCCCTGCCGGCTAGAAACAGGAACAGAGACTTACTCGTGTCTCAGAAGTACTACACACGACGCATAGGAGTGCCTCTCGAATACAACATCGCAGAAATGCATCCCCTGGTGCGTTGGGCGTGGACGGCAACGCTGAGTCACCTCCGAAACCATTACAAGTTCGAGATTGTCCCGATCTCTCTTCCGTCGACGAAGCATGCGCTGTCTGCATACTATGTCCTGGCACCGGCGGAAGCTTCATCGAACCTTGCAAGATACGACGGCGTCCGCTATGGGCATGCGCGTACCGCCCAGGCTGATGACGGTGCCGGCCCTCTTTTCTCTCAGTATCGCTACGAAAACTTCGGGTCAGAAGTCCGGAGAAGAATCCTTCTTGGGACTTATACTCTGAGCGCCGGGGCAATGGACAACTATTTCATCCAGGCTCAAAAGGTCCGTCGGCTAGTGCAGCAAGACTTCGACGCTGTCTTCAGGATGCCCAATCCCCTGCACGACAATACCGAAGCAAACATTAACGGCGTGGATGTGATCATTGTCCCCACGGCGCCAACTCCTCCGCCGTACGTTGAGAGCTTGGAGCGTCAGAAGCCTGTCCGACGATACATGAATGATGTTTTCACCGTGCCGGCAAGTCTGGCGGGCCTGCCTGCTATATCAGTGCCTGCACCAGAGCATCCTGACCATCCCTGGAACCCGGAGGTGGCTATTGGTATGCAGGTCATCGGACAATACGGCGACGATTTTGGAGTCATGTACTTTGCTCAGAACTTCCTGT
Source organism: Phialophora verrucosa (assembly GCA_002099365.1). Lineage (NCBI taxonomy): Eukaryota > Fungi > Ascomycota > Eurotiomycetes > Chaetothyriales > Herpotrichiellaceae > Phialophora > Phialophora verrucosa. Next base: position 1,416,254 of record MSED01000009.1, on the reverse strand, counting down.
CAAACTTCCATCGGCTGTCGATGAGACGCACGCTCGAGACAAAGATAATGAGGTAGCCTTGCAATTAAATGGGGGTACCTAGCGGACACATACTGTAGCCACCGTCACCGCCTTCATCTTCCTGTCGGACCACCACCAGCTGCCTTCCTCCCTTGGCGGGGCCGATTCTTCGCACAAAACATGTTCGCGTCGCAGACAATTTGTGTGGGTTTGTGTGTACGTGTGATTGATCGTGCCCCCGCCTCTCTCACACAACTCACCCTCGCCTCATCAACACATCTCAGTCTCATTTCACTGGCACGCCATTGAACCCTTCTCAGTACCGTCGTACGTTCTCACTACTTCACCACCGCACCGTCACTCTCTCTCTCTCTCTCTTTCTCTCTCTCTTCCTCTCTCTCTTCCCGGTCCGTCCAATGGACGGACTAACACCGCACGACCTCGTTGGCGACCTCGAAGGCGCCAACGCCACCGGCGGGGCGGCCGTGACGGGCGGGACGCCCCACGGCTTCATCATGCCATCCTGGGCCATCATAATGGTATGCAATGCGCGCGTTCCCTCTGTCCACGGCGCCACCCCCAGGCCAAGTCAGGACAAGCTAAACCAAGCCAAGCTAACGCCACACAACATGCACACAGATGGCATGCATTATCTGCGTGGTGTTGGTGTTTGCTGGGGTGGATATCTTCCTGCGGAAGAGGCGCGAGAGGGAGAATGCGCACAGCAGGGCCCCGCCTGCGATTGTGCTCACTTCGTTGGGTTAGGGGTGGAGGGCCCTGGCTGTCAGGGGGACGCGGGTGCCAGGCGGTGCTTGGTGGTTGGCGGGTGGTGGTAAGTATACTCTTTAATGTCGTACATTCAGGCGCTTGTGCGTGTGTGTGTGGCTACAGAGGCTAACATTTGATCGAAGTGATCCGACGAGAGCTTCCTACGGGCACCACCACGTACAAAAGAAGACACCGCGAGCATGAACAAGGACAGTTCTCCCCTGTCCCGCAACAGGGGGACATCAATGAGACACAATGCAAAAACCTCGGGTTTCTTCTAACTCTGTCGAAGCAACTCATACGGTGAACTCAGTTCGCTGATCATCGTCCAGCTTCCCAGGCCACTATCCCTGTACGCGGCGTCGAACAGACTCGGTATCTGGCCCCTAAGTCTACTCAGAGGAAGTAAGAGGGACAACACGAGGATCGCCTCCTCCACCTTGTGCGTTGCTGAACGCGCCAGCCTCGAAGCTTGCTGCAGGATTGGATGAGACTCGACATCTCTGAGTAGCTCTCACAATGTGAAACACATTTCCCAGGAAACTGTTGGACATGGCTGAGGGGAGCGAGGAAAGTCTACGACATGCGATCGGCCCTTGGAGTCTCCAATGCATCGTAGGTACTCGGTTTGTCATTCATCCACGTATCTCGTTAGACGTAGTGCACTGTTCATAACTCTGGGGGTTGCTGCCGGGGCCACCACATCAAGCTCACATCACCATGGTGTCATCTCCATCGTCCCTCTTGTCCTGATCATCAACCTGCATTTCGCTTCCAACTGGCGCATCAGCACCCGCGCGGTTTCTGCCAGCGAGCAGTTCTCGCCTTACTTCTGGGCCAATGTCCTTGTGACCTCTGGCCAGCAATAGGTCTAGCAGGGCCTCTCGCTGATCCTCTGTGATCTCATTCCTGTAGGTCTGCGCGAAGATAAGGAGACTCTGATGCCACAACACGGGGAGTTTTGCCTCCTTTGACGCCAAGGCCTCTTCGTCCTGTTCTTTCGATGCGCGAAACCGCAGGAAATGGAACACGAGCGCATCCACGACCTTGTACGGCAAAGCATACTTCTTCGCTAGCAGTACGCGGATGAAGATGTTGGCAGCACCGGCGGCTTCGCTGTTCACGTTCGAAGTCTGCTCGGCGGAGATCTCGCACAGACGGAGGAGCGCGGCAGCAGAGTGCAGCACAGGGATTTTGATCTTGGCCAGCACCGAAGAGATGATGTGTGCCTCGCGCAGGGTGCAGCCTGATTGCACGAGAGGGAACAGAAAGCCTTTGAAGAATGCCGAAGGGCGGTAGAAGGCAGCTTTGAGGGCGTTGTAGAGGTGGACATTGAGTTTCTTGTTTTCCTGGATGTCTTCCCTGACACGATCGAGGAGGATGGTCTCACAAAAGTGTTGACCTGCCGCTGCCGGGGCTGATATAAAGATCTTTGTTGCGCGATACACGGCGTGTGGTGTCCAATTCTCGGGCCTTGTAATGCCGAGGAGCTCTGGCCATTGAGGAAGGGTTGGGAGGATTTTGAACGGTTTGGGGAGAGGCCCCGATCTGTAGCGACTCAGGAGTTGGCCGACTTTGGTAAAGGTATCGACAACCTTCATCGGAAGTTCGACGGTATCTTCCGGCGCACCGCCGCCTATGAAATGTTTGCTTGACTGATCTCCAGCACGTGCTGCGTCGAGAGCCTCCTTTTCGGCGATGCGTTGCAAGATTATGTCTGCCAGGTTCCTGGTTTCGCCTTCAGGTTCTTCCTCAGCTGCCTCTCCTTGCGCTCTGCCTTGACCTTTACTTCGACGGCTTGTCGAAAGGTTCGCCAATGACGGCGCAAAATCCGCTAGTTCTTCGCCGTCGTCGAGGAATTTCTTGTAGACCGCCATTTCTTCCGGGTCCATCTCATCCCCATCCACCACCTCCTCCTCATCCTCGGGCATCCATTCCCCCTCTTCATCGTATTGGCCTTGTGTTGCCGTATCTTCATTCTCACCCCCATCCTCTCCAGCAAACCTCGAGTCGAAGGCGAATGCGGCGTTCGTGGGTGAGACGAGCCTCGACCGAGCAGCGTGGTGGTCTGATGCTTCTTCTTCTACCAGATCTTGTGCAATTGCCAGGATCTTTCTCGAAGACCGGGCATCGATGTAGCCATCGCCCTTGGTATCCTCATCCGACCTCGACTTCCTCTTCCCAGTGATTGATTTCGTTCTCAATCTCCCACCCGATGTTGTGATGTCGTCTTCGAGGGGCACATGTCGCCGGGCAGTCACTGTCTTCGACATTATGAGGGCTTCTGTGTGATTTCTTTGGGATAAACGGCAATTGTGTGCGGGGCCAGATAAAAGTCAAGATACACGTCGAGCAAAACGCGGAGTAGCGAAAATTGTTTCGATATTTAAGTTGTGGAAGGGAACTTTTACGCGAGCCGAATCTTAGTCAGCAACCGCCAAAACTTGCCGATTCAGAGCATATGTATCTCATGTCTACTTCAGCACGACCTCGTACGAGGTACATATTGTTCAAATGAACCCAGGGCAAGTGGATCTGTCATGACGCTCCTCGAGAAGCTGGACATGTAGAGGCTTATAGGTTCGGAAGTCTCCCAAAATTGATCTGACTCCTGTTCAAATGGTACACGGGACTCACTCAGGACCAAGACGCAGCATGAGTAAATGACTCGTTGCGAAACTCGCTCGTGTTCTATCACGAGCTCGAGAACATCATCTATGCTGGCGCTTTCAATTGAGGTAACCATGCCGTGCTATCCTCCACTCCATTTACCTCGAGGTGCCGGGTAAGTCCTCTTTGTTTTCAGGGTCTCCTGGCCCTCATGGCTTCAGTCACATCACGAGCATTTTGGACAATCAGAGATATCTCGGCGTAGTGCTTCACACAGCTGAAAGCTGGCCAACAGACGTCTTGGACGGAGCTGAAGCTCTTGCAACGCTCGATACCGAAGTCGAGGAATCCAAGAGATCGACGATTCGCAGAGCGGTGAGTGTTCTTTCTCGTGAGGGCGAAGTGAAGGCATAAAACCCACCGTCCTCATGTGGAAGTCATGTCCCGAACTTCCAATTACACCCAGGCTTAGCGACATATATGTGAATGAGTATTGGTGCACACGATGTGTCAGTCATCCAAGGAATCAAGGCGTTGACGTACAATTGTCAGAGGTGCTCAACATTAAGAAATGGTAATTGGGCAAGCCTGACAAGGCAATAGACTCACCGCCAGGCAGCTATCTGCGCCGCTGAAGCATACCCTAAGCGAGCGAGCTCAGGAGTAATGGTAGCACAAAGCTTGAGGAGCCAGCCTGATTGTGAACTCGGCCAGGCCGAAGATCTCGCGACAGTGAGATGTATGTCGACCTCAAACACAAAAAGGACGCTCTTGATGACGAACGTGGAGGACAGAGCGGGTTCGCATCGGTTCGTGGTTGACGTGCAGGAGCAACTAAGAACCGAGTATCTATTAGCTTTCAGGCAGGCCGCCGACTGGTTGACAGTGGATCAGGATGTGAAAGGATATGCCGGTGTCCGCTGTCAGGTTCGGCGACTGTCAATCAAATATCTAGATTCCACCAGTACTGTTCAGTGCCGGAGGCTTGGGTCAAATGAGGTGGTGGAGATGTTGGATGCCAAAGTGCAAGAGCACAACAGGCGGTCTGTATCCTGCGTGGTGTATGCATACTGCAGTGAGTCTATGACCTTCAAGTTTATCTCAACTTCAAGATAATTGGTGATATGCAGAGGCGAAAGAGATCTCGATCTCAAGCACCCTGATCTTTGAGCCACGCGTGAAATGGTTCCCTCGCTAGCTTGCCGTGCAGACCGGAGAACCCCGGGGCGCTAGCAGACAAAGGGAATACAGGCCTGCGCAAAGCTCCTTCGCGCCCCGTCTAATTTGTTAGTTACTGTGCTCGGAGCTGCCCTCTGCCACTTGGATCGGTGGTTCCTCCAACCAAGTGGCTGCATTTGCGGTTATGAGTTTGGGCCTGTACGAGTCCTTCGCGCCTGCGCTTGTAACCTTGCTGCGCATCTGTGCATGGTCTTCAGGTTCGGTATGTCTTTGTGACTTTCTTCTGCGCTCTAGAAGAACGCCTTTTGTCTTTTGCGTTTTCAATATTAAGCCTTCATGATGAATAGCCGAAGAAACGCAACTCAGTTGGACCTACTTCAAATCCACAAGCTGCCTAGGTCCATGTATCACTGTGACGGAGGTGCAATTGTCATTCTCCTGATTCTACCATGCATCTAGTTGTTGCGACTTGCTGTAATTCATGCCCCCTGTTCATCTCAATCCCAGTTGACACAATCCGGCCCCTCCGTCTCCATCAGGGAAGGGACTGAATGTTATTCATCCCTCGTCAGACATCGATCTTCCCACCACGCGGCTGCTCAATTGATCTTCCTCTTCCCCATATCTCGCCAATCCCAGGTGTCTTAGTAACACAGCGCAAGCAGCAGATATTTTACCGGCTCTCCCGTTGCCGCCGCACTCCTCCGCTTCAACGTGAGAGCAAAGTAAGAGGAGAAAGAATTGGGTTCATCTCACCAATCTTCATCTCCATCACGCATCTCCAACTTTTCAGCAATTCTTCATCCCACTCTTTCTCTGCTCTCCTCCTTATCCTATCCTTGACTCCTTGCAATGATGCCTCGACGTTTCAAAGTCGACTGAACCCCTGCTCTATATCACGGCTCAACCGAACTTATAATCTCACCAATACAATTTAAGCCTGCGCTCACTTGATCCTTGCGCGCCCCGCGATCTGCTTTGCTTCTGCCGGCAGTCCGCGAACCCCCTAAACGCCATAAACCTCCCCCCCCCTTGAGGTTCCTTCTAGAACTGCATCCTCCAGTTCCCGAGAGCCGCAACGTCCACCAGCAACTCGACTCCGTCCACGTCCACGTCCACCACCAACTTCGCCCTCATTTCCCACACTCCTTCCCACACCACAACTCCTGTCCGACCTCCACACTTGACTACTTGGTCCTTTGACAGCAGTCATTCCGATCCGACACCCAACAAGATCGCGTCTGCAACTGTTTATCGACTGGGCAACTCTTCGTGAGACATCCTCCTCTCCCGAAAGCGCCTGCGCCCAATCACTAGACCGCCAGCCTCGAGGGGCATCGACCACTGCGAGACCCAGCGCCTTCCCACCTACCCTACCTTTTCACTTCCTCAATGTGTGGCTCGCTCCACTTCCGGTGCAAGATCTTGATGCCTTGCATGACCAGAAAATAGGACTCCGTAAACGTCCAACGCGCACCACTCTTTCCTACTCGGCCGCTCGACTCACAGGAAGGCCGGTGCATAAAGAAGCGCCATGAGTACCTTATTTCAGCCCGCTCCCAGAAACCCTTTCGGCTCTCCTGTCGAACCTTCACCGAGGCCTAGGTCTATGGCGATTCTACCGCAGAATACTAGCAATGGTAATACTTCGCCCCAGTCAGTTCAAGAAGATTCTATCATGACCTCTCCGGCTCCTCCGAACATGGGCCCGCCTGGGCCGGGGCAGGGAAACAGCCCCGAGATGGAACAAGGCCAGGGCAACAACAACATATCAAACGGCAACAGGGAGCCAAGTTCCTTCGCTGGCGCAGGCAGCAATGCCGCTGGGGGTGCTGTGGGAGCATCGCAAGGACCAAAGGTGGTCCAAACAGCTTTCATCCACAAACTATACAGCATGCTGGAAGACAAGAGCATCCAACATCTCATCTCCTGGTCAAACACTAACGAGAGCTTCGTCATGTCACCCTCGAACGAGTTCTCGAAAGTCTTGGCTCAGTACTTCAAACACACCAATATCTCTTCCTTCGTGCGGCAGCTGAACATGTATGGATTCCACAAAGTCAGTGACGTTTTCCACACGGGTTCTCCAGAATCGGCGCTCTGGGAATTCAAGCATGGAAACGGCAGCTTCAAGAAGGGTGATTTGATGGGCCTACGGGAGATCAAAAGGCGCGCTTCTCGTCACACGTTGATCCACCGAGATTCTTTTTCAAATGCCAAACCAGGTGTATCGCAGCCGGGGACACCCGCCGAGGTTATGCCAGACACCGACCAGCGCCTGGCAGGGCTCGAGCAAGCGTTCTACGACGTGCACGCGAGACTGCAAAGGACAGAAGAGAGCTATTCATTGCTCAGCTCGAGATGTACCGCTCTGACTGAAGGTCTGGTGCGGTGTCATCAGTGGACGCACAACCTCACCAGCGCAATCCAGAATCTCTCGTCGCCGGAATCGGCTTTACATCGAGACATTACCGATATGCAGAAAGAGATCGCGCGACAACTGGAATATGTGCGCGCTCTGGAGACTTCTCAAGAGTCGTTGCAGAATGGACGACAATCATTTTATCCCGGCAGTTCCACATTGGAGCCGCCGCTTTCGCCAAGGGGATACAATTATGATAGCCGAAGATCCTCCGTGCAGATCGAGCCGCAGCATGTGGGATTACGTCCTCCTGTCCCACCCATACCACCTCAGTTTTCTTCCTCACCACGCCGGTTTGGCTCTATCAGCATACCACACGTCTCTCCCGGATTCAGTCGGCCTGCTCTTCCTCAGCCGCCACCCAGCGTACATCCCCTAGCATCCGTGGTCACGCCACCGCCAATGAATTTGGCTCGACGGCACACGTCAGCTGATATTCGAGAACACGGCTGGCCGCCTCCCAATGGCAACGGGTCCCCCTATGCCTCTGGCCAGTCTTCGGTGCATTGGCAGCCTTCTTCGCCCCAGCAGCCACCACAGGCGCCGGGAGATCAGGCAATTCGCGACCAACTTGCCTCATACGAGATCAACGGTCCTAAGAGGACTCCTGCAGTCATTCAGGCGAGCCAGCCAACGCCACCGCTCACGTCCAGTTCCGAAGCGCCGCCAGTCGGGCTAGGAGTAGAAGCCTCGTCCTGGGCGCTGGGAGGAAGCAGGTTCCCGCGGCCCAGCTTCGAGCTACATTCCGCGCCGGCCACGCGCAGAGGTAGCATGGCTACCCTGCATTCGTTGCTCAACCCTGCCGAGACAGCGGAGCAGGAGAACGAGGATGACATTCCTGGCCACAGTCGCGAGGAAGACCGCAAACGAAAACGATTGACCTGATCTATGTATTCTCCTTCTGAAGCTGTGTTTCTTTCTTTTGGCACTAAAAAGGGATCTCATCGCGGTGGTGGAGGAGGTCTCCTCTCCCGTTGTTGTCGTTGTATATAACGAAGTGGTGACGGACGCTAATGAACACAACCAAGATTTAGCCTTGATGGTTTTGAAGGAGGACCTCTGAATTTAGCGACACTCATCTTGGGACGTTTCTGCGGCGGCTGCCCCTTTCATGTCAGCCTGGCATTGTCTTGTTGGAAACCTGGATCACCTGAGCGAATAGGAACGTTCGCTCTAAAGCTATGAATCGTATGTTGGGAACTGCTTCAGGACCACTCCTACCTTTGACGCGGATCTTGCTTGAGAGAACGTTGTATAGTTGGCTAGGATTTATGCAGCGAAACCAATAACCAATAATCTTGGACACTGCGCGTTGCATCCTCGGTGTACGATATGCTAGGCTTTCCTGCTAGCGCCCACCTTCGATTAAAGCATCCGCGGTCACTCAATATCAGTCGGCGTCGTTGCCCCTCGCCTTGTTCTTCTTTTGCTTCTTTGCAGCTCTGGAGGCAAGGAGTTCGTCCAGGTAGCTGCCAGTTCCACGCTTCTTGTTCGCCTTGAGTTGCGCGGCCGGCGGGGGAGTAGATTGGACAATGTCGGTGCTGTCGCGATTGGGACTCGCTGCTCGTTTGCCCGCCGGTAAATCGGCCAGGACGGTTCCATCTAGCTCTCCTGCCCCTGTAGCTGTCTGAGAAGAGGTGAACTTGGCGACCTTATCGCTGCGCGTGCCTCTCCCCTTGCCCACAGTCGCCCGCGATTCTTCCTCGTCGGAATCATTTTTGTTTCCAGACCGGTGCACCTGCGGTCGGACTCGCCCAGTTGTTGCATGATGCTTTTGACCTTCCGCACTGTTCTGCCCAACACTGCGACCACCCAGCAGCTGCTTGCGTAGAAACATGGTCGTTGGGTCTGTTACCGCCGGTCTCGCAGTCGACGTCGATGTGGACGGTTGGGGGGCATGGTACCCTATCCCACCTATATCGGAGTATCGATCCTGATTTTTAAGCAGGTCAGCTTCAGCCTCCTCGTCTTCCCGATCCGCCTCGTGGTCATCGGAACCATGGGCCGAAGTGGACGTGAACTCGCCGAGCCATGTTTTTGCCAGTCGCGAGGCTTCGGAGTAATTGAGGCGGGCTCGGTTCGCGGCAATGTCGGCTTCTGAGGGGCCTGATGTGTTTGACTTGGCGGACGTTCTAGAGGCCATGGTTTTCTCGTTAAGCCGCTACATCTGGTGCGTCTTTTGCTGTCTTTCCCGCTGCTCGTTGAGAGGGTGCCGTTTGTTGACGGTGATGAAATAGTATGGTCGAATTTTAAGTGGTGAGGAAGGTGCGCCGACGTCCACAAACTGTGGTTGGTTAGGAGGGTAACTAGTCATCGGTGTGGGTTTAACAGGCCCTGTGAGCCCAGCGGCTCACCAGGGGCCCCGAGGCTCTGTTTGGCGGGGCAGTTCGCGCCTAAAGAGATTCCCGGGCACGCCCGCAAATGCAGACCCCCTATTGGTGCATTTTGACTCCGAAAGATCGATATCATCTGCCACGGATTCCTGCGCGACCATCCTCCAGGCACTGTACATATCCTGAGGTAGTATTGGCTAATGCATGAGATGATATGGTGACATTGCGCCTATGAAAAGCTATGTTGACCTTGCCGTGGCTGGTTGGCCGCCAGCCAGGACAACAATATAAAGCAGAAAGGTAAGCTTGTCGCAATCGCAGCCCGTCTCAACATCAGGTCGGTTCATGCCCCGAACGACGACAGAGCACGTTTGTTTGTGACTGCTTGAATCATGGTTCGCTTGGCTATTGCCCTGCTGCTCAGCGGAGCCGCGAGCTCTGTCTCTACGTTCATCCAATACTCGACCGTGACAGGGTACTTCTTGCAGGACGACAACTCAACCAACGCGACCACATTTGACTACGTAAGTGAAGGCCGCAAGATCCAGAGTCGTCGGACGGCAGAATTGGAGCCGACGAATGTACTGACAAGCTACCATAGACTGCCACGAATTTCGGCCTGATCAACCAGAGCTACCCAACCGACGGCTCAAAAGCCGCCTCACTGACGCAGTGGCAAAGATTCGCCGTCGTGCTCGCCAACCTCACAAAGACAGCGCCCGCGAACGTGCAGTACAAGCTCCTCTTCCTGGGCCGCCACGGCGAAGGCTGGCACAACGCCGCCGAGTCGTACTACGGCACCCCGGCCTGGAACTGTTACTGGTCGCTCCTCGATGGCAACGCTACAGCAACCTGGAGCGATGCCCACCTCACCGACAACGGCATCGCCCAGGCGCTGACGGCTCACGACTTCTGGCTCTCGCGCATTCAGCACGAAAAGATCCCCACCCCGCAAAAGTATTACACGTCGCCGCTCTACCGCTGTCTGTCGACCGCGAACCTCACCTTCTCGGGTCTGCCGCTCCCCGCGGACCAGCCGTTCATCCCAACCGTCAAGGCTCTCCTGAGAGAGGGAATCTCCGAACACACTTGCGACCGCCGCTCCAACAGGACGTACATCCACACGCAGTTCCCGACCTATAAATTCGAGCCAGGCTTCCCTGAGACGGACCAACTCTGGACGGGCGTCACGGCCGAGACGTCCTCGGCGCAGGACGCCCGGTCCAAAACTCTGCTGGACGGAATCTTCTCGGCCGATAAGTCGACGTACCTCTCGTTCACGTCGCATTCGGGGGAGATTGCGTCCATCCTGCGCGTCCTCGGCCATCGGAGCTTCTCGCTGAATACCGGCGCTGTGATCCCCGTGCTGGTCAGGGCGGAGCGCGTCGCTGGGACGAGCACCATCTCTGCGCAGGCCTGGACGCCGAGCCCGCATTGCACGGTCCCGCCTGTGAGTAGCGTCAGTTCGGGTGCGAATGGCGGGTGTGTATGTCCGGGAGGTGCTGCGCCTGTGACGGCCACGTTGCCGCCTTTTGCAGCGAGTACGTAGGGTCCATATTAGGACTGTAGATGTGGTGCGACGTAAGCGCAGGCAGTGCAGTACTGTAAATGGTCGGTGTGCGCGAATTACATGAACATGAATATGAACGTGAACGTGAGCAAGGACATAAGCATGAACATGGATGGCAATCATGGAAGTGTAGTCTCTGCTAGAGTCTACTCAGTCGCCTCATCTCACTTCACTTGACATCGCTTCGTGGGTTCAGATAAAGGTGTGAATATCTATGCGAATATCATAAGTGCTCTCACTCGGACTCCCACAGCACGTACTAGGTGTCTATCTACTATACTATACTCTATACTGCGTCCTAGAATAGTAGATCTCAAAGGCTCTTGCGTCACTGGCATCTACCCTTAGGGAAGGATGGTGATGCCGCCCTCGCTCACCACCGGCTCGCGCGAGCCGGGTGAGCGATCAGGACGGTCGGTGGAGGGTGCCTGCCGTCTGCCTGTCTGCCTGATCCGCGGTGAAATGCAGGTTTGGTCTCATCGCCGCGCAATGACTCTCATCTGTTGTTATGGAGAATGCCAGTCTTGTGTCCAGATATCTGAAGCTCGCTGTTGACCAATTGTCCCAAGAACTGTATCACAGATGGGCACTTTGACAACTGCCGGGGTAAAGCGGGCAGACGTGAATGCAAGTGCTTTGCTTCAGCTGCCGTAACACCCATCCCAAACTTATGCGCCAGCTTGTCTGTTCACTTCATAAGATTCACGGAATTAGAAGGACTGAGTTTATTAGCATGGTTGTGACGTGATTTAGTATATCATTGCATACATATCTTACTCTTGAGATTCTGGTTCGCGATTGTATGGCTTGTTGCTGAATGGAACACACCTACATTTACTGAGTGTGTCCATGAATCCCCTAACACAAACGGAAAGATCTAGGCACTATGCCAGAGAAATTTACTCACTGAACTCAGCAAGTCTGGTGGGAAAGCGGGGGCGGTAGTAGGCCTAAAAAAAAACCTTGAGTTCCAAAAAACACTCAAAAAAGAAACTCCCCGACAGGGAATCGAACCCTGGTCTCCCGCGCTCGTTATTATGAAATGACAAGCGGAAACTGAATTGATTGTTAGATGATGAAGAACTGTCTGCTGACATGATAAGACTTACTCATGACCACTAGACCATCGAGGACACCGTATGAGTGATTGTTGAGAAGATTTGCCATTAATGAAAATATAAAGACGAATAAAATTTGTGGAACCGCGCGCGCCAGCATGCTTTCCAATCAAAGGCTTGGGGAGTACCCACATATCAACCTACCTGTAAGTATTCTCTGACCAGGTATTCAACCCTAGAGATGTATTCACTACAAATTATTAGTTTCCGAGTCTCAGAATAATTGGAGAAAATTATTTATTGTATTCTGCCTGTCCTTCACCTGTCTATCTTCATGAGAGGTCACGTGTCTAGAAATCCGAGCTGCATACGGCCATCTTCGCGACTGGTGGGCTTATCTCAGTGAGTTCTTGAGCTACGCCTGAAATCGAGTCTTCCAGGTGGCGTGCTATTGGTTTGCGCAGCATCGGCATGCTTGAAGAACTCTCGCTTACGGATGAGCATAATGGGTCTGAAGCGCAAATACTTTTGTGTGTATTCTCCGGGGTGGAACTCAGCAGGATCTTTTCTACTGCATTCACATAGGTACTAGCCCAAACCCACCACGAAAGCGGCGTAAGGTCTTCCATGCCGATCGGGACATCCTTCACGACAGAACTGGGCTTGCGACACTGACTGGCCCCATTGTGTATGACGAGAATATCAAATTACTCCACGCTCTCGTGCTCCACTACCTCGTCCACAGACTAATCGACCGCGGCTAAGATTCACGTTTGATAACGCACGACGTGATCTTCGTAGTAACTATCCTACCGTGCTCGAACTTTGCGAATGGCTAAAATTCCTCGACAACCCTCTTCTCGTCCTTATTAAATTTCTCGCCCGAGCTGTTTTGAGAAGACAGCCAGCAGCAGCTTACCCATATCATCATCAACGTGATCTCCCCCGAGCCGCTCTTGACCATGGCTGCCGTCGTCCAGAAATTCAAGCTCGTGTTCGATGTTCCGCTTTCCAGCCTGGAGGCGTGCAAGACGGCCATCTTCGCGGCAGGGGCAGGCCGCTTCCCCGGCCCGGGGAACTACACCGAATGCTGCTTTACCACCATGGGCACTGCTCAGTTCCGACCAGGAGACAAGGCGAATCCTCATCTCGGCACGATCGGGAATCTGGAGTACGTGGAGTCGGCCCGGGTTGAGACTCTATGTGTTGGCGAGGACGTCGTGAGAAAAGCAGTTGAAGCGCTGAAAGCGTAAGTTTGCTCTCGTCATCGGTCCTTGACTTCCGATGTCCTTCGCGTTGGAGCGGAAGGAGGTTCAAGATGTACTCCTGAGGTATTCTGACATGTTTTGCAGTGCTCATCCATACGAGGAACCTTCGTACGATGTGTACAAGATGGAAAACTTCTGAGAAAAGGGCGACCATTTTTCGCCGGATGTTTAGAAGGACAGGCAATCGTCCGGGAAAGGGTCGACGGTGCGTCGAACAGCACTTCAAATCAGGAAAGCAAGGGTGCACTAGAAGGGATTTTCTTCCATGTTCTTTTACCATGCTTGGTATACTCGGTCAAAGTTTAAGGCATGAGATCGAGTGAGAGACGGAAACGACCTGTCTATTCAATGAAGGCTTGGGCGTTTAAACTTTGTAAGCTGACCGCCCTACTCACTTCGACTAAGGCGTAGGTCTGGAGCTGGTGAACTCAAATGCCGCATGTAGCCGAGTTATATCGCGAATGCTAGACGGAATCGCTGTCGAGACCGTAGTGGAAAGGCCAAAGGTGGTAGGCGTGCTGGCTCGGTGGCTAGAGTCCCGATCTCTCACTCATGTAAGCCGATATACAAAGTCACTTCTCCGTCGAAACGATGCGACGTCCGTGCAGGTTGGGCTCAAATACCGGTACCTCCCTACGACCAGTATGCGTCGTCTTGTCTTGACTTGTCGGTTAGAGACGGAGTCTTCACAGCTTGTCTCTTGGTCCAACCGGTGGGGCGATATGTATCAAAATACTTGTTCAGGCACTGGGCTTCTGTGACCAATAGGGCGCCCAATCCAGTAAGGAGGAGATGCCCACTGGCCGATCCAGAATGACCTCAGTCTTCTGCAGAGATATACGCACCCGCGAGTCAAAAGTCACAAGCCGGCCCGCCACATTGAAACCGTAAATCCATCGAAGGAAATTACAGGTCAACATTCACATATAAAAAAGGCTGCTTGAATACTCCGTACCGAGGACTTGACCGAGTTGCATTGCAGGACCTTTACTGGCCAACCCCCGCACAAAGCTCTGCACCACCCATTAATTAATTACTCAAAGCTCTCAGCAGCACCACGAAATGTCAAAACTCACCGACTTCCGACTCCTCTCATTTGATGTCTACGGCACGTTGATTGACTGGGAGGCCGGCGTCCTAGCTGGCCTGAAATCCCTCATCGATGCGGCGGGACTCTCGAGGAAACAAGCCTTGGAGCTATACTTCGAGCTCGAAAAGACACAGCAGAGCAAGACTCCGGACAAGCTGTACTCGCAGCTCCTCACGGCGATATATCCCCAATTTGCCGCTCGATTAGGTCTTCCCGCCCCTACTGACCAAGAGAGCGAGGCGTTTGGGAATACGATCGGCAAGTGGCCCGCCTTCCCGGATACAGTCGATGCGTTGACCCGCCTGGGGCGCCACTATAAACTCGTGGTCCTCTCGAATGTCGATAGAGAGAGTTTCAAAGCCAGCAACGCAGGCCCGATGGAGGGTGTGAAGTTTGACAGGATCATCACGGCGCAGGATGTGGGGTCTTACAAGCCCGATCACCGCAATTTCGAGTATATGCTCAAGACGGTGAAGGAGGAGTTTGGCGTGGAAAAGAACGAGGTGTTGCAGACGGCGCAGAGTCAGTTTCACGATCATCATCCAGCGAGGGAGATGGGGATCAAGTCCGCGTGGATCGAGCGGAATGGGACAATGGGCAATCGGGACGAGGCCGTGTTTGATTGGAAGTTTACGACGCTGGGAGATATGGCGGATGCGGTGGAGGAGGAGCTGAAGGGGAAGAAGATTTGACCTGCGCGGTGCGCTCGGATCGCATGTTTGCTACTTTCCACGAGGAAGTAGGTGCCTCTTGCGGGTCGACGAAGTTGGTTATAGGTGGCAGGCAAATGCCTCTCGAAATTATTTGGTTCTGTCGCCTCGATGCCTACAACTAAGCGGCCGATACTGGACATCTGCCAGGACTGTGCGCGCAACAGCCAGGGAAGCGGGGACCGGTATAATAAAGTGCCCATGTCGCTGGGGATCCGTGAGAGTTTCTTGCAGACAGAAGTTATTGGGGACGTTGCTCTCGTGTTGCACAATTCTGACAGTACGAATGACACAACGTGTCGAGGCATTGTCTTTGTGAGCATTGCTAGGCAGTACCGGTACAGTTTGGCACACCGGGAGACACTGGGATATCAGGGTTGGAGTCGGGTCAAAGTAATGCACTCTGCCTCTCACCAATCTCGACTTCGCCATGTGAGTTTCCAAGAGTGTTTCCACATCGTAGCACCAGTGCTGAATGCCACACCGCACATGTTGCACTTTAAAACGCTCGGACGCAGTGAGGGAGGTGGCATTTGGGCGAGGTCGCTTAATGACAACAGATAGAGTGCCGGAGCGAGGCTACAGAGGAGACAGCCAGCTACGAGTAACAGTTGAGCTTTCAAATTGGCGGATAACGGAACGTGGCATCGGCTGTGGTTGCCTCAGCCTGGTGTGGCTGCCATGTGGCTGTGCTGCCAGATTAGTTACTCCTCTCTCTGCATTTGCGGCGGTTAGCTCCCGATTCCGAGACCGTGGAAGCTGCGATAACTGCGAGCTGGTTCACTTGTCCCTCACACCTGTCCACACGTCATTCTCTCCTGATCCTGTGGGCAAAAATGTATAGGCTGGGTCGTCGCAGTTTGGGTCCCGCTTTGAAGGCCTTCAGAGTATGTGTCGCCGTCTCACATTTGTCTGAAACCATGGTTGACAGAAACGACAGGATACACCAGTGCGGAACTCGATCCAGCAACAACAGCGGAGGAACCTTAGCATCCACGAATACCTTTCGGCAAACTTACTGAAATCCTACGGGATCGGAGTGCCCAATGGAGAGGTTGCAAAAACACCAGAAGAGGCTGAGGCTATAGCGAAGCAGATCGGTACGGCAAGTCGATGGTGAGCAGTTGGGAGGGATAGTTGACACAGTCTTTAGGCGGAGATGACATGGTGATCAAAGCTCAGGTCCTCGCAGGTGGCCGAGGAAAAGGTACATTTGACAATGGCTTGAAGGGCGGCGTCAGGGTCATCTACTCGTATGCAATCCACCCCTTGCGTCAACGAGAATCGATCCATGACTGACCAGAATGCCAGACCAACGGAAGCGAAGATGTTCGCCGGCCAGATGATCGGTCACAAGCTCATCACAAAGCAGACGGGCGCCCGAGGCCGCATTTGCAATTCGGTCTATATCTGCGAACGCAAATTTGCCCGCCGAGAATTCTACCTCGCTATCCTCATGGACCGCGCTACCCAGGCGCCCGTCATCGTTGCATCGTCGCAAGGCGGTATGGATATTGAGACCGTGGCTAAGGAGACACCTGACGCCATCATCACCACACCTATCGATCTTAAAACGGGTGTGACGGACGACATTGCAAGAAACATTGCCAACGAGCTTGGGTTCAGCGAACAGTGCATTGAAGATGCGAAGAACACGATCCAGAAACTGTACCAAGTTTTCATGGAGAAGGATGCTACTCAGATCGAGATCAATCCGCTCAGCGAGACCAGCGACCATCAAGTGTTGGCCATGGACGCCAAATTGGGGTTCGATGACAATGCCGAGTTTAGACAAAAGGAGGTATTCAGCTGGAGAGATACCTCGCAGGAAGATGCTGATGAGGTCAAGGCCGCAGAGTATGACAGTCCGGGGACTTGGCTGTACGCTCGCTAATCGTTCGCAGGCACGGCTTGAACTTCATCAAACTCGACGGCGATATTGGTTGCCTCGTCAACGGCGCTGGCTTGGCTATGGCTACCATGGATATCATCAAGCTCAACGGCGGTTCACCTGCAAACTTTCTGGACGTTGGTGGTGGTGCTACGCCCGAAGCCATCAAGTCTGCTTTCGACCTGATCACCAGCGATCCCAAGGTCACGGCCATCTTTGTCAACATCTTTGGAGGTATCGTCCGATGCGACGCTATCGCTCAAGGCTTGATTAACGTTGTACAACAAATGAATTTGAGGTTACCCATTGTATGTCGATTGCAGGGCACAAACATGGAAAAGGCAGCTGAATTGGTAAGTACTTTCAGGACTATCCGATGCCACAACCGTCCAGCTAACACACCGGCGCAGGTCAACAACTCGGGCCTTAAGATCTTCTCCATCACAGACCTGCAGGAGGCAGCCGAGAAAGTAGTCGACTTCTCGAAGATTGTGAAGATGGCACGGGAAATCGATGTGGGAGTTGAGTTTTCTCTTGGTATCTGAGCCCCCGTGAGTCGGCTTTGGTTCGTGGTTGATAGCTATCAGGGTCACCTCCTTAGCAGAAGGGTCGGTTTCATACTCCTTCTGCGCACATGAACAACAATGTTACAACACATACTTTCCCAAGCGGCTTCGACCCTGCTGTGTTATACCGGGTATGCTCATTTCTGAGAGCTCCCGGACGGAATATTTAGTTTCCCGCTGTGCGGTGCAGGACCATTGTGAAATACTGAGTCGACGACTCTGATCACAATCAACTTTCTTTAAGGTGTTTCGCCCTCCCAAGCCTCTTTCCCGATCGTCCTTCGAAATTGACTCTTTGTGCCTCTCCCACAACGGAACTTCCTTTTCTCCCCGCGCACTCTACGCCCAACTGGCCGCCCTATCTAGCCAAATCTGTCGCCTTTTTTGACGATGGTCCACCAATGCGGGTCTCCTAGCAGCTCAGCGGAAGCAGGCGGAACTTTCCGGCATGGAAAGAATCATGATGCATGCGCCAGGGGAGCGAAGGGGGCGTCACAAAACACCATAGTATTTCTTGTATAGGTGGTTCAGAGACTTATGGTATGGAGGCGGAGAACATGCTGAACCCACCCTCAGTGTTGACCTCCTGTGCCACATATCCCAGTTCGATACGGAGAAGTGACATTGAGGAGTACGAGGCGTAGAAGAACGACTGAGCCAGGGAGAGGTGCCTTGTCCAAGACCCATTACTGCCCTTCAGGAAAGTAGAAGTGTAAGTCCTGTCAAAGAATGATTCGGCGACGTGTGATCAGAATCCAACAATTCCTTGTACGAGTGCCATGGTCCTACACAACACATACGGGTACCTCTTGCAACTCTCCGTCTTAGGGCTGGCACATTCAGTTGGGTAGATCTATCTCGAATTTATAGAATGTTCCTTACTGCCGCGGATGAAGTGGAATTGGATAGAACAAATGAATCCCGCCTTGAGACAAAAACAGAATCCGGACCACACATGGGTGCGCAGGCTCGAGGGACGCAAATAACTGCACAGGCTATGCTAGGCACACATAGCTAAGGTACCTCCGTAGCTCAAGATGACTTGATGAACGAGGCGACTCGAAAATCGGCATGCACTCTGTTGTTTGGCCTGACTATATGCTTTACACTCTTCATCTGCTTCCACGTATCTTCTTCCGTAAGACTACAGCTCCTTATACCTGTTAACCAGTGTTGAAGCTATTAGAGCATAGGTGCTCGCCTGAACTGGGATAGTAAAGTGTGACTCAATGGAGAACATGGTCATATTCGAAGGGGTCGGGGGCGACGCCTGACCATGTATATAGTTACGAAGGCCTACGGTATTATTACGTGTGGGTCTCGAACACCCATACGGCCTGTGACGCCTTGGCGGCGTCTTTACAGCCCTCGGGTAACCCTCCCCGTCACAAAAGCGGTTCAAGAAAGTCACATGACCCACGTGCTAGAGGAATATAACCCCCCTTTGGCCAAAAAAAAGGAGTTGGACCTGAAGACGCTTCTAAACCTATCTCGGGATGACCGATATCTTTATGACGTAGCATCTCCCTGGATGTGTTTGTTTGTTTTATTTCAGTCCTACAATAGGTGCCCACCCTTACCATAGGTCCCATGCCCGGCCCACGCTGAGAAGGTACGCGCAGTTGTCCCGTCCAGTCCCGAGCCGGATCTCTACCCGCGTGGTTCCATGTCGCCCTGATAGATAACACCGGTCTACAGTGCGGCCGTTCGAACAGCCGCGAAGACCCGACCCGAGCGAACGTGTCGACGACACCGTCGACACCGCCTCCTCCCCTGCAAGCGTCCACATGTATGATAAAGACGTGTTGTCCATATCCCATGCTCGGCCGACTTTGCTGACAGCCGTTGGCATGTAATAGCCCGTCATTTCACATACTGTACAGGCAATTTTCCGCACTGTGGTTGTAACAAGCCCACGATCGCGTACGCCGCACCGTGTTATGCAATAGTGGCTGTGCCTTGACCTGGGTCGATTCTATGCGCTTTTTCTGGTTTACAGTGCCGACTCATTTTCGAAATCGGGGTTTAGAATAGACACACATACAGAACATCTCTACATTATATGGTGGTGACGAAGGTGCATTGATATATAGTGGCGCCGAGACCCGCTGTCAGCAAAGTTGGCTGCGCACGGTCGGTGCACCGGGGAGCTTCACACGGCATTCAACTTTTGTATCGAACCGGGGCGAGGCCTGATCGCCCGCGGGCATGTCTCGTGCGGCGGACGGCACGGCCTGCGTCACAATCATACCACCGCATCCGGAGGGTCCGTTCAATTGCCTGTCTGTCCGCGGGTATCCTAGGTCTGCCCCAGCAAGGACAGTCAAGCAAAGACGCACAGCCTTGCGCCAACAGCCGAGCCAACGAGAACGCAGGGTTGCACGCCGGGCATCACACAGGCACACTTCAGCCTCGCCGCACCACCTCGTCGCCTCTTTATCGGGTGCGACGTTCCACGTCTTCCTGTGGCATCGGGTCCCGTGCGTCATCGTCCCCGTCGTCCAAGGTGGAGTAGGTCCGCAGTCTCGATTTTTCCGCCTCGGTCAGGCCGATGGCCGTCGGGTCCCGTCGTGCCGTGAACCATTCGACCACACTGGAGTTTTCCAGCTGCCGCGCGTGATCCTGCATGATCATCTGCTCGATCGAGGAAGCGGGGTTGTACAGGCGATAGAACCAGCACCGATCGGTCACGACGCCCAGGCGGTGTATCCGCGCCGCCACCTGCATCTCGACTTCAACGGACGCGCTTGGCTCCATGAGGACCAGCCTGATGGCCTTGTGGAGCGTCAGACCAGAGCCGAGGATGCTGACGGTCCCGACCATCACGCGGATGCGAGGCTCCTCGCGTTCCAGGCGCGGCACGTACTCCAGGGGACGGGTCTCTTGGAAATTGCTCGCCAGCCGCTCGCGCGCCGCGGCATCCAGGTCCGAGTGCATCCACGCACACTCCAACCCCAGGTCGCGGCACACCTGGCACAAGGTCAGCATGTCTCCTTTGGCGGGGCGCGACATTGTCGGTGGGGGCGGGAGGACGTACGATCAGCACCACGAGGCAAACCACGGGAAACTCGGTCACCACCACCAGCGCCTCTGGGTCCCCCGCCGCATTCTGCCCCAGATCGGTCAGGATCTCCCGGAGCTTGCGGAGCTTACCGCTGCTGTCCTCGAGTTCGCGGAGATCCCGGGCGAAAGGACACTCGTCGGGTCTGAGGTGCCACTGTTCCCTCTGAATATGCGACCAGGTGAGGAGGGCTTTACTGCCGTAGAGCGCGAGCGCCGGCACGTCGGCGAGGATGCGGGCTTTCGTGGACCGTTCTAACAGGTCAGAGAGGGTGATCTCCGTTTCGTCGTCGACGGATTGCGCGAAGGACCCTTTGAGAAACTCTTCAACTTGCCAGACACGGTAGCGATCCTTCGCGCCGGAAGGACATCGGACGTCATACATTGCGAGCGGGGGGAGCTGGACAAGCACCTTGCCGTTCTGGATCGAGGACGCTCGGCGCTGCAACGCGTACGCGGCGTGCAGCGCTCCAACGCGCGCCCTGACATCGTCCTCGAGCAAACGGTCGACGACGCCACGGGCCTGCGCCCGCCTCATGCGCAGAAAATCCTCGCAGAGAGCGTCGAGGACGTCTCCGTCGGCGAAGGCACCGCACTCCGGATGCTGGGAGATGTCCGGGGACATCATGTTGATCGCCTTGACGAGGAAGAGCATGTCGGCCGGCCCTTGGCGCAACATGGGTGTCGCCGTAACGGCGATAAAGACGGGCCTGGTCCAGCCGTTGGCCGCGAGCGACGCCACCAGTCGCTGGACCTGGACAGCCCGTTTGGCCTGCAGGTGTGCCTCGTCCTGGACAATGGTGGCCCAACAGATGCCGTCCGTGCGCCGCCAGGGAGGAAGAACCTCCGCCTCCGCGGCGGGCACGAGTGGCCTCCACAGTCGGAAGTGGCGCTGCACTCTTCGCCAATACGACCCCGTCGTGGTGAGGACGATCATGTCGTGGGCTCGCGAGTCGGGCCGGATCTGCATCACGGCGGTCCCATCCTCTCCTCGCACCTTCTCGAGCGCCAGGCACCGGCGTCGATGGTACGGCACCGCATCTCTCGGAAAGTCGCCGTGTTGGACGAACAGGAACATGCCGTCGATGCCGACCGACCTCCATTCTTGTTTCCAGGTGGCCAGGAGCCTCTTCGGTGCGAGGACGAGTGTCGCCCCGCTCCGCCCCTTCAGCTGGAGGCGAGCGGTGACGCCCTTCGGTTCGCAGGGGCACACGACGGCTCCGCCGCACGGGGACTGGCATCGTCTCCCGTCCTCTGACCAGTGGCGCTCGGGATGCTCGACCCAGTCCTTCTCCAGCTCGAGGAGCAACATGTTGAAGTAGGCCAGCACAAACATTATCGTCGTCTGGAGTCCTGATCAGCCGCGAGGGTAGATGTCCGGCGAGATCGACTCACCTTGCCCAGGCCCATACGGTCGGCCTCGATGATCCCCCGGCGGAAGCCGTTGTTCTCCTTCAACATCAGGAAGGCTGCGTAGAGCTGGTGATGGTGCAGCTTTCGTCGCATGCCCGCAATCTCGATCCAAGCGTGAGCACGCCTGGTCTGAACCTCGATCCGCGCGTCGGATCGGACGAATTCGAAGGCGTCCCGCTGGATGCCCGGGTCGAATCTTTCGACCGTCGGTCCCTGTGGACGATCCCACAGATGCTCATCGAGCGAGTGCCGCGCCGGTGCCTCGCGCCTCTCCCCAATCTTCAGATCCTTCGACTTGAAAGTCCCAGCTGAGGACGGACCGCCGGGGTCCGCCAGCTCGTCCAGGTGCCGTGCGATCTGTTCGACCTCGCGAGCCGCCAGTGGCTTGGGCAGCTCGCTCAGCCTGGAGAGAAGGTGGCGCCCGGCTTCCGATGGGTTGCTGGGAGCCTGCCGCCCAGCGCGTCTCGAACCCTGCGGTGCCGGCCCAGCTGGAGACCTGACCGACGCGGACCGCGGACGGGATGACAGGCTGCGGTCGGCCATGGTGACGGATGGGTCGTCAGCTGCCTGCCACCGCGCCAGGAGCGATCAGAGGGAGCCTGACTGCGACGGGACGTCAATACCGCGTCGCAGGGGTCCACGAGGCACCTGGCGGCGACAACGAGACCTTTCCCCTGTCTCAAACGGTCGCCGTCGATGGAAGTCTCGTGCCTGTAGGTCCGCCCACAGCTTTTCCCCAGCACGACGAGAGAACTCCGCGGAGACGGACGAGCCTGAGGGACAACTCCCGTCGAAGGGAAGAGGTGTGTGATAAACCGCTGTCAGGGTGTTCGGCCAGAGACCGTGCAGGCATCGTCGTGGCCCTGGACACCGCTCTGCTGGCCGCGCGTTGAACTTGACCACATGGCGCTCGGACCCGGGAGCGAAACGGGCGGATGAGGGCATCGTCGGGTGGATGCTGGCCGGGTCCCTGCAGGACATACTCACCGCCCTGCACTTGTAGTCTGGAAGAACCACTGACCGCCACCATGGGCCGCCGACGGGTGTACAGGTCGCTGGCAACCGCATCTGAGCATCCTTCCGACGGTCAACCTTTGGTGTCAATCGACATCGTCGGCTCGGCGGGTTGCGTGTTGGCGTGCGCACCTTGCCAGGGATCGTGCCCCCCACGTGCTCCAGTCAGACGTGGCAGCATGCGACGCAGTTGGACTTGGAAAGCGGCCCAAGAATGACCAGGCAGTGTGCCACTAGGTGTGGGACAGTGCTGCCTCGTCGTCCGACACGACCCGTCCAAGTAGAGCATCTTTCATTGTATCGACGGCCTGTGGGACCAGGGCGAAGACATGACTTCTGTCGAAACGCGTCCTCACGGGTGCCAGGTCATGATCCACCCATTCCTCAGCTCGTCGCCCACTTGTCACCGCTTTACCCTGCAGTTAAAATGCCGGCCGTCGTTGTGCCCACCTCGGACCTGCTGTCACGGTCAGCGCGAGAGTCTACATCACGCGATCGATGGAAGCGCCGAGATTGTCCATCTTCACATTGCCTCGTACGCTTCGCGCACATCAGGAGCTCCGAGAGTGCGGAATCCGATGCCAAGGGTACGAGGCGGAGAGAAACCGACCGCGCGTAGCCACAGATCGAAGCTCATCCTGGTCGTCTCAACCTCGTGCCTACTGTATGTGACGGGCCTGATTGGACCTCCTCGCCGTGGACGTCGACGCCTCACCAAATGTCTGGCGATTGGTGCCACTCAACGCCGCAACCACGCCCCAACGGGACGTCGACCACGAAGCACCTGACGCAAACATCATGTCGTCGGGCAGGCTCCGTTGGTACCGGTTCTGGAGCCCACCGCCGAGTTGTTTCCACCACCGCTCCTTTCGTCTCGTCCTCGCGCGCGAACAACTTTTCCAGCTCACACCAGCGGCCATCATATGTGGTCAAAGAAGCGCCAGCCTCGGAGAGACAACAGCCTTCCCGAGCACCCAACTTCTGGGTCGCGAGCAAGGTTTGAGCGCAACAGTACCGGTGATGTCTGTCAGGGTCTGTCGCTCCGCACAGCCATCTCTTCCAAACCACTCCACGGCGCGAGACTGGCCGCTTGCACCTGTAGGTCTCTACTCGGCTCGGCAAAGCCACCCATGCCATGTGCCCTGCGGCCACACTCGGACGCCATGCATCGCCAGCTCCGGCGGTCACGGCGGAATTCGCCAATGAGGCATGTGAGGTATGAGCGCCGGCGGGAGACAAGAGAGTGTACGTGGCACCAAAGCACCCCTCAGGAGCGCCGAAGGGGCACCGAGGGGACGTTGGGACGTACTGGCCTGATCATCCAAACTTTCAAACCCGTCTCCTTTGACCCGTCGACGCGTGGAAGATGGTCCCATCACAGCAAACGAACGCTGAAGCCGAGAGAACACGCGGCCCCTGTCTCGGTGATTGTGAATCGTGTCTCGGGTACCCGTAGGCAAGTCGCCGCGACGGTCTTGGAAGGGGTCCGGCCGGGGGAGGTCGACCTCAGCGCGCTGGTGACTGTCTGGGCGGGTGTCGTGTGGAAGCAGGAAGTCGTCGCAGGCCGTGCACTGGCTGACCTCGAGGATACCTCTCAGCGGTCACCTCGGACATCTACAACCTCCCGGCTTCGTCTGCCTCCCACGCTGCCGTCGCAAGGCGCCACGTCATTTTCCGAACAAACGATGAAGATCGTCTTTCCTGCCGTGTCAGACCCGCAACGGTCATGTCTAAAACCCGCGACGGTGCCGAGGCAGCTCGGCGCAAGGTCGTGGCATGAGCGCTGGCCACCGCCAGCCTGGACGCCCCCTAGAGTCTTTGTTCCGACACGAACCATGACTCCGGGGAGTGGCCAGCACCGCGAACGTCCCTGACGCCTCCCGAGACAGCGAAGGCCAGTGTCGTGTTCACCGTCCGTACCTGGCCAGTCCTTGACGTATTTCACTTTCCCCGGGCCAACCCTCCCTCTCTCCTCTCTCCGCCACCCTCGCCACGCCCAATTGACCTTACTTACGCGGCCCACCTCTACGGGCATTTGGCACGATGGTCTTCCCTACACCATCTGCCGGCTTGGCCGGCTTCCTTCGGCGCGTGCACCACCGGCTGGTTTCCCTCGAGCAGAGTGTGGAGGACGGCCCTCAGGACTACCTTGCACATCGCGACCAGCTCACCGCCCTCCTGTCGACGCTACTCGAGCGCCCTCAAGGCGAGACTCCCAGCCACGAAGACATTGACGTCGTGGGACTGGTGGCGCGAGTCCGCCATGTCTTGACATTGGTCGTGGACAACGATCTCGGCACTTCACCGCGCGACCGGGCGGCCCATGGTGATCTGGGAGCGCACGATGATCTCAGAGCTTCCATGCACAGACGGGTCGCGGGACAGATCGAATCGGCACTGGCAGCCACGATCCGGTTCGTCTCTACGTGGGTCAGGAAGTGCTTGTCGGAGGATCATGGTTCATCTGTCAGACGTGACCTTGATCAGCGCCGCGACGGCCTCGAGCAACACCTGCTGGTCTTCACCACGCTGTGGGTGGACTTGCAACATTCGCTGGACAGAGCCGAGCCGAGATGCTCTCTTGTCCCTCCCTCTGACCACGCCGCTGCCTCAGACGACGCGCGTGCCCTGCCCGAACTGGAGAGACAGACCCCCGGTGGATCTACGTTGCCGGCGCTGCCTCCCACACCGTCATCCGTGCCGCATGCCCATCGCCCCTAAAAAAAATGCCGCCGCGACTCCTCTCGAGCACCTCAAATGGCGTTTGTCGTTGATGGGCGTCGTTCGTCGGCACTTCGCCCACGCCCATCCCGGGTTCGTCACGCGAGGATCGGTCGGGTTGCGGATGACAAAGAGGCCGGGCCCCTCTGCACCGTGTCGACGTCGGTGGGCGTGCCCTAGAAGATCAGGAAGCAGGGGGAAGTCGTGAGAGACAAGACTGTCCTTGCCGGTCGCTCTCGGCGTGTGGATGGAAACGTGGATTGCCGTTCTCCGGGCGACGATGCTCGACCAGGGCGGCCGTTCCGGGCCAACAGGACGGGTCGGATCCATAACGGCGTAGTGTACCTGTCGGTCACGAACATGTAGCAAGCTTACGTCACGAGACCGAGTTGTCATGAAGTATGCACGTCACAATCCATGGTCCCTCCGCGGCCAACAGATTCATTGCCCTAGCCGAGCCATGTTCCCAACAACGTACATCTTCGCTGCCATCGGTCCGCGTCACAGAGACCAGTAGTCTGTATGTATTCCCGCAGGTAGCCAGAGATACTGACAGCCAGTGTGAGCGTGTGAGATCCCGTTACTCTACCTACTGTGCAGGCGTTTCTCCACACTTTGCTTGTCATTAATCCGTGTCGTGCAACAGTGGCAGGGGCTGAATGTGGATCGATTCTACCTCGTATGCGCCTTTTTATGGTAGAGAGTACTGACTTATCTTCGAACTAGGGTTCTAAGACAGACACACACGCAGCACGTCTTTGCGAGGATGCAGCAGGGTCGGTGTGCAATAATACAGAAGATGCATGGGCAGTGGTGCCAAGACCTACGCTTAGCATTTCGGGCTGCGCATCGGACGATCGTGGCAGGCAAGCTCTACGCGCACACAATGCATGATCCTTTCAACGGCGCCAGGTAGTCGGAACACCTCAGCTGGACCGTCTGCATATACACCTGGTACCGCACCTCGTCTTCTGGCGGCGCGCGGCGCTTGAGACCTATCCAACTGCGCCATTCGTCACACGGACCAATGAAGCTGTTTTGGCCGCCATGAAGAGCGAGGGGATTCTGGGCGTTTCACCGTTGCGCGGTGCGTTTGCACGGACTAGTTCAGACTCATACGGGATAACGACCATCCGAACTTTTACCCTCATGCGGAAGAACGTCGGCTCTGACACGGACTGATACACGGCCCCCGAGAGGCACCACACACGCACCGCAGGGCGGCACCGTTCGAGAGTCGCACTCTCCGGCAGGGAAGACGTCCAGCACCGTCGACGCAGCCCCGCCCGACGAAGGCGCGACCTGGCGGGTCCTGACAAGCTACATATCGACCGTTGCCAGGGCCTTCTCTATCCGCGTCGGTGCAATGGACGACGCAATGCTTCAGCGCTCCCCCCCGGTTTGACGCTGGTAGAACCGCGCCTCGTGCAGGCGCCACGACTCGACGACCTCCCAGGTGAAACCTGGAGAGCGCGTCTGTTCAATCTTCGCCCACGTCTCGGGATTGTGGCTCGGCAAGTAGTAAAATCGCGCTTCCGCCCACGCTGCATACTCCTCGGCGATTCTCTGGATCTCACGCACTCGTTCTTCGTGCGGGTGGTCAGGGTGGTGGACGATGATGTGGGCCCAGGCTGTCGTGGGTTTCGCCCAGGCGCGCCTGGAATCTTCACACAGGTGGCACCTCAACCGAAACCTTGCGCTCATCTCGGTGGTCGTGGCGTCTCCCCCCGACGGCGCGACCAGTAAAGTCGTGTCCACCCGTACCGATGGTGCGGGCATCTGCAGAGGCAGGCGGGGCTCGAAAGTTGCGTAGTGCTCGGGGTGATCCGACGGACGCTCGAGGGGCGACGTGTCGGAGTCGCCACCGCCGACGGCAAGACCGAGGACGTGGAATTGAATGCAGAGAGCTTCGGTGGTGGTGAGCGCCGCGTGCTGCAACATGCAGGGTCGGTCCCGGTGCCGAAGACAGTGTTCGGGCACTGGGTGGCCGAACTCTCGCAGCACGCGCGCCGCGACCATACACCAGCTCCGGGCGCTGTTGACGCTGCCCAGTTCGTACACGATGTGGTTGGGGTTGATGCAGGCCCCGTGGTGACACAGGTGTGAAGCGTGCATCGGCGAAATGGAACTGTCCCTGTTGGCGTTGAAAGTGTCCAGGTCGGTTCCCGACCGAGGCCAGTCGTTGAACCACACCGCGGCGCGAGCCCACGCGGTGGTGACGTCCCCGAGGGTAAAGTGAAGTCGCTGTTCCATCTTCTCTGACTTTGGGCACCGAGCAGGATCGAACGAGGCCAACAACTCGCGGGGATCCGCACGAGCCCACGCCTCCGGCACCAGCACACACGTCCCCGAGTGCTGCTCCGAAACCCCCCAGCTGGCGAGTCTTCTCTTCTGCTGGTTGCGGAAAGCCCGGCAGGCGTCGGACGTGAGCCACGAGTGGCCACGAACCTGACCCAGCTGCACTCTCGGCGGCGTGCCGGCCGTCCCGTGGTCACGTTCACCGATGGGCGGGTCGAGGTCGACGTCCATGTCCGCACTTGGGCTTTGGTCTGCGAAGGCCACGGCCACACGACCGTCTCTGGCGGCCGCGGAGGGGTCTCCAGGGTCGCGGAAGCCAGCCTCTGGGACGTCACCCACGGGTCCAGAAGCGACGTCGTCACTTGCGACGCCGGCGAGGCCAGAGTCGGCGAGTCCTCCCGTATCGCGCCCCCGAGCCGGGCCACGGCCCAGCTGGTCCAGCCATTCCTGCTTCACGCGCCGCAGCCGCTTGGCCTCGTCGCCTTGCCCCTCGGACGGCTTGTGGAGCCACCGCAGCCAGGTCATCAGCCAGAAGGCCCGGTCGCACACCTGCTGTCGGTGGCCCACCCCTCCCAGACAACTCCAAGGCCCCTTCCCGACACTGGCGTCCAGACAGACGTGGGACATAAAGAGGGTGTCGTGATCGTCGGCGGTCCAGCTCGACTTGTCGACGTCGGCACCGGTAAACCTGGATCGAGGGTTCTGCAGCTCTGCCAGGACGCGACTGATTTTCCACTCGTGTTGAGATCGACCGGGAATGCTTTTCTCAATGGACCGGCCGCCCAGGGCCCGTGCTGCCTCGTGTGCTTGCTCTTTGAGGAGGAGATCGCGACGATACTCCTCGATGCGCTCCACCAGGTCGCCGTCGTGGAGGAGATCTCCCAGCTCCCTCTCGTTCGCCACGCCGAGCCTGAAGTAGATGTTGCGCATGATGTCGGCCCGCAGTGAGCTGTAGCTGCGGCTTGACTCCCCCCGGCTCGTACTTCTGGCAGGGGCAGGATCGGCAGGGCGGGGCCGTGGGCGGTGCGACCGATCGGCACCTGCATCGTCGTACAGGCCGGGCCAAGGTGCTTCCCAAGGCTGGTCCTCGTCGAGGTATCTGTCCGACGTCTGTCTGTTCTTCCGGAAGCGATTCTCGTAGGCTTGCCAGCTGTGGTTGGGCCGCTGGACGGCGGTCAGCGACGGTCATTCGCACGCCTGCACCGTGTGGCCTCAGAGCGAGGGAGAGAGGCCGGCCTACCGTCGACTCCAGCTGCTGAAAAACGTTGTCGCCACGCTGTGTTCCCTCCTTCTCCGCGGCGGCGAGGAGCGCGAAAAGCGACGCGTCGTCCTCGGGCGTAAAGTCACGATGCGTTCTGCGCTGTCGATCTGGCTGGATGGGTCTTCCGATGCCGGACGGCTGGTCGAACATGTTCACCAACCGTCCATCAACCACTCGGGTGCCCGTTTCGTTGAGTCGCGCGAGTTTCGCCGCGTCCGATCGGGTGAACTATGTCGGGGTCAGTAAGCGGCGAAGCCAAAGGTCCTGGCAGGACGCTGACCTTGGACGTTGCCGACGGAGAATCCATCTCAGGGCGTGCACCGTGGAAAGGGCACCTCGACGATGGATTTTTTTGGTGCTGGAGAGCTGGAGGTGTCGCGGCGAAGACGACACCTTATACCCTCACGGGTAGCCGGTCCAGATCCAGATCTTGCGGTGCGCAGGTGAGCAGTCCAGATTACAATCGCCTTTGTCCCCACTCACGCCACTCTCAACAGCGTAGCAGGGCCAGGACGAGCGCTCGGACGAGGAGGGTGTGTCGGCGGCCCTACGGGGCGACCATACCGTCGATCCTCTCCACGGGGGGAGACTTCCTGTTCCTCGCCGGCGGTAAGGGTGCGGCGGCCAAGAATTCCGACCAGCTGGAAGAGAAAACACGGCGACACACGTTGACGCGCGACCAGCCTCGAACCACCCTGAGAACGGGACGGTCAAGGTTAGTAGAGCTGGCACTTGACTGAGGATCCCGACCGAGACACAGTCAACTGCGGCCAACTGAGAAGGCAGGGCATAGGCGAAGCCCTCCCTCCCCTCCGCCCTTGCCTGTCCCCATTCCCCGTTGGTTGTGTACGACTCAAGGGCCGCTGTTTGCGTGCGGGAGAACAAGCCAGACGGGGCCCAAGCGACCCTTTGTTCCGTGGCTGCCTCCTTTGCGCGCGTGAAGGCCAACAGCTGCAGCTGCCTGGTCGATAAGGAGCCGGCATTGGCAGCAAACACGCGGCGTAAAGCTGCTGCCAAACTGCTACTTTTAAGAGCCTCTTCCACCGCCCAACGCTTTCCACCTCTCTCAATCCCTCCAACTGCAGATCTGTCTTTCCTCCACCACAATCCTTCCCAATCCATCATGGCGTTCCCACGGGGTGCTCGCAACGGGCACCGCACGACGCTCACACCCAGTTCCGCCGCACACGCCCTGGAGCGCGCCCGCGCGGCACCATCGTCCCCTCCACCTGTGCTCTCCGCCAGCGACGGGGTTCGCCAGGCCCGCACCTCCATCGCCAGACTCGAGAACCTCGTCGCGGCCATGCCGACGTCGTACACTTCGTTGTCCACTTTCAGCCTCGTTTACGGAAAGTGGAAGAGCATCAAACCCTTCATCAAGCACCGAGACAGCCTCGACGCCCTGGCGGAGAAGGTTCGAGAGAAACTGGACATCAGCCCTCATGCAAAGACCATGTTCCAACACTTCGTCCACGCCGCGAGGACCGTGCGAGAGCAGCTGGAGACGCGCAAGAAAGCGCTTGCGGAGCTGAAAACCAAGGCACGCGGCGACCCAGGGGCGGAGGAACGAGACCAAATCGCTCGACAGGCCAACACCGTGACACACATCCAAGGCATGGAGATACCGGGCGCGGCCGAGTGCTACACTTACCTGACCGTGGAGCTCCTGGTGGAGGACAAGTTCGCAATGGCCGACCTTCTCGAACTCGGAGACGAGCTCACTCCCTACCTCAGCATGCCAGAGCCAGGCTCGTCCGACACTCCCAACCACGACACTTCAGGGGAAGACGCTGGGGTCGACGGCGGCCATATCGTCGCGGGGCACGCAGCCGGGAAATCGCGGAAGCGAAAGCTGTCAGAGGACGAAGTGATGCTCGACGTGAGCGATGGCCGTGACCAGGGCGACCGCGAGGCTGTGCCAGGTCCCACCAAGGGGGTCAAGGGGCGCACACGTCGAGCAAAGAAAGTGCGGGGAGTGACGCCGTCGCCAGCCTTCGCGGGGCGCGACGTCGGCGGTCGAGCAAACATCTCCCATACCGACACCGTCCCGCCGCCACAGCCAGGCCGCGCACAGCGCCAAATCGCCGAGCGACGCGGAAAGCTAGAGCCGACCGTGCCAGCCAGTTTCGACAGTTTCGGCCACTCCTTCGGAGGTCAGCCGCCGCCCGCGCCAAATGCCCTCCTACTCGGATGGTACAGTGACGGTACACCTGGCAACGCAGCGGTCGGCGCCGAAGCCAGTGGTGGTCGCGCCTCATCCCTCGTCAAGCACCCTGCCGCGGCCCCTCGACCTACCCGCGCTCAAGCAGAGAAACACCCGGGTGGCCCCGCCGACGGCGAACCTCGGCCTGGCTTTATCACCGAAGTCCTCGATGCGGATAATGAACAGTCTGTGGCCGCCGACGAGGATGACCAGGACGGGCTCGACGGCGTCGGCGGAGACGGGCACTGCGAGGACGCGGAGGTGGCTCGTGCCACGTCGGGGGATGAGGAGCAGACAGGTTCCGAGTACGAGGGGCCGATATACTCTGATGGGACAGACGAGAGTTGAGGCTCGCGACAAGGGCAAGCTCGAGACGGCGCGGGCGGTACCGGGTGTGGACAGGGTGAGCGGTGCAGCGGGAGGTTCAGGTGGAAGTGGACGGTGGATGGGTTCTTTCTCGGGCGGCGCAGTGGAGGGCGAGCTGATGGCGGATGACCCTGTGGTCGGGGGCGGCGACAATCCATAGGCAACACGGATAAAGGCAGAAGACGGACGGCCACTCACCCGTTCACGTTCGTGAACTTGTACCGTAAGCACCGCCAGCGCCGCCCGCACCTGGCGACGCCGTCGTCACCACCCTATGCGCGGCCAGACATACCCACTCTAGATCTTGACAGTACCATAGCATTGCATCTTACTTCACCACAACACAGTGTAAAGATCTTCTGCAAGGGTCCCTGCCCTCAACGGCTACTCTGACGATAAACGTCGAAATCTGCCGGGGAGAGGCACCTGAACTGTATTCAGAGTGAGTTCTTATCGTCACCACGTCACGTGGAGCGTTTGTACGAACGTGTGTATTTGTTACACCCGACCTGCGGGGCAATGCCTGCATTGCCGTGTCACATCAAGGGGTGTTACCTGCTACATAGGAGCCTGCATTCCTGACCGCGCATGAGATCCATCCCTAGCTCCTTCATGGCCAGTGCTCGGCGCTGGGCCCTCCGCAAGCACGAGGTACCTCGTCGTGGCACCGAGAACACTCCGACGGCGAAGCGCCGCCCAAATACATCCACGCCACGACCTCCTTCCATCCTCAGCTCCGGCGTGGTCAACACCCTGGCAGGCCGACCGCGCGCCAAGCCACCACGGTAAGCTCGACGTGGCACTCCCTCGTCAGTCTCCGCGCGGGGGACAACGGGCGCTAAAGAGCCGCTGAGCCCGTCTCAGGTTGCAAAACTCGCGAAAGGCGAGCGTCTCCTCCGCGGTATACCGATCCGCCTCCTGTTGGAGACGCTGCAGGCGTTCATGGTGTTTCTCCGGGACCTGGGGCGTCAGCGTGGTCCACACGAAGGACTTGTCAGACGTACCGGTACACACTTGCGGCGAAATGTTCGACAGTTGTGACAGCCGTGAGTGACGGCACGCGTTACACCTTTCCTCGGTTCTTGGCCCCGATGCCATGGATCGCACCGGAGCGAGCTGCGACGGTCTGTCAGCCTACCCCGTGACCGGGGTCGAGTGGGATCCTCACGGGAAGGCGGCGTAGAGCTGAGCACAGCGAACGCAACACGGTCTGGGGGACTGATCGGAACTGCCCGGCGATGGAGACGACGTCGAGCTCGGTGCCGACATTATCCCCGTGGGAACCTCCGAGAGTGCGGTACTGCGGCTGGTCGCTGCGACGGTGGCGCGGTGATGGAGCGAAGACAGTCGTGGCCGCGTGGCCTGCCGCTCGTGGCCACGGCCGGTATTTGAAGCTCGTGTCCCAAGCGGTCACGGTCTTCCTAGGCTCTCCCTGTTGGCGTCGACCGGGTACAGTCCCGCCACGATGAGTCCCCATCAGGACGGCTTGACCACGATGAATCACACCAGGGTGGTCCCACCATATCGGGTTACGTGACGACGGTCTCACCGCAACAAAGGACATGGGGACAGGTCTCACCGCGATGAACCACGTCACCCTGTACGGACAAAGACGGACCTGACACTCAAGAGACGAGGCTGGAATCGTGCGAAACCACCCCAATCCCACAACGGGCAGATTCAGACGACCTATCGTGACGGCCCGGGCCCTCTTTGAAGAGAGAAAGGTTCTGCTTCACACGGAGAACATTGTGGCGCCTGACACCGTTCGACATGTGCGCACAGGCCTGTGCCATGTTCCATCACGCGGAGACGCTTCACCTTGGATGGTCATGGAACCGCCCGGTCTAATGTTCTGGAGGTCGTCAAAGAACCCAGTGAGGCGTGACTCGCCAAGGTTCCAGACGGCAAAAGATGCACTTGCGGCCACCGTTGCCCGCGCAGCTCCTATATGACCTCGCGGGCTCCCGAGGCGCAGTCGAAGCTGCTTCGGTGGCCACCACACACGCCTCGACCAGATTCGAGCCGCCGACACCGAGCACCAAGTCCGTCGTCCCCAGGAAACCCCATCGACAGCCGCGACAACGGCGCCATGGCCCACGATACCCAGCCGACGTCGACGGCGAAGCGCAAATCTCCCGAGCTATGCGACGTCTCGCCTCCTCGACCCGCGAAGCAGGCCCGGCGGCCGCAGCCGACGTCGGCTCAAGCTCGCCAGGCCCTGTCCGACAGGTACCGCGTCGACATCGACCCGGGAGACTTTAAGATGCTCTGTGGCTATCTTTGCGCCCTTCTCGGTTGGGGCTACCGAATCCACGTGCACGACATCGACGCCTTTGTGGTGCTCCACCTGCGCTATCTCTCCCACGTGCCGGAGTTCGAGGAGTTGCAACAGGAGTGCTCGGCCCGGGTGTTTCCCTCGTATCACCAATGGTTCGCGGCCCAGGACCTGGTGGCGCTCGGTTTCTCGCGCGCCGAGCCTCCGATAGTCGATGCACGACGTCTACGGGCCATCGGCGACGAAAACCCTTACACCTACCGCCTGGCGATGCTCGCGCTCGAGTACATTCAGGAGCGTCGAGGTTGAGCCACATCCACGGGCGCGGAACGGGAATTGGCAGGAAGAACTTGCGCGAGGAACGCGGACCAAAGCCACGCGCTGGACCGTCACACGACCGTGAATGCGTCGCTGTGCGGTTGACACGGCAAACGCCGACAAGTTCGCATGCCGTCGCTTCGAGCATGATTGCGTCGTGCATAACGGCCACCTGCCAACCGGTATCAAGGGGGGTATTTTTGGCGGGGACGCCTGAACGAAAGGGTGGAGGATGCAGTTGGGTGGCAGCGGAGTGGGCAGGCAATCGTGGGCAATAAGATACCGTATTTGCCCATAAAGACATCACTGGGACACCAGCATAAAAGTCACCAAAATGCACTGTTTTCAAAGGCTGTATTATTGGAAACGTGGTATAACCGTAAAATCTCCCTTGTAGTTGCTTGGTTTCTTGGACCTTTACGGCGTAACTATGTAATAAAAGGGACGTACAAAGGAAGACTTTGCCACAGAGAAGATTACTGTAGGTGGCTACTTACATAGCCCCTCATCGCTAATCATTCATTCGTGGTGTAGAGGCATAAGTGCAGCCTTTGAAAACAGTGTATCTTGGTGACGTTTGTGTTGGTGTCCCAGTCATTTTGGTCTGAATGTCGCTGCCCAAGGACGCGGGGATGAGGGGGCAGAAAACTATCCTTCACCGCACCTGTATTTGGGGCGCCCCACGCACCTTTTGCAAAGGCATTGCGGCACTACACTGGTACTTGGTGCATGTGTAAATCACTGCGTCTCAGAGCCCTGCGTCTCGCCCGCCTAACCATGTTCAGCGGTCACGATGCACGCCGTCGTCCCCCCTCAACATATCTAAACGCCTGATAAGCCACACAACAGGCGAGCACAGGACGAGAAGCTGCCGTCGCATCCCCAACACCACAGTTACCGCCCGTGGACGTGAAGAACGACCGTCCGGTCCTGAGCACGACCCGCCTCCTTTACTTGTCCCGGCGCCTCCACCCCCACACCCTTCACGGGAGCCACGAGTAGTCTGCGTCACGACTGGTGATCACGCTTTCTTTTCGGGTCCCCGTCCACGTCCTCTTCGGCCAACCGTTTGCGCCCCCTGTATGGAAGCCGGAGCTCACGCTCAGCCTCTGGACCTGTTCGGAGTCAGCCACTTTCCCGCATCGTCACCAAGGGTTTCGCTCACACGCTCGAATGCAGCGGGTCAGGCCCTCGACGATCTCCTCCAGGAAGTCGACCTCTCCCTTCAATGCCTGTTCTCGTTGTCGTCGCTCCATGGCCTTCTCCTGCGACACCACGCGAGACAAGGCCGCTTGCAACTCGACGTCCTCGTCGACGTTGTCCAGGAGTCGCTCGACGTGCCGCTCCACTTTTCTCACGAAGCGTGCGGCGTCCAAGGCCGTCGCGAGTCGGTTCAGCTTCATCTACGCCGTGCCGGTCAGTACAATTCGTGGCCGGGCGGCACGCGGCTGCGGAACCCTTACCTGACAACACTCTTCCGCGCACATGAGGAGTTGGAGGCCAAAGAGACGGTCGAAGAATATTTGGGGGTCGAGATGGATCCAAGCTTGGGCGTGTTGGTGGCAGACGACCGGCGCACGTTCGAGCACAGCTCGACGATCGAACGAACCGTTTGCGTTCGTCTCCCGCTGGGCCTCGCTGACCGTCTCCTCCAGGTCTTCCTCGATCCGGCGGAGGACGGTGGTCTCGACGTGAAGCTGCACGGACCTCACCAGCCCGGCTCTGCTTTCCTCGTCCAGTTGGACGACGCAGACTGCCGCCTCTTCGAGCAGACCCGTGATCGCCTGGCGGGTGCGACCAGACATGGTGGTGGCCAGGTGCTCGAACTGCCGGGGCCAGCGTTGCGTCAAACCGTGGGCGGCGGATTGGATCTGCGCGTGGTCGAGCACGTACGTGGCGGCGTGGTTTCCGTTCACCGCGGCTGCCGCCTGCTCGCACCGCTGTCCGTCGAACGTCGAGCTGCCGGCGTGTCCCGTCACGGCCGCGAGGTCGTCTCGGAAGGCCCGTGTGGATTGCAGCACGGTCTCAGTGAGCCGCTCCTGCAGGTACAGGTGTGGCTTTTGGTACAGCACGCTGTCGACGCGTTCGCCGACGGCCTGCCGGAACAGTCCGCGGAACCGCGAGAAGAGCGACCTCAGGCAGGTGGTGGCGTCGATGTCGGGCGCGTCCCGGACGGCGATTTGCCGAATCTCGTCGTTGCACCGGCGTACGTGCGACTGGAGTTGCTCTACGACCTCCGATGCCCACTTGAGCTGTTGGTGATGGGCGATCGTGGAGAGGCGCCTGCAGAGGTTGGGCCCGGTCTTGTGACTCTCCTCCAGACGGGCCCACGTCTCACCGGACAACTGCCTGAGCTCCTCGTCCCACAACGCCTGTGTGCTGCGAAACTTTTGCGTGGGTTTCTCGTTCTGGACCACGTGCCAGCCCAACCGAAAATTGTACTGGGGGTCTTCGTTGGCGGCCAACCGGCGGTAATCTTCCAGCATATCGACGGTGTCGACGAGGCGGTCGGGCTTGTTGAGGATGCCGAGCGTGCGCTCGCCCGCCGGATCAAATTTCTTCGCCCACTTGAGGACGTCGGCGAGCCCGATCTGATCCGGCGCCGCGACCA
Source organism: Phialophora verrucosa (assembly GCA_002099365.1). Lineage (NCBI taxonomy): Eukaryota > Fungi > Ascomycota > Eurotiomycetes > Chaetothyriales > Herpotrichiellaceae > Phialophora > Phialophora verrucosa. The sequence goes on along the minus strand of MSED01000009.1, from coordinate 1,379,246 downwards.
CGGCGAGGATGACGGTCCACCTCGGCTTCATGTAGGATTTGATCAGCGCCCTGACGAAATCGACGTCCTGCTGCGTCTGATCCTCACCCGACGGGGTGCTCACGATCCCTGGCAGGTCGACCAGATCAAAGGTGGCAAGTTCGGGCGTCGTCACCGTGATCCGCAGGACGTGGCCCCAGAACTTTCCGGGCTGGTCTGCGATCCCCATGGCGACCTGCACACCTGCAAAGAAGTCGCCGTCGAGTTCTTCCACCTTTGAGACCGTCCCGGGATCGAACGACCGCATACGCTGCTTCTCCTCCGACGTGCTGCCGTCGGACGGTTCGATGTTGACCTGGATTGCCGGGGGCCCGGTGCGTAGCCGCAACTCGGTCGGGTAAGAAGTGCATTTCCGCTCTCCGCTCGGGAAGCGGATGCCGGAGATGCTGTAGAGAATCGAGCTTTTGCCGGCACTCTGCGCCCCGCACAGGACCATGCGAGGGATCTCGATCTGCGGTGTCGGGGTGCGCTCGCCGTCGACGTCGTGGACGGCGGAATGATTCTTCACGCGGTCCAGGATGTCCAGGAGCTCGGCCTGGCCTGGTCTGAGCGACATTGTGTTCTCAGGGACGTGTGGCGCTTGGGATCGGGAGTTTCGGCAACTTGAGGGTCGACGTGGAGGTCAGAGGCGAGGAGTGTCGTGCCGTCTCTACAGCGCCGGGACGGCTGGAGTCTGCTGGAGGGTACCGTGATCGTCGTGGGAAGAGTGGTCCGGTGGGGGCATGCGCGCTGCAGAGGCGGGAAGGTGTTGACGACCGATCGAGTCGACGCTTGAGAGGTGCCAGCGGTCAACGTGCCACGTTGGAAGGCGAAGTGCCCTGATACATATCTCAAAGCACGAAAGAAGCCATGAACATGGGAGGAGAACCTTTATCGACCGCGGATCGGAATGTTTGATGCTTGTCGCCTTTGTCAGAGGACGCTGCAGGCTGGTCCTTCCAACTGCTTCCAGCGTTTGCTCGGCTGAGTTTGCCAGGTGCTGGTCGGCCCTTTGTTGCGGCTGCCCACCACACCGGTGCGCCTGCATTGTCGCCGCGGTTTAGAATCCTGTGGAACTGCGGATGTAGATTGAACGAAGAGGCGGTACGAGGTGTGCGCCTTGTCGAGCGACAGCTCCAGACAAAGGCTGAAAGGGAGAAGCTTTGCCTAGAACGAAACTCCGTGACGCCTTGCCGCAAGGCACGTGGTTACGGCACTTCTCTCACAGTACCCAATGCAGCGCCATCATAGTTCCACAACACCATGCATGACACTCCCCTCGCATACGATCACGGTACGTTGCTACAACGACTATCCTGTACGGCGGAGAAGCGGGCCCGAGGACGTGGAGAGCTGCCGTTGCACGTCCGGCGTCCATCGCCACGAGGCAAGAAGGGGACGAACGCCACCGGTCCACATCGCCTAGTAGGTATCCACCGGCCCTGTTCTATGGTCTGGGCGATGCGGTGCGACGACGACGACTCGCCAGACTGAGGCATGCCTTCTGCTCCCACCGTGGAGCACCGTGGCCGCCGTTCCCCCGCTGTCATGCCACCGGCCTGTCTGTTGCCCCCTGACACCCGTTCGTGTGAGCCTCCCCGACGACGTCCGACGGGCGCACGTGGCACCGGAGGCGGCGGTGTGTTCGTGTCGGGCTCATCCGTCCCCGTCAGCGCCGATCCGAGACAGGATGCTCGCAAGGTCACTCGACGGTGCGTGAATGGATGCCGACGCGGGACGAGCGAGACTGACCCTGTCAGAGGTGCCGTCTGTGTGTGCTCGCGGGTGCAGAGGGGCGGATGTGTCTGAGACGCCGCCGGTGCTGGGCGGCGCGTCGGTAGGACTCGTCGAGACTTCGTCGGCGTCCCTTGGAAAACGTGCGCTCGCCACGACGAGGCCGCGGCTCGCCGCCCAGAACTGCGACAGCGACTGTCTGGTTTCGAGTGCCTCGGCCCGCATTCGGCGGTCGACTTCGGAGTTCGACGTGTCAATTCCTGTAAGCCTGATAGGGGCCGGGTCCGTCGGTGCTGACAGCACGTAGCACTGTAGGCAAAATAAGACGTCAAGGATGCAGAGGTTGAGCTCTGACGAGGATCGATGGGACTGCAGGTCCTCCCAGTGCGTGACCGCCTCACAGACCTCGAGGAGGAGGTCCAGGTCGAGGCAGTGACACGCCTCCTCGTCGGGCCACGTGTCTCGCATGCGCGACAGCTGCCCGTGTATCAGCACGATCGCGCGGCGCTCGTTCTGGATCGTGCTTGCCAGGTCACCCTGGCCGACCGCCGTCTGTAGGGCTCCCACCAAGAACGTGACCCGGCGATGTGCGCTGGCCAGATCGCCGGTCTCGTAGTCTGACTCGTCACCTCGGAACGAGACGAGGGTGAAGTGGGGGTCGTCCTTGGAGCAGGTGAATTCGTCCCCGGCGAGGTCGCCATCCGACCCACCGTCCGGAGGTGTCCTGGGCGATGGCGTCGTGGGGGACATGGCGTGTCGGTGCAGACGAGGAGGCGTGGCGGGAGAGGTCGTCGGGGTCCTGGCAGGCGGCGGAGATGGGGTGTCGTACAGCACACCGACGTTTTGCCCGCGGCCGCGGGTGATCGGGGCATCACATCGCGTGGCAATCTCAGGGTCGTCCGACTCGGAGTCGGTCTCGGCGATCTCGAGAGGGTCGGAGCCGTCCGCCGTGGAGCCGCGAGGACTGCCGGGGGAGGGAGTGCCTCTGCGTTTCGCCAAGGCGTCGAAGCGCGGCTTGTCCTCCTCGGACAGCAGTTCCCGAAAGGCTCTCGCGGCCGCGTCGATCTTCGCTTCCTGCGCGGACCTGGCGTCGCACAGCTCACTTCCGGCCTGTTGTCCGATCTGGGGGGCCTGTGATCGGGTCCAGAGGCACCTGAGCTCGCACAGGGCGTCGTATGCCTGCTCCATGGCGGCGAAGAGGGCGTCACCGTTTTGCCGCTCGTCGTTCATGATCTGGATGATGGCGTCGACCTTCCTGGCCGGACGGCGGATGCTCCGGTCTTGCGTGAGCAGTAGGGTGTGTCTGAGTTCTCTCGACCATGACCTCCGGGCTCCATCGTCCATGAGTTGCAGCGGGGTCAAATCGGGGACCAGTCTGAGCCTTTCCAGTATCTCCTGGGGCCTCTCGCCCGGCGGACTCGTCGCGGATGCCATGGTTAAGGCTCTGACGATATGGGGGATTGGTCAAGCAGGTGAGCAGGGTGGATGGAGAAGGAAAGAAAAGTCACGGCTGGCGTGTTCAGGCTGGGGACAAAGCAGAGCAAACGCGAGCGACGTTTGCCGCGGGAAGATGACGGCGGCAAACCGAACGCAAGTTTGCCACGAAGGGCCAGGCGCGTCGGGCATCCTGGCTCTGCCTGAGTGTCGTGTTGAGAGGCCGCGGCGGGCTCGATGGAGACCAAGAGAGTCTGACCCCGTGACGGCGGCGAGGACAGCAATTGCCGTGAGACCTTGCATCTCCGGGAATCGAGGTGTACCATCGTCGACACACTGCTCGGCGTACCTGTGTGTAGATTTGCAGGACGCCGCACCACTTGTCCTAATGCTCCTCGTCGACTCCTCGCAAGAGACAGGTAATGTCGAAGATGGACGGTATGTCGCGTTGGGACCGACGGACCAGGAGTCTGTCTCATCACGAGCGTAGATGGAATGTTTGTGGTCCGCAGGAAAGCCAAATGAAAAATGACGCTGTCAATTGCAGAAACCCAAAGGGGCCGGGCAACCTTGCCGAGCGTACACACCCAACTGCCACTGGCTACAGTACAACCACTGCAATGTATTGCAGCCGCTAGGCTGTTCTTACTCTTATAGACATGTTGTTATTCTTGTCCACGCCTTTAAATAATGCAGTGGTTGCCACGTTACGAACGGCTGGTCGTCCAGGCGTGTAGTTGCGGGGGGGGCGCACTACCCCCTCGGGCTGGTCGTAGGCATGCCCACACAAGTCCCCCACCCCCAAGTTAGGTAGTCTTCTAGAGGCCGAGAGGTGCCTACCGGACGCCGCACCGCACACCTAGAAATTTTCACAACGGCGCCGACCAGGCATCGATCCACGTCATGCCTCTGTTGGACATGCCTTTGACTGAGATTTACAGGACGTGCACATGGACATCGGCAGTTTCCATGGGATCGTCAACCGGCGATCTGACATGGTCGTCGGGCTTACCTTTCCAGCGAGCCTCTGCAAAGGACGGGGATCTCTGGGGAGGCCTCTTCACGGAGCGATCATCCTTCCAACATTCCCGACTCGGTGTGTCCGAGAGAGAGGGATGGGGCGGACGTAGCGTGATCAGGACGGCGCGCACGCACAAGTCAGACCAAACGAACCGGGACACCAGCGTGACCAGCACAATCCTCAACAAAATACACCGTCTTCAAAGGCTGCACTTATGCCCTAACACTGCGAATAACTAAAATATCACCATCGGCCTTCTAGATCAAGTACTAAAGAACATTCAGGGAGACTGTTAGTCTTCTACCTAAGGTCCTTTACGTCCGGACCAGCGAGTATTTTCGTAGAGATCGTGTAAGTGTCAAGTCTTACCAAAGGTGCTCGGTTGCTTCACATTTCCCAGCCCAACGACATACCCAAGGGGACGGACGAAGTTTAGTTCCACCGTGGGGAAGAATCAGTGATTACTGACACACACCATTACTATCGATCATTCGTTCGCAGTGTAGAGGCATGTGTGCAGCCTTTGAACATATGGGCATTGGGTGAGGTTTGTGCGGTGTCCCAGCTATGTTGGTCTGACGGGTGGCACCCCGCACTGATCAAATGCGTCCGTCAAGTGACTCGAGATCAGAACCCATCCTGTAGGTCAGTTGGCAGGCTACCTGGTACCATCTCATGCGGCGTGGCCTCCTCCGACGTCGCCTTTCCGGTAGCGATATCTGGACTCAAGGCGATCTGTCTGCGGCAAAGGCGCCTCGGGAAGCCCTGGGGTTGGACCCGCAACGGCGCCCTCCGGACATGTCTAACCAGCCCTCGCCCGGCGCCTCCTTGACGGGTCCGCTCGCCTGCAAGTCCCATCCGCCGGACCTCGAGGTGTTTCCGGCCGCCACCCAACTTGGCGCCCCGAACCACAGATGTCGCCCTGGCGCGCTCTCGACTCATACAGACAGCGGCGCGCGGACACAACAAGCGAGCAGGCGTCGGAGCCGGCCCCGCCGACAGTTCTTGGAAGAGGCGGTCCTATGACCGCCCGAGGAGCCGCTTGACGTTGTCGTCCATGCGGGGCAACAGGCCGTCGATAACGTGCCTGTTTTGCGTCTGCTCCGGACTCCACGCCACAAAGTACTTGGCAGTCTCAAAGGCGCATTGCATCTTGAGCTGCCCGATCATGCTCAGGATCGTCTGTTGGGATGACGTGTAAGGCTCCGCGTAGAAGGTCGTTTTCGTGGCTCTGATGCTCGCGTAGCTCTCATACATGGCCTGATACCACGCCTCGTCGCTGCTGTACGCGGCGTTCGACCGCACGCGGAAATCCTCCACGGCACCCTTGAGGGTGAGGTTTATGCTGGCATGTTGAGACTTGAGAAGGCCTGTGGTGGTGTTGATTTCGAGCAGGTCACGGATCAGCGGTCTGCAGTCCCCAGAACTTCGCGCCTTTGGCATCGTGGCGGAATAGAGCTGCCGGTAACGATTCATCAGGTCCCGCTGTTGGCTCTGGTAAGCCTCGACCCGGTTGCCGAGTCTTCGGAGCCGCCCTCCTTCCTCCGTCAACTCCACCCAATTTGCCAGGTGGCCGGTGGCGACCTGGAGTGACTGAGAAAAGGGGGTCAACCGGGTGGAGAGTTCGGACTCGGCCCCGTCCAGGATGGCGCGGGCGCTGGGTGAACGGACGAGACCGAGTGGCCAATAGAGAAGGAGGACGCAGAACGCGAGGCAGAGCGTGAGCGCCGCGTGGTGGCCCCCGGTGGCCCACGTTGGGATTGGAGGGTCGAAGTCTCGCGACGCGCCCGACCAGATCTCCGGACTCTTGCCAACGTCGGACGGCTGACGACTCGTTGCGCCGCCAGACCACTTCGTTGTAGGGCGGAAAGTGAGAGGATCGGTCGGCGACGCAGACGGAGATGGAGGTTGGACGGACCGTGCGGCCACTCGCTCCGCAGGGGACGCGCTGCCTGGAGACGTCGGTCGAATGGCGAGAGGAGGAGGCGCGGCGCTCCTGTCGAGGTTGTAAGGCTTGATCTTCGGAAGTCGTCGGCGGCGGGACTCCATGTTCCCTCGAGGTGCCGACGCGGCAAGGCTGATTCGAGGCCGATGGAGGTATCACCGATGTGTCGACGTGTCGACCGTTTGAGGAGAGAAGGAAGCCCTGAGCGACGGCGGCGGCAGTGTGTAGTTAACCCTAAGCTGCTGGTGCAGGCCGAACCCTGTCTCGGCTATCCCGACATCTGATCCAGGTCCTCGGAGATTGCGGTGAGCCAGGAGTCCGCGGTGTGAATGCTCGACCATCTGCAAACCCGACGTGGTCCAGGGCGATGTTACATGCATGCCTGATCGACGGCGTTCTGTGCCGACCTGGTTTGAAGGAGTGGTGGGGTGCTTACCGGTCGTTACCGACGTACGTGACAGGTGAACGGTTGAGGTCGCAACGCGACTCAGAGGCCGTTTGAGGTCGTCTCGGGTCGTTCGTGTCATGTGTGAACCGCCCCGAGCCGTGGAGGGAGGCGCGGTGGCATCTTTCTGGGCGATTTGACCCGTCCCCCGGCGAGGTCAGGGGTTCCAGCACCGCGTGCCCGTGAGCGACAACTTCCGCACCCGATTATCCTTCCCCCACCGGTGAAATGCGAACACGCTCTGCCACTGGTGAGTCCCCCCGTCGGTGGCGTTTCGTGACGAGATCTATGGGCCAGCGTCGATCCCTGCTCGTACCCGGCCTCTTGGGCGGCCAGGGTGTCGGCACTGGCCGGGCGCGCACACGCTCCTGGAGTGTCTCCCGTTTGGCGCTTCCTTTGCCTCGACCTACGAGAGCGGGGCGCGGCTAGTCTTTCGTCGGTGTCGGAGGTCACCCTCGAGGACCCGCTCTTCGGTGGTGCCGGTGGAAGAGTCGTGATGAAATCAACGTCCGTCACGTCGACCTCGGCTGGCGAGGGTCTGCAGGCCGACGCTGACGTGGGTGGACTTGTCCGTGGGTGACGACTGCGCGGCGTCACCAGACCCGGACACGGAGGATGGAGCTCTGCCCGCCTTTCGTGGACGGTACAGCGCCACCGTGGGCGTAGAATGTTGCAGAGGGACGCCGAGATCCCCACGAGTTGTGCGCGTGCACGGTCAATCTCATGGACCTCCCGAATGCTTTGATGGACGCATCCCACCCAGGGTCGCGCGTTCGCGTCGCCAACAGGTTGGCCGAGTCTGGGGGCGACGGGTCGCCTCCTGCTCGTTGTCCCCGGTCATGGTGCGGGTTGTTTGGTCCAGACGGGGCAGACTCGATCCAATGACGAACGCCTCACCGGGGTCTCTTGGTCGGCTCGAAGGCGGAAGGTGCAATGCGATACTTCACCCCGAGCTTGTCGAGATGTGCCGTCGCTCATCGTCAGGGCCGGGCACGGTAGAAGAACGACCATGTAAGGCGGCTACGCGTGCTCGTCCTGGATGCGCGTTCGGGATCCGTGAGGTTGCCCGTGACACGTAGATCGTCTCCCTTTCGTTCCTCCCCCCCGTCAGTCTGACGATGCCGCTGCCGCCGGGCGCGACGGACGACTTCTGCTTGCGACCGAGGCTCCGCGTCTGAAAGATGCGCAAAGGAGCCCAAGATGGCTGCGGGCATCCGCTGCCGGACGGGGCAAGGTGCCACTCACGGCCACTGCACCCTTTCCGAACGCGATCCGGCGTGTTCGCCACCAGGAGCGCTGTGTGTCACGGACCCGACGTGGCAGCGTGGGGCAGATAGGTGTCTCAGGGCAGCTACACCATGGACGAGCCGTCCAGCGGCGAGATCGTAAATGGAACGCCGCACGTGCCTGCCCGCCAAGGCGTCACCGCAGCGTGAATGGTACGGTGCTCCACGCGGGCAGGGCACGAAATCGTTTTCACGACACCGTCCCCAGTCTCCGCCTGACGAGCTCGAGGTGCTCCATCATTGGCCGCCTGACCATCCGTCTGGACATGGCGTCCTGGAAGCGTGGCTGCTCCCGATTGCTCCGTGCCCTACGTCAAACCCTCGGTGTCCTCCTCGTCACCTTTCTGCTCGCGTGCTCTCTGGCTGCCCTTCACGCGGCCTGTGACGCTCTCGCCGGTTACTCGCGTCGAACATCTTCACCCGCCGCCGACATAACGCCCGCCGTTGAAGAGCACTCCCCTGCCAGCCTCTGCGCCGACGGCCTCGGGCTCGTTCACGGTCCACACCACGCCCTAGACGCGCAGCTATATCCACAATTCTTCGAAACGGTGGCCCACTATTGCGAGCTCCTCCCCAGCCTGCAGAGACTCTTCGACCACTTCTCCGAATCACCCTCGTCTCGACCGACGAACGACTCGATCCACTCCACCCAAGACGACCTCAATCAGGTCCTTGTGCGCGCCGCCAAATGCAGAGACGGCCTGGCACGCCTTGTCCGGCAATCGCCCGGTGGCGTGTACCACCCGGAGGTGGAGCAGCGAGCAGAACGTAGGAGTGAGCGTGCGCACGGGGACGAGCATGGAGGCGAGGGGCGAGGAGAAGATCCGCGGAAAGAGGACAAGCGAGGAGATGACGGGCGCAGGTTGGACGAGGGACGACTTGGAGGAGAAGCACACGGGGATGGAGAGGCGGAACGATATGATGTTTCTCGCCCTTTTCAGACCCTTGCTCGGCAGTCACTTCGGAAGGACCTCCTGACGGCGCTGCTCGGACCGCTGGCGCGCTTCGACCGAGTGCCTTCTACGACGACGCTCCTGGCGCAATACGAATGGAGGACGAGAGTGCTGAGGGGGTTGCGGCGGCGAGCCCTCGTCCTGCTCCCGCTCTACAGCGGGTTGGCGTCTGTCTTGGAGGCCGAGTTGGGAAACCTCTCCCGCGAGTGCCGCGAGGGCGTCCACTCGTCACTCTGCCGCGACGCCACCACCTCCACGTTGAGACGGGTCCACGAGAGAGTCGGCCGGGAGGTGCTTGCGGGGCCAGAGCATCGCCGAAGTATCGAAGTGCATCTCAAAGCGCCTTGCCCATAGCCACGCCGGGATCCTGGCGGCGATGCGGTCACAGCATGTGACTTTCGCACACGCAAGTTCGCTCGGCAGACGACCATGCCAAACGACGTCTCCGTTCACCCGTTCCCGCCACCGCACGGATCACGTCGCTATCCCTGGTCTCACTTGCGCGTGCTGCTTTTCACCGCCACGCCGTCTCGTCGCTAGGTCGATCATCTCGTTCTTCGTCGGTCCTTCGCGACCCAGCGTAGATCGCTGAACGAAGTGTACGTCGGTGGCCTGCTTTCCCGTCGAAGGCGTCGCCAGGAATGAAACCCAGGTCATGACCATGTCTCTTTCTCTTGCTCCTTGCCGATCCCGTACGATCCAGCGACGCCGCTGTCTACTGCGTTTGACTTGCTCTTGGGACGCCCGTGGGGGCGAGGCGTTGACGTCGGAGAGACTCTGTTTCGGGCAGTCGCCGCCACAGCCCCTCTGGACAAATTCGGCGCAGACAGACGACGGATCGCGGCTGACTTTTGGACCGCGATCCCGAGGCGGACATGGATGGGAGACGGTGCTGGTTTTGTCGATGGCGTAGAAGACGTGGAAGAGGTCGTGGTCTCCTCAAATGTATTATAGCAGTCGAGGCACCTTATCGTCGGGTGCGTACTGCCCAGTAGCGTACGGCCCTCCCTAGGTACCACTGCGTCGCTCCACCCGTGATGAACGACAAGGTGCCTTATCCTGGCTTCCTCGGACCGAGAACATGACCGTATCCCATGCGCAGCCAACTTGGCTGACGGTGGGTCTTGGCACCACCATATCAATGTGTCGTCTTCACCGCAATACCATGCCAACCGACCCCGCTGCGTCCTCGCAAAGATGTTCTACACTTGTGTCCATTCAAAACCCCTATTTCGAAGATGAGCCTACACTCTAGACCATTAAAAGCGCATGGAATCGATCTAGATTAGTTACAGCCACTATTGCATGACGTGCGCAGTGTACACGATTGTGTATTTACTACAACCAAAGTGCGGCGAGATGCGACGGCACCTTTAGGGGAATGTAATGCACGCGTCATTTTGAATACAGGTTTGAACGACTAGGTAGGTGGAGGTGGTCACGCGTTCGACGTACGCATTGGTTTGGGAGCCAGCTCTCATGCGATCCCGTCTTGCGCGATTCCCGTTACGCGACTTGAAAGGAGCGCGCCGGCTTTGCTCTTGCCCCGTCGCTTAGGGTCCGGCTTCCCGGCCTGTCCTGACGCCACGTATCCACAGGGAGTGTCCATCCGGCGTCTAACTTGAACTCGCGGCAGGCAAGGTCGCCAAAGCGGCGTCCCAGTCCCTGGCCAGCACCGCACCCATATTGGCCTCCGCGATATGCTCAAGCGTGACCTCGGCACGTGCGAAGTCGAACGGATTCTCTCGCCCGATGTGGCGAAGGCGAGCTTCGGTGAGGATCGCGTCGCGTGGGTTGTCGAGGCGTCCTAAACCCTGCTGGGAGAGCCATTGGTGATAGGACAGGACACCAGGTCGGGCGGGTGCCGTCTCACCCCCGCAGAACTGTTCGACGGAGTGTCGGTAGGTCGATGTGTTAAGGATGAAGGCGTCGAGCTGTGCTGTCGTCACGGCGTAGCCCCAGCTGAGGACGGCGTAGAGATAGGCGCAGAGTCCGACAAAGTGGGTGCGTGAGAGCGTACATTCGGCACGCGTCCGAAATTCGTTGTAGACGACGTCGGTTGTGGCAGGAGGCACGCCGACCGTGACGCGGCGGGGCCGTTTAGCGGATGGCCGAGCGGGGTCGGATGCGTCTACAGGGCGCTTGCGAGAAGACATTGTGGACGTGGGAGGGAAGGAAAAGCCGGTCAGAGGACGACGGCGGACGTAAAGATTTTATGCCCGTGTCGAGGCAGTCAGCGATGGTGGTTCACCGCGCGCTGCCTGGACCTGCAACTGTCTTGGCGTCAGGTAGTCAACGTGATGCGACAGTGTCTCAGCTGGCCTGGTGTCTCACAGCCTGAAGCGGACAACGAGGAGGAGTGACAGGTCTTTACGACAAGCACGGCCACGACCTTCTACGGCCGGACAAAGGCGTCGCGACAAGTGTGCATCACTCCACTTGTGGTCTTGTAGGCTGACGCGGACAGTGAGACCTCGAGGCACCGACACCACAGTGCCGCCCGGGACCATCGAGGCGGCTTCCGACCACCCGGCTCGTCGTAGACGGTTCGTCGACCAGGCCATCCGTAGACACCCATCCCCCACAGGGTGATCGTCACGAAGGTTCCTCGGTCTGTGTACGGGTGACCGGCAGGATCGAGCGCGTGCGACCGATCACGGCCGCGAGGGACGGTGGTGACGCACCACTTCGGGCTTCCCCGCCGACATCGATCGGTGTCCCCTCGTTCGCGCAAGCACTAGGTCCTCACCTTCTCATTCACCTTCTCCGGCGGCCCAGATCTCGAGTCGGGCATGACCCTGCTCCCTGTGCTTGTCGCAGTAACAGTCTTCGATGGCAGGGGAGTTGCGCTTGACGGCACGCTTGCAACGCAGGTCATCGGTGGTGGCTGAAGCCACGATTCCGAGGCAGGTGGGCTTGTGCGACGTGCGAGGTCTTTTTGATTCATCGTGCATATGCGTCTCAGCGCGTTCGACCACGCCTTCGTGGTTGAGGATGTGGTCGTAGAGCGCGAAGGCGTCGACGGAGGAGAGGACGGTGAGGAGGACGGTCGCCAGACGAAGGCACAGCAAAGTGACTATCCCCGTGGCCCGACGGACGTGCGCCTGACTGGCCGCGTCCCAGACGCCAACGGTGGTGCCTAGCATGACGAAGACGAAAATAATCAGCCCGCCCGACACCGTGGTCAGCCAAAAGTTGGCCGTGATCTTGTCCCACGCGCTGTGCAAGATCGAGAGGCTGAGACGGACCGCATAGTCGACCAGGTAGTCCCCGAACCCGTCCATATCGGGCGGGGGAGGAGGGGAGTACAGAGAGGTTGGAGGTGTCGGTGTTCGTCGGCACGTACGAGGTAAATAAGTACAGAATGTGCCGTCGCCAAGAAATGTAATAGTCGTACCGAAAGTGCAATCCCGAATGGGCGCGCCGCGGCCGCTTCAACGTAGCGATCCAGTACCGCCATCGACAATCCGACGGCAGACTTACTCCTCGCTGGTCTACTCAGTATCGCCGCTCCGACACGCCTCGGCACAGGCACAGTATTCGGCCTGGACTCACGAACCAGTGCTCGGTATGTCGACGAGGGACAGCCACGTCCCAAAATCCCAATCAATCGAGTTCCCCGTGCTGAGATTACTGATCAACACCCACCACGACGCTCTGGTCTCGTGACGAATTCTAGCATGTCTCGAGACCACCGCTCCTCCTGACATTGTCTATCGAGAATGGACCTCACCTTCGTTGCAGTCGTCGCGTCGACGACTGCGCGCGCACCACACGGGCCACGCTCTGCTATGTGGCGACCGATCACTCACGTCCCGGCATTCTTTGTTGGGACGTTGACGCCTATGTTTGAAAAGCCTGGAACGGGAACACCTCCGAACTGAGGTGTCACGTAGAGTCTCGCACTGCTTACAGACGGCGTTTTCCACAATGACGAGAACCAGAGGTACTGACGTGATGGTTCGATCCGCTCGCTCCCTGATCCGGCACGAATCCCTTTCATGTGGCGAGACAGCTCCATCTGCACGACACGCTTGTCTCATCCTGACAACTAGATGTCCTGACCCGCTGGCTGTCGCGGCTTCATCCCCGCCACTGCCACCTGCTCAGTCTTCCTGGTCCTCATCCTCGTCAGCTCCTTCTACGCCTTCTGACTCCTCCTCGTCCCCCTCCTCCGGCTCCCGTTCCTCCTCGTCCGATTCCGAAACCTCACTCGACGAGTGTTCGGACTGCTCCGCTCGGTAGATCTGGTCGACCACTTCCATCATCCGCTCGAACCCGTCATTGGCTTCCCGCAATCTCTTCTTGGCGTCCTGCGTCTCTTGGTCCCAGGCGAAGGTCAGATACTCAAGATTGCGCAAGACTCGCCTCCAAAAGGCGTCTCGCTGCCACCGCCAGTAGTCGTCTGCCGGGAGCAGTACGTCGGGCTCAGGGGCGCGCGCACGAACGATGGTGAGTACCTCCTCGAGGAGCCACGGCTTGCCCTCTGGCTCACTGGGAAATGTGTCAGTGCGCGACGTGCATGACCAGGCGGACAACTTACATCGGCCAGCGAAACTCCGGGGCAATCTGCTGCGCCAGTGGCAGGACCCGTGGATCCACAATCAGCTCTGCGAACCGTCGCGCCCCCTTGTACTCGTTGGCGCGCTCGTCCCGGGCTTCTGGTGGTGCCACCGTCCGCAAGTGTATCGTGTAATCCAAGATCACGGACAAAAACGCGGCCGTTTGGGCCGGCGAGGGGCAGATAGGCAAGTCGGCCGCGTGGATGCGGGAGTAGATCGAAGGGATTGAAGCAGCCATTGGTGCGACGTCACCCGGGTGAACCTTGCCGGTGGTAGGCCTGAGCTCGACGGAGGCTCGAACATAAAGGTCCAGTGAGCCGTGTCCTTATATGGCCACCGTCCTGCTTCAAGCACTTCCGGGATACAGCACCCTGTCCACCGCGGTGCCAGCGCTCTCACTGGAGGCAAGATGGGATCCCCGCTCTTGCCGGCAGTGGAAGAGCCCCCCTGCCCGTACGTCACGCTGGAGAGTCGCGTCTCGCTTCTGTGCATGTTGCACACGCCAGCGGCGTGAGACAGAGCTAGGGCGGGCTGGACACCAGAGCCCAAGCCCACCTCGGTCGATATTGAAGCTGGGCCTGGACGGCGGTGACGGTGATCGCTCGCGGTTGGAGCCAGACAACGTGATATGCATGTATCCAGCCGGGGTGCTGGACGGTGGAGGTGGCCAGACGCCCCTCTCGAGTTGGTCCGCGGTGGGACTGCGGACCGTTTCAGTCCACATCATTCGCCTCCTCCTGCAGAACACCCAGGGATGCCCAGAGGGGTAGCTTGGAAAGGAACGGGTGCTCGAGGGACACAGGGTGCTCTGGTCCATGCACAACATCGCCCTGGTCTTCGTTCTAGACCCATGTCTGCTCAGCCGCCAAAGCCAAAGGATCTGGCCGCCTGCAAGATGAGCTGGCAGCTCGGTGGACCCACCGAGCATGTGCAGGCGCCCGATAGGACGCGACGATTCTGCCTTTTCGGATCGTCCAGCGCCCCATCTAAAGCGTTCCTGGCGAAGCACGATCGGCCCATCCGGCGACCAGATCCACTGGTACGTGGAGGCGCACTTCCCTGCCGGGCCCTCGGGGCATGACAGCCGTCGTGCCAGGGGCCAACCGTGGGACGCGTGGAGGATTGGCCTCGGGAAAGTCAAATCTATGCACATCTCGCACCCTTGGGGCGTGACGGAGGGTGGGTTTTGAAATGGCTCGTGGCATCTGCCCTCCCGCCATTCCCATACTAATATATGCCGTCGCCACAGTGCGGGAAGCGATTGTCGGCCCATCGTCAGGTTCGCGTCCAAAGGCCGGCCACGCCGACAATCCCTACTCATACGTGCCAGTGACGCTAAACTCCAAGTGGTCCGTGTCCATGGCGTCGACTGCCCCCGCTCCGAGCCAGTTGAACAGTCTGCCTGCCGGCACAGCTTGGTATCACTACGACCCGGCGTCTTCCGCGGTGACCGTCCGCGAGGCTCTTTTCGACTATCGCGGCGCCGCCTATGGGACCAAACGACTGTCAAAGTCCTCACGCATGGCGCTGGCATTGACGAGTGCCTGTTGCGAACTCGGGAGAGGAAAGGTAACTGTCTCTACTCGCCAGTCAGGCCCAGGTGCCCCGCCGAGGACCGTACTGACTCACACGCCACAGGTATTCGTTCTGCAGCCGGACGTGTCCGACCTGACCGCCAAACAACGACGCTTAGTCGAGGCACGCGCAGCCTTCCTCCGTGTTCCCAGCCTTTTCTTCGTCCCGTCGACGTGGTCTCCGGATGAGCAAGCGCGGTGGACGAGGATGAAACCTCTGGACCAGCTGGAGCAGCTCACCAGCCGCTATGGGACGGTGCCGTTGTCCCAGAGCGTGCTGCCCATCGACATCGAGATCCCGGCCGACCATGCTGCGTGCCCGACGTTGAACGGTCTCAAGACTGCCCCCGCGACGATTATCGTCGCCTCGGCTCCGTACGTCGGCTTCACCCAGGCCATGAGGGCGGCATGTGGGCCCGTCGACACGGAGTCTCTCCAGTTCCGATGCGTGGCCGGCTGGAGCCAGTTCCGACATTGGCGGAGAAGTGACGGGCTCGTCGGCGTCGTGGAGGAGCTGACCTCGATGTATCACGGCGACGGTTGCCCCCTGACATTTTTCGGCTCGTTGCGGGGCAGACTGATCCAGGCAAACATGGCCGCGGCACAGGCAGGAGAGGCGTATTTCCTCTCGGGGGATGTGGAGGCGGAGACGGAGCAGGGTGACACGTAGGACGCCGAGAGCATCCTCCCCAAGGGTTCCAGGCGGTGGCCGCGCGAAGGCGCGCATATAGTGCAGCAGATGACGTTTGACTCTCCCCAAATCACACCTCTGTCGCGTATGCGAGGCACCTCGAAAGCGCCAGACTTTAGTGAGGGCGTCGCACAATGCGTCCGAGCGCTTGGGACCCCTGTTTCCGCACCACACTCGCTGTTGCGTCGCGCCTGTCACACCACGCGCTGCGTCGCAGAAGCAGAAGCGGGGACGGCTGCGTTCGAAAGTCGTCGGTCCGTGACAGACCGCAACAGTCACCGCCTCACGTTTGCCGGGCGTCTGCCGCCCTGACCGCTTTGCCATGTCCAGGTGTTGAAAGGACTTCCGTCGAGCTTGTTCATGTTGACAAGGTGGGTGTTCCTGTGTCGAGGGTCACCCCTATACCACTCTCGCCATCCTCTGAGGCGCCAACGACTACAGCTCCACGATGAAGACGGGTCGTCTGACGGCAACGGAGCGCGTCTTGGCGCAGACGATACGTTTCATCAGGTGGGCCGTACAGACGGCCGCCGAATGTTCGATACCTTACGTGGTCCAGACCAAAACGAGGCATCTCCTCAAAGGCGACGAGTTTGCTCCCCTGGATTACGGCCTCGTGGAGGTGCCCGCTGACCTTGAGGGGTATTCCGCGACAGACCGCGTCTTTGAGCTTATGCGCAGGTATCCAGAGCTGCAGAATGCGGTACGAGGTTTAGAGTTTAAATGCATCGGGGAAGGCATGATCGATGGGCGCCGGGAACAGTCATCCTCGAATCACACCATAAGAATCACGCCTAGACAGCAACAGCACGCGGCGGCGCTGCTGCTGTATTCCTGTGTGACGCCCCGCCACATCAGGGTGATTCCTGCCTGGTTTTTCGACTATACCTTCAACTACTCACGTCCTTGCACGCTGTTCGAGTCGATTGGCACCTTCCACCATTGCCGCATAACCGAGCGAGCGCCACTGATGTGGGATGCGTTCGTCATGCCCCTGAGCCACCTAGGAGAGGACTTGAACGACATGTTGGCGTTCAGTCAAGGGCGAAACGCGCAGTGGTGAGTCTCGCTGGCTCGACAGGTTTCGAGCCGGGCTCCGCGAGCCGGAAGCTGACGACTCGACCTTGGGGTCGCTCCAGGTCAAATTCGTTCCGTCAATGGTCGTACGAGCATTGCCCTCGCCCTCGGCCTTGCGAACTCCAACACCTGGTTGGGCCGGGTGTCGGCAGTGAACCGGATATCTGGTGGATCGACGACATCTGCTCGCATTTCGGTGTTCACGGACGACGCTACGACGCCAGAAAGTTGGAGCTTCGGCCCGGGCTGGGCGATTTCACCTTGATTCGACGGGCGACGGGGGAGATGTACTCTGGAGAGTTAAAGAGGAATGTGGTCCAGGTCAGCGCCCTGGGTGAGATCCGGTGCTGGTCGCGTTTCCGCCCCGACGACGTGAAGACGACGGTCCGTGGCCGGTACTTTTCGGCCCTGAACCCGGTCGACGTGTACCTCCTGGAGCTAAAGGCGCCGCAGTGGGGCTGGCTACTATTGCCGCAAAACGTTCTGCCTGACGCCTGGTTTGACGGCTCGGCGGAGCGCCGGGTGGATCGTGGGTTGGTCGTGAAGTGGAAGCCGAACAGTGCCGACTTCATCGCGAGGCATCGAATCTTCGCCAATCCCGTGGACGGTGCGAGATTCGTTTCTCGGGCTGAAGAGATCCTGGACCAGTATCCGACTCTGCACGCTGCCCCGACCAGGCCGTTCTGTCTACCGGTCGACGCCCTCGGGGTGGACGACGATCCTTCCCGCGTCTCCACGAGCAGTGGCTCCTCGGTCGCCAGCGGTGGCGACCGCGAGAGGAGGAATGTGCCGCGAACACGACCCACGAAGGGGTCGCGCGCCTTTTGGTCGCAAACGACTTTTGAGGCCGTGGAGGCCGGGAGGTATAATCGGCAGTGCGAGAAACTGTGAGTCCTTCGAACCCCGGTCGATACGAGCTGACGGTGACCGAACAGCGGTTGGGGATCGTTTTATCCACTACAAGCACATCCCGCCGAGTCATATGCATTCACACCTTTTCTAAACCGAGAGTTCGCCGTGGGACAACCCAACACCCCGTTCGTCCACGTCCGCTTTGCGTGCATCTCTTTGGTGGACTCCTTGGTCGCGATCTCGAAGCATGACCGTCGGCCTTTCGAACGGGTAATACGCGAAGACGAGAGGTCCATCTTTGTGCTCGCGCCATCTCTCACGACGGGCGGTCGGAGCCCTGGCCGGGGGAGGGAGCAGGCCAGCTTCCGGTACATCATCCCCTCAGAGCAATTGGCCTCGAGCAGCCACGTGGGCAGATTGACGCGGGCGAATCAGAAAGGAACAAAAATCGGGCACCAGATCCCCATCAGCCTCCGCGACGGGGAGCTGATTGACGCCTACGCCGTACCCATCGAGATGGTGGTCCCCCGGCTCCTCGACATGTTTCGCCAACTGGGACAGGCAGGTACCGCGTTTTTCGGCATCGACCAGGTCTTTGGAGCGGATCGCCTGCGATGCGGCTGCGTCGTCGACCTGGAGAAGTACGTCACCGACCATACCTCTCTCCTTCGTGCCTGGGTGGACAACCTACAAGCGAGGGCCGGACCTGGAGGCCCGGCCGCTCGACGGCCGAGAGGGATGACGCGGCATAAGATCGCACGCACTTGCAAGTACTGCCGCAAGTTAAAGCTCGGGTGCAGTCTGTGAGTGCCTCATGTGCCCCCCACACCCCCCTTTATGTCTCCAGAGAAGTGCGGCGCTGACGTACGGTAGACAGTGGTCGAAGGATCAGGGGCGCTGTGATCGTTGCGTGGACGAAAGCAGGCTCTGCCTCGTCGAGAGGACAGAGGCGAGTGGTTGAGGGAACCTCGGCGAGGGGAGGGGCTGTCCGAGAAACCCCCCAGGTGACAGGCGACGGTGCCCTCCCCACGACGATGCCGCGGCGCTGGTGGGACTGCATCCACGAAGACACCTTCCGTCGGCAACACACGCTGCCAGAGTGCGGTCCCCAGGTGTGTCGTCGGCACGGCGAGCGAGTGTGGAGCGGACAAAGGCAGCACTCGGGCGTTCGTGGCAGTGGGAGCTCCCCGTGTGGTCGTGGGCCATGACTGCCTGCGCTAGAGCCCGCATGGCTGCCTTGACACCTGCCTCGGCCTTCAAACTCACACAGACACAGGCGCCCAGATCTTCTCGTTCTCGTCGACACATCCTCTCGGTCCCTACGTGGCACGTCGACGCATCAAGGACGGCACAGGTGCAACAAACGATAGGCGTCAGCCCCTTACATCATCCAGCAGGTGCCACTTACGTCTCTAAAGATGTCCACCCACCCGAGAGATGGGCCTGCAGGCCGTCGTCTCGAACGGCGCTCCGACCAGTTGACCTCGGCAACATCGACCACCACACGGAAAAGAACCCGGGCCGCGGTTGCTGGTGACGACGACGACAACTGGCCGAAACGTCAGAAGGTCACACCGCGTCCGTCCGGGCCGTTTCGTGGAGTCCATCGTGTACGACGGCTGGAAGGGAACGCTGCTCCCGGAAACTTCGACATCTCTGGGCCCCATGCGACTCAGACCGGAATGGGCCAGCCAGAGGCACCGGTACAGCTCGACCTCTCCCCCCTACCTGACCTTTGCCTGCCCGTCGAGCTGATCGAGGCGTGGAAAGCGCGTGAGAGATCTTCGGCACTAAAACCCCAACAAGTCCGGCATCACATCAAACACGACCGGGGATATTTAGAGGGAGTCGACATTAGCTCGATGACCGAGCAACAGCTGGCAACGCTTTTCGTGCCTCAGGTAAGTGACGGCGACCGAGTTCCTCCTTGCCCCGAAAGCGATCATCTGTCCACTGACTCAAAGTTCAAGCCGATGCGAGACGACGGCCTAACCTGTACCTACGTGAATTGCCTATCCAGAAGAACCGGAGACAGCCAGCGATACTACATCAGAGACCATCTCGCCTGTAAACCTTGTTACCAGTACTGGCACCTGCACCAGCGGAAGCTCCTGCGTAGCCAAGCACTCTGTGCCAGGGAACATCAGAAGAGGGAGTCTCAAGGGAAATCTACCTTTGTCTGTGGAAATGAGTTCTGCCGGGGGGAAGTCAGGAAGGATAGATCGAGGATCGTGAGAGCTAAGACGGGTGTAGAGGTACGTGTCTGCGAAGCTTGCAACGTGTGGTGGAAGAGACACCAAGGCGAGTGGCGTCCAGAACACGTCTGCCACTTCAAAGAGGCTGGGAGAAAGCGTTTCTATCAACGGCGGCCGCGGTGAGAGCCGACGCGATACCCTCCGCCGAAGGGGGCTCGTGGCTTTGAGGGGGTTCCTTAAGGTGGCCAGAAGGCTGGTATGGTGTTGTGGTAAAGACCACGAGGGTCGTTGATACTATTGGAGGCGGTACGCGTGGAAAGTAATCTGCCGCGTACAACGCAATGCCCGAATGTCAGTGTCGTCCACACTCACCACCCGTCGCCATCTCTTGCGCGAGATTTAGGAAAGACTTGCGGCCTTCGTCCGATGTCACTCGAAGATCCACGATGCCCGTCCAAAGCGTCGCGAGGACTCGGACGAGAGGCGTAACCCCCATTGGTAGCGATCGAGACCGCTTCCCGAAGTGACACGTCGGTCTCGTTTCGCGGCGTTATCCCTTTTCCCTTCCCCACGGCGGTACGAAAAGGACGCCCTTATTTATCCCACACCAGGAATCTCATCGACACCAAGAAGTCGTCCCACGCGGGCCATGTTCGACCATCTGGGGTCATTTCGAGGCGCCCGACGATCCGCTCATCGTTATTGTCTTCGTCGGCGCGACGGTGGGTTGAGCGCGATACGCCTCCACGTCCGTGTCGACCATGTCCCCGAGCTTTTCGCACAATCGCAGCAGGACCGGGGCCAACGTGAACAGGATCTGCACCCAGGTGATCTGACTGCGTGTTCCATCCCGCCAGGCACGGTAGTCTTCCGGCTCGAGCGTCGACAGCTGCTTGTCGCCGAACCCAGCAAAGGCCCATCTCATCGACCAGGTGAACGCCCAGACAGTGAAGAAGCGGAGGGGAAGGAGGAAGAGCAAGCGGACGGCCGGGTTTGAGGCGCACCGCGCAAAGGGGCCGTAGGGTCCGGCGGGGCGGAGGACCTGTTCCTTTGCACGTTGTCAGGACATGTATGTTCGCGTCATGGAATGGCGTACCGAATGGCTGCCGCGCGGTGCCGGTCGCAGCAGAGCCCGTCTTGCCTCGCCATCGAGCCGACACCAGGCCTCCAGACGACGTCTCAGCAATCCACGGTCACCCATGGCATTAAGCCTGCGGCGTGTACAGTGTCGCGCCAGGGACTGATGGTCGAGCTGCCCCAGGTCACCAAGAACTCCAGGAGAGGAGGGCACGTCTGCGGCTTCTTGCTTGCCCCGGGCCATGATCGACGTAGACACCATCACAAGGGGGGCAGGCCAGCTAAAGGCTCTGGCTCCAGAGACAGGTTCAGTTCCCACCGCCGCTGCAACGGCGAGATCGGTTCTGGACCTGTATGTGGCTACCCGCACCCGCAGCTTGCCATCGGAGTCCGGGCCATCTCCCAGGTGAAAATCGTCTACACGCGAGCGTGACGTTGGACTGGTCGTCCTCCGAATCGACTACGGGGATCAAGGGCCAAGAGAGGAGTGGTCATGCGGCAGGAACACGTTTGCAAGTTCTCGCTGTTTGCAGCCAGCCTACAGCCAGCCTCGCCGTCCCAACCTTGCGAGGCGGTCGGCGTGAAAACCTGACCGCGGTTGGTCGCCGCAACGTACGACTTTCATGCCTGAGGAGAATTTCCCAAGACGGGTATGACTACTCGATGCTACCCGTCCTCTCCCGACGGGCCGCCCTCGTCGTCCTCGTCACCGTCCTGACCATCCTCTCCCTCCGGGTCAGCGCCACTGCTGCTCCATCCGCTGGCGTTGAGGTGAGCCGGCAGCTGCCGCGTCACGGAACTGCACAGCATCTCTCGCATCTCCCTCGCCAAGTTCTGAAACTCGGGTCGCTCCTTGAGCACCTCGCTCAGCTTGATCTCGTCGAGATGGTCCATGGCGCGCTGGAAGTGCGGGCTTTTGGTGTGCATACGCCTGCCGGTGATGCTGTGGCGGGCCAAGGTCAGTCACGGGTGCAGAGGAAGGCCTGGGGCCCGACACGGGCCAGGGGTACTCACAAACCACGGGTCAGCTGGGGCAGCAGGATGAAGATGCAGCCTTCGCCAAAAATTTCGCACAGCGCCTGCAAGCGTTTCCCGTAACGACACCAGCTGGAGATGTTCGCGACGATGTTTCTGACCTGCTCCTCGTCCGACTCCACCGTCCCGACGAACGCTCTGATGTCCTCCAACGCCTTGCGGCCCAGGCGGCCTCCGGAGATGCCGGGTCGGACGGTCTTGACGATGTCGAACCACATGAGCCAGATGAAACGCTGACGCAGCTGCCAGAGGTCCGTGTTCTCGTTGACCTGAAGCGTGTAGTCAATCCGGCTCTGAAACCCCCTGACCATGTCATCGCCTTTGAGGTCGGCGATCAGCATCGCGGTCGCGGGGCCGTCGACCACTCGCGGACTCAGAAGTATCTCGGCCGCCGTCTTCCCTGGAATCCGGTGCTCCTCCACGTACTGAAGGAAGTCCTCGGCCTTCGAGGTGTCCACCTCGGTCATGTTGAGGAAGCGGGCCCAGTTGTTGTTGGCGGTGGACGTGGGCTCTGCCTCGGGCGGTTCGCTCCCCGAGCGCGTCCTGCCACCGCCGCCGCCTCCCCCGCGTCGCGTGGTGGCGTTGACGTGCCGGTTGAGGCGTTTGAGGTTCTTCTTGGCCTGTGGCGAGAACGACGCGGCGTCCTGGGCCAGGACCTGCTCGACCCCCTGGCGGACGTCAGTCTGGAGGCCTCCAGTGGCGGCAAGTTTACTCACGGGGTCGTAGCCGAGGAACGCGTTCAGCCTCGTGGTCCAATCCTGCTCGGAGACGGGAGGCTCGTTCGCCATGTTCACCGGCGGAGGGGTCGTGGACCTGTGACCGTTCGACGCGGTGGACGACCTTCCAACGCTCTGGTCGACGGCGAAAGGGGAAGGGTCGATGGAGGGGGGAGCGATCCGCGTCTTTGCTCATCTCGCGTCGGGAGACGTGTTCACCCCAGACAAAGAAACATCGCCTACAGACAGGCCCAGGCCGCGCCACCACCTGCAGGCGTCCGCGAAACCCTCAGCCTCGCTCCTGAATGGTCTGAAACCCGCTGCCGGGTGGCGAAGTCGTGTCGGGGCCATAAAATCATCCCCCCTCGCACTTTCATGGATCTCACTCTCATGTCCTTTACCTGCCCCCGATCTCTGAAGACCCAAGACTCCCTTCAACCAACAATCATCGACGGCGTACCCAGACGATGGAGCACGTGCCCGCGATCTCGGAGAGATGGTATGGTGCCGTGAAAGAGGTGACCGTGAGGACCCGTCGGCCACAGTGACCGGGACGCCGGCTCGCATTTGTACCAGGATGCTGACGTTTCGAACAGACGGAGACCTTGACCGCGGCCTCTGCGTGGGGACAGTTTGCCGGAACGAAAGCTGTCACGTACTATGTCGTCCTCGCGCAGACCCTGGTCCTCTGGCTCGAAGACTGCCTCGGATTCAACACCCTGGCATTGTTGGCCCCGGTCATCTTCCTGATCCTGGTCCTCGACCTCGTCCGGGTGGTCACACACTGGTGCAAGCGGTGAGAGAGAGATCCGTGTACGTATTCTTTCGTCCGCTGAACAGGCTCAGTGACTGACCGGTGGTATTTAGGGGAGTAGAAGAGATGTGAACCGCGTTCCACGATGTCCCGGAACATACGTCTCTGGTGCCAGCGCCCTTTGGAGACGGTCAGGCGGTTCCCACAAGGAGGAGGCCGGCGCCATGCACAGGCAGAACAGGGCCTGGCAACTTTCGCCTGGTCCGGAAGAGCGAACAACTGGGAACGCGTTGAAAGGACAAGCATCAATTGCGTTCGTTGCTGTGAGGGAGGAGCAAACACCATAGATTTCGAAACCATCACGTGTTGAGAGAGCGCAGCAAACACCATAGATTTCGAAACCATCACGTGTTGAGAGAGCGCAGCTGTGCCAACATGCACCCTGTGCCCAGATGCAACTGTGTGCACGTGCCGGGACGCCCTACCCAACCCACCCTCCTCGCAGTTCTTTGGCATCGTGTTCACGCATCTACTCCAGTACGACTGCGCTGGCTCTGTGTCCTCGCCATGACGCCCTTCTTCTGGTCCAAATTTCCCTCCGCAATCACTGCTCCTCGTGGCCGCGCCGTTGAGGTTCTGCCTAGGCATCTAAAGATGAGGTCAGCCCATCGGGGTGAGGACGCACATAGGTGAAATTCAGTACATAAGAGGGGCAAAGTCTCCACACACCACAATCGTCAAACTTGGGTGGGAACCAAGGGTCCTCAACTTCCCTACCTGCTAACTTAACAACGAGAGTAAAATAATGAAAAGGTTGTATGTCAAAGTTGTATGTCTTGTCAAGCTATGTCGAACTCCAGTTATGATTATATATATTGACGCCGAAGTCAGTAGAGGAAGTCATTAATAAAAGGGGCTGCTTTTAGCTGTACGAGGTAAATTATGGGCGGGGGCGACGAGTGTGCTGCGCGAGAAATCCCCCTCGCCTGTCCGCTCCCCCTCTGCCGCACCTTTCCTCTGTCGTCCTAACGTGCCTCACGATGCACCAAAAACAGCCCGTCGTCCATCGGGCCCAGGGGTTCGACCTCGGTGGTTCCATCTGGCCGGGCTTGTCTAGGACGCGCTGCCTCAGGGCTGGCTTCGGTTTCTCCCTCTCTTTGTGCCGGAGTAAAGCACGTGTGGCGGTGAGGTGCCCTGACTCTCAGAAGACAGCGCCGAAACACGTGGCCTTGGGCGTCCCTGCTTAGAGCTGTCTAT
Source organism: Phialophora verrucosa (assembly GCA_002099365.1). NCBI lineage: Eukaryota > Fungi > Ascomycota > Eurotiomycetes > Chaetothyriales > Herpotrichiellaceae > Phialophora > Phialophora verrucosa. Next base: position 1,354,620 of record MSED01000009.1, on the reverse strand, counting down.
CCGACTGAACGTCCTGCCGTGCCACGGTTGCGCGCCAGGTGAGTCGCAGCCGCCCAGTTGGAGTCGCTCGCCTGGGCTGAGCAAGCAGCGCCTGGACAAAGGACGTCGATCCGTCGTCACGGTCGAGCCGCATGGTTCGTGGCGCCGCACTCGGGTGCAGAAGGGGACTGTTCCATGCCGACACTATGGACATGACTGCAGCCACGGACAGGGACAAAGGGGCACCGTGTTTGACGAGAGTCAGAACCAAAGATACCGGCTCCAGAAACTCGTCGATGCCTGGAAAGCTCCGGCGAAAGAGACTGTCTCGGAAGGTGAGAGCAAGGCCTTGTGACCACGAGACAGTGACGGCGCGCATGTCCTGCCCCAGGCAGCTCTCGGGTCGCGGTCGCTTTGTCTGGCGCTCCTGGTCGAGGCGGGGCCACTGCTATAAAACCGCCGACATCTTGCACGCCTCGTCCGCCTGCCATCTCGACTGCACCGTCCGTCTCGAAACAGGAGCAGCATGTGTTCTCACAGCCAGGTGAGTCTTGTTATGTGCCTCTTCTGCGTCCGGCCTAATAGAGTCTCAGATGGCATACAACCTTCGCGCCTTGGAAGACCTCGGCGTCACCGTGAACGGCGACGACGGCAGAATCGTCCATGGCCCCCGGGACTTGCCTGCACCGTCGCCCGCGGGGGCAAACACGGCGGGTGGCGAGAAGCGGCGGTCCAAGTTCAGTGAGGATCAGTTGAGCCGACTGCGGCGATTGCACGCGGCGGCTGCAGCACAGAAACTGCCCGCCGACCGGGCTTCCGAGCTGCTCGCAACGTTGGTGAGTCCGTGGCGGCTGGTGACGCCCAGAACGAGGGTGCTGACGCCGCCGATGCAGGATCCCAGACACACTCAGGCGGCGTACGTTGCGAGGTGGCAGAGAACGAAGAAGACGGAGAGGACGGTCAACCTGGACTTCGACCAACCGTTCCCGGGTCTCACGACCGCCCTGCCGCCGAGCGTCTCGAACCCGCACTCTGGGCCGTCACGAGACCCGGCCACGACGGTCTGCGGGCATGGATATCGGGAGGGTCGGCAGGGTGAGCGTCACACCGAGGCGCAGAGGCAGCTGTGTCAACCCGACCCGTCTCTAGACACGTCCGGGTGACGCATTCTCGCGGGACAACGTCCACGGGGGAACCTTGTCCGCGTGAGAATGTCGGGAAGGTGGACGTCAGATCGCAGTGTCGAGTCGTCCGGCAAAGGCAGTGGCAGCAGGAGTCAGAGACGCACGGCCCGATGACCTGGGCAGGAGTGCGATGGATGCGGCCTGAGAGTGCGACCTGACCGTCGCTTGTATTCCCGTCGCGGCTGCGCGGGCGGTCGCCCTCTCGTGACGTCTGACTCGCCGTCGACCTTGCCGCCAGCAGACGCGGGCATCAATGCGAGACGTTGGGGTTGCAACAGCGTCGTGTCCTCAATCCAAGTCACGCGACCCACGCGTCGCCCAGGCGAGTTTTCGTGTCCGACGGTGACAATTCCCGCCCGCCCACCTCGTCGCTTGTTCTTTTGGCTGTACGGCCCGTACAAAAAGGCTCCGGCGGAAGCCCGGCAAATGTTTAACCGAAGAGCGTGCGGTACGACAATGGGTACTAAGTGGCGTGTCCGCATACGTTCCGACCTTCTCTACGGTAGTTGACTCTGTGAAAGGCACCGGCGTATCAAACCGGGGCGAGGCTTTGTCGCCTGACGGGCATATCTCGTACGGCGGCAGGCGCTGCCTTTACCACAATCAACCCACCACATCTTAATGGTCCTTTCAATAGCTGTTGTATTGCCTGTCTGTCCATGTGTGCCCGTGCGCCAATAAGGAAACTACAGGATGCACAGCCTTGCGCGAGACGCCCAGCCAATCAGAACGCAGGATTGCAGGCATCGCACACGCATTGCACAGGCAAATGCCCACCTCGCTGTGGTACGGGCCTCATCGCCCTATTACACTATCATCGCCCTCCCTAACCTATCTCGATCTGGCCAAGTCTCAGCCCCCCCTGAAAGATGGCCCACCCAGGCTCGGCCGCCCTTCCACCGCGAAGGCGACATCAAGACCGCCCTCCTGCTCTTAGGCCAGGAGACCGAGTGCCGCGGCATCTCGTCACGACGAAGCCAGTGGCCCTGCCGGAGTGGCCACGTGCCGGCCTCGGGGAAGTTGGCTCGGCCAAATTCGGTGACGCACCGGGGCGTAGGTCGTCGTCGTGACCGATGTCGACATCATGGATCTACTGGCGCACGGACGGACCATCGTGCAGGGACGATGCGCAGCCTGCGACGTCGCGACCGGCCTCGGACGGGTCAGGTCGAGGCGGGGGAGATGTGGGACGTCTCGCGATGGAGCGCGTGGACGCCGCGCCTGGACGACAGTGCATCGTAACGAGGCGATGCAGTGCCGCCAGTTCATGTGCCATTTGTTCACATCGTCGGTTGGTCTCCAGTCTCTCTTGCACGAGGTTGTGGTATCTCGTCTGTAGCTCTCGATACACACCGTCCTCGGCCAGGAGGCCCTTCTCCCGTTCTTGCGCCTCCTCGACGGCCCTTTGCTGGATTCGGGCGTGGGCGGCTTGAAGCTCCTCGTACGCCGCCTGCGACTTCAGGAGTTCCAGCTGCGTCGCCAACAGCAAGATTTCTCCCCCGTCCACCCGGCCCTTAGCTCGAGGGTGGAGGGCGACTGATATCGGGATCACGAGACCGATCGGTCCGAGGAGGAGGCGGACGATCTCGCGACAGGCAGGCCAGAAGTGGAGGAGGGAGTAGAGTCGTGACGGGTGGGAGACCACGAGGTAGGTCAGGAGTAGTTGGTCGATGGTAAACGTTATGATTTGCGCGAGGACGAAATAAGCCAGGTACGTCCCTACGGGCAGTTGTAGCGTTCGTCGTAAAGGCTCGAGGAAGATTTTAGCCATGTTGGCGGCGATGGTCGGACGTCGCCCGTGGAGGCACGCTGAGGTGTCGACGTTGGCCAACCGCCAGGAGATGGACCGTCCGCGGTGCCGTGTGTGGCGAGAGTGGAACACGCCATTACTGGAGTCGTGCCCGCGTGCTTTGTTTGGTGTCTCAGTGTGACGGGGACGAATTGGAGGAGGAAATTAGAACCGCAGCCACGTTGGTGGAAGATGGACCGACGAAGGAAAGTGCACTGTTGGCGGAGTGGCTGTAAGACCGTAGGAAATGTCGCCGTACACCGGAACAGTAGGTAAACCCAAAAAATGAGGTGGACATATAGGGCTTAGTGCTTGGGTTAGTTTTTGGAGCCCTACAGGGGCGGACTTTTTTGACTTACATTCGAACCCTAGACCTTTCACAGTCACACGCGATGATGCGAAGCGAAAATCATACCCCTAGACCATATGCCCTTATCGTTGTGTGTTCTCCCCGGGACAGGCTGACGGGGGTGTGGCAGACACACAGGGCTTAGTATCGGTCAGTTTATTGAACACCCACGGGGGTATTTTAACACCTACATTTGAACCCTGGACCTTTCACAGTCACATTTGATGATGCGAAGCGAAAATCATACCCCTAGACCATGTGCCCCAGAAGACCGTGTATCCGTTCCACCCGAAGAGGACGGGGCGAAATTCGACACAGATTTTGAGACTAAATATACCATCTCCAAATTATAGACGCTTTGTTCTCGGAATGCTATCCGCGGGCTGCTTATCGAAGCCGATCGCATAATCCGCCGGCTAGTTTGGCCAGACTAACAACTGGCCTGCTGACGCACCAGCTTAAACGAACGATCGCCCGTCAACTACCACGGATAGCCGGCAAAAGTGGCTTCTTTTCTTTCGGGGATTTCGAATCACAACCCCCCCAGTTCTGCTATCATAAGCATTCATGCCCCGGAAAGTTCCTTTCCTGGCGGATCTCATCTCTGTCATCTCTTCTTGTATCTCGGTTTCAGCGGTCTCCCGTGTGGGAAGGTCACCGAAGGTGCACATTAAGGACTGCACCTTCATCACCACATACCCAGGGATGTACAGCGACCTCATCCAGAGTACGATGAACCCGGATATGAACGAAAAACACTAACCCTCGATGCGCGCCTCTGCTCAAGGTCAGTCAACTGGCCTGCCACCAACGCTTTCCGGCCGGTAGCAGACGTGGAGAACACACAGGCCAGGATGCCAGGTGAATCGCAGAATTTGACTTCTTTGTCCATGGTCGCTTCAATCTCATACCACGAGTCGTTTGGACCACGAGCTCGACCCTCCAGCCAGCCCTATTATGGCAACAACAATGGAGACCTGGGTGCAGGAGCGACCATAATGCCTGGTCAGGATGGTTGGCGCACGCCTATGGGTGAAGTCGGCCATCGTGCCAACCGGCAGAAGGAGACAGGTTATCCTTTCCCACCGAATGCCGAGGCCAATGCAGCGGGAGAGAATGGAAAAGACACCGACGCCGACAAGGCCGACGACCCTGGCGACGAGAAGCCTAAGGACCTCACCTGGTCCCAGCGGATGAAGCACGTTACGTGGGCTTGGTTCACCCTTACCATGGCAACTGGCGGCATTGCAAATGTTTTGCATACTGGTACGTACTTAACCTCCCCCTGGCGGAGATACTGAGCATCAAGAGGACACCAGCTGACGGACGAGCTATTATCATAGTGCCCTACCGGTTCAGTGGTCTGGAAACTATCGGCGTCGTCGTGATGCTTCTCAACATCGTGCTTTACATTATTATATGGGCCATGATCATCACTCGATTCACCCTCTACCCTTGGACATTTCGATCGAGCTTTACCCATCCCACCGAATCCCTCTTCGCCCCAGCGTTTGCCGTCTCGTTCGGCACCATCCTCATCAACATCGTGCAATACGGGTCCGGGAGTGTGGGGCCATGGCTCAACCACGTCGTCGTGATCCTATACTGGTTTGACTGTGGATTGGCCATGACGCTCAGCATAACCATCTACCTGGTCTTGTGGTCCACTCAGACCTTCACCATTGCAAGGATGACTCCGATCTGGATCTTTCCCGCCTACCCCTTGCTCATTATCGGACCTCATGCGGCCAACCTCTGCTCTAAAGCACTCGGTGCTAACCAGGCCATCCGTATCATTGTCGGCGGCTTCACCATCCAGGGCATTGGCTTCCTCGTCTCCCTCAGCATCTACTCGGCGTTTGTGTATCGGCTCATGACACAAAAGCTGCCGGCTGAGCCGCTTCGGCCGGGAATGTTCGTCTCGGTCGGACCGTCGGCTTTCACGGTCAGCGGCGTAATTGGTATGGCCAAAGACCTACCTCGAGTCATCGCCTCTTCCCCTGGCTCCACCTTTATGGACGTGCCCGGAGTCCTCGCCGCCCAGATCCTCCGGCTCGTCGCGAATTGGATGGGTCTCTGGCTGTGGGGGCTCGCGTGGTGGTTCTTCTTCGTCAGTCTACTCTCTAACATGGCGTGTCTGCGAGGGGATCATCACCTGCCGTTCGCCATGACGTGGTTTAGCTTTATTTTCCCTCAGACGGCGCTTACGACCGCGACGTTCGCCATTGCCGAAGCGTTCGACGTGGGCGCGATCCGGATCATCGGCTGCGTGATGACGGTAATACTCATTTTGGTTTGGTTCATCGTGGTTGGCTGCATGATTCGGGCGATAATCAACAAACAGGTCCTGTGGCCAGAAAAGGGCGAGGACAAGAGCGAGGGAGGGTTCAAAGCAAGGCCGGACGATGCGAGTGGCAGGTCTACGGTGCGATCGAAGAAGGACGCGCATGCCACTTCCGATGGCAATGCGCCTCGCCGTGCCGGGAGAAGCGGCGATGAAATTCAGATATCTCAAGTGGGCGATGCAGCAACCTGGAACGTTTGATCTCAGTGACCTAGCATGCCGATGGTGCTGGTCACCGCTCATGGTCCTGCACACACGGTAGCGTCGCCACCTTCTACAAGAGGGGCGTTCGGTTGTAATCTTCAGCTGAAGGTTGGACGGCTCCTCTTGCCCTTGTGTCTTGACGTCTCCTTACTCTCAGGAGTCCTGCGCAGTCTCCGACTCGTCGAACATGCTACTGATATGTCCAAGCCTACATCAGAGTCGTGGTGACCTAAGATTGGTCGGAGGACAAGCGTGGAGAGAACTCTGAATGCCGCATTGATGCCACATCTGCTGCCCTGACTCTGGGTGTCCTTTCCACATCATACGGGCACAGGGGCGAGACAACATGGGGAACCGAGAACTACAGTAGTAAAGCAGTGACAGACGGGGACGGCCAAACCCGACAGAACAGGCCTTGTTCTTTGTGCGGGCACTCCTCCACTGCACCGTAGTCGGTTGTATATGCAGGCCCTTGGGGTGTCATCTCGACAACCTACATAAACCAATCACTTGGAGGGAGACATCTCGATATCGAGTAACTCGCACCTTCGATCAACTGCACCCTGCCCGCGCTGTAGGAGTAGCTGGACGATCCGCGATAGATGCCCCTCGATGCAAGCGAGAGGGTCCAGCCAGCCAGTGGACGCACGCCCCTGTCGCCTCCCCATAGTTTCTGGGTTCCTGGTCTCCGTGCATCCATATTGGAGTCACTTGGCCACCAAGTGACCGCGAGAGCCATGCACCCTTGGCCGCCGAATGTGCCAGCACCCTCGTATCCAGTCGAGCCTGGCGCCCTTGCGATCTCTAGCGCAAGACGCTAGGCCCTCCTTTGAGACGATCCGAAATGCGGGCACCAGTCGATGGATTCTTGGTGGTGTGCATCAGATCTGGGCTTTGCCCTTCCGAAAATGCTACTGCAACTGCAACTGCAACTGCAACTGGATCTCAGATCTGCTGGGCTTTCTTGTGCACGACAGGCTCGCCATTCTAAGTGAATGTGTATTAAAATGTCGACAGGACCTAGTTGAGCCATGCTGGGTCCCAACCTTTCTCTACATATGCTGGATACAGTACCTGCTTGATGCTTAGAGCCACTCGTCCGCATGATATCAAACTCACACCCCAATCCATCCCTTGGGTGACGCTGTGTCCCGTCGCACAGCCTAAAGCTTCTCCGCGTGAGTCCCAACCAGCCCCAACCAGCCCCAACCAGCCCCAACCCACTCTAACCCACTCTAACCAGTCCCAACGTACCCTAATTTAGCCGAATCTCACCCGGACCCGCAACAACGATCCCCACAAATCCTCTGATCCTCCCATGGACGACCACAGCAATGTCCTGCTACAGACTGCTTTCGAAGAGTCCATAAGGTCGAGGGGCAATAACGGTGATCTACTGTCGTCAGGACCGTTGCATCTCCAGCCCCAGCCCCAGCACCAGGACGCCTTTTACCCTGATGACGGTTTGACCAACTATTGCCACCACAATTGTGCGCAGACGATCAGTCCAGCAAGCCCGATAAGCTACGAGTCCTACAGATGCTCGAACTCGTCCGAGTCCCCGGGCCTGAGCCAGCAAGTTCAGCACAACCCCCGACCACTGCAATACCATTCCAGCCCCGGCTGTTCGTCTAGACAAGATCAATATGGCCCAGGCTCTTTGTCGACGCAATACCAACCCAGCTCCGGCTCAAACCATCCACAAAGCGGCACCTTGCGCGCCATAGCTCCCAAATCGCCCCCGAAGCCCATCTTGCCAGACCATACACCGCCGAAGCCACCTTCCCAACATGCCAACAAGTCCGTCATCTTCTACTCGAATTCCGATCCTCAGATCCCCATGCTGGGCATAGTCGACAGCATCGAAAACGACACATGGCTCCACCTGAGAAAGGGTACGGGATGCGTTCTGAAGAACCCCTAACACCACAGCCCCCTTCTACCCCGGCTGACTCCCCTGGTTCCCCCAGTTATCTATTGTGAAAATTCCCGACCTGTACCAGCCACCACCTTCCACCTCGATAGCATCACGCTTATGTCTCTCGACTCTGCGGCACAACGACTGGGATTCTTACCAGCGTGGATCCCAGCAGCGACAGACACGTGGGCGCAGCGCACGAAGACGCACGATCCGATCGATACCTTGGCTCCACCCCCGTGCCCAAGCTTCATGCTGCCTCCACCATGCATCAAACTCGCGTCGGTAACGCTGTGCCGTGGTGGATGTGGCGGTACTCTCATGTCAGTACAACACTCGTACATTCTTGCGACGCGCCTCTTCTGTCTTGCTCAGGAACGAGTCTACCACCAGCCATTCAATTTCGATGATCAGGCACACACGCGCACGGGTAGAGAGAGAGACACTAAATGTGACACACTCACCACAGACAACGATACTGCAACAAATGCGACGACCTGACCGCGAGTCCCGACCCGATGTCGCTCTACTGCCAGACATTCAACTGCCAGGCCGTTCCGTCTTCGTGAGTATTATTTACTCGATTTACTTTAATTATTGCCTTGTGTCGTTGACGTCGTGTGGCTCCATCCCACCACCAAAACATACGGTTGCATTTGGCGCGTTTGATCATGTATTGTGCGTCACGTCCGCAGTGGCTTGGCTAAACTGACCAACGTCCCTCCCCCAACATTTAGATATTGTTCGAAAACTTGCCTTCGCACGGCGCCGGTGCTGCTAGGCTCGTGAGAAATGTATTCTATATACAGTACTTCGTACTTGGATCCGTTTCGGCACTCCAGTGCAGAGTACTTGTTGGGCTGGACTGGACCGCCCTAAGTGCTAAGGGTCGAATGGCTGGGACCGGTTGAGTTGACTTGACTTGAATTGAACGAGACGGCATGACGCGCTCGCTCGCTCGCTCGGGAACACAGGACCGGAAGGGAAGGCATAGTCTGGGTTTCTAGAGGCGGAGCTCATCAGCAACGCAGCAGGGGTTCACGCGGTCAAGCTATGTTAATTACTGGAGGTTCTTGTTCACGGTGTATGTTCTGTCTTGTACATATGAGTAGCGTCTAGGCACACATGCATGGACAAGCCAGACGAGGCGGAATAGTCAACATGCACAACTTGGTATAGTATGGCGCGGTACGATGTAGTGTAGGACAGAGCAGTTCGATGTTGTAATGCAAGTCAATGCGATACAACATGATCCTGCGAACAGAGTAGACAGTATGGTAGTATATAGTATATAACAGTCTGTACTTCGTGCAAGGCAGTAGCCTTTCCATGCATACGTATACACATATGCATTCACATGGACGTATATGTCAGCATTCCGAATTCACATCAACTCATCCCAACTCAGGCCAACTCAGATAAACCCCGATTTCCGACGCCACTTCACCTTGGTGACCTCCGGTCTGGGCGACAATAGCGTGTCGGTTGAACCTAAACCTGACCCTGACCCTGACCCTGAGCCAGTACCAACACCACTTCCAGATAGGACAGCCGGGGCAGTGAAGCTCAGACCGAGCAGATTCCTCGTCATGTCCGAGTCGTCAGCGCCTTCCACCGCCGTTGTGGTCGTGGAGATCATGCTCGCGGCGTCGTAGTCGACCGCGTTGGGAGGATCGTCGCGCTGGGAGAGCGCGACAGAACTGTTCAGAGTGGAGGTGGATTGCTGGAGCGCGAGCCTGCGCCATGGATTCTTGGAGGAGAAGGCGTATGGATTTGGGGTTGCTGTTGTTGAAGGAACCGAATCTGGAACTGGATTTGTCTGATGGTGGTCCACTTCCGTCGGGACTGGCATTTCTGCAATCCCGGACCTGCCGACCACGATGGCCGTGCCAGCTTGGTGGAGGATGTTCACCTGCCGGACATTCAGTGGGCCTTGGCTGTGCGAGATGGTGGTCAAACCGAGACCCCGGCCAGCGGTGTCGATGCCGATGGTGGCGTTGGCGAAGAGAACGGGGTCTTCGGCGGCGTCCCGGGCGGGCTGGTCGTCGTTGGACTCGTAGCCCTCGTCGCCGCCACCGTCTGCGAGTTTGGGGGACAGAGTTCGTGGTGCACCGCGCCTCGTGGTGTCGGCCCGCTTGTTCAGGTTGAGATTGACTTGGCTGCTATTGTTACTGCGTGAGCTCGAGCGTAGCCTCTTGGTGGGACTGCGTGGAAAGGGCGGCTTCTGGTCCTCGTCATCTGCGGCGCCGACTCCGAAAATGGTGGTGGTGGTGCTGCTGAAGCCTCCCTTACGATCGACATCGGCGTACGGCGACGGCGCATAGCTACCTTCCACAAAGACTATGGGTGCCTGAGCCATTTCCAACCGGCCAATGTCTCTGTCCAGCGCCCCTAGGCAGTTGCCCAAGGTTTGAAGTTGTGATAAAAACTCCTGGTTCTTCCATAGCAGCCAGGCGACTCGATTCTTGGCCGTCACCGTCTCACGGATTTCGAGGTCTTTTCGGCATGCCTCAATCGACCCACGAACCAAAAGGAGGACGTGGTTAGTCTTGTCGACGCTCTCCTCCGTTTCCTGGATTAGTCGAGGATCCAGGTAGTGAGCCTTGGAGCGGAGCAGTCGGTTGGCGATGTTGATGGCACTTTCGGCCCTTTCGATGTTAGTGTGTAGTTGTTTGACTTCGTTCGGTACGTCTTTGTAGTGGGCTGCAAGACTGATCGCTTTGACGAACGAGTTGAATCCCGAAAAGATCGAAGTCGCAATGAGGACTGGCTCGGGCATTATGCTCAAGCCGCACTTTTGAGACGCTGAAACAGGTAGATGCTTCTCTGGTTATGGCCGCTGCAGGTTTTTGAAAATAGACCAAATGTCCTCTAGGCTGACGACTTCTCGATCGAACCTGATCGATCGCAGGGAGGGCCAGCTTTCCCTAAGGCCACCGTGCAGGGGCGCAATCACGGGGCTTTCAGGCATCCTCCAGATAACCCGTGTCAAAATGCGGCTTTCCTGGTTGACTTGGTGTGCAGCTTTGGCAGGCATTAGTACCGAGACTGGGTCGGTTCTAGGTCGACTCGACATGCCCCTAACAGGCACAGGGGCATACGAGTTGTCTGTCGGCAGTCAGGCTGAAAAAGCGGCAAGGGGGTTTGCTTCGTCTATTCCAGGCAAGCGCCGTCTGGAGGCGAGGGGAACATGAGCTCGCAAACGGAGTGCAGGAAGGATACGAGGCATGTACCCGCGCTACAAGCGAATTGGGAAGCGCGCATCCGGCTCGACCTGCACCGTCTCTCTCGGCCTGGCCCCGACAATTCCAGCCTCAACCTCTGTGCAACCTGTCGTGCTCGTTGGCGTGAAACGTGGGCAGCTTCAGAGGGACCAGAACCAGGCCCAGACACATTGAGCACCCTATTCGCAGTGAGGGCGAGCACGGTTCTGTGGCCCCAGAAGCATGTGCAAAAGAGCCGGTGACAGGTTGGCATCAATCAGGCTGAGCTAACCAGATGTGGGTGTGATTGGGCTCGCGATCAACGCACCCTTGGTACTTTCCGTGACACGAGGCAACCCTTGGATGGCGTTATATAGCGCCGAATCAACTAAATTATCCCCCGCCCGTGCACGTCGTGACAAATCTCGTACTCGACACTACTGCAGAAGCTGCCACTCAAGCACGAGGAGTGGTCGGTCTAGTTTGCGAGCGACATTGTCCGTGACCCTTCGAAGTTGCGGCTGAACCACAAAGACCGGCTTCTTGCCCTTTTCACCCCGCTGCGTCTGGGTGGCTGATCTTCGTGCGTTGGCCGCGTCGGTCCAGTGGAATTTCCACTCTGTCGGCTGCGAAAGAAGCAGCAGGCCCAGCTCTTGTCCTCGCCTAAAGAGCTTGACCAGGTGTAGGTGCCGTTCTTTGTTTGTCTCTGGCCGGATGTAAGTCCCCACAATGGAATCCGCGTCAATGATCAGAGCGTCCACGACCATCTGCGAATGTGCTCTTCGCTCGGGTGAGTCTGCCGGGCCGAGGAGGGCTGCGGTGCTGGTCCTCCATCTCGAGAGACTCAGCCGGCTTCCTGTACGGCTGTTAGCACATAAAAGTTAGGAAGCGTGGACCTGAACACACTTTGGTCATCTTTGAGTTGGCCTGCTGAAGATCTCAAAAATGTCGTTACCATTTCCGGCAACAAAGACTTCTCGGTCACGCCGAAGAAGTCAATTGCATCCAAGATCTGTGCCGTAATGAGTGCAGTGATGGCGGAGGACCGCGAATTTCGATCAGCGAGCAACGCCTCAAAGTCCACATCGCTCTGAGCCGTGATACCACTTGGCAAATGGCTGGACTGACTGGCGGACTCCTTTGCTTGCTCACTCCTGGCCGGGGCATCGACATAATAGTTGTCTGCATGATCTTCTATAGCCTTGAAAAGGGAGGCAACGCTCTGTTTAATAGTGGCGTCATCCTTGGGTTGCTCCAACACGTTTTCCGCGGTGACTTCCTCGACAGATCGCTCGACGGCTCCACCCTTGGCCCGATCCCCTGACTGGCGCAGTGTGCTGTTCAGATAGCCAGGCTTCTTAGAGCTTGAATGGCGAGAACTTCCGTGCGACGGAGCGGCACCAGAGTAATGTCTCTTCCTAAGCCGGTCCCCCATGAGGAAAAAGAGCAGACCAAAAGCAATGAGGGCACCGGCGATTGCACATCCAATGGCGACACCAGCGACAGCTCCGCCAGACAAGTCACCGTCCGATTTGTAAATCGTCTGCTGTGGCAGACCGCTAGTTGTTGTGCTAGACGAGGACCCTTGGGACACTGCCGATGTGCTGGTGGTGGTGGAGGTTGACCCTGAAGCCCCTGTGACTGAAACGCTATACGACGGGGTATAGATGAATCCAACGAGAGTATAACTGGTACTGGCAGAAGGATCGGCCCCAGCGACGGGGACGGGGACACTAGTGCTCACGGGGGAAGGTTCAGCTTCTGTCAGGACAATTACAGCTGGAGTGTAGGTGACTGGAGTCAAAGAAGAAGCGGTAGAGAGTGCAGAACCGTCCGTCCCGAAGACAGTACTGACTGCAACGCTGATCGATGTAGTCGCTTCGGGAAGCGAAGCTGTTGTTGCAGACGTAGTGTCAGATTGAGGCGGATCTGAGGAACTCGTCACGTCTTGTGGCAGGGCGCTCCTTGCAGAGAGAACAGCCGCGATGGCGTTCCTCATCTTCTTTGGCGTTCGTGGTAGATGTAACGATGCTAGGTCATGCAGAGTCCCAATCCTGGGTCCAAGTTGAAAAAGGTCGAAGTGATAGATGCGGCTTCAGAAGCGGGCGAGAAAGCTGAGAGCCAGCAAGTCTTATGAGCAAAGAGTTGGACGCCCCTCAGGCTCTCTTCGATTGTCGGAGGCCTGGCTCATCAACCTGCTGATTGAACTCGCCGCTTTTGACGTCCGAGACACGAGCCGCCGCCCCTAGGCGACTGAGTGGGTACATTTTGGCTCGTGTTTATCTGCAGCCAACCACATGTCGCACGCAACGCCCAGCAGAGGTTGGGATGCTGCTGAGAGGCGCAATCGAATCATCCAGCCTCATCCACCGACAGAAGGCCAGCCGGAGAAGAGCTCGTGGTCCCACATGCTCCCTCTAGCCGAGGGTCCAACCTAGAGCAGGGTCGCCATGCGAGAGAGGTCCCCGACACTGGGCCAGGCAATATACTTGTAGCCGCACGCTTTGAAATTTCCTTCACCTGAAAGCGCAGTCCATGCTGTCTTAATGCCCCGTCGACAGCCTGGACACAATGGCGCAAGCTCGAGCGCCGCTGTTGGTAGGGATCGATGTCGGCATGACCTGCACGGGTAAGTCTGGGACACTGATGTCGACCTCGGCTCTCAGCTGATCTGATTTCGACACAGGTGTCGCATACATCATCCAGTCCCCTGCGATTGAGATGGTTGAGCCACGTACGATCCAAAAATGGTCGGGGAACGGTGCCGTAAAGGCCGACAAGGTGGGTGTCGAGCTTGGGAATCCACGAGTACGTAGCTTGGCTGATACTTGCTCAGGTGCCCACTTCACTGTGTTATCGAGGCCGCCAAATAGTCTGGGGGTTCGACACCCAGCGAGACGACATCGACGACTCGGAAGTCCACGACTGGTTCAAGATTTTCCTCGACGAGCGAGAGTTTGAGAAGTTCCGTTCACGCGGAGAGGACGTTCCGCCGTCCCACGGCCATGTGAAAAAGTACTACCGAGACTTCCTGAGGAAGCTTTATGCCCACATCAAGAAAATCCTGAGCACAGAGCTTCCGGCCCTGAGCTTCGAAGACGAGACCATCCAATTCATCTTTTCCGTCCCCACCACCTGGAGCCCTGGTGTTGCAGAAGACCTGAGGGTATTGGCGCGCGAAGCGGGTTTCGGCCACGATGGTGCAAACCACGTGGTCGAAATCGGGCTGACCGAGGCCGAAGCTGCAGCTGTATGCACGTTGGGGACTGAGACCGAAAGATACGCTGTACGCATGTGTCCTTGCCCCGTTACCAACAACTGACAAGTCCAGGACGGCGACATTATGCTTGTGGTCGATGCTGGGGGTGGCACAACGGTGAAGGCTGTGTCGTAGCCGTAGTCACGGACGTCCACTGATGCGTTCACCAGGACCTCGCTCTTCTCAAAGCCGAAGTTACGGCAGGGAGTAGGCCGACGTTGAAACAGCTTGATGACGTGCGAGGTACGAATATCCATTCGGACACGTACCCGTCATCGCTGACAATTGTTCCCAGGAGACGAGATCGGAAGCGTCGAGATTGACGTCGCGTTCGCGAAGCTGGCCCAGGATCGCCTCGAAGAAGCTGCGCCATACATCGACCTCGACCCAGACACCATACCAGCAGTCGTCAAGAAGATGTGCAAAAGTGCGTTTAAAATCGTAAAGGAGGAGTATGGAAACGAAGACTCGGTCCACCTCACCGTGAGCACCATACCCATTCCCGGCATCTCCAACCGTCTTTCTTCTGAAGTGGGTGACATCCAAAGGGGCAGGCTGGTCCTAAAAATGTGAGTCACGATACCCTCCTCTCGCCATCGGCACCCGCTTGACTGCCGGGCTGACAAACTCCCCCAGGTCCGAAGTAAAACAGATGTTTGATGTACAGCTGGAGAAGATGTACAAGTTGATCGATTGGCAACTGAACCGAATGCAGACAGTCGCGCCGCACGACCAAGTGGCAAGTAGCCGCTCAGGGGGAGTTTTCGGATCGTTGCTGATCAGTCATAGAAATACTTGGTGCTCTCGGGAGGGTTGGGCAGCTCAGAATATGTTTTCAAACAGTTGGAAAAGCGGTATATTCACGAGCGCCCCAACCTCTACGCCCCACACTTGAGGATAGTTACCACCAATTACCCGTAAGAAACTGGTGCCGTCTATCAAGGTCGTAGGCTGATGGGGACAGACACCTTTCCGTTGTCAAGGGTCTGTTGATTGACAGACTCCAGAAGCTCAAGTTCACGAAGTCTGTTCTCAGGGTTCGGAAGTGCCGGCAGTCGTTGGGAATCATCTGCGAACAGTTGTATAACCCCAGTCAACATAAAGGAGCGAGGTTGAAAGTAGACCCGGTGGACGGGTTGACCTATGCGGTCGACCAGATCGCCTGGTTTGTGCGACAGGTACGTTCCAAGACCCATTGTCGCAGAGTCAGGTCTTCTGACGTAGCCAGGGTGACCTGATAGAAAGCGAGGCAATCGAGAGACCCTTCTATCGAAACCTCGCCAAAGGTGCACCACGGGAACCCTACAGTAGTAGAATCGTCATTTGCAATTCGAGGCCTGGTTCGCTGCCTAAGAGCCTCAGAGACGGTGCGTCCATGATATTCTGTGTTCCAGGTGCAAGCTGTTTTGACTAACCATCGCAGATGGAGTTGAGCTATGTTGCGTGATGAATTCTGACCTGTCGAAGGTTGACGTCCGGAACTTCGAGAAGGTGAAAAAGCGATGGTGGCAGCTCAGCAAACAGCCGTCCTACTACAAAGTCGCCTATGAGATCAAATTTATCCTGAATGCTGCCAACATCGAAAGCGAATTGTGGTACAACGGCAAGAAGTACAACGAGCCGAGTTCCTTTCGAGTGCATTTTGAGAGCGGCATGTGGCGGCCGCGGCCGAAGGAACATCTTCAGGATATCAGAGCCGATTTGACGTCGTAACGTATTGAGACGGTCTGGGCCATTGACAAGGAAGTGGAGGATGTCGAGTCATGTACATGTGTCGGGTAGGTTGAAGCGTCTTCCAGGTGCCGCGAGAAGCCTCGCAATATCAGTGAGTATTAATGCAGCGAGTGGTATGTGCGGGCAAGGGGAAAGGAGACCAGTTGACCCCAAAAGTACATAGCTGGGAAGGCCGGGCACCAATGATCGATTAACCTGTGAGCAGGCTCGGCAAAGCACGTGCAGAGGAGCCGTAATTGGCCGTCGGCTTCAATGGTGAGCAAGCACGCAATCGCCATATCGGAGCGGGATCGAGAAAGACGAAAGGAAGCATATTTACCCCTCCCGTCCGTCTGCTGCGGTTCCTTTATCCTTGTTTCCGATGAGATCGTAATCCCCTAGCTCGTCGTGAGAGAGCCGACTACCACCAGACTTCTTGTGACACTCTCTTGCCTGAAAGTGATCAAAGACGAGCGACGAGGCCCAGTATGTCTGCAATCCAGAAGAATGTTGAAGCAGCCTCGGAAGCATATTCCTCCTCGTTCACCCAAGGTCATCTCGCCCTTCCTCCGGCAAAGAAATATCTTGTCTTGACGTGCATGTAAGTCGCGTGAAAAAGCCGGATCGTGATTACTGAAAGTCTCCCGAAATGTCTCTGCTCACGTTCGATGCTGATCGCCGACTAGGGATGCTCGCATTGATCCAGCCCAAGCATTCGGAATCGGCCTTGGAGATGCACATGTCATCCGCAATGTGAGGAAAGCTCCGACCCAGCAAACAGTCTCCGGATTTAACAGATCGATACCTGTGTGCGACAGCCAAAAATATCTGCTGATGCGGCACAGGCAGGAGCGTCTGCGCAGGACGCGTTGCGGAGCATCATCATCTCGCAGCAGTTGCTCGGCACGCATGAAATCGTCCTTGTCAAGCACACAGGCTGCGGGATGCTGACATTCACGAACGAAGATGCCCGTGCCTTAGTTGAGAAGAACCTTGGGTAGAGCTTTTAACTCTCTGCTCTGGCGTCTGACTGACACAACGCAGATCCGAGGGAGCTGCGGAACTCAAGTCTCGGGGACTGGACTTTCTTCCGTTCCCACAGCTGGAGGACGCTGTGAAGGCAGACGTGCAGTACCTCACGGATACTAAGCTGGTCCCAGACAGCGTCCCTATCAGTGGCTGGGTTTATGAAGTCGAGACGGGCAAAACACGCAGAGTCGTTTGATGCTCCTCGGACCATTACGTCAAAAGAGGACTCATGAAGGCCATGATGATGTTGTGTATTGAGGGCACAGGGTAGTGGAGATGCCCTGGATGCATTGGTGTGTTAATAGTGCGCATTTTGTTGTCCTTAATTTGTTGACGACCCATCTTGTACCTCGAGGACGATTTGCGACCGCTCTGCGGTTTGGATCTGTTGGGTTTCCACCGCGCCACCACAGTGCCAGGAAAAAGGCGCAGCAGGCGCACTTGTAGCTGCTCGTTGGAGGAGTGTATGATCCGCCAAGAGTCCTAGATGAATAGTTAAGGGTTTGATTAGAGTTCGCCTGATGCCATCGAGCACAAACTGCGCGTACGTGCTCTGCGTTCATGGCTTAGAGGTGATGATGCATGTCGACATATCTCCGTGCCAGACAGTACTGCCGAACCGTACCGTTCCGCCTTTAGCGATCGCAAGCCAGACCCTTCCGTGGTCTGTATGGCTCTCATTTGGAGAAGCGACTCCTACGAGTGCACAATCAGTCGGAGCAACCCACCCCCGGCGGGATCGCGAGACGAGTGGCGAGGTGACATTGACGTGGTCTGAGCGCTTATGTAACGATCACTTGGTTGCGATTCGCCAGACCTCGACCTTGTCCGAGATCTTCGGTACGTCCATGACGAGTCCAGGTAGAGACCAAGTACCGTGCCCAGCCTGCTGCGCCCGAGACCAAGACATACGGTTCTTGGGTTTTGCGTTGTCCAAGACATTATCCCAGACGTAGTTCAAGAGCTGAGCGGCAAAAAAGGCTCCAAAATGTCTCTTCGGTCGCACCGCACATTCTCCGCTTGATCTCTGACGACGTTGACCTCCTGTTCCGCAAGATACGGAATATTCGCAGTGTTACTCGACAACTCAAGTGACAGCTGCGTGAGCATGGCACACCGCAGTGTCGAAACCCCAAAGGATGAGCCCGTGCCTCTAGACTCGCAAAGTCCGAGCGACAACGACAAGACCATTGAACAGCAGATGTCCGAAGGCGGAACACCAACAATAGCGCCTCGTCCCGTCGACGATTCGACATTGGAGAAATTCATATCGCGCACCCGTCGCGATGCGCGGGAACGCCTCGATGAACCACCGGCTCTACCATTTGACATGCGACACCACAAATTATCCGTATTCATCTTTACGATTCTCGTAATCGCCGAGTGCTGCATTGTCCCCCTGGTTCTATATTATGGGTTGAAGTATGGCACGAACATGAGATCTGGTAGGTTGCCACCTCCCGAAGAGCAGGCCTGTATGGGAGAAAGACTGAGAAATGTTGCCAGGTATTTATTTCGCCATCATCACCAGTCTTTTTGGCTTCGTCACTGGGTACGAATTCGGCATCCGGGCGTGGCGCTTGGTTCGCCCGAGCGACGAGTATCGGCCACTGTTTGGAAGCCCACGATTTTGGGGGTTTGACAGTACTCACTATGTGCTGACGATTCCCTTCACTGTGATGTTGATCATTCTTATCATCTTCAGTATCCCCCACCATCCTTCCGTGAAGGCTCTGTCGCTGCCTATGCCCGTTGGTATGATTGTGACAGGCATAATGTTTGTGATCAATGGCTGGGCTGTGCAGAGACGTTGGAGGTTGATGTACTTCAGACTCAGTTCGCATGTTAAGAACTCGATCTGTCCTCCTCTGACATTCTGCCTCTTGGAAGACATCTGCGCTGTGGATGGAAAAGGAGGGAAACGGTTCCGGACTGCGGCTCTCGCCAGATACCATGGTTCGCCACGCTTTCGAGCGCTGTTGATGCAGCTACTGTGGTTCTGGTCCATCCCTGCGATCGTGATTGGGGTCGTAATCATCATCGTGATTTATGTCACAAGTGATGACGTGGCTTATGGTGAGTCCTCTCCAAATTCAAACTGTGCTGGATGAGGCATCTGTATCCTCATCCCCTTTGTTGTGAAATCGGATTGCTGATACGACTTCGGAGGAGACCAGGTGTTGGCTGGGGAACGCCTACCGTCTGGGCCTCTGTGTGGACGTGGATTACAGTCAAATGGGCGCAGAGAGCATTGCAGGTTGAGAAGGAGTGCTGGAAAACGGAGATATCGCAAACAGCATAGAAGGAGTACGAAGCATACACATCTTACTGCGGCTGGCTGTTCTTCGCAACATCCAAATACGGCCCAGCGTTGGTCCGGTTGCCTCAAGACGGTCTCCGTGGATAAGCACCAGGATCTACTTGGCGGATCCATTCGAGCGCACGCGCGATGTACTTGTCCTCCTGCGTTTCGATCACTGTGTCGTGCGTTTGTAAAACGGGTTTGATGACTGACTCGACGACTTCGATGGTAGTTGCTCGAGCTTCGCCAGCCTTCTTGAGACATAGCTCGAGATCGCCTAGGTACATCCCTTCGGCTGATTCATCGATGAGCTCGGAGATATGGCGAGTCCGCGTGAGCAACGTGTCCAGCCGAGCTGCGTAAGGCGCGGCGTGGACTTGATCCGTGGGTAGTTTCTCAAGCCGTTGCTTGATCACCACATGCACACTTTGTGGTATACGGTTCAGGACTTTCATTGCTTGTTCCTTGACGCCTGCAGATATGGCTGCTCGATCGCTGGAGGGGTCTTTGGTACCAGTGTCATCTGATGCCTCGTCGTCGCTGTGCGTGACGCCTAACAGATCATCATCGACAACATCGTCTTCCGGGTCCCATTCTTCTAATTCTTTGACCGCGTCTTTCATCAGATCGAGCCATTGTTTCGCCCTTTTGACAACGAAGCCTTGAACTCCTTCTGAAGCCAATAGAATCAATTTGTCACAGTCATCCCAAATCTTGCCTGTTGCTTCCGTAAAGTGTTTCTTTTCCGAATTCTGCATCAATGTAGCCAAATCGCTATCCCGACTTCGCACCTCAAGCAGTGTCAGAAGAGTGCTCATGTCACGGAAGGTGGCAACAGCCAGATTGCAGCACTCTGCAGAGAACGAAGGCGTGAAGAGCTCCGGCGTTGTGAGTAAGGCAGCCGTCACGAGGGAAGTGAGGATTGAATCATTGAGAGGCGCTAAACATGTCGCAACGGCACTCGGGGTAAAAGGCGCTGTAATGGCCAGTAGCGACAGCTTGGTGACTTGAGCTCTGAGAGTCGTAACCGCAGCGTGCAGAAGGACCAGAGGAGAGGGCGCAGTTGGGCCGGTCTGGGGCACCTCGAACGGAGCATTTGGTGCCAATGAGGCCGCAAACCGCTGACAGAGTGCAATGGAAGTTTGCAGCGTGGGAGGCAGCGAGGCCGGCCCTCTTACACTCATCTTTCTTCTCGTCGCAAGAATTGATCAATATGGCAGTTAGGAGTACGAGGCAGACTGTCGCAACTCGTTTCTCATCCTCCGTGCCTCCTCACCTTCACTCAACGCGAACATGGAGTTGTCTGTACAGTAAAATAAATTTAGGGTGGGGAAATGCTACGGTGAAACATTGATCCTTGGATGGGCGGCGGTTGACGTCATCGCCTCATGCTTCAAGCAAAGAGGTCAACACCTCCGGATTTCTTCGTGTCTGCCTTTCGTGCCCTCTACTCCAAGCTCAAGATACGAACGCGGGGAGCTACTGAGTGCTTTCGGCATTCATCAACCATAATCCTAGCAAGGACGGACCCACACGGCTGTCGAGATCCTGTCGAGCTCGAGGGACAATGCCAGAGTAGTGTGGTCTTTCAAGCTGGGACGGACATGTACGAGCTACGAGCGTCGACTTCCGCATGTTGGTCTTCGAGATACGCGTCCCGGAGCGTCCCCGCATCGGAGTGTCAGTGCGAGCTGCCTTTGTACTAGAGCCGTGCACGAGGAATAAGGCCGGGGGGCTCTCATGATATGAAGAAATCTCCCTCCTGCCTTCCACTTGCTCAAGCAAGACACGTTGGCCACTTGTTCGCGAGTAGCCATGGCCCAAGACTGGCAGCAAATCGCATCCACCGCACAAGAGTCTCTGCTCAACTCTATTCCTGATGTCTGGAGACTTCCTCAACCTCTCGATCACTCGCTGACCGACGTTCGTTCCGTACCGCGGACATGTGGTTTACTCACAGAGAAGCAGCTCGACATCACCGAATTGACGGCGAGTCGACTCGTAGCTCTGTTGAGGGACGGAAGGCTGTCTTCGGTCGAGGTTACTGAAGCATTTTGTGGCCGAGCTGCTATTGCGCACCAATGCGTAACCATTTCCGTCACTGTCAGCCGGTTTCTCGCCTTCTAATCACTCACCATCTAGGTCAATTGTTTGACGGCCTTCTTCTCCGATGAAGCGCTTGCACGTGCAAAAGAGCTCGACGATATCCTCGCCCAGACAGGCAAGCCAGTCGGCCCCCTCCATGGTCTACCTGTTGGGATCAAGGACATCTTTCACATGAAAGACAAGAACTTGACCATGGGTTATGTTGCATGGCATGACAACAAGTGCACGACCGACGCGTCCATTGTGCAAATGCTCAAAAAGGCTGGAGGCGAGTAACCTTCTCCACGGACCTTGTAATTCTCTTCTAATGTAGCATCCCATACGAAAATAGCCGTCTTTTACGTTCGTACAGCAATGCCACAGACCGGGATGTTTCTCGAAACCTGGAGCAATCTCTGGGGCCGCACATTGAACCCATTCAACACGAACTTCTCCGCTGGCGGTTCTTCAGGAGGTGATGGCAGCCTCGTTGCTATGAGAGGAGCACCGTTCTGTCCCTCGACTGATATCGGTGGTAGTATACGCGCACCAGGCACGTTTAACGGACTCTATGCAATGAGACCTACGGCCGATAGGACGGCAAAGAGGGGCATGGGCACTGCCGCTCCCGGTCAGATCTCAATCAAAGTCTCTTCCGGACCGAATTGCCACAGCATGGCTGATGTTAAAATGGTGGCCGAAATCCTATTGACACATTATGGCCTCTCTTTCGAACCTACGGCTGTGCGACTCCCCTGGAAGCAGGTACCACCCAAGACCGAAAATTTATGCTTCGGCCTGATGTTGAGCGATGGATGTGTGACTCCTCAACCAGCCATTTCAAGGGCGCTGACAGAGACCGCGGCACAATTGCGCGCAGCGGGTCATGAAGGTATTCCTCTATTTGCGTCACGAACTTCATCCTCTAAAGGCAGCAGTAATTGAGTTCAGTCCACCTTTTGACTGCTGGGAAGTCGCCTGCTCGACTGTATGATCCACCTTTCTGTCACCGGCGCTTGAATTACTGACTATCGGAAAGTGGCGACTCTGGTTCCAGACAGGCGCAAAGGAGACCTTGGCCTTGGTTGCCTCTTCGGGGGAGCCGCTATACCCGACCTTCGAGTGGTATCTCAAGACATTCGACATCAAGGAGCTTACCGTGCCAGAGCTGTTCAAGGTGAGCCAGATTTCAGTTCGAGCCCTACATCGACTCCAATGGTGCTAATGCCACTCCAGCTCAACAACAAGCAAGCGGAATGGCGATACCAGTTTGCAGAAGCATGGCACAATACGCAAACCAAGACGGGTACCGGACGACCCATCGACTGTTTGATTGCTCCCTGTGCCCCTTCAGCAGGCTTCCCTCACGGCTTTCCAGTGTGGTGGGGGTATTTCAGCCTGTGGAATCTGCTCGATTATCCCAGCGTCATACTCCCACTTAAGAAGATGCGGGTTGACGTTGAGAAAGACAAAAAGGACATGGGTTATGTGCCCAAGGACAATGTGTTTGACAAGATGAATTGGGAAATCTGTAGGTTGTCGTTCTGGCCGCTTTATCTTGAGATTGAAGATCCACCACTGACCTTACATAGATGATGCTGAGCGTTGGAAGAATCAACCGATCACCATCCAGCTTGTAAGACCGCAGTTTAGCGACGAAGAACTTATCGCCGTGGCCGAGGTTATCGACAAGGTCTGCAACGAGTGATGGAAGGTTTCCTACTGCTCGGGCACAGGGGCTCTTGCTCGCCTGTCTGTTCTTTCTCATAGACCTCACGGAGATGCCTACCGCTCTTTGAAAGGATGTCCAGTACTAGCAGGCTCGACTGGTATGACCCTTGCCAGCCAAAGCCAAACATCCCTCCTCTGACCAGTAACTCGCTGCTGCCTTGCCCGCGTCCTCGTGAATATGCATCCCTATACGGACCAATCGCCATCTTGCATCTCTCTTACCCAATCAAGCAGCTTATCAAACGCTTCCGTTGGATGTTCAAGCACTTCCCCAGCCTCGGGATGCGCATCTCCGCACTTCGTACGCCGTATGTCGTATGCAGTAACGAGACAACTTCTGTAAGCGGAGTTCCTCCACGGCATCGAGTCAAAGAGGGAGGTGAATGTCGATGCGAGGCCGTCGAAGTCCGAGGTGCTTTAAAAAGTCACTTCAACTTCATTTCCACAATCAGTACTTCGACAACAGGTCAAGACATATTTGCGGAAACCCAAAAATGTCCCCATACTCCAAACCCCCTCCCAGCGTGGACACCCACGACCCGCACCGCCTTTTCGACACGCGCCCGATCTTCAGCCACGTCGCCTCTTCGACAGGCCCGGCACGCATCGTCGCCACAGCCGGCCAAGTCGGCGCCGACCACAACGGTGTCGTCCCCGCGGACATTGACGAGCAAATCGCGCTTGCGTTCAAGAACCTGACTCGTTGCTTGGAAGCGGCAGGCGCCAATGTCACTGACGTGTTCAAGCTGGTGTACTATATTGTGGACTACGACCCGAAGAAGCGCCGACATACGAAGCATCTCAAGGCGTGGTTGAAGGGCCACAGGCCCGCGACGACGCTTGTGCCGGTGCCAGCGTTAGCGAACCCAGAGTTCAAATTCGAGGTGGAGGCCTATGCCGCTGTACGGCAGGAGCCGCTGCGCAGCGTTGATGTTGTGATTGTAGGGGCCGGACTGAGTGGGCTGAAAGCAGCGTACGATCTGCAACAAGCCGGGGTGAGCTGTGTGGTCGTGGAAGCGAGAGACCGAGTGGGCGGGAAGACTTGGTCTGTGGACCCCTTGGGTCAAGGGAGGTTCATTGACGTGGGCGCGGCTTGGATCAACGACACAAACCAAGGGAAGGTGTTTGACCTGGTGAAGTTTCTCGGCCTCGAGCTCGTGACGCAGAGGACCCAAGGAAGTGTGATCCAGGAGGACCTCGCTGGCGTGATGGGCTTGTTTCCCTACGGCGGCACGCCCTCGAACGCGCCGGAGCCGAACGGCATCGCGAACCTGGTGCACATTCGAGAGTTGTTCGAGAAGTTGTGTCAGCAGATCGACATTCGAGACCCCGTGGGGTCGGGCGGTCAGTTCGATAACATGACGCTGGAAGAATGGTGCAAGTCGGAGATCCAATCCGAGACGGCATCCGCGACTGTCAATCTGTGGACGAGAGCTATGCTCGGTCTGGAGGCGTCGGAAGTCAGCGCGCTGTATTTCTTGGATTATTGCAAGAGCGGTGGCGGCCTGCTGCAGATGAGGTCCGACTTCAAGCACGGCGGCCAGTACCTCCGGTTCATCAAAGGTGAGTCCATATTGATCGATTGATCCGACCGATGCAGAGACTCACCATCCGCGCAACAGGAACCCAATCGATGTCGCTGGGTCTGGCGGACAGGCTGCACCCCGGCTCCGTCATTCTCAGCTCACCTGTCCGCCGCATCTCGCAGATGGCAGACGGGATGTACGTGTCAGCAGGTCGAGGCGACTTCACGTGCAAAAGAGTCATCGTGTCGGTCCCAACTGTTCTGTACAAGGAAATCACCTTCGACCCGCCTTTGCCTGCTGCCAAGGTTGAGCTGGGAAAGCACAACGTGCACGGCTACACACTCAAAGTGATGGTCAGCTACTCTGAACCGTGGTGGCGCAAGAAGGGATTGTCCGGTGCCATCATGTCCTTTATCGGGCCCATCACCACGTGCCGCGACTCGAGCAACGACGAGGTAGGACAATTCAGCTTGACCTGCTTTACCAACGGCGATTTGGGCCGCAAGGGCTCTCTCCTGCCGCAACAGGAGAGGTTCAAATCTATCGTCGATCACATCAAGCGTCTCTTTGGGCCATACGTGGACGTGCCGGAGCCGATTGCGGTCACAGAGCATGAATGGGCGAGTGATCAATGGGCCCAGGGGTGTCCGTGCCCTTCTGCGCCTCCAGGGATCATGACCAAGTACAACCACGCCTTGAGGACGGCTCATGGGAAAGTGCACTTTATCGGGACGGAGACTGCGTATGAGTGGAAGGGATACATGGACGGTGCCATACGGTCTGGAGAACGAGGTGCGAAAGAAGTGATCGAGGCGTTTGGACGAGCGAAGTTGTGAAGATCTCGCCCACGAAGCATGCCAGCAGTGGTAAGATACTGTAAACATGCCTTGATCATGTTCGGATTGACACTTCAACCCCCCGCCGCCGCCTCGTGTCACTTGGCTTTTGACTCTACAACATCTCGGTCTTGTCTCATGTTATGTCGGTGTCGACCAGACCAGAACAGCCCCCATCTGCACGATCATGCCAGGTGTTCACTGCTGACCTCTCGCGGCGCCCCTATTGGTGGCTTGGGCCAATCCAGGGGTCGCGGCGTGCAGCCCTGTGGATGCTGACTTTGGCTGGCGACGGGGCCAGCAGGCCTATCGATTGGGCGCTGCGCCTATTCACGGACTCCGCGTTAGCATGGTGGAGAAGGTGCCTAAGTAACGAGCAGCCACTGACCACTGACTGTGTGCCTGATTGAACCAGGGGGCCGTGCGGGCGCAGGTGTCGCGCTCTAACGCGGGCCTCCTATATCTCACCTCGCACTCCCTATTTTTGTCCTCGAGTCGAGTCCTGTCGAGTCAAATAATAGTTATCCTCACCGCAGGACAAGACCGTTGACATTCGTTTCAGTCCTCTTCGATTCTCTGCTCTTCCTTCGCCTTGTAATAATCTTTGGGGTCTGTTGCACCGCAATTTGTTTCACCGAGAACGAATCTCAAGACCTGACGCTGCGACCGCAAACATGGGCTACAATACTCAGCTGCAGAGCAAATTCGCTCACAAAGTCGGCGAGCCCGTGCCCGAGTTCAACACCGAGTATGTATTTCCCCGCTGCTCCTGCTTGGAATGGATGCTTTCGTCTCGTGACGGGTCTATGAAGAAGACCACCGACACGCTGACTTGTGCTGTCCTCCAGGTTCCCCGCGCACCCTGGCTTCGTGCATTTCCCAATCGCGTTCAACACGCTCGCATGGGGCCTCGACATCCTCTACTTCGTCACCACGACGTTCAAGCCCGACTTCCTGACCAGTCGCTTCGGCGCCCCCGCCACGCTGCTCGACATGACCCGTGTCTCGTACTTCCTTCTGTGCGCCGGCCTGATCACGACGGTGCCTGCGATCATGTCGGGCAACATCCAGCTGGTCGGCATGATCAAGAAGAACGGAGGGCCCTGGGAAAAGGGCGCGGACGGCAAGGCCAAGAGCACGATGGTGCCGAGGATCAAGGCGACCATTACCCACGCGATCATCAACGACTTGGTATTCGTCGCCAATCTGTATAGTTGGTACTTGAGGAAGGACAAGGAGGGCGCCCTCAACGTGGGCAAGATCCCGAACAGCACGAACTTGATCATCAGCGCCGTGCTGCTGCCTTTCTTGTTGATTTCGGCCAAGATCGGCGGCACACTCGTGTTCAACCACGGCGTGGGGTTGAATCTGGGAAGAAAGAAGTTCGAATAGAGGCTTCTCGAGACTGTGGGTTGGAGCCACCAACGAGAGGTCGGAAGGAGGTGAGGATTTGGGGTATTGTTTGACATGGACGCAGTGATGAGAAAGTTTTTTTGCTGCTCGAGTCCTTTTCTCTCGGGATACAGCTAAGGTAGTTGGCAAAAATTTGAGTTAGCGACAAGGTGGTTCAAGGACACTCGGCGACGAGTTTGTGGGGCGGTACACGTCGGTATGCGGTACCGATATAAATGACCAGCATCACGGCTCTGTCTGCACGAGTGGAATGCGTGTACGGTGTACGAAACGGGTAATAAGGCGAATAAGAGTGAGCCTGGATTTTCTCATCGTGTGGGAGTCCGAGACGCTACAGGTCGGGCATGGACAGTACGGAGTACTGTATGAATTCCTCATTCTTCCAGTCCGAGGACGAGCACGGGTAATAGGTATTGGCATGGGTATTGGGATCTTTTCAACCACGCGCGCGCCGCGCCACCCATACTATGTAGGAGGAATATGCTACGGTACAAGTACAGAGTGTGTTGTGCTACACCCTGTCTACTGTCTACTTGACCGTTGGCGAGCTGCCAACACCTGCGTAGTGCGTACTGTGTATGCATAGCATACCATGTAGAGGAGGCGAGCCGAGTCTATTCGAATCGACAGGGAGACAAAGAACTCATGCTGACCCCGCAACTATGTACCGCGCGCGAAACTTTAATAAGAGAGAGGATTGGACCAGACTACTCCCTGCGGTATCAAGAGCGGTGATATGATAGCAAGACCTAACAACAATCACAACGAGGACAGTACAGCCTACAGTATGTATCTCGGCCCGTAGGTGAGTCAGAAGTCTGCGGGATTCAGGCCGCGTACGGCTGTTTGAAGTACTGTACGATGACCGCAGTCCATCGACAATCCTCAACCACGAATCCGCGGGAAACGGACGACACTATATTCCTCCGACGCGAGGCCTGGGCTCAGTCGGACGGCACCTTATCCATACAAGGTGAGGCGAGACCTGGGCACAATCATGGATGACTACTGCCCACCACATGGTCCTCCCCCACTATTGCCAGAACACCAGATGATCCAGCTCGCGCAGCAGGGTTGGCTATCCTTGCCGCTGCCACCAGACTTAGCAGGGACGGTAGCAGAGCTGTTCAAGAGTTCGGCAACCTTCTTCGACCTGCAGGACCACGTAAAGGCGAGGTCATATCCGTCCAAGTCCGGGACCGAGTTCGGGTACTATTTGGTAGAGAAGGAGAAAGAGTATACCACCTTCCGCTGTCGGGTCCATACCGCCGCCGCCGGTGCTGCCCAGCCACCTCCACAAACGAGTGTCGAGTTGTTCCACACCTTGGAGCACACCGCAGCCAAGGCATGGCGAGAATGCGCGCTCCTTCTCTTCCGCATCCTGTGTGATCTGACACGTTGGTCTCATCTGGACGTGTCCGTCTGGGACAACATTCTCGACGGGACCCTGACGATGCCGGCCGCGGAAGAACAGATGACCTACACGCTGCTACGACTGTTTCGGTACTTCCCCACGAACGGGGTCGTCGTCGCCGAACCGCACACCGACCTAGGGTTGTTGACACTCTGTGTGGGCGACCGTGGCGGGCTGGAGGTGTTGGATCGAACCCGCTCGACGGACGAACACCCCGTATGGATCAATGCGGCGGCGAGTGAAGCACAGACACAGACACAGACGGCGATGATCCTGGTCGGGCAGACGCTCAAGGCTCTATCCAACGAAACATTCAATGCCGGTATACATCGTGTTGTGGGCAACTCGGAAGGTAGACACAGCGTGGTGTTTGCACTCCGCCATTCTTCACGGCACGACGTTGATTTCGCGTTGTTTGGAGGTGAAAGGCGGCAGCGCATCAGGGCCAGCGAGCTGTGGCGGTTCATCGAGGTCGGGAAAGTCAATATCAATACTGTCAAGGAGAGAAGAGATGCACAGCGAGCGGACGAAGAACTCGCAGCATCAGCATTGGCTAGGTAGGGATGCAGTAATCAAGTACAGCAGTCGACGTCTATCGCACAGCATTCGGGATACCTCTTGATAGGTGTATTCACACTCGCACGAAGAGGTATGCGGCAGCGAGCACGTCAAAATCTCTAGACACGTATCTTCACATGCTTCGTGCCGAGCGATGAGCATGTGCGATTGCTGTCAGGCAATGTCCGCCTGAGCTGAACACTTGGGAGCGTTTTTCTTTCAGCCTTTCGGTTCCAGATTCGTTGTTAGATCTATCTCACATCTTTCCATACGTGGCCAGATTCAGCTTAATCCCCACTCATCTTCCGTCTTGTTGCTTCTTTTAATCAACGTTTTACATTGCACCTCGAAATATGTATCAAGCAGGAACAGTCCATTGGCAGCCAACTCCCTGCTTCCCAATAAGCCTCTGCCGAGTGTGATGGGCATGCTTGTGTCAGACTCGCCGGTTGCCTTACTCGCCTGTCACTCCTGCCCAGCCTCGTATTCAGCCGCGCCACACTGCGGCCTGTGCTGAGCTGAACATCTGCCCATTGTCCTTTCACGTCGTGTAACACGAATAATTCTTTGAGACCGCCTTTGCGTCTTCCAATGGCATGTGAAAATCCAATGTCGATTGCGCGAGGTTGATCTAAAGCCGGCGTTGGAGTTCCTGTCGGTCAAATTCAACAGCATCCGCCTGCTATTCAAGCAGCCTCTGGCCCTGCTCGGTGCAATCTTCCTTCTTGCTTCAGAGTTGTCTCACTGTTGACGACCACCATGGCGCGCCAGACGTCAAGATCCAAACCTCTCCCCTACACGGCGAATCCTCTTTTCCTCATCTTCAACGACTTGGTACTCTTCCTGCAGATCACATTCACGTGGCCGATAACAGCTGGTCTGCTGAGTACCGTGATACCTCTGCTCCCGGCCAGGTCAGGGGCGCTGGATGAATTGGCTTTCACGGGCCCAAATCTATGGGCGCTTTTCCAGCACCTGGTTCTTATTATCGCGCAGATCACCTTCCTCCTATCACTCATCCCGTTGGCGCTTTTTGGGTTGCCCGTCTTCTATTTTCTCTATATTACGGGGTTCGTTGTCGTGAACCAGTGGGTTACGGGATTGCTGAATGGTCCACGGCAACAAGGCCTGTTCCAGTCACACCCTGATTGTGTCAAAGGAAACTGGCCAAAGCATGATGGTGAGAAATGGGTCTTCATTAACGGCGTTGCTGTAGGGTAAGTCGGGAAGGTTTACCATGCCTTAGTCCTCGTTCGAATCGCTTTGTTGTTACCTATCAGCAGGACTAATAACTGACAGGAGCCATTGGCTTCAATCGAATCTCGACCTCCTTGCAATGACTTTCCGCCGTCCAGTGTTCGGCATCCATAATCAGACGTGAGTATTCGGGCCAGCTGCATGTGTCTTCTTTCCTAAAGGATCCGCCGCTGGACTGCAAATTGCGGAGCTAATAATTTCGACCCTCTGACAGTCGCGGCATCATCTTCGACGTCCTCGAATGCATCATCCAGCGAGATCTGAGCTTCGCAACAACAGACATCCGCACAGCATATGCCGCCCTGTTGGAAATCCTCTCCGACGACAAGATCCACAAGGTAGTCTTGATCCTGCACAGTCAGGGCGGAATCGAAGGTGGTCTGGTGTTGGATTGGCTCTACGACACGGTCGCGGCGGAACAGCTTCGCAAGCTAGAGATCTACACATTTGGCAACGCGGCAAACCATTGGAACGCGCCAATCATCTCGTCGTCGTCTGGACAGAATCGCCGCGAAGCATCAATGACAAACTCTGGCGGCGTCGGCGGCGGCGCCAACGGAGACCGCGTGACGAGCCAAAGAATCGTACAGCACATCGAGCACTACGCCAACGAGGGCGACTACGTCTCCAAATTCGGCATCCTACACTTCCGTCCCGACCAAGCAAGACTGCAGAACGCGTTCCTCGACGGAAATGTACCACCAACACCACAGCCTCCTGGGCCGAAAGCCCCCAACGCCGTTCAGGCCAAGGCGAAGTCCAAGGGGCCGGCCTCAGCCTCCTCTCAACCTCCAAAGCTCAAGACCACCTCGATCCCACGATCCCAAACCTGGACCACGTCGCCCCAGACGCCCATGGAGCGCCGAGATCTCCAGCACGCGCAGGAGAACAACCGATTTTTCGGCCGGCTGTTCAAACGAGCCTCGTCAGGCCACATGCTCAACCAGCACTACCTGGACAACCTGTTCGAGATGGAGGGCGTCGACCCAAGAGATCGTTCCAAGGGCCACGTCCGAGCCGGGAATGCGTTCATGGACCAGATTGCTGATATGGCCGTCTTTGATCGCTGGGATACCGTGCAGGTGGAGGGGTTGGGAGATGGACGAGTCGGAGGATCCAGAGGATCCGGCGCGGGCAGTAACATTGCGAATGGAACACAAATCAAACAATTGAGTCGGCTGTGGGAGTATTGCAATGGAGGCAGCCCGCGGGATTGATGCCAGGGAGAGGGAAGTTCAGATAATCATTGCGTGGAAAGTCGGGTTTTTGAGCTGTGGAGCTACTGGCGTTTTGTGTTTCGTGTCCCGAATCATGATAGAAGGTTTAGTCGGTGGTGCTGCTGCGTCGTATTCGATACGGAATATTGAAATGTGATAGTAACGCCGGTAGGAAAATAGTATACTGTGTATTCCAAGACAAGGATTCGCACGACCAAGCACATGGCGACTGGTCTCGCCACCACCTACCGGCCAGCTTGTATTCTGTCCTAGATGTACTCGTACCCTTTTATATCTTGGTTTTAGTTTTACTAATACTGATTATGTTATGTATCTCGGAGAGTCTTGCCTCTGAGATATAGAGATTTCTTATGTATCTCCCTCTCTCATATGTAGAGATCCTCATGCCACCCTCTCTCAGACGTAGAGATCCATATGTCACCCTCTCTCGTAGATCTCGATTCACATATGTCACCCTCTCTCACCGATAAAGATCCCTATGCTGCTCCCTCCACCTCTCCTCCTTCTCCCCTGCCCTCCCAGCCTACACAAACCCCCCAATCCCACTCTCAAACTTCTCGAACAGACTCAAATCAAACGCTTCGGCCACCAGCTTATACCCCGCCCCATTGGGATGCAAGTAATCGCCGCCTTGCAGGTCGTCGGCCAACTGGCTAGGAAAGCTCGCGTTCCTCAACACGGCGTCAAAGTCGACGACGGCGTCAAAGGTGCCGGAATGGCGGATGAAGTCGTTGACTTTCTGCCGGGTCTGTTCGCGCAGCGGGTCCGAATACGGCTGGGCCGTGGTGTTGTAGCCCGGGGCCGAGAAGGGCGTGATGGTCGCGCCGAAGAGGGGGAGACCCATGTCGTGCACGCGCCGCGCGATCTGGATATACCCCGAGATCAGGGCGTCGTAGGTATCGGTTTGGTTGGACGGGGTGGGGTCTGCGGTGCCGATGTCGTTGACGCCCTAAACACAGGGGAAGAGTCAGTGATTATGATCGGCTTCTTCATGTTCCATGTTCCATGTTCCATGTTCCATGTTCCATGTCCCATGTTCCATGTCCCATGTTCGATATCTGATCCCCAGATTGTAGATCTGGGGCCCTGGACCATGAATCGAGAATCATCCTCAAAGCATGCGTGAATCTGATAGTCCTGAAAGGAGATGATCTCCTTTAGGAATCCTCACATCCACGCATCACAAATCCGTGGTTCATGGTCCTACTCTTACGAGATTTCGGGACAGGGGCACCGTCTCACCTCAAAGATCATCACCCACCGCACGGCAGGATGGGAGAGGACATCACGATCGAGGCGCGAAAGGACACTTGGCCCCAATCCGTCGTGAAGAACTCGGTTTCCGCCCGCAGCTTGGTTGATGAATGAGATGGAGCTTAGAGCCGAAGAGTTCGACGCCACCATCCGCGCATACACCAGGTCGGGCCAGCGGTTATTCTGGTCCGTGTCGCTGCCACGGCCGTCGGTGATGCTGTCGCCTATGATGGCCCAGGTCCGGTAGTCGGGAGGAGACCACGCCTCGACCGCAGAGAGGAAGTACCTTGTCGAGATAGATGTTAGGGGCAACCAGTGCGAATGGGGACGCGATCGCAAAATGCAAACTTTGACCGTGGCTAGTCTTACCAATGCGCCGTACTGTTCAAGAACGGCCCCGTCAGATTCGTGGCACCGACTTGATTGCCCATGGTAAACCACGAAGTCGCCCTGCTGCCCGGGTGGCTGGTGATGGCCGTCCCATTCTGCCCGGTCGCGAGATACAGCGTCACAGTGATGGTGGACAGGGGCTGGACGGGGAAGTTCAAGGCATCAGACACGGCGAGGGCGCCGTTGGGAATGGTGATGCCTGGGTTTCCACCACTGAATGTCACGGTCTGGAGCGTTGAGGGATGGATTGCGCTGGCGCCGGAAGACCCGTTGAAGGGCAGAGCAACAGTCATGGCCGTGATAGGCAGATCCGTGAGACCGAAGGCGTTGGAGATTCGGATTCTGATCTGCTCCGCGCCGGTCGACATGTGCAACGTCTGGCGGATCGTGCTGTTGTAGAACTGGGTGGTGGTGTTCTGTGGAGGAAGACTGTCAGTGCGTAGACTCAGACCCCGAACCGGACAGCGGAGCTCGTGGTCCTCAGATCCTTACATATGGAGGCGGAGGAAGATTCGTATACTCTGTCAACTGCGGCATTGCTGCCCAGGTGTCGATCCAGTGGCCATTTGGTATGCTGGGGGTAGTGACGAGAGCTTGTCTGGTCTGTGGCCTAGGTAGGGCATTGCTGCTGGCTGCGAGGTATGTGAAGAGCAAAACAAGAGCAGAGACCCCGAATCCTTGGACGCCCATTTTGAACGTCTCACCTACACAAGTCAACCTACTGGCGAGTCCTGGCCTGCAACCGCGAGAGCTTCGGAAAGCTTGGCCATGACATTTAATATAGCTCCTAGAGCCATGCGTGCGTCCCCGTGGCTCTTGGGTTGAACCTTCCGTGGAGAATCTGGGGTATGCTCAACGTTGCGTGAGTTTAGGCTAAATCTCCGGCTTGATGTGGCCGTTCGACCGCCGCTGTTCTCTTGCATGTTCCTGCATAGACCGACGGTCGTGACGTGTATGGCTGGGGAGTGCGTAGCTTCGTCATCAGGGCCAAACGTGCCACATCCTGTTCTCTGGACCTGCCTGAAGTGGCCTGGAAGACAGGCGGGTGAATATGCAAGCACACCGCGTGGAGCTTGGGGTGGCAGTGATCGTCAATCTAATGCTGTGCAAATAGCCGCAAGGCGATTTGAGCCGCACACGAGCAAGAAGAGAAATGCCCATGCCTCCACATTGACTGTGTGTGTATCTTGCGGGGTTAGAAATTGAAGCTGCAGTTGGTGATGGGAGGAAGAGGTTTGCAGGTGGCCGAGCATCGGAGAAATGTTATTCCAGGACCTCATCGCAAACCCTCTTCAACCCAACTTCACTCTGTATCATAGCGGCCTACAAGTACTCCGTATACCCTCCTCTATTTATGTGCTATCGACTCTCACAATAGCCACCCTGGCCATTGCATACTCTGCTCCACCGTCACCGACGAGAGGACGGCCATGAAGTTCTATATTCAGTCAACACTTCCCTGCCGTATTCTGACAGCCATTGACGCTGTGCCTTCCGACATTCCTAACACGGTACTTCAGCAGGCCACAGGCGTTGCGCTACACAGCACAAGAACTAATATCAGAGCAGGAGATGGATGATCCCTCCTCTGTGCATCAATCACACATCCTCCTTGTGGTAGATCTTCTCCTGCTCGTAATCACCATGCTCAGTCTTGCCTTCGTATTCCTCTTCTCGTTGTCGCTGTACCGCAGCAGCCAGCTGGACTTGTCGTGCACTGCTGCCGCTCAGACGACTTCCTCGTCTAAAGACCGACGGATCGACCGACGAGGCTCTCCTCACTTCCTCCTCCTCCCTCTGCGCGTACTTGGCGGGTCGCTTGGTGGAGGTGACGTCCCTGTCTCGGAACACGAGTAAAGGCGGGTTGGAGCGATAGTAGTCGTCGATGTCCTCGAGGCTTCGTCCAGCAGTCTCGGGATAAAAGAAGTACATGAGCGGGACGAAGGAGGCGTTCAGGACCGTCCAGATGATGTAAAATTTCCAGTGTAGGTTTTGAATGCCGATCTATGGTCGAGAGTCGGAATTAGCAAATCGGTAAGTACTTCTCCCGGACACAGCCCTGCAAAGTGCGATGCTCACCGGAGTGATTTCCACGACCATGAAGTTGAAGATCCAGTTAGTGGCCGTCCCCAGGGCGGCGCCTTTCGTTCGCATCGGGAGAGCTAGAACACGTTCAGAACCCAACGCAGAGGAAAAGCGGATGCAACACCGCCCGTTGGACAGACAGATAGACATCTAGTCTCCACGATACATTGCATGGGGATGGAGCTGACTTACAGTTGATTTCAGTAGGATACACTGGAAACGCCTATCAGTATGGACGCCTGAACTTGCTGTTGACAGTCGTGACTTACACCAAGGGACCCCTTGCATGCCAATTCCAAAGAAGACATAGTACAGGAAGAAGAAGGCCACCGAGGCAGACGCGACCTCGTGGGTGTGCGCGTAGCCCGGCTTCTCGTTATACCGGATGAGGATGGTGATGAGGAGGTAGCAAAACGACTGCCCGGCGGCGGCAAAGATCATCATATTCCTGCGGCCCCATCTCTCGACGTTGGGGATCCCGATGAGAGAGAAGAGCAGGTACGAGACGCTATTGCACGCGGCAAGCAATCTCGCCATCTTCTCGTCCAGGCCGACGGACTTGATGAGCACGGTCGGGAGGTAGTAGCTCGTGACGTTGATGCCGCTGAGTTGCTGCATTGCCTGCGTCCCAGCCCCGAGGATCAAGCGTCGAATGGTCTTCGTCCCGGCCTGGTCGCCGGTGCGACCGCGAAGAAGGTCGACCCACCGCACGGCATGCTCTCGCTCATACTGCACGGTGTAGACGATCTCCTTGTGTTGGGCCATGATGAAGGGGTCGTCCTCGGCCTTGTTCTCGAGGTCGGCGAGAATCTTGAATGCCTCATCCTCGTATTCGTGTGCGATGAGCCATCTTCCCATGATCAGCAGATGAGACGTGAACAGAACGGGAACTCGATGGTCGCAATCTCACCTCGGAGACTCCGGCAGCCACGGCACGGTCGCGAACAGGATGACGATGAAGAGGAATTGGAACGCAAGGGGCAGACGCCAGGACACGGGCCCGCCGACGAAGGAAAACCCATAGGTGACCCAGTTGCTGAGGGAGAAGCCGGCGATATTCAGAATCAACTCGATGACGACGAGTTTGCCGCGCCATTTGATGGCCGACGTCTCGGTCTGCCACACCGGCGCGGTGGCCGTGTTGATGCCGTTCCCGATCCCGGCGACGATGCGGCCGACGATCATCTGCGCGACGCTGTACGAGCAGATCTGCAGAATAGCCCCCCCGCTCATGATGGTGGTCCCGACGAGGACTGAGTTCCGTCGCCCCAGCTTCTCGCCGAGCCAGACGGCGATGACGGCGCCGAAGAAACAGCCTGGTCGTTTCGCCGTGTTATTAGAACCGCAACGCTCGTCCCCAAGGATGTGACGTTGTCGCCCGCTCGGATATACTCACCAATATCATAGATTGCAGTAACGGTCCCCAAAAGCTGCGTGTGTTGGTCGCCGCCTAAGTTGTGGGTCTTCAGAAAGTCATTCGTGACCACCACTCCGCCAAAAACGCCTTGGTCATAGCCGAACCTTGACGCGATTGACTCGTTAGCTGCTGGTACAGTACCTCAGAGGACTCGGCGGTCAGAATGATGTTAATGATGGTCTCACAGCGTCATATCAGTGGCACAAGCGACGGAGATCCAGAAAGTCAGCCATCCTCCCTTCAAGCCAAAGTAGGGCTGCTTGGGCTTCAGGAAGCCCATGTTCTTTGTCGCTTTCGATCACGTCTGTGGAAGTCGCTTGGAGGGGTTTTCAAATGTCGATACGATGCGTATAGAAGACGAGAGCCGTGCCCTGGACACCAGGCGAATGAGACGCACGCAACCACGCAGCTCACATATAATGATTTTCGCAACACCCATCCTCGTTAATTAATATCCTCTCCTACCCAGGTAGATCAACGCACATCTCTCACGACGTCATCCCCCGCCTGTGCTACAGTACCCGTCCTCGCGCTACTCTGGCGTAATCACCCCGGGAGAAGCTCGAACTAGCAGCCCTGTCCAGTAACGTTCTCACGACCCGGCCGCATTCAATGGCTATTGTGTTCGCGGGAACTTGTCGACGCCATACCTCTAACGTGAATGATCTGCCCGCGCCACCTACGCGGATCTGACCTGCAGTGGTTCATGTTTGCGGTAGTTGTCCGCGTGCGCAGTATTACAGTATGGGGAAACGCGGGAAAACTTGCGGGGGAATCACTCGTTACTGCGCATGTATGTAATTCGATGGGACATGGGGGACGTGGGATTGTTTCATGCGGGATATCGTCACAGGGACTGGCGATCGCTCCAAGCACTCGAAGCTTGGGACGGTAAGCTTTTCTCCTGTGTCACGGCCATGTGCGTTGCTTAGTCTACAGTATCCTACTCGTAATGGATTGTGTCGCTGTGCTGTGTAGTTTGTCGGCGCGACTTGCTTGCATTTCATCTGCATGATCGAGTGCCCTCCATAATTGGATTGCTGATGGCAGAGCAACTGTCAGTCATGCCTGCGATTATCCAGGGGAAAGTCGCGAGATTCGTAGAAGGGAACGAAAGCTGTGACCCTCTCTTCGATATAGTGAATGCGCACGGTTTGAGCGAGAGAGCACGGCTGCAGAGCACAGTCTAGCTCAGCACAGCACTGACTTTACGCTTTGTTCTTGTTCTTGTTCTTGGCTGGATGCTTCTTCCGAAGCATATATCCTCGACCAGCACTGTCGGTTTTAAGTCATTGTGCGCTGTATTGCTTACGCTTCTTACCAGTTGAGGGATTTCAACTCGAAAGGTCACCAAGTCGGCAAAAGAATGGATTGCCGCAGTTATTGAAGGTCTTCATTTGCTCTAGTAATAACATTCAGTCGTCAATTGCGACCGTCGTCCCAATCCCAATCCAATCGCGCATCGAGTCATGATTTATTCCCGGTCAAAATAGTTTATGAAAATCGTGAGCAGACAACGTCTATCTGAAACTTTTGGCGCTCTGTTATCGAAGCTCCCGACAAAGAGCAAGAACTTGATCAAAAGCGGCCACCGTCAGGCGAGCGACTGTGCATCTCGTAGCCCTCCGTTCGCGGTCGGGGCTTTTCTCCTGGGAGTTGTTGAGCGAACTCTGCCTTCTTCGACGAGTTGGGCCAGACTAGCACCGCAATGTAGATCAGGAAGATGACGACAGCGAAGACGCTGTAGATGGCAACCGAGTAGCTGGGCACGTTATCGGTGCCGATGTCCCCAGCGGTCTTGAAGCCAAGGCCGCCATTGACAACGGCCACCAGGATGACAACACGCCCAAGCCAGCGGTGGATGTGGCCAGAGATGCTGCGGGTGCCGACTTTCCGGAAGTGAAGGTGCTGAAGGAGGCCCAGGGTCGGTTGGAAGACTACCATCCAAGCGACGATGAGATAGCCGATGACCATGTGGTAGCCGTCCAGATTACTGACTTGATTTCCGAGTTTGACACCTAGGCCCAGACCGACCAGCATGAGGACGATCGTGATAACCTGCAAGGGAGCATGAATGTGTCGAACTTTATTGTTGTATGGCAGGTAGAGTGTCAATGCCGACAACGGGAACAACACGACAAAGACCAGAGACATGATAGTGGCGTGACCGATTCGGACACTGTCATCGGGGCCGCTCCTGACAGTGGCACTCGATGACGAAGGGTCCGAGCTTGCAATAGGGTTGGATACCGGGCCGGTGGCTGTGGCCACAGTGCTGGTGGTGGCTGTCCCTGTCTCTGTTTCGGTGGACTGCGTTCCACTCGCTGTTTGTGATGGAGAGCCAGAGTCAGTCGCTGATGGCGTTGTCGAAGCCGACGACGAAGCTGATGGACTTGAATCCGACGCCGCCACAAATGGGTTTGACGAGCTGCCACCAGTACCTTGGGTCAAATCCAGCGAGAAAGTACCAGTGCTGTCGTGCTGCGAGATATCGGCACTCTGATCGGTCGAGTCGATCGCGTCTCCGCTTTTGAATGCAAAGATCCAACTGCTTGAGCTGTCGGTTGCGCTCATGCTGCCTCCATTCCAGCTCAGGCAGGAGTCGCAACGGATGTTGGCGACGAGAGTGCCATCTGATGTGATGCCACTTCCATCGAGGACTGAAATAGACGCGTCGGGATTGAAGTCGGGTTCGACATGACCAGTACCTAATCTAGGAGAGACGGTCACATTTGTGCTGTCGGCGGCATAGACTACGAGCATGTTGGCGCCAGACATGCGCGAGCCCTGCCCGAACCCGATCCATTCGGTCCCGCTGGGCGCACTGATTTGGAGGAAGATCGAGCCACTCCCCGACGAGGCGGTATCTGACGGAACGTTGACCGATAAAGCATAACTGTCGGACGTAAACTGTGCGAATTGTGCTGCTGAGCTAGCCACTATACATATCGTTTATCAGGATCAACGCTCTATCGATAGAGGATCACAAGCCATACCAAAGGCCATGCCGGCCAAGACGCTTGTCCGAACCATCGCGTTTCGAACGCAGGACTAGACGATACTCCGTAGTGATGAACAATAAAGAGGCAAGCCAGGCAGGGGTTAGAGGCTCGCGGTTATATGTTATATGTGGCAGAGAGGACCTGAGAGGAACTTCGAGAGTCGAGTACTTTTCGAGTCGACGCGTGGCTGTAGATTATGAGGTCGAGACGCGCGAATGGAGATCAAGGGGTTTTTAATCTCTTTCCCGTCTGGACATGAGGCGCAATGTATGCCGAAAGCTAGAACACGTCGAAACCCAGGGCAAATTGCACCGCCAGAACGTGGATTGCGTGTCGAGTGGCTTGCCAAGGGGCTTGAACGCGACAAGGGACAAGGCTCGCCTTAAAGATACTAGCCTGCCCCTGTCGCAGGATCCCCTTCTCCGATGCGCCATGGCCATGACGCGGCAAGTGCAACAGAGTTATCTTGTCCATGATAAACTGACGGGCCAGCGATCGACCGACATCATTCCTGCATCTCCTCAGCATAGAAGGCGATCCTTTACCCATGTTCACAAAACATTCTGAACGGAGTGACTCCGGAGACGCAAGCGGACAAGGCTGGATGACAGGAATAAATAGAAACAATCCACAGGGGCAAATTGTCGGAATGGTGCTGAAAACGGACCGAAGGTCAGAGGGGCAGGCGGGCAGGGCGAGTCGTAGCGAGTGTGCGGATCCTTCCCGCGAAACTAGCCAGTGCCTGAGCTGGCAAAACGGCTCTCCAGCTTTAATGCGTCTAGCGCGCCTTTATTCCAGTAGC
This sequence comes from Phialophora verrucosa, assembly GCA_002099365.1. Classification (NCBI taxonomy): domain Eukaryota; kingdom Fungi; phylum Ascomycota; class Eurotiomycetes; order Chaetothyriales; family Herpotrichiellaceae; genus Phialophora; species Phialophora verrucosa. Next base: position 1,314,339 of record MSED01000009.1, on the reverse strand, counting down.
CGAAGGCTTGGCGAATATTCCCTCAGCGACTACTCCGCCGTGTCATTATAATCGATTGGCCAGCGACGTCGAAAATGCTTGGACATCTGTACGGGGTACGAGTCGCTGAGACTTGGCCTGGATACCAACTCTCGGGGATAGCGTTCTTGACCCGAGCAGCGTGCATCAAAGGATCTTGCGCCGAGTCAAGGCACGCGCGTAATGATGTGATGTGTGACCATGAAGACGTCGACGTCGCTTTCGCGGAGCCGCAGCGACGAGATCCAGCTACCACGTTCAGATGCCATGCCACAGATGATCGCCCAACTACCCCATTCTCTACGGGAAAGTTCGGTCCGCGGCCGTTCTCCAGATCTAAGTTCTGACCTTTGTAGCAATTGAAATGGTTTAATTACCCGTTTCGGAAGTTCGCAGACCGTGGTATCATATCATCACTGACATAACACAGTATTGTGGCAATGTGCTAGCACGGTAGGGGCTCCCGTACTTTCCTATCCCTAGATACGATATTGGGACAGTGTGCCTGACCACTTCTGGAAGTCATGGAACAGTTCAACAACCAATCATCATACTTGTGTTGATCGCGGCTAATGCAACCAGACCAGGCGACGAGTCTCCCAGAGGAGGTTATACCAGTACACAAAGTCCAGCCGGTCCCGAAGCCAATCAACATCAAGCTCATTATTTTTGGAAGCTGTCATCGTATCTGCTTGATTGGTCGTCCACTACAAGAAGGCGCTTCCTTTCCATACCACGAAGGAAGATTGACGTCTGCACTTACCACGATCCTTAAGCCGGTCTTTGCCCGGTACCACATATGCTTTCAAAAGGTAGCTTGTCACTGACGTCCTTGATAGCGGGGCACTGTCTGCGTCCAAGCACCGATGTGCTTCGTGATATCTCTGGCCCTACCACCCAACTGACGTGAACGACAGTCCGAACAGAAACACAAGTCAGCTCGTCTTGAGCATGATCTCTTTGATCATCTCGTTCCCAAGTCTTACTGCGTCGGGAAACCGGGGAGCAAAGTATTGTTGGATGCTCTCGAACCGGTCGCGATATGCTTCAAATGCGCCAAACGAGACACAGTCGGACCACGCCTACATGAGAACACATATTGTTAGCGTTCAGAATCCATGCATGCGTCTACTACTCTACCTGCCAATCTCGGGGGAAACGTGGGATGATTTCAAATAACCATCCCCACCGACGATAACTATCCAGGCCTAATAGGCGGAAGGAAGAAGCCGGGTCCCGTGGAAAGCTGAGGACTTACTCTTGCAGCGAAAGTGAATTCGAGATCGTCCGAACGGAAAGTGTTATCCTCGATCGCTGTGTTGATGACCTCATCCAACAAGGTCTCGTTGCGAAAGAGATATTCAGTAACGCCCAGCCATATCCGGAATAGCTGTTGGTCGCGTGGTCAGAAATAGAAACGTGACTACCCTAGGCTGGGAGGACTACTCACAGGTGTCGAACAAATCATATGGTCGTACGGGACAATGCCGAGTTTCCACCAACAATCAACGATGCCCAACAGGCTGAGGTGATTGTTCGGCGTTCTTCTCTCTGGTCGTTTGGAGAGCGAGAACTTGTCAAGCACTTCGTCGCCCAGCAACAGGTTCTGGTTCACTGCATCCTTCGAGAACACAGCGGCACCTGCAGTCTTGATCCTGCGAGATAACTCCTCTCGGTGACCGCCCAGCATGAGCTTGTACAGTTCTGTGACCGATTGCGCATACTGGCGGATTTGTTGTTTGGCTGCAGGATTAAGAATGGCTAGACCAGCGTAGACGTGCCACTTATTTGCATAGATACGTAGCGTGATGTTGATCTTGACATTCTCGATGCCGCCCACGTATCGGTCGATCTCCCAGGGAAACTGGTTGTTGGCTGCCCAGGCCGTGCCCATGCTCAAAAAGGCCGCATGCGTGACAGCCTGCGTATCTGCCGTGATCCGATCATGTTTTTCGCCAGACAAGAAGACAAAAGTCGATTTCAAACACTTGAGAACCTCGACACAGAGATCGACACTCTTCTGTGAGGCGCGGTGTTGGATGACCACAAGCGGCTGGCCTGTTGGGTCTACCGCGGGACCGTGCAGGGAGTGACAAGAGACGATCTCAACATCACTGGGCAGATACTTATCGAACGCAGCCAACTCCGGGGCTTTACAGGAAGTCTGTCCACCGACTATGGCGCCGACTTTGGTGGACGGGCCATACTCGGCAACGATTTTCTCGATGAGCTCAGCTTCGACACTGTAGATGATCCAGTCGCTTGCTCTGGAAACAAGGTGACCATTGGGCAAGATATTTATTCCTTTCTATCTTTTGTCAATCATGGTCATCAACTCTGCCGACGACACGAACCTCATTTTCGTACTCTTCCCTGAGTGTCTGAAACTTGTCGGGACGGTCGCAGGCGTTGACTCTACGTGCAATCTATCAGCTATAGCACCTGACTGTGAAGTAAACGAGGCGGTCGATATCTGCGATAGAAGTGTCAGCGGAGGCCCACACTGGAGTTGGTTGAATCATGGCAACGAGGGTTGAGCTTCAGACAAAGAAAAAGTAAGGTAGCGAGGAGTTTACATCAGTGATGGCCGCCGAGATAAAGGGCAACATCAGAATGATGAAGCCATATCGCGAACGACCATGCTCGAGCCAAATGCACTCGGAGTCATCATGCGAAGGTGAGGAAGAAGGTAGATAGAACGTACCTGTGCGAAAGAACATCCGAGTGTATCTCTCAAAGACTACGCAGATGCCTACCTCCAGCCAGCTTGACTAAACCTCCTCGCATACATGCGACCCATATCCCCCATCCCTATGATCCCAACCGTGAATTGCTCCATGAGAGGCAGAGAAAACAGCGAACTTTGGCGATTTTCAAAATCAACGAACTGTCCTTGTGAAAGAGCAGATTGACGGCTCACAGCCGACGGTGGTATCCCAGTTCATCAAGAGATAGATCATGACTCACACCACCGGGGGAAGATGTGACATCTTATCCACGCCTGACCTTCGAGCTGTTCTGACAGAAAAATCTCCTGGAGTGAAAGTTTTGTTTGGCTGTGACACGCGTTGGCGCCAAGAGGTGGAGCAAGCTGACTGGCTAAACCCCGGCTCCACCAGTGCGAGCGCACCACCGTTTTCCTCCTTCGAAATTCGTTGGAACATCGAAATTATTTCCCATCTTCGCGCTCTCACCGACAACACCATTTGCGACTCTTCAGGATGGCTCCCAAGAAGAAGATTGAGCGCGCCGCGACCGAGAACGTCTCGCTCGGTCCGCAGGTCCGTGAGGGTGAGTAAACCGCAGGAACTCGACGTCTACGAATCGAGGGCTGATTGAAACCTTGCTGCACAGGTGAACTGGTTTTCGGTGTTGCCCGTATCTTCGCATCCTTCAACGATACATTCGTCCATGTCACCGATCTCTCGTAAGTGCACAGAACAAGAAACCCGTATACAATACCTCGGAGGAGGCACACATGGTTCACAGGCTAACAATCTGGGTGATTCCAGTGGCCGCGAAACCATCTGCCGAGTCACAGGAGGCATGAAAGTCAAGGCCGACCGTGACGAATCCTCTCCCTACGCCGCCATGTTGGCAGCTCAAGATGTCGCACAGCGCTGCAAGGAATTGGGCATCACCGCTCTGCACATCAAAATCCGAGCCACTGGTGGAAATGGCACCAAGACCCCTGGTCCAGGTGCCCAGTCAGCCCTCCGTGCTTTGGCCCGCTCCGGAATGAAGATCGGAAGAATTGAGGACGTAACTCCTACGCCGTCCGACAGCACAAGACGCAAGGGTGGTCGTCGTGGTCGCCGTCTGTGAGTGTGTGCGAGGCTTGCTCGTGCATGGGACTACATTTTGCTCCTTGCACATCTTTGCATTAGACGGAACTTCAAGTCTCTCGAGGCAGGAATGGATGGAATCGAGCACAAATACGCGAAGAACGGCTCCTCAGCCTGGTCTTCAGCCGGTGGCTTCCCCCCTCGTGACCAAGGTTCGCTATGGGGAAGTCGCAGGCATGATGAAATAAATCAATGAAAGCCAAATATTCTCGCGACCTTTCCTAGTCCCGTAGTTCCCGCCCTCTTCATCCACGCTGCCGTCTTCGAGAAGAAAAGATGGCCTCGGCCTTGATCATCCTCTCGCTTCCGCCCAAGACTTTTGTAGGCTTGGATTTGCTGTCCTTCAACTCCTCACCCAACTTTCTCGGCGTGACGAAACTTCCGTCAGGCCTCCACTTCCTGTACACCGGGACTGACGCGTCACTCTCAATCCGCCACGGCAGATGGCTGAAACTTAGTGCGACCGCAGAAACACATGTTCTCAGATGGAATGGGGATACTGAGAGCCTTGACTTGGTGGACCCGGAGGATCCCTCGGCGCAGAATGCAACCACTTTGGCCTCAAACGGACGTGGACTAGTCGACTACGTTGCTTTACAGAATGCGACATCACACTTGGCAGCTCGTGGTGCTGAGGCTGAAGACGCTGATGATGGGGAGACTGCGCGCTCACTGGACGAGATTCCTGCAGAATCCACAGACTGGCCTGGCATGACAGCTCATATCTCTCCTTCCTTGCTCAATCGCGTGCTATCCTCAGACTGGCTGGTGTCATCGGTGTCCTCCGCGCCAGAAGATACCGAAGCTGTTCCTGGCCTTTCCCACCTGGAGGCAGCGAATGTCCTCGACCAGCTTCCGTTAAATCTCTTATCTATCAATCTCAAGCAGACCTGGGCGGAGGGCGACATTGGTCGAACCAGAACCGACAGGGCACGAGACCGAAGCTGGTACTTGACCCACCTTATCGAGAGCGTCACCCCTGAGGGCAAGGACCGAGTATTTGGGGCGCGAGAGATACTGGGCGAACTACAATTCTGCTTTCTCATGGTCCTCACTCTTGCAAACTACAGCTGTCTGGAGCAATGGAAGCGCTTACTTTCCGTCTTCTTCAACTGTCGTACGGCGTTAGACGAGGTCGAGGAGTATTTTGTGCAAGTGCTCAAAGTCCTACGGCTACAGGTGAGACATGTCGAAGATGTTGAAGGCGGGCTGTTCGACCTCAGGGACGAGAATGCTAGTTCTTGGTTACGATCGCTCTGGGCAAGATTCAGGGGCGTAGTAGATGAGGCGGACAAAGGGAAAAGGGAGACCTTGAAGAACGAGGTTGCCGACCTGCAGAAGTTGTTCGAGGACAAGTATGGGTGGCCGAGTGAGAGAGATCTTCTCAAGCGCGGAATGTTGGAATTGGAAGATGGTGAGAAGATTGAGGTCACCATGGCAGGCGTCGATGAAGAAGAGGAGACAGGCGAATATGCTCCACTTGTGGTGGAAACATAGAAGTGTCAGCAAGCACAGCTGGAAAGATTTCGTTCTCGAGTCGAGCTCCACAAATCATGACGGATGGCTTTTGAACTGGATAATTGTGTTTTGCTCGACCGGTGGACGCAAACCCTTGGCTGGGCAGCCATCACGAGTAGTTTGGTCTTCGGTTTCCTTCTCTGATAGAACGGCAGTGCCTATCTTTGATCTTGCCGTACCATACTACATTCCTTCCGTTGATATTGGAACGAGCCCGAGCTCCCATCACCGTTCTGAACCCAGCCACGGGTATCGTCGCTAGGATGCCACTATCATCACGACCGCAGCCCATAACATAGCCATCCCACTTGCACCACAACCACCAAAGCCACGCTCAACGATACGATTTTTGATACCGCGCTCTGGCGCCGGGACCGCCAAATTTCTTGGGCTCACACCGTCTGTTGTCCGCAACGAGTAATGTACGATCATACTGCACGAGCGCCTGCTTCAGTTGGTTCTTGGTGAATTCGTCGACGTATTTCTGGTAGTAAGCCACGATGGACTTGGCGATGGCCTGGCGGATGGCATAGATTTGCGAGGTGTGACCGCCACCGGTGACGCGGACGCGGATGTCGACTTCGCTGAAGCGCTCGGGGCCGAGGATCAGGAGGGGTTCGTAGACCTACAAGGATTGCATTGCGTTAGGAATAATTGCTTCGGACGTGGTGGATGAGCGGTTTCGGTGTGCGAAGGGTTTGACGGCTTGAAGGTGCTGCGGAGCGTTCGTTCTCTTCGTGGTCTGATCTTACCTTGAAGCGGAGGATTTCAGGTTGAACGAGACTAAGGGGTTGGCCATTGACTTTGACGAGGCCTTTGCCTTTCTGTTGCCGCATGGTTGTCAGTTCTTCCCATTCTCTCCTTCGTGGTGACACTGGGTGTCGATTCTGGGGTTGCTGACCTTGCAGTGGGCGACGGCCGTGGCTGTCTTCTTCTTGCCGAAGCACTGTACACTCTGAGGGGCCGACATGGTGACTGACGGCGTGCGCAGAGTCGATACAGTTCGAATTGTGATTGTGGTCGGCGAACTTTCGTTTCGTGGTGAGGAAATTCGCAGCGCAAGTGCGGTGGGTCTTGCCAAGTCAGATACGGAGGCTAAGCCGTATTTGGCACTAATGGATTTTCTTCCTCTCTCGACTGAACGAAAGCTCTACGAGTAGTGCGCTGCGGCTCCTTCTGGCTGGCAGGCCGGCCGCAAGAAACGTCTACATAGTATTATCGATACCCGCCACAGCTTAGACGGCGCCCGCCTGTACCGACTTGTCGACGACACTCTCAGCCGGATCGCGCCCTCCAAATCTGATGTCAAGATAGCACCTGCTCCGCCATGTCGCAAACGATAGGCAAGGTACGCTCGCAGCTCCCATCAACCAAGTGAGGCACTGGAAAACAAATGCTAAAATTTACTTACAGACCCGTCTGGCCTACTCCCGCACATGGCACTTCATCGACGTCGGGAGTGACTCTCGCTCGCTTGGCCGCGTGGCCTCCAGCATCGCGACTTTCCTCATGGGCAAGCACAAACCTATCTACGACCCTTCGACCGACTGCGGCGACTACGTGGTCGCCTGCGGCTGCCACGATATCCACGTCACCGGTAAAAAGCGCCAGCAAAAACAATACTACACGCACAATACGCGTCCGGGCTCGCTGAAGCAAATGTCTATGGAGAAGATGATCGAGAAGTGGGGGGGAGGGGAGGTGTTGAAGAAGGCCGTTAGGGGGATGTTGCCGAAGAATCGACTGCGCGACAAGAGGCTGGCAAGGTTGAAAGTCTTCGAGGGTATGAAGCATCCGTATAAGGCCAATATTGTCAAATTTCAGGGCCGGCCTTTCACGGGCGATAAGCCGGAGACGGGGCCGGTCATGGCTGCGATTGAGGCGAATAAGGATGCGAAGGAAAGTTCTTTATGAGTGAAGACGGAGCTTTGTTGCATTGGACGGGCGTTTGGGAAGCGAACGGCGGAGAAGAAGCGTCACATTGCAGATTTGTATGAATATCATTGCGGGTATATGTACAGTTTGTTTGTACGGTTTCCTAGATGGCGCTTCCCGAATCCCAAAAACTCCAAGTTCCTCATGTATGTGTCTGGATCGGTCTACAATTTGGCGGTCGGTACAAGTTCGTCTCTTGCAACTGTGCACTTGATGAGACCGTTGGGGTCCGATTGCGGCGCATACACTTCGGCATCCTTGCCGGTGTTCTTCAATCCGTGGTGCCAGCTGAGGTCGATTTCGAAATAGTGTTTATTGGGCAGTGAGTACTCCACTGTCTGGAGTAGAGGTTGAGCAGCCAGAATCTGCTCGCACATCTTGTACATAGTGTTTTGCACGCTCGGGCTCTCCTCGAGCGCAAACAGGCGGAAGGTGATCTCCCGCGCTTTGCTCCATGTGTCGTCGAACTTGGCAACGTTCTTCTTGACGGCCTCGACGCCAGAGAAAGTCGACCACTTCCAGCTGGAATCAACAGACGTGCTGAGGATACGGTCCCAGACTTCGGGGAGGGTGGTGAAGTCGTTGCGGACAAAGGAGTGGAATTGTGATCCCGTGCTCTTCAGGACCAGCAGGTCGGAGATGCCGGACTTGAGCTCAATGCCCTTGCCCTCGATGACATCTGCTTGTACCAGTCTCTTCTCATTGCTGTCGCGGAAGAAGGAGTGAGGATGTGGCTTGCCGTCTATGGTCATGCGGGTCCACCTGTGTTGGACGATACTGATGTGAGCTGTGTGGATGTGTTTGTAGGTTTGGACGAAGTGGGCGCCCAGAATGGAGGCGAAGAGCTCTGGAGGATGGATGGGATTCTGCTTCGCCATGATGTAGGTGGTGTTCTTCATCGTGTCGGTTGCGACCACGACGCTGTTATCGGCTTTGGTATAACTAGCTCAAGTCAGGACAGCTCAGACGATCAATGAATCGAAGCACTCACGATACATCTATCTCGCCCTCCAACAACACGCAAACGGTCATCTCGTAGACTGTGTGAGTTTTGGTAGCTTCATCCCTCTCCACCTTGTACAGGCGGATGTTGTCCTTGCCATAACGAGCTGCCGCGAGTCTAGGCATCTTGGATATGTGTTCTGGGACTGTAGGTACAAAAGTCGTTGGTGCTTCGGTGTCTGACGGTAAGCTTGCTCGTTTGTGGTGAGTAGATGTCTACGCTCCCTGCCTACAGAACTGAAGGTAGCTTTATCTTTATAAAACCTTTGCGTTGAACTTTCTTATCGGAGGGTCAACGCGATGAAGAGCAAAAATGAACGACGGGAGCCACCAATTGCATGAACGTACACGGCCAAATATCTGGTAAAACGTCGATCACAGATTCCTGCAGTGCAAGTGATTGGTGTGCTGACCTTGAAGCGCGATCACAATTGGGATGTCGTACAATCCCCAGCCTGACGGAGCTCGCCGAGACGCGCCCGGATATGCACAATGGGAGGTCGGCCTGCTGGTGCGGCGCTGGCTAACGGAACTCGAATCTCACCTGATGAGGTCGCCAGCGGAAAACCGCAACTTGCCTTGCTTCTTTGTACTCGTCGTTTAGCACCACTTTGACATGGCATAAGTCCATGGCTTCCTTACTCTGTTCTGCTGGACTTTGGTCATGACGTGGTGGTGAAGAAGGGGTCTCCGATCGGCTCGAGCTGAAGCGAAAGGAAGGACAGTGACATGTTGGGAGTCACTGTCGGGTCGTGACCGAGAGAAGAGGAGAAGGCGTCAATCACGAATGAGTTGTGATAAAAGACACGACAATATTAACTGAAGCCCTCTACCACAGCAGGCAAACGTGAAAGCGGGCTTCCAGATTCACATACCGTAGCATCGCAGTCCTCTAGAGGCCTTGGTGCCCCTGGTGCCCCTGGCGCGCCCCTACCAGAGTAGATCGAGTGCGGGGAAAGCCCCCCCTAACGTGAAAGGGTCAAGGTCGAATCTGGACTCGGCTGCTCTGGCGTGGCTTGACGATTTGGCTGGACACTTCAGACCAGATGCATGAACGATCTTGAACTTGGCTGCACTACACCAACATCGCTCATTCCTCACCTCTTCGCTACGACGCATCTGACCCTCACGAATTACCACGATAGACGATACCTGAGTTCTGCGCTGCACCGACTCCCGCTACGACCGCCTTCTCTAAAAGCCAGTTGACAAACACCTCCGGTACTTACTGTCTGCATTGGACTGCTGCCATCGCATCTTTCCAGAGGCGATGACCATAACACCCATTTTACAGCCCCGATAGACCGGTCGTTCCACTCTGTTGATACCCCCTCAATTGTCGAGTCCTCTGGTCCCTTTCCGGTCGAACCGGTCGGCTCCTATGGGTGGTCTCTACAGCGCGATCTGTCAACAATCCGCCCAATAGAGGGACGATACCCTTCATGGCTCGATGGCCACTTCAGACCAAGCGTCAGGCTACTCGGTGACGCCAACCCAAGGACGCTTTAACATTCGACATAACTCTAGGAAGAGCGATGACTTCTCCGCCTTCCCGCGTCCCTCCGTCAAAGATGGCCGCTCATTATCTGGGGGAAGCGCGCAATATGGCCAGAAGGCCTTTATACCTTCCCTCACTCCAACCAACCCTCCCGGTAGTTTCACCACCGATCTGAAAAGTGCCATGCAATCGGGAAGGACGACGCCCCAGACAGAAGTTGCAGGTGTAACGTTCTCGCGGCTGCCGCCACCCTACAAGGACGGGGATGGCCAGAGTACATCCGAGCAACGGCAGGCTGCGGTGCGTGACAAAATTGCGAAGGAGATGAAGATAAAGTTGGGGACTGAGAACATGCTTGAAGCGCTCCTCAGCAAGAACAACAAGCAGACAAAAGAACAGCGGCAGCGGGTGGAGATGGAGCTGGGCTCTTCGAACAGGAAGTTGGCTGAATTGAAGCAAGAACTTGACCAGGAGATCATGCGCTCTCAGACTCCCACAACTCCTCCCCAAACTAGGCTCTCCAGCTATTTTCGAGGCAGCCCGCTGAAAACACCTCCGCTCAGCCAGAACCAAGAGCAGAGCCTAGCGGAGTCAGTCGACAGCGAATCTCCCACAGTAGTCTTGACCGAGACGCTTCAGCAGCTCGAGGCAGATGGGATGCCCCCCGACTATTACATTGAGCGCGCAAATACTCTCGTCGATCTCCTGAAGCGCAATCCAGGCTTGAAGTACGACCTCGCCTGGAAAGACTTTAGCGAGCGTGTTCAAATGATGCTGCTCAGCGAGAGCTCAGATGTCGTAGCGGCAGGCTACAGAGTGACGCGCCACGCAATCGCGGATCGGAAGTCACTACAGACTATTCGGACTCTACACACCGACGAACTAGTCATTTTGTCCATGGTCAAGAAAGCCAACGCCTTGTTGGAACGAGAGCAAGCCGTCAAATTTGTACGAGCATTTTTGGACGTCAAAGACGGTGTCCATGAGATATCTCGCGCCGTGGTCCGGAGCCTGGTTGCCGTTGCCGAGGCCGCTGATGACCGGTTGAAGGATATCTGCCTTCTGACGCTCGCAGAGCTCTTCACGAAGCATACAGAGCTGGTCGTTTCAGCGAACGGCATGAGTACGCTTACCGAGGCGCTTGCAGATGGCTCCTTTCCTGCCCCAGAAGGTCTGGTCGCTAGCTTCCTGCATATCCTTGACCACCCTCAACAACGCAAATATCTGCACACTGGTCGGGAGTTTGAGGCAATGTTTGCACCTTTCACCGACCCATTATTACTCAACGGCCATGAGGAAAGGCTCAAAACGTGCGCTCAGGCAATCGCCGCGATGCTCAAGACTTGGCCTGGTTTTCTGCTTCTTGCAATGAATGGCGCCTCGCCCCTGCGGTCTCTGATAGATTCACTGGTCTACCCAATCATACAGTCCCGAGATATTGTCCTGGAACTCTTCTTTGACATCCTACGTATCAAGCCGCCTTCTTGGTCGACTTCGTTTCTCGCTGGCAGGAGACTCACGACCTACGGGAGGGTCAACACGTTGCCAGCCGAGCAACCCTCCCAACGACAACTGGTGGATTACAACGCGGAAGGCAGATTTGACCTGACATATCACTTCTCGGCGTTTGTGTTAGCCGCCCTCCTGAAGGCTGGCCTAATTCCTGCTCTTGTAGATTTGATCAAGTTCGAGGAGGATCTAGCTTTGAAGAGGAAGACGACACTCCTACTCACCGAAGTACTGAAACTTGCTCACCACACCTTGCCCCGGGCTATGAGCTCCGACGTCCAGGTCCTGGGCGACCTTGTGCCTAGCTTGCCCGATTATGGTTCTGAAAGTTCAGCGACGAATCTGGGCATGATATACCAGATTGACAGCATCAACCGCGCGCTCAACAAGACCTCTGCCTCGGCGTACGGGCGGGTCGAACACGTCGATGAGTTGGCCGTCGGCCCACAGACCAGTGTGAGATCCAAGTACACCGCCTTGATGGACGGCGACCAATTCCGGCAAGCCATGGCGGACAGCCAGGTAACGAGTCATTCCCAGTACATAAAGTGGAAATGGGAAATAATTCAAGGTCTGGTTGAAGGTCCGCTAACGGTCCCGAAGAGGCTGGAAGAAGCGATCAGATCGCCAAAGTTCATGAAGAGGCTTGTGGGATTCTTTCGTCCTTTCAAATACAGGTTCTCCACGATTAGGAACACCAGACCTAACCAACGCTACATTCGCACAGGTTGTGCGTTGATGAGGACGTTGACTCAAACTTCAGTTGGAGTACAATATCTCGCAGAGAACAAGCTTTTACGGCAAATTGGGGAGTGCCTCGCCCAAGTTGATCCTCACAGCGGAATCACTTCGTCGAATCCGTTGTTTGAGCGTCATAACATGGCCGAGACATTGAGTGGAGGTTATTTTGCCATGCTCGGTGCCTTGAGCCACTCTGCCGAAGGGATGCGGCTGATGGAACAGTGGCACATGATGGATATCTTCTATCATCTCGTCGAGCTAAGAGACCGTGATGATCTGATTCGAGCACTTCTCGGGAACATGGACTATACCCTCGATACACATCTTCGGGTCATCCTTTCGAAAGCGCTAACATCGGGAGGCAAAGATATCCGTCTTTTCGCCACCAAGCTGCTTCGGCGATATGCTGTTGGTCGGGTCCAGTATTCCTCTGGATTGCAAGATCGCTCCAGTTCTCATTGGGCTGTCCGACTGGTGCTCACACAACTGTACGATCCAGACGTTGAAGTCTGTGAGGTTGCGGTCAAGATTCTAGAAGAGGCATGCAATCAACGTAGCCACTTGGAGTACGTGGTCAAATGCAGGCCGTCACTGGATCACTTGGGCGAGCTAGGAGCACCTCTTCTCTTGCGCTTCCTGTCCACCTCGGTCGGTTACCGATATCTCAGTGGCCTCGATTATATCACGCAAGAGATGGATGATTGGTTCTTGGGCCGCAACGATGCGTATGTTGCTCTGGTCGAGGCTTCTATCCTACGAGCATATATGGATGGGAACGCCCACAAGGTGCAATTCAACGACGAAGCTGTTGTTGACCTGCATGAAATCGGAATCGCACCTCCTCATTTCTATCGCGAACTCGCCAGGACGCAGGAAGGATGCAAACTACTGAAGCAATCTGGCCACTTCTACGAGTTTTCATCTACAATCCGAGATTTTCGGCTCGACGAGGAGGATGCCGAAGTCCTAACTAAAGTGAAAGGGTGTATGTGGGCCGTTGGCAATATAGGCTCGATGGACCTGGGCGCGCCATTCTTAGAGGAGGCGGACGTAGTCAAAACCATCGTGAGGATCGCAGAGGGCGCCGAAGTCTTGTCGATGCGTGGCACAGCTTGCTTCGTCCTTGGTCTGATATCACGAACCCTCCACGGATTCGAAATGCTTGCGGAGAGCGGGTGGGACACAACGGTAGACCCCCGAGGACGATCACTTGGTCTCTGTTTACCGCGGAATCTGGAGACGTTGTGCCTGGTAAGTCCAGATTCTACTGGTCTGCATCTTCCCGCGCTGACTGTCCAGAAATCGATCGGGTCCTCGACCGTCCCCCAATCGCCATCGGCACAGGACGATGCCAAATACAAAGCCGCTACGACAGACGACAACCCGGTCCGAGCTAAAATTCTCAAGTCCATTGTCGAAATGGGCAACTCAGTTATGTACAAAAAGGCGGCTGGCGATCTCCATACTCTCAAGACCAAACAACCTAGTCATTTCGGCGACGCTGAGATGTTCCGAAAGACTCTAGTTATTCTGGAGAGCCATCATTACCGCCTGCAGGCACGGCACTACATATTAAACCTGTTCAACAAGGGTTTGATGCGAAAAATCATCTTCGACGAAGAGATGGGCGACTCGGCAGGATCCGACACGGGATGAGGCAAAGGGCCTGTGGAAGTATGAATAACGCATGGGTCGCAATTGACCACCACTATTTGCACCCACCGTCTGAGATGCGTGGCCACCAGGATAAAAACCGCAGGTTGAGGTGGCCAAGCCAGACAGGAGCGAGCGAAATATGGCGGCGGATTAGAGGCTATGTCGCCATCTGGCACAAGCTATGAATTGGGTGTGGTCTCTGCCAGTCCTGTAGCTCGTCTCAATTCGGTACCAGGTAGTAGTCGTTCCAGTGGCTGTACCAGTAAATCTTCCGTTTGATGTACCGTACCATGCAGTACGAGGCACCAAATGCGTACGAGTACGAGTGGAACAATTCAGGTGGATGGAGACTGTCGTCCCTCGGTTAATGTGCCACGCTGCAAGGGATCGATGATGCCATGGACTCGATGCTTCGGCGAGCCCCTCCAGGCGCTGCCTACTCGTAGAGGTGGTGGGCATTCTTTAGGTTCAAGCAAAGTCAGTACCCGATGCCCTTTTCGGAGGTGGTACGTTCGTCACGTTTCTGCTCGATCCCTTCGCGAAGTCCAGATCCTCACATCCCCCACGACATTGTTCCCGAATCTCATTTTTCTGTGGCGAACAGCGTCTCACCGTCTGCGGCCTCCTGCCATGGCCAATCAATCCTCGTTCTTGCCAATCTGCTGATAGATCCTACATTTCGCCATGACTCGTCCTACTCGGCCCACTGCTGGCCATGCCCACAGATTTGTCTTTCGACAAGCCGGGCACCACAGTCGCCGCCGCGCTGGCTCCCTGGCTCTCGGTTCCTGACATTTATGCGGATCATGACTTGGATCTTCGAATGGGCGTGCGTGTACCGCCAGCTACCATACCTCGTACTGAAGTCTGTTGAAGTCTACGACGTCGTTGATCTCGATTTGGCGGCCTTGTTGATGCTCTTTGTCCCATACATTTCACTGCCATCGTTGTTTGAGCCCGCCTTCGCGGGTGCATCTTCTTCGTTTTTGTTTTCACGATATATTCGACTGTGCGGACTCTGCGCATGCCCGGCCGCATCTGCCTCATACACCCTCCAGCGTGCAGAACACGACTCGATAGAGTGATAAACACTCCACAAATATATCACTTGAGCGAGTCAAAATTTTCCATCGTCACCAGCCTCAGTTAGAAACGGCATCCTTACAAGAGTAGTCATACAAGGCCAGAGGGACGCGGTTGTGACTGGGCTAGGACTATACATATGGACTCGACTTATAGTCGGCTTTGACTGGTTCCTGGGCATACAGAAGAGGGGGATATTCTGAGCCAATTTACAAGACGCCCCTCAGCTGTTGCGCAGATGAGTGATGGACCACAGTCTACGACGGCAACCCAGCAGGGGTTCGACGCCCATCAGCAGGCGCGAGACATCGTCAAGTTGTTTCAGTGTGAGCACTGTTCATATCCGCTCCGTGACCCCATGACCTTGCCATGTGGCAATACCCTATGTCGATCATGCCTTCCGCCGCTGTATAAGCGAGAGAACATCACATACCCTGTGGTGGAGGGGCGATCAGAGGCCTTTGTGTGCCCTTTTGAGGCTTGTGGGTCGGAGCATTCGGCTGGCGACTGCGCGACCGACGTGACACTTAACAAGATTGGGCACATCGTCAAAGGTTTCATCTCGAGCTGCAATTCAGAAAACTCCCAGCTCTCGCTCTTGCTGGAAGAGAAGTTGGATTGGCCACGGGTGGTTGGAAGCTCGATCGAAGTTATGCCACGGTCACGTGTCCTGCATGGCGGCCGTATCGTGTCGACCTTCAACATGGCAGACATGGGCGAGTTAAACTTCCACTCCGGCGTAGCATACACGCCTGTCGACAAAGGAGCCTCTGACGCCATTCGAGCCATCGACGCGGCTGTCCTGGAGAATTTGAAAGACCTCGTCCGACCGGAACTGGAGTGTCAGGTCTGCTACCAGGTCATGCTAGATCCTTCGACGACCGCCTGTGGCCACACGTTCTGTCGAAAGTGCCTCTCTCGGGCCATGGACCACTCGAATCACTGCCCGATGTGCCGTCGTCTACTACCACTGGTGTACATACAGCAAGCAGAGTCCAGCAATAAGAGGGTGACGCACCTCATCCAGCATCTGTTCCCGGATTTATTGACAGCAAGGAAAGAGCTTGCTGCAAAAGAAGACATGACCGATGAAGAGACGAACTTGCCGCTTTTCCCCTGCACCTTGGCATATCCGCGTATGCCTACATTCTTGCATATTTTCGAGCCACGATACAGATTAATGGTTAGACGGGTGCTGGAGAACGGGGCACGCAAGTTTGGCATGTTGGCGTACAAACCTCAGCGCGAATATCAACCAGGAGGCCCACATTGGCAGGAGTACGGCACAGTCTTGTTTATCGACCGTGTGGAAATTTTGCCCGACGGCCGAAGCCTTCTAGAAACAAGAGGTCTATACAAATTCCGGACTCTTGAAACAGCGATGCTTGATGGGTACCTCACTGGGCGAGTACAGCGCGTTGATGACATCAGCATTCATGAGGAAGAAGCCATCGAAGCCCGGGAGACAAGTGTAGCCACCCCGCTGGAGGACGACGAGCTTGGCCGGATCCAGCGATTATCCACCCAACAGCTTCTAGAATACGGACTGGCTTTCGTCCGACAGGCGCAAGGGAGGTCAGCGCGTTGGCTGCATCAACGTGTGCTTGCCGCTTATGGGCAGCCGCCAGAGGACGCGGCCACCTTCCCATATTGGCTCGCGAGCGTCCTCCCGATTGCCGAGACAGAGAAGTACACGCTCTTGCCAGCCACGAGCGTGAGAGAACGGCTCAAAATCACCGCCCAGTGGATCCACCGACTCGAGCAAGCACGATGGTAAGTCAATATTTCTTCCTCCTTTTCTCCAAGTGGGGCCGGCCTCGCCTGACATGGACTGTGCCTGAAGTGAGTACGAAGCGGAGTCTGCGAAGAAAGCTCGGGAAGAGCAGGCTCGCCGTGGACAGACAACCTCTGCGCCAGCCACACAGAGTCCCCCTATCGATGACCGAGTCAACATATCACAAGCTTCCGAGGCTGCAGCTCTATCAGGCGAAGCTCAGCCTGCTGATGTTATCGAGGCCGAAGTCCATGAAAATGAAAACTCAGGGACCGAAGCTGCAAACGGCTCAACTTCCTGCGATTGAAGCCGTTAGCAACCGTTGCTGGCGCCTATGAGTCGAATCGTTTGGAGTTCCGCGGAGAGCACGAGAGGCGGCGATCCCTATGCACTGGAGAGACTGTCTACTACGCGATCAGATTGAGGGGCCGGGTCTGCACTGTGAATGAACCTGAACTGACTTCTACCGAGCTGCACAGGCACCAATCTTCCTCCTGTATTGTCTTATGACTAGCCGCCTTTACGAGCATATTGGCGGTTGCCCTATTCTTGTGCATACCTTTCTTCCACGAGCCGATGATTAGACGCATTATTGTCATGAGCGACGGCAAGCGCATGGTTGAACTTGTGGGTGGCATTTCCAAGGCGTTGATGTTGACGGGATGTATGATTTTGATCGGCCTGAGGGTCATGATACCCCTTTTTGATTTAGCTGTCGGGATCCCATTCAGGGGACAGGCCCGAGTGCCACGGCGAGACTTTATGATGATGGATTGGTAGAGACTTGGTCGGTGGCAGCATATCCCCATGCGAAGGTAGAGAGAACTTGACAGAAGATCACATTTTACTTGTTGGTCGATTCTTGATTTCTAGCCACGGCAGACAATATCGCTGCTACATGAATCGCACTGTTGCTTGAGACTGAGAGCACAAGGCTAAACTGATGAGGCTGCGGTCGCGAGGCTGAGACACAATGCCACGAGAGCACCTCAGCACCAGACGCACCCGGGAGCTACTGAAAGGGACCAACCATATGACGTCATTCGCCGTTGGATTTACTTGCACTTTCGCTACCAAATTCGTGCTTTGCATAGATTGCGGCTGCTAGAATTACTTACTAGAATCTCTCTTTCAGTGTGTACTCGGAGGCGCAGCATCATGAAACCCCCGCGGCCTCCGTCGACGCATTTTGTGATTTCGCTCGTTGGTCGAGATGCTCAAGGCACTGTTCGATCAAGCTATGCGACGAGACAAACACCGTTTGCCCACCCATTCAGCACATCTGCCTCCCTGTCACAGAAGAACCGGATCTTCACCCCATTCCGCACACCACCCCAATTCCACGATGCTCTCCGTCTCATATCCGCCAACAATACACTGCTCTTAACGCTCTTTACCACTTCAACATGCACGCCCTGCCGTACAATAACCCCCTTACTCACATCGCTCGTTGAGACGAGGCCTTCCTCCCCGGAGGATAAGTACTCCCACCTCGCGTTTGCAGAACTCGAGCTCGATTCGGCAGACATGAGTAACGGCAAGATGCTGGACCTTGGCGTGGAGTACGGCGTCACCAGTATGCCAACGCTGATTGGATTCGGGGGCAGAAGAGCAGAAAGAGTCACGGAGCGGATAGTCGACACCAGGATGCTAAGTGATCAAGGGGCTATGGCAAAGTGGATCGATGAGGAGATGAAGAAGGGAGATCCATTCCCCGGCCAAGGAGGCGGCGGAGGAGGGTTTTTGAGCAAGATATTTGGATCGTGATGGGCAGGAGAACGAACAACGCAGAATGACATTGAGGAACTCCTCCCTTTGCAGGTTGCGACTCGCCACTGGCTACGCGACAATCCTCGCGGAAACACGAACAACGCAGAAGACATTGGGGGACTTTTCGCTTTGCGGATTGCGCCTCACCGCCCCCTACGCGGCAGTTCTCGCTAAGGCAATGGACGAGAACGATAGCAAGACGACTTTGTTCCCGGCATTTGGATTGGCGCGGATAAGGTCTATTTCGGTCAAAAGAGTATGGTTTTCTGCTGTCGACTCAACCTCAACCTAGACCTCCCCATTCCATCCGGGATACTGCATCAATTCCGCACGTGGATCGTCCTTCAACTTGCTCGACTTTGTTTGGTATTTGGGACTCTGATTCTTTCTAGAATCTCTACTCGACGGGTTCCAGAACTAATGATATCGCACGTCGCTGCTGGATCGCTCGACCTCTTGCATTCTGCCTCTCGGGACTACATACATCCCTTTTCAGCTGGTCGGAAATGAGTATGTGGCGGTCAAATGCCGCTCCACAACTGCTGGGGAAATGAAGAGTTGCATATAAAAGTGGTATGGGTTGTGTCCTGAGGCGCTAAGTCTCTCATTTCGACCAACCCTCTTCCATAAGCACCTCTATGCCAAGGACACGGCTCGCTTCCAAAATATCCATCTGGCAACCCTTCAGGACAGGAGCCAAGATCCAGAGTTGTAGGGGGCACACTACATGCGCAGACGAGATCGCATTCACAATGGTGTATCTGGTGATTACAGCACAGCAGATCATTAGCTTTGCTTTTGGGTCTTCAATGTTGGGTTCTGGCATCCGAGAATGGCGCGCTGAAGTGGCGCGCTGAAGAGCTGTCTGCACTCCCTCTGCTTATTGTCGTGACACATTGCTTACTCGCAAACCTCTACTCATCATCACCCCAGCCTCCGAGATCTCTCACCACATCTCCGACATTCGGCCACCCGAGCCCTCCATTACTTGCATCCAATCCACTCCGCGTCACCATTTCCTGCCCGCAAAACTCCACAACCATCGACACCGCAACCTTGACGCCCCTCACCACATTCTTGATCCGTCTCATCTTGTCATTCTCGTCGTTGTTCCCTCTCGCGCCCAGCACTCTGCCCAACCCTCGCACGTGCCACAGGGCTGGTCCCCTCAACCCTTGACAGATGATGCTCGTAAACGCGACTAGTTCGGTCTCCAGTGCCGACAAGTATTTGAAATCCGCGAGATACAAGCCATAAACGATGGTGAGTTCGTGGATGCCGACCTGCGACCGATGGGGGCCGAATGTGCGGAAAATATTTGGCCACAGATCACCGTACACGGAGGTGATGGTTTCGATGCCCCGGGCGTGCAGGGCAGGGAGGCTGGTGTCGGACCTGGTGGCAAATTAGGAGGTGCTGCTGGCTACGAATTTGGAGAGATGTAGAGGACAAGACAGTTCGGGGAAGTACTGCATTGGGATCATCTGGCGGCGGGTGGTGGTGGTGTCTACCTTACCATTGCTCGAGGTCCAATTCTCCCCTTTCTTCCACCCCCTTCCCTTCAGTCTGCACCTTCGCGAGCGGGATCAAGGCACTGAGCACGCGAGGCGCGCCGATCAACGTGATTTGCTTCAGGAGCAGGTCCCGCATTCGGTCCGATAAGCGGGTTTGTGCTGTTGGTGAAGACGAGGACGAGAACGAGGCATCGTGAGTCATGTAGCTCCAGAAATCGGCCAGGAGGTGTGGTTTGTCCGAGACGGTGAGGACAGTCGCCTACGTGAGGTCGGAATGTTAGTAAAAGCTGCTGTTTCCGTCACAAGCAGAGCCGTTTCCACCCGTCGAGATTTTGTCATGGTTTCCGTTCCCCGTTTCCCAAGGTCCAAAGAAGGCAGAAAAGTAGACGCACGCGACTCCATACACAATCGACACAGCAGGAACGTTAAAGCTGTGGTGAACTCACAATGATCAAGTACCACGATTCCTCGCCCATCTCCTCTAGCAACTGTGCCTTCACATCGCGGCTTAATTCATCCCACTGTTCTTTCGTCGGTGGTGCTGGCCCCCCGGCGTCCGTCTGGCTCGCCATGTCTATTTCGTCTAGTAGACCTCCGTTGCCCGAGACTCACTGGAAGGTGAGTGTACAGTCTGAGAGAATTACGGGGCAGTTGTCTCGGGGAAGATAATACTGAGTTTTCAATAAGGGTTCGATGCAACGAAAAACCGCGCGAGCGTTTCCAAACCTCAGTCACCTCGGCCGCAGGCCTTTGTCCAGGATGTATTTTGACGCTCGCGGAACCCGTTACTTCTCGGTCAATCACCCTGTATAAGAACTCCGTGGTGCCCGCGCGCAGAGTTCAAGTTTGTCTGGTCAGAGGTCAGAGCGTAGGATGATCAGCGTAAGCTCCGAGACCGGGCCGAGTCGCAACAGGTATGTCTTCACTGCTGTTCTCGGGTCAGGTCAGGTCGCGAGCAATATCTTCTTGTGGTAGTGGGCCAGTGATATAGGGGGCCTACTGTCTTTTGTTTTTGGGATCAAGTATTTCCTCGGGGACTGGTATCACTTGTGACAGGACCACCAAACAGTACGAGTATTACTTGGGCGAACGTCGCCCGGACCATCCTACCACTCGCGGTGCAAGCGCTCCGCCAGTGTGGTCCCGCTCGGGCGAATGGGCAACCGTAGCGGATGTTCACTGCCAGTGCGGAGAATGGCAGAGGCATATTGGTGAGTCTAATATTCTCGAGTCTCCTCGTCTGAGGACTACGAAGGGGTGAGTCGAACAGAGATACACGGCATGTCCCCGTTATAAATTCGGCCTCAGCCTCAGTATCCTAGAGGGACTGGTTGTGCGGTCTCAATGACTGTGGACATACATAGGAAGCCCGGCGCCCCGGCCTTGACGCCAGTCCATTACAAGTAGCAGATGGTGGACTTGGGCCCTTACAAGTAACAGATGGTGGACTTCGGAAGCCCGACATATCATTGCCAGGTGAGATCCTGGATACTCTCTCCCTCTCTCTTCGTCTCTCCAGCCTCCCCTGTACAACAGCGCACACAACCCGATGCATGACTTGTTGCAGCTCGCAAGCAAGGGCCGGGGAGAATCATGCCTCACACCCCTCGATCTGTCGACCCATGCCGTGAATCACTATGTCCAGACGCAAGCGTTGTTGCCCACGGTTGTAGGATCCTTTGCTGGCGGTAAGGTTTGACTAATCCACCAGATTGAAGATGAGGTGAAAGGAACCGGAGGGAGAGGAATTTTATTTTACAAGTCTTTACCAGCTCGCCGCAGTCAAGTGCTCAGTCAACTGAAAGATTCGCGGGCCCGATTTCCGGGAGATGGTGCATCGGCGAGCAGCGTTTCATTTCGACTGCCGCGGGCGAGTATCTGGGATTTCCCTTCCGTTCGTTTCACAAATGAGATTCTGCGCTGGTCGACAAACCTTTCCACGATTTCATTGCTTGACCACTCTGGACTTCCGGCTCCCAAGGCTCCCGAAGCAGTGTTTTCAGGATCCAGCCGCCAGCTCACGTAACTAGGCATTGTGTGTCTCATTTCTGTAGCCAATTTGGGCAGCGTTTCAGGATAGGTGCGGCAGGGAAGCATGCTTCGAGGGCTTGAATGTCTCCTATAGGTACAATGAATGACCTCTGGGGCTCACTGCTCATCCAGGTCTGTCACGGGATTGGACACATTATCCCATAGGGAGACTCCGCCCATCTCACAAGCTCGGTCAAGCCAGAGGAAGCCGTTTAGAAGACGCCTCAGCTGGGGCCAGGAAGAGATGCCCGCTGCGGCCGCATACATTGTTAGTCGCTCCGAGAAGAAGTGTGTCCTCGCCCGGTCCGCTGGTTGACAGGCCATGGCGCCGATCATGGAAACCCACACCAGAAACGGACGCCCTTCATCCACGCGTTGCGCATCCAACATACCTAGCGACGCCATGAGCCGGTCAAGCAGAATCTCCAACGGCCCTCGGTTCGGCAAGGGGTAGATAACGCAATGGGTGAAGATCAAAGCCGTGGTCCAACAAAGTTGTTCTTCAACCGAGTTACCAGTGCACACGTATGCCAACAGACGGTGTTCAATGGTATCTCGAAGGACTGAGAGATCTCGGACCAACGGTGTGTAGGGTTCCATTTGACCCTGCACGGTCTGGATCCAGGAGCAATAAACGCACATGTCGGAGAGAATGTCCAAGAGGGCCGTGTGATCAGATGTCCGCGGGAGGGCCTGGGCGAACGTGTCTCGCACGTCTCTCTCCGGCCCTCGTCTGAGAGAAGCGATCTTCTCGGTCAGCAAACACCATCTCGCCGACGGAATGTCGGTCCACGGCCGATTCAAAGTCTTTGCACTTTCCAGGAGGTCAAACTGATACAGCGCCTCGGCGAACCCGGGCGTCTCAATCCCCGCATTGGCCAGTCCACTCCTCGACCGGATAATCTGCCCCATGGCCTTGCAGTGCATGTGATTGCTCTGATGTTGACCCCAGAGATTGAGGAAGTGCAGGCCAAGATGCAACGGCGGGTCGAAACGGCCGAAGGTGCCTGGTGGCGGCGTGATACTGGTGCTGTGGCTCTGTTTAGCCAGTGACATGACCGCGAAGAGTATCTCGTCATTGGATATGTGACTTCCCCGCTCCCCGGAGACTGCATTGGGGGGAAGAGAAGTTGTGGAGGAAGCGTTGATGCCGGGCAGCACTTGTTTGATCACGGCATTGGCGTGCCGGAGTCGGGTAGTCGTGTAATCCCGACCGCTTAGATATTCGAGATCCAGGCAGGTGGCAAGGATGATGGAGTGGCGCATCACGGGCACTTCGAGGATGCGCCTGGACCAAAGGTCACAAAGCGCCTGCGCGACGGCTGACGGGGTTGAATGGCCCCAGTGCGAGGAGTTGCATGGCTTGGGCCATAGTTTGTCTCTAGCTGCGATCGAGTGCGTTCACGTCAGCCTGGTCGGGGGTTTGTCAGGTGTGACGGGTTTGGGCATCAGATCATACCGAAGAATAGAATGTCCCACTCAAGGGCGCTGAGAGAACTGCCCTGGAAGATCGGGTACGTCGGACTGACGGTCCAAACTACGGGGGCTTCCGCTTGCTTCAGACGGTCTCCCTTGTGTGCATCTGCGCCGTGGCTGGGCAGTATTGTTGCCAACTGCGCGTGAAGCTTCCGCGTTCCTTTCCCAGGGTCAGTACTTGAAGCGAACGAGGTCGGTGGGCAGCTCGACGTACGACGTGCTCGCTGATTGATGCGATTTTGAAGCTGTTTTCGTTTTCTGCGGTCCGACAGTCCCGTCCAATCCTCTTCCCTGTTCTCAAATGTGAATGATAGCGCCGGTCCCTCCATGCCGCCGATGAATTCCAGTTGTCGTCGGTACGGAGTAGAGATCAAAACATGGGGACAACAGCGAGGAGGAACTATGACTTGTGCCCAGTCCACCGGAGAGTTAGGCTAGACGGTGCACGGCCAATTGGGGGTGGAAGCGAACTGACAGGGGTGTCAGCCACCGGCATGAGCGTCCACAGCCTTGCATGATCTCGGCGTCAGGCAATCGAACCTGAAGCCCGAGGCCTTTCGAGTCGACCTGATACAAGACCATGTTCGGATGAATGCGCGGACAAAGTTGATGCTTGATTTCAAAGCAACGTCTCTACAGGTAGACTAACCGGCCGAAAGATGGACAAGGGCAACGGCCTCGAGGTAGGGTATATAGCGACAACCCCTTCAGAAACCAGGAGTCCAGAAACCTAAGTCCCGACACTAGAGTCCAGCAGACGTCCACGATCAGATCCATTGAAAACCATGACCTCTTCAAATCCAGCTTCACTTGCGGGCAAGACCGCTCTGATCACCGGTGGTAGTCGAGGCATTGGTGCTGCCATCGCCATCCAGTTTGCCAAGAAGGGCATCTCGGGCATTGCAGTGACCTACGCGAACAGTCCAGAAGCCGCCGAGGACACTCTGGCCGCCTGTCGCGAGCTAGGCGTGCAGAAGACCGTTGCCATACACGCCGACCTCCTCGACGCTGAAATCGGGCCCAATGTGATCCCCAAGGTGCTCGCCGGCCTGGACACCAAAACGCTTGATATTGTCGTCAACAACGCCGCCGTCGTCGACTTCTCCCTGCTGCAACCTTTTGAAGGTATCACTGTCGACGCATTCTCGAGGGCAATGCAAGGCCATGTCTTCGGCTTGATCAGCGTTACCAGAGCTGCATTGCCCCATCTGCCTCCACGGGGCGGTCGAGTGATCAACATCTCGAGCATTCGGTCTAAAACAGCCAACATAGATCCGATGATGGTGTATGGTGCCACCAAGGCAGCCGTGGACAGCATCACGAGGTCGCTTGCTCTGGTATACGGAATCAAGACTGGGGCGACATTCAACTCTGTCAGTGTTGGATCAACACTGACCGACGCGATGAGGAAAGCTATCGAGCTCGTCGGCCCGAGTGTAGAGCAAGAAGGCATTGCTGATTATACCACTGAGAAGCGGATAGGCCTGCCGGAGGATGTTGCGTTCGTTGTCGGATTCCTCGCCAGCGAGGAAGGTCGTTGGATCAATGGGAGTCATGTCGCTGCAAACGGTGGCAACAGGGAGTTGCTTGCGCTCCAGGGATGAAGTGTATCAGTACGAGTTGAGACCCGGAGTCTGGGATGTGTAGCATTGCAAATGATAAACTTGCCAATGCAACAATCTCGCATACCGCACATGTCCTGCTATTTCGAATTCACATACATCATGGTATGGTCGCACAGGGGTCGGAAATGTGGTAGAGTGATAGGAAGCAGGCTAGACCATGTATCAGCTTCGAAAATGACGGTTGACAGAGCGAATACATATGAAGGAACGACCCTCACGGTCTCAGAACGTGCCATGTGCATCGCTAGATCGCAAATTGCTTGACTTCATCGCTGCGGTGAAAAGCGGGAGATACAAGGCAAGACAATTAGCAGCGTCAAACGCTTCAACTTAACCACTGCCCATTAGCAGATCCATCGGCAATATCAAATCCGTTCGCTTAGCAGTCTTCCTCCACCAATGCTTTGGTTACAGAGCCATATTAGATACTCGATCTGCTCGACTGGTCACCGTACCCACGGTGGATTCGTGTCTATGGCAGCCGGAATTGCCTTTCTCCCTCCTGTGGCAGCGCTGAACTGACCTTGTGTTGACATTGTCGCATTGCAAGCCTCGGTTTTGCGTGCAGCTACCTCAAGGAGGGCAGAATAAATGACTCGCAGAGTTTGCGAGCGCGATGATTTGCACCGGTTGGTCAACGCCCTAAATAATCGCGCCTTGTTGTTTGCCAGGCTTTCACGCTGCCAGCCCTCTCTTCTCAGACTCGGAAAAGAAAATGAGCATGCGCCACAGCTTCCGAACAAGCACTTCGGCTTCTTCGTCGAGAGCCTGTTGTATAGTCAATTAGCATGTTCTTCTTCCAATGCATACCATAAGGACGATTTGCACTTACCCCTTCCAGCTGTCCCACTAAATCCTGCGGCTTGCCTCTTGTGGTCAGAGCATTGACGACCACGTCCACGAGCATCTGCTCCTGCACACCCAGATATTCGACGATCTTCTTCTCGACGAACGGCTTCAATCGTTCTTCAATCACACTCTCGTCCACAAATTCCCACTTGACGTCCCAAGCCCACAGTCCTGCCTTGTCGTTCGGGATATCAGCAGCAAGCTGTCGAGCCGCTTGAGTACGCTCTTCTTCGGACATCCCTGCACTTGTCGATGCATCATATTCAATTGGTATCAGTGTCCTCCGACCGCCAGACTTGGACTCTTCCTCTTCATCTTCAAGCAGACCTTCCACTTCTGCAACTGTGCGCTTGGTCGCCTGTGATGCATTCTGTGCGGCCGCCTTCTGCGCCGCAGCCGCTCCCAAGGACAGCTTGAAGCGCGCAGGCCCGGGTCGTCGTTCTCGAGATTCATCCTCCTCTCGTTCTGGCTCGCGATTGAACATCTCCGCCTCCTGCCTGGAGAAGAAGTCATCGGCCATCGCACCGGCTCTTTGCCGTTGATGCAGTTCACGGGCTCGCTCGCGCTGCTCCGCGGTACGATCGGCATCGTCATTAGCGATTTCGTGTTGCCGGAAGCTCGCACGATTGCGGATCCAGTTACTGCGATCGGCGTAGTATTCCTCGACCTTGCGTGCCGCCTCGATGTCATCGTTCCACTCGTGCAGCCTTTTCCGCATTGTCTCTTTCTCTTCATTGTTCCGCGATGCTTCGTCCTTGTCACGAGTTTTCTCTCGCTCTACAGCTGCTGTTCTTGATCTTTCTCGGTTGAGCCATCGGCGCTCTTGATCCAGGAACTGCTTTTCGAGCTCCGCGTCTCTTTTCTCCTTCCGTCGTCGCTCGAGTTCTCCATCGCTGGCGTCGGTGTCTTCGTCCTCAAATGCAGACGCGCCACTGACTGCCGTCCCATTCACGAAGGTTACACCCTTTTGGTAATCTCGGGGAACTTGGACTCCGAAGCCCTTGGGACCGGCTGGTGCTCCTCTTGGGCCAGACGGAATT
This sequence comes from Phialophora verrucosa, assembly GCA_002099365.1. Taxonomy (NCBI): domain Eukaryota; kingdom Fungi; phylum Ascomycota; class Eurotiomycetes; order Chaetothyriales; family Herpotrichiellaceae; genus Phialophora; species Phialophora verrucosa. The sequence continues at coordinate 1,287,455 of MSED01000009.1, read as the reverse complement.
CCGTTGGTGCCAGCTGGCCCAGCGGGCGCCGAGGGCGGAGGCGAAGCTAGACGATTGTGTCGCTCGCCGTTTAACATCCGGCTGCGCTCTTGCTGCTCCATCTCCTCTTCTCTCTTTAGTCGCTCCAGATCACGACGATTGCTACGATCACGAAATGCTGCGATTTCTTTTGCCACAGTCTCTCGCATTTCTGCTGGAATGTCGGATAGTTCGTCGTCGATCGCAAGGGGAATGGTGACGACCTCGCCGTTAGCGTCGACTTTGGTGCCGTCCTCCATGGTGGCATCCCCATCACGGTCAATATTTGACAAGTCATCCTTTTGTGTTGGCACCGAAGGATTGCGAAGGTCATTCAGAACAGCGTCTAATGCTTCTCGAGCGTGATCGAGTCGCATCTGTGCCGCGTCGCTATCTTTTCCCCCTTGCGATTCCGCCCACTGTTCGATATAGGTCAATGTATTGTCATCTGGAACGATCTGTGGCCGTGTCAGTCAATGATCCCTTTCGCTCAAGGTATTTTGGCGTACCACTAGTTTCGACATTTCGACTTGAGCATCCTCATCTGTCCTCGCTTCACCTAGAGCCTGCCGCTTGACTGGAACCTCAACATTCCTTAGTACTTCTATGGCAGTACTGAGGCTTTCGGGGTCTTCGTACTCTGCGAAACCAAACTTGCAAGGCTTGCCATCGGCATCCGTCGCACGGATCCATCTCCGTAGACTTCCAGCAGCATTCAGGATTCTCTCGATTCCTTCATCGCCCCCAGCACCCTCGGTGATGCCGCCCACGAAGATGGTCTTGATGATTTCTTCTTTTGTCGGTGGCTGTATCTGCATGATGCGGTCTCTTTCTCCCCGAAAATCCGACCGTTCGCCGCCGCCCAGTCCCGGCCTTCTACCGCCTCTTTCCCGATCCTCGCGTCCGCCTCGATCGTCGGGTTTCGACGGACCTGAGGTGCCCAAGCGTATGACTGGGGCGGAGAAGTTGATGTTCGGCATATTGGGTGGCGGTTGGAAACTAGGTGGAAAACCAGGTCTGCCTGGTTGATGAGCCTCTTGCGGTTGTATGCCGGGCGGAGCGCCCATGCCCGGGGCTGCCATACCAGGAGGTGGTCCCATTCCCGGCGGTGCTCCTGGGAAGCTGCCATAATCTCCTGGTGCGCCGTATTGTCCTGGCGCCTGGTAGGGTGGATTGTACATGCTGGGGACAAGGTGAGGTTACTCGGGGAGTAAAGGCGCGGTCGGTATCATTCGAATAAAAGGTTCAGCTGGAAATTCTCGCCATAGGCTGGAGAATAAAGACGAGGGCATGGGTGGGAAGCACGACGGTCTGGCTGGTGCGATGGTTCCCAGGTCACTTCGTTGCTACTTTCGCCCATCAAGCACGCGCCATAGAAAAGTGGTTAATTAAATCGAAAGTAGCGCGGTGTCGGATTAAAGTTTGTCCGGGACATGTTCTACGGAAAATTACCAGCGTGCAAGCCGCGTATCGTTCAGCACGCCCTCTCCGTTGAGTTCTCCCGCTCTTCAGCGCCAACCAGACGGTAAGTGATCAGTTGGTCGACATGATTAAAACCAAGTCCGCTATAAACTTATCAAGGTCGCATTTGATTTTGCTGCTTCCGGTCAGTAAGAGGGGGGTTCCGAAGTATGACCTAGTGCCAGGCAGCGGTTATACCCAAGACAGACTGACGGTCTACGGGGTACTTGATGTTGAATCTAGATAGTCTCTCACGGTCTCGTGCAAAATCTCTGCGTCGCCCAGAGAAAGCCCACCGTGCATTTTGTCGATCAGCTTGTCATGGACAAACTTCCCCTTTTGTCCATGTCCGACGAGGAACACGCGAGACACGTTTAAGAGATGTGTACAAATATGGCACCAAATTCGGAGGAGGATGAACATGCGGCACGCGCCTCGCAAGAAGAGGAACGAGAGCGCTTGGTATCGGAAGCTGGAACCAGCACTCATACCCATCTCCGAAGGAGGGGACGAGATACTCATTTCATCTCCTTCTAGAATATCTCACGATCGGAAGGGTACCTCGACGAGGCTGGCAAGTGAGGCTGGTGACTAAAAGGGCCGTCGGTGGACATGAACCATGATACCTCGCACAGTGCAGGGAACCATTGCCAATATTGAGGTATGCAGGGTAAGCTGGGAGAACTCTAGGTGGTCGGAGGCGGCCGACAATATCGAAACAGCTGTGGTCGATACAGGCTCATATTCTTGATATTATCCGGACTTCTCAACACTTTCGTACTGTGTAGGTCGTCAACGTCTGAGGTGAGCCGTTTGTCACATCTGAGTAAGAGGGGAGGAGGGATCGTCGTCTGTTTCAAACCTTGGATGAATATGTGGATGCTTTCTCAGTATTAGTCAGGACATGAGTGGCATGAAAGAGGCAAGGCTCATGAAGCTCGCCTTGCAGATCAGGACAAGCAGGATCATTGTGGTTGAGGTGGGGAAAACCCGAAGAGCGGATGGCGCTGGCAGGGAAGCTGGAGCAGTCCCAATCTCAACGCCTCATCCTTTCACAAGGCAAATGCAAGGCCTGTTCAGGGATCAAATAGGACATCTCACCAGTTGAGGTGCTTCTTCGCACTTGTCTAGGGTAAAGTTCCCCTGAATCTTATCAACAAGGTACCTGTTCCATGACAGGAGAGGAACCAGGACGGTGCATTCTGCAACGCGGCTTCTGACAGCATCACATTGACCTGTTGACAACGCCAGAGATGGCTTGTCGTATCGCTTGAGCGGTCCGAGACTGAATTATGCAGGTAGGGAACCTTCTGAAGTCGCCAGGCAATATTTTCCACTCTCGTGTTCGTCGCTGCTTCTGGAATTGGCGCTCCGCCGGCTGACAGGTCCGCAGGCTAGGATTGAGCCTTGACGAGGGCCAAACAAGCCACCCAGAACCAGCGAGCTGCTACGGGTTTAGGGCTGCGGCAGCCGAGACCCTCCCCCACAGCTCGGCACTTCCCTGAAGTTACGGTCAGTGGCTGGTTTCGAGGAGTACTTCCTACGAGTATAGACGTTCGACGTCATTCATTTCTTTGTTCGGGGGGATACAATGTTGGTAGGTCCACTGTGCAGGCCTCTCCAACATCTGGGATGAAGCTTGATGGTGCATCGTTGGGTAAGCCACCCAGAGAATATCCATCCGTGGCAGAGCCCCGAAGACCAGCTGCACACATTGGCTCTTGGGCTTGCCCTCGTGAGATGCCGTGCGCCAAAAGGCAGCCTAGGGAGGCATGGCCGCTTAACTAAGGCGCATTACGCGTTGGTGGCGTAGCCAGTTAGTTAGCCATGTAGCGACTGTGCCAGGGCTTTTCGAGGCACTATGCAGCGCTTCTCCGGGCGAGCCAGGGGCCGCTCGCTTTGCAAAATACGGGTTGGGGTAGCATTCGAGGCGCGAGAAGGGTGATGGCCCTCCCCGCTTTCCTGCTTTAGAGCCCAACCACCATCTCTCATCCGCTGTCCTCGACCTCCTCACCCCTGCGGGCCGGAATGCCGTTGCACAGAAGCAGCCATCATCGTAAAGACGCTGCCAGTTCTGAGACCATCGGGGGACCCATCTTCCGTTAATCAGAGTTCGTGGCAGTCTGGGGAGCATTGTGACATGCCATTCGTCGTTTGCCATCCCCCCGGTGGCACAGAGCATCCCTTCTCGCAACAGTGCGCATCCTGTAGCTGCGGTGGTGCGGTGGAATAGGCAGTGAGTGGAGATGGTCTGGTCTGGCCTTGGTCCCGATCTGTACGACTCCGCTTCTTGAGGATGCGACGACTTCACGTCCACTTCATCCTTCTCAGTCCCTCTCGAAGACAGACTCTGTATCGTCACCACCATGGCTACCATTCTTTCCCAGCGCGCTGCTATTGCCGAGCCCACGGCCGCTGGGTACTCCAAGACTTCTCGTCGACAGTATCAAGCATGTGATCAGTGCCGAAAGAGCAGAAGAGCGTGCGATGCCGGCACTTTGCGTGTGGCCAACTTTCCGTTTCGCGAAGACGAACAACCAGACTCCTCAGCCGCAACGTGCGAGGCGTGCTCGAATTGTGCCAGAACGAGCAAGCAATGTACCTTTGTCTGGCTCAGCAGACTTCCTTTGCAAGGCCTGCCAAAGGGTGTCAAGAGGAAGCTGGAATCCACCGGCCTGCCGAACCTCGTTGCCGACGCAGCACCAGACTCGAATTACCAAACTTCATCCTATCACAGCGACTATCTCGGATCAGATCCATCTGCTCTGCCACAGCTGTTACCCGCGACTCAATCATTCCACACTATCCACGACTCCTCCCAGAATGGAGTGCCCAAGTACCATGTTTCACCGATATATGCAAGCCCCGAGCAGACCATCAGTTACCCCTCTACCTCCCCCGAAGCGCGGTACTCGCTAGATTCTACTGCCCATCAAATCGCGCCTTCTGTTGCAACAGTGTCGGCCGGTAGCACCATCACGACGTCGATTCAGTCTATCTCGGACGTCGTCTTCCCGCCTCCTCTCTTACCTGACAAGCCCGCGACTCACAATCGATGGAATCCACCGAATCTTGCTCGCCATGACACAACGTCTACCTCTCCGGGGTCAAATTCAAACGAATCCATCAACGCAGCCTTGAAGGTAGAGCCTTCGCCCAGCTTGACTTCTATCAGCTCCGTACCCAGCGGCGAAGAAGTTGTCTCGCCTGTCTACCGCTCAAAACGGGTCAAACGTGGAAGCGCCACCACCGAGTATTGTGATAGTTTTGTCACACACCAACCCACTTCCGTAAGTTCACAATCACTCAATCAGCCGAACATTGCGGCACTGTCATCAAATTGTAAGCGGCAAAACTCGGCAGGACTCTCAACACGTCAACTCCATTTCATCGACACAGCGATGAAGAAGATGATAGCAACCGGACTGCTACAAATATACCATGACAGCTTTGAGAACTCTCTGTCATGTTGGGTGACGGAGAGGAATTGTCCCTACGAGATCGAGCTCAAAGGCCTCAGCCGCAGCACCAGCCTTTCATCAACGGCAGAAGAAGCTGCAATCCGTCTAGGCGACAACAGGATCTTGTCGCGAGTCTCCCGTCTGGACGCTGCATTTGCTCGCCTGAGAGAACGAGAGTTGTCGGTTATGGAGAGCCGGACCGCCACCAATGCACTGAATGCGGCCATAATGGCATTCGCGAGCCAGTGGTCCCACAGCTCCCACAACGCGTTTTGGAAGAGCAGAGAAGGAAAGTCTCAGATGATGGCTTTCCAGTCTCAGTCACAGGGCCTCTTCTCCCATTCCGAATGGACACACAACGAACGACTGATCCAGAAGACGCTTTGGCACGATGCTCGTACCGCAATCCAAGCCAGTGCCGAGATCGACTCATTCAAGGTGATACTAGCATACATGATCTTTGCGCTGACGCAAAGGCCGATCGACGTGAAAACTAAGTCCGCCTCGGAGACGCAGACCTCGCCTACAGACAGTACGGCGGATAGTCGCCACGGTTTCGATACGCCATCAACGTGCGACAATCTCGAGCCCCGCGCCGATCCTGCCATGGAAAACATCGTAGACAAAGAATGGAACCCTTTCTATGCAAGCGAGCCCGAGGCCTTAGCCTCTCCTCCCATCTACCTCGAAGCCGCGGTCCGAAATCTTTTTTCATGGAGGCGCAAAATCGAACGTTATCGTCGACTTCGATCTAAAAACAAAGGTGCCGATGGGCGTGGTAGTATGGGCCCTCTTGCCGTCAAGGACCATCAGACTTTTAATCTCCTGTTTTGGCTTGGTGTAATGTGTGACACGACCTCCTCGGCCATCAGCAAGCGACCATTGGTCATCTCGGACGAAGACTGCGCCATGATACAAGAAAGCATCGAGGCTGCGGGCGAGGCTCCGCCGAGCGAGGAGGTTCATGGCGTCTCTTTCGAAGCTGATCGACACGATGACACTAGCAGCCTATGGGGCAATTATCTGTTGAAATTCACGTGCGCACCAGACGGTAGCCCGCCGCTCCGATGGCCATGTCGCTTCGACGAGGCAGCGTCGGTGTTGCAGGAAGCCATTCCGGTGAAAGTGTTGATGTTCCGCAAGGTCGCCGCTCTCCAGACTCTGGCATATCGGAGGTCTTCACCGCCTCAGCTCGAGAAGTGCATCAAAGAGGCACTTGACGTTTACTCGCATTGGAATAGCCTCTACGGACAGTTTATGATCGACTGCGTCGACCAGCACAACAGCCTGCCTCCACATGTTAAATCGTGGTATGTCATCCTCGATGGGCATTGGCATTACGGCTGTTTGTTGCTTGCGGAGACAATTTTGCAAGTCGACAAGGAGGAAAAGACGCTGGAGCCTCAACGAAACCTGCGGGCGAGTTGCGAGCTTCTGAGAGAGTTGCGACAAAGCAATGCGGTCGCAATCGCCAAGATCGCGCAGGCTTCACTTTCTGAACATATTCCTTCGGTTCCCGATAACGCCGAATTTCACTTTGCAACCAACAGCAGCGCTATTTTAACAGAACCATGGACGGATATTCTGGTTCGCGCCATGGGCAGCGCATGTAAGATATTCATCGACTGGTTGTCCGCCTGGTACAACCCGGCAGATACGAACTACACGTGGGTACACACGACAAACAGCTACGGAAATTTATACAGTCAAGCGGACGCCTGCATCCAGGCGATGACACTTCTTGGTCGCAAATCGGATGCGGCAAAATGTACGGCAGAAGTGTTCCGGACAAGACTAAGTCGCGTCTGTTCGTACAGGCGGGCGTCTGCTGGGACAGACGTCGAGGAATGACCGCTTGAGACTTCACCGCGGAGAAATGACCAATTGTGATGCTGGGGGATTCGTGTGGGTGCGTTATGATATGCGACGAGTGCATTGAAAGTCTGCTAGGAGGTTTAGCCAAAGTTTGATGTATACCCTCAATCTCTTGTGGCCAGAATCTTCGTTACGATATGGCTTGATGAACTTATTCATTCTCGGTTATCACGTTTCCCATCTACTGGTCGCTGGATGTGCACACGTATCTGCAAAAGGAGGAAATAGAGTATATTCCCGACGTGAGCGAACATTTGCTGCAGCTGTCCCGTAATTCAGGGCTGGGCACAAGTCCTACCGAAACCACATCCACTCAAGTGAAGGGATCGCGAGGCTGTGTGCGAGCCTTGCACCTCGAGCCCACCAAAAGACGGCAGCATGTTGACGTGACGTCACTCGGATCGGCCTTCCACCACTTCCACCAGCAGCAGCTAAACCAGGGTTTCTTGAGCATCGCTCGAAAAGGCCGCTCTACATGTTATGCACAAGATGTCTGTCCTCACTACCTGAACCAGCTCCTACTCAACGGCCTCGGTTTCTTGACTGAGCTCCACAGCCGCACCATGTCTTTCGTTGACGAGTAAGTACACCGCAAACACTTGGGAGCTCGTCTTGTCTAATCTGTTTCGGTATAGCGACCTGCGCAGGGTCGATGCGGCGCTGGACAAGTTTCAACTGAGAGAGGCCGAGGAAAGGGTATCTGCCGCGGGTGCAACATCCAGCGAGGATCCTCGAACGTCTCAACTCAAAGCCGTTGTGCGAGCATTATCCACGACTTCCAGCTCCAGACCTCTCATCCGCCGAACTCGACTGCGCGGCCTTCTAGGTCAACTTGCCAAAAGAGATGGAGAGCACATCGAAGTTGAGACCGCGTCGCCCTCCATCGCCAACCTGGAATGGGTTGCGACTGGCAAGGCGACCGCCCAGGTCTATGGCCTGATCCTGAACTCGCTTCTGGACCGCACAATCCCACTCAGCGAATCGATATGGTACTGGGACGATCTACTGTCTTCTTATGCGAATATTGTGCTCTACACTATCCAGACCTCGCCTCTGAGGTTCTGGCACCAAGCGAAAGAAGTCTACGCGGACGCCCGTCACAAATTCAGGCAGGGTCAGGTGCTTCAGACATCCGCTCGGGATGCAAGGAGGACAGTCACAGACAGCTGGCGGGAGTTCTACGCTCTGGTCCAGAATAGCGTCCAGGAACGATCACTTGCGCAGGCCCAAACGAAGATCCTATCGCCCTTCTCCATCGCCCGCATCGAGGTCAGGAGGAATTTAGACCATATCCGGGATCTCAGGAAGTCCAGTGCCTCAGCCATTGGTAGACTGGTTAGGGAGTGTCTGGTCTTTGGCGGGCCTCCGGAGGATCGCAAACGGGGTGCATTAGTCCAGGTGTTAGATTCCGAGGACGATGATTGGCAAACGACCATAGCGCGGACGGCGTACCTACTCGATATTTCCACGAGGGGCACGCATGATGACGGGGAAGACCCTACGTCCATTGACCCGCAGACAGCCTCTTCCACCGAGGTGGCTGCCCTGCTGATCAAGGTACTGGACCAGCGGCTCCCCAAACAGGAACAAGAAAATACCAGCCTGAGATCGAGGTATGGTAAACCCTCACGGCTTATTCGATACTGGATACCCGGTGTGGTGCTCTTGCTATCTGGGAGCACGCTGCTTCGAATATTCGTCAACCGGCGTGCAGAAATACTCCAATGGTTCCGCGAGTTGGGCCAGACGACCATTGATTTCTGGATAAACTGGGTGGTTGAGCCTGTCAAGAAGCTAATCGGCACGATTCGGCACGACGAGCAGAGTGAGATTGCCATACAGAGCCGGGACAGCCTGCGTGCCGACCGTGAGAGTCTGGAGCGGATGGTTGTTGACTTTGCTGTGCAGCACCCTGAAGACGGCAAGAATTTTACCGAGGCACAGGTCGCCGAGATCAGAGCGAAAGTGAAGGAAGGCGATCTGACACCGGTGCTGAAAGCATATGAACGAGAGATGCAAAGCCCTATCAAGAATGCGATCATGGGCGATCTGATCCGGACTTTGCTCATCCAGGTGCAGAAAACAAAAGTGGATGTAGAAGTCGCAATTGGCGGGATTGATTCTATACTCAAGAGTCAAGAGTTACTGTTCGGATTTGTTGGTATTGCGCCTGGTGTCTTGATATCTTACGCCTTGTTCCAATGGTTCGGGAACGTGTTTGGCGGTCGACGTGGTTTACGACAGGGACAACGGAAGGGTGAGGCCATTCGGCTCATAAGGTGCGGCAACATCCCCAAAGAGCCATCAATCCCCAACTGACAACCGGTTGAACAGGAATATCGATCGTACGTTGACGTCGTCGGAAATTGACGAGGAGGGCATTATTTCAGAAGAGCATCACGGGTTACTTCTGTGCGAAGTCCACCTTTTACGCCAACGCGCTTCACACGTCCTGCCGAGGAACATTACGCGGGAATTCTTCGAAGACCTGGATGATCTGCTGGATGTCAAGCAAGGAGTGAACAGGCAGATTCAGGTGTTGAGGAGAGTAGAGTGGGTATATGCAAAGTGGTTGAGATGATACTCCTACAAAGTCCGTACCATGTGGGATGCGGCACCCCACACGTCGTAGTCATGACAGCATCTCGTACTCTTTACAGTAAAGAAAGACGAATCCACCAGAGAGAGAGAAATGGTGCGCTTTTCAACAGAGGCTGAGTAGGTGCGGCGATTGAGGGCCTCAGGCAGCTCGCTTTCCTCGCTCCAGCACCTTGAACGGCAGCCTAACACATAACTTGCTCCCTGTTCAGCCTGTTACAATATCGTGCTCGGCTTCACTCCGGGTGCTGAGCCCTTGGGCGCCGTGGATGCTTGGATCGGCTACCCAACGTGCAACCGTCCCAGGTCCGAATCCGAGCGACATCATCTGTCGCATCTTGACACCCTTCATCACCCTCTCTACTTTCCACTATTGCCTTGCGCTCAGAAACCGATACCGTTTGCCCCAAGTCCACGTCGACGATCGCGCTGCTTGCTAGGCATCATCCACCCTCACCGCTGGCTAGCAAGAATTAGGCGCATCACTTCGACCTTCCACTCAACCCGCCACCTTCGAGCACCACCGACTATCCTCCCCGAGTGACGACGACACTCGCCTCTCCACCCTCTTCTTCCGGCTCACAGATTGTCGCCATGGCAGGTCAACGGAATTACGACTTTCTAGTGCGTTATGTTACACCTTAGACTGCATGCAGGAGGAAGGGACATTGTCTAACCCACACTCTGCTTCACAGATAAAACTCCTCTTGATCGGCGACTCGGGCGTCGGCAAGTCATGCTGCCTGCTACGCTTCTCCGAAGACAGCTTCACGCCCAGCTTCATCACGACCATCGGCATAGACTTCAAGATCCGCACGATCGACCTCGACGGCAAGAGGGTCAAACTGCAGATATGGGACACGGCAGGCCAGGAACGCTTCCGCACCATCACAACCGCATACTACAGAGGCGCCATGGGGATTCTACTGGTGTATGACGTGACCGATGAGAAGAGCTTTAACAGTACGCCTCCCCCGACAGTCCCATGTCGCACATTGAGCTAACCCTGCGGCCTATGACAGACATAAGGACATGGTTCTCCAACGTCGAACAGCACGCCTCGGAAGGGGTCAACAAGATCCTCATCGGCAACAAATGCGATTGGGAGGAGAAGCGCGCCGTCTCGACGGAACAGGGCCAAGCGCTCGCTGACGAGTTGGGCATTCCGTTCCTCGAGGTTTCCGCAAAGTCAAACATCAACATCGAGAAAGCGTTTTACTCGTTAGCGAGCGACATCAAGAAGCGTTTGATTGATAGTTCCAAAGAGAGCGGCGGCGCTGGGGTCGGAGGCCAGGCTGGTGGTCAGGGCGTCAGCGTCACGCCGAACCAGGGCGTCGGTGGCGGCAAGTGCTGCTAGGCCTCACGTTAGGCGGAGGAGCGAATGGTGGTGGGGAAGGAATGGCAGGCAGCGGGCGGGCGGGCGAGCGAATGCAAATCCAGTGGGCAACGCGCAGACTTTTAAGACCTTCACAACAGACACGACGCCTTCGCATGGCTTGTAACACTCAAAAGGCCATTCCAACAATCACTTCTGCGCCCTACAACGAACCAATGTTGCCAGGCCACACTGTCCGGGGACCGACCTGCGGGGGTGCACATGCTTTCTACTCTTCTCATAATATCGGAATTCTACCGGAACAGACGAATGGCTAGGCGGGCGGACATCTGTCTCTTCTGGATCAGGGCGGTCCCCCAGGCAAAGTCAGCGACCATGCTTGATGCCTCTTCCACCCCCCCCCCCCTCGACATCCTACCTTTCATTCTTTGCACGGGCATGGGTTCTACGATCGGATCGGCGTTTGGGGAAAACCAGAACTATTTATCAAGCTTTTGCTCTCGGACGGGGAGTTTTGTTGAACCCTTTTTTCTTTCGGCTCTCCCAAGGCCTGACAGTCGGGCCTCTGACGGGCAAGCAGTCAGGCAGGTAGACACGGCGGAGGAGTGCTTCGCTTGTCATCCCGGAGCATGAACATGAGCATGAACATGAGCATGAGCATGAGCATGAGCATGAGCATGAGCATGAGCATGAGCATGAGCATGAGCATGAGCATGAGCATGAGCATGAGCATGAGCATGAGCATGAGCATGAGCATGAGCATGAGCATGAGCATGAGCATGAGCATGAGCATGAGCATGAGCATGAGCATGAGCATGAGCATGAGCATGAGCATGAGCATGAGCATGAGCATGAGCATGAGCATGAGCATGAGCATGAGCATGAGCATGAGCATGAGCATGAGCATGAGCATGAGCATGAGCATGAGCATGAGCATGAGCATGAGCATGAGCATGAGCATGTACCTCGTATGTAGATCATCCGCAGCAATGGGATTCGTCCTGTCCTGACCTGGCCTGACCTGTACTGTCCGGGTTGTGCGCGTTCCCTGCGTTCTCCCAGCGTGTGTTTTGGACTTGGTATGACTTTCGTCTGGGTCACAATGTACAACACAATACTCGGTATCCAACACGGAGAGCACAATACAGTATATATGATATATAAGAGTCCTTCGTTCTTCGACTCGAGATACACTGTGTCAACTTGTATAGGGATAGACGGCAGGGAATGCAGAACAGCGAATACAACGTATTGGACGGGCCAGAACTCTACTTCAGACGGGCTGTACATGATAGAAAGGAGAAGCACGCAGGACACAACACAGAGGACGGTGGAGAAATGGAAGATATATCAATGACTCCCGCACGCCAGCGGATCGGGAAGAATAAAACGCTGCGACTTTTCCACGCAAGAAAAGTAAAAGGTGGGGGTTGACAAAAATGATTCAATGCTCCGGTGATGATGCTTTCGTGCCGTCAAGGGGTGCGCGCAGCAGTGGTGTTCACAATTCCACTTGGAATCAGTTCCACTTCATTTCACTTCACTCCACTCCACTCCACGTCCTCCTGTCCCATCGTGACAAGTTACCCGCTCGCTGTCTGGCCTGGACTCAAGTCTAACTTGTCTGTCCAAGAAAGACTTCGCTGCTTGGTCGTGCCTCGTGCTCCCTGTCCATTTTCCCCGTGCGCGCGCGTAGGTACGTGTAGTATAGCCTAGTATCCCACTCCGACTAGGTAGGCGCCTAGTTTCTCGACCGTGTTGGCTGCTGTGCCAGGCTGTACGGTCGCAGGGTAACATGTGATCAGGAGAGCTTGTTTCGTCTTTACGATCACGACGCCTTCTCGGCCCTGTCAAGAACCCGAACATTCATTAGCTTTTGGCTTTGCTTTTGCTTCCCCATGCATGCGTTTCCATCGCCCCCGGGGGGTGGCGGTGGGGAGAGGTTTCCCCTGCGTGCGTTGTGGCCCGGCTGCCTACCTTTTTGCCGTATAGACTCGTCTCGTCGGCCTTGATCACGATGTACTTCTGGCCTGCGATGTGGAGGCCTGTGGACTGCACTTTTTTCGGCGAGCTGGTGTCCTTGTACGCGCCGACAATCTCTTGTAGTTCCGCGGGCGTGACTTGGAAGTTCGGCGACGTTGCCCACACGGAGGTGCCTTCGGCGTTGAAGATGGCGGCGCGGTCGACGTGGCCGGTGCCGAGGAGGCTGGAGGGGGAGTTTTAGTCAGTCTGTAGTTGGGGGAAGAGATGGGGGATGTTATTTCCGGTCCCGAGGCGTACCTGGTATCAACGTATGCTGGGAGATGGGTACATGTTAGCCGTCTCATTCTACAACTCATCTAGCCGCACAGTGGGTAGTGGCTCACCTTGCCAAGACATGGTTGTGGGAGGTGTTCTGGTGAGAGGCTCTCCGCCTGGGAAGAGGACGGCGGTTGCAGGTGGTTTCGGAAAGTAAACAGATTCAATAATCAATAGAGGGGTGTGCGGGCAGGCGGCTCGGAGCAAAGGTACTGACTCCTCGCTACGGTTCGGTGAAAGAGCAAGACCGGTGTGTGGAGAAGACTTTGTAGGTTGATTGAAGGTGCCTGTACGTAGGTATTAGGCAGAGGTGAAGATGAAGATGATGTGTGATTGTGATGTGAATCAACAGTGAATCAGTGTCGAGGTGGGGTCCGGCGACTTTCAAATGACACGGCTTCCGGGAGCCTGATTTTTAAATGTCACCCCGCTATTGTTCCGATATAAACATGTGCATGGAGTGAGACACTGGGCATCGTTCTTCCAAAATGAATATAAGCTCCATATCTGAGAGGGTTTCAAGACCAGGCGTTGCACAGTTGACCGCTTAGTCAAACCCCAACATCTCGAACAGTCCTACAAATGAAATGTCCCTCGAACAAGCATGCTGTTTTGAAGTAACCAGAGCCCCGGGTATTCGGGACACTCGTCGTCTCGTCCGGGTCTGCTAAGGGATCCTTCAGATTGTACAGAGCAGGCGCACAATGCTTGAGACATTGCCTATCAGCGTTGCTGATCGCCAAACTACACACTGTTTCCCGGTCGAAAGACGCTCTCCAGTGATACATCTTGCGATTCCTTTTCGTCCATCGCAGGAGTCCAACTTGAAGATAGGCGCGAGAAGCAGAAGCCGGGATGAAAGACAGTCTGCACAGTGGTGGCATATACCATGAAGCTAGAAGAACGTCAGTTCGAGGATATATCAAACTCGATCTGAAAGACTTACCATCCCTCGAAGACGATAAAGGTCGCTTCGTCTTGCATAATATCGTTGCCCCAGCCACCGGCCATCTCGATGATCCGGTAGATGCATCGAACAAAGATGGCGAACCACGCTGAGGCAACCCCGAAGGCGAATAGTCGAAATTTGCGCTGCTTGATTGTGACAGCAGCCTCTGATGACAGAGGATGCTGCTTAAGGGCCTTCGACCTTTGCAGAACATACCAACCAGCCATGCAGGCAAAAAAGAACAATGCAACTACCTGCCAAGCGATGCCGGCCATGAGCAAGTCGTCTCCGGTTTGTTCCATCGATTGATCGTCATCGTCGGCCGTCGATGCGATCCCACCACCAGCACCTTGCAGGACAAGCGAAAGCAGATCGGCCGAGATGAAAATGTAAGTGTAGAAACGGGCCTTGATAATCGAGAATTCCTCTCCAAAGCAGAGAACCATGTGCTTCAGGGTGAGATATATGGCGGCTGAGTTGAATGCTGGGGCAATTATCAAGCAGCAGATTTGGGTGATGAATCCGGCGTCGTTGAATGGGTTATCGTGCATGATGATTCGGCCAACGTATCCGATCGACGCACACACACAGCCTGCCGTCAAAGCGACCATATAACTCCAGGTCCTATATCGAATGCCAAGACCGAGATTAATCAAGGCAAAAAGACCAAAGAAGCCGAGGAAGAAGCCGTTGGCTCCTAGGGCGGGATAGTAGCCATATACAGACAACTCGACGGGACAGTATTCGGTGATCTCGGTGCACGTGCTCTGGCTCCATACTGTTTCGTTCGACATGCTGAAGGCCTGGGGAGTCCAGGAGGGGAAGATGGGGTATGATATTAAAGGCGATCCGATATAACTTGACTCTTCTTGGTTCGAGTTGCTGGACTCGTTCTTGACCGTGAAGCTACCGGCGGAGAAGGAGATGGAGACAATTGGACATTTATACTCGTGATCCAGAATGTTGAAGCTCGCAAGAAGGCAGAATGATGTCTGCCATGATACGAGAACGAAGCACACTGATTGTCACGCAATGTTTCTAAACTTACCTTTCGGATGTGTAGGATGATGCAGTGGTTGCAACGCCGCGCCTGGTTGCGTACCCTATTCATGCCAACTGATACTGTTTGGCCGCCAGGGTACGAGGAGCGACCATCAGATGTAGAACGAGTATGTTACTGAAGGTGATCAAGTCGCAAACAAAGCCCAAAGCAGGTAGGGGACAATCATGTGGATATGCCAGGACCTTGGCCTACCTACACAGTACACTCGAAAAACGGCTGGCCTTATACAGAGCAAGAGCTGAAGGACGAGACGCAGTAAGAAATAAATGACTGCAGCCTGAAATATCTGAGTCCCGTATCTCGTGTTGAGCCAGCATGAAACACTGACTAATCCACCGAACGGCAGAAAATCGGGTGCGGAAAGTTGTTGTTGCTTTCCATGTTCCTCACTGCTTCTCGTCTTTCTTTGGCGCTGTCCTGTTGACAAGACAATGATACGGGCCATCCTTGTCGGTCTGCCTGTTAGACTGCTCTTTGACTCCTCCCACTCTCGTCACGATCTCACGAAGCACAATACAATCTGAGGGTCGGAGTGGCATACTTGAACCATCAAGCCCACCCCCGAGGTTGTCGGGGCCATATTCGCTCCGTGCTTGTCTGGATGTTGCTAGCCCGAAATAGCGACGTCTTGCGACCGGTTCTAGCGCAGTGGACACCGGAAACTTCCCAGGCATACAAGCCCAAAAAAGACTGTGTCGCATCTTCGTGTTCCGGGCGCCACATATGCAACCTGTGACGACGGCTGACAGACCTTCTTCCATTCGAGAAGGAGACCAAGCCTTCCATCCACATCCGACGACCTATGCCCAGGAAATCAGGCCTCAAACTTTCGAAACACAATCTCCAAGACTGAAAAAGCTGATGGGCGCGTAGCTGGCTCTTTCTTTAACCGTACCCGTTATTGGTCCAGCAGTGTATTGCCCTTCATATCCGGCAACGACATCATTGTGGCTGACGCCGTGTTAAGCGTTGGCTCGCTAATCTGGAACTGTGCTGCCTAACGACGGCCATGTTTATATATCGTGGCAATTACAGGAGAGGCTTGCGATAGGACACCTCGGAACACACTCTCCGCTAGTGGTCCCTCCTCTCGCGCTGCCTTCAGTCAAGCATGGTGTACCACGGCCCTAGCGCTGGATGCAAGGCATGCCGAACTCGGCGTGTGAGAGTAAGTTCGCAATCCGCCCTGCCTATCCACATTGATCGATCGTCGATACTGACTGCGCAGTGTGATCAAGGGAAACCAGCGTGCAACAACTGTGTCCGCCGACGAACTGTGTGCCCCGGGTACGCAGATGTTTTTGACGGCGCGCATCGGAGTCAGAATAAAGTTGTTATCCGGAGATTAGAGAAGCAGAACGCTGCAAGAGAAGCAGATTCCCTCAGCAGCACTCCAAGTAGTGATGGGTCGCTGGACGTCTCGCCAACGACTTCAACATCTTCGAATGACTCGGCTACAACCAAACCACGGGGCCCGCTCCAATGGATCAATTATTCTGCGACTCAGGAGGAGCATGAAGAAGACTATGACAAGCCAATGCAACTTGAGAAGGCTCGTCCTGCAAGGCTTTCAGGAATAGATCCTAGGGCCACCCAAATATCGATTCCGGATTCATTGAAACAAAGTCCCGAGGACGCCTCCATCAATTTCTTCTTCCGGTATTACACTGGAACTATCTACGACCCCCAACTTCACCATTCTTTTGCACTACTATGGCAGCCACTTTATCTCAAGTCATCTGCAAACTCACCCTTGAGACTTGCAACAGCGGCAGTAACAGTCAACATTACCATGATGTGGAGCTTCCAAGGCTGCGACGCGCGACCGGCGCGGAAACTGTTCACCAGGGCCATTGCAGCAACGCGAGAAGCAATAAACAACCCTACAGAGAAGGATATGGATGAGCTTTTGATGACGATACTGATCTTCGACCTATACGATGCTCTCGTGCTACATTATGTACGCAATGCTCCGACAAGCTACGGCAAACACAAAGACGGAGCACTGGCTTTGGTCAAGCATAGGGGACTTTCCAACTATACCTCCCTCGTCGGCAGGGCCCTCACCAATGCAACACGAAACGGATTCCTCGATTATTCACTTTCTCAACGAATTCCCATGCCAACAGGGTCAGAGGAAATCTTCTGCCACCCCGCCATTAGCGGAAGCAAAGCTGCCCAGCTTGACTTGCTAACCATCGAGACCATCAATGCCCAAGCCCGTCTCTGGGCCTTACGGCGAGACGTCTCTTCTACAATAACGAGTGCACAGCGTAGGAAAGCGTTCGAGGACGTCATTGCCGATGCTATCCGGATTGACGAGCTCTTCATGGCCTGGAAACGTGGCATCACCTGCAACGACTGGCTACCACTGTTCGTCTCCCGGGAAGAGGTCCCGCGTTCCGTTTTGACGGCAGGCTTCTATGGCACCAAATGCGCCGTCTGGGCCGACCTTGCTGGAGCTGAGATCTACAATCTGCACGCCTCGCGCCGACTATTCACTCTCCAAATGATTCGCCAATCGCTTGCGGACGAGCCCACCCTTCTGGCAAATCCCAAGTATCGAGCCTACCTGGCCAAAGCAAATGGGGCAGTTCAATCGCTCGTCGACTGCATCTGCGAGACCGTCCCTTTCCACTTAGGCGACACGGTCGTGCCCACCAACCCGATATACAGCTCCGAAGTTGCGTTGCCCTGCAAAATCGTGACCGACCCGTCGACGGGAGAGACACGCAGCATTCCAGACCTCGAAGGCAGTGACTTTAGGATGAGGGCCGCGGCATCGGGCGGCTGGATGATATTCGCCCATCTGGTTGACATCTACAGGCTGGCCGAGCCGGAGGATGACGCCGAACCGATTGTGCTGCGAGACGGCCAGCTGGACTGGATCAAGGGCCAAATCAAGAGGCTGCAGACCACGTTTTTGTACTGCGATCCCCTCTGGTAAGCTAGGCAGAGCGGAACGGAGGCTCTGTTTTCTTCCCGTACTGCACTGGGCCTACTGAGTGGCTGGCTAACGAATATTGTACTGCAGGTTTCAGCGTACTCCATCACAGCATATGCCGACAGTGGCACTAGCACCAGCAACGACATGAACAACAACAATATGATGTATCACTCCACCATCTCGAATCCGAGCAGAAATGGCATCGTAGAGCTGAACGAAAGGTAGAAATACCGGGCATCCGGAAAATCTTTGGACAAGATCGACTTGGTATTCAACAATGCCGGAGAAACTGACCCATGTTGGCACACACCACGGTCGGTTCGCTCACAGCAAGGTTCTGTCGCCCTATCGTTGGCACAAAAACCTCACTACTCGTACTGGCACCAATTCTCCGGCGACTTGTGGTTATCACCACGATGGTGGAACGTGCCGGATAGCCAAGACACTGAGCCGCAGAGACAGACACTTGCCCGAACGACACAAACAGAATTTTAAGATTCTCCTATCTGGAACTCCTCAAAAACTCAACAACCCCCCGGCTATACCCTACCAACTCGGCCAAGCGTCTCTCCTCCGCCAGCATGACGTCCCGCCATACCATGACCGCGCTTTTAACCTCGTCCACTTCGGCCACGAAATCGCCATGCACACGTAGGAGCACATTCATCCAGGTATTCACCAGCTCGAAGGACCTTCTTGCGCCGAGTTGCGCAGTAAGGAAGCCTACGAAAGCAGGCATTTCAGAGAGGGCGATGGAGCGAATCTCGAGGTCTGCTGCCGAGGGTGGTAGGGCGGAAAGGTACGTGGCGAGAGCGGTGGGGTCGCGTTCATGATCTTGGGAGAATTTTCCGAGGAGAGACGAGAGTTCGCTACCAGAAGGGATAGACGATACAGCCATGCGGGAAACGCGAGACCGCTCGGCTTCGTCAACGGTCTCGGTATTAGGTCCGTTGAGTTTTGGAAGATCGCTGCCGTTCGCGATGCTTGCGGACGTGCCCAGGAAGAAGGGTGCGGCTTTGGGTTTCTCTGGAGGCTGGATGGGTCTATTCCTGGCGCGGATGTTGTCGAGGTTCAGCAGAGTTTGCCATCGGGATTGAGGCTGGAGGGAGAGCGTGAGGAGGGATTTGTCCAGTTGATCGAGTTCCGATGACACATTGATGCCGTCAATTAGAGCTTCTTCCGCCTCTTCTGCCAGACCGGAGTCTTCAATGGCCAGCTGGCTCGCTGCGTTGAATGCGGCTGGCGTTTGGCTGAGGTCGATGATTCCCTTGGCATGATCGATCTGTCGGGTCGACACGTGCGTAAACAGAGCCTTGTTCGTCCAGATGAATATCCCTGGACTCCCGGCGTGGGTCGTGGCGAGAAATTCGCCGGTGCTGGAGAAGGCCATGTTTGTGCACGTCGCTGCGGTCTTGAACGCGTCGATCAGGTGGCCCGTGGCGAGATCGAACACGCGCACAACAGAGTCCATGGACCCAGCGACGATCCATCGCCCATCGTGGGAGAAGCAGTAGTCATAGATTTGGCCGATGCAGCCCCAGAGTTCACGGACGACTTTGCGTGTTTCGATGTCGATGACGCGAATGCACAAGTCGTCGCATGAAATGGCTAGGAGTCCGGAAACAGGGTTGTATCGTATTGCAGTCGGCATCGCGTCGTCAAAGCTCTTCCGTTCGATGATTCTCCCGGAGGAGAAATCCCAGAAGATGATTTTCCCGTCCAAACTGGCAGTCACCATGGTTTGGTTCAGGTTATCGACCACGATGCCGGTAATGGCGGCTCTGTGGCCACGAGGGACTGCAGCGACGTGCTCTGGATTTGCTTGTTGCAGCTTCAACTGCTTCGCCTGGGCGGGCGTGAGTCGCGGGGGGTACCGTTGCCGATGCGCCCCAGACTGTAAGTTGAACATATCCAGACTGCCACCCGAGGAGCCGACAATAGCAAAAGTTCCGCAAGCAGTTATGGCGACGCTGGTGACTGGTTTGTGATCACCCGTTTCAAAGGCCCATCTGCCTGCCTTTTTCCGTCCCCAGGACCATGTCCTGGCGGTCTTGTCATCGGCATGGGCCGTAATGACGCTTTCCCAACCGGTCATTCCGGATTCTTCGGCGCTGACGTTCTTGGAGTTGGACCAGACCGGGCCAGTGACCGAACCCATTCCACCATCTCGGTTTAGCGAACATGCCATGTCGATGATAGGTGGTGCTTTCAAGTCTTCTACTGCGGACGCGTCGTCTGCGAGGAGACCTGTCTTTTTCGCTTTGTGCCTTACGGCGCCTTGACTTAGTTCTGTACTTTGGCCGTCTCGGCGGAGTGAGAATCCCCAAAGACTGCGGTCTTGGGATGCAGACAAGAGCCACTTGCCAGTTGCGTCTGAGCCGTCTGACGCCGCAGGGAGAAACTTGAGTCTCGTAACAGAAGCAGCATGCCCACTTCTGTGGTGGAGAAGACGCGGAGTTGGTGAGAAGGGAGTCTCATCGAAGACCCACGATTTGAGGGCGTTGTCTAAACCGGACGAAACCAGGACGGGCTGCCCAGCGAGAAACTCGATTTTGCTCACGCCAGTACCTTGACCCAGGTTGGAGGTCTCGTGGGCTCCCCGGACGACTCCCACCACTTTACCTCCGCGGTTGAGATCCCATAATGTGATGTCCCCGCTTTCGATGCTGGAAGTAGCCATGATACCCTCTTTGCGACCGTCCTCCCCAGCACCCATACCGTCTGTCCGAAATGTGATTGAAGTAATCGGCTTTCTGATGTTCCCTTGGCGCAATTCCAAAACTACCTCGTCTGCCTCGACGTCAACGATATTGAGGGAACCATCGGCGTATGACGCGGCCAATAAACCGATCGCTGGAGCAGGCGCAAGAGCAGTGACAGCACCGGATCGTGCAGATGGGGCAAGAATGGTGTGAACCAGCCTCCCTGTACTGACATTGTAGACCTCCAGTGAACCGTGTTTTGTCCCAACAAAGATCTTGTTCAGAAATGTGGGCAGAGTACAGAGTTGGCCAGTAAACGACCCTCGAGACCCAGTACTGATTGAAGTGTAATGTTCATACGACGCGCTCTTCCAGACTTCAATAGATTCTGTGCCGCAACCAACAATCCATGATCCGAAGACGAGCAGTTGGCGAATTTCCTGCGGACGGGTATTCTCGATGTCCAGCTCTGCAACCAACTGCCCTCTCTTGAAAACCCACAGTCCTCGGGGCTCATGCGGCTGCGAGCCTCCCCAGGCAACGAATACTCGATCTCGGTAGGCGATAGTCGCAGTAATAGTGCCAGGACATTGCGGCCGGGTGAGAAAGACGAGGTTCAGACCTCTGCGCAGGTCGTAGGTTTGCAGCGAGTTCCCGATCGAGGTGGTAATTTGGAACGTCGTCTTGCCGAGCGGGACTGAAGTAAAAGGCACATTGGTCGGCGAAACCAGCCCCAGGGTCTGTAGAGGGTGTGTCAGTAGAAGATCACATCAGTAGCGCGGTAGACTGACTCTGAACGGAGCGAAGAGTCTCGAGCTGGTAGCAGGCCTCCTTCCGGTCCCATCCTGCTCTCTTCGCTGCCTCTTCGCCAGTGGAAGCTCAACTGCTTCGTCCATTGTGTCTTTTGTTCAACTGAGTTGCACGTCGCAAGCTGCACATACTCATACAATCGTGGAAGGGCGCAACAGCCATTTCTGGCCGCCAGTGATTTTTTTTGATACGACACAAGGCTGAAAAGCTCACCGCCCGGCAGAACGGCAGGGCGGCCAATGACGCGCATTGAAGGCTTTGCAGGTGCCCTAGGCCAAATCCCAGTTAAAGGCATCCCTGGGCATCCCACCTTCCAGGCGTGCCCCTCGTCTACTCGTAAATATTTCAGCCACGTCCCCCCACTTAGTCATCAGCAGGGCCCAGTGCACACAAAACTTTCCGTCGTCATCAGCTTGCGATTGTGGCTCTATTGACGGGGAGCGACAAGTCGACAACGGTGCTCGGCCTGGCAAACCTGACATGAAGTTGATGTGCAGCTTGTATTTTGTCTTTCATCTTTTCTCACATTCCACTCTTGTCCTCTCTCCATCTGATATCGGGCGAGACCGGGTCTCCGCCACCAGCCGTTGACTTTCATATCGTCATTCGTTGACCCCATTTTTTCCGAGCTGTATCGACCATTTTGTTGAAGTGGACGGTCTTCGCTGAGACAGTCGCCACCGACGTCGGTCTTTGTCTCTTCTACTATCACAGGACCAAGTGCACGTATCAGGCATTTCTGACTTATACCACCCATGGACGGTCATTCGCCTCTGAGACGAACCCCAACCAATACTTCGGAGGATAACTTCAACGACACCAGCTCACTTACTGCGGTGTACTCGGCAAGCTCTACTGCGACATCTGCGTCCCGACCTCCTCAGAGGCTTAGTGGGCGGACACCGTCGACCCATTCCTTGTTGGCCGCCAACAAGAACCCCGATGTCCGCAAGAGTGCTCATGCTGGGACCACCAAGGCTTCGGCCGACCGTTCCAGCATCAGTATGCCACCTCCAAGCACCAAGCCTCTAGCCGACCGAAGGTTATCTGCCTCGATCCACTCAGCCCTTTCTATGAGGAAATCCGAGGAGACCGCAAGAAGCCCTCCAGCATCTGTCAAGAGCCTGGAGACCGATCGGACCACACCATATAGCGGCTCACCAACTGCGCAGAATGCGACAACGGCTCACGACCCAACTGTGGTAACAACCACCGCGTCCACATCACATGCTCCAGGTCTGCCCGTGCTTTCACCTCCTGCCTTCAACCCAAGCATTCCTAATCATTCAGATTTAGTGTCAAATCTCTCATCTCAGATTGCTTCAGCCCTCCCAATTGCTCCCAGAAGTGACAGCCAGCTTCCTTTGGCACCGACGGGCCCAGCCCTGGGCGCCACTGGCAAGGCCGAGAGTACCGAGACCGCATTACCTGCACGGCCTCCGAGAGTCAACAAGCCCCGTTCTCTGTCTTCCAGTCGTCGTCTGAGTACCGCTGGATCCTCCAAGAATGAGAGTGTGCATTCCGAGGCCAGAACTCCTGTAGGGAGGATTGGTGTCTGTGCCCTTGATGTGAAAGCAAGGAGTCGCCCCAGTCGCCAGATTTTGACTCGCCTGCAAGGCGATGGTGAGTTTGAAGTTATCGTTTTTGGCGACAAAGCCATTCTCGACGAAGGTATGTCCTCGCTCGCTCGCTTCTTACAAGTCGTTGACGATGACAGACGTTGAAAACTGGCCGATATGGTAAGTTACAGCCCACGCCCAAATCGCTCACTAACATGTTGCAGTGACTATCTGATCTCATTCTTCTCTGACGGATTCCCGCTTGACAAGGCTATTGCATATGTCAAGCTGCGAAAGCCCTTCGTGGTCAATGATTTGGCCATGCAAAAGGTCCTCTGGGATCGACGATTATGCTTGAAGATTTTGGACCAGATGCAGATTCCGACTCCTAAGAGGATAGAGGTCAATCGCGACGGTGGCCCGAGGCTCGAATCCCCGGAGCTGGCGCAGCTTGTGAAGAAACTTTCAGGGGTGGTTCTTGAAGGCGCTGAGGATGGTACCGGCGGAGGCGCAGCTATGACAAAACACGTTGAATTGGTTGACGACGGCGACACCCTGCTTGTCGATGGCAAGCCTATCAAGAAGCCATTTGTAGAGAAACCTGTCAACGGAGAGGACCACAACGTCATCATTTACTTTCCCTGGAGCCAGGATGGCGGAGCCCGACGACTATTCCGCAAGATTGGAAACAAGTCCTCGGAATTCGATCCAGAATTGACCGTCCCAAGATGCATCACGGAGCCAAACAGCAGCTACATCTACGAACAATTTCTTAAGACGGAAAATGCTGAAGATGTCAAAGCGTACACAGTTGGTCCAGATTACTGCCATGCCGAAACGAGAAAATCGCCAGTTGTGGATGGTCTTGTCCGGCGCAATACACACGGGAAGGAGCTCAGATATGTGACGAAGCTCACTCCCGCCGAGAAGGAAATGGCCGCTAAAGTATCGATGGCTTTCGGGCAACGCATCTGCGGGTTCGACCTGTTACGCACGGGAACTGCCAGCTACATCATCGACGTGAATGGGTGGAGCTTTGTCAAAGACAATGAAGATTACTACAACGATTGCGCCAAGATCCTCAGGCACATCTTCCTCCAACATAAATTCAAAGAAGACCACGCTGTCTTCGAAGAGCCGGTGGCTGAAACGCTTGTTGACCCCGCGTTACGTCGTCAAGGGACCAGTACCTCAGCCCGGTCCGCTCTGAAGACGATTCTCAAGTCGCCGAGCATGACACGGCTATCGCAACACCTGCCACACTCTTCGCGGCATCATCCTTCCGGCCTTTCTGGTTCTTCGAAGACATCTGCTCAGACGACACCAATAAGTTCCCCGCCAAGTGTAGAGAAGAGCTCTCATGCAGTTATTCATCCGGTGGGAATTGACAAGAGCGTCCTCCCACCGCCGGCTCTTCCGGCTCCGGAAGCCGAAATGGCACCAGAGCCAGTTACCTCCGTCAAGGAGACAAAAACAGACGCTCCGTTGCCGAGTTCTAAACACTCGTGGAAGCTCAAGGGGGTAGTGACGGTCATCAGGCATGCAGACCGAACCCCAAAGCAGAAGTTGAAATTCACAGCGCATTCGCAAGTGTTTGCCGATCTCCTCAAGGGCCATCACGAAGAAGTGCTGCTGAAAGGCGAAGCTGCGTTAGCTAGTGTTCAGACAGCGGTCAAAATTGCGCTGCGGGACAAACTCGAGGATCCAGACAAGCTGCGAAACTTGCAAAACGCACTGTCGAAAAAGATCAACCAACCAGGTACAAAGGTGCAGATCAAGCCAATGTTCCGGAGACGAAAGCCCGAAGAGATGTCGCAGGATTCGAAGGCAATGGGTAGCCCCCCAATCATCGCAGAAGAAGAGCTCGCGCCGAACGAAGAAGCACCTCACGTCGAGAGGCATCCATCTGCGTCGAGTGCGAAAGAGATCCGCCGCGTGAATACGAGGAGTGACTCAATGTCCGGTCCCACTTTCTCTCGGTTCTCGGCTGCTGAGAACGATCTCGTCCTGGACAAACTGCAGTTGGTCATGAAGTGGGGCGGAGAGCCGACGCACTCGGCTCGATACCAGTCGCAGGATCTTGGGACCAACATGCGGGACGACTTCAAGTTGCTCAATAAGGGCGTGCTCGACGAGGTCCGGATCTTCACCAGCTCTGAGAAGCGAGTCAAGACAAGTGCGCAGATATGGGCCGCAGCCTTTTTGGACCGACAAGATATCCCTGAGGATTTCATCCGCATCAGAAAAGATCTTCTGGACGATTCCAACGCCGCAAAGGACGTTATGGACAAAGTCAAGAAGAAGCTTAAGCACCTACTTCGAGAAGGGACCGTTCCAGACTCGTTTGCCTGGCCGAAGGACGTCGCAGAGCCTTATGTGGTCATGCAGAATGTTGTCGATCTGCTCAGATTCCACCGTCGGGTCATGCGGCACAACTTCAAGAAGCTCAGCACCGGCGCTGTTGCCTCGCTAAATGCACTCAGTGGCGCGGCCGACGCCAAGGAGAATGGGACCGTCGCCGTTGCCTCGATACAATCTCGATGGTGTACGGGTGAGGATGCCGAGCTTTTCAAAGAGAGATGGGAGAAGCTGTTCTCCGAATTTTGCGACACGGAGAAGGCAGACCCAAGCAAGATCTCCGAGCTCTATGACACCATGAAATACGACGCCCTTCACAACAAGCAGTTCCTGGAGTGGGCTTTCACCCCCAGCCAATCGCTTCTGGACGAGATGGCCAAGGAGGAAGAGGGACTGTCATCGACCGCTTCACCTGAACCTGAGCGAATCGACGACGCACCTTCCCCCACGCACAGCTCCCGTCACGACAGCGTGGCGTCGTCTCCCAATGAAGGCAAACACAGCCTCGCGCACAAGATCGGCCTAAGAAGACAATCGGTCCTGAAACAAGTCCCGCCAACGCCACCCTTGACAACGTGGGAGCAAGGCGCTTCTTACTTCAAACTGTTCCCGGGTTCTGGAGACAGCCGGTCTAAGCAGGATCAGAAACTCGGCCGCCTTAGAGAGTTATACCGGTATAGCAAAATCCTCTTCGACTATATTGGTCCCCAGGAATACGGCATCAGCGACGATGAGAAACTAGAAATCGGGCTCCTGACGTCTCTACCGTTGCTACGCGAGATTGTCGACGACCTGGAAGAACTACAAGCATCCGGGGACGCTAAATCATTCGTATACTTCACCAAAGAGTCGCACATTTACACTCTACTCAATTGCATTATGGAAGGTGGGATACACACCAAGATTAAACGATCCACCATTCCCGAGCTCGACTATCTTTCGCAAATCTGCTTCGAGCTTTATGAAGCCAAAGACGCCGAAACCGCCGAGTCAACATACTCGATTCGCATCTCCATTTCACCAGGCTGCCACACTGTCGATCCCCTGGACGTGTCCCTGGACTCGAAGCACGCCATAGGCTCTGCGCCACGTCGATCGTTGACAAATCACCAAGACTGGAAGGAGGTGATCTCCACTCTCAAGGCCAAATTCAACACAGTTCAACTCCCCAAGAGCTTCTTGGCTGTCAATGTCAGCGACAAGCATGAACAAGAGGCGGAGATGCAAAGAAGGGCAAGCTATCTGCAGAGCGAGGCGGCGAAACAGAAGTATACGAACGGGAGCGCCAATGGTGACCTCACGGATGTGAATGCCGAAGATGGCGCTAGCGGTCTACATGCCGGAGACGCGCTGGTACGAGACGTTGAAAACGTTCAGAATCCGCAATCCGAGGCTGGTACGGCTGTCTCTGGTTCTGTTGGTGACGAGACAACAATCACAGTACAGCCGCAGTTTGTCCCGGATAAAGCGGGCATGGGCGCAGACGCCAATTCTGGAGGAAGAGGAAGAAGCGTTTGAGTATTGAGGCCTCGTTAACGAAGACCTAGAAGTGGGCGCTCCTCCTGGAGGCTTCTTTTGTCACTGCAGAGGGCCACGATGAGATCGCATGGTGTGATTCGGGTGACTCCAATGTGGGAGAAGAACGGTGTTCGAATCCCTCGACGGCACGCAGGCCCAAACAGTTCGGCAAACCACAGTCTTTGCGCAAAATAGAATTGAAAGAACTATCCTCCATGCTAGGTAGAATTACGGCCGTTATGCAAGAAAGGATCCACCGAACTGTTGATGGCGTTCAGCTCGTTCACAGTGTGCAGTTGCATCCCCTACCATCGGGGTTCGTGTACCGTGCCCAAGACGACATACGCTGCAGCATCAACACACTTGGGATATGGGGACTCTCGGGATATTCTGAGCTAAAAGGGAGTCTATTTTCCCAGTCAGTACTGTAATATACTTCCGAAACCGCGACTTTCACTCCTAGGCCGCAAAGCCCGGTTTCGGCATTACAGGTTGCGGCGACCCGCAGTATCGCCGACCTTGCCACTGACGAGGCTGTAAGTATAAGCATGTTGGGACTTCCTCGCAAGTAAAGATTGACCATTCGAAACCATTCGACATGTCTGTGTCTTCTCCCGTGATGAAGGCATGGCGCTACACATCGACTACGGGCGGGTTGGAAAAGAATCTTCGACTCGATCCCAACACACCACTTCCCGACTCAGCCAGCCAGCTCGGCCCTGACCAAGTCTTGGTGGAAGTGCACTACGCGGGTCTCAACCCGGTCGACTACAAATTTGCCGAAATCCCCTTGCTCAGCCGCGTGCTGGCTCCGAGGCCCGCGAACCCGGGCTACGACTACGCCGGCAAGGTCGTTGCCGTGGGCTCGAATTCGGGAAAAGTGGCCGGAAGAGGAACTACAGGTCGGTCAGCTCGTTTACGGACGACTGGGTGGGCCGAGCCGGTATGGCACGCTGGCGCAATACGTCGTGGTTCCGCGAGACGGGGCGGCGCCGTTGCCAGAGCGGCACGTCCGTCTCCAGGATGCGGCGAGCATCGGCACCGCCGGCTTGAGCGCGTACCAATCCATCGTCCCGTTCGTCAGCGGTTCGCGCTCTCGCCCCTCCCGCGTCTTCATCAACGGAGGCAGCGGCGGCACCGGGGCATGGGCCATCCAGATCGCCAAGGCGCTCGGCTGCTACGTCGTCGCAAGCTGCTCCGGCAGGAACGAAAGGCTGTGCCGCGACCTGGGCGCCGACGAGGTCCTCGACTACCAGACCACAGATCTAGTGGCGGCTCTGATCGAGCACGACAACGGGCGGCCGTTCGATTTGGTCATGGACAACGCGGGCACGTCCAACGAACTGTATTGGCAAATGCACCGCTACACGGCGCCCGGAGCGGTGTTTGTGCAAGTCGCGGGCACTCCGAGCTGGGGATTCATGGCCGAGTGGTTGAAGAGGCTTCTGTGGCCTTTGGTTCTGGCAGGCGGCGGCGGCGGCGGCAGCCCGCAGCAGCAGCAGCGAAAGCTCCATTACCTGCGCGTCCAGAACAAGTACGCGGATTTTGTCCAGATGGGGAAATGGCTGGAAGAGGGAAAGATCCAGGCCGTGGTCGAAGAAGTGGTCCCGTTTGCGCAGGTGCCGCGGGCGTTTGAGAAGTTGAAGTCCCAGAGAGTTAGAGGGAAAGTCCTGATCAAAGTGGCTGAGGGGGAGGGGGAGGGGGAGTGTCGAGGCAAAGAGCGGGAGTAGAGGCAGGAGCGGAGTAGGGGAGTGGCGGCTGTACCGAAACTTTCATTACTTACCGTATTGCCGAAACATACCAGCACTGTCAAGATTTCCAACCAATCAACGTCTGAGTCCGTTTATACCAAATACACAGCACAAACGCATTGTATTGACGGCTGCTCGCGATAAGCTTGTTCCCCAGTGCAAGATGGTAAGAGGTGGGGAGGGATTGTGCAGCCCCTTTCACGACGCCAAAAAGTCATAAGCAGAGCAAAAGGAGTCTCAGTCTCTCGATTCGACTCCCCTCGTGCTCAGATGAATCGTTCGGTGTGAAGTAATCTCGAGGAAGGAACAATATTCCAGGCCGAATTCGAATCAGCCATCACGAGGGCTGTGGACGACCGATCCGTCTCAGGAGCGGCATGCGCGGCTGGGCGCAGAGATGGTAATTACTGTATTACGACTCGTGCAAGATATCCACGGCCCTTTTTAACGCCGAGGTGCGATTCCACAGGCACAGTCTTCTACGAAAGGGCGTTTGGCAAGACTGGTGCGGAGGCTGACGCGGCCGATATGCAGCTGGATACTGTCATATGGGTGGCTAGTTGTACAAAGGTGAGTTGAGTCCATTATTCCGAATACATACATACTCGAGGAGAAAGAGGGGGGGGAGGGGGTGGTTGAGATCAAGCGTGATGGAAGGGAAATATCGCATTGCATCGCATCGCATCGCATTTGGCTGGATTCTTTTGTTCTCTGCTCGCTAAACGGAAACGTCAAACTGGGCGAATACATGAAGATCAACACCTGGGACATCCTGGGGATGAACCTGACGACGTACCGCCCTCGGCAACACGACCAAGTGCCAAGTAAAATGGGCGGGCGGACGTCGCGGGACGCCGAGAGCGGCAAACTCACCGTCGACTCTTCTGGCTGGTTCCCCGTCGTGGCTGATGTGGATCTGGAGGACGACTATGGTGGGAATGGAATCTACACGTGCGCCAGCGACTACGTCAAAGTGCTCATGTCCCTACTGGTCGACGACGGCAAGTTGTTAAAGGCGCAGACTGTGGCGGAATTTTCCAAGCCCCAACTCCAAGACGGTCGACGTATCACGGAAGTTCTGGCCAAAAGAACCTCATTCAAAAGCTCTCTTGAAATGTCTCCCTCCAGAAACTCGGTTCAACCATGCACTCGGTGGTGCGTTGGTCGTGAATCCCGTCGAGGGCCAGTACGAACGTGGCACCATGTTCTGGGGTGGCCTGCCCAATTCATTCTGGGTGAGTACATACACATAGGTCTTTCTGCCCCTTTCAAACTCGATACCGTTTCTAATTCGGCTGCGCCGTCACAGTTTCTCGACCGAGTCCGCGGAGTCTGTGGCGTCTATGTGTTATACATCCTCCCCCCAGGTGATTCGGTAACTCAGGCGTTGAACGCTAGTTTTCAGAAGTTACGTACACGCCAGTCCCTAGGCTTGTGATTGTGGGGGGGTATATATTGTGTCAGGTCAGCCCTTCATCTCCCTGGCAAAATCGAGCTGTTGGGGCTTTTCTCGGGCTCATCTCTCGACTTTTGTATTGGGCGTCTTCTTAAAATCTCATGGAATCCGCATCTTGGAAGATGCCAGTCCAATCCATGCCGTCGAAATCGGAGACTCCAAAGCCTTCTGACAGCAGGATTTCAGATAGGCTATTCAGATTGGAGAGTGTCTCGAAATCAAGTGCACCGGCTCCCGGTGCGCCGGGCCCTGCAAAACTTGATGTATGAGCACTCTCTCCCGACTGGGAAAGAGGCGTGAGGCCAAATCCACCACTGCCAAGGTGCTCCATTCTGCCCGCTGCGATGTCCGTGTGCAAGTCTGTCGTCCCTCTTGCTTTGTAGTTCATTCTTTCATGAGGATAGGGGACCTTCCTTTGCTCCGTGTGGCTTGCATCGGCTCCGCTGTTCATCGTTCTCTCGCGTACGGTTTCTATGAATGAGATGGCGTGGTCCGCCGAAGCGTACACATCCCGAAGCTGCAACAAAGCGTGCATCGTCTGGCGCAAACTTTCGACAGCACCTTCGTGACATTCAGCGTCGTTCGACATGGTGTCTTTGACATGTTGGACTGCGGCGGCGAGGAGCGCTGTCACCCCTATCGGTGGGACGTGTTTCAAGAGATTACTGTTACCAAGATACGTTGCGATCTCTGTGATTCTCCGGGCTCCATCCCTCAGCTTTTGACGTGACGATTCGTGGAGTGTCTGGGCCGCCGAATTCGTGGGATGCTTCAATCCTATGAGTGGGCGGTGCAACATGCTCAGCGCCGTATGATAAACCATTTCCAGGACCGCCGAGTGCAAGCTCACGAGTCGGCAATTGCGTTCGGGGTCTATGTCAACGGCCCCGTGGAGCCGTGAACAGATTCCCTCACCCCATTCAATGAGTTCCTGGTCACGAAGCATAAAGTTTGACATGAATGTCTCGGAAGTCCGGGGATGGAGCATCATTGCTGTTTCTCCCGTGGTTGCGCGACGATGCCCACGAGCTAGATACTGCGTGTCGAGCACACGGCCGAGGAGTACGCACAGCTTCATGTGCTCGACGGATAGCTTGATCAGTATTTCGGGATGGCTGACGATCCCCTGGCCTGGATAAGCTCTCAATGCCCGAGAGAATAGTTGAGGCTCGAAATCGTCCGGAGTGAGGACGGCCAAGGGGTTTTCGCTTTCTATGATGCCACTTGGCCGACGTTCACTGAATGAAATCAACTTGTCTCTGACATAGCAGCACCACCACAGTCTTCTTCGGGAACTTTGCTGCTTCGCGTCAAGTCCGACCAGTTCCGAATCTCGGTCGAGGCCGATCTCGTAGGCAAAAGATAGTGCAATTCTCATCCAGTAAATGCGGCCTTTGGGGTCATCTGGCTTGTCATACCAGTAGGTCATTAGCACAAGCACCTTGATCAGTGTGAGCAGGTCGCTTTCCACATCAAAATCAACCAGCAGCTTGAGTATTGGAATCAGCACGTATTAGTCTTGTGAAGCAACTGAAGTGGCTTGCCTTGACTCTGTGAAATAGGCACTTGCGTGCATCCAACTGACTGTTGAATCCCTCACTCTGTAGGAATTCCATGCTGACAAAAGACGCCGCTGCAAACATTACAGCTTGATACAAGACCACACTGATCTGAGTTGAGCTGGCGGTGTCATTTAACGGCAGCAAGATGTCCTCAAGGTCGAGAAGTGGTAGAAAAGGGTGCACATAATGAACATAGCTACGCATAAATTCGCGCTGTACGGCTGCTCGCGGAAGCGAGAAGGCTTGCTTGTGCTCCAAGAATACAAGAGATTCGGCGTCGAGCGTGGGCCTGAGGGGCTTGATGAAGGGTGGAAATTCGGATCTCGCAAATGTGACTGATGGCGGCGGAGTGATATCTTCTGCTGGAGTATTGATGGTGATGTCCACGGTCGCCCTGTTCGCAGCCCCAGGGAGTTTCCTGGTCTCAGTCGAGACATCGCTCTCAGAGCCGACTGGGGGACATGAGTTGGAAGATTACTGCACCTAGGGGCAGAATCACTGACCTGGCAGCAAAGGGAGAGGACTGTTGAAAGCAAGGTTCGAGGACTGTGACGCTGCTGCGGACAGGGAGCCGCCAAGTCTAGCCTCGTCTGCCTGGGGTGCTACCGCCCCGTGAGGATCAGTGTCTCGGCCCAAGCAGTGGGCTTGCGCTTCAAAGATGTGTACCCCGGTTACCTGGTTCATCACCTCTTCACCTCGCGCCCACCCCTTTCTCTTCCGGGCATGGTTGACCGTGCATTCGGTTTTTGCCCTTGTACAGTTTCCACATGGAGTGCCGCTGGTAGAGACGTCACACTTGACCTTCCTGTTGCGACAAGGAATGCATGCCTTGGGAGCTCTGCGTTTGATCATATCGGTGCATCAGTTCCTAGATGGTTATGCATCATCCGACAGGTTGACGCGCCATCTGCCCGCGCAAGGATTTGTGCATCGTACTCGACTCTTCAAACAGAAATGAAGAGAATCGCATTGAGGTTCTTCCAACGCCGAGCCCAAGAAGCTCGATCTAACCGTTAACGGCTAGCTCAGCGAGCCTTACGCCGAATGCCTCGGTGACGGCAGTGTTGGCCCGGCAACAGAGCCGAAATCTCAGCCTTGTGCCTTTTAACTGGCTCAGCCTTGACTTTCACTCCTCATCCCGACATGTCCTGGTCGTCGTCCAGACGTTCCCGGCAAGGGTTCGGCAGTATGTATCAGTGGCCTGTGAGGGCCTTTCTATGCTGGGGGATTTTGGATTCCCTCCTATGCAGCAGCACACTCGTGGGCGCGAAGCGGGCGGACACCCCCCCGGTGGGGACTACCCCAGAGCATGCGCGGTTCAGTTAGCCGAGTGAGGTCTCTGATCTGGAGCAGTACAAAAGCGGGGAGTATTTCCAGATACATGGCGTGTAAAAAGATGAATTTTCTGTCTTGAGCTGGGCCGTCTTCTACCAAACCTCTACTACTTGAACCACCACGCAATATGACTGTCACGAAAGAAGGAGCACGCCCCGAAATTGTGCACGATGAGATCTCGAAAAGCCCAGATGAGAGAACCACGTCTCTGGAATATGAGATCCGGGCATATGAAAATCGCAACCTGGACTTCCGCACGATCATGGCCATCATTGTATGAACCCCTCCCCGGCCCTTTCCACGACGTGTCTACCACCAAGTCTTAACTCAAACCCGCCAGTCTCTCGCTTTCACCTATGAAGCGAGCCTTCTGTCCTTCGTCCTCCCCGCTGCAGTCCTCCTGACGATCGACAATGACATCGGCCCGTCCACTCAACTCAACTGGGTGGCTACCGCCTGGTCTCTGGCTTCGGCAGTCACTCAGACCATCGCCGGACGGTGCAGTGACATATTTGGACGGAGGAATTTCACCCTCGCTGGAAATCTGTCGTCCTTAGTTGGTATGTTCACTGGCAAGGAAATCTCGGCATTGAGTCAAAAATAACAGGTCTCCAGGATGCATCATTGCTTCTCGGTCGGTTTTCGTCGACCAATGTGAAACAAAATTGCGCGCTCATACACGTAATAGGGCAAACGCCATCACTAGGGTCATCGCCGGGACCACTTTGACGGCAAGTATTTTCCCGTGCGGCTGCAACAGCCTCTAATCGAAGCTAGGGCATTGGTTCCGGATCTCAGCTGCTCGCGTTTGCTTGTGCGAATGAAATAGTTCCCAAGAAGCGGAGGGGCCAGGTCTTCACATGCATCAGCCTTGCCGCACTTCCAGGCTCCGCGTTTGGTTCAGTCATTGGTAGGTATTAGCGCACCCAGTCGCCAGATATTGGATACTGACACGACTTTCCAACACCAGCTTACGCCATTGTCGCCAATCTCAACTGGCGCTGGACCTTGTACGTCGGTGTACTCTCCAATGGTGTGGCCTTGATACTAGTCGGCATCTTCTACTGGCCGCCGGGATTCTTCGGCCTCCACCCCGAGGGCAAAAGTCGTCTCCAACAATTCAGGGAGCTCGATTTTGTCGGGTTGATCCTCTTCGGCGGGGGTCTGACGAGCTTCCTCCTCGGAGTCTCATGGGGCAACAACCCATACCCGTGGCGCAGCGTGCCCGTTTTGGTTCCTCTGCTGCTGGGAGGTGAGCAAAAGGAGCCGAGTGGGATTTGCGGCGATCAACTGACAATCACTAGTCTTGACCGTTATGGTGGCCTTCCCCTTGTGGGAGATTTACAGCTCTGACGACAAAGCCAAACTGTGCCCCCCGAAGCTCTTCCGGAATGTCAGGGGATTCTCACTTGTCCTTGTGGTTATTTTCGTGTCTGGAATGCTGGTGAGAGCCCTACTGATATTCTCCAAAGATGAGAATGACCAATACAATTGTGTTCAGCTGATTAGCCTTCAAGTCCTCTGGCCTCAGGGTATGCTACTTCCCAACACCCTCGGGTTCGACACTGACGATTCTCAGAGGTCCAGCGTTTATTCACCACTGTGTCGAGGACAGTGGGATGGTACAGTCTCGCGTACAACATGGCGGCGACTTGTGAGTGCTTTCCCACGTCACCTTTCTCTTACTAAACGACGTATAGTTGGCGGTGCTCTCGCCGGTGCCTTGTTTGCAAAGATCAAGAAGACCAATTGGCAGTTCTTCGTCGTCACTGTTGCGCAAACGATCTTTATCTCATCGATTGCCTCCGTCACTCAACACACCGCCGCAAGAGCAATTGTTCTCGTCGCTTTTGCCGCCTTCTCGGTTGGTGCTTCGCAACTGATGGGGATCCTCATCATCCAATTCGGTGCTGAAGATCGTCACATCGGAGTTGCCACAGGGTGAGTATCGTCCGTGATTACCTTTGTACTTTGGAACCTTGCTCATGCTTTGACAGCTTGATCGGCTCGGTCCGAGCGACTGGCGGCGCCATCGCGATTGCAATCTATTCGACCATCATTCGTGATAAGGCGACGAGTGACATTGCGCCTCGAGTTGCAGCCGCGGCCGTTGAAGCTGGTCTTGCGCCTTCGGAGGTGTCGTCTTCATCCGTAATCTTCGATAATCTCCTTTTGTAAGGGTACAGTTTGCTGATTTGCACACAGTGGCTTTGACATCTGGTTCGGCATCAGCGCTCGCCTCCATCAAGGACATTACTCCGGCCATTATTGCTGCCGGGGCAGATGCGATTAAGACCGTATATGCCGAGGCATTCAAGCTAGTTTTCCTCGCGAGTCTTGCTTTTGGAGGTATGTAAGATCGAAAACATCGACTTTCTATACTGTATTGCCACGAAGCTGACATCATTTAGTCATAGCTTGCATTACTGCAATTTTTGTTCGAAGCGTAGACAAATCATTAACCGAGTGAGTAGCCCCCTGTCCAAATAGCGAAGATACAGCTAACCCTCGATAACCCGTAGTCAAATTGCTGTAAAGCTGGACGCACCGCATCTTCTGGGTCATGGAAAGGGCAAAACGACGGTCCTACATGACAAAGTGAATGAGGCCTGATCGAATGATTTCGCAAGCCGATGGTCTCAGCGGACAGTGGCAAGGGGCAAAAGAGGATGGGAGGAGTCGGTCGAGATGAGACTGCGACACGTCGAGCCCTACCTGCTAGTGATAGCCGGATAATGTCTTTCCTGTGTATGGGGCTTGCAGGCTTTCGAGTTGTGCTGAAGTTACTCCAGTAAATACTCGGTAGTTAGACGATGACACTCAAAATGACGCCCGGCTGGTCGGCGTCCGCATCAAGTTAGGCAGAGACCGGAAGTAATTCTCCGACAAGCGCTAGTAAGTTACGGGTACAGTACGTACTAGTCTCATTCGCTTACCAATGGTGAAGCTAAATCCGGATCATCAGGCTGTGCTTGACAATCCATTCCCCCATACACAGGACATAGTACAGCATTCTCGCAGTCGGTACAGGGTATCAAAATCTTGGTTGAGTTTGAGATTGTCTCAAATACGCTAGTTCATCCGTATGTGTAGTGAAACAGGGTGGAAAGAAGGGACAGCATGGATCTCGTCATGGCCGGATCCCGATTCGCGTTGGGAAGATGATGGATGGCACGACATATTTGGCTGCGCGGGCACGCATGCATGCCTGCCACGGCATTTTTCTTCTCTTCTCTCGCCCCCCGAGCAAGCAAGTCTTCATAGTCATTCAGCGTCATGATCACCAGGAGTCTCGGCCAGCCCATGTAGGTCGTGATTTATTCTGTACGTGACTCCGTGTATTTGCGCCTCATGTCTTTCCTAGTCCAGCGATCGTCCTCATTTCATTTGCTTCCCATTCAAGAAAAAACACCGTCAGATAAGGGGGCACTCGGGTGCATGCCAGAGTCTGCTGGAAAAAATCACATCATAGCCTCCCTGGCTTATCACAGAGCTCATCAAGTTGGAAACCGGAAGCCCGGCGGCTCAGGCCATAGATCATCGCTTCTTGACCTCAGTCGCCCAGCCCTCGATTCCTTCACCTTTGGAACCCGGCGTGATATCAAGATTCACATTCTCCATGCCTTTCACGTCCTTCAGAAACTCGGAATTCGACATGCCACCCGCGTTTGCGCGCGCTTCCGGCGGTAACTCGAGCATGGGGGTCAAGAAATCACCAATCTTCTTGGCTTCCTCGACCGAGAAATGATATTTCTCCCGCAGGACGTCGGGCAACGCCCAATGTCGTAATCGGTGAATGTTGCGCAATTCGCCTTTGCGATTGAAGATTTCTTGTGACCACTTCCCTGAGAGACACAAAGATTTGGGAAATGGGCCGAGGAGCTCGATTATTTGGGCAATGTGGTCGTCGTCTTTGCCGTACTTCGTCCCTGATTGCGGATCAAATAAGTAGTCTCCTGTGATAAGTTCGAATACCTGTTGTTGCGTTAGTGGGGGTTCTCATGCAAGTCTGGTAGCCATCATCGTACCATGCATGCCATGCTCCACACGTCCGTACTAGCACCCCATTTAGCACCCAGGATCACTTCCGGCGACCGATACTGTCGCGTCTGGATATCATTTGTGAAGTGGTGACCGACCCAACATGCATTCCCCAAGTCGGCGATCTTGACGGAAATGATCTCGCCCAGCGGATCGTCCTCGTTCTTGGCTGCCTTCAACACCTTTTCCGCATCTGTTGACTTTTCTGTTGACTTCTTGCTGTCAAGAGAAACTCCGGCTAGGTCCTTCTCCAGTGGATCTGTGGTGCCCTCTCTCGTCTTTCCGCTTGCCGTATGCTCTTCTGCCGGTTTGTTCTCCTTCGACTTCATCTTCAATTGCTCGATCATCGACAGGCCCTCTGCTGACTTGTTGGAGACGGAGTCATTGATGACCTGATTGAGACTGCTAGGCTGATGGTGGCCGTGACCACCCAACTTGTCCAGGTTCGTGAAACTCGCGTTCAGTGGGCTCGGAAGAGGCTGACTGCCTGTGATCAATGTTCGTCTCCGTCTTCGGCCATTCCTGTTGTCATCCTTTGTTGGTTCTTTCTCGTCTTTGACGAAAGCTTTAACAATTTGTTCAACGTCACCGATCTCAATCAAAACATTTTCCGGTTTCAAATCTGTGTGGATAATGCCACACTCGCGGTGCAAGTAGTCCAAACCGAGGAGAACCTGCTTGGTGATCTGTTTCACCAGGGGCATTGGTATACCGCGGTGGTTCCACCTCTTTATCAAGCCCAGCAGGTTCTCGCCCAACACTTCAAACACCATGCATACGTGCACACCGTTGGGGCCTTTGTGTTCGAAGGAATCGAGGAGACTGACGACATATCTGCGACCAGGATGGTTCGGGTTGGCTTGGACGACCTTGTTTAATAGTTTGATCTCGTCTATCGCCGTCTCGGTGTAGTGCGCCGCCGATCTTACAACCTTGAGCGCGACGTGTTTTCCAGTGGCAGTATCTCTCGACAGCCAGACTGTAGAGAAGTGGCCCCAACCCAATTTGCGCACCACGACGTATTTGCCATTGTTGTAGGTTTCGCCGACGTGGACCGGGTGATATCCACCCTTGCAATAGTCTTCCGAGTCCTCTTCGTCTGCGGTCGTCTCGGCGGGGTCGTCTTCGGAGGTGGAGGAGGAGGGGGATCTATGAATCTCATGTGAGTTATTTGACGGTGCCTTGGCGTGAGGTAAAGGAGATTCCATGCTGACGAAGATCAGTCTCGGGGGATGGATGGAGAGAAAGACAGGGGAAGTATTGCATCTGCGATCAATCACGGTATCATGGGCGAGGATGACAAGGCGCGTGTGACGAAGAGGCAGAGGTAGTGACGGTGACGCTTGCAAGTGAACTTACTCGGGGTCTGCTTGGGTGGGGCTGTCGTGAAGACTCGAGGACGCGGCGCTGTCTGTAGTGATGATGGGTTTGAGGTTGTCGCCTTTCCGCCGCTTCTTCTGGCCGTTGCCGTTGGCAGCGAGCGCGGCGGTTGTCGCAACCTTTTTGGCCTGGTTGATGGCGGCTTTCTTCAGGTCTGTCCCATTCATCATGGCAAAGGCCGCGGCGTTTGTGGCCAGCAATTTGTGGGGGTTGAGAGCGACTGGTCCCTTTGCAGGGCCAGCTTCCGATAAAGGAGGAATTGTGGAGGGTATTTCGAGGATGCAGTCGAGATTAGAAGGGGATGACTTTTCTTGGGCGCAGTCGGGCCACGAGGGTAGCCCCGGCTGGCCTGGTGCGGCGGTGCGTGATCGTGATAGGATCTGCGGAGAGTCGACTCTCGTTACGGCGGCGTGTATGCCCGCACTTCTAGAACATCAGACGGGGCTCGCTTCGGGGTCGGACCACTCGATGCAGCGGCAGAAAGAATGCTGACGGCCCAGGCGCGATGATGTTATGTCTATCTCTCTTTGTCCTTTTCGTATCTAGACTTTCCGTCCTCATCGGCCAAAAGATACGGCTGCGGCGTTCAGCGGCCTCAACCAGGCGTGGGTCGGGATGAGCACAGGCGCCGATGAGACAATTGTGCGACGAGAGCTGCGTGCTGCTGAATGACGGATGTGATTCGTGGATGAAAGCAGGGCACCCAACCATGCGCCAGCGGCTATTCAATCAAGGACATAGAAAGCGAAGGCAGAGGACTGGGACCGAATAACCACATCCAGCGTCTGTGCGATGATGTCGAAGCCGGGACCGTCCAAGGAAGAAACGACAAGTCGACTGACGTCGCTATGCTAGAACGCGACCTACTTGGGATCGAATTTGGGCGGAGGTCGAGGGAGCTGGCGGATCCGGGACCCAGGTTTTATGAGCTTCGAAAGCTCAAAGTCGGAGCTGTCGGCGATGGTGATATCAACGTGACTTCTTCTGGGTTTGGGTCACAGCGGAGGATCTGGGATTGCTGGATCGTCGGTTTATTGTATGTGATAATCAAGGTGGGATAGCAAGCAGCCGTAGTGGGGTATCTGAGAGGCTTGTTTGATGTTGGTGTGCAAGATGCTCAATCACGACGACGAGAGTGTGATAGGATAGATATCAAACGAAGACCCTGTAGAGTCTTCTCTTCTCTACCATGACTAACGACGAACCTGAGGCAGATGATCCGAGCTCAGCATGATTAACGATTTCGTTTGCAGTTGACGGAGTATTATGGTTCCCCATTGAGGTGTTCCTGGCAAGCCACCTGCGCCATTCAGACCTTGCAAACATGGCAGTAAGTCTACTGACGCCGTATTCCGTACTCGGATACTTCGATGATCGCGAAGCTGTATCGTTCTCTCCCATGTTGAATTTACGCTCTCCAGGGCAAGTCAGCAAAAACCAATCCCAGAGTCCCGGCTTGAGCTTCGGTGAATTCTCTTCCAGGTCCTCACATGAAATCCTCTTCGATATGAAGGCACCAACATGAGCACATCGTCGAGCACACCTCCCAACTGTCCACTCCGACGACGCCGCAGAAGGTGATATTTGATATTTGATATAATCCCTCTCATACCGCGCGGCGAAGATGGGCCTTTTCTCTCCACCCGACTCCCCCTTCGCGCCTCCGTCCCTTCTCTACCAACTAACCTACCACCCGCTCACCACCTGCTTCACCTTCTTCCACAACCTGCTCCTCTACCTCCGCGGTGCACCCTACCTGCCACCCAGGAACAAACTCCCCATCCGCGTGGTGTGCCTCTCCGATACCCACTCAAAGGTCCCCCGCTACGCGATCCCCAAGGGCGATCTGCTCATCCACTCCGGCGACCTCACAAACACGGGCACGCTATCCTCCATCCAACAAACACTAGACTGGCTGAAAACACTCCAGAAGCCATGGCCCGGCTCCTCCGACGGTTTCCGCCACATCGTGGTCGTGGCGGGCAATCACGACAGCTACTTTGACGAGCGCAGTCGGAGCGCCCACGACCGCAAGAACTCCCACCGCACCCTTAATTGGGGGAAAATCCACTATCTGCAGCACTCGTCCGTCACCTTGCCCTTCCCGGGCGACCGCAACCTGAAAGTCTACGGCGCGCCTCAGATCCCACAATGCGGAGGGAA
Organism: Phialophora verrucosa; assembly: GCA_002099365.1. Taxonomy (NCBI): domain Eukaryota; kingdom Fungi; phylum Ascomycota; class Eurotiomycetes; order Chaetothyriales; family Herpotrichiellaceae; genus Phialophora; species Phialophora verrucosa. The sequence goes on along the minus strand of MSED01000009.1, from coordinate 1,246,814 downwards.
AGAGTTTGCATTTCAATACCAGCGGGGGCAAGATGCCTGGACGGCAACGATACCAGACGACGTGGACGTGCTGATCACGCATAACCCGCCGAAATGGCACCTCGATCTGCCTGCGAGTGGTGGAATGGGCGACGAATTCGAGTTGAAGGAAACTTGGCGGGTGAAGCCAACGTTACATGCTTTTGGACATGTTCATTCAGGCCACGGAGTGGAGCCAGCCTGGTGGGACGAGAGCCAGAAGGCCTGGGAGGAATACCTTGCCGCGGCGTACAATAAGCCTGCTGGGACGGCTGCAAGCCATCGTTTACCACTGACCGAACTCCTTGACTTGCCATTGTGGTGGAAGGGAATCGAGTCCGTTGTGGCGGATGCGAGGGGGTTATTGTGGACAAGGCTGTGGGGTGGTGCCAGGCAGGGAGGATATATGGTGAATGGCGCGCTCACATACCAGACCGGGAATCAGCTGTGGAACAAGCCCAAGGTGGTGGTATTGTAGACATATGGTCAAGAGAGAGCTTAGCTTGTCAATTGGCCGAGGGAAGATAAAATCGCTAGCATACACCCAGTCGTGACATGGTGCCTCGAATGTCCCATGTGAATCTCGAAGAGGCAAACGCGGTAGGCTCTGCATCATACTGTATATTAATCGAAGCGAACTTCGCCTACAATACTTCTACGTCGAGAAGGAGAAAACCCTCAAAACTCCGGACCCTAAGCTTAAACCAGAAAAGCAACCACGAAGACTAAGCTGCCAAGCGCAAACACAGGCGCCCCAGAACGACCTGCAGCACCCTTAAACCCATTGATTGGTGGCACAATAGCACTCGTCGGCCTGGTGGCATTGACACTGACAGGAACCGAAATAGTACCGGGAATAGTCGAAGATACGTTGGTCAAAGAGAGAGTCGACGTGGTAGTATTTAAGGCCACCATGCTGGTGGACGAGTAGTTGCCGAAGGGGGCCATTGTGCTGGTTAATGGAGTAACGGTGGGCGCGTGGCATTCTCCGCTGGGGCTGGTCATGGAGACGGTAACGGTTCTTGTTGTGGTCGAGGTGATTGTCATGGTGGAGCTCGTCGTTGTGTCAGTTGACGTAGCGACTTGGGAAGAGGAACTCGAAGGGGAGCTGGTGGTAGAGTCGGTCGTTCCAACCGAAGAGCTCGACGTAGAATCCGTGGTGGATGCAGAAGAGCTCGATGTGGAATCGGTAGTGGACACAGAATTGCTCGAAGTAGACGTCGTTGATGAGCTCGGGGGTGGGGTGCTGCTACTGGCACTGCTGCTGCTGCTGCTGCTGCTGATCAAGTGTCTCAGCTCCTGAGGGCATTCGCGAGGTTTCCCCTTCCTAGGAACGCACCCTATGCCGGTAATAGTACAGTTGGAGGTGGAGGGGCAAGCATCTACTTCTTGTTAGCACTTGACAGACTCGAAGAAATATTGGTCATCTTACATCTATTAGAACAGCAGACGTCGCCAGCTACAGGATTATAGCACGCGTCTGTGCCGCATGCGACCCAGTTGGCGCCACAGGCAGAACAGCCTCCATCTGCCGAAGGCTTGCATGTCATGGCTCCGCGGGCGACGAGAGATTCATCATCGGCCCAGCCGTGGGCCACGACGGCTAAGACGGTGACAACGATCAACTGGATAAACGAGCGCATCGTGATGTATCAGGACTGATCTGGTACCTAATGTCGAATGGATGACAGCGCTCTGTCTCGGACGAATCGACTGTAAGATGGGCGTAGAAACGGGTGTTTCAGATTGCAGCTCGACAGATGGAGGAATGGAAAATGGCTAAGGCGAGACTCGAACATCTTAAAGCACTTTCATAATTGGTAAATGGACGTCTTTGTGCCGAAAATGGACAGCAGATAAAGAGACCTTGCGAGCTGGACCATAGAAGCCGTTTCTAGATTGCATGGTAGCACAAACAAAGCGCACGCTGGGAGGCAAACCATAGACCCGAATGCTTCCGGTTTCACAGACCAGTCGGTGGTGAAAAACATTCGAGAAAGCTTCCATTGGACCCGATAGAGATATAGAAAGGCGCAATAGTGACTTGTCAAGCTTCAAGCGTGTGGTTTCGAGTGCAACCGGGTTATTGGAAGTCGCCATTCCAACAGCCATGTTTACTTTTCAAGCCACACACAAAGCAACTTGGTTCTCACTTCCACCAACAATGGTTAAGTGAAGCCACAGCTGCCAAGGCAATCCTTTGTCCATCGGTAAATGAGACTGGCGGTCTCGTCGTTTGCTTGCGGAAATCATGGCGAAGGAGATTGTGGGTGAGGGTTGTGGAAATCGAAGGAGAGGCATTGCCCAAGAATTTGCATCGCCGCAGGTGGAAGCCACCCACGTGATTCTGCCTCGGTCAAGGATGACGTCAATAGTTACCTTGAGGTCGGTTTCTCTCAGGACCAACTTCACCTCGAATTCACAAGTTTGACATTTTGATATCAGATCCCAGAACTGCCAATGTGCCCAAAAACTGAATTAGTATTAGACATCGAACGGTAATTATCGATATCGAATCATTTGCCATCCGGAAACGCCAACTAATGCAACGTCAATCGTTTCCTAACCCGCCAGCACCTTTCTATCCAATAATACCTTGCTATTCTGTATCTATGTTGGGCGGTCGTGGTCTTGATAAGAGACACCATGGGATTTATCAATGCCATTCAAGTGATGCCCCCACCTCTAACTGCTTTTGTAGTCTTGGATTGCGTAGGAGGTCCTGAGACCATCCCAGATTTCACAAATCGGTGCTAGATGAGCCAACCCAAGCACGCCTCAAGCTGAAGACAAGAAAAGGCAAGTGGCTCGCTCCTCCAAAATGCCCTTTGAAGTGTAGTCCAGAGCTCCCTCTTGCGGCTCACTTCACATTCCGAGCCAGCTGCAAACAGCCGTCACCGAGTAACGTGAATGTGGGCGGGTGAGGCAGCTTGGCAACATGGGGAGCACGGCCGCGGCCTGGTGCCAGACCCGGCAGCATCATGCGGAAATTCAGAAATCACAAGCGCAGCAGCTGCGACAAGAACAGCGGTATCGTAAATACGTCGGCATCAAAGAACAGCTGCCTCTGCTCCCCATGTCGACAAGGTCATCGTTTGCTCCGGGTGGGAACAACTCACGGGTCCGTCGCTCCCTTGCCGTGGCCCTGGTGGGCGCCCTCTGCTTTGTGGTCCTCATATTCCATCGACTGCGTGAGCTGCATTCCCAACGACCACTCAGCTTCCCAACGTCGGAATCGGCGACAGGCTTTTCCAACGATCTTCGAGTATGGCAATTCGACAAGCCGGACGACGTGAAGGTCGTTGGCCTGGTGTTCTTCGGGCGGAAGAGTCGCGTGGAGCTTCTGCGCTGTTACATCGAGCGGAATCTGGTTGACCACGGAGGCTGGCTTGATGAGGTTCACTGGGTGAAGAACACCGACATCTCCGAAGACCTGAAATACCTTGAAGAAATCCTGGCTTCTTCTCCCCGGTACAAGGCAATCGAGCTGGAAGGAGTAGGATTTGTTGGGTATGGCCAGGCTTGGGGCAAGCTAGACCGCGGGAGCCTGTATGTCAAGATCGATGACGACGTGGTGTGGTTCGACGACGACACGATACCACGGATCGTGAGCATGAAACTTGCGCATCCGGAGTATCTGCTCGTTGGTGCCAACATGATCAACTCGCCATTGATGGGCTGGGTGCATTATCACATGGGCGCCCTGCACCCATACCTACCTGAGCTCGCCGACTTCACACCTGACATCTTCCACCGCAGAAAAACTCCCCGTAAGCCTTGGACATACTGGTCGTATCCAGACTGGGAAGGACCCGCCGACTACTTCTTCGGCATCACTCAGGAGCCACCATACGACGGCCATCGGTGGCTCCGCCTGCGCAACGATACCGACATGCACCGCACACCAGCCTCTGAAATCGAATACGCGACATGGGGCACGGGGCTCAAGTCGTGGGCCATCGCCGCACAGGAGCACTATTCTTTTTTGGAGAACCTGGCGGACAATAACCTCAACGTGTACAAGATGGGTGTTGGCAGCCTCGACCCCGATGGCGGCAAACCATGGTTCACAGTCGACCAACGACTTAGCATCAACTTCATTGCCATCTGGGCGGACGACGTCCTTAACAATCTTCCGATGGATACAGTGGACGAAGAATGGTTGACCGTCAATTTACCCAAGAAGCTACAGCGACCAGTTGCCGTCAATACCGACGCGTTAGCAGTGCACTTCACCTTCGGAACGCAGGGGAGTGTTGAGAAGACTGATCTTCTCGCCCGATATCATGACTATGCACTGAACGAAAAATGCGCCAGACGGATATGATGCGCTAGACAACATCTGGCTTCTGCATTCCGAACCGAGCAGGGGCTACGGGGTACGACCGTGGGTGCATGAGGTGCATTTGTCCAGGGCAGGCACTTGTGGAGAGTGATCTGCCATCGAGGCCTTTCTTAATGTGTACTGCGCAGGGGCGGAGGGATCAGCGGAATCTTCCGAATCAGCCACTAGACAGGCCATCCTAACCATACCAAGGCCGTTGTATGTACTTATCAAGAAAATATCCCTGCGGACAAAGCCAAAAAGAATAAGCCCCCCTCCATGGAGGAGCCCCATCCCCCTGCACGGAATACACAGTGTGGAAAGAGAGGTCGTAGGAGTACGGAGCACTGCAGACCTCAACCCCCTGCTCGGAACTTTGGGCTCTGAAACCAGGGATGACCGGACGGGCTGTGCAGGTGATTTGAGCCGACGGATCGCACGGACTGCTCACTACTGATGAACGTGGTCAAGGTACGTAGCAGGTACATACTGTACGGAGTAATAACCGAAGAGAGGCACCTCGGGAGCCTCCGAGCGGCTCCTGGCACGCGAGACTCGTAGCCTGGGGTCGTCTGGAAGCCCAGTCTCCGCCCTAGAGGGCGCGCCTCCCCTCCCGGAACCAGGCTTGGAGACCACCTACTAGTACAGCAATAGTAACTATTTACCTAATTGCGTACTTGGGGCATGGGACCAATGAGTTTCGCCCGTCGCTCACTTTCCGCTCCAATAGCGATGGATGGGATGAGAGAAGTCATTCTTACAGCCCCGGTACCGCCCGATACGAGTGACGACCTTGTGGTCAAGCACGGAGCACGGAGTACAAGGTAGTAACGGGTCGGCCTACGTAGTCGGGACCCATCCACCAGCTACCAGCAATGCTCAGAACGTAGGACGACTTCGACCCCGAGTGTGAGCACGGGCACAACACAAGCGCGGAGGACGGAGAACGTACTGTAAGCAAGGCTGTGGTGTGGCCTTACAGAGCATAGTCGGACCACCGTGCGAGTAATATATTAGTCACAGGCGGAGCTGCCGGTGCCAGTGCCAGTCCACTGTGCTATAACGCTCTTCAGGGGTGGGGTACTATGTAGGACAACCGATACGTCAAACTCCGACCTAGTTGGACTTAGTCTCACAGGCATCAGGCATCGAGGCTGTGTCCTCGGAGACGAGCTAGATGGATACACAGTCGCAAGTAAGTACATGGTAAGTAAGCAGGCAGGCAGGCAATAAGTGGATTGCCCGGCTTATCCAGCTTCCGGGGGTTGCGTACTCGAGATCCCCGGGGGCCCCTCTGGAGTACTGGGCCCTTGCCACTTGTCGTGGTGAAATGGGAGCAAGTCAAGCTCAACAATACCTTCGGAGAAGATGAATTCGCGTGCGCGCACACGCATACACAGAGAAAGGGTCCGAGTACTTCGCCGAAACATCTAGTCAAATACTACGAAGCTATTGTCCATCTACTACTGTATGTACGTGTATTTACTTGGCCACCTTCCCCAGCGCAGCGTAGTCCCAATCCTCCTTGATGAGATCGGCCGCCTTCTCCGCCACCATGTATACGCTCGACATGATATTGCCGGACACATGGTTTGAAAAGACACTAGCGTCCACAACTCTCAGGCCCTCCACTCCGTTGACTCTCAACCTGGAATCGACCGTGTCTCCCATGGCGCAGGTGCCACAGCTGTGATACTCGCCGATGACGTACTCTGCCACCGCCGCGCGCCGCCCTTGCACGGTGTCGAGTGGGAACTTCTCCGGCTCAGGCACGACGCGGTGAGAGACCTTGTCCTTCAGCGGTGGCGCTTGCACGACCTTCTCTGCAAATTTCAGCCCTGCGGCCATGACGGCCACGTCGGCTTCGTGGCCCAGATAGTTGGGATGGACCTCTGGTGCGACTGTGGGATCTGCGGACTTGATATGCACGTAGCCTCGAGAAACGGGGTACTGCAGGCAGACTGCGAATGTGACACCATCTTTGGCACCCTCCGCTGGAGGAGGGAAGAGTTTCGACTGGTCCGAGACACCGTCCTTGAAGCTTCCTGTCGCGGCGACGAAGACGAGTTGGAGGTTTGCCGACTTGTCGGATTTGATGTGCTTGATGACTTGGTCCAATTGTTTCTTTTGGAACGGCGTTGCAGTCTTCTGTGATTCTTCGATCGATCGGACGATTTCGTCGAGTTCGCCCTCTTCCAAGAATAGCCTGGCAGGGAAGAAGCCTTGGACGGATTGGATCGACGTGAGAGGACCGCCTTGCTCTTCTGCGAGGGCCTTTTGTGCTGCAGCCATGACTTCAGGCTTGTAAAGCGAGTCACCTGACATTTGGCCGTCGGCGAGCTGGTAGACCGTGCCGCCTACTGTATGGTCTTGGTAGTTCTCACCGACCGAGGGCAGGTCGACAAGACACTCAACTCCTGCGGCTCTGAGGATCTCTGGATTGCCAATACCCGACATCTCCAGAATCTGGGGTGAGTTAATGGCACCACCAGCGACGATGACCTCTCGCCTCGCTTTAACCGTGTGTTTTCGGCCATTGTGGATGAATTCTACTCCGACGGCTTTTTTGTTCTCGAGAATGACTCGTGAGACCAGGGACTCGGTAATGACTCTGAGGTTGGGTCGGTGCTCGTTGGCTTGGAAGTATCCTCGGGCAGCGTAGCTGCGCTTGCCCTTGTCTGGGCCGGTACGGACAACTGAGCCCAGGGTATTGTAGAAGCCGATGTGGTCGCCGCTCCATGGATCAAGAGGCTTCTTGTCAAAGCCAGTGGCGTGGTCTGCAGCTTTGATCACGTCGTCCTCAATTGGCAGGCGGAAGTCGTTGAAGCTCGTCCGCACAGGACCGCTCGTGCCATGATTCTCTTCGACAAACGGCATTGTCGAACGCTCGGTAATTCGTTCGTCGATCGGCTCCAAGGTCTGGTGCTTGCGCATGTATTGCTTCATGTTCTCGGCGGACCAGGAAGGATCGTTTGCCAGTTCGGCCCAGTCATCATAGTCCTGTTTCGAACCTCTCACGTACCTGACGACACATCAGGATCTCCGATACATCCCGGCTTCGGAGGTGGACTCACATCATATAGTTGATTGCGCTTGAACCACCCAAGGCCTTGCCGCGGGCCACCTGGTGCACTTTGTTCTTGTTTCCTGGCTATGGTAGAAGTTTAGCCAGCGCACGAGATGCGAAGTAGGGACTCCTCGTACCTGCGGTATGGTATTCCAAGCCCAGTCGTACTCCTTGTTGCCCAACATCTGGATGAACATGGCGGGAACATCGACGAGAGGGTCGCCCAGTCGATTCTTACCAGCCTCGATGACTCCGACCGTGACATCGGGATTCTCTGTCAAACGGGCAGCAACGGCCAGCCCGGCGGCGCCGCCTCCACAAACGATATAGTCGTAGCTTTGCGCCGCTACAAACTCATCGACGCTGACAAGGGCGGATTTCTGGGTCCCATTGACGCCATTGACGCCATTCGTAGTCGTCATTTTTGCAGACTTGACAGTGACAGAGTTAGGTGTTGTGGTTGAAGGGCTCAATTTGCGTGAAACTAGTAGCGAACGTGAAATGGAGGGGGACCTGGTGGGGAGTGAGAGCACGCTCTTATACAGACATGGCACCCTCCTCCCTGCGGATGTCAAGTCACCCGCATGTCATCGTATTCACCCAGGATTCCTCGGTCTCGGCCTAAGGCTAGAAGATTTGCATTTCCCGTTTCTTTGGGCGATCTGTAAGAAGCCAATGGTAGTGCTCGAGTGGAAGCTCGAACCAGTAACGAGGAGCAACCCGAAGGAGCAGCACCAGGACAAATGGTAATGCAGCGCGACCCTAGACCGGGGTTAGTGCCACCAGGACAGCCCTGAGAGCGAGGCCAGCATCGGTGTGGAAAGGGCTGAAAGGGTCAGTTGGACTTTGGCTCGTGTATAGGTTCCCCTCACCCATCGATGTCCCTGGTTTGACATGCTGACTCCGTTCCACAAAGTACTTTAAACACGAGGCCCGACATGGCAGGTGAACACGGGAGAGCAGATTTTCCGCGGGGCTCGTGCGGTCTTGCGCAACTGCGTAGGTAAGAGCTCGTACCATGTGCTTGACACCGTCTGTCGCCGTCCAATCCGCCCCCAAGGAGTGAACAAAACCCGACTAGGGACACTTTCCGAATTCCTATGTAGCACCCCGCATTCGCTAAAAGGCCACCGGCGTCCCCTGTGACCATTAGGACTTGATTGGTTGTCGCCTCTTAACTGAAAACGCTGTCCTCGAATTGTCAAGCGCTAGATTCTCTTCCTCGACGGTGTGAGCAAGCGGGCCGCAGCAAGACAGATCTTACTAGATCCTTTGTGCCACCTTCTCGGACGATGGGCGAACAGACTGACTGACTACACCCGCCACATCTGATCGACAATCCCAAATCAAGTTGCTGCCTCGATGTAACTCAATTCAATGATGGTGGTGATGTATCCACGAAACAAGGCCACCAGAGAGCCAAGACGGGCAAAGACTCCATTCAGCATCACGTCGACACTCCATCTTGCAAGCTGCTGACCCTGGGCTAACTAGACAGGGATAGTTTGTCAGGTAATACATAAGCCAGCCACCGGGGTGCCTCAAGCACGGGCATAACTCATGATTCCCATCGCCACCGATATCATGTCATGCAGTATTATGAGCGCGGAAGAGTCCGAGCGCAAGGGAGAGCTGAAGGATGGTTGGCGATGAAGCAGCCAGCGAGAACCGATTTCGGTTCACTTTCTTAGATAGGCGGCACCGATTGCGACATTGCCGCCGACTTTTCTCAAGGCGTCCTCAACTATTGTGTCTTTCCCATGAAAGCAATACTAACTGCTGTCCTGCGACCATTCTAGGGGTCGGAGAGCACGTTGTCCTGACTCATCTATCGGGCCTGAGTGGATATAGCAAAGTCATGTTCATTTGAGCCTCACCTCAATAGAAGCTGTTACGAACGCGCTTACATAACATCATTTCGGCCTCGGAGGTCGGTGAGAGGCGAGTCGGTGACAACTGGAAGCAATCTTATCCCGCCCCGGGAGGTATTGGCTTCACCACCGGCATTTAGGCACACAATCGTGGTTAATAAGGCTTACTGGTTTCAACCAGAGCGTTGACCGACGCTCGAAATCCTCTTTGGGTCTTTGGTGGCTGAATCCTTATCCACCTGCGCGTCCCCTTTCACATTCCACTGTCAGCGGGGCGTCCTGTGGCCGAGCGGAGAGTTCCATTTCGACCGGGTGCCAGCACCAGGGTTGTTTTCTGGCTGCGACTTTAGACTGGCTGTCTAGCCACGACCATGGTGCCGCAGACTCGGAGGGAGTCCCTACCGGGGCATCTCCTCCCCGATCGAGAGATACATGCGGTAGTGTCCATTCTCTCCGGTCGTCATAAGGCCAAGGAATACTATGAGGAGTCTATCAAGCCGCTACTCGATCAACACGAAATCCAATACTTTACACATGAGACAAAGTCTGCGAGGACCATCATCGAGCTAACAGAGAAATTCTTCATTCCGAACGCGCGCCGCGGGGTTAAACAGACCATTATCCTGTTATCAGGCGATGGCGGAATCGTCGATATTGTTAATACCTTCACCACTCTACTAAACCGCAGCAACGACGACGTCCGAGCCGCTTCGATATTTCTCAAGCCTGCCGTCGTCCTCATTCCTATGGGCACCGCAAATGCTCTGGCATGGAGCTCCGGTGTCGCGCAAGATGCTATCAAAAACATGATGGAGGGAAGACCTAAGTCTTTACCGTCGTTCAAAGTCACTTTCAGTCCTGGGGCTAAGCTTATCGTCAACGAAGGCCAAGACCGAGAAGCCCTCAGCGACTCAGACGAAGGCGAAAGCATCACATATGGCGCAGTGGTGTGTAGCTGGGGTCTTCACGCGAGCTTAGTGGCAATGAGCGATACGGCGGAGTATCGGAAGCACGGATTAGCGAGGTTCAAGATGGCCGCCGAGCAACTACTAACGGAAGCCCACACTTACAGAGGGAAGGTCAAGTGGCGAAAACAGAATAGCGAGTGGACCGAAGTGGCCGGGACAGGGCATGCCTACGTCCTCGCTACAATGGTGTCCAGACTTGAGGAGCATTTTCAGATCTCGCCAGCTACCAGGCCACTGGATGGCACGCTGAGGCTAGTGCTGATTGGCGCTGAACCTGCCCCAGAGATAATGCGACTCTTAGGGCTAGCATATCAAGCCGGTCAGCACGTCACAGATCCGAAGGTCACATATGAGGACATTGAGGCTTTGCGCATCGACCTTGACGAAGAGGACGTCCGGTGGCGCGAAATCTGCGTGGATGGGAAGATTGTCGAAGTGGCCAAGGGAGGCTGGATGGAGGTCACGAGAATCCCTGGAACAGGCATGGATGCGAGACGTGTTGTCGAGCTGGTCTGTTGAGCAGTCATTAAAACCGGCATATCGCAGCGTCCATGTGCGGGAGGTGCTCTTCATTCGCCCAAGCCTGGTAATATAGAAGGCTGACAGGCGCTTGCGGCAATGGTATAGATGGAACAAGTCAGGTTACACACTGAAAACTGAACACTGAACACTTAATTTCCCTGTGACCGACTCGAGCATGAGCAATTAATGATATTGTCAGTGCCCTGCCATGCTTCACAGCGGACCACATGACACGTGATTGCGCTTGGCACGTGCCGGAGGGACGCCTTGCCTGCTGGGGCTGAACCAACCGAACTTCCGCTGACGTGCCGGTTTCTCGAAAGTCACCAATTGACGTCGGCTTAGCTTCGCATCGGCAGGCGCAGACGTCTGTCATCAACGAGCCGCTCAGCCGGTCGCAAACTGTCAACTATCTGGTTACAACCGGCTGCAAGAATAAAGCTCTCGCCGTCGACCAACTCATACTCGAATCGTCCCTTCGTTACCAGAGCAGTCCGCGGCCGGATGCAGCAATGTTAACCTAGCACTTTCTGCTGAGTCCGCTATCGCCTTTTGGGATTGCTGCGACGCCGCGCTTACCACCACGCTCGACGAAAGCATCACATCCTTGGATTACGCCGAGGGCAAACATTGCACACATAAAGTCTGAGCTGCAAAAATGCGCGGTTGGGGTACGTCCGACGACACCATCCACTTTCTACCTGTGAGAGCTGGCATGCTAACAACTCATCCAGGGCTTTTCTTCTTCCTCCTTTTTCTCCTTCTCATCTTCGCCGTCGCCGGATGGGTGGCGTTTACCCAGTATAGTGCCCGCAAACAGGGTCTACCCGCCCCGTCCCTAAAATCGTGGAAAACATACATCCCATTCCTGAGGGCGCAGGCATCGTCAAATTACCCGGCACCCAGACATGCAGGACCGCTAGAGTGGGTTAGAGATCAATTCGCGAAATTGACTCGGAGGAGAACGGCGAGAGGCGCATATGAGGAAGCGGGTAATGGCGCTGATGGGCTCGTGAGCGGCGGCCCACGAGGTGGGAGGGGAGCACGGGGAATGGAGGATGATGCATGGGACACGAGAGTTGGCAACGAAGAAGCATATGGACCGGCTGGAGGCTACTCTGGGTATGAAGAGCAGGAACTCGGCCTGGCCCCGACACCAGGTGTACAGAACGACGCCTACAGCGGTGGTCGTAACGCTCCCGGAGATTATCTAGGGGCGTCGGGTAGTGGTAGCAGGAATTACTCCGATCTCGATGTTAGTGGGCGAGGGAGACCAGGCAGTTCGTCAAGGGACGATCCATTTGGCGACCGACACGAGGCTGGAGCGCCAAGATTGAGAAGCGTTAGCCCCAGACCCGAAGCTGAAGGGACCAGCAAGGGACACACGAAAGGAAACACGTCCCTCGACACCCAAGGGAGCGGGAGCGGAGACGGTAACACCAGTCCGATCAGCACGAGAAAGAGCGTGTTCCGGGAGGGAATCTAAGGCTGATGTGGTGTGGAGGGCTGCGACAGCGGGATGAGGAGATGAGGGGATGAGTAAGGTATTTTTGCATCGAGTTTGGCTACACTGAATGTTGCGATTTGGTTCGCCTCCAGGTTGGATATGAAACGGAGCGATGTACTGATGTGCTGATGAGACAGCAAGAGGGCCAGCTGGAAGCTATAAAACAGCGGAGTTTCTGGACATATTGAGTTTCCAGTAGGGACGATGACAAGGGAAAATACACTTAATGACTAGCCCACCTAGACAGGCCGCCCAGAGGCTACTAGTCGCTTTCTGCATATGGCATTCCGCGTTGCAGAGCTGAATCATCTGTCGCATGCTGACGAGTTCATTGGGTGGTGGTGGTGGTCGTGGAGGTGCAACGATTGAGCAGCGGGGCACGATTTGCTCAGCTCATGCTTGTTGCATCATCGCCAGCCAGGGTCCTGCACGTTCTCTCGTAAATATTTTGCTGGCAGGTGCTGCCCCTCCATCCGCTTCCGAATTGATTGAAAAGTGATTCAACGTGTTCCAGCTGCACTATATCTGTCCGTTCGCTTCTCAGCCCGACTACGAGGTACTTGAGGATTGTTTGATGATAGTGGCTCCCTTACGTCTAGGTAAGAAAGTCCGGAAAGACACTCTCTCTGCCCCTCTGGTTATTCCCGCCCCACCCCGGGTTTCACGCCTGTGTCATATTAACCGGCCTTCGCTCTTCATACTCGTTTCTTTCTCTTCGCCTTCAGCTCGCTGACCTCACAGTATCGCTCAGAAACCTCCCAATAACTACCTCACACGCTCAAAGATGCCTGGCTTCGCACAGGCCACAGATCTTAGCGCATGGCAAGCTCTCGTCGAGCACCACAACGCCGTGGGCCGGAACATTGTCCTGAAAGAATGCTTCGACAAGGACCCTCAACGGTTTGAGAAGTTCAAGAGAGTGTTCAAAAACAATGCCGACAACACCGAGATCCTGTTCGACTTCTCCAAAAACTTCTTGACCGAGGAGACCCTCGAACTCCTCGTCAAGCTTGCAAAGGAGGCGAAAGTGGAGGAGCTTCGGGATGAGATGTTTGCAGGTGACAAGATCAACTTTACTGAGAAGAGAGCTGTCTACCACGTTGCTCTTCGCAATGTCAGCAACCAGCCCATGAAGGTTGACGGCAAGAGTGTCGTCGAGGAGACAAATGAGGTCTTGGAACACATGAAAGAGTTCTCGGAGCAGGTCCGAAGTGGTTCTTGGAAGGGCTATACCGGCAAGAAGCTCACCACCATCATCAACATTGGAATTGGTGGCTCTGATCTGTAGGTGCGGTCTGTTTGAAACTCCGCCATGGTACTGACACGTTTCGCAGTGGCCCAGTCATGGTCTCCGAGGCCCTGAAACCATATGGCAACAGAGACATGAAACTTCATTTCGTGTCCAACATCGACGGTACCCATATCGCCGAAGCCCTCAAAGACTCTGATCCCGAGACAACCCTGTTCCTGATCGCTTCCAAGACCTTCACCACTGCTGAGACGACGACCAATGCCAACACAGCCAAGAAGTGGTTCCTGCAAAGCGCTAAGGAGTCTGACATTGCGAAGCATTTCGTGGCCCTCTCTACCAATGCTTCCGAGGTCAGCAAGTTTGGCATCGATACCAAGAACATGTTTGGCTTCCAAGACTGGGTTGGTGGGAGATACTCGGTCTGGTCTGCCATCGGCCTGTCTGTCTGCCTGTACATCGGCTACGACAACTTCCATCAGTTCTTGGCTGGTGGCCATGCCATGGACCAACATTTCAAGACCGCTCCTCTTCATGAAAACATCCCCGTCATTGCCGGTCTGCTTAGTGTGTGGTACTCGGACTTCTTCGGCGCTCAGACTCACTTGGTTGCGCCATTCGATCAGTATCTGCACCGCTTCCCAGCCTATCTCCAGCAACTGACCATGGAGTCAAACGGCAAGGCTGTTACGCGAACGGGAGAGTATGTAAAGTACACCACCGGGGCCATCTTCTTCGGTGAACCCGCCACCAATGCTCAACATTCATTCTTCCAACTTGTACACCAAGGCACCAAGCTTATCCCCACCGACTTCATCATGGCCGCCAGGTCGCACAACCCCGTGGAAGGAGGCCTCCACCAGAGAATGCTGGCATCCAACTTCCTTGCTCAAGCTGAGGCCTTGGCAATTGGCAAGACGCCAGACCAAGTGAAGGCCGAGGGTGCTCCTGAAGAGCTTGTTTCGCACAAGACATTCCTCGGAAACCGACCGACTACGAATATCCTTGCTGAACAGATCACACCTGGTACACTCGGTGCCTTGATTGCTTACTACGAGCATATGGTATTTACCGAGGGCGTCATCTGGAACATCAATAGCTTCGACCAGTGGGGTGTTGAGCTAGGCAAGGTCCTGGCCAAAAAGATCCAGAAGGAGCTTGAGACGGAAGGAGCTGGAGGTGACCATGATTCCTCGACGGCCGGTCTGATCGCTGCGTTCAAGGCGAAGAACGGGCTGAAATGAAGCTTACAGTCTCTGATGGAATACGACGCTAAGTCTTCGACAGAGGGACGATCCAAGCTATGAGGTGGTTCAAGCATCGGCGTCAGCAGCTGCAAGTGTACAGGAATTAATGCCGATCCACACAAGTCGTTTCAAACCCCTAGGCTGTATTGGGAGATGCTACATGACCTAGGATGAGAGAAAAGCAATCAAAGACAGTGCTCACCATGGTCTGTAGCCTCAGACGATCTACTGGTGTTAGTGACATACATGATCAGCTCTTCTTTGCTCGTTCCATTTCTACTGAATCAGATAATCATTTGGATATCACGACTTCCTGAGCATGATATACGGCATCAGGCAAACTGCAGACATCACGTTGTTGTGCAGGATCCCGTCGGGCCCAAGTCAACAGCAAACCGTCCGAGAATGTTTGTCCCACGACATCCACCCTGGATTAATGAATATTGGAGGGGCATGCTGGACTGGTGATGTCTTGCGACATACGGACTCAGTTTGGTTTTGGATTGTTAAAATCTCTTCCTCAGCTTCACTGTCTTATGCTTCACAGTGCGCTCTGCGATGGACAAGATCACGTCTTCTTCACTTGAATAGTCGCGATCATGAGCCTGGTGCTGTCTCAATACCTCACCTTCCCATGACTTCCTCCTTTTCGTTCTGAGCACAATGAATAAAAGAAAGAGGCAACCGAGCATAGACGGACAAGGTATGTCTCACGATCCAACGCCGTCTGGCGTAACGGTGGCCACCACTGATCGCCCGAAACAAACAGTTCCTTCCTTCGCCATGCCTGCTTCGGCCCCAACCCCGTCATACGGGCGCATGCCAGTTCCGCGTGCAGCGTATAACGGTGCCATGGCGTCTCTCGGTCGACCCGAGGCCCGGTGGTCTACAATCACACCGTCGCTGGCTTCGGTGGAGAAATTGCGCTTGTTGTGTCACAGCCAGAGCGAGCTGGAGAAAAGGGGCTACGTGCTGAAACCCCTCGATGCGGATCAGATTGAGGGCAAGTTGAGGTGTACAAAATGTGGGAGTGAGTCTGATGATGCCCTCCCTATCCCGCCTTTTTGAGGCTGTTGCTGACCATATGTGTGTAGAGCGTGCGAGTCGCAAAAGAACGTGGAAGCGCGTCCCCTCCCACCGCGTCAGTCAAGGGAAGCGAAAGCCTTATTCGAGCAAGTTCTGTGACGTGGAGGTCGGCGGATGCGGGAAACCTGGCCACACATCTGATAACTGCTGGCAACTACACCCAGAGCTGAAGCCCGGGATGACAGGCGGCAAGAATAAACGTGGCGGCAACAGCAACGACATCAACAACAACAGCAAGAGGGTCGACCACATTGCAGAGATACCGTCGGGTGAGGTGCCGTCTACAGCACCTGCAAACACGAAGCCACAGTGCTCAAAGCCCTGCCAATATCACATCGGAAAGGTTAGGAACAAGGTAAGATGGAAACCATGCTCGGCATTGATCGCGCGCGTGTGTGTGTGTGCGCGTGCATGCGCGTCTGTACTCTCACACTGACGAAACATTCCCAGCACTTTACATGCTGCAACCGCCATGTCTCGGAGAAAGGCTGCATCGAAAAGGATGAACATGAATTGCCCGCCCCCAACGATCCCACCAACCTCAAATACTGGCAGTTCCACACGACTCCAAGCTCGTACTCGGCCCGAGCTGCCGGTACCTATGCCGCCGCTATCTCCCTGGACTGCGAAATGGGCATCTCGCGGAACAACGAATCAGAACTCATCCGCCTCACGGCCGTCGACTTCTTCACCGGCGCCATCCTCATCGACAACCTGGTCAACCCGGACTTGCCCCTGGCGCACTACAACACGCGCTACAGCGGTGTCTCGGCCGGGCACATGATGGCCGCCATCCGCAACCGCACCGCCATCCACGGCCGCGACCGCGCGCGAATGGGCCTGCTCGAGTTCGTGGGTCCCGATACCGTCGTCGTCGTGCACGGCGGGAGCGGCGACTTTCGCGCCTTACGCTGGATACACCCTTTGATCGTCGACACGGAAATCCTAGAGGGGTATGCGGGCCCGAGCGCGGCCCTCGGGGGCGAAAGCCTGAAGAATCTATGTAAAGTGAAGCTGGGGATTGACGTCCAGGTTCGGGACCGTGCGAACGGGAAGCTAGGACACGATAGTGTGGAGGATGCGCTCGCGACACGAGAACTGGCAATCCACTGGATGGAGAGCATTCCGGATGGGAATTCAAAGCATGGGCAAAGGAAACAATTTAAGCCGACATGAATCGCTGCGATGTTTTACGCCAAGACGGGATAACGTTGTGAGGAGACTTCGAGAAGTGGACTCTGTGAAGGCCGAAGAATGCGGTGGCGGCGACGATTGCAGCGGCCTTGAATTGCTCATTACGTGCTCGTAGTCAATATGGAAGAAGCAAACGAGCAATCGAGAAGCGGGTTTAGCTAATAGTGCTGAGTGTTATGGGACAGGGGATGCAATCCAGGTCATCTCCAGCTTGACCTTTTCAGTCCGCGAGTGCAAGTCATTCACTCAGATCAGGCTCTGATCCATTGCCGCCACGACTGTCCGGCAGGGGACTTTTATTACCTACAGTACCTACCAACCTACGAACCTGTTTACGCAGTATGTGTAGGAACGTAATCCGCTCGATTCTTGAGCGGGGTCTCAAGGTCAACAAACTCCGTGATGCTTCTCTCACTTCCTTTTACATTCAAGTCTTTTTTGCGCCGGACCACGAGCTGATCGCTGACACGACAGGGTAAATCGAGCGTGGGGGCTAACTGAGACAAGGCTGAGCTCTCCTTTCCCCGAACGCAACGGAATCTGGGGGCGGCTCAATATTCCCCCTCTTGGGGTTCGGTTCGAGAGGCGGTGGTTTGATGCGCGTTTGGTCGACGCTGATGGTCTCCAATAATGTTTTGCCCGGGCCTTGAGGCGATTGCAGAGATGTACTGACGGCCACGTCGTGATCAGTGTGGATGCGCGCGATGAATCCAGAACCATCGGAAGCTGGGGGCCGTACAATACTATGCCGGACAATGGATTTTACAACCCGCTTTCGGACACCTGTCCATCACAAAATTGATCGGGTACTGTTCCATATATTCGGGCGGCGGTGGGTGTCGCTCGTGGATCAGATCCTCGACTGTAGATTTGCAGGGTGTCCGCTTTGCAAGGTATGTGACCTTTGCAAGGTCCTGCTCCTTATTGTGACGATAGAGTTACCTGAGTTCTCTAGAGACGCCGCCGAGAACTTCGGGTGAGAGAGTTGTCGTCCCAAAGGGTCCTATGCATGTCAACCATCTGGGAGTTCAATGGCATTGTTTCAGTGCCCGATAAACGCGAAGCCAGGACGTGGAGGGCGACTTGAGTCCTGGCTACCGTGTGAGTGCCTTGACTCTGAGGACCGCGTATTCCTCCGCGGTGCCGGCCGCGACTGTTCGACAGAGGCTGGCAATTCCAGCGCTGATGGTTCCCTTGTCACCTGAAAACCGTTGCCCGTGCTGCTCGAATACCTTCGAGGGCTAGCAAGACCGGAATTGCCCTCGTCGTCGTAGAATTTAGTCCCTTCCGGTGATGTGGTCATGTCCGGGCTGATTTCGCCTGTGCCGTCTCCGTCGGCGGCTTCGGAAACGCTCCCAGCTAGGATGTCAAAGGGCGACGCGGCAGCCTGTTTATGATCAACGATATCTCTGCATAAATGTCAGACTCATGGTAATCCGTCTCTCGTCATCTGCTGGGGGAACTTACGAAACGCCCCGATACTGCAACTGATCGTCCAGGCGCTGCAGTCTGTGAGTGGCTTGAGGGTCGTTGCCGAATTGGACAAATTGGATGCTGAGACGCCGTTCATCCTCCTCCAAGGTGTTCGGTCGGAGCTTTTTGAGACGTTCGCTGAACTCCACTATTTTATCGTCGACGGCCGAGTTGTTCCTCATATCCTTCCACTTCCCGTCTGTCAACACGATGATGGTCATTTTGCGAGGCATAGATTTCTTCGATGCCGCCACCGTCTTGAGATACCTGTTCAGAATGCCACCTAGAACAACACTCATGTTGGTCTCGGCTCTCTGTCCTGGAACATGATCTTTGTTGGCTAGCTCTTTCTCAAAGGCAGGAGCTTTATTAGTAGCTTTGAATTCGGTGTTGCTGACCGTAAACATCAGCTCCATACCGTCCTTGTCAATGTTTCCAGCATGTTTAACAAGCTGACCCAGTTTGATCTTGACGTGCTCCCAGTGCTCACTCATACTTGCGCCATTGTCAACGAGGAACAACTGAGCAAAGAGTCAGCTTGTTCCCAAATCACACTTGGGAAAGCACTTACAATGTCCCGATCTTTGAAATAACGGCGCAGATCAGGGTCTCCCCTAGGCGTTTCCGTTCTTCTCCATAACTTCGCAACAAACTTGGTGCTCAAAGTCGATGACCGTGATGGCATTGGTGGTGTTGTAGGCTCACGATTCGGAGGCGTGAGCACAACAGACGACTGAGCATGGGAGACTCCCTCAATACTTTGACTACATTGGCTTTCCTCCTGGACAGGATCGAGATTTCCTGCCATGGAAGGACGACGGGGCGATGCGATGCGGGTGCCAGAATGGGCGACAACCGCCGTTCCTGGCATCAAGCCTCGCGACGTGATGATGAATGACTGTGGAGTGGGCCCAACCGCCCTGCTCCGGTGACTGACTCGTGTCTGCATTAGTTGTGAGGTGGTATTCCGAGCACTTGATGTAGGCTGGTTTTGGTGCTCGAGGCCGAGGCGACTATCCGCTGATGCCTTGCTGCCTCTGGCCCGAGATTGGGTGGCTTCGACGAGACTCTGTTCCCAGCGGAGCTGGGTGCTTTGAATGGCATCTCTGACGCAGTCTGCAACTACGGCATCCTCTGCAAAGCCAGCAGCACTTCCATTGATGTTGTGCAACTCTTCGCACAGCTTTTGCGCAGTTATACGACGGGCGGGGTCGGAAGTAAGCATGTGGTTTTCGACAAGGTCAAGGACCTTCTCCGTGATCTTATCGCTCTTGCGCAGGCCATTTCGCAAGAAGCTGTGCCACTGAGTAACCGCTTCAAGGACCTTTTCGCCGTCGTGGAAGAAATCACCCGCTTCAAGTGTCACCTCCGGGTGGTCAGAGACATTGCTGTTGTTGATGATCTGGTTGATTGCTTTCTTTCGTACCTCGGCGAACTGCTCAAGTCCGCTGACACCATACACCGACCAGGTTGCGGCAATGGACAGAACACACCCTAGAGACCAGATATCACTGGACCGTGAGATCAGAGATGATCGCTTCCCTCGCTGCTTCTGGTGTTCGAGCACGTAGCACTCCGGTGCGCCTGAGAGATTCAGAACAGCTCTCCACAATGCAGAAGAAGTTTAGCCTACCAAAGGTGCTTGTTCCTCCCATATAGTCCGTCGCGTCCTTGCGTTCGAGATCTTGCTTTTCAAAGCGGGCGAAGCCCGGATCAGCCAGCTTGAACTGCCCCTGAACGTAGAGGATATTCTGGGGTTTGATGTCGTTGTGCCATCTGGTAGGCATTAAGCAACGGTACGAGCAGGCATGGGGGCGACGTACCCAAAATACTTTTCGGTCCCAAGGTTTCCCGGATGGTCGAAATCATGCATATCCCGTATGCCGTCCGTCACGAAGCAGAAATTCGCCCAAAAATTCAGCTGTTCTTCGACCAGGACTGGAGGTAGGTAGAAATTAAAATAGCGGTCAAGGTCGAGCTCTCCAAGTTCGAGCACAAGATGGAAGGTTTCGTTGGCGGACTCGTCGGCCGACGGTCTCTCTTCGGCTTGAGAGTAATCGAACAGACACTTGATCATACCTTTGTTCTGCCTCAATCCTCGGAATGCATTTCGCTCGTTCTCGTACAACACTTCGTTGCCATCTTTGTAGGTCTTCAAGGCAAATATGTGACACTGGCATCAATCAGTCAGCTGCGCAATAGCGTCGATATGTCCGAGCACTTACCGGCCCATAGGCCGGGTCGATGAATCGCGAGCGCGGAACAGCCTTGGCGAGCGCTTCCGTGACGAACTCCTCTTGAACAATGATCTCGTAGACGCGAGCCGTTCCACCTTCATTGATCTGTTGCTTAAAGCAAATGGGGACAATATGGTCTGCGGAGAGACTTTGTCGCTCGTTCAACTCGAATGCCAGAGGACAGTATTTCCACTGCGCCTTTAGGAAGCGTGTTATCAGCTCCGGGTGTTGTCTGAAGGCAGGCCGTGTCTCGAGGACGGCGCGAGCGACAGGCAATTTGCCGTCGTTGACCTCCTTCGAGCGCACATCTTCAATCAAGGCACCGTGGCCGAGCTCGAGAAGGATGCTAAAGACAAGCAGGCACTTCCTCTGCCCCTCAGTGATATGCGCTGACACGGGGGAGAAGCTATTTCTCTTGCAGCAGGCGGAGAGTAGCCGGTCAACATTCTTCGGCTGACCGTCGATCATCCAGCGTTCCAGCTGCCGGACTTGTATGTACTGCCTCTTGCAGACGGCTGTGACCTTCAATTCCTCCAGCTTCTGCGTAAATTCCAGGACAGGATCGAGCACCGGGGCCGCGGAGGTCATTGCGGCAGCTACTCAAGGCTCAGACTCGTGGTGTATTGCTTCCATCAACTAGGCCGGCAGGCGGAGGAGTGTGCATTGACATGAGAGAACACCGACAACAGCAAGCTCAAGGTGGAATAGACGAGAGACGAAGTGAATACCTCAGAACCGGCTCAAAGCAACATAGAGGACCGAGCAGTCCAAAGGAAGGTGCTTGAATGCGCAGTTGGCCATTTCGCAATCAGGCTGGCACATGGGCTTGGGATCGAGCGTTGAGCTGCTGCCGTCAATGCGGCTGAACTGGTGGGGAAGGGCCTGTTGCTTGCCCTGGTCCCTGTACGCAGGGGATGGCTCGCACCACTCGCCTCGACGGGATGGCGGGGATATGAACAGGGCCATTTGTAATTGGGCATCGAACCGCCCAGCTGAAGGCAAGCTGCGCTCCAACTGAGGCAGATTCGCTTGTCGGATGAGGAGGAACGGGAAGTGGCGCATCGACCCTTCCTTCGAGAAGGGTTGTCCTGTCACCCGTGGTGAGGCCGCTCTACCAAGGTACGGCTCGACTCCCTTGCTTCCGGTGCGACGAGTAGACGACTCATTGCCCTCTCACCCTCTACACCGAAGCCTTCTTTTCTTGGCACTGTGTGTCATATTACGGGTCGGCGGCTGTGTACTCCGACGTAGCGGATGTGAACTCTTGCCGCTATCCTAGCGCAAAGCTTGCCAGAGCCACATCCTGGCCCTTCGTGTCACTGGGCATCGAGCACGATCTCTGTTGGGTTATTCCAGAACTGTGCCATGAGAGGTCGAATTGGCCTGCGCATGCCTCTCCACAACTCGGGGCATGATATCTGCTAGTCCGGCGTGGAGGCACCGCTTGTTAATGGTGTCCGTCGCTGCTACGATTGCCTCGTAGGCACGCCGTGCTCCCTGGAGTCGTCTACACTATTAGGCCCCGAGGCTAATCGACGCACTAACTAATTCGCGGCTGCGAGGTGCCGATTGAGCCTCTGGGTCCACAAGAAACGCCTCGAGTGCCTGGGCGCAAAGCTACCCAGAACATCTTCTCCTGCGTCTACAGCGTGCGACCTCATGCGAATCACATTTGGCCGCAGTCCAGGTTTAACTAGAATCGTCCATCATTCCAAGGTGTTCGAGGCACTCATGTTTTGCTTCTTCGGCTGCGAGTGACCACACTGTCTCGGTTCCATCACTAGCAGCCCATCTGCAGAACACTCACAGCCCTCCATCCTCGTGACGAATAATTCGCAACCTCGTGTGTACTGCAGAGGCTGAAGAGGCAACGACCAGGATGGCGCTCGTATGGCATTGGACAATGCGTTGCAGGCATGACGGCAGAAACCCTCAGCCCGCACATTCAGCGTGGGTCGCGAACCAGACCAGTTACCAACGAGAGCCTTCCATGCCTCTTTGAAGACAGGCATAAAGGACGAGGGTATCCTCAGCGAGGCATATTTCATGTTTGTTTTCGAGCGGTGAAATTGTCGCCCAGGGCTTTGCAACTGATAACCTCAAATACACCATGGCCTCCCCTTTGCCGCCACATCGCCGCAGCACCATGCAATCCACCCGCACAGAGCGAAGTTTTAACAGGCCTCTGGGCCTGCTGAGGCGTCGAACCGAGCTAGACGCTTCACCGGTCACGCAAGATCGAGCCTTGCAGGCTTATTACTTCCCAGTTTACCGCCTGCCGTGGGACAGACTCAGAGATTACCTTGAAACAATATTCCCCGATTTGAAAGGAACCTTCGTGCACAAGGTACGGCGCGTTGGCAAAAACACGACGTCGGATGCTGATCGTTGCCACCAGATCACAAAGGACCAGTATGTTTTCAAATTATATAGGCCATTAAAAAAGGTATGTCGCCTAGCAATTAGCTGCTCTCGCCGTCCGTGCTGAAAACCGAAACAGGAAGAAGAACAGGAGATCCTCCTCAGGCTGCGGGATTACGAAGCCAGGGATCCAGAGCGGAGGGAGGACTCGCCTGAACCACCAAGTCGTTTGGCGAGACAAGGGTAGATATCATAGGCTAACCCGCGCCCGTGATGAGTGCGGCGGGGAGGTCATTTGGGCCAAGGCGTCAGGAGCATATTACCAGGCGCTGAGGTTGGGCTGACTTACAGGCGTTTCTTTGCTTGGGGAATTGGATAGCGCTGTGTGGTCGCGCATAGCCGCTGCCCCACGTCGAGACTCATTTGCATTCTTCAATTGAACTGCCACAATGCCGTAGATATATCTTTGACTCCTGATTCCGATACTCGCATCCGGCGGCAGCTTACTTTTCCAGGACCTTTGGTCCCTGCAGTTGTGCTCTTCGAAGAGACAGGATACGGTACAGAGCCAGACCCCTTATGGTGAGGGGACCTTCGCCAGCCATGGGCACAGCAACCGCAGCCCCAATCGGCCTTAATCTCACCCCCGAGTTCAGTTCCAGCTACCGGGACTTTGAATCTTTTCCAGAGAACCTCTTCGATCGTCACTCTTACGCGCCAACACTTCGAGCGTACAAGCACCGACTGGACTCTGCATCTACCCAGCTCCTCGTGCAGCATGAGGGCGTCGCAGATGTCCCGTTCAGGGACCTGGATGGCACTGGAGCGGTGGTCGCCCGCAAGAATCTCTTCAGCGACCAGAAACTTCGAGAGCACCTAGGAGACAGTGCAGTTCAGGCTCCCTTAACGTCGAGTTTGGTTTCAGGAGCTTATGCCACCAAGCCCGACCCGAAATGTCGTTTCATCTTCTTCTCGGCCAAGCACTCCAGGGCACCTCTCAAGTTAACCCGCAGGATGTTGATGCGGATAATGACCTATCACCAGGTCATGCCGCGATATCTTGAATTCCTCTTTCTCTTTGGCCAACGCGCGATACCGCACGACCTCCGGTACAGTGGATTTCGTGAGCAGACCAGCCTGGAACTCCCGGCGGCAGGCCAGAATCTTCCTGAATTACGAAGGAGCGGGAAACGTTATCAGCTCTGCTACAATCTCAAATCTGTGGGCTGCTCGTCAGACCCCGAAACTGCTCTCATGAATCAGCAATGGTCCATCCGTCACGCCGCCATCTATCACCAATTCGACGTCGAATTCGGCACGGCTCTGTGGATCATCACCAAGGGTGATCTTGGCTTGAAAGAGAACGTACAGGACGTGACCGGGCCCGACGGTCGCCCGGAAGACAGGTCGTTTGGGACGCCCCAAGAAGCTTTCCGAGCCAGCTTGCCTATACATGCGCTTTGTGCACACTGGGCAACCAATGACTGGCGGTGGTATATGCAGTGGCTGGAGGATAGCGTGGACAAGGAAGTAAGCCGGCTGATTTCTTTTCATTCCATCCCATGAGGTGCTATCCAGCCAACGACTGACTCTCTACGAACATAGACCCAGGCCATCATCCTCGAGGATAGGACCGAGAAACTCCGCAGAACAGTATACACCCCCAGCGACTTACAACAGATTCAGATCTGGGAAGAAAAGGCCAACGAGGCCATGACGACCCTTGAATCCAACGCCAACGTGCTCGGCGCTATTCTTAATTACTACCTGGCCCTGGCCGACAATGCCAGATTCCCCCTGAGAAGCAGCAACGCAGACGACATCAAAATGTTCGCCGCACAGATGAAGGATCTCATTGCAGATAGTAACATGCAGAAGAGCCGGGCAAAGCACCTTGTCAACATTGCCTCGCAGAGGAAGACCCTGGTAGATCTCCCCCGCTCAGTCTATCCACATGTCGTCTCAATCAGCTAACGCATTCGCATTAAGATCCTCCAATACCTGCAATCACAAGCCTCGGAGAAGATGGAGACCTTGACCATGATGGCACAGAAAGAAGCAGTGGCCATGCGCATCGTCACGGTCGTGACGTTGATCTTCCTGCCCGCAACATTCGTATCCGTACGTGCACGAATCTTGGTACCATTCTCACTTATGGCCGTCCTAATTTCCCTACTACAGACATTCTTCAGCACCGACGTTGTCAAGTACCAGAACGCAAGCGGACCGGATCCCACCGCCGGCGGCACAAGCTATTCGTCCCTCGCAATGGCTAGATGGCTCGAAGTGACCCTGCCGCTCACGGTGGTGACTTTCCTGCTCTCCTGGCTAGCTTACACCAAGGCGAAAAAGAACATGGGGGTCCAGGCGCTCGCTAGAGGAATCTTCGGCCACACAAATCCATTCCCATGAGAAGTGCCTCGACCGCAAGTCGCCAGTATTTGTCACCACGGCGGTCCTGATTGTGATTGTGATCGACCCAGCCCCAGGAACCTTTTCAGGGCGAATCGATCAACACGGGTATCAACGCCGTGTGCTTGCTCGATGGAAACCAACAAACCCTTGCACATCAATTGCCGGAGCTCAACTTCGCCGAGCAGATCGATCACGGGATACTCGCTACGTACCCTGTCCGCTCGCCAGACCGATCAAACCAATGCTCTCCTTTCTCGACAGCCTGATGGACCCGGCCCTTCTTGGCGTCTCTATCCAAGAGATCGCGTTTAAATGATCATGTCAATCCTGAATCCGGAACACCAAACCCCCGGAACCCTGAGCTGAGAATCCGGAATCCAGTATCCAGTATTCAGTATTCGGTATACAGAACCCGCAACCCAGAATCCAGAATCCAGAATCCAAAACGCAACGCAACAAACCCGCACATTTCGAATCCGCTCAGCACGAGCCAATGTCTTATTTCCTACCCGTACTCCGTACCAAACGGCCAAAAACACGACCGCCCCCTCCAGTACTGTCCTGTCTCTTTACCATGTTCTACTCCTCGTGTGTTCTACTCTACTATTCCGTAGTAGGAGCAGCAGTGTTAGCAGCAGTGGTGGTAGATACAACCAGAGTGTCAGGACTGGGAGAGTGGAGTGGAATGTGTACAGGCGTACGGAATACCTATCCATGCATTCATCCGTGGGACTACAAGTACACATGAGAGACCTCGAATTCGTCTCCGGAACGAAAGTTGCTGGCTTGCTTTGCTTTGCTTGCTTTTCTTTTCTTCGCAGCGCTTCTTCGTACGTGGGCAAGCATTTTATGACGTCGGAACGGCGTGCCTAGAGAGAATAACTACTCTACTGAGTATCATGTGGCACTGGACTTTCGTACCTCGAATTCACTATTCTCCTGTACTGGTACTGCGAGGCTTTACTTCTCTAATGTCTATCCTTTGGCCTTGCTTTAGTCGTTGTCACCCCCGGTGGATACGTCGCTGTGGGGAAGGGATGTGATAATGATACATATACACATAGACACACACGCATGCGTACAAGCATGCATGTATACACGATAGCACCGCACACATAGTCGCCATGGAGCCACGGCTTGCTGTGCTAGTCTCCTAGGAAACCTACGTCCAGGCCATACCTGACGGCATCTAGCTCGAAGCCGTGCTTTCTCTATCTACTCATGCGTGGACGCACCTCGAACAGGCGACGAGCTCGACTGCAAGGACGGGAACCGGGACAGCGGCCGGCTATTCGGAGCGGTGCCGATATCTCCGGATTGGCTGGGCCCGATGTTCATCGCCTCGGCCAGGAGGCGGCCGTTGACACTGGACGAATTGCTGCTCCACCGCGAGTTGATGGCCGGCATGGGCGGCATGAGTTCCGGGGAAAACAGAAACGGCGAGTCCGGCACGTTCGACACGCTCTCCGAGGGCGTGATTGATTTGCGAAGTCGTCGAGGCGAGTCGTAGTTGACCACCGACTCCGGCGGGGTCTTCGGCCCGAAATGTGCTGCCGATGGGGTGGTGGGCGGGAGCGGGAAGTCCATGCCGAGCCCTGCTGACTCTGGGCCGATAGAAGGGATAGTTGGCAAGGGGTGTTCGGCCTCGTCGATTTCGCTCGGTATTACAGGCGCCTGGCGAGCTATAGGGGTTGGGGGATTATTTTCTAGTCCGCTGGGATGTCTCTGGTGGCCATCGGAAGTGCGAGATGCGGCGTAGTCGGAGAGGTTGAAGTTGAAGGCGTATGTTCCGTAGCCTTCAGGAGGAGCAGCCGCAGCAGCTCCGTTCCCACTGTTGCTTCGAGAAAGAGTGGGTTGGCTGAGGCGGGGATTTTGAGCGTTGCTCTTCGAGAAGTTGCGGACTAGGACCGGGGGAGGAACGCGCGTGTTGGTCATGGGCAGAGCCACGGCCGTACCTTGAGTGAATGACGGTGCCGGAGTGTTTGGTGTCGAAGGGATGGACTGCTCGCCCAGTGACCCACGGGCTGCTTCGGCTGCAGTCTTGGTGGCGTACGCTTCGGCCATCTGTGGAGCTGTCGTCGGTGCGATGCCGTCTTCTTCTTCTGGAAGTCGTTCTCCCCGCCGTGCGCGGTAGATTGCCCATCTTGCCCGCAGTGGTACGCAGTAGCGGAACAACAGATAGACAGCCGCAATAGCTGCCACCGAGCCAATCACTGATGGAACTATGATTGCCGCCTTGGCGATGGGATGATTGGAGGCTTCGGGCACGTCAGCAGTCGCAACGGTGCTGGTGGAAACTGGTGCGGCCAGTATTGTGTTGCCACTGGAAAGCGAGTCAGAGGTAGTCGGATCTGGGGAAAGAAGCGTTGACGGAGATGTCGTGGAAGTCGTCCCTGAGATCGACGTCTGCGTTCCCGTCGAGCTTGTTGTAAAGAATGCCGCTGGCGTTGACGTTCCGACACTGTCCCTGGCCGGGGTTGGCTCGAATGGATTAGGGTATGTGGTAGTCGTGGCAGCTATTGAAAGTTGAGATTGAGATGCCGTATCTGTAGCTGGGGCAAAGGGATTCTCGCTGTTCCCGTCCTCCTCATCGTCAGAACCATCTGCTCCATCATCGTCATCATCATCATCGCTTTCTCCTTCCGATTCGTCGTCATCATTCGTCTCGTCGTCAGGGCCGGAGTTGTTCTCTGGTATTCCTGGGGGAGGTCTTAGCGTGGAAGGAGGACCAGTGGGCAGAAACGGAGGTGGCCCTGCTTGTGATATCGGTGCTGGCGGTGTCGGGAATGGCCCTGAGGGTGGTGGCACCTCACCTTGCCGATTCACATGTTGTGGTCTGTGATCCCGATGAGATCTCTCATTCCGCTTCGCTTTCGCCGCGGCGCTCCTTGATCTGTCGAACCGTCTGAAACTCCTATCCGCCATTTTGGTAAATCGGTCCAAACCAAACTTTTAAGATGCGGCGTGGCCAAGTAGAAGGAGAATAAGCATAGATCAAGGAATATCCAGAATACGAATTGAAAGGAAACGGAGGACCAGCCTCGGATACGAGAAAGACCGAGCAGCCAAAGAGGACAAGGGTTGCGCAACCAGCGCACAGAGGAAGAAGAGAAAGGACGAAAGACAAGAGACGAGAGCCGCCCAGTCGTCTATGAATCTTCACCTCGAAGCTTATCGATGCACTGCCCAAACAGCCGACGATGCAGAATGGGGACATGGCGAGAGGTTTGGTATAGCCAAGCCTGTGATGGAGGAGATCCAGACAGCGACTGTTTGGAGCACGGTGGAGACAACGCTGCTGCAGTCTCTCGTGACGATGGGAAAGTGGAAAACGGGGAGTCTGCACTGCTTGGCCGACGCTCGAAGAGTGACAGATCTCCCTTGATGCTGACGATTACATGTGAGGGTCGCAAGTCTGGAGGGGAGGTGAAACGTCGAGTGTCAGAGACCAGGGGGGTGCTTGGCAGGGGTGTTACTGTATCTCGTTGAATAGGGGGAGGCTATGGCATGCCACATGCACTGCACAACACCCGAAGATCCTGGACTAGATACAGGATCAAATACAACAGAAGCTGGCGCTGATCTTTGCATCAAATTGCTTGCGGACGGTGCAGAGGAAGAATTGGGTGGACGAGCTGACGAGGCCACGAAGTCTGATACTGTAGCCAAGCATTACAAGGCAGATCACAGAGCAACCAGGCACCCCGGGAACCATAGTGTCACAGCAAATGCCAGACAGTCTTGCACCTATCTGACCGCTCTGCAGCCAAGCGGTCACCGTCTATCTGTGCTTTTGCCCTTCTGAAGGAACTAACAATGTGTACTAGATATTCCACGCCAGGCCCGTGAGACAAGATCCCCACGTAACCTCGCCCGAAGTCATACGGCGCAAGCACAGTCACCAGGCTTGAGCTGAAAAATGATGTCCTGTACTCACTTCAAGCCTTGATCGCACCGCCCAGAGCACCACCGCCGAACTGTTGCCCACCAGGTCGTCTCTGACCTTGCTGTCCCTGCCTCGCGAGATTTTGCAGGCCAGTTCTGCCACCGCCCCGTCCGCCCCTGCCTCGCTGTTGTTCCGGCCGGGTGTAGCCACCAACCATGCCTGCTGTTCTCGTCTCCAGGACCTTCTCGTTCGACTCGAGGATTCCCATAGCTCTCTCACTCAACGTAATGACCTGGCTCTGCAGACGTGACAGCTCAACGCCCTTGCGGAAGACGACCGCATCATTGACTTGATCCAGTGCAGCGGCAAGTTCTTCGTGTGAAATCATCTTGGAGATCACAGCCGAGATCTTCTTCGAGTCAAGATCGAACATGCCGGAAAGAGTCGTTATCGACAGAGTATCGTAGTATGGGGCATATGTAAAGAGGTACGTCCGCAGGCCTTCCTCTTGGATCTGCTCGGCAAGCATGTTCTTGACTTTCTCCTTGTTCTCGGCGCCAAGCAGGTCCCAGATGCCAATTTTGCTGATCAGCTCTTGACACTTCTTCCAGTCACCCTGAGCGAGCGCCTTTGCCGCTTGCATGACGTGATCACGCGTGTTCTCGGGCGGTCCTTGGAAGACCTGTCGCTCGGTGTACTCGAGCATACGGCGGAAGGTTTTGGAGATGACGCGCTTGCGGACATCTGGCGAAGAGCCGGTTTGTGCCAAGAGCGGGATCTCAAGAAGCATGCTGCAGGTGAGGTAGACGCATTCCAAAAGTTCGAGGTTGATGTGCATGTGGAAGGGTAATTGTCGTTGTCGCTCCAGTCTTTCTTGTTCCGGTGTGACCTGTGAGTAGCGCTGCATGATAACTCCCTGGGCGAGCAGTTCTTTCTGTCTTCCGGAGCCACAGATCTCTTGCAGTACACCTTGGGCTTCGTAACAGAGACCTGCACGGAAGGCACAAAGACCTATCTGGACGAGAGTGCGGTTGAAGAGAATCTGGGTGGAAACGTCAAAGGACGAGATGTTCTCAGTCAAGTGACTCATGAGTGCAAGATCGCGCGCTCGGTAGTAGTCGTCTTGCAAAGCCAAGAAGTAGATCTCGCAAAGCATGGCGCGGGCGCGGATAATACCTTCACTCTGCTCGAAGAGATGGTTGCAAAGGGTCTGGACCAGAGAAGCAACTTCCACGAACTTCCCTCTCGGAGTAAGGTCGGAGTTGAGTGTAGAAGGTAGAGCGGCCCAGGTCTTCTCTTCGAGGATCTTGACCACTTGTGTCGGCTTGAAGTAGATGTGTTCCAGTCGTCGGATAACTGTTCGGTTGATGTTGTCCTGCTTGCCCTCCAGCTTCTCCAATCTCTTGTTGATTGTTTCGATGTAGATCAGTGTCCGTACAATGTCAGTGTACAGGAGCTGCTCATCGCTGAGTCTGTCGATGTACTCGGCGGTGTGAGGGTCTGTCTGCTGCAGGGAGCGCGTCAACTCGTCATCTAGTCTCTCAACAAGCGACACGACGCTGCCTGGGACCTTAAAGACATCGTCGGCAGCTGGGTTGGGCTGTTTCTCATCATCTTCCCATTCTTCGGCTCCTTCCGTCACGACATATTGTGGTTCCTCTTCCAGAGTTTGCAACAAGGTCGAAAACTCTCGTTGAGCGGATCGCCATGAGTCTTGGGACATGTAAGCCTGGACGGAAGTGGTGGTGACATCAAACCGGGTGGAGATCAAGGTCAGCAAAACCCGTATTCGCTGATAGGGTGTATTTGCGACGTCGAGCAGTCTCTCCATAACGCGGATCTGCTCTGACCGATCGGTGTTCTTCCTGCCTCTTGATTCAATGATGCTGCGGAGATGTTTGAGGATGCTCTCGGGTGTGTAGACAAGAGCCTTGCCGCCCTTGCCAACCGTCGCGAAGCCCTCCTCGTCAATAGCGGCCTCGATGGCGTCGATTCTTTGAGCTCTGTTCTTACGAGTCTGCCGCTCCACCTCCAAAGGCTCTTCCTCGTCAGATTCCATAAAGTCATCTTTGTTTTCTCGGTACTTGTCGATTTCAGTCACATAGTCCTTGTTGTTCTTCTTAATCTTTTGCTTCATTGCATTGAATCCCTTTGCGGCGATGGGATTCATCTTCTTTGCTCCAGCTGCCTTCTGCTTGTCGTTCGTTTCCGTGATCAAGTCCTCGAGATCGGCGATCATCTTGATGTAGAGTTTGGGCGTGGCACCTTGCTGTGTGACCTTGACGACCTGCCGGTTCATCTTGTCGAATTCTATATTCCAGTTAGGCGACTTGGATCGGGCGCACATTTCTAGAATACCAACCTGAAGCAATCACAGCCCAGTCACCAATCTTCTGAGCATTCTCAATTGCCTTGATCGTGCCCTCTAACTCCGCGAATCTCTTGTCCTTCGCACTCTTGACCACTCTCTCACGATCTTCGTCTTCGCTCTCGTCTGAGTCGTCGCCACCGGGCCCTGAAGGCTTCAAAAAGCGGCTGGCGCCCAGGCCGCGACCCTCGTCTTCGGAAGAATCTTCATCAGACTCCTCCTCGTCCTCATCTTCCTCTTCGGATTCCTCCTCAGATTCTTCCTCCTTTTCGCTGTAAAGCTCTTCCTCTTCGGACGAACTGCTCTCGCTGTCGGAGTCACCTCCGTGGAAAAATCGTGACGACATTTTGATGGGTTTGAGACGGGGAAGAGAAAGAGGGGATATGGGTTCGCAGACAAGCGGGCGGATCTAATTATCTGCCTGACTGCACCGAGAAGCCTTCGAAAATTGAAGTGGGCTGTCGCCAAGACTTTCACAGATCACGTGTATTTCAAATGACTCAACGAGGTCAAGATTTACAAAGCGCTATGATTCAAGGATATTTTGTTTCTTATTTTGGTTCATTCAGATTTCACGCCTGGTAGGAATCTTACGCGATGCCCTCTGCAAGTCATGACCCATGCCATACACCCCGCCGTAGGACTATCCTAGTATCAAGAAAGAGACCTGAGCCTTCTCGCGGTGATAGGCAGCTTCGTGCTCCTCCGCACGTTCAACCTGGCTCGTTTGCTTGTTTCCATTGCGTCACTTGCTTTCGAGTCCCTGCTAAACAGCAGCCAGCCACCCAACATGTCGTCTTGGCTGAGTCCTCGAACTGATGCCCTCCCGAACCAAATCATCCTGGGGAGCCGCAACTGTGGACTCAACAGTGATCCCTGTGCCAATACTGTACTCCAGTTCCACTCAAGCTCGTGGTTTCGTCGTTCATCATCACAACGCCGATAAGCTGCCTCGTCAGGTGCAGGGTCAGAGTCAATGCGTCTTTCGTGCGTCACGTATTTTGCTCTTCGAAGCTCCTCTTCCTCATGATGCAATCGGCTATGCGACGAAAATCAGAAGGATGTCAACCTCAGCTCCCTAGCATCAGGTGCATTCTGACCCTAAGCCTCGAGCTAGCAAGAGACGCTCTTACTGACTTTTGCTATTCCATCATTGCATTCGGTTCAACCTCTTGCATGACATTGTGTGTACGATAGAAAGATCTGACCGTCTCAGCTGATTTGAGGAAAGGGGCCCCACTCAACGAAAACGCAAGCTGGTCCGATTATGCGCTATCAGTGCCATTGCGTCTTGCCCATGAAGCTCTCACCCATGGCGCCGTCTTCCAAAGTCCGGATAAAATCGCGGTTCCTCTGGTTCCGACTACCACGCCTGCGGGCGGTCGACGGTGAATCCAAGTACCCATCTGCTGGTGGTGGATAATATGCTGGACTTGGTTGCAATCTGATTGGTTGGTTAGGGTCAAGGTGACTAGCAACACGTTGGATCGCTGGAGGAATGCCAGCCTGCTGCTGATCCATCGTTGAAGCTCGCTGACGACCAGCTCTCTGCGTAGCTTGCGCATACAGGCTCTGCTGGTGATTGTAATGACTCGGATTCATCTGCGGGTTCTGCTGTTGCATCATTCCCATTTGTCCCGGGTAATTTGATGAGTGTGTAGGATATGGTGGAGGTGCGCCTTGGGGATGCGCAGGGTACATGTTGTTGTACAAAGGCGGCGGCTGCGATTGTGGATAAGGACTCATCTGCATTGCATAAGCATTCTGCGCCTGTGCCTGTGCGTGGGCCTGAGCTGCCTGTGCTTGAGCCTGAGCAGCCTGAGCAGCCCGCTGCTTGCTGAGCGCTTCGGCTTGTTGCTGCTGCTGCACGCCGGGAGCAGGGGTCTTGTTGGCAGTCGTCTTCAGATTCATCGGAGGGACGAATGGCTGAGTGAATTTCTGCTGGGTGATAAAAGGATGCAACTTCGCTTGCTGAGGCGACCACCGTTCCAGCGGATTGATGGAGAGTAAGCCTCGAACGAAGTCGGTGAAGGCGATCCGATTGTTCATTTCTAGTCACCGTTAGCACTGACATTAAGGCAAATGCCATTCACACATACCTCGCTCCACTTCCGCTTGTTTCATGTTCTTCCTGGGCATAGCATAGCTGCGGATGATTTCGGGTAGGGTGGTAGCTTGGAAGTATTTTTTGCTCGGTTGCTCTTTCACGTTATGCTCACGAGAGTATTGCTCCATGCTCTTTAGGCGGTATGTACGGCGACCAAATTCGTCCGTCGTCTTCTCAAAGAATTCTCCCGACTGTTTCCCCATCTCCAACATCCACGTTGGTGGCATCCCCAACATCTCCACAATGCGGGAGACCTGGTTGTACTCGGAAGATCCAGGGAAAAGAGGTAAACCGAGGAACAACTCCACAACAATGCAGCCAAGTGACCACATATCGATCGCAGACGAATACGGAAGTCCAAGGAGTACTTCCGGTGATCGGTAGAATCGAGATTGGATGTATGTGTAGACTGTCTGCCTCTCGTCGCAAGCAGAGCCAAAGTCGATGATCTTGATGATTGGGCTCTCTAGGTTCTTCAGCAGGATATTTTCTGGCTTCAGGTCACAGTGTATCAAACGCGCCTTATTCAACAAAGTCAACCCATTTAGTAGTTGTTGTGCAAAGACTCGGACAAGGGTCGTACTAAGACCTCGGAACTGATTTTGCTTGATCAGTTCGTAGAGGTTGACGCTGAGAAGTTCGAAGACAAGACACAAATGCTGCCGATGTATGAAGGTGTCCTTGAGCCGTAGCAGATGATGGTCGTCGTTCTTGTCGAGTTTTTGATTGAGCAGGTCGAGAACCGAGACTTCCATCATACTCTGATTGAAGTAGGCTGTCCGATTCTTGATGACTTTGACGGCCACTACTTCCTGCGTCCTGAGATTCTGGCATTTCACCACCTGACCAAAAGTGCCCTGACCCAGCACGTCCAGAATCAAATACCGATTCTTATGACCTGCCTCTTCACTGCCCAAGATGTCATTGACGTAGAGAATGTAGTCGCTATCATCGTTATCGTAGCCATCATTCTTCGTTCCTTTGCTTGGTTTCGTCAAGACACGTCTTGGGTTCCGCGAGGACTCATATTTGAAGCTGGGATTGCATATTCGGTAGGTCGACGGTAGGTACGTGGTAAGGGCCTGTAAGGGACTGATGAAGCCGCCCTCTGGGTTTGCCCTGCGATAAGGTGGCTGTGCGCTAATCTTGGGGTTGAGATCCTGTAGCGTCTTGACCTTCCTGAACCTGGGTGCCGGCCCCGGTCCTTGATGTTGTGACTGCTGTCTCGAGAGGGGAGCAGGCCGCGAGTTTCCTGCCGCAGTGGGGTAAAACGACTCTGGACTTAGCGCGGAGTTGCTCTGCATAGCGGGCGAGTAGTCGGAGTTGTATCTCGTCGGGGTCGGGGGTTCATTATAGCGCTCTGCGTTATAGCTCCCGGTGCGAGTCGGCGACTGTCGCGGGTTCGGCGGCTGGTTGAGGTACGTGAACGACGCCTGGTTTTGACCTTTGGGACTTGATACATAGCCCGCTCCTGTAGGTTGAGCGTTCATGGGCGAATAACGCTGAGCGGCCGTTGAAATCTCGGGAATATATTGGGCAGACAAGCGGTGTTGATGAGTCGGGCGGGGTGGATACTTGGTTCGATTGTATGGGTCTGCATCTTCCATGGGCACATCGACCTCACCGTTGTGCTCATAGGGGTGTGTCTGGGTCTGAGGGGTGGTATTCGTAGACATGGCTGCTTTCGAGACAGGTTGGGTGTGCGCGAACTGTAATCAGAGGGTCTACGAATGGGGCTGAAAACCGAGCTGCAGTAGTTGAGCTTGTTGTGCCGCAATCAGTCTGTTGGCGAGGACATATGACGGCCACGGCTTTTCGCAATTCTTGATCAGAACAACTAGACTTTTGCTGCACCGTTGGGGCCAGGCGAGTTGGAAGAGGTCGCGGTTAGCCCTCAGAGGGGCAGACGAGGTAAGAAGCGAGGTTGGTAAGCGCAGTCAATCGAGACTGATCAACGGAGGACGAAAGGTGACGCATGGTAAGGAGGAAGTGACTCTCAGCACGGAGCCATTATGTCGAGAAGTAGTCGGCCTAGAATGAGTGCGTGCTTGCGTTGGCTTTCGACCGGAGTGGAGGTGGACGAGGGATTTGGGTACAGTGAGCTGGCGCAGACTCGAGGAATTCAGAGGTCGGCCGGAGTGAGGTCGGAGTGAGTCGCGGCACAACAATGCAGGCACTGAGATATCAGCCTGAGACCACACTGAGTCGGTCCTCAGCTGGCTTTGTCCTTGAATCCGAGATGACACTTTGAGGACAAAGTCATGGAATTGTTTTGGCAATGTGAGGACTGACTCCGTTATCCAGTTTAGTGCCTGATCTTGTCGCTTGCTCTGCCTCAGCTGGGCTCCATCGGGGCGTCCCATCGGGCTAGAGCCAGGCCCTTGTCAGGCTCAAACAACCAGCGTTCGGGGAGGTTGATACGGTCACGCATTCCACCGGTGTGGCAGGCATATTTGTACGGTGGCGCACAAGCTGCAGACAAAGAAGAAGTGACATGGTGAAGGCGGCCTGATTGTCGAGTCCTTACAGGAAAGAGAAAACAGCGACATTGAAGATCGTGATCATCGTGATCGTTTCAAAGACTTCCACATTGGTAGACTCAGTCGCGCTGAGCCGTCTTTTAACTTATTGGTTGATGTTGTTCAGCACTGCCAGACCACCTCAAACTCTCACAACCACGACATCATATTGCCACTGTTTGTTTCAAGCCACTCTCATATTTTCCGCCACTACGAAGGTTCCCTCCCTGCATCTTCCACTCAATGGTCTTTGAATATCAACAAGGCCCTCGGAACATCCACAGGACGATAACGAGAAATGCACCTTGACTGACTCCAGTGAGCTTTCCTCGCCCTTAGTCATGGATGGAGAACGCCAAAGCAGCCCCGAACAGGACGCTGCAACTGGAAACGAGACAAATACCGAAAATCATGTTACTTTCACTGAACCCACTGGCGCATTGGACGAAGCTGCCCGACTTCGAAATCTCGACGCCCAAGTGCGCGACCAAGATGACCTGGAGCGAGGGATTGGGCGTGAAGCCGACCGACTGTTATTCGAACAAGCTCAGCAAAGAGACCAGCAGAGACTCGACAAGTCCAAAGCGCAGAAGCAAAAGTTGCTCAATCAGATCAAGAAGACCCGAGATGACATGAGTCGTCCGATTGGCACCACCCAACGTGGACGTCTGCGCCTGGATGTCGAGCGCATGCAAGGTCAAATCCAGGATTTGGACAACGACATTGCCGAGATCGAAGAGCGTATGGCAGACAGAGAGACCAATGTTGGCGCGAACGAACAACAAAACGTCGCACCTACCGGACGCTTACCAGGTGAAACTCAGCGTGACTTTCTCATCAGGACAGGCAAAATCACCCCGTTCTCGAACTTCGGGCTCTCGACACACGGAGAGTCGTCCGCAACTTTACAGGGGGCACTTCTGGATGCTGAAGAGGAGCCAGACCTCGGTGAGGCCGAACTCAACGTAGCAGGTGGAAAGTCCATGTCACATCGACATCTGAGACAGCCGGGTTTCGCGTCCAACTTTGTCAACTCAAGTACCGAGGATGATGTCGAATCGGAACAGCCGCGCAAACGAAGACGGGTCGCCAAAGGAAGGATCACAAAGGATGAGGAATCGTCTTATGACGAAGAGTTGGTTGAGGATGACATCCTCACGGAGTCCGAGGAGGACCTAGAAGAAGACATGCCTAGTACTAGTGGGAAGAAGCGAAGAGCGCGCCGAAAGTTAGCCGCTCAAACAGATGAAGAGGTCGAGGACTTTCGTGGTGTTGACGATGGCAATGAGTATAGCTATCAGTCAAGACTCCAGAGATGGGCTACGCGGAGACGCAAAGCTCGAAGACAGGCAGCCCGTGACGCAGGAGAGCAAGAAGAAGACAATGTCGAAGACGAAGACCCAGCCACAGTTGCCGAGGAAGAGTGTTATCTACCACATCCTGACATTGCAGACACCGTCCTCGATGCTGGTTACAAACTGCCTGGAGATATCTATCCTAGCTTGTTCGACTATCAGAAGACTGGGGTGCAGTGGCTCCATGAGCTCCACATTCAACAAGTGGGAGGAATCATTGGTGATGAGATGGGTCTCGGAAAGACAATCCAGATCATCTCGTTTCTGGCTGGTCTTCATTACAGCAAAAAGTTGGACAAACCTATCATCGTCGTATGTCCCGCTACGGTCATGAAGCAATGGGTCAATGAGTTTCACCGATGGTGGCCGCCGTTCCGAGTAACGATCCTTCATTCCTCTGGCAGTGGCATGGTCAACGTGCGGAATGAAACAAGCAAGGAAGATAGTCTTCTTGACCTCGAGTGGGATCCGGATGCTGGGAACCGACCGCTCACCGGAGCTCAGAAGGCAGCACAGAAGGTTTTGAGGCCGATCCTCGAGAAGGGAGGTGTTCTAGTAACGACATACTCCGGTCTCCAGACATATGCACCGCTTCTCATCCCGGTCGATTGGCAGTATGCGGTCCTGGATGAAGGGCACAAAATCAGAAACCCAAATACGGCCATCACGATATACTGTAAAGAACTGCGGACTCCTAATCGGATCATTCTGTCTGGTACGCCAATGCAGAATAATCTCATGGAACTGTGGTCGCTCTTTGACTTTGTGTTCCCTATGCGACTGGGAACCCTGGTCAACTTTCGCAACCAGTTCGAGATACCGATTCGTCAAGGCGGCTACGCGAACGCGTCGAACTTGCAGGTGCAGACTGCTTTAAAATGTGCCGAGACGTTGAAAGACGCCATCAGCCCCTACTTGCTTCAGCGTTTCAAGATCGATGTTGCTTCTGACCTACCCAAGAAGAGCGAGCAGGTCTTGTTTTGCAAGTTGACACCTTTACAGCGCAAGGAATACCAGAAATTCATCAGTTCAGGGGAAATGGATGCCATTATGACCGGCAAGCGACAAGTCCTCTACGGCATCGATATACTCCGAAAGATCTGCAACCATCCGGATCTTACGGACCACAAGCGTCTTTCGGGCAAATCTGGCTACGACTATGGCAATCCAGCGAAATCAGGCAAGATGCAAGTCGTTGGCTCTCTTTTGGAGCTGTGGCGAGATACAGGGCACAAGACACTTCTGTTCGCCCAGCACCGCATCATGCTTGATATCCTGGAGAAATACGTCAGATCACTCTCAAAATTCAAATACCGTCGGATGGATGGCAACACACCGATTCAGATGCGGCAGAGTATGGTCGACGAGTTCAATACCGATCCACATCTGCATGTCTTCCTGTTGACCACCAAAGTCGGAGGTCTAGGTATCAATTTGACGGGGGCTGACAGAGTCATCATCTACGATCCCGACTGGAACCCATCTACCGACCTGCAAGCCCGAGAACGAGCTTGGCGGTTAGGCCAGAAGCGGGAAGTGACCATCTACCGCCTGATGACGGCCGGCACTATTGAAGAGAAGATCTACCACCGTCAAATCTTCAAACAGTTCTTGACCAATAAGATTCTGAAGGATCCGAAACAACGGCAGACGTTCCATCTGAATGACTTGCATGACCTTTTCAGCCTTGGCAACGAAGGAGACGAAACTGAGACGAGCAAGCTATTCCAGGATGCGCAGGTTAAGCATTCGTCGAAGCCTACTGATGCTCCCACAGCCGCGACGACAACGGGTGAGAATCAATCAACACCTTCTAACCCTAGCACAAACATTGAAGCTTTACCCGGAATCTCGTCTGTAGAACAATACGCTGGAGAAGTGGAGGAAGAAGAACAGGCGAAGAAGGACCCTGCAAACAACTCAGAAGATAGAGTCATGGAAGGTATCTTCTCTCGCGCTGGTATCCACTCTGCGGTCGAACATGACGCAATCATTGACGGCAAAACGCCAAAGAAGGTCGCAGCAGATCCCCTGATGATTGAGCAAGAAGCTCGGAAGGTAGCAGCTGAAGCGGCTAGAGAGTTACGCCGTGCTGGTGAAGTCGCCCGCACTGTGCCAATTGGTACACCAACGTGGACCGGGCAATTTGGCGTGTCTGGGCGGCCGCAGGAGACCACAGCACGAAATGCCTTCAGCTCCAACTCACGAAGTAGAGGTGGAGGTCTGCAATCATCAAGTCTGCTGGCTAACTTGCAACGTCAGGGCCACCACATCCCCAGCCGTGGTGGCACTCCAAGAACAGCGAGCCCAGCTAGATCGACCGATTCACCAGCCTCAGCCTCGAGAGAAGGCACTCCGACCCTACCGAGAGGCAAGGACTTTGGCAAGCTCATCCGTGACTACCTCAGCACACATGGTGGAAGCGTCTACACTCAGATGCTGATTGACCACTTCAACCGATACTGCACCACGCCGCAAGCAACGGCTGAGTTCAAGGAGACGCTGAAGTTGATTGCCAGGCTTGAGAAGGGAAGTCGTGGCCGTGGTCGATGGGTGTTGAAGGATGAATATAAGACGTAGAGGTGACGTTTGAGTGGGTTGAGGCTGCTTCGAGGGTGTGTCTCGTGCGGCGAGGTCTTTGCTATTGGCTGGTTCGGCATATCTGCACTCCGCAGGAGCTGAAGTACCAAACGTGGATGTCTCACAGAAGAACCGGGTCCCGCTCTCACTCGTTATCGTCCAGTAACCCTTGCGGTGACCAATACTCTGGTTCCGGGCATTGGTAGTCTACCCACACGAGGGAATCCGCTAGTAGATCTTGTATAACAGTTTCGGCCCGAGGTCGTTCCCAGCTCAGATTGAGTTGT